>JAWWNF010000120.1:0-1200000 GCA_034641395.1 Darevskia armeniaca
TCCATTGTTGTGACAGCTATGCCGCTTCCTGTTAAAGGCAGCAATTTAAAAGAAGAGTGTGAGAGTAGGAAAGATTGCCATGTGTGGCCCAAACACACTTGGCAATTGAGGATATTGGTCACTGTCTCCTGCTAATTTCATTTCACTACATCACAACAAGCTGTGTGCCTCCACTATTCCATCTCATCATATATAACCAAACAAATGCTATTCCTGCACTTCTGTCAGCATTACATAGACATTTCCCCCCAGAATTTCATATGGTATTGATTTGTTACATTTCCACATGCAAGTTTTCTTCCACAGAAATGGAATAATATGCTGCAAGAGCATTTTTTCTTTAAAATATTGCTGTTTCTTTCTTTTTTAATTGCATGCAACAAATGTGCCAAATCCAGATGATAGCATTCAACTTTGAAACTCAATATAAAAGAGGGAAAC
Organism: Darevskia armeniaca; assembly: GCA_034641395.1. Taxonomy (NCBI): domain Eukaryota; kingdom Metazoa; phylum Chordata; class Lepidosauria; order Squamata; family Lacertidae; genus Darevskia; species Darevskia armeniaca. The sequence goes on from JAWWNF010000120.1 coordinate 442, forward strand.
ATTCATTGTAGAGCCAAAATTTAGACCCAATCATATGAAACAGCTTGTTCTGCTGTGCCAGAATCAAGATCAGAGCATGGTAGTCATCTATTCTTACTATGACTTGGGAACTGTGAAGGGCTAGTAATAATCCCATATTCGCAATGCTCAGGTTTTCCTGTAAGAATGAGTTCACACAATGCATAATTTGTTAATGCTGCATACAAAGAAGATGTGGCAATGGACACTTTGATAGACTCGGGACCTTAGGACAGTGAAAATAAAGTAGTTCTTCATTCAGCACATACTGAAACTATGGAACTTGCTCCAACAGGAGGAAGTGATGGCTCCAACAGGATGAACTTGGCTGGCTTTAGAAGAGGCTTAAAAAAATTCATGGAAGACAACCGTTACCAGTGATGATGGCTGTGTTCCACCCCACTGTCAGAGGCAGTATGCCTCTGGATACCAATTACTGAGAATTTCTGTAGCGCTCATGTCCTGCTTGTCCGCTTCCCATACGGTGAGATCAGGATGCTAGACTAGATGGGTCTTTGGCCCAGTTCAGCAGGCTCTTCTATTCTTATCAGACTAAGGCTGGGGTGGTGGTGAGGTGAATTTGCACAGCTGAGTCAGTAAGATACTGTAGCCGTGCATCCTCTAACAGAGACACGTAAAAAATTGGGATGCATGTCTACTGGGGTCACATCTTGCACAAGTCGTGTGACCTGTGCAAGATTGTGGTGCCCAAAGATGTACTTTTCTTGGGGCAATGCTTTCACATGAGAGCACTGTGCCCAAAAACAGGCTCTGCTCTCACAAAAACAGGCTATCTCCCGCAACACTGCTGCAAATAATGGAGGCCAGGTAAACCTAATGGAGATATTATTAATTTTGGTGCAAAATGAATGCTTATTAGCAAATATAGTCACTTTGCTGTGCAATATTTAGTGGGTAGGATTGCACCATAAACTGTCCATGTCCAGTCACATTTAATAAATAATTTCCAACCATGATGCCTGGGCAAATTGTTGCCATTTTCTAGCTCATTGTGCAAACATGAAATAAAGACATGGCATCATTGCTCAGATTCTTTGGGAAAGAACATGAACTGAAACATAAATTTTGTTATTATAAATAGATTCCCTCCTCGTTTCCCTTTAAATGTCAAGTGTAATTGTGTTTCTAAGATGCAGAAGATTTTATATATCTTATATTGGAGATGAAAGCATTCTTGGAAGTCACACTACAAGGCACAGTACTTGCCTGATTTACTGTTATGACAATTCTGTGAGCACCTGTTCATAGGTATTCTCAGCACGGGATGTGGGGGTGGGAAACAAAACAAAAGACCAGAATTTGCCACCCACATAAAGAATTAATATTCTCCTAAAAGTCATAATCAGGTTAAAGACAAAAATACCTCACCTGAATTCGCAGACCTATAGTTCCGTATGTCACATTAATACATAGATATTTTGGCTGACTATATTTTAATACATTTTAGCCTAGCTTTTCACAGGAGGCCAAAAGAGTAATGTGTTTATGTCTTTCCTTCTAAATCATTAATTTTGTTACACTGTAGGGTGACATTTTATTGGGAAATTCTTTTTTGCCCCTCCGGTAAGGATATTTTGTATGAGAATTCAGATAACTTGAATGCTTTTCCTGGTAGTAACACATGTTTGCCTCCCTAAAGGCATAGTTTATATTTCTTAGATTTGCTTTCCCTAAACCATACATCTACTACATTACTTTCAGTGTCATTTATAAATGGTTTTAAATGCTCACGTTCAGTTCTATTTAATGTGTCATTTTGGGTTTGATTAGCTATAGATTACTAAACAGCTGTCTCACTTTCATTACCTTGGGGTGGAGTGGTCTCTTTCTTCCTGGAGGTCTTTAAGCCATCTGTTGGAGATGCTCTAGTTCTGAATTGCCGACATAGATCAGAGATGTGGACTGGATAGCTTTCAAGCAAGGTCCACTCCAACTCTAGGACCATCTACACTATACATGAAAATCAGTATTATGCTACTTTAACAATCACAGCTTCCCCAATGAATCCTGGGAGCTGTAGTTTGCTAAGGGTGCTGAGATACCAATCACTTCCTCTTTATAGGGAACTTTAGGAATTGTGGCTCTGTGAAGGGAACAGGAGTCTCCTTTCAGCACATTGAAGTCCCAAACGTTTTGTCGGGGAAACAAAACACCTAACTTAACGTTGCATTTTGTACCTACTGACTCCATGGGACATGTTTTTTTATCATACAACTACAAGATTTCCTGTAGCGTGTGGCGTCACGGGGATGGGGGGCAGAGCTGATGAGCTGCCCTCTCATCACCAGCATCACTGCAGATTATTCAGATGGTGCATGGCAACAAGATTGCGGCTGTGTGGGCACACTAGCAGTTTCACCAGGTTGGCGCTGCTGATTGTCCTCTGCCCTCGCTGCAAAGCTAGAGACAAGAAGTTGGCTCTGCCCCAGCATTCTAGCCTCTCCTGAGAATTGTGTTGTAAAGCTCTCGCATCGAAACCATAGAACCTAACCTTGGCCTGGATGATGCCTGAAAGTGAGACTATTAAACTGGTGACAGACAGACAGACAATTATTTCTACTTATTCTTCATTCTGTGGCATGATTGCTGACAGCAGCGACACCCTGTCACCACATGTTGACTGTGCTCAGAGAATAATAATAATAATAATAATTTATTATTTATACCCTGCCCATCTGGCTGGGTCTCCCCAGCCAGTGTTTGTCAATTTGCTACAGGTGTAGCAAGTTCAAGGTGATAAACTCGGAACCATTTTACCTACGAGATCACCTTACCCCCACCTGACCACTTCAATCTGCAGAACAATATTCATTTCACATTTGTAAGAAATTGATTGTTTTGGTGTGACAGCACCCACATTTTGGAACTCCCTGCCTATTGACATCAGGCAGATATGTAAAATGAGGGCATGTGTTTTATCCAGGCTTTTAGCTTATTTAATTATAATTACTTTTGAATATTTTAGAAATTTTCAACTTTTTTTTAACTGATAATTTCACCAGTTTATTTTTTTCGTAAACCCCTTTGAGGTGGGTACTCCCTCCCCCGCCCCGCCACAACCAATACATATATACATTTTGTGAAATAAATAAACACAATTATTTAATGTTGCCTTCTCACCCTGTCATACTCGTAAGGCAGGAATCTTTGCCCATTGGAGCTTTGATCATGAATCTGCCATTCTTAATCTGGCATCTGCCTTGGGGTTTGAGAACGGCATGATGGAGGATTTGCCTCCCATCTATTATTGTTTAACTGAGCCTCACTGCCAAGCAACAAACAATTTGAGAATTGCATACAATTAACTTTCTACAAATGAGAAAAGGTCAGTTTGTTTCCCCCCTACGGGGTGCATTTGCCTTAGTTGTGGAATGCAGAATGTGTCCGATATAGTAGGTGATTAAAAAGCATTTATTTACATAGCAGCAAAAGTATCAATAACATCCAGAAAGAAGAGGCCAATAATGAGAGAAATCTTATTGTATTGACATCCTTTGACTTTATGCAAATGTGTGTGTGGGAATGAGCAGATCTTTTGCGTTATTATTTACTAGACACCAAATCCCTCCATGCTCCAACTTCCCATGAAGTTAAATGAAACTAATGAAGTTTGCAGTGACAAAGTACAGTGAGATTCAGGCAGTGAATTTGTAGCCATAGCTTTACGGGCAATCTGAAAGTCACATCCCCTAAATATATCTGTAGGCTGCAGCATGTTCCGGACAGAGTTCCTGGTAAAAGAGAGAGAGAGAAAGCAGATCACAAGCTGTGATGAGGGTTGTTTTCATCCGTCTACAGTTACAGTTATTTCCTTTCATAAATACATCCTGTTTAAGCTACACTTTGGCTCCACAATGCATGAGAGTGAAAGGCACAGAATAAACTTGGTATGGAAATAGACCAGATGTCCCCATTTCATTTCCATGACAATATGCAGCAGCATTTGAATTTATTTATTTATTTATTCACCCTGCCTCTGCATGCAAGCCCTCGCGATGCGGCTTTTATGAGCACAATAAAAACGTTAAAAGCAAAACAGTTGAACGTACACAACGAAAACACAAGTTTTCAATCACGTATAAGGGGATGGCAATTGACGACAAAGTTTGGTAGGATTTTAAAAAGTGTTCGGGGACTGCTTAAAGGTCACAAAGCAGGTGAGCAAGGAGAGTTATCAGGAGTGAATGACAGGTGTAGGGCCACCAGTGAAAAGACTGTCCCTGCTCTCTAGAATGATTAACCTTAGTGACGGGTCAGACAGTGTGTTTATGTGGTTGAACATAATTTTGGAATTCCGAAGCACTCATAAAACTTTAATACAAATGCATTTTTAACCATATTTTAATACCTGTATCTTAATCAAAATAATTTTAACAATTCTTTCTTTTCTTTTCTTTGGCCAAACCAGGACAATAAATGCAAGGTTCAGCTAGGCTGTTCTAAGGGTCAATGGGGAGGTATTTGCCAGTAATTTCTTTGTAAAACAAGAAAATCAATACCCAAACAGTCACGTATTTAAAACCAATGGTGCTTAGGGGATAATGGAACCAAACTGGATAAAAGGGACTGCTGTCGTGGACAACAGAGGAAAGTACAAACATCTTCTGTCTTGCCCTTCATTGGAATCTATCTTAAGCTGAGTCAGACCGTTGTTCCATCTACTAGACACTTACTAGCAATGGCATTCAGAAAGGAACCTGCCCCAGCTATATCTGGAGATGTCAGAAACCTTTTGCACCCAACTTTACACAGCACATGCAATGTTGTTGTTCGGTCGCTCAGTCGTGTTCGACTCTTCGTGACCCCATGGACTAGAGCACGCCAGGCACTCCTGTCTTCCACTGCCTCCCGCAGTTTGGCAGACTCATGTTGGTAGCTTCGAGAACACTGTCCAACCATCTTGTCCTCTGTCGTTCCACTTCTCCTAGTGCCCTCCATCTTTCCCAAGCATCAGGGTCTTTTCCAGGGAGTCTTCTCTTCTCATGAGGTGGCCAAAGTCTGGAGCCTCACTTCAGGATCTGTCCTTCCAGTGAGCACGCAGGGCTGATTTCTTTAAGAATGGATAGGTTTTATCTTCTCGCAGTCCATGGGACTCTGAAGAGTCTCCTCCAGCACCATAATTCAAAAGCATCAATTCTTTGGCGATCAGCCTTCTTTATGGTCCAGCTCTCACTGGTATCTAACACTAGCCACTTCTGACTATCTAACACTTCTGACTTCCTGTCAAATCCCTATGCATCTACCTTCCTTCATATTGAATGTACTCCAAGCATGTATGTATAAAGGTAAAGGGACCCCTGACCATTAGGTCCAGTCGTGTCCGACTCTGGGGTTGCGGCGCTCATCTTGCTTTATTGGCCGAGGGAGCCGGCGTACAGCTTCCAGGTCGTGTGGCCAGCATGACAAATCCACTTCTGGCGAACCAGAGCAGCGCACGGAAACACCGTTTACCTTCCCGCCGGAGTGGTACCTATTTATCTACTTGCACTTTGACGTGCTTGCGAACTGCTAGGTTGGCAGGAGTATATTCGTATGTATATGTATGTATTCGTATGTATATTCTCTTAAACAATCTGGAACATTGTACAGCCGTAATTTTTTAATCCAACTCTTTATCCTTCCTTTATCACTCAAATGCTGGCACGGAAACAAAACTGTTATTGTCTTTTTGCACATATCTTCTATATATATCCCATTTCCCCGCAATTTTTTGCTTTGTTTTTCCTCTAAGGTTGTTAGTTAATAGGGCCATCTCAGCGAATTCCTGTAATTTATTTTGCCAATCTGATTTTTTTTCTTTTTTCTTCTTTTTTCTTTGGTACGGAATGAATTAAGACTGTGAGATGTAAGACTGTGAGAACAAATGTGCAAATAAGAAAAATGTTGTATGTAACTTTATTTCATAACTTTATTTTTATTAGTGTTGGGTTGAGATGTTTCTTGTAAATCAAAACTACACAATAAAAATTATAATGCAATAATAATAATAATAATAATAATAATAATAATAATAATAATTTATTATTTGTACCCCGCCCATCTGGCGGGGTCCCCCCAGCCACTCTGGGCGGCCTCCAACAGATATTAAAATACATTAAAATATCACAGGTTAAAAACTTCCCTAAACAGGGTGAAGGCTGCTACTATAGCTCACAGGATCTCATTTGTGTTGGCCTCCATACATTCGACTTCAGGGTCTAAATCCAGGAGCTGCTGCACTCTCTTTGTGGCTAGGTCATACTGCTCATCCAAAAGGGGGGCAAAAGCGTTCTCAAGGACATCTGATGCATGGGCTAAGTAAATGAGAGCCAGTAAGCTTCTTGAACTTTCTTGATGAGGCGCTGCTTAATGTTGTTGTTGGTGAGAGGGTGTGTGGTCATGTCAAAGAGGAGAAAGCTCTGTTTCTCGGTAGTCAAAATTGGGAAAGGAGTACGACAAGGCTGTATATTGTCTCCCTGCTTATTTAACTTATATGCAGAATTCATCATGCGAAAGGCTGGACTGGGTGAATCCCAAACCGGAATTAAGATTGCCGGAAGAAATATCAACAATCTCAGATATGCTGATGATACAACCTTGATGGCAGAAAGTGAGGAGGAATTAAAGAACCTTTTAATGAGGGTGAAAGAGGAGAGCGCAAAATATAGTCTGAAGCTCAACATCAAAAAAACTAAGATCCTGGCCACTGGTTCCATCACCTCCTGGCAAATAGAAGGGGAAGAAATTGAGTCAGTGAGAGATTTCACTTTCTTGGATTCCATGATCACTTCAGATGGTGACAGCAGTCAAGAAATTAAAAGACGCCTGCTTCTTGGGAGAAAATGACAAACCTAGACAGCATCTTAAAAAGCAAAGACATCACCTTGCCGACAAAGGTCCGTATAGTTAAAGCTATGGTTTTCCCAGTAGTAATGTACGGAAGTGAGAGCTGGACCATAAAGAAGGCTGATCGCTGAAGAATTGATGCTTTTGAATTATGGTGCTGGAGGAGACTCTTGAGAGTCCCATGGACTGCAAGAAGATCAAACCTATCCATTCTTAAAGAAATCAGCCCTGAGTGCTCACTAGAAGGACAGATCCTGAGGTTAAGGCTCCAGTACTTTGGCCACCTCATGAGAAGAGAAGACTCCCTAGAAAAGACCCTGATGTTGGGAAAGGTTGAGGGCACAAGGAGAAGGGGACGACAGAAGACGAGATGGTTGGACAGTGTTCTCGAAGCTACCAACATGAGTTTGGCCAAACTGCGAGAGGCAGTGAAGGATAGGCGTGCCTGGCGTGCTCTGGTCCATGGGGTCACGAAGAGTCGGACACGACTGAACAACTGAACAACAACAAAGTCAAAAACCCCTTTTCCACCAGGTTTTTGGCTAATCGTTCACGTTTCGTAACTGGTAGTGCAATTTTAATGGATTCCATGTCTCACCACTAAGCAGCTCTATCCAGTTCTGCACTGTTTCAGGAGGCTGTGTCTCCTTAATGTGCTTCAGAGCTTCATCGAGTAGAACATCCCCTGTAGGAGCATCTGATTTGCAGGTCACCTTTCTAATTAACAAACTTTTGCATCTCATTCCAAATGCCTCCAGCTAAGGACACCCTCTCAGTGCTGCATCTATAGCCAAGAAAAAAATCTGCATCTATAGCCAAGAAAAATAGACTGTCATGATGTGGCACTCAGTTCACACCCCGGGTCAAGAAACAATAAAGGAGGGGGGGAGGGGGAGTTTTTCAGGAGAAGGCCACACAAGTGCAACAAGCACAGCTGGAATTTCCAGCAAAAAAACTGAGCAATCAGATGCTTCTCCCTCTGATGGCACCGCCCTAAATGAGCATCATATAATATCAGAATTGCCAGCTGTTCCTTTCCAGCTGGTTAAGACCTTTTCCAGGATGAAGACTTTCACTGCCGTACTCTTGGTAGTTGCAGCCCTCTGCCTGGAGCAAGGTGAGCTTCGCTGGGGTTAAGCCAAGGAGGGGTGGGGAGATCTTGAAAAGGAGCCTGGGAAACATCTTTGGACAGTTACAGGCATGGACTGCAACTTTGCAGTGGGCAGAGCGTACGCCCATTGCTGAAAACAGGTTTCGGGGCTGCTTTAGATTCTCAGCTCTTTGCAGGTAGGGACGTGGGGGAAGAAATGGGCTGTGTTTGCATTTTAAGAGAAACCACATCCTTTGCACTTCTAGGACCAATACGTGGACCAAAGCACAGATTATCCATTGCAATTTGCACTTCTCTGATTTTTGCAGCGCACTTCCCCAGCCCACCAGTGTCAGCATTCGTGTGCATCAAAATGCATATATTTGTGAAAATAACATGCAAAAATGCTTCATACTGGGGGAATTGTTTGCAAAACTGTGTACACTGGGGGGGGGGAGTGTGTTTATTAGAATAAATAAGCACTAAAATGCCGGTGAATTTTCACGAGAATTATTATCATTCTTGTTATTTTGCAAATAGCTGCAGAAATGTGGAAAGCTGGATTTAAGAATGCAAAGATGAGAGAGTCAGATTTGACAGGCTTGTCCATCCCTAAGTGCAACTGTTCTGCTTGAGAGCTCCTGGCTGAAATTTAACATTTTAATTGAAGATGAAGCCATCTAAATCTGTTGACAAACCCCGTTACACAGGCTCTTAAAGCACCTGCCTTTTAGTGAGTAGTCATGGTGGTCCATGTTCAACCTCGTCCAGCTTTTTCTATTCCCAGGCAGGCAGCCCTGCTATCTAAGAGTCTTTCGCTGGACTTGGGTGTCCCCCCCCCAATAAATTTTTATTATTTTCATCTTTAAACATATTCCAACCAAATACAAGAAAAACCAACTACACATCCCTTAACTCTGTCGAGTCTTGACTTCCCTCCCTCCCTTCAGCAGGTAATTTATTTCCATCTACCGGTACGCAAGCACTTTATTCTTTAACTAGAGTCCTTGTTGTAGGATTTATTTCAATCCTGCTAGAGTCTTTAAATTTTTACAGTAGTCATTTAAATAAACCAAAAATTTACTCCAATCTCTATGGAATTTCGAGTCGTCCTGGTCTCGAATTCTGCAGGTCAGCTTGGTCATCTCCGCATAGTCCAGCATCTTCGCCTGCCACTCCGCAATAGTGGGTAGATCTTGTAACTTCCATTTTTGGGCCAACAAAGTCCTCACTGCAACTGTGGCGTACATAAAAAGTCTTTGATCTCCCCTTGCAATTTTGTTTCCCATCCAACCTAGCAAAAAAGCTTCAGGGTTTTCTGGGGAGAAGTATATCTAAACATCCTTTTTAATTCGCTGTAGATCAAATCCCCAAACCCCTTCACTTTATTACAACTCCACCACATATGATAAAAAATCACCGTCAGAGGGACTTGGGGTTTTTAACCTGCTAGCTATTGGCTATTTATTGCCACTGAGAAGTAGTTATTCTGCGGCTAGCTCAGACTTCACACAGGTAAGCAGACAGAGGGCTCTTTGCAGCTGCAATTTCCTTACAAAGCACAAAGGAATATAAGCACTTGCCAAATAAGCAAATAAAACACTCAAACGACAGATTAAAATGTCGTGACTTAAAGCTCAGGGAGCATCCTCACTTTCCTTATTTTAACGATGGTCTCCAGACATTTCTAAACGCTGCTGAATGGAGGAGTGCTGGGAAGGTTTTCTTGCAAACTGGACTATGTAGATTAAAGCTCTACAGGTAAAGGCTGTGGCTTGGAGGTAGAGCACCTGCTTTGCATGCAGATGATCCCTAATCCAATCCAATTCAATCTCTGGTGTCTCCAGGTAAGGTTGGGAGAAACCCTTTCTCTGAAAACCAGGAGAGTCGCTGTCAATCAATGCAGTGCTGAGCTAAGATGAGCCAGATGGTTCAACTCAGCATAAGGCAATCTCCTCTGCTCTTCTTAATTGAGGTTCCCACTCCATCGCTCCATGCCCAGATCTTAATTTACTTTCCCTTCATAAGGGAAAGCTTGAAAAAACCAGCTCAGCCTAGCAATCATCATGAGCCTTGAGCTGTTGCGTTCTCTCACACCTTCTGGGTTGTTTGTGACGGTGTGTCGAATGTTGAGTTTGCCGGTGTGTGGCTGGCAATGTATGGCTACAAATAGCAGAGAGGCAACAATGACTGCTGATACAGATGTGGTCATGTCTGAAATCCTTTGGGTCTAACTCAAGCCCGATAGTAAAGGTAAAGGTAAAACGACCGCTGACTATTAGGTCCAGTCTCGGATGACTCTGGGGTTGCGGCGCTCATCTCGCTTTATTGGCCGAGAGCTGGCGTACAGCTTCTGGGTCATGTGGCCAGCATGACTAAGCCGCTTCTGGCAAACCAGAGCAGTGCACAGAAACGCTGTTTACCTTCCCGCCGGAGCAGTACCTATTTATCTACTTGCACTTTGATGTGCTTTCGAACTGCTAGGTTGGCAGGAGCAGGGACCAAGCAACGGGACCTCACTCCATCACAGGGATTCGAACCACCGACCTTCTGATCGGCAACCCCTAGGCTCTGTGGTTTAACCCACAGCGCCACCCGCATCCAAAAGCCCAATAGTGGTGATTCCCATAGAACATTCTTCCAAATATGCTATGCTTCTAAATACAGTGGTACCTCGGGTTACAGACACTTCAGGTTACAGATGCTTCAGGTTACAGACTCTGCTAACCCAGAAATAGTACCTCGGGTTAAGAACTTTGCTTCAGGAGAAGAACAGAAATCATGTAGCAGTGGCGCGGCAGCAGCGGGAGGCCCCATTAGCTAAAGTGGTACCTCAGGTTAAGAACAGTTTCAGGTTAAGAACGGACCTCCAGAACGAATTAAGTTCTTAACCCGAGGTACCACTGTATTCTAAAACAACATACTTCTTCACACAGTGAGCAGTTAAACTATGGAACTCCCTCCCACAGGAGGCAGCCAGGGCCAATGACCTAGATGACTTTGGACAAATTCGTGGAAGAGGAATCATAGAATCATAGAGTTGTAGAGTTGGAAGAGACCCCAAGGGTCATCCAGTCCAACCCCCTGCAATGCAGGAATCTCAGCTAAAGCATCCCTGACAGATGGCCATCCAACCTCTGCTTAAAAACCTCTAAGGAAGGAGAGTCCACCACCTCCTGAGGGAGAACGTTCCACTGTTGAACAGCTCATACTGCCAAAATGTTCTTCCTGGTGTTGAGTCAGAATCTCCTTTCTCTCTAAGGAAGGAGAGTCCACCACCTCCTGAGGGAGAACGTTCCACTGTTGAACAGCTCATACTGCCAAAATGTTCTTCCTGGTGTTGAGTCAGAATCTCCTTTCTTGTAACTTGAAGCCATTGGTTTGAGTCCGACCCTCCAGAGCAGGAAGAAGGAAGCTTGCTCCCTCTTCCATGTGACAGCCATTTGAATATGGCTATCATATCTCCCCGCACTCCTCTTTTCCAAGCTAAACAGACCCGGCTCCTTCAACCGTTCCTCATAAGGCTTGGTTTCCATATCCTTGATCATCTTGGTTGCCCCCTCTGCACACCTTCCAGCATGATACCATTGTGAGGGCTATAGATACTGGAGAGCCAGTGTAGTGTAGTGGTTGAGAGCGGTGGACTCGCAATCTGGTGAACCGGGTTCGCTTCCCCGCTCCTCCACATGCGGCTGTTGGGTGACCTTGGGCTAGTCACACTTCTCTGAAGTCTCTCAGCCCCACTCACCTCACAGAGTGTTTGTTGTGGGGAAGGAAGGGAAAGGAGAATGTGAGCCGGTTTGAGACTCCTTCGGGTAGGGATAAAGCGGGATATCAAATCCAAACTCTTCTCTTCTTCTTCCTACCCTCCACAGCAGGAGGAAACAAGCTTGATCCATCTTCCATGGAACAGCCTTGAGATACTGGAAGATGGCTATCCTATCTCCTTTCAGTCTCCTCTTTTCCAAGCTAAACATCCCCAGCTCCCTCAACCGTTCCTCATCAGGCTTGTTTTCCAGACGCTTGATCCTCTGGGCCGCCCTCCTCTGCACAATTTCCATCTTTTCAACATCCTTGTTAAATTGTGGCGCCCAGAACTGGACCCAGTATTCCAGGTGTGGTTTGACCACGGCAGAATAGAACTGTACTACTACTTGATCTAGACATTCTGCTGATGCTGCAGAATCCTTTGTGGCAACGATTTATATAGATGCAATTACGCATTAGGGAGGAGGGGAGGCCTTTTCCTGGTTTGTCCTGGTTCTAGCACTCATCAATTTTTCCCTCTGTGAAACAACTCTCCCTATCTCTTCGCCATCAAGTGCTTGGCTGAGCCATCCCTTCTGTTCCCTAAAGTTGTTTACCTGTGAGGCACTCGGTCTGTTTTGGGCGCCACCCTCCTTTTTAAAGTTGGGTGTTTGGCAAGTTGGAGATTACAGGGTGATACTGGGTGCCTCTTGTGATGCCAGTAGGCGTGAGGTGCCTCTTTGATGTCAAAACAATGGGGTGCCTGAGCTTCGGGGTGCCTGGATTATGGGGAGGGAGAGGGCAGGTGAGGTTTAATGGTGGAGCTGACTCACTCCAAGTCACGAGATCGTAAGCTTCACTCGCACAAAGTGACGCTGAGGCACAAGAACAACCAGACCTTCCACAACATTGCGTCATCTTTCGACATGCTGTGCCATATAGGCAACCCTTTGATGCTGCCCTCAGTACGACTTTTGCAGGGACTTCCTTTTTTTTTATATACCGTAATCTATTTATTGAATTTTCCAATACAAATCACAGCAAATCACATTGAAATTATTCCCAATTACATTCCAAATTACAATCCAAATTAATTATACGAATCCCAATTAAAAGAAACATTCCAATTATGCCTAATTATTATAATAAATTTTATATATACAGTGGACCCTCGACTTACGAAGATAATCCGTTCCGACGGAATCTTCGTAGGTCGAAATCATCGTAACTCGAGTCCCCATAGGAATGCATTGGGAGAACGCATTTGTAGGTCAAAAAAACCTTCGCAAGTCGAGGAAACCGCATCTAAAACGGCCACGACTTTCTTTTAGAAGTCGAAAAAATTCGGAAGCGGTGGCCGCTTTGATCCCTCGCAACTCGAAAAACTCGTAAGTCGGGTCATTCGTAAGTCGAGTGATCACTGTATATGGACTTCCCATGCCTCAGACGCCGGAGCTTCCCTGATCACCTCCATCAATTGTTTTAAAAATTCTTTCCAATATTTCCACAGCCGCTGATATATGCCAGCAAGCAGGCTAAATTATAATAAACAATGTCTCTGTGTGGATGAGGTCGATCTTCTTAATTCCAAATGCCACATTCCGACCGTCGCCATCTTCTCGTCCTGTTGTTCACCAAACTTCTTAGAATCATAGAATCATAGAGTTGGAAGAGACCACAAGGGCCATCCAGTCCAACCCCCTGCCAAGCAGGAACACCATCAAAGCATTCCTGACAGGTGGCTGTCAAGCCTCTGCTTAAAGACCTCCAAAGAAGGAGACTCCACCACACTCCTTAGCAGCAAATTCCACTGTCGAACAGCTCTTGCTGTCAGGAAGTTCTTCCTAATGTTTAGGTGGAATCTTCTTTCTTGTAGTTTGAATCCATTGCTCCATGTCCGCTTCTCTGGAGCAGCAGAAAACAACCTTTCTCTCTCCTCTATAGGACATCCTTTTATATATTTGAACATGGCTATCATATCACCCCTTAACCTTCTCTTCTCCAGGCTAAACATACCCAGCTCCCTAAGCCGTTCCTCATAAGGCATCGTTTCCAGGCCTTGGACCATTTTGGTTGCCCTCCTCTGGACACGTTCCAGCTTGTCAGTATCCTTCTTGAACTGTGGTGCCCACACTGCTACTCTCCCCCGCTTGCTTTGCACATACCCCTTTCCAGGAGTGCCAGTCTCTAATATAAATCAAATTTCAATAAACAACCAGAACTGGTTTCTCCCTATGGAGTAGTGCTCTGCAGGGGCTTCCAGAGCCAGCTGTGCCATTTCGGTTTTGGGCTGCAAATTCCCATAAGCTCCTACCAGAATGTCCTGGTGGGAGTTGTATTCCTTCTGTCTGCTTTGGAGTATTGCTGGCTAATTTGTGTTTCCGTTTAATTTGTTGTTGTTGTTCAGTCGTGTCCGACTCTTCGTGACCCCATGGACCAGAGCACGCCAGGCACTCCTGTCTTCCACTGCCTCTCGCAGTTTGGCCAAACTCATGTTAGTAGCTTCGAGAACACTGTCCAACCATCTCATCCTCTGTCGTCCCCTTCTCCTTGTGCCCTCCATCTTTCCCAACATCAGGGTCTTTTCCAGGGAGTCTTCTCTTCTCATGAGGTGGCCAAAGTCTGGAGCCTCAACTTCAGGATCTGTCCTTCCAGTGAGCACTCAGGGCTGATTTCCTTCAGAATGGATAGGTTTGATCTTCTTGCAGTCCATGGGACTCTCAAGAGTCTCCTCCAGCACCAGAATTCAAAAGCATCAATTCTTCGGCGATTTCTTCCGTTTAATACAGGTGTATAATGGTAGTTCTCAATAAAATCAACACAAAAACCCCTAAGACGCCAGGTTGATGAAGGCCGTCTAAATGGATGTAGAACATCTGCAGCCCTCCAGATATTGCTGGACCACAGTTCCCATCATGCTTGGCCACTTGATCCTGGATTCTGGTATCAAGAGAGGCAGAAGTGCTCTTCTCCAACTATGGCTCGAACTCATGAATATTTTTAGACACCTCGGCATTGTCCCCATCTTAAGCATCCTTTTTCTAAACTGAAAAAAAGCTCTGCAGCAGGTTTGCGGAAACTTTGGCTCTCCAGATGTTGCCAGACTAAAACTTCCACCACCCCCTTGCCATTGGAGGAGGAGGAGAAAGAGAAGGAAGGATTGCAGGGCTGGAAGGCTGGCACCCAGAGATGAGGGAGAGGGGTTCTTCCTTTGTGACTCTAGATGTCAGAGAGGGGGAAGCAGATCTTCTAGATCTCTTTTTGGACCTTCCAGCGGAGTGCAGAGCCGCATCAAGGAGGGTAGAGCACTTGTGAGTGGGGCTGAGAGACTTCAAAGAAGTGTGACTAGCCCAAGGTCTGTTATGAAATACCCCGCCTGCGGCAGTTTGTGAGACTGCCCCAAAGCCAGAGCAAATCCGTGTGCGCACATCCACGGCTACAGAGAGTCCAGTGGCACAGTAATATGTGATTGTTCCCAGCATGAAGAACAACACACACAAGCCATATTTAAGGCTAAAACTATTTATTGTAGGAATAGTGCAGAGAGAATCTCTGCTGCCAGCTCATTTAGACAGAGCTGCCATAAAGCCGTCTGTCCAGCTTCAGGTCTAGCCAGAAGAGAGAGCACAAAGGCTAGGATTACAATAGTACAGTGAAACATAAACATTCCATGTAGGAAAAGATAAGGCAGCTTTCTCACGGCTTGGTGAGACAGGCAAAAGTCAGACCAGGCCTCGCTGCAGCTGTTGCCGCTCGGCTTGGACAAATATCATAACAAGGTCACCCAGCACCTGCATGTGGAGGAGCGGAGACGCGAACCCAGTTCACCAGATTACGAGTCTACCACTCTTAACCACTACACCACACTGGCTGGGAATGGCCACTTAGATTTCCCACAACGCCCCTCAGCAAGCTGGCATTGGGAGCGTTGTTTGTAATTAAAATGGCAGCTGAACCCAGCGGCTCTGAGCCCCCGACCAGGAAATATTTTTTAATAAAGGGAGTCCCAGGACAGGTGTCAGTAGTGGGGTCTGCCACTGTGTTGGGGTCCTGGCAGTGGCCCAGGGGTCCGCAGTGCTGCTGCCCCCTCGCATACATCCAAAGAATATTCAGTAGAAATCTTGTAGCTATAGCAGCCTAATACCCCCCACTTCCCCACCTTTTTTTTTCTTTTTCAGTTTCGTCCTTGCACTGTTACACGTGTGAAAAAGCGAAATCCCACGAGGAATGCACCGAGAACAGGTGTTCGGATATGAACAGATTTTGTGTGTCGTTGGCCCACAAAGGTCCTGGTAAGTTTCAGGGTAACTCATGATCTGTTTGCAGGAAGGCAGAGAGAAAAAGAAGCTGTGCTCCATAGGCTTGGCTGGCTGGAACTGAAGATTTGATCAATTAAACTGTCAGTTAATTTTGCATAGATTTGCCTGTGGGTCCACATCCTGATTTGTTTGCAGTGAGAAAGATGGCGTTGACTTTTTAATGACCCTTTAGTCCACCGTATTTTTCGCTCCACAAGACGCATTTTTTTCCTCCTAAAAAGTAAGGGGAAATGTCTGTGCGTCTTATGGAGCGAATGTGGGGTCAGCCACTGGCTCCCTTTCTGGCCCCGCCCCCTTGCCCAGGCCTCCATTGTTGAATGTTCTGCAGACGGAGGCTGTTTGTTTCCCCAGCGACATGTGACTGGCTGATTAGATTATCTGCCTGGAAACTGTAGAAACGGCTCCCTTTCCTTTGCTAAAGAAGCTGCAGAACTGTGAGTTGAACCTCATAAAAACAGGATTTTTTCCCTTTGCAAAGTAAGCTCAACAACTTCGAGCTGATCCTCAAAAAGGGGGCTTTTCTCCTTTGCAAAAGAAGCTGCACAACTGTGAGCTAATCCTCAAAAAATGGGACTTTTTTCCTTTGCAAAAGAAGCTGCATGACTGTGAGCTGATCCTAAAAAAAACAGGGCTTTCCCCCTTTTCTCCTCTAAAAACTGGGTGCGTCTTATGGTCAGGTGCGCCTTATGGAGCTAAAAATATGGTATTTGTTTGCAGGAAGGTCGGATGGGATGGGCTATTCCAGGAGATTTCGTTTTGGTTTGTTTGTGGGGAGATTAGATGATGTTGGCGATTTAATGAGCATTTGCTCTGATTTGTTTGCATTAAAGCATGTGCTACCAAGCACATTCCAGCACATTATATGCATCACATCACAGCAAAAAGTCCAGTCTTTTGGGAAAGGAAAACCTCCCAATTGATTACGATTGCTCAACCTGAATTTGCTGGCATGTGACCGAATCCCACCTGAACATAGTGGTGTTGTGCAAGTGCCCATGGATAGGATTTATTTTTTTTTAAAAAAATATCCTTTATTGAAAAATAAAAAGTACGTAATCATAAGTGCACAGAGTAAGATAAGACACAAAAGAAGAAGAAGGAAAAAAAGAAATAGCACCCATGAAGAAAACAAAACAGAACGGGAGGTGGGGACCTGTATACATTACAAAAAAATGATATAGTCGTTAACTAGACCTAAACCTAGGGATGCGGGTGGCACTGTGGGTTAAACCACAGAGCCTAGGGCTTGCCGATCAGAAGGTCGGTGGTTCGAATCCCCGCGACGGGGTGAGCTCCCGTTGCTCGGTCCCAGCTCCTGCCAACCTAGCAGTTCAAAAGCACGTCAAAGTGCAAGTAGATAAATAGGTACCACTCTGGCGGGAAGGTAAACGGCATTTCCGTGTGCTGCTCTGGTTCGCCAGAAGCGGCTTAGTCATGCTGGCCTCATGACCCGGAAGCTGTACGCCGGCTCCCTCAGCCAATAAAGCAAGATGATTGTTGCAACCCCAGAGTTGTCCGTGACTGGACCTAACGGTCAGGGGTCCCTTTACCTTTACCTAGACCTAAACCTATTACAGTATTTATAAAAATGAATTCCAAATTAAAATTTGCCCATAACAAGGCTAGGTATGTATGCAACTTGTTCATGTGTAGCAAGTTTGTGCATATCTTCAATCCAATCGGGGGAGCCTCAAGTCTTGATCTCAAGGTGATCAAGTCCTGCAGGGCCCTAGTCTCATGGGACAGAGCATTCCACCAGGTCGGAGCCATCACTGAAAAGGCCCTGGCCCTGGTGGAGGATACTGGCTTCCTTAGGGCCTGGGACCTTTAAGCTATTATTCATGGATCTTAGGATCCTCTGCAGGACATACCAGGAGAGGCGGTCCCGTAGGTACGAGAGTCCTAGACTGCATAGGGCTTTAAAGGTCAAAACCAGCACCTTAAACCTGACCCTATGCTCCACCAGGAGCATAGCTGGTAGAGCAATGGGTGAATATGCTCCCATGGCAAGGACCCCGTGAGGAGCCTCGCTGCAGCATTCTGCACCCGCTGGAGTTTCTGGGCCAGTTTCAAGGGCAGCCCCGCGTAGAGGGGTTCTTTGTTGTTGTTACATAAGAAAATGCCCGTGGATAGTATTGTGCTGTTTTAAGTCAGTGAAATTCATCTCCAAACAGGGTTGACTATTGCCACTGAATCCCACATCAATTTTTTATTCTCCCTCCCTTAAATTCTCTTGTTTTGCAGGCAGTGAGTTTTCCGTCAGCAAGTGGTGTGCAGACACCTGCCCAGGCAACCTTGAGCTGAAGAGTGGCCAAATGGGCATCGATGCCACCTGCTGCACTTCCGATTACTGCAACAGCGGTGCTCCCAGCAGCGTGAAAACCAGCTATGCTCTCATGATTATGGCGACACTTGCCAGCTTTGCCTGTATCTTCCGGACGGGGCTGTGATGGGGGGTGGGGGTGGTAGAGATCACAACTGTCTAATCTCCACGTCTTCTTTTTACAAGGCCTGATTCTGGCTTCGCTGAGAGCTATGCCGTGGCTCGGGATGCTGTTGCCTTCTGTTGCATGTGATGGCGGGGGGCGCCATTTTCTGTAATGCTCGCCGATGCAAAAAAAATAAAAATCTCTCTGCGTGCCACTAAGTAAATGAGCACGGCAGGTTTACAACAAAAGGGGGAATCTTTTTAATTGGAGGGGGGCATTCAAAAATACAACCTCCCCTACTGCATTTTGAAGTGGCACAGTCCAAAATACAACCACCCTCTTTCTGTGTAATGGGTTGAGTGACTCTTCGAGACTGCTTGGTCTTTGTGTCCAAAGTCCATTTCAAGGGCCTAATCCGGCTCACCGGTTGGTTTAATCCGGCCCCCGTGGCAGTTTATTTCCGGGGGTAAAATCCTTTAAAAAACCTCGGTCCTCACGGCCCTTCACTTCATCAAATCTGGCCCTCTTTGAAAAAAGTTTGGACGCCACTGCTGGCTTAGACAAAAATGATTCTCTGTTTCTGACCTTCTCCTCATTTTCTTCTGCAATTGTATGTAGACTCAGATTCCCATGGCCTCACTGTTTTTTTCTCAACACGACACAAATATTCACCCACACCCACAAACACACCCACCCCTCTTGTTTTGAGATTGCCTTGCAGAGGTACCAACTTGAATAAAATATGAGGGGGAGGTCAGCCCCGCCCTGCATAATCGATCACAAGACACAGCACATTCACACCATTTGAATGGTTTTTAACAATGAGTCCGTAAGTGACTGTGGAGGCCAATTCCGGGCGGGAGTTGATCACGGTGTGGATTTGCCAAGCGTGCCTTCCTCTTAGCACATTTCTCCCTTGCGTCCTGAGTTCGAGTGTCTTCAAAGCCCATGACAACTTTGGTAAAGGCTGTTGTCCAACTGGAGCGCTCACAGGCCAGTGTTTCCCAGTTGTCGGTCTTTATACTACATTTTTTTAAAGATTTGCTTTGAGACAGTCTTTAAACCTCTTTTGTTGACCACCAGCATTACACTTTCCATTTTTAAGTTCGGAATAGAGTAGTTGCTTTGGAAGACGATCATCAGGCATCCGCACAACATGACCAGTCCAATGAAGTGGATGTTGAAGAATCATTGCTTCGACACTGGTCAACCATCAACGGTGTCTCCGAAAAATCTTACACATCAGTCATAGAATTATCATAGAATTAACACAGCAGTCATAGAATTATCATAGAATTGTAGAGTTGGAAGGGACCCCAAGGGTCATCTAGCCCAACCCCCTAGTCCAGTCCTTGGGATTGTGAGCCTTGGCGCTCCAATTCTTGCCTAACCAAAGTGGGAAAGGTTATGACTCCGTGGCAGAGCAGTTGCTTTGCATGCAGAAAGTCCCTGGCATTTCCAGATTAGGCTGGGAAAGGCCAGCTGGTAAACAAGTGATGATATACCATTTGCCCAAGCAAATCATAATGCACATTCCATTGAAGAATGCTGCCCTCTAATGGGCAACAAAAAAAGTACCGGATTCGGCTGTTTGGAGAAAAAGCAGCCCTGAAAAACAGGCATGGATTTACTCAGGAATGGGGTCCAGACAATGCATTGCAATGAACAAAGATAACTAAGTGTTGAGATCCTTTGAACATAGCTGTCAACTTTCGGATTTGAAAATAAGGGATTTTCCCGAACTTTCGGATTTGAAAATAAGGGATGCCACGCGGGCGGTGCAATGGCACCAAGTAGCCTCGCCACCCTGCGCTCCAGAGGCTGCGCGCGAACGGGTGAGTGAAAGAGCGAGCGGGTAGACGGCAGG
This sequence comes from Darevskia armeniaca, assembly GCA_034641395.1. Classification (NCBI taxonomy): domain Eukaryota; kingdom Metazoa; phylum Chordata; class Lepidosauria; order Squamata; family Lacertidae; genus Darevskia; species Darevskia armeniaca. The sequence continues at coordinate 20,758 of JAWWNF010000120.1, forward strand.
CAGGCTGTCTGTCTGGTTGGGCGTGAGGGTCTGGCTGCACAAGGCATGCAAGCTCCGCCCCCAGTCGGTCTCAGACTCCTTATTGGCAGCCAAGCAACGCAGCTGAGGAGCCTCCCTGGCCGGCAGGGAGGAAGAGGAGCTGCTTCCTTTGAAATCCGGGAAATTTAAGGGATATCAACAATCCGGGATAGCAGCGGGAAACGGCATTGGAATAAGGGAGTTTCCTGCAAAAAAGGGAGGGTTGACAGCTATGCCTTTGAATCACACACAACGCTTCTGCGGCGTCAGGCAGGAGCTTCCTTAAATCTTCCTGTGCCTGCTCTCCTTCTCTCATAAGAAAATAAAAAAGCCGGATGGATCAGGCCAATGGCCCGTCTAGCCCAGCATCCTGTTCTCACGGTGGCCAGCCAGATGCCCATTATGGGAAACCCACAAGCAGGATTCGAACACAAGAGCCCTCTCCTCTCCTGTGGTTCCCAGCAACTGGTATTCAGAAGCATTGCTGCTTCCAGCTGTGGAAAAAGAGCCATCATTTCATTTTCATTTCACTTTTGTTTCGTATACTGCCTTTCTATACACAAGCTAGTCGCCATCGATAGTCTTCTCCTCTTCCAGAAATTTGTCTCATCCTCTTTTTAAGCCATCTGGGTTGGTAGCCAACACTGCCTCTTGTGGGAGTGAGTTCCATAGTTTACTACATGCTGCTAATGCCTTGTGAATTCCCGTCTTCTTGAGGAAAGTCCTTTTCTTTTCCTTCTCTGGCCTTGGCCATGCCCCCTAAGTCAGCATGTGATTTTTTTTGCCTCTGGATCTCTTTCAGCAAATTTTACTTTGCTGACTGCCTTGCTTCCCCCCCTTCCCCTTTTCTCTCAAACAACTTCCCCCCCCCCAGGTTCTCTTTCCTCTACCTCCCCACTGGGCATGTCTCAAAATACCTAGCAACCTGGTCTCTTTGTAGGTGGGGAGATGATTACCTTTAGTATTACAAATGCTAAATGCAATAGTGTGAATTTCATGCTCTTTATTCAGCTCATAGTAGCAAGGAATGAATCTTTCCCCAAAACGCCTGCTATATATACATTATTTGCACAATGGGCCCCACGTGATTGGCTAATTCCGGGCTACTCCTGTAGGCCAATCAGGTTGCGGATTCAATTCATCCAGGAGCCTGATTGGCTGCTTTTCCAGGCCAATCAGGTCGCTGATTCACTTCCACCTGGAGCTGGATTGGGTGGCTCCTGCGGACCAACCAGAGAGCTGCATTCTGGATCCTATTGTTCTAGGACCAATCAGACTGCTGCATTTGGATCCTATTGTTCTAGGATTCAGCTCAGTACATAACAAATAAATCATTTTGCTCTACAGAAAAGCAAATCATCCAAGTGTGTAAGTGTGTGTGTGTGTGTGTGTGTGTGTGTGTGTGTGTGTGTGTGTGTGTGTGTTCTGTCTATTGCTTTCATTTTCCAAATCCCTGGGTCACAGAGACCACTATCTGCTATCTTCTTCTTCTTCTTCTTCTTCTTTGGCGATCCCTCATAGCCAAGTAAGATTGTCTTCCATGAACACAGTTTTAACAGTGAGTCTGTAAGTGACTGAGGAGGCCAATTCTGGATCCACACATCCTTCCACAATGGGGACTTAGGTTTCCGGGCAGGAGTTGATCCCGGTGAGGGTTTGCCAAGCGTGCCTTCCTCTTAGCACGTTTCTCCCTTGCGTCCTGAGTTCAAGTGTCTTCAAAGCCCATGGCACCTTTAGTAAAGGCTGTTCTCCAACTGGAGCGCTCACAGGCCAGCGTTTCCCAGTTGTCGGTGTTTAAAGCCTCCAACATTGGGAATCTTCCTGTACAGAACTGCCTTCAAATGTCTTCTAAAGGCCAGATTGTTGTTTATCTCCTTGATAGCTATTGGAGGATGTTCCACAGGGCGGGCACCACAACTGAGAAGGAAAACTCTGGCCCTAAACTTCTGCTGCCTTGCAGGATATCTCCGGGAGAATAAAAGGCTCAGGAGTAAATGCTACACAGATCTAAAGTGGAGCCCTTAAGGCAGTTGGATGGCACATTGTAGAGCTAGTGTGGTGTAGTGGTTAAGAGCGGTGGACTCGTAATCTGGTGAACCGGGTTTGCTTCCCCGCTCCTCCACATGCAGCTGCTGGGTGACCTTGGGCTATCAAATCCAAAGCGGGATATCAAATCCAAACTCCTCCTCCTCCTCCTCCTGACAACTCCTGCAGCCAAGCTGGTGCCAAATGTCTTGCTCTGAGGCCAAGATGGGGGGTGGGGAGAGTCCTGTCATCTGGGCAGCCCAGGACCCCCCGGACAAACTGCCCAGGCTTGAACCCTGGGGAGGTCACTTCAGTGCTGCTAACACAGCGATTCAACTTCACCCCCGGAGGCACACTCCATTGTTTCTCTTGAGAGAGACGGATGCTGGCAACAGTGATGTCCCCTCTCCCCACCAAAGAATGTCACACATAGTGTCCTTCTGGGAGAGGCATGCCATCCAGGAATGCGGTCAGATCAGCAGCATAGCTGTCAACCCTCCCTTTTTTGGGGCGGGAAACTCCCTTATTCCAATGCCGTTTCCCACTGCTATCCTGGATTGTTGATATCCCTTAAATTTCCTGGATTTCAAAGGAAGCAGCTCCTCTCCCTCCCTGCCGGCCAGGGAGGCTCCTCAGCTGCGTTGCTCGGCTGCCAATAAGGAGTCTGAGACCGACTGGGGGCGGAGCTTGCATGCCTTGTGCAGCCAGACCCTCACGCCCAACCAGACAGACAGCCTGCCTGCCGTCTATGTGCTCGCTCTTTCGCTCACCCGTTCGCGCGCAGCCTCTGGAGCGCAGGGTGGCGAGGCTACTTGGTGCCAGGCTACTTTAGGAGAGCATCTCTGGGGAGAGCTGGGGGAGAGTTTTGCCATTCCCAGCACCACAGAAACAGTCAAACTAGATGATCCTGGAAGGCTCTCATGCAGGGCTTGGGCACCAACAATCTCCCACTCTTGCCCCTTAGTCGCTGGTGTTTAGAGGTAGACCACCCCTGAATATAACAACAGCAACAACAACAACAACAACAACAACAACAACAATTTATTTATACCCAACCCATCTGGATCACTGCAGATGATCACTGCAGATGGATCATGATCACTGCAGATGGTGACAGCAGTCACGAAATTAGAAGACGCCTGCTTCTTGGGAGAAAAGCAATGACAAACCTAGACAGCATCTTAAAAAGCAAAGACATCAACCTTGCCAACAAAGGTCCGTATAGTTAAAGCTATGGTTTTCCCAGTAGTGATGCATGGAAGTGAGAGCTGGACCATAAAGAAGGCTGATCGCCGAAGAATTGATGCTTTTGAATTATGGTGCTGGAGGAGACTCTTGAGAGTCCCATGGACTGCAAGAAGATCAAACCTATCCATTCTTAAAGAAATCAGCCCTGAGTGCTCACTGGAAGGACAGATCCTGAGGTTAAGGCTCCAGTACTTTGGCCACCTCATGAGAAGAGAAGACTCCCTAGAAAAGACCCTGATGTTGGGAAAGATTGAGGGCACAAGGAGAAGGGGACGGCAGAGGATGAGATGGTTGGACAGTGTTCTCGAAGCTACTAACATGAGTTTGGCCAAACTGCGAGAGGCAGTGAAGGATAGGCGTGCCTGGCGTGCTCTGGTCCATGGGGTCACGGAGAGTCGGACACGACTGAACGACTGAACAACAACAACCCATCTGGATGGGGTTCCCCAGCCACTCTGGGTGGCTCCCAACAGAATTAATGATAAGAATAATAAAAAAGCTATAAAACATCAAACATTAAAAACTTCCCTAAACAGAGCTGCCTTCAGATGTCTTCTAAAGGTTGTATAGTTACCGGTACTTATCTCGATGACATCTGATGGGAGGACGTTCCACAGGGTGGGTGCCACCACCGAGAAGGCCCTTTTCCTGGTTCCCTGCAACCTCATTTTTCGCAGTGAGGGAACCGCCAGAAGGCCCTCGGCACTGGACCTCAGCGTCTGAATGATGGGGTGGAGACGCTCCTTCAGGTATACTGGGTCGAGGCCATTTAGGGCTTTCAAGGTCAACACCAACACTTTGAATTGTGCTCAGAAACGTACTGGGAGCCAATGTAGGTCTTTCAAGACTGGTGTTATGTGGTCTCGGCGGCCACTCCCAGTCACCAGTCTAGCTGCCGCATTCTGGATTAGTTGCAGTTTCCGGGTCACCTTCAAAGGTAGCCCCATGTAGAGCACGTTGCAGTAGCCCAAGCTTGAGATAACCAGAGCATGCACCACTCTGGCGAGACAGTTTGCGGCAGGTAGGGTCTCAGGTGGAGCTGGTAGACAGCCTCCCTGGACGCAGAATTGACCTGTGTGTCCATGGACAGCTGTGAGTCCAAAATGACTCCCAGGCTGCGCACCTGGTCCTTCAGGGGCACAGCTATCCCATTCAGGACCAGGGAGCCCTCCACACCTGCCAGTTCCTTGTCCCTGCAAAACAGTACTTCTGTCTTGTCAGGATTCAACCTCAATCCATTAGCCACCATATGGAGGTTCTGTTTCCTCTTCCTAGCCAGTAGCCACTGATAAGTCCTAGTCTTATTCCATAAGGGACCTTAGCGCAACAGCGCACTGCCCTCTTGCGATTCCAAGTAACTGGTATTCAGATGCATTGCTGCCTCTGACAGTGGAGGAAGAAGATAGCCATCATGGCCAGTGGCCATTGTTACCCTTAGCCCTCCATGAATTTGTCTAAGCCTTTTTTCAAGCCATCCAAGTTGGTGGCCGCCGCTACCTTCCTGTGGCAGTGAGTTCCGCAGCTTAACTACGTGCAAAGGGCTTCCTTTGGTGTGGCCTGAATCTTACCACCTTCGGCCCCTGTGAGAGTGAGTTCAGGACTGCGGAGGGGAGGGAGGGAGGAATTTTCAGGGAGCAAGAAGCAGGTCTTTGGCCCAGGGCCAAGCAATAAGCAAGCCCAACCAACGCAACTACTCAACCAGCTCATCCACCTCTCGGATTAAGGGGAAAGGACTTCCTTCCTGATACAGCTGATCCCGGGCACCTCTAATTTTAGAAATTAAATGCTCTTTCCCCGCCCTTCCGCTGGGACTCACAAATTGCGAGGCCGCCCCTGGCAGAGAGTGCTGCCTGCCTGCCGTCTCTGTGGGTGGTTGTATCGCCACTTTTGCAATGGGAATGCGTAGGAGGCTTTGGAAGTGGTGAGTCACAGTGGCGCGTGTGACTTGCCAGGCTTGGGGGAGCCCGTTTCTCATTGTGCAACAGTTCCTGGGGCTTGCTATGTCAGCTGGGCCTATCTCAGGGCTGCCAAGCCGCAGTCTGCTGCTCAGGATACAGGCGCTGGGTTCCGCTCGTCTTTCAGGGTGTCCGGCACGAACTTACAAATGGAAAGCGTAATGCTGGTGGTCAACAAAAGAGGTTTAAAGACTCTCTCAAGGCAGATATTAAAAAAAGAAAAAGTAGTAAAAACACCGACAATTAGGAAATGCTGGCCTGCGAGCGCTCCAGTTGGAGAACAGCCTTTAGCAAAGGTGTCATGGACTTTGAAGACACTCGAACTCAGGACGCAAGGGAGAAACGTGTTAAGAGGAAGGCAAGCTTGGTGAAATATACTCGGAGTCGAGTGTGGATTTCATGCTCTTTATTTAGCTCATATAGCGAGGAATGAAAGTTCCCCCAGAATGTCTGCTTTATATACATTATTTACACAATGGGCCCCACGTGATTGGCTAATTCCAGGATATTCCTGTAGGCCAATCAGGTTGCGGATTCATTTCCCCCTGGAGCTGGATTGGGTGGCTCCTGCGGACCAATCAGACTGCTGCATTCTGAATCCTATTGTTCTAGGACCATTCAGACTGCTGCTTTCTGAATCCTATTGTTCTAGGACCAATCAGACTGCTGCATTTTGGATCCTATTCAACTCAGTACATAACACTTGGCAAATCCACACCGTGATCAACTCCTGCCCGGAAACCAATGTCCCCATTGTGGAAGGACGTGTGGATCCAGAATTGGCCTCCAGAATCACTTACGGACTCACTGTTAAGATCGTGTTCATGAAGACAATCTTACTCGGCTATGAGGGATCGCCAAAGAAGAAGAAGAAGAAGAAGAAGAAAGAAGCATTAATGATGTCAGCTTTTTCTCAACCCAGACATGGAATATTTTAACTCTGGCTATGGCTCAAGTTATGTTTTAACCCGGTGGGCTTGGCCCCCCTAATATTGAGGGATGATTTTCAATCATCGTGGGAAAAGGAGATTATAAACGAAGTGCAGACCTGCGGATTGTCGCATCTCTTCCTGGAGCCTATGACATTTAGCCAAGCTAAAGTTGTGATCTTTCAAAGACTGAGGGATATTGCTAGGCAAGAGGACATTGCTCTTGTGAAACCTGGGATGTATTTGGGAGAACAGATATCTCAGATTTCACCAGCCCCTTATCTGGCGGAAATCCACGATGTGGAATACCGTAGGCTCCTTACAGCCTCTAGGTTCAACGTTCTGGAATCGGCGGTTTTGTGGGGAAGGTTCAGGGGGGTCCCATACGCCCAGAGACTTTGCCCCTGTGCTCTGGGAGTGGTTGAGCCAACTGAACATATTCTTTTGATCTGCCCATTCTATGCAGATCTTAGACAAATAGCTCCACTCCTATGCCAACATAGCCCAGTAGATAGAGAAAGGCTGGTTTTGTATTTGCTGAACAAGTTCACTGGAACAACAGCCTTCTCGGTGGCCAAATTTCTTTTTTTGGCCTTTAAGCGTCGTAAGGCTAAAATTGACTGTATTGACATGGGTCTAAATGTATAATATACTTCTCACTGTTTCTAAGTGTCATGCTTTTCCAGATGTTTAGACGTTTTAACTTTTGTATGGATAATATGTGCTTTCTGACTGACGGTCGAATAAATTTTTATTGATTGATTGACTCTCCAAGTGTCCCTATTTTCCAGGGACAGTCCCAGATTTATCTCAGAAGTGATGTCACACATGGAAGAATGCTGTGAAGTCTGTCGCAGTTGCTGGTTGGCCCAACGGGGACAGCCTCAGCTGTGGGTAGGTCCGAAGAGGTCTGATAGGGCCCACTACAGGCTGTGCAATATTGAGGGGAGCCCCTCCTTGAAAAATGAGGGGCCCTTGGTCCCCCTAAAATGGTGCCCCCTGACTCAGGATGCTTAGTAGAACCATCACATATATATATATATATATATATATATATATATATATATATATAATGTAAAGTCACGATGTAAAGATGTAAAGATACAATTGTGAGCAATAAAGCAGAAAAGATTAAAATAGAGAGATCATTACACAGTACTCCAAATGCGGTTGCACCATAGATTTACTTAACAGCATTATGATATTGGCAGTTTTATTTTCAGTTCCTTTCCTAATGACCCCTAGCATGGAATCTGCCTTTTCCATAGCTGCTGCATACTAAGTCCACAACAAGCTATCCACTATGACCCCAAAGTCTTGTTCCTGGTGTGATAGTCGATGGGACATTTGTTCAGTCTGTAGTAAATGGGCTGCTCCCAGGATATCCCTAAGATTAGCATCTCCTAACTGCTCCACTGGGTCAGAATTCCCTCGGAGAGACACATTTACTGGGCCTACCCAGAACACACAAAGTTGAGCATGTTCCTGGGGAGCTGAGCCCAAGTAGGAAAATATTGTTTACTTCTTTTCTGTTGGAGGGGATTCCTGCTCTGCTCCAAATATCCGGCTCATTCTTTCCACAGCTATTGGATGGTTGCTATGGGGAGGGGTGGATTGAGCCATAGCACATGAGTCATCATTAAATGTTTCCAGAAGTGCTGTCCCTAAAATTACCTTCCTTGCTAGGAGTACCATAGCAAGTCTATTATTTATGGGTGCATTTATTGATGTCCATCACCTTGTGACCTCGAGGCCATTTAGTTTCTGGGACAACGCCCTAACCCTTGTGGCTGGAGGGTGATGCTTTAATCATCCCTTCCACGCATAAGGACAGCTCACTTAAGAAAAGAAGAGCCTTGCTGGATCAGGCCAATGGCCCATTTAGTCCAGCATCCTGTTCTCACAGAGGCCGACCAGATGCCTGTGGGATTAAAGTCCATTATCTCAAGAGTAGTCCTGAATAGGGCTGGGCGATATATTGATATATTGTCCCAAACCGGTTTGAAATCGGTTTCATAGTTTTTGATCTGGCAACATATTGTGAATTATGATGCATGAGAGATCCAGCAGAACTAGGAAACAGCTTTCACCTTTATCCCTAGCCCGTTGGAGATCATTGATCAGCGCGACCAAGGCAATTTCGGTCCCATGATGAGGCCTGAATCCCGATTGGAAGGGATCCAAATGGTCTGTATCCTCCAGGTGTGCCTGGAGTTGTTCAGCAACCAGTCGCTCAATCACCTTGCCCAAGAATGGAAGACTTGAGACTGGGCGATAGTTGGCCATATTGGCTGGGTCCAAAGATTTTTTTTAAGAAGTGGTTTAATGACCGCCTCTTTCAGCGTGTCTGGGAAGGCTCCCTCACAGAGGGAAGCATTCATCACCCCACAGAGCCTATCACCCAGCCCTTCCTGGCTCGCTTTTATGAGCCAGGATGGGCAAGGATCAAGGAGACAGGTGGTTGTTTTCACTTGTGAATATCAATATATTAGGGTTGCCATATTTCAAAAAGTGAAAATCTGGACACAAAAGTTGTTGTGCGATATCCGTCCGGACGCTGCTAGCAAGGGACAAATACAGGCTATGTCAAGGAAATTCCAGACATATGCCAAACCTACGATATATTACAATGTTTAGTTGGTGATATATCGCAGTGCTGAAAGAAGAAGAGTTTGGATTTGATATCCCGTTTTATCACTACCCGAAGGAGTCTCAAAGCGGCTAACATTCTCCTTTCCCTTCTTCCCCCACAACAAACACTCTGTGAGGTGAGTGGGGCTGAGAGACTTCAGAGAAGTGTGATTGGTCCAAGGTCACCCAGCAGCTGCATGTGGAGGAGTGGAGACGCGAACCCGGTTCACCAGATTACGAGTCTACCGCTCTTAACTTTTTCAGCAGGGGGCCGGTCCACTGTCCCTCAGACCTTGTGGGGGGCCGGACTATATTTTTTGGGGGGGAAATGAACGAATTTCTATGCCCCACAAATAGGGAGGAATGAAAGCTCCATTTCTTGCTATGCTGTGTTAACTCTCAGAGAATACAACACCGCGATTCCTGCATTGCAGGGGGCTGGACTAGATGACTCCTTGGGTCCCTTCCAGATCAACAATGTTGTAGTCCTTATGCTCAGCACGACACAATTGCATTCAGAGCTCCCCTCTCTTCGCTCTTCATTCTTGGCCGTTGACACCAGAAACTCGCAGGATGATGACTACATCTGGAGTTGGCCAACAGATAGCAAATGCCTAATGGAAATCCCCAGGCCTTATTGCTATCTTACATAAGCAATCTTAATTTTAAAGGGTGGAGCTGAAAAATGCAATAGATGTTCTGCAAAACAACTCACCACAACAGAAACCTTTGTTTTGCAAAGAGGGTGACACACTCCCGGGCAGGAGTATTTTCCAGGTATTACAATATGGCACGGGGGTTGGTGTCCCCCCACCCTTTATTGGTGACATTGTGGCACAAATCAACCTGCCTGCTGGATCAGGCCCAAGTAGGCTCATCTAGTCCCGCCTCCTGTTTTCACGGCGACCAACCAGATGCCCCAGTGGGAAGCCCTGGAGCAGGATGCGAGCGCAACAGTGATCTTTCCCCTCCTGTGGCTTCCAGCAGGCAAACTGGCACTCAGAGGCAAACTGCCTCCATCCAACCTTGGAGGCAGAACACAGTCATTGTGGCTAGTAATATACTGTCTGCATTGTGCAGATTTCTCCCCATTTGCATTTTTAAAAATACTTTTGAATAACCACAACCATTTCCTACTGGGCAACAATCGAAACTAGTTCAAACGTACTGTCGCTTGTTGGAATTGCTTCGCGTTTCTGCCAAAAAGTGAAAAGAGAGAGATCCCCACTGCATTTTGTTAATGTGCATGATGGTTTTAATTTGAATTGGCACCTGAATGACTTTGATGCTATTCCGCATGAAGCGGAGGCGATTCTTCTTCTTACTGTAAATACAGGAGGCGGTTCTGCAACATTTTCCCGGCGACAATTTGCATTGTTTTCCATTGGACAAATGCACCGCACAATTTGGAGAACTGCGGGTCTCAAAGGAGAGCTCCGTTTTGGTCTGTGCCTTATTTCAGGAAGTGCGGACCAGGTAGCTCATCCAATGAACCTCCATCGTCCCCCTGCGGTTTGCTTGCAGGCCCGTCTCTACCCAATGGTGCAAGTGGTGTGGTGCACCAGGGCGCCATGGTCTCAAGGGCGCCAGCCTGAATGTCCGGGGAGGAGAGTTGGAGTCCGGCCGGGAGAGTCTGCGGCGCTCGGACGGGCTCTTCTGCTGTGAATCTTCCCAGGCGGAAGGGGGCGCTCATTGTCAGGTGCCTTCAGGGCGCAGGCAGCGGCTTATCGCCGAGCTGCTCCCTTCCCTTCCGTCCCTCCTCATTCCCTGGCCAGCATGAGCAAGCCCAGGGAGCGGCCAAGGTGCCATCTTGAAGGGGGTAACATTTGGCACCTCCACCTCAAGTCCCAAGCAAAGCCGCAGCAAAGCCAGTGGCTGTAGGCTTGGGCCTCACCACAGACCTGCTTGCCTTACTCAGTCCACATGGACCTGGGCTACCATCCGCCCACACCCCTTCAAGTCACAGGGAGCACAGACAGTGCTGCCCCACAATGCTCTGCGGCACCTCATTTGCACGCTGGCCGGGGAATGAGGAGGGACGGAGGGAAGGCGATAAGCCGCTGCCTGCGCCCTGAAGGCACTTGACAATGAGCACCCCTCCTGCCTGGGAGGATTCTTTTTATGACTGTGCCAACCATATGGCTGACAGGCATACAGCTTCCTTCCCAAGCCTCCGCAGGAGGAGAGCAATCCCCGCAGAGGCTTGGGAAAGCGGCAGAGGCGCCGGAGGGATCTTTGCACCAGGGTGCCGGATATGCTTAAGACGGCCCTGTCTGCTTGCCTCTTAGCACAACCCTAGGTAATCCCCGCCGTCCCCCCAGGGGGGCAGTACCACCAACTTTGGGATCACCCTATATGAACAGGTTGTCCAGAAGCGCCCTGAGAAAGCTTGGATGTGTCAGAGAGGCCGGGAGTGGATTCCTGAATGTGGAAGAACGGAGAGTTCAGTTCTGCTACTGCCAACGCAATCTTTGGGCTGAGCTAACACAATAACCCCTGACCTAGTATTTCAGGAACTTTGCTGGCCAGCTTTACGAGTTTCATGGTCTCCTCCCGGATCAGTAGCAATTCTGTCAATCTCAGTTTCTGCATTCAGGTTACAATTCAGTGCCTGGATTACGAAGTGTGTCAGGTCCCTGCCTTCACCCACCTCCCACCGTTCTGCATTTAACAGCATCCCCAAGCCATTTTTTTTCATTATTTGCATTTCTGTCCCACTTTCTCTCTCTCCATTGAGCTCAAGGGGGCACACATGGTTCTTCCCCCTCCTCACTTAACACCCACAACAACCCTGCGAGGTAAGTGAGGCTGAGAGGCAGGGACTGGCCCCCAAGGTCACTCAGCAAGTTTCACGTGGGGAATTCGAACCCAGGTCTTCCAGCCTGACACTGTAACCACCAAACTGGCTTTTGCACCTAGTGGCAGTTGGTGGACCCTGGCTTTCTAGGGGGGCTGAAGATTGCCAACATCTGTTTTTAGATTTACTGCTCTGTCTTTTGGTTATCACGCTATCTCTGAAAAGACATTCGCTTTGGTGTGTTTTTTTTAAAAAATGATATAGTGGCATGTACATATTTTTTACAAGTTATTCAACCCGCTTACAAGATATCAACACAATGTAAAGTAATATTATAGATATGATATATTCTACAAGAAAACAAGAACGTTAGCATCAGCAGATGCAGCTGTTATTAAAACCAATAATAATAATAATAATAATAATAATAATAATAATAATAATAATTTATTATTTATACCCCGCCCATCTGGCTGGGTTTCCCCAGCCACTCTGGGCGGCTTTCAACAGAACATTAAAATACAATAGTCTATTAAACATTAAAAGCCTCCCTAAACAGGGCTGCCTTCAGATGTCTTCTAAAAGTCTGGTAATTGTTGTTCTCTTTGACCTCTGAAGGGAGGGCGTTCCACAGGGCGGGTGCCACTATCGAGAAGGCCCTCTGCCTGGTTCCCTGTAGCTTTGCTTCTCGCAGTGAGGGAACCACCAGAAGGCCCTCGGAGCTGGACCTCAGTGTCCAGGTAGAACGATGGGGGGTGGAGACGCTCCTTCAGGTATATTGGACCGAGGCTGTTTAGGGCTTTCAAGGTTAGCACCAACACTTTGAATTGTGCTCGGAAAGGCAGCCAAACCCAGAACAGATGAGAAGGCTCTCCTAAAATGCAACAAAGGACTCTTCAAGTTTGCTTTTTCTCCTTTTGTTGGTGTATTCTGTCGGAACTTTGGGGGCTACTTCTTGAGAGGGCTTTGCAAGGGTTAAGGCAGATAGAATGGGGGGGGGCCCTCCGGCTTCCCGGACTATCCCTGTAGCTATACCTGTAACTATACCTCTATGCTCTATTAGACTTAATATAAATGGGATTACCTGGCAAAACAAACTCACACCTCTCATTGAGTTTTTATACATACTTAGGATACATGTGCAAGTGGATTGTTTATAATTATATTTTGGGGATGATTCATTTTCTTATACTTTCTGGGCGTCCCATGATCATGTTATACAGTAGTTGTGTTCTATGCTGTAAATCAAAGCACTGCTAGTGGTTGTCTCCTTCCGTTTTCCAATGTATTTCTTATCAATAAAAAGTTTGGTTTGTAGCGCGAGCATATTTTAATTCTGGAAGTGTGGCCCAGAGGTGGGGAAAAGCTTAAGAACCGCTGTTTTAAGGGCTTTGCCGTACTAATAGTAACACCTTGAACTTGGCATAGTAGCAAATTGGCAACCAGTTGCAGATCTCTGAGCCGCAGGTGTTACATGCTGACAAGGCCTCACTCCTGTCAGCAATTATGCTGCAGCATTCTGCACTAACTGCAGCTTCCGGGGAAGCCCCGCAAATCCACAGACACTCCAGGGACCACCTGAACAAAGCTAGGGGACCACGGATTATGACCGCCTGCACTTGGAGGTTGCAAACAGAACCTCTGGGAGGTGGAGATTGTCTCTGAGTCTACAATTAACAAAAAGAATACAGGAAGGGTTTAATTTAGAGAATATGATATTGTTGTTGTTGTTGTTTAGTTGTTTAGTCGTTTAGTCGTGTCCGACTCTTCGTGACCCCATGGACCAGAGCACGCCAGGCACTCCCGTCTTCCACTGCCTCTCGCAGTTTGGTCAGACTCATGTTGGTAGCTTCGAGAACACTGTCCAACCATCTCATCCTCTGTCGTCCCCTTCTCCTTGTGCCCTCCATCTTTCCCAAAATCAGGGTCTTTTCCAGGGAGTCTTCTCTTCTCATGAGGTGGCCAAAGTCTTGGAGCCTCAGCTTCAGGATCTGTCCTTCCAGTGAGCACTCAGGGCTGATTTCCTTCAGAATGGATCGGTTTGATCTTCTGGCAGTCCATGGGACTCTCAAGAGTCTCCTCCAGCACCATAATTCAAAAGCATCCATTCTTCGGCGATCAGCCTTCTTTATGGTCCAGCTCTCACTTCCATCCATCCATCCATTAATGTATAATTAAAAAAGCAGGAGAACTTAATATACAACAAACCAGAGGAGTAAGTTGAGGGAAGTCATAGGGGGGAGGGGGATATTTGGTTTTGTTTGAGATGTTATTGTGATGAAGATAAAAATGTAAAATTCTATCAAAATTATTATTATTTTTTTAAAAAAGAGATTGTCTCTGAGTCCTTCTGCAATCCTAAGCAGCACAAACGATTAGTATCCAGCTATACAGCTCCCCATTTGGATTGACTTGTTACTCCTGCTGTCTCCAGGAATCTTTTCCCATCACACAAAGTGTGGCTCAACAGGTGTTGAGTCATCCTGTTTATTTGTTGACTTCTCTCACCCGCAAGACATTCCTCTCCTTCCCCCTTTCGCAGTCCTAGCGCTAGGATTAGTCAGACAAGGGAAAATCCCAGGTGAGCTAAATATAAAACAAAACGATGTGGTTTGGGGTTTATGGAAGCGGAAGAAGAAGAAGAAGAGTTTGGATGTGATATCCCGCTTTATCCCTACCCGAAGGAGTCTCAAAGCGGCTCACATTCTCCTTTTCCTTCCTCCCGCACAACAAACACTCTGTGAGGAGAGTGGGGCTGAGAGACTTCAGAGAAGTGTGACTAGCCCTAGGTCACCCAGCACCTGCAGGTGGAGGAGCGGAGACACGAACCCGGTTCACCAGATTACGTGTCTACCGCTCTTAACCACTACACCACACTGGCTCCATTGAGGTCTGCTATTGGTCAGAGATACAAATGGAGGCTGCAAGGCATCTTATTGGATCTGTTGCAACACAGCCCCCCCCCCCAGCTTGCAAGGAGGTGAGGAGCAGCCCTGAACAAAGGTGTGTAACATCTTTTAAAACCTCAGAAAATCCGTCTCCTTTGACAGAAAGATCACCCCAAAGCATAACATAAGCGCCACCAAAATGTCGGAAGAAGGAGTTACCCAGCGAAATTTGAGGACGTGAATTCCTGCCTGTCAGCCAAGATCCCTGTTTAGGGCTCTTCCCAGTCTGTCTGGTAAATTCACACACAAAGTTGCCCTATTTGCTTTTGACATACACCTGTCAGACCGGTTTTTCTGATAGTTGACCCAGCAAGGAATTCCTGCCTACGTGACTGGAGAGGGTCTTCAAGGTTGACCAGGGTTTAAAACACAGCCACCATATTGCTTTCAGGCCCCCTGTACTGCTTCAGCCCATGCTTCATTGATAAATCAGTGTCTTTCATTCATAAAAAGAGGCAAAATAATCAATAAACTCCCCTGCAGACTGATTGTCATATAAAGAAAGTTCCATTGTACATCTGCAGGCAGACCTTCGCTGCAGTACCTTTGAGCAGTGCCAGATTTATGTATAAGCTAAACAAGCTATAGCTTAGGGCCCCACTCTCTTAGAATCATAGAATCCTAGAGTTGGAAGAGACCACAAGGGCCATCCAGTCCAACCCCCTGCCAAGCAGGAAACACCATCAAAGCATTCCTAACAGGTGGCTGTCAAGCCTCTGCTTAAAGACCTCCAAAGAAGGAGACTCCACCACACTCCTTGGCAGCAAATTCCACTGTCAAACAGCTCTTACTGCCAGGAAGTTCTTCCTAATGTTTAGGTGGAATCTTCTTTCTTGTAGTTTGAATCCATTACTCCGTGTCCTCTTCTCAGGAGCAGCAGAAAACATCTTTTCTCCCTCCTCTATATGACATCCTTTTATATATTTGAACATGGCTATCATATCACCCCTTAACCTTCTCTTCTCCAGGCTAAACATACCCAGCTCCCTAAGCCGTTCCTCATAAGGCATCGTTTCCGGGCCTTTGACCATTTTGGTTGCCCTCCTCTGGACACTTTCCAGCTTGTCAGTATCCTTCTTGAACTGTGGTGCCCAGAACTGGACACAGTATTCCAGGTGAGGTCTGACCAGAGCAGAATACAGTGGTACTATTACTTCCCTTGATCTAGATGCTATACTCCTATTGATGCAGCCCAGAATTGGGCCCCCCCCCAAAACCTGGATGTACATTTCCAAAAGATAAGATAAAAAACAAATAAAATAAAACCTACATCCAGCAACACTGCTTTGTGTGTGGGCTCCTATGATGTAAGTCATGGGCCCCGCCTGCTAGCCTGCTCCCTCAAATATCACTGGTTTGCTCCTTTCTATATATAGGGTGCCTACATTCTGCATTATATCTGTGCCTACATTCTGCATTATTCTGAATTATGGTGCTGGAGGAGACTCTTGACAAGGAGAAGGGGACGGCAGAAGATGAGATGGTTGGACAGTGTTCTCGAAGCTACTAACATGAGTCTGGCCAAACTGCGAGAGGCAGTGAAGGATAGGCGTGCCTGGCGTGCTCTGGTCCATGGGGTCACGAAGAGTCGGACACGACTGAACGACTGAACAACAACAACAACAACAACATTCTGCATGGACTGGTTGCATGGCAACATGCGCAAATGGCTTGAGGTACCTACCGGTATTAGGTCCATAAATTACCATATAGCATATATTCAACACAAAAAACAGCGACAGTTTGTTGTTGACAAAGGACAGCTGGACATAGAAAGGGCCCCATTACCTTCAGGAGCTTAGGGCCTCATCAAACCTCAATCCGGCCCTGCCTCTGAGGGATTAAGGTCTCTTTAAATCTTTTGGAAGACTTTGGTGTGTTTTGCATGCTTCTTCGTGTTTTCGAACTTGTGGGTTATGCATTGATGTACGTGCACCCTAATATTTGTTGGGTTTTTTGACTACGTGCCGAATTGAAGCTTCAACAGAGGCAATTAAGGGTTGGCTGGAGGCCAAGAAGTATGGGCTGAGAACTAATCTGCCTGGAGATTGGGGCCCACAGGGAGCTGGTGGCGCTGTGGGTTAAACCAGAGAGCCTAGGACTTGCCGATCAGAAGGTCAGTGGTTCGAATCCCCACGACGGGGTGAGCTCCCGTTGCTCGGTCCCAGCTCCTGCCAACCTAGCAGTTCGAAAGCACGTCAAAGAGAAAGTAGATAAATAGGTACCGCTCCAGCGGGAAGGTAAACGGCGTTTCCGTGCTCTGCTCTGGTTCGCCAGAAGCGGCTTAGTCATGCTGGCCACATGACCCGGAAGCTGTACGCCGGCTCCCTCGGCCAATAATGCGAGATGAGCGCCGCAACCCAAGAGTCGTCTGCGAATGGACCAAATGGTCAGGGGTCCCTTTACCTTTTAAGAGGTGTGCTATTGGACAGGGTTATCCATAAAGGCATGATGACTCATGGCTTCCCTGTAGTGGTGAGCTTTAGTGAGAAGGTTGGTTGTTAGTCAGTGTTTAGTGAGAGAGAGTTTATGATCCGTGTCTGTATTCTGTATATAGTAACTTGTGAGTGCTGCACATAACAAACATCTGTAGTTTAAACAAGCTACTAGTTGCAACGTCTTGTTCCTGCTTCATCCTAAGCAACTTACAACTGTATGCTTCCTGGAATCCTGCGTGTACTCTGCTATATCCAACTGGTCAAGGTTGTGATACACTTCAACAATATTATCATTTCCTGCAGCTGGGTTTGCTTTTGAGCAGGCATCCAGATGTTTGGGGACTACAACTCCCATCATCCCTAGCTAAAAGGACCGCTGATCAGGGATGATGGGAGTTGTAGTCCCAAAACATCTGGAGGGCCGAGTTTGGGGATGCCTGCTTTTGAGCATTCCACAGCTGGAGGCAGCCTTGATTATGAATGCTGGTTGTTGGAAACCAGGGGAGAGGAGACTGATCTGCTGCTCGGATCTGCTTGTGGGTTTTCTGTGGAGGCATCTAGTTGGCCACTGTGAGAACAGGATGCCGGATTAGATGAGCCATTGTCTGGATCCAGCACACTCTCCTTGTGTCCTTTGCATTACGAGGGAAGCAAACCTGCATTCCAGAACAAGTAATATTGGTAATTAAAAGAGTTTCAGCCATGTCACAACCCTCCCTCCTGAAACCTCCTTTCTGAAGTTGTGTAGGGAACCGAGCCCTTTGCTAGATTTCTGGAAAGGTTGTGTGACCTTTTCCAGTGGTTCCAGAACTGGTGGACATCCAAGGAAGCCGAATGTGGGAAGAAAAAAGCCAATGCAATTCTGACTTACATCATAGGAGCCTATACAACACAAAACACTGTTGCTGCATGTAGGTTTTATTTTATTTGTTTCTCATCTTATATTTTGGAAATGTACATCCAGGTTTTTTTTCCTTTAATTTTTTGGGGGGTCCCCAAGAGAGTGGAGCCCTGAGCTATACAGTGGTACCTCGGGGTACAAACACTTCGGGTTACAAACTCCGCTAACCCAGAAATAGTACCTCAGGTTAAGAACTTTGCCCCAGGATGAGAACGGAAATTGCGTGGTGGCGGAGGGAGGCCCCATTAGCTAAAGTGGTAGCTCAGGTTAAGAACGGTTTCAGGTTAAGGACAGATCTCCGGAACGAATTAAGTTCGTAACCAGAGGTGGAATTTGCTGCCAAGGAGTGTGGTGGAGTCTCCTTCTTTGGAGGTCTTTAAGCAGAGGCTTGACAGCCACCTGTCAGGAATGCTTTGATGGTGTTTCCTGCTTGGCAGGGGGTTGGACTGGATGGCCCTTGGGGTCTCTTCCAACTCTAGGATTCTATGATTCTACTCTCGTTTGAATTCTCTGTTCTGCTTTAAAAAAACACCAAAAACCCTCACTTATAATTCCTCTTGTTCTAGGATTGCATCTTCTGTTCTTATAAGAGGCCAGGAGATTACAGGTAGTCACTCTAATCCTTTCCCAACTGTGTTGATGGGCAGGTTTTGGTTTTTTCCAGGCTCTGCTTGTGATAGAAGGTCCATAGTTTAGAGGCAGGGCATCTGGCTTGAATGCAGAAGGCCTCAGGTGCGATTCTTGGCATCTCCAGGTGGGACGGGCGAGGACCCCTACCTGAAAACCTGCCAGTCAGTATTGCAGAGAGAGAGGGGGGAGAGAGAGGGAGAGCGAGAGAGAGAAGGAATACGGAGCCAAACGACAACAGTGGAATAAGGCACTTTCCTATGATCCTGTTCTGATTTTGATTTTTTCTTCTTTAGAGAGAAGAAGAAGAAGAAGAGTTTGGACTTGCTATCCCGCTTTATCATTACCCGAAGGAGTCTCCAAGCGGCTCACATTCTCCTTTCCCTTCCTGCCCCACAACAAACACTCTGTGAGGTGAGTGGGGCTGAGAGACTTCAGAGAAGTGTAACTAGCGCCCAAGGTCACCCAGCAGCTGCATGTGGAGGAGCGGAGACGCGAACCTGGTTCACCAGATTACGAGACTACAGCTCTTAACCACTACACCACACTACACCACAAAGTGCCAGACTCTGACCCAAGAGACCCAGGTTTGAATCCCCACTGATCCAAGAAGCTCACTGCCCTGGGAAGGGCACATTCCTATACAGGCCCTTCTTTATGTTCTGTTGCCGTTCAACATAACGGTGGGATTCCGGCAGGGATTCCTCAGCTGCAGGCTGGACTAGATGACCCTTGGGGGTCCCTTCCAACTCTACATTTCTACGATCCTATGGCCTTGTAAGGTGGCAGATTCTCCTTCATCGGAGGCCTTTCAGCAGCGGTTGGCTGGCCATCTGCCTGAGTTTCCGAAGCCGTGATTGCAAGGGGGTTGGGCTAGATGGCCCTTGGGGGTCCCAGCCAAACCTGCCATTCCGTGAGCCTGTGCGCATTTGCTCGCCCGCTGCGCTGCCGGAGCCCTCCTGCCCGTTCCCCTTCTCTGTGTCCTTGCAAAGCCACGCAACGTGTTTGGCCACACCACCCTTGAAATCCTGGAGCGAATGCTCTCTCTCTCTCTGTCCAGACAAAATCAGGAGCAGAGCTGGAAAGAGTGTGTGCCTCTCTCCCTCCCCTTTGTTCTTTTCCCTTTGGCTGAATGTCCTACTGTTTTCGCCCTCATCTGCATTCTTTCATCGCCTGCGAAGGAACTGGAGCAAAGCGCAGCCGCTTGGAATGTCCCTTTGGAGAGGTTTTGCGCCCTCCTCCCTGTGGTTGATCCGGGATCCCGGAGGGTGGTGCGTGGCTGCAGAAGCCTCCTCCTCAGCCCACACCTCCCTGACCCCTCCCTTGCCACCGAGCCCTTATACAACACTCTCAACGGGAGCAGGCAGCTCCTAGCGCCGTTCCTCTGACCCCTTTCTGCTCACCTGCAAAGCGCACCATCACCGAGGATGAAGGCTTCCTTTGCTGCGCTGCTGGCAGTTCTGCTCTGCGTGGAGAGAGGTAAGACTTCTTTCTCCTTCTTTGTAGGTTCACCTAGCTCAGTACCGTCTGCACTGGCTGGCAGCAGCCCAGGGTTTCAGGTGGGGGCCATACAAGACCCACACCGCATCTGGAAGAGTTCAGCCGTTTTGAGTGGCAGCAACTTTGGAACTCCCTGCCTATTGATATCAGGCTGGTGTCTTCCCTGTTTTCTTTCCGCCTTGCCTGTATTCTTTTCATCGCCTGCCAAAGACATTCTTTTTGAGGCAAGCCACCCCAGATGTTTAGGGAGCTGGTATGAGTTTTAATTTGTTTTCGTCTGTTGCAGTTTTAACTTTCCGCATGTTTGGAATCATGGCTGTAATATTTTTTTCCCTGGGATGGTTTAATTGCTTTGCCTTTTCCCCCCTGAACCACCTTGAGGCTTTTCCCTACAGTCAAGCTGTGTGCAAATTTTATGAAATAAATAAATAACCCGGAGATGCCAGAAACTGAACTTGAGAACTTCTGCACTGCATGCAAAGTTGATACACTCTGGCACTGTGTCCACTAAGCAGACAAGATTCTAGTCCTCATGTTGATGGTGATTCATTTATGTGCTGTCCATCTGACTGTGTTGCTCCATCCACTCTGAGCAGCTTCCAATTAATTAAAACAGGGCTGGTAGCTATAGACTCATAGACGAAGAATTGTAGAGTTGGAAGGGACTACGAGGATGATCTTGTCCAACCCCCTGCAATGCAGGAATCTTTTTACCCAATGTGGGGCTCGAACCCGCAACCCCGAGGAGTCCCATGCTCTACCCACCGAGCTGATATGTAGGACTATGTAGGAAGCTACCTTATGCCAAGTCAGACCATTACGCCCAGCATGGTCTCAACTGACCAGCAGCGCCGATTGAACCAGGGACCGCCTGCATGGGTTGGACTAGATGACCGCTGGGGTCCCTTCCAACAATTCTATGATTCCATGCAGAGCAGAAGACCTACCACTCAGGTATGGCCCTCCTAGGACAGGAGTGCAAGAAGCTGCCTCACACTGAGCCTGGGAACCTTTGTCCCTCTAGCTCAGCATGGCAGCCTCTCACTTGGATTTCATCTCAAGCCCCTGTGTCCAGCCTGGGACCTTCTTCAGCTGTTTGGCCATTGCCCTTCCCTTCATCATTTTCCTAGTCATGTCTAGGTGAAAACTGGATGGCAGCAAGAGGGTGACTGATAAGCGGAGAGGGGCTGACATTTCGTTTTATGCTGCTTATTCATTACCATGATCTCATTCGTTAAATTTATGTGCCCAAATTTATGTGCCCAAAGATCACGGATGCGTTTATATCTCACTGTTTTCACTGAAATCATAGAATCATGAAGGGATCCTGGGGATCCTCTAGTCCAACCCCCCTGCAGTGGATCCTCTAGTCCAACCCTGTGAGGTAGGGTTCAGGACACAACACCCCTGTGCCCCCTTCGCTCTAAAAACCAGATCTGATAGCACACCACAGGCCCCTTGGTCCACACACCCCTCACCAACCCTTCTTCACCCCCTCCCTCCTCCTTGAAAGTCTCTCTCTGGCTACATGGTGTCCTTGAATGCCCATAATTCCTCCTGATTGTCCAGATAAGAGAGGGGGCGGGCAGCCGGGCAGGTGTCGAAACCCAAAGGATAAACCAGAGGGAAAATCAGCATGACTTTTGCCCGTGGCCCTGCCCAACATTAGCATGCAGCCTTCAAAAGGTTTTTCCAGAGGCAGAATGTGGCCCCTGGGTTGCAAAAGGGGCCCCAGCCCTGTCATTCGGATCAGGATAAGCTCGAACAAAGGGGCAGCAGCTCAAGCCTCTGGAAGACAATAGAGCCGCACCCTGGATTGTCCTTTGTTGTCCGTGGAAGTGGAGAGGAGATGACTAAGAGGCGCCTGTTTTCAATTTAGGAGTTATGAGGTCAGCTGAGACATCAGAGGCAATGGGGAGAGGGTTTTCTCTGCCATTATGTGGGGCAGTATTTTTCCTGCTCCAGGCAGTGGAGTGGCTTGCAATGAGCTCATCGCTTGTGGCCTCAGGGTTTGGCAAGGATGGCTGGCCTGGCTGGGGTGGGGGTGCAGGGAGAATACAAAGTCCTCGACTGGGCGCAAGAAAACATCATTCTCTTCCCTTTCTATGCCACTTTTTGGAATCGCAGATCCTCCGCTAAACAGCTCGCGGCGAAAGAATCTCAGCCAAGCCGTATAGCATAGATTGCACATTTAATAATAATAATAATAATAATAATAATAATAATAATAGTTTCATAAAATGTATCTACACTATCTACAGATAAAAAATCAGCAACCATAATTTAAAGCAGAGAGAAAGTTTAAGCCACAACAGAATAGATTGAAGCAAATTAAAACTCAGTACAAACTTTCTAAACATCTCGGTAGGCTTGCCTCAATACAAATGTCTTCAGCAGGCACCGGAAAGAAAACAGGGATTGGCGCCTGCCTGATATCAATAGGCGAGGAATTCCAAAGTTGCCACACTGAGCTCTGGTGGGGCAAAGCGTGAAAATGATTCCAGCTGGTTTAATAAGCCCAAGGCCTGGTTGCAGAGGGATATTTTCACCTGGCATCTACCCTGGTCCGGGTTTGTTCCTATGGGGATAGGCGGTCCTTGAGGAATTGCGGTCCTGAGCCGTTTAAGGCTTTATAGGTCAAAACCAGCACTTTGAATTGGGCCCGGAAACTAATTGGCAGCCAGTGCAGTTGGACCAGGATTGGTGTGAGATGCTCAAACCATCTTGCTCTGGTGACCAAACTGGCTGCCAAATTCTGCACCAGCTGAACTGTCTTCAGAGGCAGCCCCATGTATAACACATTGCAGTAATCCAACCTGCAGGTTACCAGAGCATAGATGACAGGAATTAGGCTGTCCCTGTTCAGATAGGGACACGGGTGGCGCTGTGGTCTAAAAACCACTGAGCCTCTTGGGCTTCCTGATCAGAAAGTCGGCGGATCGAATCCCCACAACGGAGTGAGCTCCTGTTGCTCTGTCCCAGCTCCTGCCAACCTAGCAGTTCAAAAGCATACCAGTGCAAGTAGATAAATACTGGTAGGTACTGCTGTGGCGGGAAGGTAAACGGCGTTTCCGTGCGCTCTGGCACTCGTCACGGTCCTCCATGCGCCAGTAGCGGTTTAGTCATGCTGGCCACACAACCTGGAAAACTGTCTGCAGACAAACGCCACACCGGCTCCCTTGGCCTGAAAGCGAGATGAGCGCCGCAACCCCATAGCCACCTTTTACTGGACTTAACCGTCCAGGGGTCCTTTAGCAACCTTTGCATCTGGGCGACCAGCCAAAGCTGATGGCAGGCACTCTGTGCCATCGAAGCAACAGTTGAGGATCCAGAAGTACACCCCAGACCAGGGTCTCTCCCAGCCCCACCTGGAGACTGGACCTGGGACCTTCTGCAAGCAAAGCAGATGTCCCACCATTGAACGATGTCTGCCTCCTTAATAGATAATAGGAGAAAAACACCACCACCTACACTTTTGTTCCTGACACAGAATACCACATGTAACAGCTTGCTGTCCCCCACAACCTCTGTTGGTTGTCCTTGAGGGTACATTCCTTGTCATGGCACTGACCCCAAAGGGATAAAATATAAAATCACCCACCCCCAGTTTCTTTGGCTCAAAATAACTCTTCATAGAACAGAGCTATGAAGCAGGAGGTTAGAAGCAATCTCTTTAATGTGCTCTTCCAGCATGCACCTGTACATTAGTCCAAATTAAACTCTAATTAACAGGAGAACCTCTACTTCTTTAATGGCGGTGATGGAGGGTTATCGGCAGGCGAAGTGCTTTTGCACTCAGCGCCTCCCTGCCTCTCATGTTCCATGCCGGAGTGAGATCCAGGTACCGAGACGAACCGCGAGTGAAGCCCATTCCCCACTGTCCCTGGGGGGAACTTGCAATGATAATTACCCTCAATCACCCTTGTTTTTTTCTTCGCCAACGATCTCCCGCTGTCATGGGAGCTGCCGTCCATTAAGGCAGACCAGAACCGGAAGCCAGTTAGAACTGAATCATATACCGGTATCTGTTTTAAGTTATGTTCAGAGGTTTCTTTGTGTTCTAAGCTGGGTTCTTTGTATATTTCAATGGGTACAATCAATTCAAAAAAAGAAAATTTAGTGACGTTTGGGGTGGGGACAAGGAGAAATGAAACCACCTGGGGGCATTTATTGAGTGAGTAAGTGGCAGGAAAAAAAGGGCTGAGCCGATTTTCCTCCCCTTCTCCTCTTCCAATCTCAAGGGCAGCCTCTTTGGCTGCTTTTCATTCATTCATTCACATTTTTTTAAATGGCCCCCAGAGACTTGTTTGTTTCCTTGCTTCATTGAATTTTACATTGCACAGAAGAGGCTGGCAGTCTCCAAAACATTGCTGGACTCAGAAACTATGTGCTGGCAGCTTCCCAGCCCTAGGCTTCCCACAACCTGCCTCCTTGGAAGCAGCAGAGAAGGGCATTAAGGGGGGAAACCCACCCAAACTAACAATGGGCACGATCTAGGATGCTGTCGGGTCCCATAGCAGAGGAAGCAGCTCCCTTTGGGGGGAAAGCAGATCCAAGCCAGCACATAGTTGAACTGTGGAACTCCCTGCCACAGGAGGCGGTGATGGCCACCAACCAAGGTGGCTTTTAAAGAGGATTGGACAAATTCATGGAGAAGGAGAGAGTTCTCGATGGCTGCTAGGCATGATGGTGATGCTCTGCCATCACAGCTGGAGGCAGCAATGCTTCGAAATACCAGTTGCTGGTCCTGCTTGCTGGTTTCCCTCTGGGGTATCTGATTGGCCACTGTGAGAACAGGATGCAGGACTAGATTCCCCCCCCCTTTGGCCTAAACTATCAGGCTCTTCATATGTTCTTGTGGAACCTCCAGGTCTGGAGGCAGTCTATCTAGATTCCTAGGTATTTGGCCACTGTGAGAACAGGATGCCAGACTAGGTGGGCCATGGGCCTGATCCGGCAGGCTCTTCTTGTTGTAATTATAATAATAATTGCATTATTTGTACCCCACCCATCTGACTGGGTTTCCCCAGCCACTCTGGGCAGCTTCCAACCTCTACGAAAACATAGTAAAACATCAAACATTAAAAACGTCCCTATTCAGGGCTGTCTTCAGATGTCTTCTAAAGGTTGTATAGTTACTTCTCTCCTTGGCATCTGATGGGAGGGTGTTCCACAAGGTGGGCGCCACCACCGAGAAGGCCCTCCCTGCTTGAGAGTTTCAGGTGGCGTATGCTGTGCCCCACATGCCCTTCAACTCCTCCTTGCTGCTTCTTATCACCAAGCCTCTCTCTATCTCTCTCTCCCACTCTGTTCTCATGCACAACAGTTGTTTTTTAAGTCTCCCCAGCACCACGCTCCAAACAGGTGCTCATTAAGTCCCGCAATTGCCGTCTGAGGTGTGCTTCTTGCAAAAACATCTGCCCACAGAGCTCTCCTGCCCGCAGCAGCCTTGCTGATTGAGCAAAGCCGTCGCTCCTGTTTTGGCTGCCCTCGAAGAACGTTGTTGCGAAAATAGTTGGGTCGGGATTCTGTCTAGGAAGGTGAGGCCTACCTAAGGGGGACGCTGCTAACAGCAGCGTTGCATGGTGCGACGAACCCCCTGTCTCTCTCCTGAAGGTTCGCCTCGAAACCAACTCCCTCTCACTTTAAGGGTTTATTATTAATGAGAGTCCGTATCCAGCTTACGTGGCCTGGTATCCTTAATGTTCTGGGCTATTTAGGTGAACCACCTTTTGCCTATGGTGCTGCCCTCAGCTCGGCTTCCCACTGTATCGATTTGCCTCACACTTCTGTCAACTTAATGACACTCCAGGTTTTCACCTTCTAACCCCTTTCTGTGTGACTCTGAGACACAAACTATCACCCGCTTTCCTTTCCTCAGGTAAGTTTTGCCCCCTTCCTGAGTACACACCTCTGTGAGCTCTGATACCCTGCTGGACTAATAATGACGATTCCTCTATGGCACAAAAAGAACTGTACTTTATTTCTTAGAGAACATAGTTGATTTCAAGATTCATGCGTTCACAATCTTAGTCACAGTAACACATGCACTCTTTCACTTCATAGTTTCACAACAAACTAATCCTAACCTATACCACCACTATCCTGGCCCCACACCCTTCTTCTCCCTGTCACCACACACACCCTCCCTCTTCTCAACTGTCAAAACGGCTGTCCCCTCCTTTTAAACCCCTAAAGGATGAACTGCCATTCAAAGTGAGGGTGGATTAACTCCTTCTGAACCGGGAGGTAATAACTCCTTCACCTTAGGGCCAATCCGTTACACATGGCTTCACACTTCCTTGGGAGGTCAGAGGAGAATTCTTAGTTTATAGGACACTTTTCTCCTGGGGAAAGCAGGGTTCGAAATGGGCCAGGCGAATTGTGTACCTGGCTTTGGACCACTGTCGACCAAGTGAAGATGCTTGGGCAATAGGATGGCACCATCTGGAGATCATTGGATCTGGGCTGTTTCCACACACTAATACCCCGTCCTGTAGAATTCTATCCGTTATATTTTATCTGCACAACCGGAAGGAATTTCTGGAACCAAAATGCTTCTTCTGTGCAGCCTGAGCAGGAGCAGGGAGCGAGGTTATAGCGAATTGTTGTTGCTTGTCTTCGCTGCCCTGCTCATAGACGTGAAGAATATTATTACATTATGAATGGTCTGTGTTACTCTTAAGTAAAAGAGGTAGGAGCAGGGCAATATACATGCAGGCTGTCCCTGGATCTCACGACTTTTCTCCTTTGAGATCCCACAGCTCTTAACCCTGGTCAAGGTTGTCATCTGAACTAGCCAGATGCTTAACTGAGAACCAATCACAGTCAGTCCATCATTTGACAAATAAGACTTTAGAGCCGTCTTACCCAAAAATGGCAACTAGACATTCCGTTTGGGTCACTGCAACCTTGGTTTAAGGTGATATTTGAC
The DNA here is from genome assembly GCA_034641395.1 of Darevskia armeniaca. Classification (NCBI taxonomy): domain Eukaryota; kingdom Metazoa; phylum Chordata; class Lepidosauria; order Squamata; family Lacertidae; genus Darevskia; species Darevskia armeniaca. The sequence goes on from JAWWNF010000120.1 coordinate 47,709, forward strand.
ACTTAGCTTATATATCTGGGTTTCTAACACTGGGGGAAACTCTGAAGGCGCTTACCTGAGAATCACCCCGAAACCTGAATCCTCCGCTCTGCTCACTACTTCTTCTTCTTTTAACTATTTGATTTTTCAACTTAAACTTTTACAGAGATATATCAAACATAAATCATAAAAACAAGTTTCCTACTAACTATTTTAACTGTTTGCAATGATCTTTAAGATAAGTTATAAAATTTCCCCCATTCCTTATTAAAATGTTGGTCTTCCTGATTTCTGACTTCTGGTCATTTTAGCCATTTCAGCATAGTCCATCAACTTCATCTGCCATTCTTCTCTGATAGGAACTTTATCTTCTTTCCATCTCTGGGCAAGTAACATAAATAGTCTTTTCTGCCCCCTTGGGATTTCAGCACCTAGAATTCCTAAAAGGAAGGCTTCAGGTTTTTTTTTAACGAAGGTTGTTTTAAACATTTTTTTTTTCAACTCATTATATATTATTTCCCAAAATCCTTTTACCACCTTACAATTCCACCACATATGATAAAATGTGCCTTCTTTTACCTTACATTTCCAGCATACATTTGAGCATGTTTTATATATTTTTGCTAACTTAGTAAAGGTAAAGGGACCCCTGACCGTTAGGTCCAGTCGCGGACGACTCTGGGGTTGTGGCGCTCATCTCGCTTTACTGGCCGAGGGAGCCAGCGTACAGCTTCCGGTTCATGTGGCCAGCAGGACTAAGCCGCTTCTGGCGAACCAGAGCAGTGCAAGGAAATACCATTTACCTTCCCGCTGCAGTGGTACCTATTTATCTACTTGCACTTTGACGTGCTTTTGAACTGCTAGATTGGCAGGAGCAGGGACTGAGCAACGAGAGCTCACTCCGTCGCGGGGATTCGATCCGCCGACCTCCTGATCAGCAAGCCCAAGAGGCTCAGTGGTTTAACCCATAGCACTGCTAGGAGTTAAATACCATCAGTACATCATTTTCATATAATTTTCTTTCATATAACATATAACATGCTGTGAACTTTATGTCCCATTTCCATAACTTCTCCCAAGCTATAAGCTGTTTATTATAGCTTAAATCTCTTGCTCACTGCTTTATTTTTTACTTTGATCCTAGGGCAACTGGGTGCAATACAAAGTGGCGTTCTGCTGAGGCGCCAGTCACCTGTCTTCTTAATTTTCCCGGAGGCACTCACCTGAGTTTTAATACAAACAACAGCAGCTGTGTTCGCCAGGCGACCGAGGATAGGGAGGGAGGCCCAGTTTACATGCAGAACCTCCTATTGGCACCCCAAATCTCAGAGTAAGCCCTGATAGAGTTGGGGGAGAAATTTGAGTCACTTTGCATTTAAAGATTAAACCACACAACTTGCACATTGCAAAATACAATACATGAATTGAACCATTGGGAATCTGCACTTCAGCCAGTGTGGTGTAGTGGTTAAGAGCGGTGGACTCATAATCTGGTGAACCGGGTTCGCGTCTCCGCTCCTCCACATGCAGCTGCTGGGTGACCTTGGGCTAGTCACACTTCTTTGAAGTCTCTCAGACCCACTCACCTCACAGAGTGTTTGTTGTGGGGGAGGAAGGGAAAGGAGAATGTGAGCCGCTTTGAGACTCCTTCGGGTAGTGATAAAGCGGGATATCAAATCCAAACTCTTCTTCTTCTTCTTCTTCTTCTTCTTCTCCTCCTCCTCCTCCTCTTCCTCCTCCGAGTTTTGCAGTGTCAAGTAAGGTAAAGGTAAAGGGACCCCTGACCATTAGGTCCAGTCGTGTCCGACTCTGGGGTTGCGGCGCTCATCTCGCTTTATTGGCCGAGGGAGCCGGTGTACAGCTTCCAGGTCATGTGGCCAGCATGACTAAGCCGCTTCTGGCGAACCAGAGCAGCGCACGGAAACGCCGTTTACCTTCCCGTCGCAGCGGTACCTATTTATCTACTTGCACTTTGACGTGCTTTTGAACTGCTAGATGGGCAGGAGCTGGGACCGAGCAACGGGAGCTCACCCCGTCGCGGGGATTCGAACCGCCGACCTTCTGATCAGCAAGCCCTAGGCTCTGTGGTTTAACCTACAGCGCCACCTGGGTCCCTTTTCAGTGTCAAATAATGTGTGTCAAAAATCCTTGCACTGTGGTAAAATGTGGATAACATGCATACTGTATATCAGTAAAAATAGCATACAGAAAGACATCATACCAGAGAAAATTGCTTTGCAAAACAGGTACTGTATATTAGGCAAAGCTGCACACACAAATATGCACATGAGGAGAAATTTGCACTTAAAATGCTGATTAATTTTCATGAAGGCTTTAAAGAAAAACAGTCTAATAGTCTTCTGATGCAAACCCTGAAAGCCTGGATTTGCATCTATCCATATGAATGAGCATATTTGGGTCAAGGGCCTGTGTGTCTTTTAAGTACCTTGCAACGCCCCTTGCATGTAGCAAGGCCGGCAAAGACTTTGCAGCGCCGTCGCAAGTCAGGGCAAACTGAAGATTAAATGGTATTGTTATTATTCATTACCTGCCCTTCACCCCAAGGTCTCAGGGTGGGCTACAGCATTAAAAACAATATTTAAAAACAATTTTAATGTATTAGTTCCTTCAATGTTTTGTAGTTTATAATATGCACACACAGTGGAACCTCTACTCACGACCACAGTCCGTTCCGGAGACCCGTCCTTATGGCGAATGTATATACTGTATAAACTTTGGCTGGTGTTTTTTTTTTTTATAAAAATATTGTATTAGTATATGTATTATTTCTGTGGTTGGTGTGAGCAGGATCCTTGAAACGACAACAGTGATCATCGTACTGGGAATCAGGGAAACATTTTCTCTGAACCAGATTGGCACGTAGCCTTGGACGCCAGGCCAACGTGGTTTCATAATCGATGAAGAGCATTATTGCCAAATGACATTCTGGAACAGCAGCGTGATTCACTGAATGGCTTGGACACACTGCCACCTACAGTTAGAATAGCAGTATTACAGCTAACTACACACAGCCTGAGGATTGGCTCGGTTCCTTGAGCCATCTGAAAGTAGTTGCTTTGAGGGCAACTTACTGTGAACCTTCTTTTTGCATGTGGTATCATGTTAGCTGCATCATATGTGTTTACTGGGGTGGTGGAGAGAGAGAGAGAGAGATGGACTGTGATGAAATAAGGTTCTACTTAAGGGTCCATCGTTCAGTTACAAGTCCTCCATCATTTCCTTGATGAAAATAGGGATGTCCTTTGCTGTTGTTTAGTCGTGTCCGACTCTTCGTGATCCCATGGACCAGAGCAAAGGCACTCCTGTCTTCCACTGCCTCCCGCAGTTTGGTCAAACTCACGTTGGTAGCTTCGAGAACACTGTCCCACCATCTCGTCCTCTGTCGTTCCCTTCTCCTTGTGTCCTCCATCTTTCCCAACATCAGGGTCTTTTCCAGGGAGTCTTCTCTTCTCATGAGGTGGCCAAAGTCTTGGAGCCTCAGCTTCAGGATCTGTCCTTCCAGTGAGCACTCAGGGCTGATTTCCTTCAGAATGGAGAGGTTTGATCTTCTTGCAGTCCATGGGACTCTCCAGAGTCTCCTCCAGCACCGTAATTCAAAAGTCCTAAATAATAATAATAATAATAATAATAATAATAATAATAATAACAACAACATTTATACCCCGTCCATCTGACTGGGGTATGGCTTCCAACTTATATAAAAACATAATAAAACATTAAGCATTTAAATACTTCCTTATACAGGGTTGCCTTCAGATGTCTTCTAACGGTTGTATAGTTACTTATCTCCTTGGCTCTAAGGTTTCATACCCTCCAACGTTTCTCCAGTGAAAATAGAGACGTCCCCTCTAACTTTTCTCCAATGAAAATAGGGGCGTCCTAAGGAAATGTGGGACATTCCAGGATCAAATCAGAAACCGGGGCGGCTTCTGTAAATCCGGGACTGTCCCTGGAAAACAGGGACACTTGGTGGGTCTGCAGTTACAGCTTGCTGGTATACCATAATAAAGAACACCTCAAGGTTTATACAATGCTTTCTGAGTGTTCAAAGCACAGTGCACGCCTAATGACAGTAATCACTCCTTACAAGAGCCCTGTAACGTAGGACAGTATAATTATCCTCACATTTATTATTTGACATACATAGCAAGTGCACATCAGGCAGTATTTATATGTCCCAGTTTAGCAATGATGAGGTGTTAAAAGTTTTGGGATTTGTAGGCATCGCATGCGGGTGATGCTAAACCACTAGCGCTATGAAGTCATGAGGACTAGTATGTTTCACTCAAAAGAAAAGAAGGAAAGCAAGCAAGCTGAAAATGGACCTCAGTTTCAATAAGCCTGAGGATTTTGTGAGCATTTGGTTGCACTGCGATGACCTACCTCAATAACCATCCCCATCTCAATTTAGCTCCCATAAGGGATGAGTAAGACAGGGGTGCCTGGCGTGTTCTGGTCCATGGGGTCATGAAGTCGGAAACGACTAAATGACTAAACAAGAAAGGGATGAATTCATTGGGAAGTAGTTTTTACAGTCATACCTCAGGTTACGGCCACTTCAGGTTGCGTTTTTTTGGGTTACGAACGTGGCAAACCCGAAAGTGTTTACTTCCGGGTTTCGCCGTGCGTGCGTGCGCAGAAGCGTTTTGCGCGCTGCGAGCATGCGCAGAAGCGTTCTATCACGCTTTCGCGCATGCCCCAAAGCCCCGCTTGGGTTGTGGACTTTTCGGGGTGCGAACGGCACCCTGGAACGGATCGTGTCCACAACCCGAGGTACCACTGTATTAGTATTTTCCACTTGCCGATCAGAAGGTCGGCGGTTCGAATCCCCGTGACGGGGTGAGCTCCCGTTGCTCGGTCCCAGCTCCTGCCAACCTAGCAGTTCGAAAGCACGTCAAAGTGCAAGTAGATAAATAGGTACCGCTCTGGCGGGAAGGTGAACGGCGTTTCCGTGCGCTGCTCTGGTTTGCCAGAAGCGGCTTAGTCCTGCTGGCCACATGACCCGGAAGCTGTATGCCGGCTCCCTCGGCCAGTAAAGCGAGTTGAGCGCTGCAACCCCAGAGTCGGTCACGACTGGACCTAATGGTCAGGGGTCCCTTTACCTTTACCTTTAAGGCAGCAGTTTGGCTTCACCCACAGAGGCACACTCCATTGTTTTTCAAGAGAGACAGGTGCTAACTGTTTCTCCCCTTATTCTCTTCCTTACAATCAACCTCGGGAAGAGCTTTTGGACAGCAAGAGCTGCTAGACTGCGGAATGAACAACCTCGGAAAGTGGTGGCCTCTCCTTCCTTGGAGGTTTTTAAGCAGAGGTTGGGTGGCCATCTGTCAGGGATGCTTTAGCGATTGCAGAGGGTTGGACTAGATGACCCTCGGTTGCCCCTTCCAACTCCAAGCTTCTATGATTCCTGCCCCTGCTTTGCGGTCTGTACCTAAGGAGCGTGTTTTGTGTTCCATTTGCAGTGGCTTCGCTGACCTGCTTCCATTGTGACAATGAGGAATCCAACTGGAACTGCTTGAAGCCAAAGGTCTGCGGAGATGCAGACAAGTTCTGCATCACAAAGTTTTTCGGTGGAGGCGTCGGTGAGTGCTAAACTGAAATGTCCCGAAGGTGGCAACCTCTTGATGACTTTTACCTGGCCTATCTGAGTGAGTTGCCTAGGGCACAGACCTCAGAGGGGTGCAGTACTGGCCTTTGAGGGGGCCAGTTTTATGCAGATTCGATTTTATTCTCTCTTATAAATTCCTGGTCTATTTTACTTTCATTTTGAAGAATTTTATAATTTCTATCAGTTTTTGAAAATCGAAAATTGGAGCTGCCCAGCGTGGCTGGGGAAACCCAGACAGATGGGTGGGGTATGAAGAAGATTATACAGGGGTCAAGAAACTTACCGCGCCTCGGGCCGGTGTCTCCAGCGCCAATCGCGCGGAGGGCGGGGGAGCACGCGCCCATACATGTGCACACACGCTATTTCCGGCGCACTTCCGGGTCGGAGGAGCACCGGAAATAGCTTGTGGGCATGTGCACGGGCCTCCTCCGACCTGGATGTGCACCAGAAATAACGCTTGCATGCGCACAAACTATTTCCGGTGCTCCTCCGACCTGGAAGTGGGCAGCTGCGCAGCACAGTGCTGGTAAGTGCGGGCGGCGGCAGCGGGTGGCGGCGGTTGCTGCGGGCTGGATAAAGAAGTCCCTCAGGCCTTATCCTGCCCGCGGGCCTTAGTTTGGGGACCGAAGAAGTGGTTAGCATTTGTGTGTGCGCGCACGCAAGAAATTAACCTTGTTTAGGGCATAAAATAGCATGGCACCAGCCCAGGTCACACCTGTGCATTACAGGGTGGTATCGGCCTAGGGCTTGGCGATCAGAAGGTCGGCGGTTCGAATCCCCGCGACAGGGTGAGCTCCCGTTGCTCGGTCCCTGCTCCTGCCCACCTAGCAGTTCGAAAGCACGTCAAAGTGCAAGTAGATAAATAGGGACCGCTCAGTCGGGAAGGTAAACGGCGTTTCCGTGCGCTGCTCTGGTTTCGCCAGAAGCGGCGTAGTCATGCTGGCCACATGACCTGGAAAACTGTCGGCGGAAGCGGACAAATGCCGGCTCCCTCGGCCTTTAAAGCGAGATGAGGGCTGCAACCCCAGAGTCATCCGCGACTGGACTTAATGGTCAGGGGTCCCTTTACCTTTAGTCATAATGGCTGTGCTCCTCTGAATACCAGCTGCTGGGAACCACAGGAGGGGAGAGGGCTCTTGTGTTTGATTCCTGTATGGCAGTTTTTAAATATTCTGACTGTTTGAACTGTCTCCTTGGGCAATGTTTTTTTTAAATAATAATAATAATAACTGAACCTTCCTTCCTTCCTTCCTTCCTTCCTTCCTTCCTTCCTTCCTTCCTTCCTTCCTTCCTTCCAGGTGACAGCAAGAAGAAGTCCATCAGCAAATACTGCTCTACCATGTGCCCCGAAGGAGGGATCGACCTCGGCATCATGGCCTTCTCCATGAACTGCTGCAGTTCCGACTTGTGCAACATAAGCGGGGCTGCCGGCGTGAAAAGCAGCTCCCTGATCCTGGCTGCGGGCACCTTGGCCAGTCTGCTGTACATCTTTGGAGCCAGGTTGTAGATGCAGAAGGCGGGGAGGACTTCCGTATGTGCTGAGGACACCTTCCCTCCAGGGACAGAAAACCCAACCTTTCCGCCATGTGCAAAACTGTGCTTTATAATGCATGCCTGTTAACTTTATTCTCTGCCCAGAGCCGTCTTCCCCATTGGTGTTAGTGGTGCGTCGCACCAGGACGCCGGCCTCTCGGGGGTGCCCTAGCGAGTGGGGGAGCTGCGAGGCTTTGCCGGCAGCCTCCCCTTTCCCTGCACGCCCCGCCAACTATATGGCTGGCAGGCGTGCAGCTTCCTTCCCAAGCCTCCACAGGAGGAGAGCGATCCCCGCAGAGGCTTAGGATGGAAGCTGTGCGCAGCTTTCCTCCCAAGCCTCTGCATCTGCTAAAGACGGCCCTGATCCTGGTCGTTGTCCTCCGCCTGCTTCCTGGCGAAAGGCAGTGCGCAGCCTTCCCGGGCTGGCTTCTCGGGTGCCCCGACGCTGGACAGCATGTCCACCAGCACATTTTCCTGCTTGATCGCCACCACCACGTGGTGGGGGAGGCAGAGGACAAATTTCCACTGCCCCCTCCCTTGTTTTGGAGTTGCCAGGGGGGCGCCAGAGGGATCTTTGCACCACGGCGCCGGATATGCTTAAGACGGCCCCGTCTCATCCACTGGTCCTTTCCATCTCTGGGGGTGCCCTGTCTCTGTCCACACCGGCTTGGAGCACTTTCTGAGCCAAGGAGCATTCCACTGGCACCACATCTACAGCCGGCGCACATAATGGACAGGGCAGGGGTTACTCACGAGTAAGCCCCCTCTGGTTTCCTCAAGCTGGAAAGATGAGCTGCAGCTCGATGAGGAACATGTGTGGGTAGGTAGGTGCTTCCTCCTCACGAGTAGACCCACTTGCGGGGGGGGGGGGAGGCAACCTAGCCACTCGCTAGAAACCGGGGCAGCGAGTAAAGCAGCTTGTGGGCTTTACCTACAGGTTGGTTTACTCCAGAGTAATCACCCATTGCATGCCAAGCTTGCAAGGATGATATCCCGCATAATTATTAATCTGTGTGGTTTTTTTTTTACTGTTGGAAACGGCTTGGGGACAGTTAGCGAAAAGTGGTCTAAAAATCTAATAAATACGTTAAAATTCACATATAGATGGCAGGAACATTGTATGTCTTTTTTGGGGTGGGGTGGGGTTGGGGGAAGTGCAAGAAAACCTTTTCGCTGGAACATATCCTGAGAAAAACTGCTAATATGGACAACACACAGCCTCCAGGAAGGACTTTTGGGATTGGCTTGGGAAGGGTAAATATTTTCCCTGAACAGTCCTGCCCTCTTGAGGCTCCGTTTATATATGCACATCTTGGTGGGAAATAAAGAGATTGTGAATTAAAGAAGTAGTCTGTATCTGAAGAAGTGTGCATGCACACGAAAGCTCATACCAAGACCAAACTTAGTTGGTCTCTAAGGTGCTACTGGAAGGAATTTTTTTATTTTTTATTTTGTTTTGACTATGGCAGACCAACACGGCTACCTACCTGTAACTGTGAATTAAATAAATGAATATAAATCCCTCTTGGGCAAAATGTAGGCAGCCAAGCAAATGAAGAATCAAAGCATCTCTAATTCCCAGATTTCTTTTCTTTTTTTATATAAAAAAAACCCACACCCTGCACCATTAATTTTGCTTTGTATCGCCCCAAGAATGTTTGCAGGGCAATCCTAAATAGGTTTACTCAGAAGTAAGTCCTGCATCTTTCAGTGTGGACCAGGTTTGGCTGCTTAGGAAAAGCTGTTTTTCTGCAGGGTGACCTGAGGACAAGCAGACACACTTGGCCCAAGAGGGAAGGAGGTGAGCCAAGGGAGGAGGAGAATAATAATAATAATAATAATAATAATAATAATAATAATAATAATGTATTATTTGTATCCCGCCCATCTGTCCGAGTTTCCCCAGCCACTCTGGGCGGCTCCCAGTCGAATGTTAAAAACAATACAGCATTAAGTATTAAAAACTTCCCTAAACAGGGCTGCCTTCAGCTGTCTCTTAAAAATAGGATAGCTGCTTATTTCCTGGACCTCTGCTGGAAGGGCGCCACTACCCAGAAGGCCCTCTGTCTGGTTCCCTGTAACCTGTTATTCAAGGAAATGATACACTCTTTATAAAGTGTAGATTTTTTCACAAAGCTCTCTGAACCTGAATAACAACAATAATAAAGACAATAAACGATCCAAACCATACATGCAATTTATCTGTGTTTCTTGGTGGATTTACGTATGCAGTTTATTTTCACGAGGGTTTGATTTTGAAATCATTAAAAAATATCCTTGCTCACCACCCCAACTGCCGGGGTTCGGCTTCCTTGGAATGATGCCAGTGGAGCACACGGCGCCTTTTGGGTAGATCATTTTATTTATCACGATAACACGATATAAAAACAAAGAAACAAAAAAACGATAACGGTGGAATTAATGTTGCCAACATTAAATCTCGGCCCCAACAAAACCACCTAAACAATATCGCCCCATCAGAGTCTATACTCTATAGGCTTCCTGAGAAGCAGGGATGGTCTCTGCCTTCTTCAGCAGCTTCAGCAGCTGGAATCAATCAATCAATCAATCAATCAAGCAGAGCCTCACCCTCCCCAACAAGGTAGAAGGAGGCTAGCAAGTCAGGCAGCTGGTCTGGCAGGACTCACAACCAAGATGGTCTCTTTACATTTATATACAATCCCACCCTGTCCTCTGCTCTCACCTGTGGCTCCTAGCAGATGCCAGCACCTGACAGATGCCACACCCTGGAAACGGGTTCAAATGGTCAGCTAAAGCAGGTGAGGGAAGCCAATAATAATAATAATAATAATAATAATAATAATAATAATAATTTATTATTTACACCCCACCCATCTGGCCGGGTTTCCCCAGCCACTCTGGGCGGCACCCAACAGAATTAATGATAACAATAATAAAAAAGCAATAAAACATCAGGCATTAAAAACTTCCCAAAACAGGGCTGCCTTCAGATGTCTTCTAAAAGTCTGGTGGGAGGGTTTTCCACAGGGTGGGTGCCACCACTGAGAAAGCCCTCTGCCTGGTTCCCTGCAACCTCACTTCTTGCAGTGAGGGAACCGCCAGAAAGCCCTCGGAGCTGGACCTCAGCGTCCGGGCAGAACGATGGAGATGGTGACGCTCCTTCAGGTATACTGGGCTGAGGCCGTTTAGGGCTTTAAAGGTCAGCACCAACACTTTGAATTGTGCTCGGAAATGTACTGGGAGCCAATGAAGGTCTTTCAGGACCGGTGTTATGTGGTTTCAGCGGCCGCTCCCAGTCACCAGTCTGGCTGCCGCATTCTGGATTAGTTGTAGTTTCTGGGTCACCTTCAAAGGTAGCCCCACGTAGAGCGCATGTCAGTAGTCCAAGCGAGAGGTAACTAGAGCATGCACCACTCTGGCGAGACAGTCTTTTGAAATATACGCATTGTATGGAACTTGACAATGGGACAGCGAAAATGGATTCTACATGCCCTAATGGTGGCCAAGGGACCGATACTGATGAACTGGAAGAATAGAGATCTGATTCCCCGTAACGTACTGGGAGCCAATGAAGGTCTTTCAGGACCAGTGTTATATGCTCTTGGCAGCCGCTCCCAGTCACCAATCTACCTGCCACATTCTGGGTCTCAAACCTTCTGTGAGTTAGGGACTTCCCCTGCATGCGAAGACAGGCTCTGGCAGATTGAGCAGGCGAGACCAAGAGTGGGTCGAACGGTCAAGAAGGCGGTTTTTGCACGTGCTGTAGAGAGAAGTGAGGGGCAGAATGGGCTTGTCCACCTGGGAAGGTGGCCCATCTAGAAGAAGGAAGACTCTGACCCTAAATCACCGCTGCCTTGTGGAATATCTTCGGGAGAAGAAAAGGCTCAGAAGCGAACCCTACACCAGGCATCCTCAAACTCGGCCCCACCAGATGTTTTGGGACTACATTTCCCACCATCCCTGACCACTGGTCTTGTTAGCTAGGGATCATGGGAGTTGTAGTCCCAAAACAGCTGAAGGGCCGAGTTTGGGGATGCCTGCCCTACACAAATCCAGAGTGGAGTCCCTAAGGCAGTTGGATGGTGCCTTGTATGCTTCCTGGCAACTCCTGCAACCAAGCTGGTGCCAAACGTATTGCTCTGCTTTCCATAATAATAATAATAATAATAATAATAATAATAATAATAATTTACTATTTATACCCCGCCCATCTGGCTGGGTTTCCCCAGCCACTCTGGGCGGCTTCCAACAAAATATTAAAACACAATAATCCATCAAACATTAAAAGCTTCCCACAGGGCGGGTGCCACTACCGAGAAGGCCTTCTGCCTGGTTCCCTGTAACTTTCCTTTGGACCACATTAGTGAGGCCGAGGGGTGTGTGTCTTGTTATCTGGGCAGCCCAGGACCTCCAGACACACTGCCCAGGCTTGCGTCCTGGGGAGCTCACTTTGGGTGCTGCTAAGGCAGCGGTTTGGCTTCACCCACAGAGGCGCACTCCATTGTTTCTTGAGAGAGACAGGTGCCAACTGCATTCTGGACGGGGTGGAGGGGTTCAGGGCATTAACACCGCAACAGTTCTTGCTTCTCCCTTTAGTCACAGCAAGTCTGCAGCTTCTAGCATTCAGCTCATTCACCCACATGGCTCTGTCCCAGCCGATCGCTTTCCATCAGGTCTTGCAGCCAAGCTCATCTTTTGAGATGCTGATGAGGGCATTGCAGAGGTCATTGTCCTACAAAGAAACTTGTCTGACTGGTTCCACAGCCTCTTCTCTTAGATTCAAACCCTTCCTGGTCCAGCACAGAGCTACTTAAGCATCTCTCTTAGCTCTTCCAGTTGACTCACCCACAGCAATTCTCCCCCCTTGGTGTCTTTTCTCACCTAAGCTAATTGCAACCCAGCTCCGCCCTTTGAAGTGAGACACAGCACTAAATGTAGCCCCCTGGTCTTCCTCTGCAAAGCAGCTGGCTTAGGCAGTTCCCCAATCTCCTCCAATAACAATATCAAAGGATTGCAAGAGATGAAAAGCAACATCTCTAGGCCATGACTGCTAACTGGGTGTGTGTGTGTGCTTAGAATCATAGAATTGTAAAGTTGGAAGGTACCTAAGGGTCATCTAGTCCAACCCCATGCAATACAGGAATAAAATATTATAAAGATGTCTCTCCTCTCTCTCTCTCTCTCTCTCTCTCTCTCTCTCTCTCTCTCTCTCTCTCTCTCTCACACACACACACACACACACACACACACACACACACACACACAACGCCTCCCATAACTTTTAATCTGGCCTTCGGGAATCTTACCAGGCCACACACCCTCCTCAGCTACTCTCTCCCTATTAGCAAAGTCATTTAAATAATGCAGACGGGGTCCAGAGCCCCGATTTTACTGAGCAAACTGGACACACACGGTGTATAATTTGAGGAGAAAGGAACAGAGAGGTTTTGTCTTTCTTAGGTCAGGCCTTGTACATACAGGGAGACAGCCAACCAAACGTGCAGAGGAAAAGCTCCCTCAGAGCCACACAGCCAATCAGAGCATGTGCCACCACAGTGAGCTGTCCCTTCCTCTCGTGCTATTTGAACTCCATGAAACCGAATGGCAGGCGAAAGGAGAGAATCATTTCCCCCTGTAGCATCTATGGAACCTGCTGCCGCAGGACACGGCGGTGGCTACCGGCTTGGAACGCTGGCTTTAAAAGTGGCTTAAACAAACCTCTGGGGGGAAAGAGCTGTTGATTCCTGCATTGCCGTGGGTTGGACTGGATGACCCTCAGGGTCCCTTCCAACTCTTTAATTCTATGATAGCTGTTAAGTCACGATCACTCCGTGGTGATGGGCTATCAGGGATTATGGGTGGTGAACAACACCTGGAAGGCCAAAGGAACCCATTTCCTGCCCTACTTCAGCCTGGCTCACTGTAGCCAAATCCAAATAAACTTTGTTTTATTTACTCCCCTGTCTTCATTTTCCTTGTGTCCTCTCACTGTGCTGCCTGTCCAATATTTGTTTCATTTATGATACACACTGAGCCGGGAATAAGGGGTGGGAGGGAGGGAGCACTGCTGATAAGCATGTTTGCAGACAGAGCCGTCCTTCCCATAGGGCTTAGTGGTGCGTCGCGCCAGGGCGCCGGCCTCTCAGGGGCGCCCCAGTGAGTGGGGGAGCTGCACGGCTTTGCCGGCAGCCTCCCCTTCCCCTGCATGCCCACCAGCTGCGCCCCGCCAACCTGGTGGGGCTGGTGTGCGTGCAGCTTCCTTCCAAGCCTCCTTGGGAGGAGAGTGATCCCCGCAGAGGCTTAGGATGGAAGCTGCGCCCCGCCAACTATATGGCTGACAGGCGCGCAACTTCCCTCCCAAGCCTCTGCGGGGATCGCTCTCCTCCCGTAGAGGCTTGGGAGGGAAGCTGCCTACCTGCTTCCGTGCCTGGCTGGATCTTCCCGCGCTCCCCACTGATATAAACCGTATTTTTCGCTCCATAACGCACACTTTTTTCCTCCAAAAAAGGAAGGGGAAAAGTCTGTGCGCGTTATGGAGCGAAGGCACTGGGCGCCGCTTCTGCTGCTGCCCGCCTCTGACACTCCCCTGAGGCGGGCAGCAGCAGAAGCTGCGGCCGCCTGCCTCTGATGCTTGCAAGAGATCGGAGCTGGGGCTGAGAGAGGCACAGCACAGCGCAGCACCTCTCTCAGCCCCGGTTCCGATCCCTGCTCTGGCGAGCGTCAGAGGCGGGCAGCAGCAGAAGCCTGCTTTTGGGATTGGCAGGCTGCGCGGGGTTTGGTGGAGGAACTAGTAATTTCGTTGTCCCCAAAGGGGACAATGACAATAAAATATAGTCTATTCTATTCTCTGCCTCCACCACCACCCCGTGCTGCGCGCCGATCCCAAAAGCCTGTTTTTGGGATCGGCAGGCTTCGTGGGGTTGGGTGGAGGAACTAGCAGGTCCCAAACTAGCCGATCCTAAACGCAGGCTTCTGCTGCTGCCCGCCTCTGATGCTCGCGAGAGATCAGAGCCGGGGCTGAGAGAGGTGCTGCGCTGCGCTGAGATCTCCAATCTCTTCCTTCCTTCCTTCCTTCCTTCCTTCCTTCCTTCCTTCCTTCCTTCCTTCCTTCCTTCCTTCCTTCTCTCTCTCTCACCCCTTCTTTCCTTCCTTCTCTCTCTCTCTCTCTCTCTCTCTCTCTCTCTCTCTCTCTCTCTCTCTCTCACCCCTTCTTTCTTTCCTTCCTTCCTTCCTTCCTTCCTTCCTTCCTTCCTTCCTTCCTTCCTTCCTTCCTTTCTTCTCTCACCTTCTTTCTTTCCTTCTTTCCTTCCTTCCTTCTCTCACCTTCTTTCCTTCTTTCTTTCCTTCCTTTCCTTCCTTCTCTCTCTCTTCCCTCCCTCCCTCCCTCCCTCCCTCCCTCCCTCCCTCCCTCCCTCCCTCCCAGCCTTTTAGAGGAGGAAAACCAGAAAAAAATATTTTTCTTGTTTTCCTCCTCTAAAAACGAGGTGCGCGTTATGGAGCGAAAAATACGGTATATACCCCTCGCCTGCCCACACAGGAGCATGCTCAGATGACAAGCACTGCTATTTAAAGGCGGTGAGGCCGCTTCCCTTCCGCCTGACGACGTATATGCGCGCTCCCACCGCCCCTCTCCCTCGCCGTGGGGTGATTGCTCTTCCAAGCAATGGCGGAAAGCCCCACCAGCACCCACCGCAGAAACGGCTAGGGGAGCTAGGGAACCCGGAACGTGAGGCAGAAGTGGGGGGGGGGGAGAAGGACGAGGGATGCGCCAAAACACGTCGCCCCCCGCCTGCTGGGGGAGGGGGGGTTCCTGGAATTTTTTTTTTCTTGCAGTGGGAGGTGGCGAAGGCAGCCGGGAAAGCAGACCAGAATAGGAGCGATGGGGTGCCCTGGCTTTAATTCTTTATTTTTAACTTTGAAGCAGCCGCAGGGGAAGGATAGAATCATAGAAGTCCATCTTCGTCCCAAGGGTTATCTAGTCCAACCCACTGAAATGCTAGGGGATTCTATTAGCAGCGTTTATGGGAGGGGTGTTCTTTTTTTAAAAAGTGTGTGAGTGTGGATTAAAATCCCGCTCCCCACATGGTCCATTTCCTTCCTCTTTGCAGCCCCAGGCAGCTGTTTCCTGTTTCCTTTTCCTGAGCAGAGATAAGCGTGGTGGCAGTTCCCTAAAAACAACAACTCTGATGAACCTTTCCTGAAAAATGGTCAACAACTCTGGGCAACCTGGGGGGGGGGGAGCGCCGGGCTGATCTTTGCACCCCAGCGCCACATATGCAGACGGCCCTGTTTGCAGAGTTGCATCAGTTTCCCAGAAAGCAAACAACATCCACTTTTTTAGCGTGGAAAGAAATGCATTGGAATTAGAATTAGAATAAATTTATTGTCATTGTCCGTATATACACAGTATACACAACAACGAAAATCAAACACCCAAAGACCGGATTTACCTTACACATTTGCACATATCTCCAACACTCTCATCCTATTGAGACATAATCTATTAAAACATAACATAATCCAGAATGTAACATAGCCTATTAAAAGCATAACATAACCTAAAACCTATCTCATTCCTTACTGCTCACTGCTCACTGCTTGCTATTTCTTACTAATGGCCCTGAGATCATTATTTAGTACAATCAAAGCTCTTGAATAGAAACTATTCAGAAGGCGTGTGGTTCGAGTTTTCATCGTCCTGTATCTTCTGCCCGAAGGCAAGAGTTCAAAGAGGTTGTGAGCAGGGTGGGTGGGATCTCTCAGGATATTGTGCGACTTCTTCAAGCAGCGAGACATGAAGATCTCATCCAGGGTTGGTAGTTGGAGCCCAATAACATTCTGGGCAATTTTAATTATTCTCTGTAAAGCTTTTTTATCCATTTCAGAGCTGCTCCCATACCACGATAATATACTATAGGTTAAGACACTCTCAATGGTACTGTGATAATAGGACAGAAGTAGGTGCTGAGATAGATTCAATCCCCTGAGCATTCTCAGGAAATACAACCTCCCCTGTGCCTTCCTCACAACCATATTAATGTTTACAGTCCATGAGAGGTCCTCAGAGATGTAAGTGCCCAGGTATTTAAAACTGTCAACCCTCTCCACCTCCTCGCCATTTATGTGCAATGGTAAAAATACACTTTTCTTCCTCCTAAAGTCGATTATGAGTTCTTTGGTTTTTTTGGTGTTAAGCATAAGATTATTTTCTTTACACCATTGAATTAACCCCTGTTTCCTATTATTGGGGGATAATACCCCAATTCTTAGCAGTGCTTTGGCTATAACATATACATGGATCAATGGGAAAGATTATGGAGGGTAGATGTCAAGTTTACAGCCTGCTACAGCCTAAGGGAAAACACAATGAAAATGTTGTACAGATGGCACCACACACCCTTGAAGATATCTAAAATGTATAAGGGAGGGTCTCCAAATTGCTGGAGATGCAAGAAGGAGGTGGGATCCTACTACCACATGTACAGTCATTGGGAAATTTTGGGACAACATTTACAATGAGATGAAGAAAATGTTTAAAATTACATTTAAAAAAACCCCGGAAATCTTCCTGCTGGGGATCTTACCATTAGAAATAAAAAAGGAAATAAGAACGTTATTTATGTACGGTGTCACAGCAGCTAGAATTCTGGTGGCTAGGAAGTGGAAGTGCAAAGCAGTACCAACGATAATGGATTGGCAGATACTCATGTTAGACTACCTACAGCTGGCAAAATTGACGGGAAAAATTAGAGGAGAAACAAAACAGAAAATTAGTGGAGAATGGATAATATTTAAGGAATATATAAAAATACACTACAATAATAAGACCATACTAGCAGAACTAGAGTGACACTTGTAATCTTTATAGGTAAGAGACATATTTGAATGCAGATGGAATAATGTATAGGAGCAAAATTGTGCGGAAAAATAAGGATAATGTGAAATGTACAATGAGAAAGATTGGAAGACTTGTATGTATGTTAGAAAGCTGATTATGTAAGTAATAATGTGTTTAGTTTTATGTGGTATGTTAGAAATATGTTTATGTAAGTTGAATGTAAGTTTATGTATGTATATGTTTTTTCTCTTTTTCTTCTCTTTTTCTTCTTTTTATTTTTTCTTTTACTTTGTTCTATCTATGAGGTTGAGATTGTGAATTCTTTTAAATGTGTAATTAAAACTAATAAAGATAATTTTTTAAAAAAAATCTTAGCAGTGCTTGATTTATAACATAGGACACAACTACTTTGTAATACGATCGTGGGACATCCAGAAAGTATAAAACAATACAGCTACATGAGAATCATCCCCAAATATAATTATAAACAAGCTTCTTACATATGTACCTTATGCATGTGTACAAACGCAGTGAGAGGCATCATCTTGCTTTTCTGGGTAATCTCATTTATATTTGTTCTAATTTGAGACAAAGCAAATACTCGTCTCTTCCATCAACACCAAGATGACTTTCTATTTTCTGATCTTTCATATTTGTCAGAGTTGAAAATTCCTGTTCACAAGAATACATCCTTGAGAATAGCCAATGCTCTTGAAGAGAGACATAGATACTGTTTCTGGTTATATAGCTAATAATAATAATAATAATAATAATAATAATAATAATATACTATACTACACTACACTGAAATGTTTAAATGTTTCTTTGATTGTCCTTGAATCTTGTGAAATATATATAAATCTAATAAATGAATAAAATCAATAAAATATATTGGCATTATTTTCAGCTGTCCTACTCCACTCTATAGCTCCCATAACCCCTCAATTCTCACTTTTGTCCTTCTTGCTATCTGCGAGTTGAGAGAGGGCTACTTGCCTCTTCCACAGAGGCCCTTCCTTTGTTCTCTTGACACCTCACTAGGCTAGCCAGACTCAATTAGTTTTTAACACTTGCTGGATCCAGAGAATGGAAGTGCCTGACACTCAGCTTAACACCTCAAGTCTCAATTTAAATTCTAACACTTACCGGATCCAGGAATTTGGAGAGGCCTGGCACCCCTGAACTCGCAGCAATTTAAATTGTCATTGCAGAAATGTACAAACAAAAGCAATCCCTCAATAAATGTATTTTGTTTCTTATAACATATGGTGTTTCTCTCATATTATTAAGTAATCAGTGGCAAATCAGTATCAACACCTTCTGAATAAGTATCCAAAGGAGACTTGGAATATTGCAGTCAATACTTGTTCAAATAATATTCAACACTTATGTGAGAAGGGTTTTTATAACCACTCTGAAAGGCCAAACCATTGATCTCCAGCCCCCTGCGCCCCCCAGATAGGGTGTTGCTTGCTTCCCCATATCATCTCCCAGGCAAGGCCAGATTTAGGTTTGATGAGGGCCTGAAATAAACAAAAATCTGCCCTTATTCCCTTATGGGGTGCATGCTCTAGTTATCTCCCGCTTGGACTACTGCAATGCGCTCTACATGGGGCTACCTTTGAAGGTGACCCGGAAACTGCAACTAATCCAGAATGCAGCAGCTAGACTGGTAACTGGGAGTGGCCGCCATGACCACATAACACCGGTCCTGAGAGATCTACAATGGCTCCCAGTACGTTTCCGAGCACAATTCAAAGTGTTGGTGCTGACCTTTAAAGCCCTAAATGGCCTCGGCCCAGTAGACCTGAAGGAGCATCTCCTCCCCCACCGTCCAGCCCGGACACTGAGGTCCAGCGCCAAGGGCCTTCTGGCGGTTCCCTCACTGCGAGAAGCAAAGCTACAGGGAACCAGGCAGAGGGCCTTCTCGGTAGTGGTGCCTGCCCTGTGGAACACCCTCCCATCCCATGTCAAAGAGATAAATAACTACCTGACATTTAGAAAACACCTGAAGGCAGCCCTGTTTAGGGAAGTTTTTAATGTGTGATATTTTAATGTATTTTAGTGTTTGTTGGAAGCCACCCAGAGTGGCTGGGGGGACCCGGCCAGATGGGCGGGGTACAAATAATAAATTATTATTATTATTATTAGAGCCTTTTGCAGGTTCTCCATTGGTAGGAGTAAATTACAGAGAAGATTGAGAAGCAAAGACTTTATTATTCTGTTGCAACAGCGTCCTTCCTCTCACGCTGGAGAAAAAAAGGAACCCAGAACAAAGGCCTGCCTGCTCTTATAAAGACATTTTTAAAAAATCCCTCCTGGAGTCCAGGCCCACCCCCCAGTTACAGCATGAAAGGGAAGGTCTGGTAACAGTAATCTGAGCATCCTTGACCCTCCCCATGCCTCCTCTTGCCCTCCACCAAAAAAGCCACCAAGTGAAACAAAAGAGAGATTTACATTTCCCTGTTTCTCAGCCAAGGCAATCACACCCTTTTGTCTGGCACTCAGGTATCAGGAAGCCAGGAATTATCACCTTTAATTTCCTGAGACAATCAGCCCGTCCTTCCTTGCAGAGAAATACTGGTCAGCTGGGAGTCAAAATGGAGACAGGCCTGTGGGCTGTCTTCGGACATGTGGCCTTGTTTGCTTGGAACACTTATGAACATTATATATATGTATATATATATATATATAATCTTAAAATTCTTACAACAGCCCTAAGCTACTGAAGGTAATGGGGCCCTTTATATGTGATATTTTAGGGAGCAGCCTAGCAGGCGGGGCCCATTACTTACAACAGGGGTCAGCAAACTTTTTCAGCAGGGGGCCGGTCCACCATCCCTCAGACCTTGTGGGGGGCCGGACTATATTTTGAAAAAAACACACGGACAAATTCCTATGCCCCACAAATAACCCAGAGATGCATTTAACATAAAGGGACACATTCTACTCATGTAAAAACATGCTAATTTCCGGACCCTCCACAGGCCGGATTTAGAAGGCGATTGGGCACGATCCGGCCCCCTGGTCTTAGTTTGCCTACCCATGACCTACATACATCATAGGAGCCTACACAACACAAAACATCTTTGCTGTATTTAGATTTTATTTTTTTATCTTATATTTTGGAAATGTACATTCAGTCCCCCCCTAAATTTTTTGGGGGGCCCCCAAGAGAGTGGAGTCCTAAGCTACAGCTTGTTTAGCTCGTGCGTAAATCCGGCACTGATCCCAGGGCGCATTTTGGAAAGCTTTCGTTTGTGGTGAAAGGGCACCTGGGCAGCAAGAAACGAAAGAGAAACGCAAAGCCCAGATGGGTTTGGGGTGGAACACCAAAATTAGAAAAAAATCAGTTGCAGCCTCCGCCAAGCCGCCTTGGATTTGAGGAGAAGCTACACGTGGGTAGATCTCATCCGGCCCCTCCGGCGGTTTATAAGCTGCTTGCGCCTAAATTGCTGCGCGCTGGTGAACTGCTGCAGACAAAACCGTCGCTTGGCGTTGCTCCTCCGCTGGGTTTTTCCCCCCATTTCCCCCCCGCAACCCAGCGCAAGAGTTTTCGCCGTCCCTCCATCCCGGAGGTGAGATCCCTCTTTGCAAAAAAGAAGAAGAGAGAAGGTAAAAAGCAAGCGCGGACAAGACCGCATCCAAGATGAAGGCGTCTTTTGCAATCCTGCTGGCTGCCTGTCTCTGCGTGCAAAGAGGTGAGGCCTTTCCATTTTCACTAGGCAGGACGCCTTTAGGATTTCTGACACCCCCCCCCAATCCAAAATAAGTTTTTCTCCCTCCCCCCCCGTCTCCCCGCCCAATCTCAATTTAGGTTATTTTTTAAGGATGCCCGTTAGCTGAGTAGCTGGCCTTTATCTCTACAAAGCGCCCCCCCCGGGGGGGGAGGATAGTGCCCCCCGGGGGGGAGGATAGCTTGCTTTTGCGGCTGCCCGGGTCTGGTTTGCGAAAAAGGGCGTTGCAGGGGCGAGGGGCTCGTTACGCGTTAAAAGAGCGCAATGTACGCTGCGATCCTAAACCTCTTGGGAGGAGGCGCCGTTGGATTGAATAGGAATTGCTTCTGGGTAGGCGTGGCTAGGGTTGCGCTCAATCCTAAAGGTGCCGCCCTGACCCCATTTGCCTGGGGTTGCGCTGCAGTTCTGTGCACGCGTTTAAATGAGAAAGGGGGCACACCCGGGTCTGCTTTCGAGTCAGTGTGTGCTTCATACAGGGTGGCGTAGTGGTTAGAGTGCTGGGTTAGGATCCGGGAGACCAGGGTTGGATACGGATAGGGCCGGAAGCCAAAAGGTTAGGCAGGAAGGCCCCCCTCCAACGCCAAACCAGTCTACCTGTGGTGATGAGCAGGGAGGCACTCAGCACATGCTCAGAGACGTTCCCAGTACAAGGGCTTTGCAAGAGTCGGGGGAGAGGCGGCTGCTGGGAATGGTACCAGGAACTCACCCCCCAAAAAAACCCCAATGCCATTTTTGTATGGAGAAGGGGCTGAGTTAAATTTAATCTGATGCATTATTTTGAGACATACAAAATTTAAAGTATGGATGTCGGTTTTTCCTGATTTTATTGTTTTATCTTTCTGTAAACTCTTTGCATGCCTGGGAGCAGGGCCGGGAAGAGAAGGTGGCAACCCTACCTAGCAGCAGAGTGCCAAAAAATCCAGGGGTGGGGGAAGGGGAATACCAGTTCCCGAGGTCTGTCTGCCCCCCCCTTTGTCTGAGGGTCTGGAGCCTTGCCAGGGCCTCTTGCAAGCCTTGGAAGAAAACTCCGGGTTTTGTGGTCGCTCCCCTTGTGGCACTGTGGGGATGATGTAAAACCTGGTGGGATGCTACGGAACGGGGAAGGAATGACCTCCAGTTTTGGGACTACAACTCCCATCATCCCTAGCTAACAGGACCAGCGGTCAGGGGTGATGGGAAGTGTAGTCCCAAAACAGCTGGAGGGCCGAGTTTTGCCATCGCTGAATTAAACGGATGTGCTAGAGATGCATCAGAGCAATATTTTAGAGAAGAAATATTTATGTTTTTTCTTCTTATGGGAATGCCAGTTCCAGGGTCCTATGGTTTAGTGCCTGTCCTAGCTAGTCCTTTGCAATGAGTAAAATAGGGTGGTGTTCTGCGGCATGGATTCTGCCCATCCTTTTTGGGCTGCTGCCACCATCCCCTTTCTCTCAGTCAGGGTGGATTTGATTTAAATCAAATTGATTTAAATCACTGGTCAGTAAGGCTTGATTTAAATATTTATTTTACAGAAAGACTCATTCTTGCTGGTATAATCTTAATATTTACAACCATATGAAGGTTTCATTTTTGGAATAATAAATTTTCAGAGTAGTTTTTACAGTTATATCAAAAATTACTGATTTGGTTATCCTATTAGAAATACATAGGCAGGTAATTATGAAATTATGGTGAGGTTTAATAAGTTAACTGTTTATATTTGGACAACTTTTCTGCTGTACTTTATTGGAAGGAGAAAAAAATCATTTCCTTAATAACCATTTAAACAATTTATTTAACTAAAACAATAACATGATAGCATATGTATCCATGTTTGTTAACTGGTGTGGTTAAACATTAAAAAAAAACTTAGACTGAGTTTTAGCACACTTGGTAAACTTAAAACAAAGCCTTATTTCCTGATCAATAGCCTTTGGACTACAATGTAACTTAAATAGAAGACTATATTTAGAAAGATTTTTCCTCCAAAAGCATTTTATTTTAAAAATCCGATTTAAATCAAAAAAATCCGATTTTTAAAATTGTTGATTTTTATCCACCCTGCTCTCAGTGAATGTGGTTGTTTTTCATTCACTCTCCAAAGCCCTTCCCCTTCCCCTGAAGTGATTTATGCCCTATTGAAAACAGAGCATTGTTTTAAAAAAACAAAAAACCAAGCCTGCCTGTACTTGCCCTGAACTGCCTTTTCCTGCTGTTAAAAAGCTTTTGCATTTCAATAACCCAATTACCTGTAGTCCTTCAGTCATTCTGGTCCTTCCTGGTGGAGAGGATAGTGGCTAGCCTTAGCCACTATGGCTTATGTTCTGCCTCCAGCGATGCTTCCGAATTCCAGTTGCTGGGAGACCACCGGAGGGGGGAGAGCTGCTTTTGTGCTCTGATCCTGCTTGTGGGTTTCCCCACAGGCATCTGCTTGGCCATTGTGAGAACAGGATGGGGGGCAATGGCCTGATCCAGCAGGCTCTGCTTACATTCTTAGGTTCCGCAACTGAATGAACAGCTACAGAGTTGTATCTCAAGCGGAATCTAGTTCCTCTGGCGAACAATGGAAGTATTATGTACTGTATTTTGTTTATTATAATGGAGGTCAGATCCTGGAAACGCCCCCTCGGTTTACACGGAAGGCAGAGGGAGGCCTTTTGGAAACTGCTTTTCTTAACCAGGCAAAGGTGATGAAGTTGGGGATCCAGCTGTTTCTTGGGGGAGATTATCCAACATCACTTACCTGCTGTTTGAGGAACGCCAGGTTGTAAGTTTTTCATGCATGCTAAAACTCAGTCTGTTTTTTTTTTAATTGTTTAACCACATCAGTTAACAAACATGGATACTATAATGTTATTGTTTTAGTTAAATAAATTGTTTAAATTGTTATTAAGGAAGTGATTATTTTTCTCCTCCCAATAAAGTACAGCAGAAAAGTTGTCCAAATACAAACAGTTGACTTATTAAACCTCACAATAATTTCATAATTATCTATGTATTTATAATAGTATAACCAAATCAGTACAGGTGAAACTCGAAAAATTAGAATATCGTGGAAAGGTTCATTTCTTTCAGTAATTCAACTTAAAAGGTGAAACGAATATATGAGATAGACTCATGACACACAAAGCGAGATATGTCAAGCCTTTTATTTGTTATAATTGTGATGATTATGGCGTACAGCTGATGAGAAGCCCAAAGTAACAATTTCAACTTTGGGGTGCTCATCAGCTGCGCGCCATAATCATCACAATTATAACAAATAAAGGCTTGACATATCTCGCTTGGCATGTCATGAGTCTATCTCATATATTAAACTCCAGTAGCTAATGAAAACAATTGCTTACATAAATGGACTTTTCCACAATATTCTAATTTTTTGAGTTTCACCTGTAATTTTTGATAGAACTGTAAAAACTACTCTGAAAATTTATTCTTCCAAAAACGAAACCTTTATCTGGTTGTAAATATCAAGATGATACCAGCAACAACGAGTCTTTCTGTAAAAAAAATGATTTAAATCAAATCCACCCTGGCCTGGATGGAAGGGGAAGTTAAAAAGGTGTATAAACGTCAAAAAAAGATGAGTGGGTTGTGGGATGAGTTAAAGCGCCTACAGCAGGCATAGGCAAACTCTGGCCCTCCAGATGTTTGGGACTACAATCCCATCATCCCTAGCTAACAGGACCAGTGGTCAGGGATGATGGGAATTGTAGTCCCAAACATCTGGAGGGCCGGAGTTTGTCTATGCCTGGCCTACAGTTTCATCGTGGGTTTGCTTACTCAGACGTAAGCCCTGGCAACAAGAGGATGTGGCTGAGTTGGAAGTGGGAAACTGTTGCGTCTAATTTCGGGGACGGTTTTAACTGTTTTTCAGTTTCCTCGCTGGTGTGCTGGTACTGCGATGGAGCGGAATCGAACTGGGGCTGCTGGAGGTGGCAGATTTGCTCCGATTCAGAAACCTCTTGTGCTACCGTCTACGTTGGT
The DNA here is from genome assembly GCA_034641395.1 of Darevskia armeniaca. Lineage (NCBI taxonomy): Eukaryota > Metazoa > Chordata > Lepidosauria > Squamata > Lacertidae > Darevskia > Darevskia armeniaca. Next base: position 72,373 of record JAWWNF010000120.1, read on the forward strand.
GCAGGAGTGGGTAGGTGTATTTTAAACTGGGGACATGAGGGTTGGTTTACCAGGCAAGGACATTCTTGGGTTGATAGGATGTGGGGTTTTCTGTCTTATGCTACAACAACAACAACAAATAATTTATTATTTATACCCCGCCCATTTGGCTGGGCTTCCCCAGCCACTCTGGGCGGCTTCCAACAAAATATTAAAATACAATAATCCATCAAACATTAAAAGCTTCCCTAGACAGGGCTGCCTTCAATCAGCCTTCATCACTTGATGGATAGGCAAGACTCTCCCGATGGAGACCAGAAGCCCATCTACCGGTATTCCAGGTGTGGTCTGACCAAGACAGAATAGAGCCCTAGAATAGCATTAGCCTTTTTTGCTCCTGCATCACACTGCGGACACATCTTAAGCTTGTGGTCCACCAAGACCCCTAGATCCTTTTCACATGCACTGCTAGTAAGCCAGGTGCCCCCCCCCATCTTATATTTGTGCATCTGGCTCTTCCTGCCTAAGTGCAGAACCTGACACTGGTCCCTATTGAAATTCGTTTTATTTCTTACGGCGCAGCTATCCAACCTTGAATCCCAATTATGTCCTCCCTGCTGTTACCTACCCCACCCAGTTTGCTGTCTTCTGCGAATTTGATGAGCATCCCCTCTATTGACTCGATACCTGAAGGAGCATCTCCACCCCCATCGTTCTACCTGGACACTGAGGTCCAGCACCGAGGGCCTTCTGGCGGTTCCCTCCCTGCGAGAAGCAAAGCTACAGGGAACCAGGCAGAGGGCCTTCTCGGTAGTGGCTCCCGCCCTGTGGAACGCCCTCCCACCAGATGTCAAAGAGAAAAACAACTACCAGACCTTTAGAAGACATCTGAAGGCAGCCCTGTTTAGGGAAGCTTTTAATGCTTAATGGATTATTGCATTTTTATTATTGCATTTAGAGAATTGGGCCAAGGCAAACAGGATGAATTTTAACAGGGAGAAATGTAAAGTACTACACTTGGGCAAAAAAAATGAAAGGCACAAATACAGGATGGGTGACACCTGGCTTGAAAGTAGTACATGTGAAAAGGATCTAGGAGTCTTGGTAGACCACAAACTTGACATGAGTCAACAGTGTGATGCAGCAGCTAAAAAAGCCAATGCAATTCTGGGCTGCATCAATAGGAGTATAGCATCTAGATCAAGGGAAGGAATAGTACCACTGTATTCCGCTCTGGTCAGACCTCACCTGGAATACTGTGTCCAGTTCTGGGCACCACAGTTCAAGAAGGATACTGACAAGCTGGAACGTGTCCAGAGGAGGGCAACCAAAATGGTCAAAGGCCTGGAAACGATGCCTTATGAGGAACGGCTTAGGGAGCTGGGTATGTTTAGCCTGGAGAAGAGAAGGTTAAGGGGTGATATGATAGCCATGTTCAAATATATAAAAGGATGTCATATAGAGGAGAGAGAAAGGTTGTTTTCTGCTGCTCCAGAGAAGAGGACACGGAGCAATGGATTCAAACTACAAGAAAGAAGATTTCACCTAAACATTAGAAAGAACTTCCTGACAGTAAGAGCTGTTTGACAGTGGCATTTGCTGCCAAGGAGTGTGGTGGAGTCTCCTTCTTTGGAGGCCTTTAAGCAGAGGCTTGACAGCCACCTGTCAGGAATGCTTTGATGGTGTTTCCTGCTTGGCAGGGGGTTGGACTGGATGGCCCTTGTGGTCTCTTCCAACTCTAGGATTCTATGATTTTAATGTTTTGTTGGGAGCCGCCCAGAGTGGCTGGGGAAGCCCAGCCAGATGGGCGGGGTATAAATAATAAATTATTATTATTATTATTATTCCTTCCTTCCAGGTGGCTATTCGTCCCAGTCGATCACCAAAGGCTGTGTTTCGGTTTGCCCGCAAATGGGGATCAACCTTGGCTTCGCAGCCACATCTGTCAGCTGCTGTTCGTCTTTCTTATGCAACATCAACGGAGCCAGCAGCGTCAAAACAAACCACCTGGTCTTGGCTGCTGGGATCGCGGCCAGTTTCTTCTACCTCTTCGGACCCAGGCTGTGATTTTTGAGGAATCTTTGCACGCAGGAGGAATCTGCTGAGCCTTCTCTGCCGAGAAGCCCAGAAATAATGTTTTCAATGGCATATAATTCCATTGCTTTTTTAACCCAATGAATCTGTGTCTCTGCACTTTGTATTGGTCTTAAGAGGAGAGAGACCTTTTCCGCTTCTCTTTTTTGGGGATGAAGGGGGGGGGGGTGAGATGTTTTGTATGGCAACACTGCCCCCTTGAGGCTGCTGGGATTTGTGCGCACCCTGGTGAGGAACTGCAGCTTGTTGGGGAAAGAATTTTGCACCAAATTGAAGCCAAAAATTCCTTCTGAACAAAACATTCCTAATCCCTATGGTGGGCTTTAAACAGGGGCCTTAAACACTGTTTTTTGCTTGATGGCTCACCAGGAGGCGAAATCGACTGGGGGTGGGGTGGGAAAACGCCTCGGATGAAACTTTTTTTTTTTTTTTTTGTAAATTCTAAATTTAGATCCATTTTTTTGCTTGTCACATTTTACATAAAGAGCAATTTCGGGATTTGGAGGTTTTTTTGTTTTTGTTTTTGCCTCTTAAAATTTTACATTAAAAAGTTAACACTGTCTAGACAATTTTGCAAGCTATGTGGGTTTTCAACACACGGTTCTGTTGTGCTTTCTGAACTTTAATAAATACATTTTGGTTTTTACCGTATTATCATTTCCCCCCCTTCTGTTTTCGTGTCGCAGCATGCCTCCAGTTGCACGTAGTGTGTTTTCCTGAAATAACTTATGGTGTTATTGTTTGCCCCTTCACCCTTAGGTTCCAGGGTGGATTACAACGTTAACGTACGGTTTTGAAAAAAAAAAATCACAACAATAAGTTGTATCCTAAAAATAATACACTTCAAGTGTCAAAAGCCATTATTTCCTACATTTCATAGAACCAGAATTGTAGAGTTGGAACAGGCGGACAGCAAGGGTCCTCTGTTCAAACTCCCTGCCGTGAAGGAATCTCAACTAAATCAGAATAGAATAGAATAGAATATATATTTTATTGTCATTGTCCCCTTTGGGGACAACAAAATTACTCGGCTGCTCCATCCACCCAGATAGGGCACTCCACGCAAAAATAAAACTACAAAAACACTGATTAAAACCATACAATATGATACAACATAACAGGTAAGATTAGATGACTTCAAAGTCTAGGCTTTCCATTCAAGGCCGAGATCGCTCTGGAGAAGAAGCTGTTCCCAAGACGGCTTGTTCTTGTCCTCATCGTCCTGTATCTCCATCCCGACGGCAAGAGCTCGAAGAGACTGTGACCAGGATGCGATGGATCTTTTACTATGTCCAGTGCCTTTCTGTGGCACCTCGTGGCATAAATCTGCTCTAAGGTGGAGAGCGAGCAGCCAACAATGCTCTCTGCTGCCTTAACAACTCTGCACAACCCCATCATTAGAAAGAACTTTGAAATCCATGGTCTGGCAATACCTTAGGACCAACCAAGTGTCACAACATGGTTGCCAGCTATTGCCTTGTCCAGTTTTTGTGTCTGTGTGTGTGTGAGAGAGGGAGGGAGGGAGGGAGGGAACACTACATTCTGAAGTCAGCCTTGCAATCAAGATGGTCCATTATAGGGCAGATTGTTTCACTTCTTTAAAAAAGAGGACTAGAAACTTGCGTTTTAGTTGTAGTGCAACAAAGGAAACGGGGCTAGTTTTGTGCTCACTTGCAACCTTTTTGAGTTTGGGAGTAGAACGGGTCAGCAACCTAAGGCCCATGGGCTGGTAGCGGCCCACAAGGCTTGTCTAACCGGCCCGTGGCGACCCGCGCTGCCCGCTCTTACCGGCGCAGCCCGGGGACCGACTTCCAGGTTGATGGCGTCTATGCGCATATGTGCTCCTCCAACCCGAAAGAACGTGTGCGTACATGCTCTGGCCCATCCTCCCGACAGACGGAACGTCGACTGGCCCATCCTCCGATTAAGGTTGCCAACCTCGGGTAGAACATAACCCAGGGGTCTGTTATGAAACGGTCTCTACTCACGAGTAGAGGCTCAGCAGAGACACATGCCCGACTGGCATGTTCCCTCCTTCCTGGGCGATCGTTCTGGAGCTTCTCAGCTTCTTCAGCCTGAACATCACAGTGACTGGTGTCAGAAGACATCCAGCACACTTGGGGATCCGCAGAGTGTGCGCAGTAGCGTAACAGACCACAGCAGCTCAGCATCTTGGCTAAATCTACTTTATTACATATCTACACACACGGAGCTCTACATCATGGCTCCCTCTCTCTAGCATCAGGCAGCAAAGAGAGAGAACAACGGACAATAGTCCTACTTTAGGGAACACAGCAAGACAAGACATCCTGTCTGCCGTCACTTCCCACTTCCCACTCTGTGGAATGAAAACATATAGCCAGTCATGTGAAAAACAATAAACCCATGACTGCACACGGGGACTACAACAGGGTCAGCAACCTTTTTCAGCCGTGGGCCGGTCCACCATCCCTCAGACCATGTGGGGGGCCGGACTATATTTTGAAAAAAAATGAACGAATTCCTATAACCCACAAATAACCCAGAGATGCATTTTGAATAAAAGCACACATTCTACTCATGTAAAAACACCAGGCAGGCCCCACAAACAACCCAGAGATGCATTTTAAAGAACACATTCTATTCATGTAAAAACACGATTTAGAAGTCGATTGGGCTGCATCCGGCCCACACGCCTTAGGTTGCCTACCCCTGACATAACCCATGATGAATGACCGCAGATTCAAAAATGGAGCGGAGACGCGATATGATCATTTCATTCAAAACATCGCATCCATGTTGACAGAAGAGCTGGCCTCCTTGTAGAAGAAGACGACTTTGGATTTGATACCCCGCTTTATCACTACCTGAAGGAGTCTCAAAGCGGCTCACAATCTCCTTTCCCTTCCTCCCCCACAACAAACACTCTGTGAGGTGAGTGGGGCTGAGAGACTTCAGAGAAGTGTGACTAGCCCAAGGTCACCCAGCAGCTGCATGTGGAGGAGCGGGGAAGCGAACCCAGTTCACCAGATTATGAGTCCACCGCTCTTAACCACTACACACACTGGCTCTCTTGTAACATCCAGCAGCCTTGCTAAGCGAACCTTGGGTCATAGTAGGAAATTTAAAAATTCAAAAGTACAGCATTTTTTAATTAAAATGTCCTAAGTTACCTCGTGGGGCTAGCAAGATGTGAACATGAGAAGAAATCACAGAGGGGGAGAGGTTGGCATATTTTGGACAGCTATATTGATCAGGAACTTGAACATCTCCCACCCATTATGTCAATTTCAGCATGTAGTTCAGTTTTGCCTAATGATACCCATAATTGTGGACCCAATCCTTTGGACTACTCAACAGGCTCCTTTTGCTTTAACTTTTAAGCACCTGCTGAGAAGGACTTTATTCGGTCGTGACTTTTGCAGGCACCTAAGAACGCATCTTTGCCCAGCAGTTCCCCGATTTCTGGTTTCAATTTTTTGAATATTTTTTTTTTATTACAGTGGTTTTATTACCACTGGTTACGTACTTAATTCATTCCGGAGGTCCGTTCTTAACCTGAAAACGTTCTTGACCTGAAGCACCACTTTAGCTAATGGGGTCTCCCGCTGCCGCTGTGCCGCTACCCAATTTCTGTTCTCATCCTGAAGCAAAGTTCTTAACCCGAAGTAATATTTCTGGGTTAGCAGAGTCTGTAACCTGAAGCGTATGTAACCTGAGGTACCACTGTATTCTGTTTCATGTACAGTTCTTGAGAACTCTTGAAGTTTTCTTTATGAGGAAGAGGCTTAGAGACCCTTACAAAAGTAAATAAATACAATCTATCTGTGTTTAGGGAGATAACAGAAATCACTGGGTTAAAGCTGACTGAAGGTCCAGAGGTACGGTAGCATTATTACCAATTTATGATGGGGTGGAAGATTCACAGGCTATGAAGGACTTGCTCACAAATTTATTGACCACTGCACGAATTATTATTGCTAGGAAGTGGAAGGGGCAAGCAGAATATGAAATGGAAGAATGGTATAAAGAGGTGTGGGATATAGCTATTAACGATAAATTAACTTGTCATTAAGGTAAGATGGGGAATATGCAGGAGAAAATTATTTTGAGGAGATATGGAGGGTGTTTGTAGAATTTGTACTGTTAAAAACGGGAAAGGGTCAAACCATTGCAAGAGGTGTTGAAATTTTGGGAGGTTGGATAGTTACAACGGAATGACCTCTGTGGTGAGATGCACATTTTTGTTCTTGTTACAGGTAGGTAGCCGTGTTGGTCTGCCGTAGTCGAAACAAAATTAAAAAAAATTCCTTCCAGTAGCACCTTAGAGACCAACTAAGTTTGTTCTTGGTATGAGCTTTCGTGTGCATGCACACTTCTTCAGATACACTGAAACAGAAGTCACCAGACCCTTATATACAGTGGACGCTCGGGTTGCGAACATGATCCGTGCGGGAGGCGCGCCCGCAGCGCCGCATTTGCGCACGCGCGGGTTGCAATTCGGCACTTCTGCGCATGCACAAAGAGTGATTTAGTGTTTCTGCGCGAGTGCCGAAACCCAGAAGTAACCTGTTCCGGTACTTCCAGGTTCGGCGTGGAGCGCAACCCGGAAACGTGTAACCCGCAGCATTCGCAACATGAGGTATGACTGTATAGTGAGAGGGCGGGGAGGGGTATTACTCAGAAGGGTGGTGGGAATGGGTGATTGGCTGATAGGTGTGGTAAACCTGTTGACGACTGTTAACGACTGCAATTGGTCTAACCCTTGCTTTTTCATGTAAGACCAATGGCAGTCGTTAACCGTCGTCAGCAGGTTTGCCACACCTAACAGCCAATCACCCATCTGAGTAATACCCCACCCCACCCTCTCATTATATATAAGGGTCTGGTGACTTCTGTTCCAGTGTATCTGAAGAAGTGTGCATGTACACGAAAGCTCATACCAAGAACAAACTTAGTTGGTCTCTTAAGGTTCTACTGGAAGGAATTTTTTTATTTTTATTCTTATTTATGATCATCACTTTGTTTATTTATTTATTTATTTATTTATTTTGACAGTCTCTCGGGGATCTTTTCCTCCGGCGTTTCCTCGCCCAAGGCCGGCTGCCTCCTGACAACATCCGTTCCAAACATTCCGCCAACGTCTACAGTTCCGCCTCCCATTGTGACACCCTTGTGCTTCTCTCCCCATGCCTCAGCATCTTGGGACGATGGCAGGAGGTTACCGTTCCCCTTGCGCTTTCGTTGTCCAAGATGCATAAATGCACACATAGTTGGAACAGACTGAGCTTTCCCTACAGTACCTCCGGTTCTATCAGGACGCTAGCTGCCGAGTCCTGTTCATGGGCGGGTTGGCGGTGGCTGTCTTGAGAAAAGACATGGCTGACTGAGACAGGTAAGAGGGCTGGGGTGGGAGCAGAGGCAGTCCTGCTGGGTAGGAAGGTGAGAAATCAAGTTCCATGCGGGAATATTGTTCCAGGCAGGGGCGTAGGAAGTGGGGGGCGGGGGCGGGTCGCCCCAGGTTCCATCATGGAGGGGGTGGCAAATTATCAAGGAACAATTACTGCCCTACTAGGGTGGTTCACTATATATATATATATATATATATATATATATATATATATATATATATATATAGAAAATGCCTGCTCCAAAGGTCTTATCTTACTACACTACGGATTATATAGCTATATATGAAATTTCATGCATATCAGTTAATATCTTGACCCTCCTCCACGAAAATAGCTGTTTACTTGGCCGTTTTCCTATGTCGTGAAGGCTGAAATTTCAATTCAGTGGAGCACTTACTGCTCCCAACCCTAACCCTGCGGAAAGCCATCTAATTAGACTTTAAATTGATTTTGACATGTTTTTAGGAGGTAATTTAATTATTGTTTGATTTTATATCAATGTTATGTATCTAACGTTAGCCTCCCTGAGCCCGACTTCGGCCGGGGAGGGCGGGATATAAATAAAAGTTTGTTTTTACTTATTAATATTCCTTTGTAAGAAAATATGAAATAACGTAAAACCCATTTTTGCAGGCAAAAAAATAATAAAAATCAATGTGTGTGTGGGGGGGGTGACAAGAAATTTTCCGCACTGGGTACCACCTGACCTTCCTATGCCTCTGCAGGCATGGCGGTTCATTGGCTGAGGACAAGCTGTGTGGTCTACCATTCATGGGTTAAGGACCCAAAGTAACCGTGTCAAGTGTCTTTGCAGCTGGGGTGAGAAACCTCAAAGCCTGAAGGCTGCCTGTTGCTCTCCAGATCTCTCCCTAGGCCAACAATGGGTGTAGCTAACGGGGGTAGGGAGGGACAACTGCCCCCCCCCCCAATCAATAAAAATACGTAGCAAACAGGTCCACACATTCTACTCATGTAAAAACACCAGGCAGGCCCCACAAATAACCCAGAGATGCATTTTAAGTAAAAGGATGCATTCTACTCATGTAAAAACACGCTGATTCCTAGACCGTCCGTGGGCCAGATTCAGAAGGCAATTGGGCTGCATCCAGCCCACGGGCCTTAGGTTGCCTACCCCTGATCTAGATTCTGGCAGGATTTCAACCTGTCTGTAGGTTGATCTCTGGCTACCCATTACCCATTACAGGCTTGGTTAAGCTACAATATTGTCCCAGTGAAGAGAACCTGGCAGATAATAATATAATAATAATAGTAATTTTTTATTTGTACCCCGCCCATCTGGCCGGGTCTCCCCAGCCACTCTGGGCGGCCTCCAACAAATATTAAAATACATCAAAATCACAAGTTAAAAACTTCCCTAAACAGGGCTGCCTTCAGGTATTTTCTGAATGTAGGATAATTATTTATCACTTTAACCTCTGATGGGAGGCCGTTCCACAGGGCGGGCGCCACTACCGAGAAGGCCCTCTGCCTGGTTCCCTGTAGCTTTGATTCTCGCAGTGAGGGGGGGGGAATGGTTTTTACTAAACCATTAAGTTTTCAAAAGCACGAGAATTTCTGTAAGGGGTTATGTTTATGTTCTGAGTAAGTGGTTGAACTTACATACACCCAAGCGATACAGCACGAGAGGGGGTGTGAGCTATATCAGAGATGACAGGGTTAAACTGCTCTTCTATGTGACGTGCTGTACTCTGGGTGGGTCCACATACGGGTTTTCGGCTCTCTCTGTGTAGACTTTCTCTCTCTCTGTTCTGCCGGGAGTACATCATGCCTTGGTGTTCTCCCGGGTCGTTCTACTGTATATAAATAAATGCTTCAAGATAAGAAAGAAAGAAGCTGGCTCCAGTGAATCATTACTGCAACTCCCTTGCACACTGTTCATCTTTTGCTGCATGAGTGAATCTAAAAAATAACTCTGCTAACAGCCTGGGAACTGGGGGGAGATCTTGGCACAACTGAAGCATGCTGGGCGTCATTGCTGGTTCTGGAGAACCAACAGAGGTTCTGGACAGTCTACCCCTGATCTAGATTCTGGCAGGATTTCAACCTGTCTGTAGGTTGATCTCTGGCTACCCATTACTGCCATTTTTATATTATACCAACTTTTTTGTTTTGTTTTTATTTATTGGAATTTGTACCTTACCTTCAATCCAATTGTCACAGCAGCTTAGAATTCTGGCTTCCTGGAGCATTTCTGCTAAAACCTTCTCTTCCTAAAGCCTTCTCTTCCATGATTTTGTCCAATCCTCTTTGAAAGCTGCCCTAGTGGGTGTGCTCCGGTGGGAGGGAGTTCCATAGTTTAAGCCCTTTTCTTTTTCCTGTCCCGAATCTTCTAAACATGCAGCTTCCTTGGATGTCTTCAAGAGAGGGAGAAGAACTTTTCTTTCTCCACGAGAGAGTGTAATTTTGTAAAGGAATAAAATTCTGTGTTACTTTTTTAAAGGAATACTTCTGAACATTAAAGGGATATTCTGTAGATAGGAATGAAGCAGAATTTGTCCCTGTGAAGAACTCGCCAAAGGGACCATTAGGTGGGGTTGTTGTTTGACTAAAAGGTAGTTTTAGGGCATCCACTGTAATTCAGAATATGCAGTTGTCTGTACCCACTTCTTCTTATGCGCTGACTCTGCCCAGGGGTTGGCAGGGAAACTTAGAAGTAGGGCTTCATGGACTTTTCCACCCCTTTCGGTATCTGCAGCAACTGGCAATCTCCAATAATAAAAATGATTCTGATGCATTAGAAGCAGGAAAACAGCCAGGGAGGCAACTGGACTTTTGAATGACGAGGGAATTTAAGGTGTGCTAAAGGAGGGGATGCGGGTGGTGCTGTGGGTTAAACCACAGAGCCTAGGGCTTGACGATCAGAAGGTCGGTGGTTCGAATCCCAGCGACGGGGTGAGCTCCCGCTGTTCAGTCCCTGCTCCTGCCAACCTAGCAGTTTGAAAGCACGTCAAAGTGCAAGTAGATAAATAGGTACCGCTCCGGCGGGAAGGTAAACAGCGTTTCCGTGCGCTGCTCTGGTTCGCCAGAAGCGGCTTAGTCATGCTGGCCACATGACCCGGAAGCTGTACGCCGGCTCCCTTGGCCTATAGAGCGAGATGGGAATGTTCATGGTGGCAGGAGAGGATATATTGGCTCTTAATATCCTTCCTAGCTTGCGCTAGCAAATTTCTTTACTTAGCAGAGTTTGCATTCCCCTTTTACATGCACAACAGATAGCTGGTTGCAGGCTCGTGTGAGCCTCTCACTATTCTACAATTCAGTCTGTCTTAGACTGAATTGTACGTTCCTGGTAAGTTCCCTTGAATCCCCTTGAATCCCTCTTAAAAGAATAAAGACGCCAGAATCTTATTCAAAGTCAATAAAAGAAGTTTACTCACATCAGTTCACAGTTGGATTCCGGAAGGCAGATTTAGTTACAAATATGTACATTTGGATCTACTCTTTGGTTACCAGATTTTTTTCAATGAATTTTTTTTTTTAAGCTAAGTAGCAACAGGGAGTCAGTAGTGGGGATGGTGAGGCAAAAGACCCTGGGCCCAAGTACACATGCAAAGCCCTTCTTTCGCACCCTGTGAAACATAAATGCACAGAGTTTTTTTTAAAAACTGGGCAACGACGCGCTGCCCGCCCATGACTCCTGAGCCTTCCCCGATCTGCCCCCTTCTCCCTTTGTTTTGACAGATGGGAGGGGGCTCAGGAGTCACGGGCGGGCGGCCGTTGCCGAGGAGGGATGCAAGGCGCACGGTTGCTCTGCCAGGCAAGGTGCAAAAACCTTCTTTTGCACCCTGTGAAACAAAAATGTCCCGAGCCTACCCTGATCATTCAAAACAAAGGGGGCAGGGGGCAGGAGATCTGTACCGCTGGACGTCCCCGGTTCCCGTTTGGCAGTGGCGGCGGCGGCAGCCTCAGCAGCCCGGAGCCAGCCTGGTAGCGCAGTTTAAATATGGATGCGTCAAGAAGTACGGGGTTTTTTTGGTCCTTAGTTTTCCGGAGAGGGAAAATGGCGGGTGCCACGGCAGTGGGCAGCGAACAGCTCCTGAAGCCAGCCAGAGCCATGTGCGCTACCAGGCTGGCTTTGGGCTGCTGAGACTGCAGCTGCCACATTTCCCGGGGACAGATTTGCAAATCCGGGGACTGTCCCCGGGAACCGGGGATGTCTGGTAACCCTAATCTACCCCATATGGGGGAATAATCCCAGTGCTTATGCTAGCTGATAGCTAGCAGAGCAGTCCTAGCTAAAAACTGGTCAAACGAAGAAGAAAGTCAAAAAGAGGAGGGAGAGCTGCGTGACTCGTCCTTTTGTTACCTGGACAGGTGAGGTCACTCCCACCTTCTATCATATGCAAAAGGAAGGATGCTCCAGCCAGGAGCAACAGGAGGTTTCGACTGGCTGGACCAAACATTCTCTCGCATGTCTTCTCTAGCATTACAAGGTATGTTGTACTTGAATATCTGTTGCTGGAGTGGGGGGGGGGGAAGCAGAAGTGGAGAGAGAGCACTTTTGCATTGTTGGGCTTCCCAAGGGCACCCGGTTAACACTGCGAGACATGAGAGTGGCTGGGGGGACCCAGCCAGATGGGCGAGGTACAAATAATAAATTATTATTATTATTATTATTATTATTATTATTATTATGATAGGCCTTTGGTCTGATGGTAGAATTAGACCCAAGTCCCATCTGGCTCAGCATCCTGCTCTCAGCAGAATGGTTTTAAATGGTACTATCTCCTTTCGCATTCCAACCGTCCTGGCCGCATGTATAACAAAGGAGAGAACTGTGTACAGCCATACCTTGGATCCTGAACGGCTTCCGGCCCTACCTCCGAAGCTTCCGACTGGCTGCAGGAGCTTCCCACAGCCAATCGGAAACCGCGCCTTGGTTTCCGAACGTTTTGGAAGTCGGACGGACTTCCGGAATGGATTCCGTTCGACTTCCGAGGTACGACTGCATTTCCTGGCTTCATTGTTGACGTGATGATTTTGTGCCCCGAAGGGAAGCAGAGACTCCTCAAGGCAGGCTGCTTCATCCTGGTGGCGGAGGGAGGCGCAAAATGATGAAGGTTCTTCCTGTCCTACTGTTGACCACCATCTTGTGGACTAAAACGGGTGAGTCTTTGTAGTTGTTTTGTTTTGTGTGGAGTGCCCTATCTGGGTGGATGGAGCAGCCAAGTAATTTCGTTGTCCCCAAAGGGGACAATGACAATAAAAATATATTCTATATTCTATTCTTTGACATGGTGGTCATTTGCTCCTGGGACAACCTCCTCATCTCTCATCTTGGAGAGGAGAAGACTGAGAGGATAGCAACCTTCAAGTATCTGAAGGGCTGTCCACATGGAAGACAGAGGAAGATTGTTTTCTGCTGCTCCAGAGGGCAGGACCTCTGGGCACCACAGTTCAAGAAGGATACTGACAAACTGGAACATGTCCAGAGGAGGGCAACCAAAATGGTCAAAGGCCTGGAAACGATGCCTTATGAGGAACGGCTTAGGGAGCTGGGTATGTTTAGCCTGGAGAAGAGAAGGTTCAGGGGTGATATGATAGCCATGTTCAAATATATAAAAGGATGTCATATAGAGGAGGGAGAAAAGTTGTTTTCTGCTGCTCCAGAGAAGCGGACACGGAGCAATGGATTCAAACTACAAGAAAGAAGATTCCACCTAAACATTAGGAAGAATTTCTTGACAGTAAGAGCTGTTTGACAGTGGAATTTGCTGCCAAGGAGTGTGGTGGAGTCTCCTTCTTTGGAGGTCTTTAAGCAGAGGCTTGACAGCCACCGGTCAGGAATGCTTTGATGGTGTTTCCTGCTTGGCAGGGGGTTGGACTGGATGGCCCTTGTGGTCTCTTCCAACTCTATGATTCTATGATTCTAGGACCTGAATCAATAGATTCAAATCACAAGAAAGGAAATTCCAACTAAGCATTGGGAAGAACTTTCTGAGGGTAAGAGCTGTTCGACAGTGGGATGGACCAGCTCAGAAAGTGGTAGGCTGTCCATGACTGGAGGTTTTTAAGGTTGGAGACGCGGCGGGTGGCGCTGTGGGTTAAACCACAGAGCCTAGGGCTTGCTGATCAGAAGGTTGGCGGTTCAAATCCCTGCGACGGGGTGAGCTCCCGTTGCTCGGTCCCTGCTCCTGCCCACCTAGCAGTTCGAAAGCACGTCAAAGTGCAAGTAGATAAATAGGTCCCGCTCCGGCGGGAAGGTAAACGGCATTTCCATGCTCTGCTCTGGTTCGCCAGAAGTGTCTTTGTCATGCTGGCCACATGACCTGGAAGCTGTACGCCGGCTCCCTTGGCCAATAAAGCAAGATGAGCGGCACAACCCCAGAGTCGGTCACGACTGGACTTAATGGTCAGGGGTCCCTTTACCTTTTCGTTTTAAGGTTGAAGAAGCCATCTGGCGATGAGGATGATGATGATGATAAATTTTTTATTTATACCCCGCCCATCTGGCTGGGTTTCTGCAGCTACTCTGGGTCACATATAAAAACATAGTAAAATTTCAAAATGTTAAAAACCTCCCGATACAGGGCTACCTTCTGATGTCTTCTAAAAGTCAGGTAGTTGTTTATCTCTTTGACATCTGATGGGAGGGCGTTCCACAGGGTGGATGCCACTGCCGAGACGGCCCTCTGCCTGGTTACCTGTAACCTCACTTCTCGCAGGGAGGGAACTGCCAGAAGGCCCTCGGCGCTGGATCTCAGTGTCCGGGCTGGACGATGGGGGTGGAGACGCTCCTTCAGGTATACTGAGCCGAGGCCGTTTAGGGCTTTAAAGGTCAGCACCAACACTTTGAATTGTGCTCGGAAACGTACTGGGAGCCAATGTAGGTCTTTCGAGACCGGTGTTATGTGGTCTCGGTCCAGAATTCTTTGGCTCCGATTCCTGCATTGCAGGAGGTTGGACTAGATGACCCTTGGGGTTCCCTTCCAACTCTACAATTCTGTGATTCTTGTGGGCATCTTGGAAAGGAGCACAAGGACATGGTTTGGCCCAGCAGCCAGCCACCCATGGTTGGTTGCTCAGATGCCCTCTGGTCTTAGAGACCTACTGGGGAGAGACCTGGGGATCCCTGGTTAGGTAGTTCCAGTACTTTGCCTGTTTCATTTGAAAGTCCTAGCGAAGACAGATTTCTCCCCCATCTTTACTGTGTGTGTGTTTTTATTTTAAAAAGTTGCTTCTTCCTTGCAGCTTCTTCCCTGCAATGTTATGCCTGCAATGAAACGAAGTATACTGGTTGTGAAACTGTTGTGAACTGTTCTAATACAGATCGCTTCTGTACAAGATACACTGGTAAGTAAGTATGGGGGCAGAGCATAGCCCATTGTGCCTAGTAGCCACCAGTAGCCCTCTCCTCCATGAATTTGTCTAATTCCTTTTCAAAGCCATCTAAGTTGGTAGCCATCACTGCTTCATGGGGAAGTGAGTTCCATAGTTTAACTATGGATGCGTCAAGAAGTACGGGGTTTTTTTGGTCCTTAGTTTTCCAGCGTTCAGCTTTCCTGGATGCCCATGAGTTCAAGGGTTAGGAGCGCGGGAGAAATACGGTCTCCACTTTCTCCATGTTATGCATTATTATGTTGCCTTTTGCTCGCCTTTTCTTGAAAGTCAATGAAACAATAAAATTATGGCTTTCTAACCACGGCCCTTTCCCATCCTCTCCCCTTTAGAAACTACCTCTTCCACCGGCTATTCTGTGGAGCAAGGCTGCTCCAACAGTTGCTTGATTGCCAAAGTTAGTTGGCCGTCGCTGTATACTTTCACCTGCTGTCAAGAGGACATGTGCAACGGCACAGTGAATGTAAGATTGTGCATGCTTGTGCTGGTGGCGCTGGTTGTGATCAGAGCTTTGATTTGACCTGGAACTGAGACCCCGGGTGGGCAGAACGGAACCATGGCGAAGCCCCTGCCCAGAAAGCAAGTCGTCTCTCTGGGCTGCCAGTTTTAGCCAAGGCGCACAGAATAATCCTACCACCAAAAAGGCCCTGTAGCTTATAGTTTATTATTATTGCTGTGTTGCCTTCTGGACACTGTTTCAGGGAGGAAAGTCCAGTACCAACAGTGGCAGACTGATGCACCAAAAGCTGAACTTCTGCGGACAGTTTGCAGGCTTGGGTCAGCTTGTGGCCATCAAGTCATGTCCGATAGCTCATGGCTACTTTCTATTTTTAACTTTTCGTATTGAGAACTTGCAAAGATGCCAAAAGAAAAAAAGGAGAGGGGTAGACACAGGATTATCCACAAGTATATCATAAAACAAATATGTACATTCTGTCTAGTAATGAAAAGACTGAACCCCTTCCGGGGAAATTTTCATCGTTATTCAGAAGAAAGGAGAGATAAATGACACAGATCCCCAAGCAAAAGTTAAATGGCTCGGGATCTGAGCTTTGTGGGGATCGCTGGACATTCGGGAAATGAATGGCCACCAAATAGCAGCAAACTCTTCTGGAGCCAGCGTTGCCTTTTTTTACTTTTAAATGGTGTGTGAGTTTTTCAGAAACTGCTAATAAAAGTTTTTTGTACCATATATCTGACGGGCTTCTTTCTACTTCTTCTCAGTTCTGAGTTCTGAGTGCTCTTGTGGCAATAATAATAATAATAATAATAATAATAATAATAATAATAATAATTTATTATTTGTACCCCACCCATCTGGCTGGGTCTCCCCAGCCACTCTGGGCAGCTTCCAACAAAAATAAAAAATACATTAAAATATCACATATTAAAAGCTTCCTTAAACAGGGCTGCCTTCAGATGTCTTCTGAATGTCAGGTGGTTGTTTATCTCTTTGACCTCTGATGGGAGGGCGTTCCACAGGGCGGGCGCCACTACCGAGAAGGCCCTCTGCCTTGTTCCCTGTAGCTTTGCTTCTCACAGGGAGGGAACCGCCAGAAGGCCCTCGGAGCTGGACCTCAGCTATGGATATAAAAGTCAGTTCTTTTGAACTGAGATTATTGGCTTGATTAGGGAATACAGTGGTAGGTACTTTGGTTCTCGAACTTACCGTATTTTTCCGTCTATAAGATGCCCCCATGTATAAGACGTCCCCTATTTTGGGGGACTCAGATTTAAGGAAATGGGGGGAGATAGTATCCGTGTATAAGACGAACCCAGATTTTGAACATTATTTTAGAGTAAAAAAAAACCATAGTCTTATACACGGAAAAGTACGGTAATTCGTTCCAGGAGCCTGTTTGACTACTGGAACCGTTCGAAAACCGAGGCGCGGCTTCTGATTGGCTGCAGGAGCTTCCCGCACTCAAGCGGAAGCTGCGTTGGATGTTCGGCTTCCGAAAAACGTTCGGAATCCGGAACACTTACTTCTGAGTTTTCGGCTTTCAGGAGCCCAAACGTACAAGTACCGAGGCGTTTGAGAACCAAGGTACAACTGTATGGATAATATACTCCTTTTGCCCAATGTGGGGCTCAAACCCACAACCCTGACATCAAGAGTCTCATGCTCTAGCAGCTGAGCTAGGATCCTGTTTCCAACAGTAGCCAAAGATGGCCTCCAGGAAGTCCATAGGCAGGGCATGAGAACAATCCCAGAAGCTGATATGGCACTGTGCCTCTTCTGATCTTGGAGGCAGCATTTAGGCTTTGTGGCTAGTCGCTGTCAATAGCCTTTTCTCCATGGACTTGCCCCGATCCCTTTTCCGAGCCATTTAGGGTTGCCAGGTGTCCACTATTTGAGCGGACAGTCCGCTTTTTTCACATTATGTTCACTATTTCCCCCCACAAAATAGTGGGCATTTTTTTTATTCAAAAGCTTTATGATGAAATGGTACGTAATCTAAAGCTGTACAGTCTAAGAGAATAAGGATAGGAGAATTGCGTTTTGTCTTTTTTTTCATAAGTAAGAATGAGACAAAGATCGAATATCCATTGAACTCGATTCTCCGAAAAAAAGTATTAATCATACTCAATTGTTTCACAAGACATTTAAAAAATTGGGGGGGGGGGGAGGCCCTCTTGCCAGAGTTCTGCCCCGCCTGTTCCTGACTCGCGGGGAGAACAAAAGGGAGAGGCGCGAAAGAAAAAGACGCCTCTTCCTGTTCCTGACGCGCAGGAGCAGCAGCAAACCAGCTACCGGTAGAGGCGCGGGGGGGCGGGGGGAGGCAGACTTGGAGGAGACTTGCCCGACGACCTGAGGGAGCGAGATCCTCGCCCCAAGGATCGCCTCCCTAATACAGGAACGGTAAGAAGGAACCCCTGTTGGGAACTTGGGTAGCTTTGGCCCAAGGATCCCTAAGAAGCAAGCATAGAAACATAGAATTGTAGAGTTGTTGGAAGGGACCACGAGGATCATCTAGTCCAACCCCCCTGCAATGCAGGAATCGAACCCATGGGGGCTCGAACCCATGACCCTAAGATTAAGATTATAAAATTATATTTAATATTTCTCAACGTTGTACTGAAATTAAAGAATTATTCCTTAAACACAAAGAATTGATCAAAGCTGCGCAGTCAAATAAAAATACACACGACAGCAAAGTAAAATGTAATTTAATATTTTACATATTATTATAATATATTTGATGTTTTGAATTTTAAGTAAAGTTTTGAAGTGATTATTTTAATACGTGTTAAAATGTGTGTAAGAAAATATATAATTTAATTTAATTTAACCCGCCCCCCCGCTTGTCCGCTATTTTTTGGAAGCAGACCTGGCAACCCTAAAGCCATTCAAGGCCACATTAACTCCATACTGGACACTGAGGTCCAGCGCCGAGGGCCTTCTGGCGGTTCCCTCGCTGCGAGAAGCCAAGTTACAGGGAACCAGGCAGAGGGCCTTCTCGGTAGTGGCACCCGCCCTGTGGAACACTCTTCCATCAGATGTCAAGGAAATAAACAACTACCTGACTTTTAGAAGACATCTGAAGGCAGCCCTGTTTATGCATTTTTATGTTTAATAGAAGCTTTTAATGTTTAATAGACTATTGTATTTTAATATTCTGTTGGAAGCTGCCCAGAGTGGCTGGGGAAACCCAGCCAGATGGGCGGGGTATAAATAAATAAATAAATTATTATTATTATTATTATTATTATTATTATTATTATTATTTATTATACAGTTTAAGAACCACAATCAGTGCCGGATTTACGTATAAGCTAAACCCCAATCTCTTGGGGACCCCCCAAGAAAATTAAAGGAAAAAACCAACTGGGTGTACATTTCCAAAATATAAGATAAAAAACAAATAAAATAAAACCTACATACAGCAACAGTGTTTTGTGTTGTGTAGGCTCCTACACCCTTGTGCAAATTAATTGAAACAAGCAATGTAGTTTATTGTACAAAACTCACATATACATGTACAAAACTCACATATACAGTGGTACCTCGGGTTAAGTACGCTTCAGGTTAAGAACACCGCTAAGAACAGAAATCGTGCTCTGGCGGCGCAGCGGCAGCAGGAGGTCCCATTAGCTAAAGTGGTGCTTCAGGTTAAGTACACTTCAGGTTAAGAACGGACCTCCGGAACAAATTAAGTACTTAACCCGAGGTACCACTGTACGGAGCAATGGATTCAAACTACAAGAAAGAAGATTCCACCAAAACATTAGAAAGAACTTCCTGACAGTAAGAGCTGTTCGACAGTGGAATTTGCTGCCAAGGAGGGTGGTGGAGTCTCCTTCTTTGGAGGTCTTTAAGCAGAGGCTTGACAGCCACCTGTCAGGAATGCTTTGATGGTGTTTCCTGCTTGGCAGGGGGTTGGACTGGATGGCCCTTGTGGTCTCTTCCAACTCTACGATTCTACGATTCTATGATTCTACGTACATTAGTAACAGATATGACCTCCGCTATTTTTAAGCAGCGTTTGAACACGGTTTGGCATGGAGTCTACTAGTTTCGAACAGTCATTGTTGATTTTCGGATCCCTGTACCACACTTGAATCAGCGCCTGAATGAGCTTCTCCATAGTCGTACAGTCCAGAGCACGGAGGCGAATTTTGCATATAGCCCACAAATTCTCAATGGGATTTACGTCTGGGGAATCCCCTGGCCAATCAAGTGACTGTATTTGCTGCTCTGTCATGAATTTCTTCACCAATTTCTATGTGTGACAGGGGGCTAGGTCCTGCTGCAATATCCCAGTACCCTCAGGACACCTCTTTTCCAGCTCTGGAATAGCTCTCTTTCGTAGAACCTCAATATATTGTGGCGAGCACATCATTCCTTCTGTTGGCTGCAGGCTTCCGACACCATAATGATCAACTGACTTTTCGTGTTTGTCTTGAATACAGGATTACGAGTAAGATAGAAAACATGATTTGTTTCAATGAATTTGCACAAGGGTGTATGATGTAAGTCATGGGCCCCGCCTACTAGCCTGCTCCCTAAAATATCACTGGTTTGCTCATTTCTATATATAGGGTGCCTACATTCTGCATGTGCAAATGGCTTTAGATACCTATTAGGCCCATAAATTACCATATAGCATATATTCAACACAAAAAAGTGACAATTTGTTGTTGACAAAGGACAGCTGGACATAGAAAGGGCCCCATTACCTTCAGGAGCTGAGGGCCTCATCCAACCTCAATCCAGCCTTGACCACAGTACCTCTTTAAACTGTCATGGCTTCCCCCAAAGAATTCTGGGAGCTGTAGTTTGTTCAGGGTATTCAGAGTCCTTAGGACAGTGTTTCCCAACCTAATCTAGGCAACGGCACACTTGAATCAATGAAAAAATCTCGCGGCACACCGCTCCTCCCCCACCCGGCTACGCCGGGTCTCCTGACCCAGAGTTACCTCTGGGATCAGCTGTAGCGCGGTGCGCGCGAGGCTTCCGGTCGGGATTCTCATGCGAGGCTGCTGTTGCTGCTGCTGCAGCAGCCAAGGGAGCAGCGCCGCCCTGGCTTCCGCTTCGCCGCCGGGCTCCAGCAGCGCCGCCGCCACGGTCCTGTGCAGCCCTGGGCTGCAGGTCCCTTTTTCCGCGGCACATCAGCCGGTGTCTCGCGGCACACTAGTGGGCCGCGGCACACCGGTTGGGAAACGCTGCCTTAGGAGACTTCCATTCCCTTCAAGGAGGCACCATTCCCAGAGTGGTTCTACAATCCGTCTTCACAAGGAACTCTGGGAATTGTTCATTTTTTGCCCAGGTGTCTCCACCTTGCTTATTGTATTTAATCACAAAAGAGAGGAGTAAAGCTCCTGCCAATCAGGCCTGCAAAGAGGAAGAAAGAAAAAGGAATTCGCCATTCATCCAGTTTCAGGTAAGTTGCATGAAACCGGCCAAGTCTTACCATTATCGTATTGTTCTGGGCAATTCAATATGAAAAAAAATACCCCGACCGCACATGTCGGTTCACACTGTTGGTGAAAGAAAATGACAGCAGAGATGCTGTTTCCGCGGGCCTTCTAAGGCTCTCTGCGGGCGAATTTGCTTGTCATCTCTGTGGAAAGGTGTGTTCAGAAGAACAGTTGACACGGACCGTATCTTAGATCTTGGACTAATATCTGGATTTTCATTGCAAGAAAACAAAGGCCAAATCAAAGAGGTCCTCACCAGGGACGTCTTAGCCATTGAGCCTAGTGGCGCATGGCGCCATGGCGGCAAGATCTGGGGGGGCGCCTCAGCCATGCCACGCCGGGAGCCGCCCCCCTGCTGATTTTATCTGATACTGTTGTAAACCACTTTTGATCTATGCCACTACATCACAAAAATATAAGTATTTAAGTAAATAAATAATAATAAAAACAACAATTTTGACAGAAAGAGCAACAAAAACAGCCATCTGAAGGCAGCCCTGATTAGGGAAGCTTTGAATGTTTAATAGATTATTGTATTTTAATATTCTGTTGGAAGCCGCCCAGAGTGGCCGGGGAAGCCCAGCCAGATGGGTGGGGTATAAATATTATTATTATTATTATTATTATTATTATTATTATAGCCAAAGTGCATGGCACAAAGCTTTGCATCGAATCTCGATAAATTAATCAGGGATCAATAAATCCCTCTGCAAAATTTGAAGCTCTGTTTGCACTTGGAAGCCACTGATCTGCTCTGATCTTTCCGTACCATCCCAGTAAAAATGGTTTGTGCAGCAAAGCATATTTACACTGCAACGTTATTCCCAAACCATGGCTGCACAGGATGAAAGCCTTAGGCTAAATGTTATGAAAACATGATTACGGTGCAGCAAAAAGCTGCCCTCTGGCAGTTGCAGAACAAGAAAGACCAAATCTTTGAAAATTCTCAGTAAAGGCATGGGAGATTTAGGCTGACTCAGCCAGAGCAGGAAATATTTTCCAACCATGAAAGAGTAGGGTTGCCAGACCTCCCCTCCAGGGTCGACCTGATGCCTCCAGGTTTGCCTGCCCCCCACCCCCCAGGTAGCAGCGGGAGGGCTTGAATCCCCAGGTAGAAGAGAACACATTGTATTTCTTTGTTGTTGTTGTTCAGTCGTTCAGTCGTGTCCGACTCTTCGTGACCCCATGGACCAGAGCACGCCAGGCACGCCTATCCTTCATTGCCTCAAGCAGTTTGGCCAAACTCATGTTAGTAGCTTCGAGAACACTGTCCAACCATCTCATCCTCTGCCGTCCCCTTCTCCTTGTGCCCTCAATCTTTCCCAACATCAGGGTCTTTTCTAGGGAGTCTTCTCTTCTCATGGGGTGGCCAAAGTACTGGAGCCTTAACCTCAGGATCTGTCCTTCTAGTGAGCACTCAGGGCTGATTTCTTTAAGAATGGGTAGGTTTGATCTTCTTGCAGTCCATGGGACTCTCAAGAGTCTCCAGCAGCACCATAATTCAAAATGTATTTCTTTATTTTATTTTATTTTTAAATAAGAAGTCAGTGCCCGAAGCTTTCAATCTTCAGACTGGTAGAAGCTGGCAGCAAATTATTGCCTAGTGTCAAGAACTGAAGCCTCCATCTTTGCCTGACTCCCTCCAAGTGGCAGGTGGAGGGTTAAACATCCAGGTGAGAGAGACAGCCTTTAACAATAAAAACAGTTAACACGAAGATTGTGCATGTAGCTTGCAAGTTTTAGCCTGGCAAGGACCAGGGTGCAAATTATAGTATAGGCACTCTGAAATCTGCCCTCCTCCGCTCCCCTTTCCCAATTAACCTCCATCGCCTGGGGCATCCCTAGTTCTCAGGTTTCGGCCCTGAAATCTCAGAATCTGGGATGCTCTTGACTTTTCAACCCTAGTAGTGTCCATTCTCTCTTCAAAGGCAGGTACCGGTAGTGGAATCTCAAATACCTGAGTTGATGGTGTGGTTCCCTGCCCTCACATTTCAGTACACATGCAATCCGATTTGGCCACAGGGTGACGACTGAACGCAAACTGGAAGTGAGGAGGTCCACCGAGGGCTATTTAAAACAAAGGCACTTTTTCACAAGAAACATCAAAAAGGGAAAGCGGGTGTTTGGTGTTTGCTCTTGCAGTGCTGAGAATGTTCACGAAAATCTCTCGAAGAAACCAGTAAGAATCATAGAATCATAGAGTTGGAAGAGACCACAAGGGCCATCCAGTCCAACCCCCTGCCAAGCAGGAAACACCATCAAAGCATTCCTGACAGGTGGCTGTCAAGCCTCTGCTTAAAGACCTCCAAAGAAGGAGACTCCACCACACTCCTTGGCAGCAAATTCCACTGTCGAACGGCTCTTACTGTCAGGAAGTTCTTCCTAATGTTTAGGTGGAATCTTCTTTCTTGTAGTTTGAATCCATTGCTCCGTGTCCGCTTCTCAGGAGCAGCAGAAAACAACCTTTCTCCCTCCTCTATATGACATCCTTTTATATATTTGAACATGGCTATCATATCACCCCTTAACCTTCTCTTCTCCAGGCTAAACATACCCAGCTCCCTAAGCCGTTCCTCATAAGGCATCGTTTCCAAGCCTTTGACCATTTTGTTTGCCCTCTTCTGGACACGTTCCAGCTTGTCAGTATCCTTCTTGAACTGTGGTGCCCAGAACTGGACACAGTATTCCAGGTGAGGTTTGACCAGAGCGGAATACAGTGGTACTATTACTTCCCTTGATCTAGATGCTATTTTAGGCGCGTAGGAAAATGCTGCAGGCCGAGGTGCCATCCTCACACTCTGCAATATCCAAGGGAGTTCCAGGGACTCACTCAGGGCCTGTGTTCTTTTGGAGAACTGAGGATGTGGCAGAGATGTCGTAGCTTTAAGAAATATGATTTATTCCTCTATTTACACCTTCAGTCTGCATGGAGGGAGTCCAGATCTTGCAGCAATGCCCTTCTCAAAATGACCATGCTGTGCAGCCCTTTGGGTCAAAGGCATATCTCCCAGCTAGCCTTCAGCCAGCCTGCCCAAGATGGATCTTGGTCTCTCGTCCTCCTCCTCCTCCTTCCCAGAACACCTTGCTAAAAACTCTCTTTTCCTGTCACTTCAAAGAAACATGCCCTCACCTTGGAAACCTCTGTCTCCCCAGGCCAAAGGGTTCCTCTCGGATGGCCCATCAAACACTTTTGTCATGTTAACAGATTAGCTGGTTTGCAGAATCCAGCCCAGGGATTCCTTGTTTGGCACAGTTCTGCAGCTTGTACATTCATCCATATCCCAGCTAGTCAAAATCCTACCATTTATTAATTTCTAGGGTTTGGGGGGGGAGGAACCCCAATCTATAACAATATCTTCTTTCTCCACAATTGGAGGCAGTGATGCTCCAGTTTCTGCACGAGGGGAGAATGCTCCTATTCTTGGGTCCTGTTTGCGAGCTTCCTATAGTCATCATGTTGGCCACTGTGACACTCATAGAGAGCCAGTGTGGTGTAGTGGTTAAGAGCGGTAGACTCGTAATCTGGTGAACCGGGTTCGCGTCTCCGCTCCTCCCCATGCAGCTGCTGGGTGACCTTGGGCTAGTCACACTTCTTCTTCTTCTTCTTCTTCTTCTTCTTCTTCTTCTTCTTCTTCTTCTTCTTCTTCTTCACTTGTTGCAATTCCAGGATCACTCAAAGGCCGCCATTGCCTTGTAAATACATTCTGTATCTCTCCCATTTTAACACAAAAAACCCCCTGTCTATTATTTCCTCTCAGGCTATTGGTCAACTGAGCCATCTCAACATACTCCTTAAACTTGCTTTGCCAATCTTTTACATTCGGAGCGTTCTCCCCCTTCCTATTCAAAGCTATCAATGTTCGTGCAGCTGCTGTTGTGTATAGAACAGTGTTTCCCAACCTAATCTAGGCAACGGCACACTTGAATCAATGAAAAAATCTTGCGGCACACCGCTCCTCCCCCACCCGGCTGCGCCGGGTCTCCTGACCCAGAGTTACCTCTGGGATCAGCTGTAGCGCGGCGCGCGCGAGGCTTCCGGTCGGGATTCTCGTGCGAGGCTGCTGTTGCTGCTGCTGCAGCAGCCAAGGGAGCAGCGCCACCCTGGCTTCCGCTTCGCTGCCAGGCTCCAGCAGCGCCGCCGCCACGGTCCTGTGCAGCCCTGGGCTGCAGGTCCCTTTTTCCGCGGCACATCAGCCGGTGTCTCGCGGCACACTAGTGTGCCGCGGCACACCGGTTGGGAAACGCTGGTATAGAAAAATATCTTTTGAGTTCTCTGGGATATCATTGCCTAGAATGCTTAAGAGGAAAGCCTCTGGTTTTTTGAGGAAGGTTACTCCCATGAGTTTCTTAAGTTCGTCATATATTAAATTCCAAAACTCCTTGATCTTTCTACAGGTCCTCCACTGATGACCAATTTCAGCCCGGTCGGGCCACAACCCACCCCCAAGATCAGTTCAACACACTGAATAAAATCTTTTGCACTGAATTATCAAAGCATAATGTCTCTAATTCTTCCTGTCATTCTTGCTAATTCTGTATCTTCCAGTAGTTTTGCCTGCCAGTCCAATTTAGTTGGGATGGCTTCTCCTTTCCCTTTTTTTGCTATTATGATTTTTGCTGCCACTGTTGTGTGCATAAAGACCTTCCTCTTTTTGGGGGGAATGTCTGTGCCAATTATACCCAGTAAAAAGGCTTCTATCTTTTTTCTTTGTTTTTACAAAAGGGATTTTAAACATCTTTTTGAGTTTGTTGTATATTATACCCCCAAATTCCCTTATTTTCTTTTTAAAATTAATAAAGCAAATTGGCGAAAAAAATTTATCAAAGCATAAAACAAATGTCCGTGTGGATCACCAAAAGAAACCAAGGCCGTAAGGCAGAGCAGGAATCCAGAGAGACCCCTGGGGGGTTAGGTAGCAGATTCCTAGCAGATGTGGGGCAGAATAAACCAGGGAGGTGTGTTTGATTTTGGTTTCAGGTAGCCTAATCCTCTCCAGATTGAAAGGGAACTTGTTTTCCCCCCCGGCACAATATTGTTTCAGAGAGGAGGGACATGATAGGTTGAGGGAAAAACAACGTACCATTGCCGAGAGAGTAAAAGGCAGAGAATCAAAATTCTGCCTTTGTCCGGGCTGTCGACCAGCAAAACTGGAATGCTAAGATAGCGAGGCATTGCTCAAGAAGCAGGATGAAGGTGTTTCTTTCTGCATTGCTGGCTGCTCTTTGGTGTGTCGAGTTTGGTAAGGCTCCTTTTATTTAGGCAGATCCTTTTTTTGATGTTTCAGTTGGCTGAGAGTTAAACTGAGGGAGTTGGGGATGTTTAGCCTGGAGAAGAGGAGACCGAGAGGTGTTAGGATAGCCATCTCCAAATATCTGAAGGGCTGTCACACGGAAGATGGAGCAAGCTTGTTTTTCTGCTGTTTACCAGCGGAACGAACTTGCTCGGAAGGCGGTGGGCTCTCCTTGGCGGAAAGTCAGGCTGCATTCCCTTGGAACTTAAAAAGGTAAAGGTAAAGGGACCCCTGACCGTTAGGTCCAGTCGTAGACGACTCTGGGGTTGTGGCGATCATCTCGCTTTACTGGCCGAGGGAGCCGGCGTACAGCTTCCGGGTCATGTGGCCAGCATGACAAAGCCACTTCTGGCGAACCAGACCAGCGCACGGAAACGCCGTTTACCTTCCCGCCGGAGCGGTACCTATTTATCTACTTGCACTTTGACGTGCTTTCGAACTGCTAGGTGGGCAGGAGCAGGGACCGAGCAACGGGAGCTCACCCCAGCGCGGGGATTCGAACCGCCGACCTTCTGATCGGCAAGCCCTAGGCTTAACCCACAGTGCCACCCGCGTCCCTTGGAACTTACTGCTTACTGCTCAGTAAACATATATAGGATCGGTCTGCAAACCCTATTTAACTTAATGGGACTTGCAGCTAGGGAAGCATTCATACGATTGGGCTTTAAGTCCCATTGAGCGCTATAGCAGGGCTTTTTTTTTTTTTAAAAAAAGAAGAAGATTAAGATATGTTTTTAAGATCATAAGGGGTGGTAGTTTTCACCTGTTGACTGTTCAGTGTCCTTGCCAGGTTGCATGGCAAAGATAGGCTCGCCATATGTCCGGAATTTCCCAGACATAGTCGGGATTTCGCTGCTGGAAACAATCAGAGCGGAAATCGCTAAAATGCCCAGGGAAATCCAGCCGTATGGAAACTCATGTTGGTATGTCGGAAGTGTAGATTTTGGTGAATTTCCTTTAAAATATGTCAAAAACTTCAATGGCTTTTGATTGAGATTTTGCAAAAAAAGAAAAAAAAGCTCAACAAATTTTGTTTCTGGATATTCACTTTTTGAAATACGGGAACCCTCGGCTAAGAGGAGGGAAGCCTTTTCTGGTTCACCTCTGGCAGCAAAACGTCTTGATCTGGCCCTGCAGATTCCTTAGTTTTTTTTTAATAGAGGCAAGACAATATCTCTCTGCTACTGCTCTGAACGGAGATTGCATCTACGCTGCTGAGATTGTTTTGGTAGACAGAGCAGACTATTGGTGATTTTGCTCAGCATTGTCTACACTGACTGGCAGCAGCTCTCCGGGATTTCAGGAAGGCAGTCTCTCCCAGCCCTACCTGGAGACGCCGGGGATTGAACTTGGGACCCTTCTGCATGTGAGGAAGATGCTCTTGCCACTCAGCTACAGCCCTTTATTTTTATTTTTTATTTTTTGCCTCAAATCAGAAACTCTGTGAATCCTCGACTGTCTATGGAAAATAGGGGCACTTGGAGGGTCTGTAAATGTGAACTGAAATGCAACCCTCCCCTCCTGCTTAGCACTAAGCTAAGCTGTTTTATGCTGCATTTTGTGTGAGATTTGGGTTGCCTTTTCCTTGGATGTTATTAGGAGTCTCCGTTTCATCCAGTGTGCAAGGCAGCTTACAGAACAATCAAAACCAGCAGAGTAATAAAATCCTGTCCACACAAGCCACAAACTAAGCCGCTCTAAGGATCTGATTCAGAGCTTGGCATGCCGATTTTCTGCTCAGTGTCGGCTGTTACATAAATCTACAAGGAACCATTGGGTTTCACAGGTGCCGTGGACAGAGTTGGTCAGCTGGAAATCCTCACTAAGAAGGCCAAGAAACACCTGATCTCTCCGCATTACCTTTAGATGCTACAGAATGCTAAAAGAAAGTTTGTTTCTAACAATATCCAACTCATACCCGACCCCAGTGAAGCTAAGTTTTATCTGTGTCCACCTTGCGGGGTCTTGGTGTTCAGAACAGGGGGGGAATTCATGGGGTCCAATCCAATGCTCCGAAATGTGCTTGTGGACAAGAATGCAACTTGCAGAAAAGTTGTGCATTTTTCTTGATTTTGCAGTGCATGTACACTGCTCAAAAAGCATGCACAAAAAGAGTATCTTACGCAACAGATGTGCATAAAATGTGCATTTCATTGGAGAACGCTCCCATCAGGCCTGGCCAGCAAGGGATGATGGGAGTTGTAGTCCCACAAATCTGGTAGAGAGCCACAGGTTCCCCTTTCCCGGCCTGTTGACAATACAGAACTAGATGCGCCATCACTCACCTGACTCTGTGTAAGGCAGGTTCGTACATTCCTATGAAGTTAGGAGTGCTGAAAATGCACACAAATTTGTAAGCTTTGGAGGGATATCTTTCTTGTTTCTTCTTGTCTTTCATTTTGCCTTTTGGAAAGGGTAACGTCATATGTTGACTGCCATGTCTTCTCTGCCTAATATCCTGAAATGGGCATTCACCTCTGCTCCAATGGGAATTTCCTCCCCTAAGGCTAAACACAGCACAGGTAGAAGTGGAAGTGGCAGTCTTCCTTGGGAACGTGGCTGGAGAGGGAAGAGCTAAATATCCTCTCCTCATGCTCTGTGGTCCTGTGGTCTAAACCACTGAGCCGATCAGAAGGTCGGAGGTTCGAATCCCCGCAACGGGGTGAGCTCCCGTTGCTCTGTCCCAGCTCCTGCCAACCTAGCAGTTCCAAAGCACACCAGTGCAAGTAGATAAATAGGTACCACTGCGGCTGGAAGGTAAACAGCGTTTCCGTGCGCTCTGGCTTACATCACGGTGATCCGTTGTGCCTGAAGCGGTTTAGTCCTGCTGGCCACGTGACCCGGAAAGCTGTCTGTGAACAAACACCGGCTCCCTTGG
Source organism: Darevskia armeniaca (assembly GCA_034641395.1). Classification (NCBI taxonomy): domain Eukaryota; kingdom Metazoa; phylum Chordata; class Lepidosauria; order Squamata; family Lacertidae; genus Darevskia; species Darevskia armeniaca. Next base: position 101,286 of record JAWWNF010000120.1, read on the forward strand.
CCTGAAAGCGAGATGAGTGCCGTAACCCTATAGTCACCTTTGACTGGACTTAACCGTCCAGGGGTCCTTTACCTTTTTTTTACCTTGGTCCTGATGCACCCCCTCCCCAAACGCTTATCTTTAAATAGAAGAAAACTGCACAATTAAAGGGATCTCTAAGCTGGCTCTCAGCTTTTCAAAATTGGAAACAGGTTTGAGCATTGAGCAAGAAGGTAGACCTGCGGGCAACTCGTGTTAGTAAAGATTTTTCTGTCACCCTTTCCCCTACAGCCCTGGCTTTGCGGTGTTATTCTTGCCAGGAGCCTATAACGGCTGTGAAATGCATGAAGGTGGACAATTGCTTGCAGAATGAGACCATGTGCAAGACTACCATGTACTCCCGCGAAGAAGGTGAGAGACTTATAATAATAATAATAATTTTTTATTTGTACCCCGCCCATCTGGCCGGGTCTCCCCAGCCACTCTGGGCGGCCTCCAACAGACATTAAAATACATCAAAATATCACAGGTTAAAAACTTCCCTAAATAGGGCTGCCTTCAGGTATTTTCTGAATGTAGGATAGTTGTTTATCTCTTTGACCTCTGCTGGGAGGGCGTTCCACAGGGCAGGCGCCACTACCGAGAAGGCCCTCTGCCTGGTTCCCTGTAGCTTTGCTTCTCGCAGGGAGGGAACCGCCAGAAGGCCCTCGGCGCTGGACCTCAGTGTCCGGGCTGAACGGTGGGGGTGGAGACGCTCCTTCAGGTATACAGGACCGAGGCCGTTTAGGGCTTTAAAGGTCAGCACCAACACTTTGAATTGTGCTCGGAAATGTACTGGGAGCCAATGTAGTTCTCTCAGGACCGGTGTTATGTGGTCCCAGCGGCCACTCCCAGTCACCAGTCTAGCTGCCGCATTCTGGATTAATTGTAGTTCCCAGGTCACCTTCAAAGGTAGCCCCACGTAGAGCGCATTGCAGTAGTCCAAGCGGGAGATAACCAGAGCATGCACCACTCTGACGAGACAGTCTGTGGGAAGGTAGGGTCTCAGCCTGCGTACCAGATGGAGCTGGTAGACAGCCGCCCTGGACACAGAATTAACCTGCCCCTCCATGGACAGCTGTGAGTCCAAAATGACTCCCAGGCTGCGCACCTGGTCCTTCAGGGGCACAGTTAACCCATTCAGGACCAGGGAATCCCCCACACCCGCTCGCACCCTGTCCCCCAAAAAACAGTACTTCTGTCTTGTCAGGATTCAACCTCAATCTTGGCTGTGTTCTCCTTCCACTCTCCGAGAGAGCCTGCCTCTAAAGACCAGGGCTGGGATCCCCAAATGGGGAGAGCGTGGTTGAACTCAAGTCCTGTTTGTGGAGTTCTCATGTTGGCATTTGGCTAAAAACGTAAGAAGAGCCTGCTGGATCAAGCCAGTGGCTCACCCAATCCAGCATCCTGTTCTCACAGGGGCCGAGCAGATGGCCGTGAGAAACCTGCAAGCAGGATTCGAGCACATGAGTAATCTACCCTCCTGCAGTTCCCAGCAAGTGGTATTCAGAAGCATTGCTGCCTCCAACTGTGGAGGCAGGACATTGGCATCATGGTTAGTAGTCATCAACAGCCCTCTCCTCCATGATGCGGTTGGCGCTGTGGTCTAAACCACTGAGCCTCTTGGGCTTGCCGATCGGAAGGTCGGCGGTTCGAATCCCCGTGACGGGGTGAGCTCCCGTTGCTCTGTCCCAGCTCCTGCCAACCTAGAGTTCGAAAGCACACCAGTGCAAGTAGATAAATAGGTACCGCTTCGCCGGGAAGGTAAGCAGCATTTCCGTGCACTCTGGCTTCCATCACGGTGTTTCGTTGCCCCAGAAGCGGTTTTGTCCTGCTGGCCACATGACCTGGAAAGCTGTATGTGGACAAATGCCGGCTCCCTTGGCCAGAAAGCGAGATGAGCGCCGCAACCCAATAGTCGCCTTTGACTGGACTTAACCATCCAGGGGTCCCTTACCTTTCCCTTAACCTCTATGAATTTGCCGAATCCTTTTTTAAAGCCGTCTAGGTTGGTGACCATCACTGCCTCCTGTGGGAATGAGTTCCATAGTTTGTGCTGTGTGCAGAAGGACCTTCTGTTATCTGCCCTGAATCTTCCAACATTCAGCTGTGCTGGACTGGGGGGTGGATCTTGGCCAGATCCAGCAGATTTCTTCTTATATAAATGGTCTAGATATAAGGCTATCGACGGGGAAGGACATGGTGGACCCAGAATCATCTGCCTGGTGCAGGATATCAATAGCTACTAGCCAGAAAGGCCTACCTTGACTGTGGGAGCCAGTATTACCAGCTGTGAGGAATGAGGGTGGGGTCTGTGTTGCCGTTGTGCTCAGCTCCTGCCTGTGGGCTTCTCATGCAGTCTTCTAATTCCCAACATACCCACCCAGCCTCCAAACCACCTCCTCGCTGGTGCACTGTCTGAAGAGGTGCTTTCTTATCTCTGCAGAGTTGGGTTAGATCTCCAGGTCTTTCCCTAACTGCAGAGAATCCTAGTTACACAGGTAGGTAGCCGTGTTGGTCTGCCGTAGTCGAAACAAAATAATTCCCCCCCCCCTTCCAGTAGCACCTTAGAGACCAACTAAGTTTGTTCTTGGTATGAGCTTTCGTGTGCATGCACACTTCTTCAGATACACTGAAACAGAAGTCACCAGATCCTTATACCATATATAGTGAAAGGGTGGGGAGGGGTATTACTCAGAAGGGTGGTGGGAATGGGTGATAGGCTGATAGGTGTGGTGAACCTGCTGATGACTGTTAACGACTGCAATTAGTCTTACAGGAAAAAGCAAAGGGTGAGAAGGTTAAAAATAGCTTTATCATGTATAATGAGATAAGAATCCAATGTCTCTATTCAGACTAGGTCTCTCCATGGTTTTAGAGACAACGGTTTTAGAGACAATGGAGAGACCTGATCTGAATAGAGGCATTGGATTCTTATCTTAGAATGTCAACCCTCCCTTTTTTTGCGGGGAAACTCCCTTATTCCAATGCCGTTTCCCACTGCTATCCCGGATTGTTGATATCCCTTAAATTTCCTGGATTTCAAAGGAAGCAGCTCCTCTCCCTCCCTGCCGGCCAGGGAGGCTCCTCAGCTGCGTTGCTCGGCTGCCAATAAGGAGTCTGAGACCGACTGGGAGCAGAGCTTGCATGCCTTGTGCAGCCAGACCCTCACGCCCAACCGGACAGACAGCCTGCCTGCCGTCTATGCGCTCGCTCTTTCGCTCACCCGTTCGCGCGCAGCCTCTGGAGCGCAGGGTGGAGAGGCTACTTGGCGCCATTTTCAAATCCAAAAGTTTGAAAAAATCCCTTATTTTCAAATCCAAAAATTGACAGCTATGGCACAGAGGAGGCACAGAGGACCCTGTACCTGCGGCACCGTGGTGGATTTCGGAGAGGGGTGGATGGCAGGGGCTGATCTGTCTTGCCACTTGCATTTGCAGTGTACCCATTCCAGGGCGATTCGACCGTCACACGCTCTTGTTCTTCGAGATGCATTCCGTCTGACGTGGATGGGATTGGCTTGACCCGCCCGGTGACCTGCTGCAACACGGACCTCTGCAACCACGATGGGGCAGCCGGCATGCAGATCAGCTACATCACGGTGGGGACCTCAGCTGCTTCCTTCTTCATCCTCCTCCGGCCTGGACTGTGATTCACAAGGCAAAGGCAGAAGATCTTGGGGTGTTTGTATGTGTGCAAACGACAACAACTCCTTGATCAAGCCCCAGTTGGCTTCGCTATCTCAGTTGGGCTGTGCATCTATCTCTTCTCCTACAATTGCAGACTCCTGTCCTCACCAGGCGAAGAAAACGGGGGTGAAAATGCTTTGCGCTGCTTAAGTATTTTGGTGGTGCCAGTCAGCCCTTTGCTCAGCTCATTGTCTCTGATTCTACCTTTCATGGCTCACCCCATATTTAGAAAAGGCATCCCTTGCCCCACTCCTTTCCCAGGGAAAACCTGCTCTTTAGCTCTAAATCTGAACAAACAGCAATTCACGGAAAACCCAAATTGCTGTTGTCTCTGATTGAGGACTAAAGAGCAGTTTTCTCCAGGGAAAGGCAGCGAGACTTTCACATGACTTGTATTTTTTATCATATTGTTTTCTAGTTAATTTCCCCCGGGTCCGAGAGCTTTTCTCATTGTTCCACGACTGTGCCTTGCAAAAACCCATTCTTGCCCGCTGCACTGAAGCTCCTTTAGCAGCAAAACCCCTCTTCAGATTTCGTGTGCATCCGATAAGATCCAATTCAGAAAGGGGTAAGGCCGGAGTTTCGCAAGGCCCAGCTGCGGAGCAACGAGAAAATCTCCCGGACCTGGGGAAAGGAATCGCTACAGAATACAAAAAAAATGCAGGTCAAGCGGAAGTGTGGCTGAACACTTAGTCTTAAAGATGTGCCATTATGCGCACCTGGTCACGGCTCCCAACAGCTGTGGGAACACTTAGTCTTAAAGATGTGCCATTATGCGCACCTGATCACGGCTCCCAACAGCCTAGCAGGATTCTGAGAGCAGTCACCAGAATTCATCTGGAATCCCCCTTAAAATCTCCCCTCTCAATGTGGGGCTGTCTGAAATGGATCTGTTGCACGTAGAGACATTGGGGGACAGGGTTTGCATGATTCTCTTTGTATGAATGAAGTACTCCTCCAGAAACCATCTCCCCTTTATCGAGCATTTATCCTAACTTGTTGCACGAAGCTTATGCTGAAATTACACGATGCCCCCGTTTTAGTTGCAGACGCCTACCGCAATCTGTTTGCAGGCAGTTTATACAACAATGAGCAATCCATCCTGATTTACTTGTGTAGATAGGCTATATGTCTCGCCACGCTGGGCTCCTTCGGTAGGGCAGGATGTAAACCGAATAAATAATAATAAATTCCCATTGATCAGTAAATTATCCCACACTGTTTCGTGCGTGGTTTCATCAGTTTCCTGACCACAAAATCTTTTTTTATATGTAAAAGTGGACTGGATAGAATTGTAGAGAATTTAATAGAATTGTAATAGAGGAACCCTGAGGGTCATCTAGTCCAACCCCGGCAATGCAGGAATCTCAGATAGAGCATCCATGACAGATGGCCATCCAACCTCTGTTTAGAAACCTCCAAGGAAGGAGAGTCCACAACCTCCTGAGGGAGACCATTCCACTGTGAAACAGCTCTTACCACTAGAATTTTCCCCCCTGATGTTTAGTTGGAATCACCTTTCTTGTCACTTGAAGCCATGGGTTCAAGTCCTACCCTCCAGAGCAGGAGAAAACAAGCTTGCTCCATTTTCCATGGGACAGCCCTTGAGATATTCAAAGATGGCTGTCGTATAGATGGATTTGTTGCATCAGAGCACAATAATCCACTTTAATTGCAGAGAACTACATTCCCAGAGTGAGATTTAATCCATCGTGCAAAACACTGACAGTCCAGAGGCGATCTAAGTTTCGTGTTTTGTCATGTCCTTCGCAGTTTTCCCTTTCATCATGGCTCAGTTGTTGCCCTCTGAGCTTTCCCTATTGAGCCTATACCTTTCCAGAGAGATACTTTTCTTTAAGTCAGGGGCGTCTTACCCATAGAGGCTAGTGGTGCGGGGCGCCGGGGCGCCAAGTTCTGGAGGGCGCCAGGGAAGAGGCGGAGGCTGGACGCGGCACATCCTGGCATCAGCTCACCGCCTTTGCCCGCCTCCACCATGCTGTGCCGAAGCAGCGCTGCGCCCGGAGCCTCCGTCTGCCGTGGCCACCGCGGCACGAAGCGGCCAGGTGAGCCGGGAGGCGCCACGTCCAGCCTCTGCCTCTTCCTCGCCAGAGAAAATGCCCTCCAGCCTCTGCCTACCTCCTCCAGCCTCGCCGGCAGCGCCGTCCTCCCTAAAAAAAGGTGGACAACTCTGGGAAACGGGAGGTGGGGAGCGCCGGAGTGAGCTTTGCACCACGGCGCCGGGTATGCTTAAGACGGCCCTGCTTTAAGTGCTCTTTAAGTAGAGCCAAGGACTTTGTCTTCCACTGAGACTCAACTCAACTCAACTCAACACCTTTATTGGCATATATAAAAAGGAGACATACAAACCATCTATTTATATAATATTTCTATATAATATAATATTTCTGAAAGTATGCAATAAATAGAAAAAGATAAAAGGATCCTCATTAGTCACTATTGGAAAGGCTAGATATACTGGCCTTAATTTCAAAAACCCTAGTCAGATATTGAGCCATAGCTCTAGTGAGGGCAGAGGAATCATCCCTTAGCAGGAACTGGATCGTAAGTTGGTTATTGAAAAGGGCACTAGGCCACATTGAGGACATTGAAGGGCCAATTTGAAAGATATTAGAGAGGGGACAATCCAGGATCATGTGGTCCATAGAGTCCGGCACATTCTGGCCACAAGGGCAGAGTCTGTCCTGGTAAGGGATACCTCTGAGTCTTCCGGAAAACACGGTAGACGGAAAGGCATTTAGACGAGCCAACATAAATACTCTGCGATGTAATGGCGTAATCAAATTGTAGAAGTAATGAGGCATCGTTCCATGATGAGGTTGCAGCCCTAGAGAGGCAGGAGAGCATACTAAGGGCTGGGACTCATCCAGCTAAACCTCCTGTGACGTTCTGTTGGGTCCCAGCACTCGACTTTCAACTTTTTCTCAGCCCAGTCCAACCCAACGTCCCCATATCACTTTTAATTTATTAATCTATTTTATTCATTGCATTTACATTCCAAGGAGACCACTTGGTTCCTCACCCGCCCCCGCTTTCTTTAATCCTCCACATGGACAGTTAACTCTTTGCTGGCAAGAGAAAGCTTGCAACAGCTTCCACGTTTTTCCAGATATGCTTCTAGCCTCTAGGCAGCTGTACACAGGTCTGGGCCCTACAGAGCAACCTGCAGCAACAGTGGGGTCCCTCGTCCATCTTATATACCCTCCTCTGATGGGTTGCGTGCCTGTCTATGCTGTTTCCCCCTTTTTAAGCGCCTCCTGACATGTCCCTTCCGCCACCCTTCCTCTGCCTCGGACTGTGGTGACTCTTCCCGTCTCCTGCCTTGCAGGTGGCATCACACCCCATAAATCACCGGTCCCCTCCCCTGGGTCCCATGCCTCCGTCACACACTCCTCAGAGCCCTGACAGAGCCCTGTTGTGTTATCTCCACAACAACCCTGTGATGTAGCTTGCCCAAGGTTTCCCAGTGAGCTTAATGGCCAGGTGGGAATTTGAACCCTGGTCTCCCAGGTCCTAGTGCAGCACTCTAACCACTACACCATGCTGCCTCTCTAGCCCTGTGATTACCTTTATTTGTAGCTATAATAATAATAATAATAATAATAATAATAATAATAATAATAACCCACCCATCTGGCTGGGTTTTGCCAGCCACTCTGGGCGGCTTACAGCACATAAAAAATTATAAAACATCAGCTGCACACACTCAGTCCTTGTGGAAGATCTCAGGCATGGAATGCTTAGTGCCTTGCAAATAATCTCTGTGCTTTTGGGGGGAAATATTCAAGACACATCGCCTGTCAGGAGTCCAGGTTCCCAGCTTGATAACACAGTAAGTGTAGATAATTAAAAAGGAGGATTTATTGCAAAAACAAACAGATAGTTCCAGATGGCTCTAACAAAGCCTCCAGCATCATTACTCAAGACGACCCTTCTGAAGATTTCTTCCGGTGTCTACAGAATATATTAAACCGATGCCCCTTGCGCCTCTTGTTTTGCTTCCTATATAGCAGCCCTTCCATTCGCCGACTCGTCAGACTTATTGGATTAGCTCCAGCCTCTTCTTTTGTGACAAACTGTCTCCTTGTCTATTTGTGCCTATTTGAGCTACCGGCAAGCTTTGGCTGTGTTGACGCCTGCTCTCAGCTACTGCCTTATCTGCCTGCTCATCAAGGTCAGGAAGAGCCGAAGTTTGCAGCTGTCAGCTCTCCCCTGCCTGACTAACATCCAAGCTTCTCTGTTCCTGGCTGCTTTCTGCAGTTGGCTGCAAACCTTTGCTTGGAGCTGGCTCATTCCTGACATCGTCACGCCCTGCAAGCTAGTCAAAGCGGCTGCCTTGAGCGGCGTTCAATGGGGTCTCTCTCACCTTGTGGGACTTAAATCCCTTTTAAAATAATTGTGTTTATTTGGGTATCTGTGGAGATGAACTTCTGAACACGTGTACTTTGAAGTACAGAAGATCTCATTCATGCCCTGATCCCTTTTACAGCCACCGCCCTGTTCTGGCTAAAAACCCAAAGTTAGCAGCAATAAAACAGGGATTCACAGAGATCATTTCTATATCAGTGTTGCACCTTAAAATTGTGAGATAGGTAGGAGAGGATAAATGAATTGCAATTAATCCCTCCGGGCATTGCCTTGCTTAACAAAGAATCAGGCAACATAATGCGAAGTAAGTTTAAATTATGATTTACTTAATCATAGTCATGCATTGCTTCTCAACAGCAACAGCAGAAAATTAAATGGAGACAAAATACTTATATTTACATTTTAAGCAGCCTCAGGCATGTGCCTGAGACTGGAACAGGTGTCTGCTCCCATTGCTGGTAGAAGAGAGAGAGGAAAGATGAACAGCAAATTCTTCTTTGATTCCTCCCGCCCAAGAGAGGAGGGGAAATGCCATCACACAGAGCCCTCTCTACCAATGACATTTCTATGTCTGCCTACCAGCAATATAGCTCTTTTGTCTTAACCCCTTCTCAGGCTAACTAGCAAAAATATGCATTGTTAGATTTGGCTGCTAATCTCCCACAAAAATGCTTAAGGTACTTCCTGGCCGTTGAGAAAGCTGGCATTTGGTTTGAATGAAGTCCAAGACAGCAGGATTACCAAGAAAGCCTGAAATTAGATATCTGTACATAGTTGGAGATGATATTTCCTTTGTAATAGATCCGCTGGGAATGTCCACTGTCTGTAATCCTGGAGCCACTGCCAGTCAGTGCCGACAATAATGAGTTAGATGGAGCAATACTTTGACTTGGTATAAGGGAATTTATTTAATCTATTTAATCCTATGTCGTATCTCCATAAGGTTAACGGGAGCCAGAGTTGCGATAAAGAAGGTATCATGTCAGGGGATTGGACTGGATGACCCTTTGGGGTCCCTCCTACAATTCTTTGATTCAATAGGTTAGTTGCCTGTAAACTGCTGTTGAGCTCTGACAAGATGCCGCTGTCTGCTTTGCACCGAAGAACTGATGACCTGGGACAGCTCAGTTGGTAGAGCATGAGTCTCTTAATCACATGGTTGTGGGTTCGATTCCTGTGTTGGGCAAAAGATTCCTGCATTGCAGGGGGTATAATAGTAATAGTAATAATAATAATAATAATAATAATAATAATAATAATAATAATAATTTATTATTTATACCCCGCCCATCTGGCTGGGTTTCCCCAGCCACTCTGGGCGGCTCCCAACAGAATAATAATAATAATTTTTAAAAGTGAAAAAAGATCAAACATTAAAAACTTCCCTAAACAGGGCTGCCTTCAGATGTCTTCTAAAAGCCAGATACAGTGGTACCTCGGGTTACATACGCTTCAGGTTACATGTGCTTCAGGTTCTGCTAACCCAGAAATATTACCTCGGGTTAAGAACTTTGCTTCAGGATGAGAACAGAAATTGGGCAGCAGCAGCAAGCCCCATTAGCTAAAGTGGTGCTTCAGGTTAAGAACGGACCTCTGGAATGAATTAAGTACGTAACCAGAGGTACCACTGTAGTTGTTTATTTCCTTGTCATCTGATGGGAGGGCGTTCCACAGGGTGGGCGCCACTACCGAGAAGGCCCTCTGCCTGGTTCCCTGTAACATCACTTCTCGCAGGGAGGGAACCGCCAGAAGGCCCTCGGCACTGGACCTCAGTGTCCGGGCAGAACGATCGGGGTATAGACTGAGGCCGTTTAGGGCTTTAAAGGTCAGCACCAAAACTTTGAATTGTCCCTTAAGGTCCCTTCCAACTTTACAATAGAATCTTGGCAGTTATTCTTGCTGCCCCAAGCATGTCATTCTCACACTGCTAAGCCTTCTTTTATAATTGTCCTTTTGGTAGACCCAGCTCTATCTCCGGTGTCTAATGACAGAAGTATGTGCGTTGAAATCCACTGAACAAACGGAGGATTAAGCATCGTGAAAGAGCATTGTTTTGTGGACCAACCTGCTATTTGCATCGCTTGGTCTGATACTGTCCCACCTGCATCTCAGCTGCAAGAATCATAGAGTTGGAAGAGACCACAAGGGCCATCCAGTCCAACCCCCTGCCAAGCAGGAAACACCATCAGAGCATTCCTGACAGGTGGCTGTCAAGCCTCTGCTTAAAGACCTCCAAAGAAGGAGACTCCACACACTCCTTGGCAGCAAATTCCACTGTCAAACAGCTCTTACTGTCAGGAAATTCTTCCTAATGTTTAGGTGGAATCTTCTTTCTTGTAGTTTGAATCCATTGCTCCGTGTCCGCTTCTCTGGAGCAGCAGAAAACAACCTTTCTCCCTCCTCTATATGACATCCTTTTATATATTTGAACATGGCTATCATATCACCCCTTAACCTTCTCTTCTCCAGGCTAAACATACCCAGCTCCCTAAGCCGTTCCTCATAAGGCATCGTTTCCAAGCCTTTGACCCTTTTGGTTGCCCTCCTCTGGACACGTTCCAGCTTGTCAGTATCCTTCTTGAACTGTGGTGCCCAGAACTGGACACAGTATTCCAGGTGGGGTCTGACCAGAGCGGAATACAGTGGTACTATTACTTCCCTTGATCTAGATGCTATACTCCTATGGATGCAGGCCAGAATTGCATTGGCTTTTTTAGCTGCTGCATCACACTGTTGACTCATGTCAAGTTTGTGGTCTACCAAGACTCCTAGATCCTTTTCACATGTACTGCTCTCAAGCCAGGTGAGGACAGCAAACATTTGAGGGTGGAGAAAAGCTTCCTTGTTAGGATGTTTATTTATCGGGACAGAGCAACTTTTGCAGCTGTTGTTAAAAGTTCTCGGTGCAAAACAACGAAGTACGGGACCAGGGCCGGATTGAGGTTTGATGAGGCCCTAAGCTCCTGAAGGTCATGGGGCCCTTTCTATATCCAGCTGTCCTTTGTCAACAACAAATTGCCGCTGTTTTTTTTGTGTTGAATATATACTATATGGTAATTCATGGACCTAATAGGTGGGAGGGAGTTTCATAGTTTTAACTCCACAAACCTGATGAGAAGCAAAAAGGTGCAATGGGCAAATGGGTGAAACGTGGTCGAATATGCCCCGAAAACCCCCCAAAACAGGAAAAAATAAGACAAACATTCTCACACGGTAGCACCAGCCCATATTTATTGAGATGCATCTACGTTACATGTAAAATTTATCACTGTTCATTGAAGGTACCACAGTAGGAGGGGGACTGGCAAGGAACGGTTTTTAAAATGGAATAGCTTGGAGGAATGACTTCCAAGCCCTTTTTTGTGGGGAGATCTCAGGCCATTTCCAAGTCAACTGGAGGTGAGCTTGGGAGAACATGCCCGCCTCCAGCCCGAAGTTGTATTTTCTAACTCAGCTGTACCAAACTGTGTCCCCTAGAATTGCTCCAAACTCCCATCAGCCCCCAGCCAACATGGCGGCTGGTCAGGGGTGATGGGGAGTTATAGCGCAACATCTGCAGGGCAACGGCATTAGTCATCCTTGGTGTAACTTGCTGCCTAACTTTCACCTGCCCACATAATCTATGCAGGTGAGACTTGACAGGGTACCCCTCTCCTCCCAAACCTGGCTCCCTCTGTGGTCAGTATGGAACGGATTAAATTGTGTAGGAACTGCTATCCGATTTTTTTTACCATTTTCCTCTCTGCTTTCCTCCCTTGTCCCCCACTCTACTGGGCTGCAAGCTCTCGCTTCAAGATTGCAAACTGCCTCAAATGGAAAAAGCAACGTATCAGTGCAAAAAGAAATAAGTTAAATAAATAAGACTCAAAGACAGTGCTGATTCTCTCCTGTGCAAAATGGTTGATATTTCTATTCCACTGGATTAACTTAAAAAAAACCAAAACCCCCTTTTGAAAACCACCAACCAATCTTCAGCACCAAGTAATTAAATAACAAGAAAGAACAAACAACAATTTTTCCTCAAAGCTATTTTAAACCATGCTGGTTTCCTCCTGGTTCACCATAAGTACGGGGAAAAAAATCTCTCCGGAACAGAAGAACCATGTAGAATGAATTAAGTCTGTGCCCGTTTTGTATATTTGGTGCTATGAACATCAAACCCTGATTGTATTAAACTGGTGCTAGCTCATGCAAGGCTGTGGGAATCAGATGTGCTACATGGAATTCCCTTTCAGCTAAGTGGGGCTTCCTCAAACTCGGCCCTCCAGATGTTTTGAGACTACAATTCCCATCATCCCTGACCACTGGTCCTGCTAGCTAAGGATCATGGGAGTTGTAGGCCAAAAAATATCTGGAGGGCCGAGTTTGACGAAGCCTGAGCTAAGTCCTAATACTGGAATGCCCCCCACTTCACGAAGCATCAGCTGGCCAAGGGCACGGGTGGAGCCTGCCTGGCACAACTGTTTCTGCTAGAAGGCCTGCATGACCTTCCAGCAGAAAGAGTTGAAGGTCTTGTGTGGTCCACCTGGACTCTGATGGATGCACACCTGTTTCCATTAAACACTGGAGGGACGAGGAACCTGTGGCCTTCCAGATCTCGTTTGGAGTTCCGACTCCCATCAGCCCCATCCAAAGTGGCCGATGGCCTGGGATGATGGGAGATGTAGTCCCAGGAACATCTGGAGGAACACAGGTCCCCCACCTCTGATTTCGAGCGTTTGCATGAAGCCAGCCGTGTGCAAATGGGAAACGGCAGCAGATCCGTCACATTAGGTCGGGGTAGCCAAAACGCTGCTCTGCAGATGTTGTGGACTCCAACCCTCAGCCAGCTTGGCCAACGAGGTGTGCTTTAGTTCAACAACATCTGGAGAGCAACGTCGCTGACTCCAGCTTGTAAGCAGACGACGACCCAGGCTCCCCCGAAAGACTAGGTTGCCTGTTTATACTTTGGTTTCTGCAGAGCCCTGGATCTGTGGTGATCTCAAATCAAGAGGTCAACTGGGTTCCCCTTTCATAGACCCAAAACACATCTCTCCTAAGTTTTCTGGGCCATGACGGTCACCACAGAATTACCAGGGCTGGCTTTTGTAAACAAGACGTCAGGTTTCAGGGGACAGCATTCCTGTTCTCGAGTAATGCCCAGTGGATGAGGACAGGATCGCTACTAAATCCAGCGCTATACTACGGTTGGGTTGGCGTGACATTATTTCCCTGTGTACGGCTGCCGACGCAGGTGGAACCATAAGATTGCTCCGCGTGGTCCCAATCCTTTGGGGCTGACTATCAAATTGGCTGGCTTTGTTGTTGCTGCAGAGCAAGAGCATTGGGTAGGGGCACCAATGCCTTTTATTTCTTACGGTAGCTGAAAAGGGGTGTCTTAATAATCCTCAGCAATTCCGCAGGAAGGATCCCGCACCGAGGACATAACAGGGTGGGTTTGAGGTATCCCATTACTCTTCCTTGTTGTTTTCCTGCAAATCGCTCTCTGCCCGTAACTTTTGGCTGTTGACTTCATTGTATTTCAACCAGTGTAGTATCTCTTCCGGAAGTTCAGGAGACTCCACCTATAAGAGCAGAGAAAGAAGATGAAATAGGCCTGGGGGGAGGGGGAATGGGTGGGGGAATCCAATATGAATTCGAGGAACAAAAGCTGGTTTTCACGTGGGGAAAACAAAACAAAACACAGCAATCCAGTTCTCAAAATCTGATTTCTAAATGTGAAAAAGATCCAAATTTGGTAACGAAATCTGAATGACTGCCACGGCACTTTCAGGTATCTGAAACTTTTGAAAAACCGTTCGTACATGTTTCATGACAAACCTAGACAGCATCTTAAAAAGCAGAGACATCACCTTGCCGACAAAGGTCCGTAAAGTTAAAGCTATGGTTTTCCCAGTAGTAATGTATGGAAGTGAGAGCTGGACCATAAAGAAGGCTGATCGCCGAAGAATTGATGCTTTTGAATTATGGTGCTGGAGGAGACTCTTGAGAGTCCCATGGACTGCGAGAAGATCAAGCCAATCCATTCTGAAGGAAATCAGCCCTGAGTGCTCACTGGAAGGACGGATCCTGAAGCTGAGGCTCCAATACTTTGGCCACCTCATGCAATTGTATTCTCTCCTGAGCATTTTCCAAGTGCTTATTAATGCAACTTCTCCTTCCCAGAAGCTTCGTCAATTGCATAGCTGGCTCATTCGTAACTAATTAGGAGGTTGTTTTTCTTCTCCTATGAATTCTGCTTCTCTGCTCGTGGGAAGCCAGATGATGTCCGGGAGCTCACAATTTGTCCCTGACATGCTAGCTTTCTAGGTGGAAGGCATTTGGGGGTGGTGGCATTTTAATATTTAATTATACAGGATTTACGCAATGCTTCATCATCAAAGCCTCTAAGCTGTTACACAAAACGTAATATGCACATTATAAATGCTGATGGAACCAGGTGTAAAGAACACGCTTCCCTGTAAAATTTCCAATTAAAAACCAGCAGTTTTAGAAGTACAGTCGTACCTCTTGTTACGTCCACCTCTGGTTGTGTATTTTCGGAATACAGACACGGCAAACCCGGAAGTATACTTCCGGGTTTTCGTCGCTCGCGCATGCGCAGAAGTGCTCTGCACGCATGCGCAGAAGCGGCGCCTCTGCTTACGGACTTTTCGGGTTGCGGACGGACCCCCAGAATGAAGTAAGTTCGTATCCGGAGGGTCCACTGTAAAGTCGTACCTTGGATCCCGAATGTCTTGGGAGTGGAACGTTTCGGCTCCCGAATGCTGCAAATCCGGAAGTTGAGTGTTCCAGTTTCCAAACGTTCTTTGGAACCCGAATGTCCGACGAGGCTTCTGATTGGCTGCAGGAGCTTCCTGCAGCCAATCGGAAGCCGCACTTTGGTTTCCGAACGTTTTGGAAGTCGAACGGACTTGCGGAACGGATTCCGTTCGACTTCCAAGATACGACTGTATACATTAAAAAAAGGCCAGCAGGATTTTAGCATGTTTGGATCCTAATGGCGCAGCCACGCTTGTCATAGGGGGTATAATTACGGCCTCTCTAGCTATCCCATTGGAAGGCGGTGGGACTCCCTTTCCTTGGAGGTTTTTAAACAGAGGTTGGGTGGCTATCTGTCCCGGATGCTTTGAGATTGCTGCATTGCAGGGGGTTGGGCTGGATGGCCTTTGGGGGTCCCTTCCACCTCTAAAGTTCTATGACCCTGTTCCCACACTGCCCAACCACATGCCCCAAAGGGAAACCTGCAAGGATTCAAACACAAAAGCATTCTCTCCCCTCCCGTGATTTCCAACGACTCGTATTCAGGAGCCTTGCTGCCTCCGACCTCCGGCGAAGAATGTTGGAAGACCTTTATCTCGGTTGGCTTACGAACTGCATTTTAAACTATTTTTATTTTTACATACAAAAGCATTCTTAATTGTTCTAATTGTTTTCATATATGGAACCGGGTAATTGCCTTTTATTGCTGATGCTTTTTAATGCGAAACCGCCTCGAGATATTTTATGGAAAGGGAGTCATAAATGGAATTAAATAAGGTTCAGGGCAGACAAGAGGAGGTACTCCTTCACTCAAAAGTATGGTGAATCGATGGAAATCACATGCCACCAATTTGGAAGGCATGTGCGAGTGAATTCAGCTTAGCCAGGGCGGAAATACAGACTGTCTAATTTAAAGTCTCCATCGATCTTCTCAGACAATTCAACATGCATGGGGACATAAGATGAATTCTTCTCCGTGAATTTGTCCAGCCCTCTTTTAAAAGCTGGTGGCCAGCACTGTCTCTTGTGGCAGGGAGTTCCACAGATAAACTATGGAAACACTTTGTGCTGATTAATCTATAGGGACACTTGGAGGGTCTGTAAAAACCATTCCAACTGGCCTACTATTCCCCCAAGTCTTCCTGAATAGTGAATTTGTAGGGGCCTGCAATATACTTCTTCAAATACATCAAAGCAGAGACCAAGCGGAGGAGCTTAAGAAATTAGGAATCTGCTGATTTCCCTGCCATTGTAATGCACTGCTCCAGATGCTATACGATTTCAAATTACACCTCTATTTCTTATACAGTATATTGCCCTGTATCGTATTGCAGTTTGCACTCCACAGAATCCCAAATTGCAATACAGTATAATTCAATATAATAAACAAATGAAACAATGAAAATACTGTAACAGAACTACTGCAAGGCATTATACGAAGGGCTGCCTCTGAGGATGGTGCAGAAACTTCAGCTGGTGCAGAATTCAGTGGCCAGGTTGCTCACCGGAGCAAGACGGTTTGAGCATATTACACGGATCCTGATCCGACTGCACTGGCTACCAATTAGTTTCCGGGTCCAATTCCAAGTGCTGGTTTTGACCTATAAAGCCTTAAACGGCTCAGGACCGCAATACCTCAAGGGCTGCCTCTTTCCATTTGAACCTACCCAAACCCTGAGATCATCTTCTGAGGCTCTCCTTCGTGTGCCTCCTCCTTGAGAGGTCTGGAGGGTGGCAACACAAGAACGGGGCCTTCTCTGCAGTGGCTCCCCGTCTGTGGGATGCTCTCCCCAGGGAAGTTCACCTGGCGCCTTCATTATACACCTTTAGGCGCCAGGCAAAAATGTTCCTTTTTAACCAGGCCTTTGATCTGATTTACATCCTATGCCCTTTTAAAATGTGTTTTTTTAATGGGGGGTGGCTATTGGGTTGTTGTTTTTATTTTTATTAGGTATTTTATGGTTTTATTTCTTGATTTTATTCTGTGAACCGCCCTGAGACCCCTGGGGGATAGGGCGGTATATAAATTCAATCAAACAAACAAATAGCGCTAAATGTTTAGGTTTAGTAAATTAGAAGGATCCCAAGAACAATTTTAGGGACGCGGGTGGCGTTGTGGGTTAAACCACAGAGCCTAGGGCTTGCTGATCAGAAGGTCGGTGGTTCGAATCCCCGCGAAGGGGTGAGCTCCCGTTGTTCGGTCCCTGCTCCTGCCAACCTAGCAGTTCGAAAGCATGTCAAAGTGCAAGTAGATAAATAGGTATCACTCCGGCGGGAAGGTAAACGGCGTTTCCGTGCGCTGCTCTGGTTCGCCATAAGCGGCTTAGTCATGCAGGCCACATGACCCGGAAGCTGTACGCCGGCTCCCGCGTCCAATAAAGAGAGATGAGCGCTGCAACCCCAATAGTCAGGGGTCCCCTTACCTTTAAGAACAATTTTGCACATAGCTGCCAACCTTTCCCTTTACTCATGAGGAATCCTATTCGGAATAAGGGAATTTCCCACAAAAAAGGGAAAAGTTGACAGCTATGATTTTGCAGCCACTCGGCCTGCCCTAGCCCTTGGGCCTAGCCAGGATTTTTGATGGGGGGGCGGTAGCTTTTTGTTTGGCGAGGGCAGAACTCAGATTTGTATTGATTTTTTTTTGGGGGGGGGAGGGCGAGCAGATCCACAAATACCATTGAAAAGCATCGAAAGCACTCCATTATCTGAGGTTCTGTCCCCCAGCCCCAAAAGAAGCCCAGCAACTTTGGCTGCCCCCCCCAAGAACCCAAACCTTGGCTAAGCTCCTGCCCCCCGGCCCCGACTCACCTTCCTGCGGCAGAGGGTCTCGACGGCTTGCGCGGGGCTGGCCCCCACCACGTGCAGCCGGACGTGGAGCACTGCGCACACGAAGGCGTCCCGGGCGCGCACGAAGCGCTGCTCCAGGACGAAGGCGCGCGCGTCCCAGCCCAGCAGCCTCGTGCGCACGTCGAAGCGCTCGAGCAGGTGCAGCGAGCGGCGGTAGCGGCACGTCGAGGCGGCCAGCACCGTGTGCGCGCCCAAGCCCCGGACGGCGCGCAGGAGCCCGCAGCGCGTCAGGTGCGCCAGGCGAGCCAGGTCCGCCTCGCGCGGGTAGCGCGCGTTGTTCATGTGCACCAGGCAGTCCAGGTCCGACGGCAGCACCCGGCTGGCGAAGCTCTGCTCCTCCAGAAGGTCCCACACCGTGGGCAGCGCCCAGCGCGCGTACAGCAGCGTCACGGGCACCCGCAGCAGGTACCAGCCGTCCAGCAGGGCGAAGAGGGCGGCCAAGGCCCCCAGAGCCCACGCCAGCTCCGCCATGGCGCAAAGGGAAGAGCTGGGCGCGCCGTCGGAGGAGGTGCTTGCGGAGGAGCCCGGCCGTTTGCAGAGCCGGCGCCGGAGAGAGCGAAGGTCACCGGCAGGGCTCCTCCTCCTCTTCCTTCTGCCGCCTTCCGCCCTCCTCCATTCCTCCCCGGCTTCCTGCGCAGGTTCAGCGGCTCCTCCGCCGGCCTTATGTAACGATGATGCTGCTCGCTTGCACGAGCCTGATGGACAGCTCCCCCTGGTGCACCGCCAGCTCTCTGCAAAATTATTATTTTTATTTTTTCGACAGTTAAAAAATCCCATGCAGACCTTCCAGGAATTTTATAATACAGTATGTGAAATTTTAAAAATGCCATGCAAAGAGACACCTTCCAGGGATTTTATAATATGTGAAATTTAGAAAATGCCATGCAAAGAGACTCCTTCCAGGAATTTTATAATATGTGAAATTTAGAAAATGCCATGCAAAGAGACACCTTCCAGGAATTTTATAATATGTGAAATTTAGAAAATGCCATGCAAAGAGACACCTTCCAGGAATTTTATAATATGTGAAATTTAGAAAATGCCATGCAAAGAGACACCTTCCAGAAATTTTATAATATGTGAAATTTAGAAAATGCCATGCAAAGAGACTCCTTCCAGGAATTTTATAATATGTGAAATTTAGAAAATGCCATGCAAAGAGACACCTTCCAGGGATTTTATAATATGTGAAATTTAGAAAATGCCATGCAAAGAGACTCCTTCCAGGAATTTTATAATATGTGAAATTTAGAAAATGCCATGCAAAGAGACACCTTCCAGGGATTTTATAATATGTGAAATTTAGAAAATGCCATGCAAAGAGACTCCTTCCAGGAATTTTACAATATGTGAAATTTAGAAAATGCCATGCAAAGAGACACCTTCCAGGAATTTTATAATATGTGAAATTTAGAAAATTTACCATAAATTTATCATTTTTCATTATTATTACTTGTGTTGTTAATAGGTGATTGTTTTACTACCTGGTCCCTGAGATCAGGGACGCGGGTGGCGCTGTGGGTTAAACCACAGAGCCTAGGGCTTGCCGATCAGAAGGTCGGCGGTTTGAATCCCCGCGACGGAGTGAGCTCCCGTTGTTCGGTCCCAGCTCCTGCCAACCTAGCAGTTCGAAAGCACGTCAAAGTGCAAGTAGATAAATAGGAACCGCTCTGGCGGGAAGGTAAACAGCGTTTCCGTGCGCTGCTTCCGTAAGCGGCTTAGTCATGCTGGCCACATCAGAAGCTGTACGCCGGCTCCCTCGGCCAATAATGTGAGATGAGCACACAACCCCAGTCGGTCACGACTGGACCTAACGGTCGGGGTCCCTTTACCTTTTTACCCTGAGATCATCTTCTGAGGCTCTCCTTCCTGTGCCTCCTCCTTGAGAGGTCCGGAGGGTGGCAATAGGAGAACGGGGCCTTCTCTGCAGTGGCTCCCCGTCTATGGAATGCTCCCCCAGGGAAGTTCGCCTGGTGCCTTCATTTTACACCTTTAGGCTCCAGGCAAAAGCGTTCCTTTTTAACCAGGTTTAATCCCAGAGTCGTCCGCGACTGGGCCTAATGGTCAGGGGTCCCTTTACTAAGGTTTGCATAGAAATATAAGCATTGAAATGAAAGGAAGAAATGTGGACCCCTTTCTTTAACGATGTTAATGACCGAAATCAAAACCTTGTCATATCAATAGCTCCATCTTCTCAGTGGGGAGATTACATTAAGTAATATGTTGAATGTGTTGTGTGTGATGATGGATACAGAACATAATGTGATCGACAGGTGGGATTCTTTAAAAAATACTTTTATTTAAATCCTTAAAACAGCCAAATCTAATGATTCATAACAAATAAGGTACACTAAAACATCTGTTTACATATGCTGACAGCATTGCAACAAGAAAGGGGCAAGTGCTGTAGAAGCAGAAAGATATTTATTTATTCGCAAACCGTTCTCAGTTTTCAAGCACCGTCCGTCTCCCGAATGATCCCTGTTACGCTGTACTTGAGGCGCTCAGACCCGACTTGCGGTTCAGAGGTCCTGCCATCTCAAGCCCACCCTGTAAAACAATTCTTCCATGTCTTTTCAGGGACACCTGGAGGGTCCCTGTCACAGCCTCCAATTTCAGAAATCCTCCTCTTCCAGAAATCAGATTGCAAAATGTCGTTTCCTTGCATTGGTATTGTCTTTTAAATCACACCACTTGGTTAGGGAGGAAGCAAATTTAAATGCATATCACCACTCTTGTTTATTTATTGCTAAAGACATCTAGCACTCTAGGCATGCAAAATGGTTTTGCAATCCTGATCTGGCCCATCCTCACAACAACCCTGTAGGGTAGGCCTTAAAATATTTTTTAGTGGTTTGTAACTGCTAAGCAGGTTACAGGCAGAAGGTGTGCTGGGTGCCGATTATACAGCCCTGCTAGTCACTCTTTTGTGCAATTATTTCCCCAAAGTTTTCTTGACCCATTGATGTCCGTTTGAAGGGAGAATGGCAACAAACCTCTGCAAACAGCCTAGAAATTGCCGAAGTTTCCCTGCTCTAGATTATATGGCCACGTTTTTATTTTCCTTCCCCTCTTCTGTTTCCTGGGCGATGTTCCTCCAAAATACATCCGCCCTCTTCCTGAAGCCTTACAGTCTGGTCCACAGGAGGCCGAAAGCGAGGGCAGCTATAAAAGCCGTGGCGGAGATTGCGGCCCTGCCCTGTTGCCCGGAGCCAATGTTGCAGAGCTCGGTGTCGCAGCAGTAGACCGGGCGAGTTTCACCGATCCCATCTACCTCAGAAGGCACACAGTTTTTGGAACAGGATTTGGTGACGGTGATGTTTCCGAAAAAGGGGTATCCTGGAGGGAGAATGAGAGAAGGTGGAGAAGGGAGGCTTTTGAGTGATGCTGCCCTGCTGACTCTCAATCTCAGGGTTCGAACCTCACATTGGGCAAAAATATCCCTGCATTGCAGGGGGTTGGACTAGATGACCCATGTGGCCCCCTTCCAACTCTATACAATTCTGTGGTTTTATGAAATATCCTGGTTCCTATTGTTAGGGATGTGGGGAGGACGTTCTTTGTTTAGCTGACGGCTTGCCAAATGTCCCCGAATGATCTATCCAAGGCGGTGCATCAATGGGAGCTAATAAACAGATGCACTCCTGATGGCTGAAAATCTCTCTGCAACCTTGGAATGCAATGCACACCACAGTCTGGGACAGTGGCGCTCCCTTGGGAATGGGGAGGCAGAGAAAGACTGAGATAAGGGTGCTGTGTGCGGTGGCTCAGTTGTCAAGGGCAGTGTGCCTAGCTTGAATATTAGGGGGTGCAAATCACAAGTGGGCTTAAAATATATAAATTGATTAATTAATCACTTAGAGCTTCTTACACCCCTGTTCAGAACTCCTGTAGTGTTCCAGTGTCATAATTTTTTATATATTTTATTTATGATTTTCAGTTTTATACATTTCAATAATTTTACCATCATTTTAACATTTTAGAACTTGACTTCCCTCTTTCTGCGGTTCCTTAAATTTATTTTTAATATTTTCTGCATATCCAAATAAACTTCATTTGATCGTTCATTCATCTACTTTAAATATATAATAACTGCAGGTTATTACAATAATCCTGCCAATGTTTTTATCTGTTTACAGGGTGTTTTTTTGGGGTAAATAGTCAATAAACCATTTTCCATTTCTTTTATAAAAAGTTTGTCATCTTGATTTCTTATTTAACCAGTGTCGTAATTAACATCATTACATTTATATCACAAGGTAGGCTAAGCCGAGAGACAATGACTGGCTCAAGGTCACACAGTGAGTGGGGATCTGAACCATCGTCTCCCAGGTCCCAGTCCGACACTCTAACCACTACACCCCACTGCCTTCAATGGAGGGAGGCAGCACAGTTCATGAAACTGCCCGCTTCTGTTGAGATGAACAGATCCACACACTGGCCGATGCGCCCAGAGTGGATCACTTAGAATCATAGAATCCTAGAGTTGGAAGAGACCACAAGGGCCATCCAGTCCAACCCCCTGCCAAGCAGGAAACACCATCAAAGCATTCCTGACAGGTGGCTGTCAAGCCTCTGCTTAAAGACCTCCAAAGAAGGATACTCCACCACACTTCTTGGCAGCAAATTCCACTGTCGAACAGCTCTTACTGTCAGGAAGTTCTTCCTAATGGTTAGGTGGAATCTTCTTTCTTGTAGTTTGAATCCATTGCTCCGTGTCTGCTTCTCTGGAGCAGCAGAAAACAACCTTTCTCCCTCCTCTATATGACATCCTTTTATATATAGTGGCTGAGGAGACCCGGCCAGATGGGCAGGGTACAAATAATAAATTATTATTATTATTATTATTATTATTATTATTATTATTATTATAGAATCATAGAATCATAGAGTTGGAAGAGACCACAAGGGCCATCCAGTCCAACCCCCTGCCAAGCAGGAAACACCATCAAAGCATTCCTGACAGGTGGCTGTCAAGCCTCTGCTTAAAGACCTCCAAAGAAGGAGACTCCACACACTCCTTGGCAGCAAATTCCACTGTCGAACAGCTCTTAATGTTAAGAAATTCTTCCTAATGTTTAGGTGGAATCTTCTTTCTTGTAGTTTGAATCCATTGCTCCGTGTCCGCTTCTCTGGAGCAGCACAAAACAACCTTTCTCCCTCCTCTATATGACATCCTTTTATATACTTGAACATGGCTATCATATCACCCCTTAACCTTCTCTTCTCCAGGTTAAACATACCCAGCTCCCTAAGCCGTTCCTCATAAGGCATCGTTTCCAGGCCTTTGACCATTTTGGTTGCCCTCCTCTGGACACGTTCCAGCTTGTCAGTATCCTTCTTGAACTGTGGTGCCCAGAACTGGACACAGTACTCCAGGTGAGGTCTGACCAGAGCGGAATACAGTGGTACTATTCCTTCCCTTGATCTAGATGCTATACTCCTATTGATGCAGCCCAGAATTGCATGGGCTTTTTTAGCTGCCAGTGGCTGCAGGATCAAGGAAGATACCCTGAGTACCAGTGGTTTTGAATGCAAGTCATCAAAGTGATTCTTTAACTGTGATTGCAGCAGGTTGGGCTGGATGAGCCTTGGAGGTCTCTTCCAACTCTATGATTCTATAAAAGACCAATACAGGAACAGAGGAAAGGGTCACTTTAGGCCAGGCTTCGCCAACTTGGTGTCCTCCACAGGGTTCTGGGCTACAACTAGCAACAGCTGGCACAATCGATGGCCAAATGGGATTTGCGGTTCGAAACCAGGGTGCCCCTGGTTGGCAGAGGGCTGATCCAGGGTTTGGGTTGCGTCCCCACGTCCTTACCTGAATCCACCGAATGCACTGTTATCTTGCAGTGCGTGGTGTCTGCGGAGCAGTTGGAGATAGTCCAGCAGTTGTTGAGGTCGGTGGGGTCTGGGCAGGTATAACACTGCAAACAGAGCCCTGTAACAGGAGGGAAGGGAATTAGAGCGCCAGACCTGAAACTGCGTTTTCATCTCCGGTGGAGGGGCTTCTGGATTCTGTCTGCACTACAGAACTAAATGTGCCAAATCTCTGCAAGGATTGTCAGAAACTGCCATACGCTGAGTCAAACCACATTGCTCCATCAAGCTCGGTATTTCCTACACTGGCTGGCAGCTGCTCTCCATGGTTTCAGGAAAGTTTCTATTCCCTGTGCTACCCAGGAATGTTGGGGAATGAACCCAGGAATTTCTGCATTTAAAGCAGCTGCTCCACCACTGAGCTATAGACCTATCTAGGTAAAGGTAAAGGACCCCTGGATGGTTAAGTCCAGTCAAAGGCGACTATGGGGTTGCGGCACTCATCTCGCTTTCAGGTTGAGGGAGCCGGCGTTTGTCCCCAGACAGCTTTCCGGGTCATGTGGGCAGCATGACTAAGCCGCTTCTGGTGCAACGGAACACCGTGACGTAAGCCAGAGCGCACAGAAACGCCATTTACTTTCCTACTGCAGTGGTATCTATTTATCTACTTGCACTGTTGTGTTTTCAAACCGCTATGTTGGCAGGAGCTGGGACAGAGCAACGAGAGCTCACTCTGTCACGGGGATTCGAACTGCCGACCTTCTGATCAGCAAGCCCAAGAGGCTCAGTGGTTTAGAGCACAGCGCCACCCGTGTCCTGGACAGATCTAGCTAGTGAGCCCTGATTCATGAGTTGTAAGTCAAAGCATTCCTTAGTCTTTCATCCTGAGACATCAAGCACCAAGAAACCATGGGTTCATGCCACGGAGACTTACTCAGAGTAGAAGCACTGAAATTAATAATTCCAGGTGGATCACGTCCATTAATGCCAATGGGTCTACTCTGAGTAGGACTAACACTGGCTACAACCCCAGGTTCTTCCCCTCTGTCAAACGACAGACTGAAAGTTCTTATTACTACTAATAATTAATTTTGTTAATTCCCCCGTCACAGAAGCCAATTACTTATGAGGACCCCACAGCATCACAAAAAAGGCTGAGGCTGAGGCTCCAATACTTTGGCCACCTCATGAGAAGAGAAGACTCCCTGGAAAAGACCCTGATGTTGGGAAAGATGGAGGGCACAAGGAGAAGGGGATGACAGAGGACGAGATGGTTGGACAGTGTTCTGGAAGCTACCAACATGAGTCTGACCAAACTGCGGGAGGCAGTGGAAGACAGGAGTGCCTGGCATGCTCTGGTCCATGGGGTCACGAAGAGTCGGACACGACTGAACGACTGAACAACAACAAGATCTCAGGGTGGCTCACAACAGAAATACAAGATAAAAAACACAAAATACATAATGAAAACAAGAACGGAAAGAAACCAGTAACCAACCACCCCTCCCACTTTAACTGTGATTCCAGCATCGAAGGTTAGATGACCCGTTGGTTCCCTTCCAACTCTACAATTCCACGATTTCTAAGAAAGTGTAGAGCACCCCTGAGATTGTGCAGAGTGCAGCTCCAGATTCTCAATCCTTGGGTGGCTGCAGCCAGACGCGTCACCTTGAGGGTGGGGTTCAGCTCCTCTTCCCTTCACACAACCATTCCAGTTTCACAGCCAAGCCGCCGGCAGCACCCCTAGACAGAAATGAGTCTTACCAAGTTGTAAGGATGCCAGGAAGGCCAGCCCAACAGCCAGGAACGCTTTCATCCTTGCAGGCAAACTCCGGAGGCCTCTGAACAGTTCCAAGTCCCTGCCGGGCTCTGCTGGGACCTTATTATATACCCGGTCACAGCCCTTTTCCTGTCCTGTGCTCAGCTGTGCTGTCAAGGAGAAAGGGCTCTCTCGGCTGCTGAGAAGAAGATATCCCTTTGCTTGCGGCCACACCTCCTCTACCCTCCACCCTGTTCTTCTAGGGACATGCCCAGGAGGGAACAAGAGGGAACAAAGAGGTGTCAGTCAGAAGAAAAGAAAAGAAAAAAGCACGCAGGCTTGATCTGGGAAGGAAGTGGACCTGGAGGGTTACCTGGAGCTCATTGCTGGAGATCTGTGCAGACAGCCCTCTCTGACGCACCTTCTTGTCTGCTGGGGTCTTGGGCCTCTGACGGTGCAAAAGCCATTTGTGGTGAGGGTTATCGCAGCAGGGCGTGGTGAAATTTTCAACTTCCCACTTCTCCAAACGAGGGGTGCTAAAAACTGGTAGCATGACTTGGGATATTTTGGTCGAATCAATGCAATTTCGTTTTGCTCGGTATGTAACATGTGTGTAAAATTGCACAGAAACCATTAAAAATGATTGCCAAGTACTTGCAGTTATGCATTGTTACTGATTGATTGATTGATATTTAGGATTTTGCCTGACATTTCAGGAGGGAAACGTAAAAGCCTTTCATTTTGTGAAAGCTGTTTATGCGCTCCTTCATCAAACGTAGGCTCACCAAGCTAGATATTGTGCAATCACAAAAAAAATAAAAGCAGATTTGAATTCATCAAACCCCAAAGCATATTTTGCAAGAAGAAATTTGCAAAAGCAAAGTTTTGGCCCCTGAAATGAGACGCTCTATTAATGCAGCCTCCTTAATGCTGTGTAGAGGCGATATTCTGAAAATATTGGCCCATTGAGGTTATTATTCCATCACTGTGTTCAAGGTGGTGAATGCAGACAGGTCAGTTTCGTACAAAATCAGAACCCGCGGAGACTTCATACAGTAGATGAGTCGCGAGGGATGGAAATGTGGAGGTGAGGGTTTGGCGAGGAGAGGTGGTCTTTTGGTGGCAGAAGTATCTTGGGGGGATGAACACAACACCCAGGCAGGACAATTCGGTACAAAATCAGAGCCTGTGTGCAAAAGAGCATCAGAAGAGCATCTTCTACCAACAATAGAAGAGGGGCAGACAAAGTTAATGGACTACGCAGAATTGGACAAGATGACAGGGAGAATTCGAAACCGACGGGACCAGAGGTTCTTGGAAGATTGGAAGAAACTATTTGAAAAACAATTGTAAACAACAAATTACGCTAGTAGGTTTGCAAGAAGTTTTGTAAGGAGGACTATATGAAATATTATAGAGAAACTTTAGGAAAATGATAATTGGTTATAGATTATTAAAAGTAATAGTGAAATTTTGAAAATACAAGATTAAGTTATGAAGTATGGAAATCTTTAGATGTGGTTGATGGAAGTCCAAAAAACATTGTATAAGATATGAAGGAATGTTAAATGATGTTTGGAAAATATATGTAATTTTTTTTTTTTTTTTTTTTAAAGAGCATCAGAAGAGCTGTCTGGATCAGGCCAGCATCCTGTTCTCACAGTGGCCAGCCAGATGGTGAAACCCCACCAAGCAGGATTCAAGCAGAAGAGCACCTGTCCCCTCCTCTGCTTTCCAGAAACTGGGATTCAGAAGCATTGCTACCTCCTTCTGTGGAGGCAGAGCATAGCCATTGGGGCTAGCAGCCACCAATCATAGAATTGTAGCGTTGGAAGGGACACCGAGGGTCATCTAGTCCAACCCCCTGCAATAGTCCTCTCTCCAAGAATTCACCAAATCCTCTTGAGAGCCAGTGTGGTGTAGTGGTTAAGAGTTGTGGACTTGTAATCTGGTGAACCGGGTTCGCGTCCCTGCTCCTCCACATGCAGGTGCTGGGTGACTTCTCTGGAGTCTCTCAGCCCCACTCACCTCACAGAGTGTTTGTTGTGGGGGAGGAAGGGAAAGGAGATTGTTAGCTGCTTTGAGACTCCTTCGGGTAGTGATAAAGCGGGATAGCAAATCCAAACTCTTCTTCTTAAAGCCTTCCAGCTTGGCGACCGTTTTTTTGCATGTGTACGGAACCTAGCAGTCTGCTGGTTAACCAGGATAAATTTCCATTGGCAAGTTCCCACCGTGGCAGAAGCAGCTCAGACTTGCGGGTATAGGGCACGATATAAATTCAATAAACAACAACAGCAGCAACAACAACTACAGTAACAACCTGGGTGTATGACGCATGCTCCCAGGTGTAACTAAGACTGCAGCCTTAAGCACAGAGGACTTTTTAATTCCATTTTCCCAGAGCCTTCAAACTCTGCTGGTGCTTTATATTTTTCACTGCTCTTTTTCCCCAACCTTGTTGTACGGTAATAAATCACTCCATCCTAAGCGCTAGTAAATCTTTAAGGGCCGAGATGGGGAAACTCTGGGACGAAAAAGAAAACCATTCTTTGCTCTTGGCTGAGTTTCTCTCGAGATGTTTTGTCGCGAAACGACACACCTTCCTAGGCCTCAGGCCAGAAAAAAAAACTCATTTTTTAAGGTACTTTTTTGGGAGGGCAGGGTGATCTGGAGAGATAGAGAATAAGGGCCCCACCTGAGAAGGGCACACCTCTCTCACAAATACCTGTCCTTTTGTCAGGGCTTTGGTGCTCACCTGCTGTGAAAGGCCCCTCCTAAACCCAAAGCGACATGCCACTACGAAGACAATGATTCACGAGGTTCAATATTTTTACAAGCGCTTCTGGGCGACCTCGTAAAACGCCTGATTTTTGTGCCGATTCACGGTGATTCACGTCCCCAAAAGCAACAGGTAATTGATCAGGGTGCAGCAGACTGGAGTCTGCAGCAAGTTCTTGTCTAATCTCCACCAAGAGCAGCAAAGGCCCTGCAAGAATTTCTTAAAATTTTCATTACAAACTTTATTGTTTCATTTATTATTATTTTTAAATAAAAAAGAGCAACCAAGTATTGGTTAACCAAGATATTAAGTCTTGCATGCAGTCGTCCACATGGCATCAAAACAGGCTTGGGAAATATTTTAGGGTACAGATTCAGCTCACATCCACGCAAGGTCTGCTTCAGTCCAAAGTGTTCAGATCATTTCTCCATATTGGCTGCCAGGGCCGTCTTTAGCAAATGCGGTGCCGGGATGCAAAAAACTGCCCGGCGCTCCCATTTTTCTGGGGGGGGGGCAGGCCAAGGTTGTTGAGCTTTTTTTAGGGGGGCAACTCAGAGTTGTTGAGCTTTTTTTTGTTTGGGGGGGCACGCAACTCTCTCCCATGCCGCTGTGGGTGGAGGAAGGAGAGCAATCCCTGCAGAGGCTTGGGGAGGGAGCTGCATGCCTCGTGCGGACGTCCCAGGTGCACAGGAGGGCAGAACCGGCCGGCTGCCTCAGTGAGGTGTGGGGGTTTTGTGTGTGTGTGTCTACTATCTCTTTTTTTCAATAAAGTTAAAATAATTTTTTTTTAATTTTTTTTTAAAAAATTAAAAAAAAATTAAAAAAATTAAAAACTGTCACCCCCCTCTGATGGCGCCACTTTGTGAGGTGTGGGGGGTTGTGTGTGTGTGTGTGTGTGTGTGTGTGTGTGTGTATTATCTCTTTTTTTCAATGAAGTTTAAATTTAAAAAAAAATCAAAAAAAAATTTTTAATTTTTTTTTTTTTAAAAGTGTCACCCCCCTCTGGGGTGGAACCCGGGGCGGCCCGCCCCCCGCCCCCCGTTGCTACGCCCCTGTCCAAATCTTGGCCCTGGACTCTCGGCCTGGCGCCCCTGAGAACCCTGTGTCCGAGGAGAAAATCCCATCTGTGGCAGAATGGCAACAAAAGATAATGGATTACTCGGAAACAGCCAGAATTACGGGAGTAATAAGACAACAGAGCAGTAGTTCATTCCAAAAACAATGGGGGAAATTTATGGAATATGTACAAAAGATTGGTTAAGAGGAAACACAAGCAAAACTGGAAAGAAACCTCGTAATAAAGACGTTTAATGCATGTGGAAGTAGAATTTAAATGGCAAATTTAATTAACTTGAAATTTGAAATAAACAAACGAGGAAGATGAACATTTGAAAATAAATATTTTATTAGGTATGTTATAAGAGAGATACAATAAACAAGACATGCGAAAAGTAAAAATTGATTCAAGATGGATAGAAAAAACAAGAGTGGAAGCTGTGATATGGAAATAACATGAAATAAGATGATTGTATGATTACATATGTGAATGTATTATTTTTATTATTATTTATGATGATTGTATCATTCATTATATATTAATTATCATGTGTTATAAAATCTATATAAGGGACAAGCAAATTAATAAAAATTATTGCAAAAAACTAAAACAAAAAAACTCTCGGCCTGGCACCCCTGAGAGCCCTGTGTCCGGGTGCCCCGCACCCCTAGCGCCTATGGGTAAGCCGGCCTTGTTGGCTGCTGTGACTGAGGTAGAAGGGAAATTACTGCACTACTGTGAGTAATCGATATAAATCGAGACCATATGGAGCCTGCAAGAATTTATCTTAGCTATTGCACAGTGGTAAGTGGAAGCCGTATAGAGAGTGGTCTTGAATTCAAATCCTGATTATGCTGGTTTCCCCAAAGATGCATCTGGCTGGCCATTGTGAGAACAGGATGCTGGACTAGATGGGCCGTTGGCCTGATCCAGCAGACTCTTATTGCGTTCTTGAGATTAATTAGACCCTGCTGTATCTAGCACTTTTCGTGGCTCCTGCCCCCCTCACATTTCCCTGCCCTGATTTGCTGTTATATCCCTGCCTGGGACCTTCACTCCTCCAACTCAACCATCCTCAGAAAACTGGAAGAACCTCTGTTTTCTGAAAGCACACCTTCCATTCTCCCTTGCTGACCCCTAATCTTGAAGCTACCTCCTAAGACTTTTATCTCTTTCTCTTCCTTCAAATCATTCAAATGCACGATTCATCCTCCGGTAACCTCAAGGCTGGATTACTGCAATGGGCTCTATATGGGTCCACTCTTGGAGACTACAGCTGGTGCAAAACAGTGCGGCCGCTAGACTGTTGATGGGGGCAGACCGCATAATGCACAACTGTCCCATTTTAAGGGGGGCAATCCGGATTGACAGAAGCCTCCTCGGCTTAGGATGGCAATCTCAGAGAGGTTGGCCCCCGTGCTCGGGCCGCACCAAAGTGCGGGACCAGAAGTCGGGTGTTTTCTCGTACAGCCTTGTGGTGCAAGTCAGTTGACTCACACCAGAGTGCAAGACCAAATGTTGGAGGGTATGAGACCGGTTCTGAAATGTTTCCATGGGCTGCCCATATGCTACCTGGCCCAGTTTATGGGTCTTGTATTACCGGTAATTTGCAAGGTCCTTAGCAACTTGGATCTGGGATATCTCAGAGACTGCACGATACCTCGCTTGATCACAGAGTTTGAAATGAATAAAACCCACTTCTTCCGCTTGAGCCATTCACTAAACCCTTTAATCCAGGGTTGGGGAAACTGGATCTGGGCAGTGACCCAGATCTTTACCTTCTCCACCCACCCCACCCAATGGACCAAATTTGACAGGTGGGTGGACTTGTTAGTGAACGGGCCATAATTCCTACCAAACCAAGAACAAGTCAGAAGAAAACATCCAGTATACAGTCAGCTGAAGGGCATGTTTGCAGCCCTCACGATTTGTGCAGTTTGTTGGTATTGCTGTGCCACCACAATACTTCTGAATGCCCCTTGCTGGAAACTGCAAGCTGCTCCCAGGTTCGAATCCTGCTTGCTGGTTTACCACACAGGTATCTAGTTGTCCACTGTGAGACCAGGAGGACAAGATGGGCCATTGGCCTGATCCGACAGGCTCTTCTCTTGTTCTTACGTTGAGCACTGAGCGGGCGACCCAAACACACAATATAATCGGCTTCTGTAAAGATTTGGTGATGGAAATTGCGCAAACTCTGTCTTCTTGTGGGGGGGGGGGGACACACACCCTCCTGCATTATCAGAGGTAATAATTTCCCAGGTCCTAGGGTACTGAAACGCCTGCCTTATCTCAGCAGCCTTGAGGGGAAGTTATGAAACAGGTCCATTAAACTCAGGTCAGTCCGTGGTTTATGGATTGGAGAAATCCAGCTAGTGTTTTTCCAGAGCAGAATGTCCCCTCCAGCCCCAGTACTTGTCAATTGGGAAGGTGGCGATGATGGGAACAGCACCCATGTTTGACCTAAGACTCACCAGCTTTATAAACTATAAAACCATGCTGTAATGTGGATTGCTCCTGCCTGACGTTCCGGTCAGTCAGCCCTGCCCACTGCCAGGATACTCCATTGCACCCCCCTTTCCCATCTGCATTTCTGTGCCGCCAACCTCTGCTGTACTTGTGCCCGAACCTTGGAAGCAAAAGGAATGGCAATGACACATTTATTTGCATCTGTGTGTGTGTGTGTGTGTGTGTGTGTGTGTGTGTGTGTGTGTGTGTGTATAATGTAAGGGAAAGTTGAGGGAAAGGCAAAATCTTCCACTTTGGGGTTTTTGAAGGTGGCTCATACTTTTGAAAGTGGGGTTTGGGTGGTGGTGGGTGGACAGGGAGAGAGAGGTGAAAAGATGTAGTAGTAGTACTAGTAATAATAATATTAATAATATTAATATTAATATTAATAATAATAATAATTTATACCCCGCCCATCTGGCTGGGTTTCCCCAGCCACTCTGGGCGGCTCCCAGCAGAATATTAAAAACACGATAAAAGATCAAACATTAAAAACTTCCCTAAACACGGTTGCCATCAGATGTCTTCTAAAAGTAAGATTGTTTATTTCCTTGGCATCTGATGGGAGGGCGTTCCACAGGGCGGGGGCCACCACTGAGAAGGCCCTCTGCTTGGTTCCCTGTAACCTCACTTCTTGCAGCGAGGGAACCACCAGAAGGCCCTCGGCGCTGGACCTCAGTGTCTGGGCTGAATGATGTGGGTGGAGACGCTCCTTCAGGTATACTGGGCTGAGGCCATTTAGGGCTTTAGAGGTCAGCGCCAATACTTTGAATTGTGCTCGGAAACGTACTGGGAGCCAATATAGGTCTTTCAGGACCGGTGTTATATGGCCTCAGCGGCCACTCCCAGTTGCCAGCCTAGCTGCCACATTCTGGATTAGTTGCAGTTTCTGGGTCACCTTCAAAGGTAGCCCCACGTAGAGCACGTTGCAGTAGCCCAAGGCGGGAGATAACTAGAGCAATTGTTGGCACCCGTCTGACTCAAAAGACAATGGAGTGCATCACCGAGGGCGAAGTCAAACCGCTGCGATAGCAAGCCTGGGAAGTATGTGTGGAGGTCCTGGGCTGCCAAGAGCCCCCACCCCTCTCTGCCTCGCTGTTGTGGGTTTGTGGAGGGTTTCCTCCTTAGCCTTTTCTTCTACTGAAGATACCCTACTGTTGTAGCGTGGGGTTAATGATTTCAGCAAGTGATTTCAGCTCTCTGACATAGCAGGCAGGAGACAGCGTCTTCATGTAACAACTCTTTATTCAGGCAAAACAAGACTGAGGGAACTGAGGGTAGGGAAGCTACATTTATATGGATGGATGGATGGCGGCTAACAGATTGAGGTTGAATCCTGACAAGACAGAAGTACTGTTTTTGGGGGACAGGGTGCGAGCGGGTGTGGGGGACTCTCTGGTCCTGAATGGGGTAACTGTGCCCCTGAAGGACCAGGTGCGCAGCCTGGGAGTCATTTTGGACTCACAGCTGTCCATGGAGGCGCAGGTCAATTCTGTGTCCAGAGCGGCTGTCTACCAGCTCCATCTGGTACGCAGGCTGAGACCCTCCCTGCCCACACTTGCCAGAGTGGTGCATGCTCTAGTTATCTCCCGCTTGGACTACTGCAATGCGCTCTACGTGGGGCTACCTTTGAAGGTGACCTGGAAGCTGCAATTAATCCAGAACGCGGCAGCTAGACTGGTGACTTGGGAGTAGCCGCCATGACCACATAACACCGGTCCTGAGAGATCTACATTGGCTCCCAGTATGTTTCCGAGCAGAATTCAAAGTGTTGGTGCTGACCTTTAAAGCCCTAAACGGCCTCGGTCCTGTATACCTGAAGGAGCATCTCCACCCCCACCGTTCAGCCCGGACACTGAGATCCAGCGCCGAGGGCCTTCTGGCGGTACCCTCACTGCGAGAAGCAAAGCTACAGGGAACCAGGTAGAGGGCCTTCTCGGTAGTGGCGCCTGCCCTGTGGAACGCCCTCCCATCAGAGGTCAAAGCGATTAACAACTATATAACATTTAGGAAATACCTGAAGGCAGCCCTATTTAGGGAAGTTTTTAATCTGTAACATGTTAATGTATTGTTTTTTAATATTTGCTGGAAGCCGCCCAAAGTGGCTGGGGAGACCCAGCCAGATGGGCGTGGTACAAATAATAAATTATTATTATTATTATTTATAGGGACAGAGGACTTGCTATACAAGGATACATTTTGGAGGGAACAATCTCAAGCAATCGCACTGCTGCTTTTTGGTGGGAACCAATAAGACTGAAGATCCAAATGCAGCAGCTTGAATGAACCAATAGTAGCTGTTCCTTCTGGAACAGGAATGCAGTTACTTTACAGACAATAGTAATACAGATATGATAACCTTTGAATCAATACACAACACGTACAATGCAGCAGAGGTTGAGGACCAGAGTTTTCCTTCTTCTAGATGGGCTCCCTTCCCACCTGCCCCTCACGTCCCTCTATGGCACGTGCAGAAACCGCCTTCTTGACTGTCGGGCCCACTTTTGGCCTTGTCCGCTCAATGCAGCAATATTTCTGCTATATCTCTATGTCAGGGGTGGCCAACTCCCGAGAGACTGCGATCTACTCACAGTTAAAAACTGGCAGTGATCTACCCCTTTTTTGGGGTTCGGGTCAAAGTTGTTGAGTTTTTTCAGGGAGGAGGTAAAATGTTGAGCTTTTTAAAGGGGAGCCACAGTTGTTCGGCTTCTTTGGGGGAGCCAATGATCTACCAGTGATCTACCGAGAGAGCCAGTGTGGTGTGGTGGTTAAGAGCGGTAGACTCATAATCTGGTGAACCGGGTTCGCGTCTCCGCTCCTCCACATGCAGCTTCTGGGTGACCTTGGGCTAGTCACACTTCTGTGAAGTCTCTCAGCTCCACTCACCCCACAGAGTGTTTGTTGTGGGGGAGGAAGGGAAAGGAGAATGTGAGCCGCTTTGAGACTCCTTCGGGTAGTGATAAAGCGGGATATCAAATCCAAACTCTTCTTCTCTTCTTCTTCTACCCCAGATGTCCAGTGATCTACCGCTGGATCACGATCTACCTGTTGGACATGCCTGCTCTATGTGAACCTTGAAAGGGACTTAAGCATTGCTATTTTTCTAGAAAAAGAGGTGCAAGAACTCTCTATGAACGCTTCCCTTGTTCTCTTACAACGGCGCCTACCTTGACAGGTGCCAGAACCGAGTTCTGGTGAGTTCTGGCTGGGGAAAAAAAAAGCTCTGGACTTAATGTTCCCTCTGGGGGTATTAATGTTTGCATTCATGAGTGCTTTGGTTTCGTAACGAAAGGGCAGGGCTCTCTTTAAACCAGGCACATGTAAAACAGCTCTCGGTTTCTGCCAGGGAGAATTATGTGGAACAATAGAACCTTCTTCCTCTTGTCTGGGTGACGAGGCAGGGGCCACGATACAGTCACCTGGGCTCCCTGGGGCAGGGTGTTGCAGGCCGGCTGGTATTTTTCCAAGCCGCTCAGGCAGAATGTCGCCTCTCCCTTTGCATCGCCACCCATGAACGCCTGCAGCCCTCTGCACTTGCGTAAGGCCGTCCGCTGAGACTCTGCACCAGGCGGCAAAGTCACTGGACCCTAGAGTCTTGATCCAGGGTGCCTGTGTGACTAATAAAGAGCCATGGGGAAAATGTTAAAGGGTAACAAGCCATACGAAATAATATCTTGCTTTGACAGGTAAGATAAATTTGGCTGCAACGAAGGAAGGCTGCCTTATGCAAGAGCATTTGTCTCTCATAGAATCACAGGGCTGGAAGGGACCCCAGTAGTCATCTAGTCCAACCCCTTGCAATGCAGGATCAGTATCGACTACTGCAGCCAACACTTTGAAGCCAAAATCCGGGACGCCATATTCCTGGGCGCCATCTTCCCTTTTTTATCACGAGAACATGGCGGGCATTTGGGTTGCTGTGATCTCGTGCGATTCCGCACTGTGGTTGCCCCCTGAAGTGTTTTTTTTTGGGGGGGGATGAGATTGCAGCCCTCAAAGCTTTCCTTGGGGAGGAATTGCGCCATGAAATCGTGCGAGATCGTGGCAAGCAAAATGGCAGCCGTTCTCTTGCGAAAAAAAAAAGGGATGTCCTGGTTTTCCTGGGGAACTCGTGGACTTTGCAGTGGTAGAACACCTGCTTTGTATGCAGAAGATCACCGGTTGCATCTCCAGCATGAATCCCAGTGGGAGGGTCTCACCAGCTACCAGTCACGGTGGCTATGGTCTACCTCAATGGTTGGAAGCTGTAACACTTCTGAATCCCAGTTGCAGGAAGTCACAGTAGGAGAAAGTGGCTCTTCCGCTCAGGACCTCCTTGAGGGTTACCTATTGGGCATATAGTTGGCCCCTGGGTGATGCACTAGATGGGCCATTGGCCTGATCCAGCAGGTTCTTCTCATGTTCTTATGTGTGCCCACCGTATCCTTGGAAGGAGAGGTGCATATTCACACAGAAAGAGCTGTTTATTGAGCAACATTTGCTTTCAGGCAGGGGTTCCCAAACTCCCCCTCCCCACATGGACCACTTGAGAATTGCTAATAATAATAATAATAATAATAATTATAACCCGTGCATCTGGCTGGGCTTCCTGCCTGTTTTAATGAATATAATGTGCTGCAATGGGGAAGCGGGTGGCACTGTGGTCTAAACCACTGAGCCTCTTGGGCTTGCCGATCAGAAGGTCGGCGGTTTGAATCCCCGCGACAGGATGAGTTCCCGTTGCTCTGTCCCTGCTCCTGCCAACCTAGCAGTTCAAAAGCACACCAGTGCAAGTAGATAAATAGGTACCACTGTGGCAGGAAGGTAAACAGCATTTCTGTGCACTCTGGTTTCCGTCATGGTGTCCCGTTGCATCAGAAGCGGTTTAGTCTTGCTGGCCACATGACCTGGAAAGCTGTCTGTGGACAAACGCTGACTCCCTTGGCCTGAAAGCGAGATGAGCACCGCAACCCCATAGTCACCTTTGACTGGACTTAACCGTCCAGGGTTCCTTTACCTTTACCTTTTTAATGTGCTACACCATATGCTGCATGATTTTTAATTGTCTTTTCATTGCTTCTTTTGATCCAATTTTACAGAGGCATCATTGAAACTGTTCTCTGTAATTCTATTACTGCTTGGTACGGCACAGCCTCCAAGATGGACAAGAAAAGGCTCCAACGAGCAGTAAGAATTGCAGAGAGGGTAATTGGTGCTAGCTTGCCTTCAATAGCAACACTCTACGCTACCCGAGTTAGGAAGAGAGCAGAGGGAATTGTCGCAGATCCTTTGCATCCCGGTCATCATCTGTTTGATTTACTTCCATTTGGACGTCACTACAGGACTTTATGGGACCCAGGTGGCGCTGTGGGTTAAACCACAGAGCCTAGGGCTTGCTGATCAGAAGGTCGGTGGTTCGAATCCCTGCGACGGGGTGAGCTCCCGTTGCTCTGTCCCAGCTCCTGCCAACCTAGCAGTTTGAAAGCACGTCAAAGTGCAAGTAGATAAATAGCTACTGCTCTGGCGGGAAGGTAAACGGCGTTTCCGTGTGCTGCTCTGGTTCGTCAGAAGCGGCTTTGTCATGCTGGCCACATGACCCGGAAGCTGTACGCCGGCTCCCTCGGCCAGTAAAGCGAGATGAGCGCTGCAACCCCAGAGTAGGACACGACTGGACCTAATGGTCAGGGGTCCCTTTACCTTTACCTTTTACAGGACTTTATACACAAAAACGGCCAGGCGCACAGGAACAGTTTTCCCCCTTGTGCCATTAAATTGTTAAATTCGTAGTTGTGTAGCAGAAGGGGAGGCCAGTTATGGGTGGGGTTTCTTTGCTGTGTCATTGTATTGTGAGTGGGACAGTGTTTGTATAAGGTATGTTTACATTGCAATGTAGCCGAAGCAAAATTCCAAGTATGTTGGAAAATGTACTTGGCCAATAAATTATTCCTATTCCTATTCCTATTCCTTCTTTTCTTCCTTGCATTTTGTTGCATTGCAATTTGAATCCCACAAAATCAGATCCCCCATAGAGTCACCATTGGTGAGAATGCTGTCACACTCTGGTCCTGCTTTCGGGTCTCCCGGAGGTATCAGGCTGACCATTATGAGAATGGGATTTTGGACCAGATGAGCCTCTGGCCTGATCCAGCAGCCAGGCCCACCTTAGGTTCTTCTTCTTCTGAATTAGCTATAGCCAAAGTTGGAGAAAGGTTCATTGGCGACTTACTACCGTACCTTGGCTGCAGTCTCCCTCCCTTTCTCTGGCCACCAGGGGTGCTGACTTGGCCCCTACATTGAGGGGGTCCGGTGTCACGTGACCCGCCCCGCCCAGCTCCCAGGTGCTTGTCCGGCTGCAGCTTGTCCGATATTGAGGGGGGCCAAAGCCCCTTCCGCCCCCTATAATTGGTGCCCTTGCTGGCCGTGACTGGGGGCATTTGAGGAGGTGGCAGTGAAGAAATCCTTAAAATATTGCAGTCCCGAACTAACCCTCTGGGCTATGAGCTGGCAAGTGTAAGACCAGGGGTCAGCAAACTTTTTCAGCGGGGGGCTGGTCCACTGTCCCTCAGACCTTGTCGGGGGCCGGACTATATTTTGAAAAAAAAAATGAACGAATTCCTATGCCCCACAAATAACCCAGAGATGCATTTTAAATAAAAGGACATGTTCTACTCATGTAAAAACACGCTGATTACTGGACCATCCGCAGGCCGGATTGAGAAGGTGATTGGGCCGGATCTGGCCCTTGGGCCTTAGTTTGCCTACCCATGTGTAAGATCCTTGGCTGGCAGGTCACCCCTATTCCTTTTAATCTCTGCTGTGTAAGAAATTCCTCTTGTTCATTCTTTACATGCTTGTGTGATTTTATCCTTTTGTTGCTTGCGTTAAGCTGTGTGCATGTATCTTTCAGTAGCCATAAAGTTTATGTCAAACAGGACCTCCTTTCTTCCGACTGCATTGTACGCCCATCAAGAGACACACTTCTAAGAACCAGTAAAAAAGGGAAGTTTTGCGGAGCTTCCAGATCAAACTCTGGAACCCAGTTAAAGGATCCTAACATTAAATTCCTGACATTAAAATGAGAGGGAAAATATAATAAATTATAGATGAGAAATCAGGTTAGGATGGTTATTGAATAACAGAGGATTTGCATGTAAAATAGATGAGTGCTGTGTGGGAAAGCGGTGGAAGTCTTTTATTGTTTAATGCTATATTCTGCTATGTTTTCTATTATCTTCTTTTTTCTTTTTCTTTCTTCTTTTCCTTTTTTACTTTTCTTTTTATATATTTATACTAGGTGGTAATATATGAGTGAATTTGTTCGTGTGTTATTTTTTTCTTTTTGTATTTGTTTTTGTATTTTATGATGAATGCTAATAAAATTTATTTTAAAAAAACTAAAAACAAAACATTAAATTCCTGCAAT
Organism: Darevskia armeniaca; assembly: GCA_034641395.1. Taxonomy (NCBI): domain Eukaryota; kingdom Metazoa; phylum Chordata; class Lepidosauria; order Squamata; family Lacertidae; genus Darevskia; species Darevskia armeniaca. The sequence continues at coordinate 140,316 of JAWWNF010000120.1, forward strand.
AGGAAGGTTGATGACCCAGTACCTTCAAGGAGAACATATTGGTCTCCTGGAACGCTCTCCCCCAACCCACCCGCATTTGCAGCTATTTATGATCACAGGCCAAATGGTTTTATGGCTGCTGGACGGCCATAAAGGTCAATCGCTTAATAACAGCTGATGGTTCATCAATGGGAGTTAATGGTAGGAGATAGTCTCCAGATTGCCAGGAATGTCTCTCTATTAGTCTCATCGCATTGTGTCAATGCTGAGAACTTCCAGCTAGGGCAGGGGTCAGCAAACTTTTTCAGCAGGGGGCCGCTCCACTGTCCCTCAGACCTTGTGGGGGGCCGGACTATATTTTGAAAAAAGAAGAAAAAAAAGAATGAATTCCTATGCCCCACAAATAACCCAGAGATGCGTTTTAAATAAAAGGACACGTTCTACTCATGTAAAAACACGCTGATTCCCGGACTGTCCGCAGGTTGGATTTAGAAGGCAATTGGGCCGGATCCGGCCCCTGGGCCTTAGTTTGCCTACCCATGAGCCAGCGAGAAGATAGTGAAATTGCTCAAAGCAAACTTTTGAATTTGTAGGAACGCTGTGAGAGTTTTGGGTGCAGTGAGTTGGTTGAAGGGGGTGCATCTCTAAGATACGTTGGCCCTCCTCGAGGAAAAATGACGTTGAAGGAAAATAGGCACAATTTTCAGCGTGTAGAGATCCTTCAACATCTTATTCTTTATTACCTTTTTAAGTAAAGGTTTTCTATGCTGCTCATCAAGGTAGGATGCTTTTGGTTTTTTTGCAACTAAGAATACAAATGCAAAGAAGAAGGAAACAAAACACAGGATCAACCATAATGTCTGAGCAGGGAGTCAAAGCCTGATAATATGAAAACTGCTTAACTTCTTCTTATTCCTTATCTAGAGTGGCCTGTTGATTTTGTGAGAGGTTGCCAAAAGGGTGCAAGGAAGCCCACCGTGCTGTGAGGATAGCAGTCAATCTGTCAATTTCAGTTTATCTCGGCGTCTCATTTTCCCAATCTTAAACCCAACTATACAAATAATTCCCCATGAAAATTCACAAGCCTTTTTAGTGTGACTTTCATTTATATACATGTGTTTGCAGAACAATTTTCACGACCTTGCAATTTTGTAAGTTATTTTCATTTGTATCCACATTTCACCCTATTATATTAATCCCAGTACACATTGCTGAGCTAGACACCCACATTGCAAAATTCAGCAAAGTGAAGGCTGGTTGTATTGCATCTCCTATATTGTTCCAAAAGGGCAAATTACCGGTACGTATGTTTGCCTTGAAATCCAGAATGAATTGAATTCATCTCCCATCCCTAATCACACTTTTTTTTAATTTTCCTCTTTCCCTTCCTGCCTTGCCTGTTTCCTTCCCAGACTCCCCACTGCCTAAAACCCTCAACCCCATCCCCATTACTGTGAAATATTGATTCCCAGTTTTCCCTTTCTATCCCATTCTGGGAATCCCCCACGGGATTCAGGAGTCCTGAGCCTCTGCTAGCAGCTGGTATAGCTGTGTTCTGCCTCCACAGTCAGATATCTGATATAGCAATGCATTGCAACATCAGTTGCTGGAAACCACGGGAGGGGATCTTATGCTCAAATCTTACTTCCGGGTTTCCCGGAGGCATCTGGTTGGCCACTGTGAGAACAAGCTGCTGGACTTAATGGACCACTGGTCTGATCCAGCAGGCTCTTCTGATGTTCTTAATTCTCATCCTCCATGCAGTCCAACATCTAACTACCTGCAGTCTGAAGTGGTACAGACCATTCATGAGTGAGTTTACTCCCCCAATCCTACTGGGAAACTTTGCTAGAGAGAACTGGATTCCAAATATTTTAGAGCTTAGAGCTGCGACATCTAGGTATGACGATTTGCTTCCTAGGCCGTCGGGAGTTTTTAGAAGACCACGTTTCAAAAATCCATCTTTTGACAGAGCTCTGTCGCTAGACCACATGAGGATACTCACTCACAAGGTGAGCAGCAGGTAAGAGCATCTCTGCTCAAGTGAAAGGTAGGTTCTCAAATACTCCTGTCTGTCAACATCACTCAGAAGTGGCATTTAACTTGATTGCACAACCCCCAGCTTTTGAGCCCGCAAATGGTTGATGACGGCCCCGCTTGTTATAGAAAACTGGGACACCACCAGCCAAAAATCTATTTAAATATTGTATGATCACCATCTTCAAAAATCTATGGGGCTGTCATATGGAAGATGCAGGAAGCCTGTTTTTGAGGGTAGGACTCAAACGAATGGATTCAAATTGCAAGAAAGGAGATTTCAACTACATACGAGGAATAGCTTTCTGACAGAGCTGTTTGACAGTGGAATGGATCTCAGGAGGTGATGGGCTTTCCTCCATTGGAGGTTTTCAAACAGAGGGGTTCCTTAGCTCTGATTCCTGCATTGAAGAGGGTTGGACTAGATGACCCTCAGGGACCCAACTCTACAATTCTATTTTCTAATACTTTGCTAGGACACCCGAAGAATCATCAAGCTGGCCGACCTCTACGCCCTACACCGGAATGGGGTTTGGGTGTGCCCAGCAACTCCCATAATCCCTAATAAGTAACTCTAGAAAGATCTCCACATTTGCAGCAGCAGAGACACCAGTCAGCGGCGTTCAAAAAGATCTATGCAGTGGGAGCATCCCCATAGGTTTTGAATGTCACTTTAGTGGGAAAGAATCTAGATTTGGTTTCTCTTCTGTACAGCTACGCACGCAGCCCTCTCCTCAGAGCCTGCTTCTGAGAAGGACGCAGGCAAGGCTGGCGAGGAGAGCCAAGGCCACTTGGATGTAACCCATCCTGAAGCCGGAGGCCCCGTTGACGTTGCAGAGGTCGGTGGCACAGCAGGAAACGTTCCTCCTCCCCACCTTGAAGTCGCTGAAGTAAGGATCACAGGACGCAGTGCATTCTTTCGAGATGACGTTGAAAAGGCCCACGACACCTGGAAAGAAGATCGGGAGAGTAGGTCATTCCAGGGAGGAAAAGTTGACATTCTGTCGGCCTGTTTGGCTCAGTATTGTCTACTCTGATGGACTGCAGCTCTGAGAATGTTAGAAGAAGAAGAGTCTGGATTTGATATCCCGCTTTATCACTACCCGAAGGAGTCTCAAATAGCAGGAGTCTTATACATGGGGGCGTCTTATAGACGGAAAAGTATGGTATATTTGCACATGGGGGGCCTGCCCAAATCCTTATTCATGGAGGAGATTTCTATTGATGGCTACCATTCTTCTGAATCCCAGTTGCTGGAAGCCACAGGAGGGGAGAATGCTCTTGTACTTGGATCCTGCTCCCTGGTTTCCCGCAGGCATAAGATTGGCCAATACGAGAACAGGATGCTGGACTAGATGGGCCATTGGCCTGATCCAGCAGGCTTGTCTTAGATTCTTATGAACTTCAGGGGAAGGGCTGTAGCCCAGGGGGAGAAGGTCCCAGGTCCAATTCTCATTGGCATCTTCATTACTGAGCTCGAAGGACCAATGGCTGGATGAAGAAGAAGAAGAAGAGGAGTTTGGATTTGATATCCCGCTTTATTACTACCCTAAGGAGTCTCAAAGCGGCTAACATTCTCCTTTCCCTTCCTCCCCCACAACAAACACTCTGTGAGGTGAGTGGGGCTGAGAGACTTCAGAGAAGTGGGACTAGCCCAAGGTCACCCAGCAGCTGCATGTGGAGGAGCGGGGACGCGAACCCGGTTCACCAGATTACGAGTCTACCGCTCTTAACCACTACACCACACTGACTCTCTCTGTAGGGTGTAGTGCTTTGGGTAGAAGTTCACGTTTGTACATTGTATGGAGTAGATTTCCTCTGGTTGCCTATGCATATATATATATGATTGAATATTCTTCACGGTTTGTGTCATTTTGATATATTATTCTTCTGTACCATGTTGTCTATTTTGTATTCAAGGTCACCCAGCAGCTGCATGTGGAGGAGCGGAGATACGAACTTGGTTCACCAGATTACAAGTCTACCGCTCCTAACCACTACACCACAAGCTGATCTGGTTCAGAATCCTGTTCTCGCCAAACAGTGGGAAACCTGCAAGCATAGGGATGCCATATTCCAAAAAGTAAAAAAACCAGGACACCACAAAATCACCCGGTTGTTTTTTTAAGGAAACCCCAAAATTGTTGAACTTTTTAAAGGAAACCCCCCAAATTGTTGAGCTTTTTTTATTTGCAAAAACGCCAAATAAATGCAGTTTTTTGATTGACTTGTCTAAGATCCAGGACAAAGCGCCGCCTTTTTGAAATCCGCTGTCAATTTGAAATCCTGGTAATGTCTGGGAAAATCTGGACGTATGGCAGCCCTATGCAAGCAGGATTGGAGAGCAAGAATGTTCTCCTCTCCAACTGCAGTTTCTGGCAACTGGTAATCAGAAGCATTGCTGCCTCCAATGTAAAATTAATAAAAATGATTATTTATATATATTTTAAAATTTTGCAAAAAATAAGAATAGCGAAAATCAAAGGAAACAGAGAAATAATTGCCTGTCTTGCCGCTTTTGTATTAAAAAGGGGGCATAAAGGTTTATTTTGAAAGCAGGATTTTTTAACAGCTTGGTTCCAATATTTGAGGAATTGAGGAAGGAATAACAAAACCCAACAGAAGAAGAAGGAGGACGCCTAAGAAATTGTCTTACCAATGACATCTGTTTTGCATACTTGTCCAATTCCATCACAGTTTTGTTGTCCTTTGCAGTTATTGTTGTTGACCTGGGTGTTGCAGGTGTAACACTTCAGTGAACCAGCTGTAAGAGAGGAAAACAGTTTAATGGGGGAAAGGAACAAGTAGAAGAAGTCTACCTTACAAGTGTGGCTGCACCCACACTTTGGAATTGCCTGCCTATTAATACCAGAAACAAACCCCTGTGTTGCAATAAGAACCAACCACAACAATACAAACACATTGGATTCTTATCTCATCTCTTACTGTTCCCAACCCTAACCCTGCGGAAAGCCATCTAATTAGACTTTAATTTGATTTTGACATGTTTTTAGGAGGTAATTTAATTATCGTTTGATTTTATACCAACGTTATGTATCTGATGTTAGCCGCCCTGAACCCGACTTCGGCCTGGGAGGGCGGGATATAAATAAAAGTTTATTATTATTATTATTACTACTTATTATTATTCCTTTGTAAGAAAATATGAAATAACGTAAAACCATTTTTGCAGGCAAAGAATAAAATAAAAAAATAAATGTGTGGGGGTGACAAGAAATTTTCCGCACCGGGTACCACCTGACCTTCCTACGCCTCTGGCTGTTGGTGAGAGCAAGGGAGGCCTGGGGTGGGGGTGGGGGGGGGAAGAAATTGTGGCATGCAGAGCAAGCAAGATAGCAGAATCCTCCCTCCCAAATTCCAGTATATACCCATTTTTATGCACACCTTACCCTAGTCTGTTTTTTTTTTAAATGTATTGTTTGGCTGGAGAACTGCATTTCAAAATCTGGAGAAGTGCAGATTTTGAAGGACGGCTCTATTTCCGTCCACAGATTGTTTCAGAAAATGCAAATTAGTTAGGTTCTCCTTTCAATGTGAACCGAATTGAATTTCTACCCCATCTCTGGTGCCAAGTATCTAATGCAGTAATTTCAAATGACAGTATCTTGCATGCCAAATATCAAAGACCGTAACATGCCAAATTCCGTTGCACGCCAACGATAAAACTCGGGCAAATATTGACATCTGAGGCATTTGTAAAATTCCTGTCTCAAATGTTTGATTAAGAGTCAAAGATTCAGAGAATGCCCGGGGAATGTTAACAGGAAATAACCCTAATAGGGGCTTTGGGAGCAAACTCATTTAAGCTATATTTTGGAAATCTTTACCTTCCAACTGCCAGAGACCAGAGTTTCAATCCTTACTTGAAATTCACTGGGTGAAAAATTCATTGTGAAATTCACTGTGTGGCCTTGGTGCTGGTCCCTGTCTCCCAACCCAAATCACCTCACAGAGTTTCTGTAGGCATTAAATGGGGAGGTTGAGAACCATTTTTGCCACTTTGATCTCCTTGGAGAAAAAAAAAAAGATGGGATATAAATGCAATGCAATCGATCAATTGATCAATCCATTTATTTATTGCATTTATATCCCACCTTTCCCTCCAAGGAGCTCAAGGTGGCATACAAGGTTCTCCCCCTCCCCATTTCATCCCCACAACAACCCTGTGAGGTAGGTTAGGCAGAGAGGCAGTGACCGGCCCAAGGTCACCCAGTGAGCTTCATGGCAGAGTCAGGATTTGAACCCTGGTCTCCCAGGTGAGAGCTGGACCATAAAGAAAGCTACAGGGACCAAACAGAGGGCCTTCTCGGTAGTGGCACCCGCCCTGTGGAACGCCCTCCCATCAGAGGTGAAAAGGATCAACAACTACATGACATTTAGAAAACACCTGAAGGCAGCCCTGTTCAGGGAAGTTTTTAATCTGTGATGTGTTAATGTATTTTAATGTTTGCTGGAAGCCGCCCAGAATGGCTGGGGAGACCCAGCCAGATGGGCGGGGTACAAATAATAAATTATTATTAGTAGTATTATTATGATCGCCGAAGAATTGATGCTTTTGAATTCTGGTGCTGGAGGAGACTCTTGAGAGTCCCATGGACTGCAAGAAGATCAAACCGATCCATTCTGAAGGAAATCAGCCCTGAGTGCTCACTGGAAGGACAGATCCTGAAGCTGAGGCTCCAATACTTTGGCCACGTCATGAGAAGAGAAGACTCCCTGGAAAAGACCCTGATGTTGGGAAAGATGGAGGGCACAAGGAGAAGGGGATGACAGAGGACCAGATTGGTTGGCCAGTGTTCTCAAAGCGACCAACATGAGTCTGACCAAACTGCGGGAGGCAGTGGAAGACAGGAGTACCTGGAGTGCTCTGGTCCATGGGGTCATGAAGAGTCGGACACGACTAAACTACTAAACAACAACAACTCCCAGGTCCTAGTCCACGCTTTAACCACTCCACTCTACTCCACTCCACTGGCTCTGGTTGGCTTCTGAAGGATGAATTGAGGTTTTGACAGCTCACACCCTGGTGGAGCTTAGTTACCTAGAAGAAATACTCTCAGAATGCAGAAAGACCACCTGAAAGACTTACTCAGTTGGATGAAGAAGCTCCCAGCCACCACGAAGATCAGAAGGGCCTTCATCGCTGGTGGATGTCTTCGCTGCGCGTGGAAAGGAACATCCTCACTTCTTGTGGTCGCTTTATATACTCTGAAAAGTAACTGTTGGCCCACATGAGACTGGGTGGATCATGTCCAGCTTCTGGCAGGACCAATGGGGCTTTTTCTCACCAGGAATGTGAGGCATCAGCAACCCTCCTCTTCAAACAGAAGTTCCCTTGCCTGCCCCGGCAGTGCCCTTAGGCAAGTCAGAGTACAGTAGTGGAACTAAGCAGGTGAAAAATGAGGTGGGCATAGGGTGTGGTGGGTATTTTTGGGGGCAAATGGTCCCTTCCCTCCTTGATCAGGGCGGGTGAGATTTCTCCTGCTCACATGTCTAAGCGATGACACTCGCTTTATCCACCCAGACCGGCATACCTGTTGGGTTTCATATATGCCAATTTCAATCTGGGATTACAGTTGGAGGATCCCTGAGGGCATCTAAGGTCATAACAGGTTAAGCTTATCTATACCTGAAAGCTATTTCCACACCTTAAGACACCTTAAGTGCAAAGTCCACAAGCCTTGCCGCTAACATGCTGCCATCAGGAATTGGTATCCAAAGGAGAAGAAGAAGAGTTTGGATTTGATATCGCGCTTTATCACTACCCGAAGGAGTCTCAAAGCGGCTAACATTCTCCTTTCCCTTCCTCCCCCACAATAAACACTCTGTGAGGTGAGTGGGGCTGAGAGACTTCAGAGAAGTGTGACTGGCCCAAGGTCACCCACCAGCTGCATGTGGAGGAGCGGGGAAGCGAACCCGGTTCACCAGATTACGAGTCTACCGCTCTTAACCACTACACCACACTGGCTCCCCAGAGAAAGAGCTGGAGCCAGAGAAAGAGCTGGTTGGACCCAAGAGGAGGACTGCATACAGTCATAGGACAGTAAAGTTGGAAGGGACTCCAGGGGTCATCTAGTCCAACCCCCTGCAATGCCCGGCTGAAGACTCCCTGCCACAAATCCCGTGCAATCACAGCAATGTTTGCCACAACGCCACACACACACTGAAAAAGCCACATGTCAACTGCTGCAGAATGGCCATTTTCAGAGTCCCCCCCCTTTCTCCTTTAAAGAAATCAAGTTTATAGTAGTGGTACCTCTGTTGTCAAACGTCTAGGAAGCCGAACGTTTCAGTTTTCAAACACCGAAAACCTGGAAGTAAATGCTTCTGTTTTCGAACACGCCCCGAAAGTAGAACGGCTTCTGCTGAGTCCACCCCCCCCCCAATTTTCTCCACTGAATTTGCAGACCGCCCTTCTTTGCACCTCGGTTTTCGAACGTTTCAGAAGCCGAACGGTCTTCCGGAACGGATTACGTTCGAAAACCGAGGTGCTGCTGTACTTAAGGTCGTGGAAATATGGTTGGAAGTGCGTTGAAATCTTAGAAACAAAGAGTGCATGGTTCCAAATTATGGAACTTGCTCCTGCAGGAGGCAGAAATCGCCACCAACTTATAGGACTTTAAAAGACAAATTCCAGGGAGCGATGGGGCTATCAAAGGCTGCTAGTAGTGAGGGCTAGCATGCTCTGACTTCTCAGTCGAAGGAGGCAAGGCTTGTGAATCCCAGTTGCTGGAAATCACAGGAAGGGAGAGGACTTTTGTGGTTGAATCCTCCTTCTGGGTTTCCCAGTAGAAGCATCTATTTGGCCCCTGTGAGAACAGGAGGCTGGGCTAGATGGGCCTGATCCAGCAAGCTCTTTCATGCTCTATAACAGGCACATCCAACAGGTAGATCATGATCTACCGGTAGATCACTGGACATCTGTGGTAGATCACTGGTAGATCACTGGCTCCCCCAAAGAAGCTCCACAACTTTGGCTCCCCAAAAAAGGCTCAATTTTTTTGCCCTGCACCCCCAAAAAACAGGGATTTCCTCCTCCCCAAAGACGCTCAACAACTTTGACCTAAACCCCCCAAAAGGGGGTAGATCACTGCCAGTTTTTAACTCTGTAAGTAGATCACAGTCTCTTGGGAGTTGGCCATCCCTGCTCTATAACAACATAAGAACTGTCTGTAGCAGATGAGACCAAGGGTTCCTTTAGGGCAGGCATAGGCAAACTCCGGCCCTCCAGATGTTTGGGACTACAATTCCCATCATCCCTAGCTAGCAGGACCAGTGGTCAGGGATGATGGGAATTGTAGTCCCAAACATCTGGAGGGCCGGAGTTTGCCAATGCCTGCTTTAGGGCACCGTCCTAACCTTTCCCTGCTTAGCAGCAAGACCTGCTTGTTCCAACTCTACATAGTCTGGCATAAGGTGGTTGTTGTTGTTGTTGTTGTTGTTGTTACTGGTAATTGCTCTGTTACTCTAGCATTCAGTGCAATTCTACGCAGGTCTACTCATGTTCCCAGCCTTTCATGATCATTGAGGTTACCCACAGAACCTGAATGAATGTTGCAAATTTGTCGAGCAAATTACGCAAAAACGAGTGAAATTATGCGCATTCGCTCCATTTGCATGTATTACGGAGATCCATTTTTTCTTGCTGACAAATTTGGGTCTCCCTGGTGAAGGATTTTGATGACGTTCTAAGCTCATAGCTGTAAACACCACTTTGGCTTTTGAGAACACAGAATTAATATTATTTATGCAATGCAAACGATAATAGAGGCAGTAATAGTCCTTGCGGTGCAGCTACCCTTGTGTGTGGTTCTACTGATGACAGTAGACCTGTGTGGATGATCTATAATCATCAGGATCATCAATTGCCATAGCCTAATTCAAAACTCTACCCACCCATTACGTTTTGCAACAGAGCCCTGTAAATCTGGCAACGTTGCGCCCATTTTACAGATGGAAGGCTGAGCCTCCTGAGCGCGTAGTTGAGGTAAGATTTGAACTGGGGGCTTTCTGAACTCACACCCAGACCTGGAGGTTGCTGCAGCTGCCTGTAACTCAGAACAGCAATGCAGAGAGAACAGGAAAGCAAGTTTTACAAGACGGCCCCTTATACTATCCTCCTTTAGTGTGCCAGAGAAGGTTTTTTTCCTGGACTTGATCCTTGAACTGGAGAGACAAGGGATTCAACCACAGACCATCCGCATGGAGAAGCAGGGACTCTACCACTGAACTACAGCCGAATCCGGCCAACTTACTGGGCACACATTGGATGGCTTGTCTGTCTTGCAAAGGAGGGTCCTTCTTGGGCTCTGAGTCCTATTGGTTCAGCAGCCTGCTAAGATTTGACATCAGTGCTGGGTGAAGTGTCATAAATACCTGCCACCTGGGTCATCAGCCAGCCCAGGGCACAGGTGCTTCCAGATTAGCCTGGTCCACTTTTTACTGTGTGAAAGAGTGTGAATCTATGACAATATCGAGATTGAGTCACCCCCAATTCTATAGCTCTTTGTTTGGCCGGGTATTAAATTTCTCTGCTTTTCTAAAAATATATATATTAAGAATGGTCAGACCCCACCTGGAATACTGTGTCCAGTTCTGGGCACCACAGTTCAAGAAGGATACTGACAAGCTGGAACGTGTCCAGAGGAGGGCAACCAAAATGGTCAAAGGCCTGGAAACGATGCCTTATGAGGAACGGCTTAGGGAGCTGGGTATGTTTAGCCTGGAGAAGAGAAGGTTAAGGGGTGATATGATAGCCATGTTCAAATATAGAAAAGGATGTCATATAGAGGAGGGAGAAAGGTTGTTTTCTGCTGCTCCAGAGAAGCGGACACGGAGCAATGGATTCAAACTACAAGAAAGAAGATTCCACCTAAACATTAGGAAGAACTTCCTGACAGTAAGAGCTGTTTGAGAGTGGAATTTGCTGCCAAGGAGTGTGGTGGAGTCTCCTTCTTTGGAGGTCTTTAAGCAGAGGCTTGACAGCCACCTGTCAGGAATGCTTTGATGGTGTTTCCTGCTTGGCAGGGGGTTGGACTGGATGGCCCTTGGGGTCTCTTCCAACTCTAGGATTCTATGATTCTAAGAATTAAGTGGCAGAGTGGTATTCAAAATGAGATATGTTTTCCTGTCTCTGTGAAGGGAGAAGTTTCACTGCTTCAGGTAAAAGATGGGGTAGGAGCTATTGCTATATCTATTCTCTTTGCTTAATCTGTTTGTTTGACTAGGCTATTTGGATAAATTGGATATTCTAACTGCTGTTTAGTTTAGTTTAGTGTTTTTTTTTTAGCTTAGTTTTATTGATGGAATTGTCTTGTTTTTGTCTCTCTCTTTCTTAGCTCTTGTTCCTCAAGACTCTTTAGGAGTATCCATTTGGTTCTTACGTTCTGGATTTTAAAAAATGGATTCTGTAATTTTGGTATATTCCCCCCCCCCCGGGATATTTTGAATTCAGAAAGGGGCAGCCCAAATGGTCAAAGTATTTCCCTCTATGTGCAAAGGTTGTAGCACTTGGGAGTTCCTAGTTCAGAGAAAATATAAGAAGTGACATGACAGAAGTCTATAAAAGTCTATAAAAGTGACATGATAGATGTCTATAAAACTTTGCACGGCTGAGCTGTGGCTGTAGAGACCAATATGAAAGAGACAGTTTGACTTTCAGCAGTTTGGCTTCACCCTCAAAAGTGCTCTCCTCTCCTGCCTCCCGAGACAGACGGACGCCAACAGCATTATTTAATTTCTGCGCCACTTCATTGCTTTCTATACAGCTTAATATATTAAAAATATTTCTAAGCTGTGTGCAAAAAACTGAAGCGACCGCAGACAACTTAAACAAAATATCACAAAAACAAAGTTACTTATAAAAATGTTCCTCTAGAAGTGGTGGAGATTCAGTGACAGATAAAAAGAAAGGACTTCTTCACACGGCGCAGAGTTAAACTGTGGAACTCGCTGCCACAGGGGGCAGGGCTGGCCACCAGCTTAGATGGCTTTAAAGGAGGATTGGGGAAATTTATGGAGGTGAGGGCTGTTTATCGCCATTAGCCACGATGGGCATGCTCTGCCTGCACAGTCGGAGGCTGCTAGCAGTACTTCTGAATCCCAGTTTCTGGAAACTCCAGGAGGGGAGAGTGTTGCTCTTGTGCTCCCATCCGGCTTGATGGTTTCCCACAGGCATCTGGTCAGCCACTGTGAGAACAGGATGCTGGACTAGATAATATAATAATAATAATAATAATAATAATAATAATAATAATAATATATTATTTATACCCCGCCCATCTGGCTGGGTTTCCCCAGCCACTCTGGGCGGCTTCCAACAGAACATTAAAATACAATAATCTATTAAACATTAAAAGCCTCCCTAAACAGGGCTGCCTTCAGGTGTCTTCTGAATGTCAGGTGGTTGTTTATCTCTTTGACATCTGAAGGGCGGGTGTTCCACAGGGCGGGTGCCACTACCGAGAAGGCCCTCTGCCTGGTTCCCTGTAACTTGGCTTCTCGCAATGAGGGAACCGCCAGAAGGCCCTCGGCGCTGGACCTCAGTGTCCGGGCTGAACGATGGGGGTGGAGACGCTCCTTCAGGTATACTGGACCGAAGCCATTTAGGGCTTTAAAGGTCAGCACCAACATTTTGAATTGTGCTTGGAAACATACTGGGAGCCAATGTAGGTCTTTCAAGACCAGTGTTATGTGGTCTCGGCAGCCGCTCCCAGTCACCAGTCTAGCTGCCGCATTCTGGATTAGTTGTAGTTTCCGGGTCACCTTCAAAGGTAGCCCCACGTAGAGCGCATTGCAGTAATCCAAGCGAGAGATAAACTAGATGGGCCATTCACTGGATCATAGAAACACAGAGGTTGGCAGGGACCCCAAGAATCATCTAGTCCAACCCCCTGCAATGCAGGGATACACAGTGGTACCTCTGGTTAAGAACTTAATTTGTTCCAGAGGTCCGTTCTTAACCTGAAACTGTTCTTAACCTGAGGTACCACTTTAGCTAATGGGGCCTCCTGCTGCTGCCGCACCGCCACCACCATTCTCCTAGGTGACATTCTCAAGGGCCTCCACCCTCGACGCAAAACAATATAAACACTGTGTGAGGGGGATTAGGGTCCTCCTCAGGAGTAAGCGACTCGGCAGTCCGTTTGACTTATTTACAAGTTTATTTCATCAGACAAGTTCACAGTTCCTCATCCTCCTCTGATGACTCAGATTCTCCAAGTAAGGGCTTCCGCTTCCCCCCCCCCCAGCATAAAAGCCTTTTGAAACTCCAATGCCTCCTCTCACTCCTCCTTTTCCGTTTCTTGACTCTGCTGGCCCCTGCGTTGCCCTCATCCCTTTCACTTTCATCCTCCCTGGAGGTTGTTGCAGAGGCTCCCGCAACCTCCTTGAGCCCTTGCTCCCCCTCCGTCTCCATGCTCTCCTCTGCTTCCACCTCCTCCCTCGCCACTCGCTCTTCTGTCAGCACAGGCGGCGACACCTCCTCACTCCCACTTCTCCACACCTCCTTCCCTACCTCTGGTGACAACCTGGGCGCTGCCTCTTCCTGGTCCCATGCCCGCAGTACCTCCTCCGGCGTCCGTGGGAAACCTCCTGATGCCTCTGCCCCTTCCACCTCCCCTCCTGGCTCGGGGCAGTCCCTGACACACTGGCTGCTTGCTGTTCCAGAATGTGTTCTTGGAACACATTCTTGTTGTGTTCTTGTTGCAAGACTCTGCAGACTGAAGGAAAACGTCAGAACGCAGCAATAGAGAAAAGGAAAGTAAATTTATTGTTTGCTGACAGCAAGCAGTGGCTCAGAGGATACTTCCAAAAGCTGAGTGCCTCACCATGGTTGCCTGGCTTATATACTTTACTAGCTTACCCGGCCGCGCCCTGCTGTGGTTGAATTTGTGAAATTGAAGAAGTTCCCCTGTTCACCTTCCGTCTGCCCCTTCTCTGTCCCCACCCCCATTTTCAATTACTCTCTTCTCGCCCCCCCTTTCTATTACCGGTTTGCGAGCTTGCAAATGGCCGATGGAGCTCTGGCGGGGGAAGGTTTTGTAGCTGCAGTACCAGTATAGCCGTCGCTAGAGGGCGAGGTTTTGCTGGTGACGTCTAATAGGTGCAACAATTTCTGTGCTTTTGTAGCTGTAGTACCAGTATATCTGTTGCTAGAGGGCGCTGTTTTGCTGGTGACGTGTAATAGGTGAGCCATTCCCCCCCCCGTTTTTCCTTTATTTTAGGCACGACAGGTGTGGTTTTACTTAATTTTTATTATGCCAGATTGTTTTGCCATGGTAATGGAACTCTGTGTCCTAATTTGATGCAATTTGGTCCAGCGGTTACGCAGCAAGGGTGTTTCGGACAAACACGCAATGGGAACATTTTTATATACCGGTATATGGATTTCTGGCTGACATACATGAAGCATTACATATTCATTAGCTAATTGTTAAACCACATCCTTCCTCACGCCTTTTAAGGTTAACTTCCCCCTTTCTTACATGAGCTCAATCATTGTTTCATGACCTTCACTGTTGTTCTGAACAGTCTTTCTTGGTTCTTCTAAGCAACATTCCACAGATAAGGTAAAGGGAGCTTTACCATCACTGGTTAGTACAAAGAGAATAGTCTTCTAGCAACTGTCCATGGAAAGGGGAGGGGAACAACATCCTGTAGTTGCAATTGTGTATGCAACAAACTGTTTCTCACAATATGGGGTTTCTCAGAATCGTGGGGGCCACTGCTACATTCTCAGCTTCTGCCCGGCAACAGCTCAGCAAGTTTCTATGGTGACAGCCCTAGCATTGTGTCCTCAGACCCAGCCATAGGGACAGATACTTCAGCTGCTCCTATGCATCCTATGCTGCCCTTGGTTTCTGGTACCCATTTTGGGGGAATCTGGGGATCCCTGTTGTCAAGGCTTTTCCAATGTGGGCGAAAGGTGGTCTAGCTTCTCCCTCCATAACTGGCAGTTCAGAAGGTGAGCACTGTTGAGGAGGTCTGGCATGCAGCTGGTCTATTTTAAGTCTAACCAAATCCACTGTGAAGATTAAATGCAATACACACTATTAAGAACTCTTAAATTGAGAGAGAGGGAGGCACAAAGTCGCACTCTTAAATGGAATTTATTACAATCGTAGAATTGTAGAATTGGAAAGGACCGTGAGGGAATCTTTTTGCCCAAAGAGGGGCTCAAACTCACAACCTTCAGACTAAGAGTCTCATCATCATCACTTTTAATTTGTAGACCGTCTTTTCTATCTTACAATACCCAAGGCGGATTACAAGCTGGAGAAACAGAGAATGTACACCTTATAACAATACAAAAATGTGATAATAAAACATAACTTTAAAATAAGCAACCTACATCAAATAAAGTAACATTCAACAATCATTAGAATAGTATAGAATAATATTAAAAGGTAAAGGTACTCCTGACCGTTAGCTCCAGTCACGGACGGCTCTGGGGTTGCAGCGCTCATCTCGCTCTATAGGCCGATGGAGCTGACATTTGTCTGCAGACAGTTTTTCCGGGTCATGTGGCCAGCATGGCTAAGCCGCTTCTGGCGAACCAGAGCAGCACACGGAAACGCCGTTTACCTTCCCGCTGGAGCGGTACCTATTTATCTACTTGCACTTTGATGTGCTTTCAAACTGCTAGGTTGGCAGGAGCTGGCAGCGAACAACGGGAGCTCAGCCTGTTGCGGGGATTCGAACCGCCGACCTTCTGATAGGCAAGCCCTAGGCTCTGTGGTTGAGACCACAGCGCCACCTGCGTCCCTAGAATAATATTAAATATCAGCATATAAAAATTAAACAGAAATCCACTCTTAACAATTACAATAAATAATTTCTAAACCACAATCAATAAAACAAGGGCAAGCCACAGTGCATAAAATAATACAATACAAATTGAGAAGCAGAGACTGGAGGGTGGGGCAAGGCAGGTGGAAGGAGGCCTTGCCTGATGGACTCTCTCCCCTCACAGTTCTTCCTCCACAGTCCCATGCTCTATAAGAACACGTACTCTAGGGCAACAGAGTGCTTTAATCCACCTGAATTGTGCAAACCTAAATTTCCGGTGTGCGTATGGATTCTTCCTGCTAAATACTGATCGTCTGGATGTTCCCAGAAGAACAAAAGAACAGCTTGCTGGATCCGGCAAATGGTCCATCTAGCCCAGCATCCTGTTCTTGAAGTGACCTGTCAGATACCTATGGGAAATCTGCAAACAGCATTCGGACACAGGATCTCTCTCCCCTCCTGTGCAGTACTGGATTTACGTATAAGCCAAACAAGCTATAGGTTAGGGCCCCACTCTCTTGGGGCCCCCCAAAAAAATTAAAGGAAAAGAAACCTGGATGTAAATTTCCAAAACAGAAGATAAAAAACAAATAAAATAAAACCTACAAACAGCAACAGTGTATTGTGTTGTGTAGTTTCCTAAGATGCAAGTCATGGGTCCCGTCTACTAGCCTGCTCCCTAAAATATCACTGGTTTGCTCCTTTCTATATATAGGGTGCCTAAATTCTGCATGGACGGTTGCATGGCAATATGTAGCATGCAGCTGCAGACTGCAGTGCAGCACAGTTGAATGTAGGTCAAGCTGTTGTACCTGTTATCTAATATTAAAGAGTGCTATTTATAATTATTAGTAGTTTGCGTCATGTACCACCTATTATTATTTCATGTTCTAGCAAGTTTCTAGAGACTAGATTATGAGTCCTTGTAAATTATGTTTCTAAAGGAACTTTTGTTATTGCCAAATGCCAATGTGTTTGCATTATTAAGTTTGTTACGAATAAAAAATCATTGTTATTGTTGTTGTTTAGTCGTTTAGTCGTGTCCGACTCTTCGTGACCCCATGGACCAGAGCATGCCAGGCACTCCTGTCTTCCACTGCCTCCCGCAGTTTGGTCAGACTCATGTTGGTGGCTTCGAAAACACTGTCCAACCATCTTGTCCTCTGTCGTCCCCTTCTCCTAGTGCCCTCCATCTTCCTGAACATCAGGGTCTTTTCCAGGGAGTCTTCTCTTCTCATGAGGTGACCAAAGTCTTGGAGCCTCAGCTTCAGGATCTGTTCTTCCAGTGTGCACTCAGGGCTGATTTCCTTCAGAATGGAGAGGTTTGATCTTATTGCAGAGCTTAATAATTATTTCACTATCAATATACTTCTTATTTGTATTTCACTATTAACATACTTCTTCTTAATTGTATTTCAGTTCAACAATTACTTTGATAAAATACATATTTTGTTATGTGCAAATGGCTTGAGATTTTGTTATGTGCAAATGGCTTGAGATACACAAAAAAACAGCGACCATTTGTTGTTGGCAAAGGACAGCTGGACATAGAAAGGGCCCCATTACCTTCAGTAGCTTAGGGCCTCATCAAACCTAAATCTGGCCCTGCTCCTGTGGCTTCAGGCAACTGGAGTTCATAGAATCATAGAATCATAGAGTTGGAAGAGACCACAAGGGCCATCCAGTCCAAGCAGAAAACACCATCAAAGCATTCTTGACAGGTGGCTGTCAAGCCTCTGCTTAAAGACCTCCAAAGAAGGAGACTCCACCACACTCCTTGGCAGCAAATTCCACTGTCAAACAGCTCTTACTGTCAGGAAGTTCTTCCTAATGTTTAGGTGGAATCTTCTTTCTTGTAGTTTGAATCCATTGCTCCATGTCCGCTTCTCTGGAGCAGCAGAAAACAACCTTTCTCCCTCCTCTATGTGACATCCTTTTATATATTTGAACATGGCTATCATATCACCCCTTAACCTTCTCTTCTCCAGGCTAAACATACCCAGCTCCCTGAGCCGTTCCTCATAAGGCATCGTTTCCAGGCCTTTGACCATTTTGGTTGCAGAAGCATTGGTGCCTACAACACACCCTCAACAACATATGGGGGAGGGGAAGGGCAGTGTAATAATCTCTTGATTCCTCAAGATGTCCCCACTGCACCGTTATAAGTTCTAGAAGGCTACACTTCACTGCAGCTATGCCCAGATCCCCCTCCTCTCCTTCCCATCCTTTCCAATTATTGGTATGCTCTGCTGAGTAGAACGGCATGCTTTTCTCCCCTCCTTCTCAGGGTCAGACGCTTCTACAGATCACTCTGGCTTAGAGTTCAATTGTGGTTTGTATCAGTCCTGTGCTCAACCTGAACATGCATATGGGATTGCCAAGACACTGAGTCATTGTGCATCACTGGCAAAAGGCACCCTATTCACAAGAATCTGGGAGTTCAATGCCTTTCCAAAGGAATAACAGGAGTGATTTATTAGAATTAAAACTCAGAAGACGAAGCAGCTTATTTAGGGTGTCAAAACGAAACATGGCATTTGCAGAGCTAGAGAAAATGCCATTCTCGCATGCATGTGTAAAAGCAGAAGAGCAGAACACGCACTACTGTGGTTTCTTTGGCAACAGGATCAGCAGCCTAGTATGGAGGGAGAAATCTTAGTGGGTGATGGATGCAAAGGAAATTCACTTAGGGCACCTCCAGATTAGCAGAATTTCGCATGAGGGAGTCAACTGCATACTAGGAAATTCATGTTTTCACAGGGAGGGTCAAAGCCCCCTCTCACCCTTCATTTAAAAACCAATTCATTAAAAAATAGATGAACTTTTTGCAGTTAGGAAAGTGACAGGATAATGTAATGATGGCTGCTAGCCTGGACTTTTACATGGTTAATTCCTATGAATCATGGCATTAGCACAGCTGGCATATGTTTAATATAAAATATACCCCCTGATGAGCTATTTGTGACTCTGGTACAGCGGTTATTTCACAAGTGACCTGGAAGAAAGAGCTAACATCCTGACCCTAATAGTTACAGAAAAGATCAGAGCACTCATTCTTGTATTTGCCAGGAAGATCTGGCTATCAACTCCTGCAAGCAGGAACCAGACTTAACACAGACAATGAAGATTTCTCTTTTAATTTATGATTCTAAACTCTTAAGATGTGGTCTTCCCCAAATTAAGGTGCTGTTTGTTTTCCTTGCAGGTCTCCTTTGTATATTTTCTGCCTTGAACTGCACAATGCCCCAGTCCAAGCTGGGCGATGTGTCCTTTTTGCAAATGCTGAGCACAGGTGTGGTGTCAGTTTTGGCTACTCCCCGTTTCTTATTTTTCAAGTTTTAAGTTCCATCCTCTGCCTCTATTTTATTTATTTTTTGTTGCAAAAAAATTCAGCCTCCCAAAATTTCATCAGCATTTTAGTGCAGATTTCTCCTTTGCTATTCACAGGCTGAGTATACAATTTTGCATAATATACACATCTTTGCAAAGCAATTTCCCCCTAAACATCATGCATTTTTGTAAGTGATTTGCATGATTATATGCAATTTTATGCACGCTTTAGTGTATGCACTGTTGTACACCTTGCTTGCCATTGCAAAATTTGAAGAAGTGCAAATTTGGGAGAATGACTGTCTTTTGGTTTGCCGGTTGTTTTGGCAAGTGCCCATTAGTTAGATTTGCCTTTAAATGTGACCTGAATTGAATTCCCCCCTCCCCCCATGTCATTAACATGATGTATCCCTTACACTTTGCAGGTTCCAATCTCATTTTTCTCCCTCCTTGACACACTCTGGGAGCCCTTTGATTTGCTGACTTTTGATCTTAAGAACTCATGATTTTTGCATTCCCACCTTGCGGTGACAATCATCCTTCTGTCAATCCAGAGAGAAGGGTGCAGGATCCGTGCTTCCCCAAAAGGTGGTGCTGTTGCACTTTCACCTGCCCCCTCCGAGTCCTTCCTGGGCCAGTTGCGATCCAGAATAGCAAAAACGGCTTTCTTAAAGCCCTGGCAGCAACAGCGCATCAAAAAGACATTTGACATTTTTTGTCGTTTTGCTAATTAGCTGCGCTCCTTTCAGTTGCCAAAAGAAAGGGAGGAAGGGGGGGGGAATCTGTGTGCAGGATCTCAGCCAGTCCCTGCTAGGCATGCCTCTGTGATATTTGCATCTTTTTCTTTTAATGTATTCTCGTTCAAAAGCATACATGCTCTCTTTAAGGAAACACAGGGGGGAATGCAAACTTGTTAAAGGTCTGAAGCTGCTGCCACCAAACTGATGCCTTCTAGAAGTTTTGGACTACAACTCCCATCAGCCCATAGCTGTCAACTTTCGGATTTGAAAATAAGGGATGCCGCGAGGGCGGTGCAATGGCACCAAGTAGCCTCGCCACCCTGCGCTGCAGAGGCTGCGCGCGAACGGGTGAGCGAAAGAGCGAGCGCGTAGACGGCAGGCAGGCTGTCTGTCTGGTTGGGCGTGAGGGTCTGGCTGCACAAGGCATGCAAGCTCCGCCCCCAGTCGGTCTCAGACTCCTTATTGGCAACCGAGCAACACAGCTGAGGAGCCTCCCTGGCCGGCAGGGAGGGAGAGGAGCTGCTTCCTTTGAAATCCGGGAAATTTAAGGGATATCAACAATCCGGGATAGCAGCGGGAAACGGCATTGGAATAAGGGAGTTTCCCGCCGAAAAAAGGGAGGGTTGACAGCTATGCATCAGCCCCCGCCAGAAGAGTCTGCTGCCTGGGGCTGGCATACCTGTGAAGCAAGGTGAGGTCACTGTCATGAAACAGTCTCTACTCACAAGTAGAGCCTTGGCAGAGACACATGCCCGACTGACATGTTCCCTCCTTCCTGGGCGATCGGGAGCTTCTCAGGTTCTTCAGCCTGAACATCACAGTGACTGGTGTCAGAAGACATCCAGCACACTTAGGGATCCGCAGAGTGTGCGCAGTAGCGTAACAGACCACAGCAACTCAGCATCTTGGCTAAATCTACTTTATTACATATCTACACACATGGAGCTCTACATCATGGCTCCCTCTCTCTCTAGCATCAGGCAGCAAAAAGAAAGAACAAAGGAACAACAGTCCTACTTTAGGGACACAGTAAGACAAACATCCTGTTTTCCATCACTTCCCATTCTGTGGAATGAAAACACGTACTCAGTCATGTAATAAACAATAAACCCATGACTGCACACGGGGAATGAATCTCACAACAGTCACTGCCTCAGGATCCACAGGGGCAGAAGATCTGGCTTCGGAGGAATTCATCACCTGCTGCTGCTGCTGCTACCTTGCTAGCAGCAAAAGCTGCAGCACACACTGGAAGTCGGAAATGCCACCTCCTCGGCAGCCATCCATCGATGCCGCCTCTACAGCGGTCTCTTGCTGAACAGGAGGTGCTGCTGGTCTCCCCCCACCCTCGTTCCCAATGCAGATCTTTATTTCCCCCTTGTTCATGATGTCAGTCTTCACTCACCCCTTCTTCCCTGGCCCGGTGATGGACAGATGCCATTTTGTTGCTCATTCTTGGTCGGTGGCATGGGTGTGTGTGTGTGTGTGTGTGTGTGTGTGCTGTGGTCCGGCTGCAATTTCTGAGAGGGCACAACCAGGCCCCAGCTTCCTTGGGGATCCCTGCCCACCCCGGCGAAGGTGGCAGAGCAGGGCACATTCTGGAGGGCTCTGTCCACAGCTCTCCATCCTTCTCTGCCTGCCATCCACCAGGGGTCTCAGGGCCCTCGAAGAGTGGCCTGGCGTCACCTCTGCATCCCCGGCAAAGGCGGGCAACCACGGGGATTCCACACAGACTAGGTGAAGGGCTCTGTCTGCCTTCCTCATGCTGCCAAGGGCTCATTCCTGAGAGCGGGCTGCCCTTCAGTTTCTGGGCGATACACAATACACTGAGGTCAGCCCCCTCACCGAATGGCTGCCCAGCCAGCGCTCACACAATATGATTCCTGCTGCCACCCTGCAAAGGAGTAAGAGAAAGGAGGAGATGGACTTGGATAGAATCATAGAATCGTAGAGTTGGAAGAGACCCCAAGGGCCATCCAGTCCAACCCCCTGCCAAGCAGGAAACACCATCAAAGCATTCCTGACAGGTGGCTGTCAAGCCTCTGCTTAAAGACCTCCAAAGAAGGAGACTCCACCACACTCCTTGGCAGCAAATTCCACTGTCGAACAGCTCTTACTGTCAGGAAGTTCTTCCCAATGTTTAGGTGGAATCTTCTTTCTTGTAGTTTGAATCCATTGCTCCATGTCCGCTTCTCTGGAGCAGCAGACTTGGAGGTGGTGGTACTAACCCACCACTCCCTGAAGGTGTCCGTTCCACTATGGAACAGCTCTTAACTGTCATAAAGTTCTTCCAAATAATTAGTTGGAAGCTTCTTTCTTGTAACTTGAATCCATTGGTTCAGGTCCGAACCTGTGGAGCAGGAGAAAACCAGCATGCTCCCTTTTCCATATGACCTTGAGATAGCCCAGTGTGGTGTAGCGGTTAAGAGTGGTAATCTGGTGAACCGGGTTCGCATCTCCGCTCCTCCACATGCAGCTGCTGGGTGACCTTGGGCTAGTCACACTTCTCTGAAGTCTCTCAGCCCCACTCACCTCACAGAGTGTTTGTTGTGGGGGAGGAAGGGAAAGGAGAATGTGAGCCGCTTGGAGACTCCTTCGGGTAGTGATAAAGCAGGATATCAAATCCAAACTCCTCCTCCTCCTCCTCCTCCTCCTTCTCTGTCTCCTCTTTTCCAGGCTAAACATACTCAACTCCTTCAACCCTTGATCATCTTGGTTGCCTTGCTCTGCTCACGTTCCAGCTTGCCAACATCCTTCTCAAATTGTGGCGCCCACAACTGGACACAGGGAAATGCAATGGGGTTGGGGGAATGCAAAAATGATTTTTTGTTTGACTCCATCTCAACCAGCTTGCATAAAGTGTGTGGAATGCCTCAGCAGGCGTCTGGTCGAGGTGGAAGGATCTAGAGATTTGAAGGCTGCACAGTTGATGCAGAAGGAGAAGCACAACTTAGAACAGTCACTGTAAATCAGAAAGAGCTAATGGCCTTACAGACTCATCTGAATTCCAGTAATTGATCTCTCCATCTCATAATATGCAGGAGAATAAGCTCTGGAAAATGCATACATCGCTGGAACGACTAAATGCATGGAAATGCTGATGGATCGCTGAGGAAAGGCTCACAGCTCTTGCAATGCCAGGCATTAATTGAGTTGGGATGAGTTCCAGCTGGGGGGCACCTAAAGTTCACCCACTCCAACCCAGTGAGTGTTAATAGACCTAGTTGTGCCCAATACTTCTGCCAAGTTTGTTTGTGGTACTGTAAGAAGGGTAAGGTAAAGGTAAAGGACCCCTGGACAGTTAAGTCCAGTCAAAGGTGACTATGACAGTCAGTGTGGTGTAGTGGTTAAGAGTGGTGGACTCGTAATCTGGTGAACTGGGTTCGATTCCCCACTCCACATGCAGCTGCTGGGTGACCTTGGGCTAGTCACACTTCTCTGGAGTCTCTCAGCCCCACTCACCTCACAGAGGGTTTGTTGTGGGGGAGGAAGGGAAAGGAGAATGTGAGTCGCTATGAGACTCCTTCGGGGAGTGATAAAGCGGGATATCAAATCCAAACTCTCCTTCTCCTTCTCCTTCTCCTTCTCCTTCTCCTTCTCCTTCTCCTTCTCCTTCTCCTTCTCCTCCTCCTCCTCCTTCTATGGGGTGTGGTGTTAATCTCGCTTTCAGGCCGAGGGAGCTGGCGTTTGTCCACAGACAGCTTTCTGGGTCATGTGGCCAGCAGGACTAAGCTGCTTCTAGCGCAACAGGACACCATGAAGGAAACCAGAGCGCACAGAAATGCTGTTTACCTTCCTGCCGCAGCAGTACCTATTTATCTACTTGCACTGGCATGCTTTTGAAATGCTAGGTTGGCAGGAGCAGGGACCGAGCAATGGGAGCTCACTCCGTCGCGGGGATTCGAACTGCCGACCTTCCCATCAGCAAGCCCAAGAGGCTCAGTGGTTTAGACCACAGCGCCACCCGCTCCCCTGGTATTGTAATAGGAGCACAGAGCCAGGGCTGATGTGCATCAAGGGGTGCCACAGGAAGGCTTTAGCATGGGGAAATGTCCTGTTCTTTTTGAAAAGGTCTGCACTAGAACATAGAGCATGTAAGCAGCCGTGTAGGAATTTATTCATTGTATTTCCTCCCTGCTCTTCACCAGAAAGTCTCAGGGCACGTTGCAGCAGACAGAAACACAATTAAAACAGTGAAGGACAGTCCCATCGATAACCACAAAACCAACCCTCAATACATTTCAGAGAAGACACAAAAAGGAGATTCTTTGGTTTGCAAAGGCCAGGGTAAATAATAATCATAATCATAATCATAATCATAATAATCATAATAATTTTTTATTTATACCCCAGCCAGAACTGAGCTCAGGGCGGCTAACACCAATAAAATTACAATAAAACGTAAAAGAAAGAAAAAACAGTTAATTAAAATACGGGTTAAAATACAGGTTAAAATACAATTTAAAATGCAGCCTCATTTTAGTAGTAGCCCATAAATCAAAACCATAAGGGGAAGGAAACATAAGGGTCAGACTGAGTCCAACCCAAAGGCCAGGCGGAACAGCTCTGTCTTGCAGGCCCTGCAGAAAGATGTCAAATCCCGCAGGGCTCTGGTCTCTTGTGACAGAGCGTTCCACCAAATCGGGGCCAGTACTGAAAAGGCCCTGGCCCTAGTTGAGACTAGGGAAGCCTTGTTAGCATCTGTCAGAAGATGGAACCAGAAGCACCACTTTGATGAAGGAGTTCCACATAACAGGGGTCCTCACGCAAAAGTACTCTAATGAGCTAGGTCCTGAAATACTTCTTCTTTTTTAAAATATTTTTTATTGATTTTTACAAGAACAAATTTAAAATAGTGAAGGGGAAAAACCCCTTTAACATATCCGTACATGAGATTCTCTGAATCTTGTGACTTCCCCCCATCTCTTACATGGGTCCTCAAAATATTTTTTCTAAAACTACATATCATTAACATTCCCCACAGTTTTCATTTCTCTAATTTGTCCATGTCTTTTGTTTCTTTACAAGTTATTTTTAAAGTCCAGCTAACGTTTTTATTTGTTTACGATAGTCTCCTAAGTAAGTTATGAATTTTCCCCATTCTTTTTTAAAGTCTTTATCTCCTTGATTCCTGAGTTTCCCAGTCATAGAATCATAGAATCGTAGAGTTGGAAGAGACCACAAGGGCCATCCAGTCCAACCCCCTGCCAAGCAGGAAACACCATCAAAGCATTCCTGACAGGTGGCTGTCAAGCCTCTGCTTAAAGACCTCCAAAGAAGGAGACTCCACCACACTCCTGGGCAGCAAATTCCACTGTCGAACAGCTCTTACTGTCAGGAAGTTCTTTCTAATGTTTAGGTGGAATCTTCTTTCTTGTAGTTTGAATCCATTGCTCCGTGTCCTCTTCTCTGGAGCAGCAGAAAACAACTTTTCTCCCTCCTCTATATGACATCCTTTTATATATTTGAACATGGCTATCATATCACCCCTTAACCTTCTCTTCTCCAGGCTAAACATACCCAGCTCCCTAAGCCGTTCCTCATAAGGCATCGTTTCCAGGCCTTTGGCCATTTTGGTTGCCCTCCTCTGGACACGTTCCAGCTTGTCAGTATCCTTCTTGAACTGTGGTGCCCAGAACTGGACACAGTATTCCAGGTGAGCTCTGACCAGAGCGGAATACAGTGGTACTATTACTTCCCTTGATCTAGATGCTATACTCCTATTGATGCAGCCCAGAATTGCATGGGCTTTTTTAGCTGCTGCATCACACTGTTGACTCATGTCAAGTTTGCCATTTCTGAAGGCAGCCCTATTTAGGGAAGCTTTTAATGTTTGATGGATTATTGTATTTTAATATTTTGTTGGAAGCCGCCCAGAGTGGCTGGGGAAGCCCAGCCAGATGGGCGGGGTACAAATAACAAATTATTATTATTATTATTATTATTATTATTATTATTATTATTATTATTTCAGCGTAGTCCAGCAGTTTGGCTTGCCATTCGGGACTTAGGGTTCTTTTTATCTTTGGGCTAGTAGCATCTTTGCAGGGCACTGAACTTCGGAGAGTACTGTTTAGTAGTAGTAATAGCATTAAATATAGCCCCTTTATTTATTTAATTAATTTATGCCCGAACTCCCCCCTCCCCCCCTGGAACATCAAGGTGCTGTAGGTGGTTCTCGCTCTCCTCATTTAATCCCCACAATAACCCTGTGAGGTAGGCCAAGAGGCAGTGAATGGCCGGTGAGCTTCACGCCCAAGTGGGGATTTGAACCCTGGTTTGGGTCTAGACACATCAAAGAAGCGTTTCACTTAGACGCGTTGCAAACTTTGTATGGGAAATCGGGTGAGCAAAAACGGAACCCCACAGCGCCATCTGGTGTCACAGTGTTAGAATGCAGAAACAGCGCATATAAAGTGTTTTCTCTTTGCCAGTGTAGCCGAGTCCCTGGTCTCTCAGGTCCTAGTCCAGCACTCTAACCACTACACCACCCTGACTCTCATTCTTATGCATTTAGCTCTGCTGTATTTATGGACACGGTTGCATTTATGGAGGGGAACGAATAAGCCCCCCCCGCCCCAAAGGGCTGTGCACAGGACCCCACAGACCGCAGATCCTCTGCTGCCTGGAGGGGTCCTGGATTTGGCTGTTTGTTGGCAAGCCAAGCTGCGGCTCTCCACCAATGCTCAATCTCTGTATTTGCAAATAAACTCTGATATTACAAAATGCCAATAAACCCCCGGCGAGTTCCTTCCGAAGCGTTGCTGCGCCCCGGGAGCCCCTCTCTGCTGGGAGAAGCGGGGCGCCGGATTAACAATATGAACAATTTGCAAATAATCAAGCTTTTCCTGCCCCCCTCGTCGCGTCATCGATTTTCACGGGGAATATTTCTTGGCACATCCGTCTGAGGCCTCCCAGCTACCAGAGAAAAGCAGAAGTAATTGGATCCAAAGAGGCTGGAGATGATCAATAACAGGGGGCCTTTGTTCAACTGATACTTTTAACACCAGGAAGCATATTGAATAACTCCGCAGGGCAGGGCAGACATCTGGCTGCATTAGTAAAGTATGACTGACAGGGGAACGGCGGAACAGGGGGCATTCGTTTCCCAGCTGCCCAAATCCTAGTGTGGTGGCCTGGGATTCGGGCTTGGACATCGTCTGAACCAAGTCTGGGGCCTGATCCTGAGGAGCCCCAGTCTGCACAGGTTCCCCTGCAACAAGCACCAGCTGGGCCGAGTCATCCCTATATAAAAGGATGTCATATAGAGGAGGGAGAAAGGTTGTTTTCTGCTGCTCCAGAGAAGCGGACATGGAGCAATGGATTCAAACTACAAGAAAGAAGATTCCACCTAAACATTAGAAAGAACTTCCTGACAGTAAGAGCTGTTCGACAGTGGAATTTGCTGCCCAGGAGTGTGGTGGAGTCTCCTTCTTTGGAGGTCTTTAAGCAGAGGCTTGACAGCCACCTGTCAGGAATGCTTTGATGGTGTTTCCTGCTTGGCAGGGGGTTGGACTGGATGGCCCTTGTGGTCTCTTCCAACTCTATGATTCTATGATTCTAGGGGCCTGAGCCTGTCCTGGCTACCGATGCGGAGAATACCTCATTGCCGTCAGCTGGGACATCACTGTCAGCTGCTCCACTACCGGCTGGGTCAGGAGAGGCTAAGGCGGCCCCTGGGTCTAGTAAGCCACCGGCGTCTCCTGAGCTGCAGAGACTCAGGTCTGAAAGGAGAGACCTGAGTACTCGCAGGAGGAGTGCTTGCCTTCGGACGAGACAGGGTGGTGAGTCGTCGGGGGACCGGGACCGGCCATTACCTCGTCAGGGATAAAAGGCTGCCGGACCCTGCCCCAGGTTGCGGGAGCAACATTGCTGTTTGCCTGATCCTGCACCTGACCTTGCCTGGTTCCCTGCTCCGTTCCCTGCCTTGAGTCTTCTGGACTGACTCCTTGCCGACTCTTCGAACCCCGGACCGGACCTGGACCTCGCTTCCCGGATACCCTTGGGCCAGCACACCCAGCTTGTGTCAGGATAGGCAGGCACAGTAGGAACACGGGATGCTGCCATTGGTCCATCCAGCTCAATATTGCCGACACTGGCCGGCAGCAGCTCTCTAGGGTTTCCCGCTAAGTTCTCTCCCAGGCCTATTTGGAGATGCTGCCAAGATTTGAACCCGGGATTTTCTGCATGTGAAGCAGAAAAAGCTCAACAACTGAGCCATCCCCCCCC
This sequence comes from Darevskia armeniaca, assembly GCA_034641395.1. Lineage (NCBI taxonomy): Eukaryota > Metazoa > Chordata > Lepidosauria > Squamata > Lacertidae > Darevskia > Darevskia armeniaca. The sequence goes on from JAWWNF010000120.1 coordinate 168,440, forward strand.
CATTTTCTTAAATTTGAGTCCCCCCAAATAGCAGGAGTCTTATACATGGGGGCGTCTTATAGATGCAAAAGTACGGTATATTTGCACATGGGGGCCTGCCCAAATCCTTATTCATGGAGGAGATTTCTATTGATGGCTACCATTCTTCTGAATCCCAGGTGCTGGAAACCACAGGAGGGGAGAATGCTCTTGTACTTGGATCCTGCTCCCTGGTTTCCCGCAGGCATAAGATTGGCCACTACGAGAACAGGATGCTGGACTAGATGGGCCATTGGCAGGACCGGTGCTGGCAATTTTGGCGCCCTAGGTGAGGGGGCGGGCCACGTGACGTCATTGCGTATGACACACGTTGCGGAGTGGTGCCCCGCCCCCTTCCCGGCCGGGAGCCTCCTGCCGCCACGGTTTGCTTGCTCCGCCGCTGGTTGGGGCGGCGGCGGGCGGCGGGGGGCAGGCTGGCCAGCGCCCCCTCCATTTTGGCGCCCTCGCCGCCGCGGTTTTCGCCCCAACCTGCTTGCTCCGCAACTGGTTGGGGCGGCACCGGGTGGCGGGGGTGCGGGGGCAGGCTGGCCAGCGCCCCCTCCATTTTGGCGCCCTGCCTAGTTCGCCTAAATGGACGCGCCGGCCCTGGCCATTGTCCTGATCCAGCAGGCTTGTCATAGATTCTTATGAAGTTCAGGGGAAGGGCTGTAGCCCAGGGGGAGAAGGTCCCAGGTCCAATTCTCATTGGCATCTTCATTACTGAGCTCGAGGGACCAATGGCTGGACTCGGAAGAAGAAGAACAAGAAGAAGAAGAGGAGGAGGAGGAGGAGTTGTATTTGTTATCCCGCTTTATCACTACCCGAAGGAGTCTCAAAGCGGCTAACATTCTCCTTTCCCTTCCTCCCCCACAACAAACACTCTGTGAGGTGAGTGGGGCTGAGAGACTTCAGAGAAGTGTGACTAGCCTAAGGTCACCCAGCAGCTGGATGTGGTGGAGCGGGGAAGCAAACCCGGTTCACCAGATTACGAGTCTACCACTCTTAACCACTACACCACACTGGCTCTCTTTCTGTGAGATTCTCACACTTGGGTCATGCAGGAACATTGCTCCCTCCCCGACTCATGAACACAGAACACAAGTTTTGAAACAAAATAAAAAAAATTCCTTCCAGTAGCACCTTAGAGACCAACTAAGTTTATTATTGGTATGAGCTTTCATGTGCATGCACACTGTATCTGAAGAAGTGTGCATGCACACAAAAGCTCATACCAATAACAAACTTAGTTGGTCTCTAAGGTGCTACTGGAAGGAATTTTTTATTTTGTTTCGACTACGGCAGACCAACACGGCTACTTACCTGTAACAAGTTTTTAAAGGTGTGCAGAAGTGTGCCAAAGGAGAATAAGATCATCAATAACAAAATCTTTAAATACATCAATAGGAGGAGATCGGCTAGGGAGAGGGCTGGGCCCTTGAATGAACAAGGGCATAGAATGTGTGCAACAGGGAGATAAAGTGAAGATGAATGAATTCTTCGCATCTGGCTTCACAAGGGAAATATAGGGCAGATCACAGTTTCTGTACTAACTTTTGCCATCTGAGGAGTGTATGAGGAACTGAGGCTGATGAGAGATGAAGTCCCAGGCCTAATAGATGAAACAAAAACTGACAAATCACCAGGTCTTGATGGCACCTGCCTGGAAGTTCTCAAAGAACTCAAACATGAAGTTGCTGACCTTCTAATAAAAATATGTATTTTGTCCTTAATATCCGGGGACTGGAAAGCAGCTAATGCAACACCAATTTTTAAAAAAGGGATCCAGGGGGGAGAGCCTGGAAATTCTAGGCCTGCTAGCTTAACATCTGAAAAACTGGCGGAAAATATTGTTTAGGTTGAAATAACGGAACCTGTAGAAGAAGAAGCCTTGAAGAAGCAGAGCCAGCATGGCTTCTGCATGAATTGAATTGAAATACTTTATTGTCACTTGCACAACTTGTATACACTGAGGTTACATGAGCACCCTCTACTCAGCTCTCTTAGTCTTAATTCCCCTCATTTACTGACGCACACCCACCTAACCCAAAAGTCAGTTGCCCTGTTGTTATCTTTTCATTCAGTAGCCTAACAGCCCATGGATAGAAGCTGTTCTTAACCCTGTTGGTGTGACTAATCATAGAATCATAGAATCATAGAATCATAGAAGAGTTGGAAGAGACCACAAGGGCCATCCAGTCCAACCCCCTGCCAAGCAGGAAACACCATCAAAGCATTCTTGACAGGTGGCTGTCAAGCCTCTGCTTGACCTCCAAAGCTTCTATAATCAAGCTTCTATATCTTCTGCCCAAGGGCAGGAGATCAAGAAAGTGCCGGCCAGGGTGTGAATCATCCCTGAGGATTTTCCTCACTCTCCTGAGGTCTTCCGCGATGTCATCCAGCGGTTTCACAGGACAGCCCACAATATCTTGTGCTGTGTTCATCACCTTTTGTAGGCACTTCCTATCCGTGGCTGTCAAACTGGATACCACACCGTGATGTAGTATGAAAGAACACTTTCTATTGTGGACCGGTAGAAGGAGATCATAGAATCATAGAATCATAGAGTTGGAAGAGACCCCAAGGGCCATCCAGTCAACCCCCTGCCAAGCAGGAAACACCATCAAAGCATTCCTGACAGGTGGCTGTCAAGCCTCTGCTTAAAGACCTCCAAAGAAGGAGACTCCACCACACTCCTTGGCAGCAAATTCCACTGTCAAACAGCTCTTACTGTCAGGAAGTTCTTTCTATTGTTTAGGTGGAATCTTCTTTCTTGTAGCTTGAATCCATTGCTCCGTGTCCTCTTCTCAGGAGCAGCAGAAAATAACTTTTCTCCCTCCTTTATATGACATCCTTTTATATATTTGAACATGGCTATCGTATCACCCCTTAACCTTCTCTTCTCCAGGTTAACATACCCAGCTCCCTAAGCCGTTCCTCATAAGGCATCGTTTCCAGGCCTTTGACCATTTTGGTTGCCCTCCTCTGGACACGTTCCAGCTTGTCAGTATCCTTCTTGAACTGTGGTGCCCAGAACTGGACACAGTATTCCAGGTGAGGTCTGACAGTGGTACTATTCCTTCCCTTGATCTAGATGCTATACTCCTATTGATGTAGCCCAGAATTGCATTGGTTTTTTTAGCTGCTGCGTCACACTGTTGACTCATGTCAAGTTTGTGGTCTACCAAGACTCTTAGATCATCAAATGTTGGTTGACATTGTTCTTTCACAATACTCTGAGGAAGTGGAGTCTCTGTTGGGCTTTCTTAACCACCTGGGTTGTATTGATTTTCCAAGTGAGGTCTTCACTGAGATAAACTCCTAGGAATTTAAAGGAAGAGACTCTCTCCACACAGCCCTCCCCAATGTACACCGGGGCTAGTTCTCCTCTCTTCCTCCGAAAATCCAACACCATCTCCTTTGTCTTGCTGATATTAAGGTGCAAGTTGTTCCCTAGGCACCATGTAGATATTTTTTGGACCTCCCCTCTATACGCTGATTCGTCTCCACCTGTTATTAAAGAGCACGTCCTGTCTCCTCAACCTATTGGAGTTCTCTGAGAGTGTCAAGAAGAATATAGAGCCGATCCAGTTGACATCGTGTACTATGACTTTCAAAACGGTTTTAACAACGTTTCAAGCTTAGCAGTCATAGAATAGGATGAGAGGTCATCCTGTAGATCAGGAACTGCTTAAGTAGCAGGAAACAGAAAACATGAATAAATGGGCAGCTGTTCTAATGGATATATGCTGTCAATAGTCAATTGTTCAGGGTCACTAAAACAAAAAGAGATTGCAGAGAGCTCCAAACTGAGCAAATGGGCAGTAAAATGGCAAAGGAAATTCAATGTAAGCAACTGTAAAGAGATGTATCTCAAGGAATTAAAAATAAATAAATAAATCACATATACAGTGGTACAGAGGTAAAGTTCTACTTTCGGTTTTGCGGAGTAAACCGAATCGTTCGTAAACAGGACTGTTCTTAAACTGAGGTACCACTGTATGCCCATTGGGTCTGAACTGGTGGCGACTGACCAGGCATGAGACCTTGGGTTGTAGTCGATGGGTCAATGAATATGCTGACCCAGGGTGTGGAAGCTGTGGGAAATGGTGAATTTTATTTTAAATGTTAAAAAACCATAGTTGTGGTCACCGCACCTCACTGGAGTCCTTCTGTTCTTCTAACTACAAAACAGCTGGGGAAAAATCGAGGGCACTTGCAAGCCTGAATACGAAAAGCAAATTATATAATGGAAGGTAAATATGTGTGCCTTGCTGCAGGAACTAATTTGTACCATCCCTCCCACCTTTATCAGATCGGCACAGCAGGGTCTCTTCTAGCCGGCTCCCTGGGGATGTCTTTGCAGCGACCGGATTGCTCACTGAGTCAGCAAACAGACTAAATGCAGAAAATGACAATACGAACAAGCTGAAGAGGGTAGCTAATTAAACGGGGGATGGCAGGAGAGAAGCATTGGCTTTCTCTGCAATGTTGCAAAATGATTCACATTGTCCAACAGGAATTGGTGGCCAACGGGATAAAGATGTTCCAACTGGCATTTTAAGATTTGGAGGACAACCTGTTCCCTCTCTCTCTCTCTCTCTCTCTCTCTCTCTCTCTCTCTCTCTCTCTCTCTCTCCTCTGTCGCCTGCATGAGTTGTATAGAAATAATTCACCCTCACATGAATGCCCAGGCACTCATTAGGAATACAAGGAGCTGAATTATACAGAGTCAGACTCACAGGCCTCTGGCTACCCACTGCAAAACATGATGCTGGACCAGATGAGCCACTGCAGGCTATTCTTATGTTCTTAAGACCTTTGTTCCATCTAGCTCAGTATTGTCTATAATGACTGGTAGCAAGTCTACAGGATTTCATACTGGGGGTGCAGGTATGTCATCCGATGCATTGTGTGGTTTGGAGTACATGAATGTGTGTCGGGGGCATGTGGGCAGTCAGAAGGTCCTGAAGCCAAGCTAGAAGGGGAAGCTGGTGTTGCAGGAGCAAACATGGTGTCAGGGACCAGGGGCTTTACTTCACACTGCATCCAGTTTGAGCTCCGTCTCTCCTCAGCCAAAGTACAATGCACCGTGAGAAGGAGGAGGAACCAAGGCTGAGTGGAGCTATTGACTTGTTTGACAAGAGCAATTTGTCATGGGCCGGCCGAGTTAGGACAATGCAGATGGAGGGGTAGCTGAGGACACAGGGGAGGGCACCAGCAGCATATAGGACCCACCCACTGGGAGTCAGGGAATCTGTCAGTAAAGTTCTGGAAAGGGTGGTCTTCCTCAACCTGTTCTGTTGCCTCATCCAGCCTTGTGATGGAAGCCACTTGCTCTCCGGTTCTGGGACACACCTACTCTACCACTATTGGAGACTGGGAGTAGCTCTGTCTGCCCAGAAGGGGATGTTTCACTGGTCCTGGCCACCTCACAGGAACTGGATAAACCTCCCCCATAGCCTAGGTCTAGGACAGTGGTGTCCAAACTTTTTTCAAAGAGGGTCTGATTTGATGAAGTGAAGGGCCGTGGAAGCCGACCAAAGGGCCAGCCAAAGTTGTTGACCTTTTTTCAGGATTGAAGTTGTTGAGCATTATGCCTGGTCTAGGAGGAGCCAAAAGAGAAGGGACTCAGCCCACGAGGAGGAGTGAGAGGCTGCAGAAATGCTCACAGCCTTTGTAAAGCCCCATCCTTAGTTAATGAATGGGCGGAGAGTGTACCAGCATTGGAGCAACTTCTAGGGCTTCTGGCCAGTTAGAGCCCTTGCCTTTGTGTGGCTGTGTATAGGATTAGCCGTGTGTATTGCCTGAATGGCCCTAACCTGCAGATGTACCACAGTATGCTAAACTTTAAAGCCTTTGGAAAGACCTCATCAGCTCATCATCTTCGGCAACTGGAAGCCAAGACACCAGTTGATGGCACCCGGAGTGAGGGTCACACCAAAATTCAATCTGATCTGGCCAGGGTAGGGAACCTGTGACTCCCCATATGTTGTTGGTCTCCTGCTCCCATCATCGCCAGCTAGCATGGCCAATTATCATGGGTGACGATGATGGGTCTTGTGGGCCAGGCAGGGACCTCACGTCTAGGATAGGCCCTTTCAGAGAAAAGGTGCCTTCAGCACTGGACAGCTCCTTCACAGTGTGCGGTCTTCTGGTAAGGTAAAGGTAAAGGGACCCCTGACCATTAGGTCCAGACTCTGGGGTTGCGGCGCTCATCTCGCTTTATTGGCCGAGAGCCGGCGTACAGCTTCCGGGTCATGTGGCCAGCATGACAAAGCCGCTTCTGGCGAACCAGAGCAGCACACGGAAATGCCATTTTACCTTCCCACCGGAGCGGTTCCTATTGATCTACTTGCACTTTGACGTGCTTTCGAACTGCTAGGTGGGCAGGAGCAGGGACCGAGCAACGGGAGCTCACCCCGTCGCGGGGATTCGAACCACCGACCTTCTGATCGGCAAGCCCAAGAGGCTCTGTGGTTTAACCCACAGCGCCACCTGGGTCCCTTGGTCTTCTGGTAGTTCCATCCAATTACCGGTAAGCTGATTGATCTCTGCTTCAAAAGGACGGAGAGGTTTTGCATGGTGAAGAAAGATTATACCAAGAGAGGTTGCAGCAGGAATCAGGAACCTGAGGCCCTCTATTTGTTACTGGACTGTAACTCCCCACTTCTCTAAGCATTGGCCTTGAGAATTGCAGTCCAGCAATAAGACCCTGATGTTGAGAAAGATTGAGGCACAAGGAGAAGGGGGCGACAGAAGATGAGATGGTTGGACAGTGTTCTCAAAGCTACTAACATGAGTTTGGCCAAACTGCGAGAGGCAGTGAAGGATAGGCGTGCCTGGCGTGCTCTGGTCCATGGGGTCACGAAGAATCGGACACGACTGAATGACTGAACAACAACAACAACAATATCTGGAGGGTTGTTGTTGTTCTTTAGTCGTTTAGTCGTGTCCGACTCTTCGTGACCCCATGGACCAGAGCACTCCAGGCACTCCTGTCTTCCACTGCCTCCCGCAGTTTGGTCAGACTCATGTTGGTCACTTCAAGAACACTGTCCAACCATCTCATCCTCTGATGTCCCCTTCTCCTTGTGCCCTCCATCTTTCCCAACATCAGGGTCTTTTCCAGGGAGTCTTCTCTTCTCATGAGGTGGCCAAAGTCTTGGAGCCTCAGCTTCAAGATCTGTCCTTCCAGTGAGCACTCAGGGCTGATTTCCTTCAGAATGGATCGGTTTGTTTTTCTTGCAGTCCATGGGACTCTCAAGAGTCTCCTCCAGCACCATAATTCAGAAGCATCAATTCTTCAGCAATCAGCCTTCTTTATGGTCCAGCTCTCACTTCCATATATCACTACTGGGAAAACCATAGCTTTTACAGGTTTCCAACTCCTGATAAAGGGACATCCAGACAGTGTGGTGCAGTGCTTAGAGTGTCAGACCCAGGAGGTAAAGGTAAAGGTAAAGGGACCCCTGACCATTAGGTCCAGTCGTGTCCGACTCTAGGGTTGTGGCGCTCATCTCGCATTACTGGCCAAGGGAGTCGGCGTACAGCTTCCAGGTCATTTGGCCAGCATGACAAAGACACTTCTGGCGAACCAGAGCAGAGCACAGAAACGCCGTTTACCTTCCCGCCAGAGCGGTTCCTATTTATCTACTTGCACTTTGACATGCTTTCGAACTGCTAGGTGGGCAGGAGCTGGGACCGAGTAATGGGAGCTCACCCCGTCGCAGGGATTCGAACCGCCGACCTTCTGATCAGCAAGCCCTAGGCTCTGGGTCCCTCAGACCTAGGAGACCAGGGTTCAAATCCCCACTGGTTGACCTTGGGCCAGGCACTGCCTCTCTGCCCAATCTACCTCACAGGGTTGTTGTGGAGGGTGAAATGAGGAGGGGGAGAACCTTGTACAGCGTTTCAAGCTCCTGAGAGAGCAAAAAAGGTGTGATATAAATGCAATAAATGGTAATATGATCTGTCTTCCTCTCCCCGAACAGAGAGCCTTCTGGTTTCTCTATCCTGAGTTCTACAGTGCCATGGTGGGCACATCCGTCTCCTTAATCAATGCTTCAAGAGAGAAGAAGGTGTTTAGGGGTCAGTGGCATGAAATATTGTGTCTGTAGGGGAAGCAGAAACCCAGTGATTGTTCTTTTCTGGGACAAGCAGGGTGATTTAGTCAAACAACCTGCCAGCATTGAGGATGCAAACACCCCCCTTGACAATTAAACTTGCTCCAAAGAATGCAGCACAGCAAACGGCTTCCTTTGCAATTACTGGAGAGGTGTGCAGGAGAGAACCCATCGCTTTAAAGAACTTTCATTCCTTATGAGCGAGGAAACAAGGAGATGAAATATCCATGCCTGTTAAAAAGAAGACATTTGCTTGGGTTTTTTGGGGGTGGGGGTGTGAGAATGAACCACCATCTTCTCCGAACAGGTTTCTTAATAGTGTGCTTAGACTAAAATTACAATCTTGCTCACCCGTTTCTCTTTCTTCTAAACAGAAGAATGGAAATGAAGGCCTCGCAGGCTATTAGGATAAATCAAGAGCAGTTAGGCCCGGTGAGGTATTTACAAGGAGTGCGTAATAGATTTTTTTTTGGGTCGAAGGCAGTGTAATTACCTAGCAGACCCAGGGCTTGGAATGGAAGGGGCAGGGGGAAGCATTGGGAGGGATGGGGACAGGAAGTGGAAAGGCACATTGATGCACATCAAAGAAAACAGTATCCGGCTCCTAAAAGGTTTCGGTCCAACCACCCAGCACCTTGCCACCCTCACATCCATTCTGCCAACAATGTAATGGGCTTGCAGGTGCCTGGGAGATGGGGAAAGGGCTTTGTTAGGCGGGGGGAGGCACCTACTGTCTGTACCTTGCTGTCTGTGCAAGTGTGCAAATGCACAGACCTGAGTAAACAAAAAGAAGGACATTTCAAACAACATCTCACTTTTGCTTGCACTTCCCAGTGGCATGTAGCCTAGACTTGTATTATAAACAGGAGATTAACAGGACAGCCACACAATGTGCCCCACGAGCAGAAATGCACAACTTGCAAAACCCGACAAAGTTGCAATTTGCAAAAAACAACCACACCCCAGCATGGCGCTGTCTTGCAAATGCAAGGGGCTATGATATGGATTCAGCTTGATGCTGAAGCGGTTGCCTGGGGCACCCCAAATCTAGACTGCATTCCAGAATGGGGGAGGCCAAAGAGTTGATAGCTTCAGGAAATAAAACCTGGGTCTGCAAATCTTTCAGTCTGGAACTTCTCTAACTGCTCACTGATGTGCTGCATTGTCAAGGTTTACTATAGGAGAACCAGACCACGTATGCCCCACACTGTCTGTACACCACTGGTAATTGCATTGAGATCTATTTAATGCCTGCTGTCACAGGGACAATGCTCAGTGCCAGCTATCAATCTATCTCCATTTTTATGTGATCCACTGCTGTGACACTGGTAGACCTACCAAGGTGATAAAGTGGCTGAATGAGATCCCCCATTGTCAAGTGAGTGAGTGACTCTGTGTAGATTTGGGCTGCAGCTGATTTTCCCATGCTCTCATAAGTTTTATAACACTTACCTGTCACTCGCAGCAAAGGGTCGTGGAGCAGGGGACTCATCCAGATTGACACCACCACATCTAAGTTCATTCCAAGAGATGGAAAGGGAAGATGCTCCCCATAAGCATTCCTCACACACCTTCACCAGGTGATAATGAGAAATGTCAGGCAAAGAGATTCCCCTACTAGAAAGGCACTGGCAACTGAAGTTTTGAGCTGGAAACACTTGCCCACTTTCCTAACTGCTTGTCTGAAGATAGTGTGAGATGAAGCAGCTCCCTTCTGTCTAAAGGTGAGTGTCAGGGGGCTGCCTACTCCTCCCAGCCTGGCGTTGAGTGGATATAGGGAGCAGCCCCCGATCTTGAAGACCGATTCCTCCTCCCCCTCTGGCAAAAGCAGTGGAGAGGGGAAAGCGGTGGGAGGGCTTCAGCCAGCAGGCAGAGCCCTCGCAACGTGCAAGGGGGAAGGAAAAAGAGAAGCACAAGGTGCTTTCGTTTCCCCAGATGGGCTTCCTGGCAGGAAAATCGCCGTGGCGCACTTCCGGATACTGAGAGTGATTGATGAGACGTGTTTACGATGTACACCACATTGTAAAGTAATTAGCCTAAATTAAAGCCTTATAGCTTGATGGCTCACAGTCTTCCTTTGAACGGCCAGCCAAGGGGGGGGGCATCCCTTGAAGCCTGACAGTGAGCAAGAGGGGACATGATAGAAATGAATATAAATTATGTGTCACATGAAGAAAGTGCATAGAGAAAAGTTCTTTTCCGGTTCCCATTGAAGAGAAGAAGAAAAGTTTGGATTTGATATCCTCTTTATCACTACCCGAAGGAGTCTCCAAGCGGCTCACATTCTCCTTTCCCTTCCTCCCCCACAACAAACACTCTGTGAGGTGAGTGGGGCTGAGACACTTCAGAGAAGTGTGACTAGCCCAAGGTCACCCAGCAGCTGCATGTGGAGGAGCGGAGACGCGAACCCGGTTCCCCAGATTACGAGTCCACCACTCTTAACCACTACACCACACTGGCTCTCATTGGAACTTGGGGGCATTCATTGAAGCTGAATATTCAGAACAGATAGGGTGGGGCCCCTGAATGTATGGAGACTGAGCTTTGGGTCCAAATTGTTGGGAATAGATACACCTGGAGCAGGTGGATTTTTTTGTATACTGCGTTTTAATTTCTGTGTTAAGCACCATTATTTCTCTTTCTTAGACTTAGGTTGGTTTATATGCATTATTTTGTACAAACTTGTTTTGATTGATTTTTTTTAAAGCAATGCAAGGTATGAAAGCCACACAAAGAAAATGGTTGTTCTGATTTCCTCGCCAGAAGCAGGTCTTGCACTCAGCACTGAAAGCAAGCCCTGCACTCAGGAATTCTAAGCGTGAAACTTTCAACATGCAAATCAGATTCTCTGCCACTCAGCTATGACCCTTTGCCATTGTGAATCAGATATGTATGTGTTGGGGAGAACTGGGCCCAAAATAACAAAATGAATTTCAACAGGGACAAATGTAAGGTTCTGCACTTAGGCAGGAAGAACAAAATGCACCAGTTTAAGATGGGGGACACCTGGCTTGCCAGTAGTACATGTGAAAAGGATCTAGCAAACTTAGTAGACAACAAGATGTGTAACATGAGTCAATGGTACGATGCAGCAGCAACACCCCCCCAATCTATGTTGGAGATTCATTCCCCGTGTCTGCAGTCATGGGATTGTTGTCTATCACATGACGGTGTATGTTTTCATTCCACAGAGTGGGAAGTGACAGAGACAGGATGTTTGTGTTACTGTGTTCCGAGAAGTGGGACTATTGTCCTTTGTCCTTTCTCTTTGCTGTCCGATGCTAGAGAGAGAGGGAGCCATGTTGCAGTGCTACGTGTGTGTTTATATGTAAATAAAGTAGATTAGCTACAATGCTGAGTTGCTGAGGTATGTTACGCAAGCTGAAAAGACTCTGCGGATCCCTAAGTAAGGCTGATGCTTTTTGGCATTAGTCGCTGTGATGTTTGGGCAGAAGAAAGCTTTTGAAGCTCCCAAATGATTGACCAGAAGGGAGAGAACATGCCAGCCGGGCATGGGTCTCTGCCAGGGTCCTACACGAGAGTAGGATGCTCCTGATAACAATCTATTCTAGACTGCATCCTGATGCATCCTGATGGTGTCCTGATCAAGGGAAGTAACAGTACCATTCTATTCTGCATGGGTCAGACCATACCTGGAATACTGTGTCCAGTTCTGAGCACCACAATTTAAGAAGGATGTTGACAAGTTGGGACATGTGCAGAGGAGGGCAACCAAGATGATCAAGGGTCTGGAAACCAAGCCCTATGAGGAATGGTTGAAGAAGCTGGGTATGTTTAGTCTGGAAAAGAGGAGACTGAGAGGAGATCTGATAGCCATCTTCAAATTGTCAGCATATACCCCGCCTGGGGCAGTTTGTGAGACTGCCCCAAAGCCTGAGCAAAACCCTGTGCACACATCCCCGGCTACAGAAAGTCTGGTGGTGCAGTAATATGTGATTGTTCCTAGCATGAAGAACAACACACACAAGCCATGATTTAGGCTAAACTATTTATTGTAGGAATAGTGCAGAGAGAATCTCTGCTGCCAGCTCATTTACAGAGCTGCCATATAGCCGTTTGTTCGGCACCTTTGCAAGCCAGAAGAGAGAGCACAAAGGCTAGGATTACAATAGTACAGTAATACATAAACATTCCATGTAGGAAAAGATAAGGCAGCTTTCTCACGGCTTCGTGAGACAGGCAAAAGTCAGACTAGGCCTCGCTGCAGCTGTTGTCGCTCAGCTTGGACAAAAATAATAACACAAATATCTTAAGGGCTGTCCCCAGCGGTGGAGGAAGCCGCTCGGGTGCCTGGGGTGGCGTGCCCAGGGGCGGGGTGAGCTGCCCATAGGGGTGGGGCGCACCGCGGGGCCTCCATAGTCTGCCTGCCTCCTCCCACTCAGCCACCCTACACCGGGGGTGGGGGGGAGGCAGCGGGCAAACCGTTTGGGCAGCGTGGAGCCTGCATACGCCCAAGTCACCGCATCTCTCCCAGGAGAGGCACGTGGCTCGGGCGCGCTGCAGGCCCTGTGGTGAGTGCCACCTGGCATTTTGTCACCCCGCTTCCTCCGCCCCCGGCTGTCCCATGGAAGAGGGAGCAAGGTTGTTTTCTCCTGCTCTGGAGGGTAGGACTCGAACCAAAGGATTCAAGTTGCAAGAAAGGAGATTCTGACTAAATATCAGGAAAAACTTTCTGATGGCAAGAACTTGGAAGGTGGTGAATTGTCCTTCATTGGAGGTTTTTAAGCAGAGATTGGATGGCCATCTGTCAGGGATGCTTTAGCCGAGATTCCTGCATTGCAGGGGGCTGGACTAGATGATTCTCAGGATCTCTTCCAGCTCGATGATTCTATGTGCATTTGTTTGGTTCACACCAAGATCCAGAGGCTATGAAATTCATTGTTTTCATGGGGCAATGAAGGGGTGATGGGAAAGCTTGCAGAAGGGCCAGAAAGGAAGGGAACAGTTCAAAATTTGGGACCATTTGTGGTTAAGCATTTTCTTCAGCTGAGACACCTTTATGCTGCTTTCCTAGCTAGCACTGCTCGCTGTCCCCATTTCGTTCTTCTTCTGTTTGAACTCTTTCCCTTTCTTTTCCTGTCCGTGATTGATTTTAATTGTCGAAATTGCCTCTGTGGGAGGCTGGGCTTCTCGCTGTGAGTGAATGCCGACGAGTAGGAGGGAAGCCTACCCAAACAGTCACTTTCTCTGCATCACTTCCGAACCATTCTTATATGAGATTTCCTGCAAAATTTCATCGGAACTCATCCGTCTCAAAGCCTGAGGTTGACTCAGGTGATGCTAATTCCTGGCCTGCCCCACCCATGTGGCATAGCTGTCAACTTTCAGATTTGAAAATAAGGGATTTTTCCCAAACTTTCGGATTTGAAAATAAGGGATGCCGCAAGGGCGGTGCAATGGCACCAAGTAGCCTCGCCACCCTGCGCTCCAGAGGCTGCGCTGCGAACGGGTGAGCGAAAGAGCGAGCACGTAGATGGCAGGCAGGCTGTCTGTCTGGTTGGGCATGAGGGTCTGGTTGCACAAGGCATGCAAGCTCCGCCCCCAGCCGGTCTCAGACTCCTTATTGGCAGCCGAGCAACGCAGCTGAGGAGCCTCCCTGGCCGGCAGGGAGGGAGAGGAGCTGCTTCCTTTGAAATCCGGGAAATTTAAGGGATATCAACAATCCGGGATAGCAGCGGGAAACGGCATTGGAATAAGGGAGTTTTCCACAAAAAAAGGGAGGGTTGACAGCTATGCCATGTGGTGGGAAATAAGGGTGCATCTTCTGGCCTCACCCTCTGACCAGTCTTATCCCAGGAATTTCTTGCAGGGGCATAGTTTTCTAATGGGACTTTTGTGCATAGGCACCGATTCCAGCAGCCATCAGGTTCTTCTTAGGATTCTGTTGGAAACTCATGTTTACTGCTGGAGCTGTCCAAGGCCAATGATGCCCAGGGATGCAGTAAGAGGTGGAGTCCCCCAAACCCCAGGCGACCCCCGAGCGGAATAATGAACTTGTTATGGGATTAAAATCGGCCACAACTTTATTAAGATTCAGCTGTAGGGAGACCTTGGCTCAGGCATTGGGTGTTTATCCTTCCCAGTCCCCAGCTGGGGATCTGGGAGACTTCAGGGCTATCCATAATATGTGGGGATTGGGCTGGCTCTGGAGAACATATGTTCAAGCAGAGAGCCCGCCCCCCGTTTTGCTGCCTCTGGAGGGGAGAGCAATGACAACCTCTCAGTGTATGGCCAATGCCTCCCCCCAAGACCCCTTTAATAGGGAACCCTGGTATCGTTGCCACCCCCATTTAGGAAGATAGACTAAAGGATTCCGCCCATGGCCTGAAACCGCCAAAGTTGTGACGTTTTGCTACAGGAAAAGCAAAACCTGCCAATGCAGGAAAATTCCTTTCCGGCCCTTCAACAGCGACCCTGACGTAGCAGCGCCTGCGTACCTGTGGAGAAGAGGTTAACCTGCAAAAGAAGAAGTATCTGAAGAAGTGTGCATGCACACGAAAATTTGTATCTGAAGAAGTGTGCATGCACACGAAAGCTCATACCAAGAACAAACTTAGTTGGTCTCTAAGGTGCTACTGGAAGGAATTTTTTTATTCTGCAAAAGAAGACTTAACTGAGGGAGTGGAGGGTGGGAGAAGCTCTGGAGCCTGAATGCAGCCTCCCAGGTAAGCTACACCTTCTATTGTGTAGGCAGGGTGGTCCCTCCCCTTACCTGGCCAATCCCCTGGCAACGCCTCCCCAGGCGGGATTGGGTGATTGGCTGAGGTAGGCGGAGACCCCAAGTATCCAGCCTGGGGAGGATGAAGCCAGTCTGAACTACCAGGAGCTGCACTGGGATCCAGGGGGCTGCGTGCGACCACACAAATGCCGCCCCCCATTTGATGTGGGGAGCGGTCATTCTGGCATTGTCAAAGAGACAAATCACAGGAGGCTGTCAAAAACCAGGTCTGGCTATTGGTTTGTTTAGCTCCGACCGGCAGTGACTGCTCTTCCAGGGTTCTTCCAGCTCTACAAGGAAATGCCAGGGATTGAACCTGGGCCTTTTGGAACACAAAGCAACTGCTCTGCCCTATGGCCCCTTCCCAAACCTAAACTGAATTGATTACCTGTATACAGCTCTCTAAGGGACGCGGGTGGCGCTGTGGGTTAAACCACAGAGCCTAGGGCTTGCCGATCAGAAGGTCAGGGGTTTGAATCCCCGCAACGGGGTGAGCTCCCGTTGCTCGGTCCCTGCTCCTGCCCACCTAGCAGTTCGAAATCACGTCAAAGTGCAAGTAGATAAATAAGTACCACTGCGGTGAGAAGGTAAAACGGCGTTTCCGTGCGCTGCTCTGGTTCGCCACATGACCTGGAAGCTGTATGCTGGCTCCCTCGGCCAGTAATGCGAGATGAGCGCCACAACCCCAGAGTCGGTCACGACTGGACCTAATGGTCAGGGGTCCCTTTACCTTTACCTTTATACAGCTCTCTACAAGTCTGAGGCCCCCTTCTTCCAGCAAGCAAATCCTGCTGCTGTTAGCTCCCAGTTCAGCATCCTGCGGCCGCCCAGTCTGGCTGGCTTTTAGGTCCCAGACATATTGTGGGTTACATGAAACCAAAATGGAATGTCTTTTACCAGTGAGCGCTGGGAAACTCTGCAAAGAAAAGCCTCGAGCTCTGAAACAGCATTTCATGGCGCTTGACTTCATCTTTGGCCTTTGATCTGGGGCTGAGTGGGGTCTTGCAGGTTGCCAGTCTTGAGTGAATCCTGTGTACTTTGCTGCTTCTGTCCTTTGCTGTTGTGCTGAAGTGCGTTATTGTGTGGGCATGCTTTCCAGGCTGAACTATTGCACATACAATGACATATTAATTAATTATCTAAATTAATTAAAAGCACAATGCAAATCTTCTTTAAGGATTTTCTAGAAGAGAGCCAGTGGATTAAAACTGTTTATTTTAAAGTGAATAGAAGGGAATGTTAGACTGAACAGAGCTTCTTCTTCTTTTTTCTTTCTTAATGCATGCTGCTGTTCAACTAAGTCTTTTGCAAAAGAGTCTTTAATAAATGCCAAAGAAATGGATTATAAAAAGGATGAGATACAGACAAAAATCACAACCCTGAACTGGGCAAATTCCTTGGGCAGTTTTTAGAACAGGGCCCCCATGTTAAAAGGAACGCTTTTGGAAGCTATTGCTGAAATTATTCCAAAGCAATTTGTTTAAATTTGGAGGCACATTTTGAATCCAGACTGGGTTGTATTCCAGGTGATCTCAGTGGAAGTTTGATAGATCACAGGGGTCTTCCCCATTCCCTGCCATTAGTCTCCATAACCAGCCAGCCCATTCCCCTTTTCCAAGGGAGCTACTAGCTGGGTGTTCTTTGCAGGATCAGTGCTCCTTGTCTTTTGCCTCTCTTGACTGATGTTTTATTGTGGTTGTATTCAACTTGTTCTTCTTGCAACGCTTAGTTAAACTGTGGACCTTGCTCATGCAGGAGGCAATGATGGCCACCAACACGGGTAGCTTAAAAAAAATTCATGGAGGAAGAAGAAGAGAAGAAGAAGAGTTTGGATTTGATATCCCGCTTTATCACTACCCGAAGGAGTCTCAAAGCGGCTCACATTCTCCTTTCCCTTTCTCCCCCACAACAAACACTCTGTGAGGTGAGTGGGGCTGAGAGACTTCAGAGAAGTGTGACTAGCCCAAGGTCACCCAGCAGCTGCATGTGGAGGAGCGGGGAAGCGAACCCGGTTCACCAGATTACGCGTCTACCGCTCTTAACCACTATTCCACACTGGCTATTGGAGAGGGCTATTGATGGCTACTAGCCATATTGGCTATGCTCTGCCTCCACAGTTGGAGGCGTCAATGTTTCTGAATGCTAGTTGCTGGAAACCAAAGGAGGGTTTGTGTGTTCTTATGCCCAGGTCCTGCTTGCTGGCTCCCCACTGGTATTTGGTCAGCCACTGGGAGCGCAAGATGCTTCTTTAGTGCGGCGACTCTTGGTTTGGAGTCGCTTTCAATGTGCCTACATTTCTCGCACCATTCTGTGATGTGTGTGTGTGTGATTCTGGGTGGAAGCAGCTTGTAACAATGATTGGAATCGTGGGCTCCTGGAGTCATGATTAAATTTGGGGCCATGGGGTTTGCTGGAGGGAATTCTGAATACTGCGGTAAAAGGATTCCTCCTCTCCTTCTTGCTTTAGACAAATGAAGGGAAACTAAAGTTGAGGGGTTGACGAATGAATGGAGAAGAGGAAAGGGCTAGGAGAGGAGGTGCAGGAAAAGAGACTAGCACAATCAGGCTTTGAATTTGAAAGGGACACTTGCTTCTTTTGGGTATGATAGTCCCTCCCAATTATTCAGGATTAATTAAACCAGGGAAGAATTCCGGCAACCATTAGGAGATGCTTGTGAAGGGAGAAAAAAAAGCAGGGGATGACAGAGACTTGGATCTTGGCACAAAAGCTTTCAACTGATCTCCTAAGTGCTGAAAGGCAGTTAGCAATGACTTTAATTGCTCTCTTCAAAGGGTTAACCAAGTGGGTGGATGGAAGCCAATGGATCTCTGTCAGGGACTATTGGAGACTCCTGCTAAGTGTCTGGAATGCTAAAAGGTGAATAATTGGGGAGAACCACGTGGGCAAACAAATACTTTGGGCACTGTTTTGTGAAAATAGTTCTGAGTTTTTATAGTTAAAGCATCATGTGGGTTTGGTTCTCTTTTGTGTATCCCACATGGCACTAGTTGTTTGTCTTACAACTCACTCATGGAAAAATGCCTCTGATTATATTATAATAATAATAATAATAATAATAATAATAATAATTTATTTATACCCCGCCCATCTGGCTGGGTTGCTTCCAACCGAATATTCAGTTGTCTTTTAAAAGTAAAATAATTGCTTATTGCCTTGACATCTTCTGGGAGGGTGTTCCACAGGGCAGGCGCCACTACCGAGAAGGCCCTCTGTCTGGTTCCCTGTAACTTCACTTCACGCAGGGAGGGAACCGCCAGAAGGCCCTCGGCGCTGGACCTCAGTGTCCTGGCTGGATGATGGGGGTGGAGACACTCCTTCAGGTATCCTGGACCGAGGCCGTTTAGGGCTTTAAAGGTCAGCACCAACACTTTGAATTGTGCTCGGAAATGTACTGGGAGCCAATGTAGGTCTTTCAGGACCAGTGTTATGTGGTCCCGGCGGCCACTCCCAGTCACCAGTCTAGCTGCCGCATTCTGGATTAATTGAAGTTTCCGAGTCACCTTCAAAGGTAGCCCCACGTAGAGCGCATTGCAGTAGTCCAGGCGGGATATATCTAGAGCATGCATCACTCTGGCAAGACAGTCTGCGGGCAGGTAGGGTCTCAGCCTGTGTACCAGATGGAGCTGATAGACAGCCGCCCTGAACACAGAATTGACCTGCGCCTCCATGGACAGCTGTGAGTCCAAAATGACTCCCAGGCTGCGCACCTGGTCCTTCAGGGGCACAATTACCCCGTTTAGGACCAGGGAATCCCCCACACCTGCCATCCCCCTGTCCCCCAAGAACAGTACTTCTGTCTTGTCAGGGTTCAATCTCAATCCATTAGCCGCCATCCATCCTCCAACCGCCTCCAGACACTCACACAGGACATTCACCGCCTTCACTGATATCAAGCCTTTGGAGGATTCTGCCTTGATAAAAGATCTCCCCATCCAGGTGCTCTGTCCTGGCTTTTTCCTCCTGTTGCTTGGTTGTGTAAAAACGAATTCTTTCCTTAAACAGAAGTGGAATGATTCCTTTCTCCCCTTCCTAGAAAACAAAGTAAGAACACGCTGAGCAAATGCTAAAGTTTGTTACCAAGAACCAACGTAATGTTGTAGGCTGTGCAAATAGCACATTAGTGACACTTTTGGACTGGATGAATCCCAAACCGGAATTAAGATTGCCAGAAGAAATATCAACAACCTCAGATATGCTGATGATACAACCTTGATGGCAGAAAGTGAGGAGGAATTAAAGAACCTTTTAATGAGGGTGAAAGAGGAGAGCGCAAAATATGGTCTGAAGCTCAACATCAAAAAAACTAAGATCATGGCCACTGGTCCCATCACCTCCTGGCAAATAGAAGGGGAAGAAATGGAGTCAGTGAGAGATTTCACTTTCTTGGGTTCCATGATCACTGCAGATGGTGACAGCAGTCACAAAATTAGAAGACGCCTGCTTCTTGGGAGAAAAGCAATGACAAACCTAGACAGTATCTTAAAAAGCAGAGACATCACCTTGCCGACAAAGGTCTGTATAGTTAAAGCTATGGTTTTCCCAGTGGTAATGTACGGAAGTGAGAGCTGGACCATAAAGAAGGCTGATCGCCGAAGAATTGATGCTTTTGAATTATGGTGCTGGAGGAGACTCTTGAGAGTCCCATGGACTGCAAGAAGATCAAACCTATCCATCCTTAAAGAAATCAGCCCTGAGTGCTCACTAGAAGGACAGATCCTGAAGCTGAGGCTCCAAGACTTTGGCCACCTCATGAGAAGAGAAGACTCCCTGGAAAAGACCCTGATGTTGGGAAAGATGGAGGGCACAAGGAGAAGGGGACGACAGAGGGTGAGATGGTTGGACAGTGTTCTCGAAGCTACTAACATGAGTTTGGCCAAATTGCGAGAGGCAGTGAAGGATAGGCGTGCCTGGCGTGCTCTGGTCCATGGGGTCACGAAGAGTCGGACACGACTGAACGACTGAACAACAACAATGACACCTTGTGACAAATTGCAGGCATTGCAGGCTCAACCTATTGACAATCTGCAGGCTTCCAAATATGCAGAACACAGCCTAAGGCAGTCCAAGGATGTCTTTAGGTTGTACATGGCCATGCTGGCTGGGGATCATGGGAGTTGTAGTTTGGCAACATTTGGAAGGTCAAAGATTCTCCACCCTTGCTCTAGACTCTGGAACTCCTGCATTGAGCTGGGTGTGTGTGGATTAGATGCCTGGCAAGGTCACCTCCACCACTGTGATCACAGTTGCAGCATTTGGAACTTTTTCGCTTAGAGAAAAGGTGAGTAAGAGGCAACATGATAGGAGTTTGTAAAATTATGCATGGCATGGAAAGTGCGGGTAGAAAAAAAGTCACCACGCCCGTCTCAAAACACTAGAACTTGTAGACATGCAATGAAGCGGAATGCTGGATGATTAATGATGGATAAAAGAAAGTACTTCTTCATGCATTGCATATAGTTAAGCTATGGAACTCACTGCCACTGGAGAAGAGGGCTAACTCTTCTTCCTGTTTCTCTTCTGTCTTGCGCCCCAACAAATCTCTTTTTGGAAACAGGCAGATGTAGATTAGATGCTTTAAAAGTTAGCCCTAGGCCAGCTGATATACTGGTCGGTCCTTGACAGCAGGAAGGATGGTGGGAGGTGGGGAGGGAGAACAGAGCAAAAAGGGGAGGCAGTCATCATCATTTGCAGCCAGAATGCAAACGGTTCCCCTTGTCTTTAATTGCTTTGTTTATTCCTCTCCTCTCTCTTTAACTTGAATGCCAATTGATTTTTCCATTGTCAAGAATAACTCGATTCCAGCAGTTAGGAAGTCTTGAATGCTAAGCTGCTTTAATTTTTATACAAGGCTCTGGAACAATGTTCACATTTAAAATGTTATCGGTCTTGCTGAAACACATAACAAGCTTGAAATGAACAGTGCGGCGGTACGAGCTCCTTCTTCCCATCATCGCCGTCTACTCTCCCTTTGCAGATTTAATTTAAATTACAAATGCTTATGATAAAAATTTGCACTCAGTGGCACTTATATTATATGTGATTATTTCCAGTGTGCAGGAGAGGAATATCGGACGGAATTGCTCTCCCTCTTCAGTTATTTTTTTAAAGGAACAAGAGCAGAATATGTGCACACTGTACAGCAGCGATGGGCAGCCAGGAGTTTAGGGACCAAACATGTTTTCCAGTTATAAGAAAGAGAGATTGCATGCATCGATGCATCTGCTTTTGGGAGATGCAACGTTTATATAAGAGGTCAAAAAGGTAAAGGGACCCCTGACCATTAGGTCCAGTCGTGACTGACTCTGGGGTTGCAGCGCTCATCTCGCTTTACTGGCCAAGGGAGCCAGCGTACAGCTTCCGGGTCATGTGGCCAGCATGACTAAGCCGCTTCTGGCGAACCAGAGCAGCGCACGGAAATACCGTTTACCTTCCCGCTGGAGCGGTACCTATTTATCTACTTGTACTTTAACATGCTTTTGAACTGCTAGGTGGGCAGGAGCAGGGACCGAGCAACGGGAGCTCACCCCGTCACGGGGATTCGAACCGCCGACCTTCTGATCGGCAAGCCCTAGGCTCTGTGGTTTAACCCACAGCGCCACCCGCGTCCCTTATATAAGAGGTAAGTATTCCTAATCTTGTGTAACAATTTGCCTAGCTGCAGATATGGCATAACTCAGAATCCATGATTGCACGAATCTCAGATAATGTAAAATATATTACTGAATCCCAGATTTCTGCTTGGATAAAGAGAGTAGCCCTGGAGAATGCTGATATTAACCCTAGATGGTATTGAAAGAGGATCAGATAAATTCACACCAGGGAAGGTTATCGATGGCCATTAGCCACAAACGGCTCTGCTCTGCTTCTGAATATAAGTTACTGGAAGCTGCAAGAAGGGAGAGGGATCTTGTGTTCAGATCCTGCTTCCTGGTTTCCCATAATGGGCATCTGGTTGGCCACTGTGAGAACAGGATACTGGGCTTGATGGGCCATGGTCCAGATCCAGCAGGCTCTTTTTATGATTTTATGTCATCCCTGTAGTAAAGCGTGTGTTGGACCATTAGGTCCAGTCGCGGACGACTCTGGGGTTGCGACGCTCATCTCGCTTTATTGGCTGAGAGCCGGCGTACAGCTTCCAGGTCATGTGGCCAGCATGACTAAGCCGCTTCTGGCGAACCAGAGCAGCACACGGAAACACCGTTTACCTTCCTGTCACAGCGGTACCTATTTATCTACTTGCACTTTGACATGCTTTTGAACTGCTAGGTGGGCAGGAGCAGGGACCGAGCAACGGGAGCTCACCCCGTCACGGGGATTCGAACCGCAGACCTTCTGATCGGCAAGCCCTAGGCTCTGTGGTTTAACCCACAGTGCCACCCTGTTGTGGATAGGGATAAACCTTTGGGAGGCAGAGATGCGAGAGGGCATCAGAGGAGGGAAGGAAGTAAAGAGGGACAGAGGCCAGTGTTGCCCCTGGCACCCATGACCATCATTCAAGGCACTCCAGGGTGTTATGATTTTTGTCCAAGCCGAGCAGCAAACAGCTGCAGCGAGGATGGTCTGACATTTGCCTGTCTCACTAAGCCGTGAGAAAGATGCCTTATCTGTTTTCCTACATGGAATGCTTATGTAGGAAAACATTCATTTATATTATGATGGTGTTTCCTGCTTGGCAGGGGGTTGGACTGGATGGCCCTTGTGGTCTCTTCCAACTCTATGATTCTATGATTCTATGTTTCACTGTACTATTGTAATCCTAGCCTTTGTGCTCTCTCTCCTGGCTTGCTACGATGCTGAAAGGACGTGCTTTATGCCAGCTCTGTCTTACTGAGATGGCAGCAGAGATTCTCTCTGCACTATTCCTACAATAAATAGTTTAGCCTAAGTCATGGCTTGTGTGTGTTGTTCTTCACTCTGGGGAACAATCACATATGACAGCGCCACCGGACTACTCAAGTAGCCGGGAATGGGCACACACGGCTTTGCTCTGGCTTTGGGGCAGTCTCACAAACTGCCCCAGGCAGGGTATTTGCTGACACAGGGTGCCCTGGCACACTGGTTGAATTATGGTGCTGGACGAGACTCTTGAGAGTCCCATGGACTGCAAGAAGATCAAACCTATCCATTCTGAAGGAAATCAGCCCTGAGTGCTCCCTGGAAGGACAGATCCTGAAGTTGAGGCTCCAAGACTTTGGCCACCTCATGAGAAGAGAAGACTCCCTGGAAAAGACTCTGATGTTGGGAAAGATGGAGGGCACAAGGAGAAGGAGACGGCAGAGGGCGAGATGGTTGGACAGTGTTCTTGAAGCAACCAACATGAGTCTGACCAAACTGCGGGAGGCAGTGGAAAACAGGAGTGCCTGGCGTGCTCTGGTCCATGGGGTCGTGAAGAGTCGGACACGACTAAACGACTAAATAACAACAGGAGGTCCTGTTGGACTACGAGTCCCATGATCCTTCACCATTGGCCATGGTGACTGAGGCTGATGGGAGTTGAAGCCCTATACATTTAAATACAGCTGAAACAATCCTTTTCTTGTTCCTTTTCCCACTTGAGGCTCTTCCAAACTTTTGAGAACATTTCAGCACAATGTCTGGCTGGTTTTCTTCCATTCTTCTACTTCTGAAGCTCAGCTCTTTAAAACAACGAGAAAAGGCTTAAGGCGACAGAGACATCGTTTCGTCTCGGCAATAATATTTAAAACGGCACTGCTGGTCTTTGCAGCCTGTGCACCAAATCACATCCTATTAACTTGCTTATAAAGGGAAAATCCAATTGGCTTTATCACGTGAAAGCAAAATTGTTGCATGGAAAGTGTTCCGAAATATGGGAGAGTTTCAAATTGTGCTGCTGAGTGTTCCGTTTAAGGAGCCAAAGAATCAATGAACACACTTGAAATTTAATAGCTGGTGTAACAAATGGAACTAATTTTTTTCATTTAGAAAATCTATATATCATTCCAACCGAATTGGTGGTTTCTTTAAAAACCTGAAATTGAGTTCCACTGTACTCAGTGGGGCGTTGGACAAATTCATGGAGGAGGGGGGCTATTGGTGGCTACTAGCTGTGCTTGGCCCCCACAATTTAAGGCAGCAATGCTTCTACATACCAGTTGCAGGAAACTCCAGAAGGGGAGAAGGCTCTTGTGTTTGAATCCTGATTGCTGGTTTCCTGTTGAGGCATATGGTTTGCCCCTGTGAGAACAGGATGTTGGACTAGGTGGGCCATTGGTCTGGTCCAGCAGGCTCTTCTTATGTTCTCAGGGTCTTTCCAATGATACAAATAAAAATGGCTTAGTGTATTTGTTATGTACTGAGTTGAATAGGATCCAAAAGGCAGCAGTCTGATTGGTCCTAGAACAATAGGCTTCAGAATGCAGCAGTCTGATTGGTCCGCAGGAGCCACCCAATCCAGCTCCAGGTGGAAGTGAATCCGCAACCGGATTGGCCTTCAGGAGTATCCTGGAATTAGCCAATCACATGGGGCCCATTGTGTAAATACTGTATATAAAGCAGATGTTCTGGGGAAACTTCCATTCCTCGCTACTATGAGCTGAATAAAGAGCTGAAATCCACACTCGACTCCGAGTATATTTCACTGGCGACGAAGGTGGGATCCCGCTGAGTTGACCGCCACACACAGCACTGCAGCACCGCCACCTGCCGCACCGCTGCCTCGCACCGTGTATCCAGGCTTCAGCTCCGGGACCCAAGGAACTCAGAATGGCACCCGACAACAGCTTCTCGCCGTTCAAACCAGCATCAGGAGACTGGGAAGGGTACGCCAGCCGTTTCACCTTCCTCCTAGAAGCTAAAGGGGTCACCAACGATGCCAAGAAGAGGGCGATATTCTTCAGCGTCTGCGGAGAGGAGACGTTCGAAATCGCCCGGGCTCTCCTTGCACCTGACGATGTTGCTACCGTTCCTTACAAAACAATAATGGAACGGTTGAAGGGGCACTTCTCGCCGCAGCTCTCGGTGGTGGCTCGTCGAAATGCCTTCTATGCAAAGCGGCAAGCCCCCGGGGAAACCATAACTGGGTTTGTGACCTCCCTCCGCCAAGCCGCTCGGTTCTGCAACTTCTCAGAGTTGGAGAACATGCTTCGTGACCGCCTCGTCAGTGGTCTGAGGGACGAGAAACTGCAACGACGCCTCTACGCCAAGAAGGACCTAACGTTCCAGGTCGCTCTGGAGGAGGCCCTGGCAACAGAAGCCGCCGAGAGGTCAACGCAAGAGGCACGGCCGAGCCTGCCGTCCCAACCAAGGGTCCACCACGAGGACCTCACCGACGACTCAGGATCCGACAGGGAGGAGGTGCACAGAGTACAGCGGCGCACTCAAGCAGTGCACACACCACAGCTGCCTCGACCAGAAGGAGGGAACTGCGCAAGCTGTGGGGAGAGTCACGAGAGGAGGACCTGCCGTTTCCGCAACGCAGAGTGCAGGCAGTGTAGAAAATCAGGTCACATCGCCCGGGTGTGTCGGGGTCGGCCCACCCAACGCCAGGCATCAGATGACCGACCCAAGAGCCCCAGGTTCCGGGGCCCAACACACCAAGGCAACTCGACGGAGATCACGGACTACCAGGTATACCAGTTGCCCCACCCCAACATAGAGAAAATTTATGTAGAAGTGCAGATAGAGGGGACCCCGTGCCGCATGGAGCTTGACACGGGTTCAACACTATCCATAATCTCGGCACAGACCTTAAGGACACTGTGCCCTAGTGGGGGTCCCAAACTCAGGCCGGCCCCATTCACCCTCCGGGACTTCCAGAAACATAAGGTCCCCACACTGGGGGTGGGGACCTTCAGGGTGCAATATCGCGGGCGGACGCGGCAACTGGACTTGCTTGTGGTCAAGGGCCCCTATGTTAGCTTACTGGGATTGGCATGGTTTGGACCACTGGGGCTAGCCATCACCGGGGTGAACCGCACTAGCTTACAAGTGGACGTGGATGCCATATGCAAGGAGTTTCCGGGGGTTTTCGATGGGAAATTGGGACAGTATACGGGGCCCCCCATCGCCCTACAGCTTGACCCTGCAGTACGACCTATCAGGCACAAGGCCCGCCGGGTCCCATTCGCCCTGAAACCCCGTATAGACGAGGAATTGGACCGGCTCGTGGAGCAAGGAGTGCTGGAGCCTGTGCCTAATGCCCCCTGGGAAACCCCGATCGTCACACCCGTCAAGCCTAATGGTTCGGTCCGCATCTGCGCAGACTACAAATGTACCATAAACAAGGCCCTCACGGCCCACGCATACCCAGTGCCAGTGGTCAGCCATGTCCTCGCCACCCTGGCTGGGTCAAAGATTTTTGGCAAGCTGGACTTGGCCCAAGCCTATCAACAGCTGCTGGTAGATGAGGCCACAGCAGAGGCACAGACGATTGTGACGCACAGAGGAGCGTTCAAGGTAAAGCGGCTGCAATTCGGTGTCAGCGTGGCACCAGGCATATTCCAGAATCTAATGGACTCTCTCCTTAAAGGGATTCCTGGCGTCACCCCCTTCTTCGATGATGTGTTGATTGCCGGGCCCACGCCAGAGGAGTTTGAGGACCGCCTCCGCACCGTTCTGCACCGTTTCCAGACAGCAGGTCTCAAGGTGAAGCGGGAAAAGTGTCTACTAGGAGTGCCTCAGGTGGACTTTCTGGGATTTATGGTGGACGCAGAAGGGGTCCACCCGACTGGGGACAAGGTACGGGCCATTTGTGATGCCCCAGCGCCCAAGGACAAGACTGAACTTCAGGCCTTCTTGGGACTATTGAACTTTTACTATGCCTTCCTTCCCCATAAGGCGGCGGTAGCGGAGCCCCTACACAGACTCCTGGACAAGCGGGCCCCTTGGGTGTGGGGCCAGCGCCAGGAGGCCGCATTCCAGGCAGTCAAGGACTTGCTCGTCTCAAACTCGGTCTTGGCACACTTCGACAAGAGGCTGCCGGTGGTGCTAGCATGCGACGCCTCACCCTACGGCATCGGCGCTGTCCTGGGACACCAACTCCCGGATGGAAGAGAGGTGCCAGTGACATACTTTTCCCAGACGCTCGCCGCAGCTGAGCGGAACTACTCGCAAATCGACAAGGAGGGTCTGGCAATCGTAAAGGGAGTAAAAAAATTCCATGATTTCTTGTACGGGTGGCCCTTTACCGTTGTGACTGACCACAAGCCGTTGCTTGGCTTGTTTGCCCCCGAAAAGCAGACCCCCCAAGTGCTGTCTCCTCGTGTCCTCAGGTAGTCAATTTTCCTTGCCGGCTACCAGTATGCACTGATTCACCGTCCTGGGCCACGCAGACGCCCTCAGCAGGCTACCACTACCAGAAACAGGCCCCAACCCAGCACCTGCACAAGAGGTTATGACCCTGGAGCTGCTTCCCGACCGCCCCATTCAGGCACAAGAAGTTGCGCACCATTCCAAGAAAGATGGGGTCATCTCCCGGGTCCTGGACTGGGTGTGGAGGGGATGGCCCAGCAGCAGTCCCGGGCCAGAATTTGCTGGCTACACAACCCGTAAACATGAACTGTCAGCCCACAAGGGGTGCCTGTTATGGGGAAGCAGGGTCGTCATCCCCCAGCCCCTCCGCAAAAGGGTCCTTACAGCCCTACACGAGACACACCCAGGGGTAGTGAGAATGAAGGCCCTCGCCAGGAGTTATGTGTGGTGGCCGGGGATTGACAGAGAGATAGAGGCCTGGGTCAAACACTGCCAGGCCTGCCAAGAATCCCGCCCGGATCCCCCAAGGGCCCCAGTCCAGCCCTGGGAGTCTGCCCGAGCACCATGGTCATGCCTGCATGTGGACTTCGCTGGCCCCTTCCAGGGGAAAACATTCTTCATAGTGGTGGACTCCTACACCAAATGGCTGGAAGTCGCACTGGTACCGTCCACTTCTACATCCGCAGCCATCCGGGTACTACGCAGGCTGTTTGCAACCCACGGGCTCCCTGACACTCTAGTCTCAGACAACGGAACCGCATTTACGTCAGAAGAATTCCAGACCTTCACAGCGCAGAACGCCATCCGCCACATCCGCTCGGCGCCATTCCACCCTGCCACCAATGGCCAAGCAGAGCGCATGGTGCGGACCACCAAGGACACCCTCCGCCGCATGACGCAAGGGGACTGGGAGTACCGCTTTGCCACATTCCTTCTAGCACAGCACAGCACCCCCAGCTCAACGACTGGTCGGAGCCCCGCTGAACTACTGATGGGCCGGCGCCTCGCAATCAGACTGGACCGCCTTCACCCCGACAGAGCTCAGGATGAGGTAGTGGTGGGGGAAGGCAGGAAACCCCGGACCTTCGTGGCCCAGGACCCAGTGTACGCAAAGAATTTTGGGGCAGGCCCGGCATGGGTACCCGCCACAGTCACCAGGGTGACTGGCCCCGTGTCGTACGAGGTGCTAACGGAGGGGGGGGCAATGCTGGCGCCGCCACTGCGACCAGCTACGGCGACGATTCCCAGGAGAGGCAGAGGAGGCAGAGGAGGCAGGGGAGGCAGAATCAGTAAATACAGAGGGGACCCGCGAGGCCGAAAGGACACTGGAACCAGAGCCACAACTGAGCGAGCCAGTCGCGTCAGACCAAACGGCCCCATCACAGCCAGCAGCCTTGGAACACGAGCCAGAACCCGAACCCCTGACCAGGGAACACCCCAGGCCGCAACGCATACGTAGGCGGCCGGCGTACCTTGAGGACTATGAATGCAACTTCCCGGGCAGGACTGGAACTTAGAGGGGAGGGGTGTTATGTACTGAGTTGAATAGGATCCAAAAGGCAGCAGTCTGATTGGTCCTAGAACAATAGGATCCAAAAGGCAGCAGACTGATTGGTCCTAGAACAATAGGATCCAAAAGGCAGCAGTCTGATTGGTCCTAGAACAATAGGCTTCAGAATGCAGCAGTCTGATTGGTCCGCAGGAGCCACCCAATCCAGCTCCAGGTGGAAGTGAATCCGCAACCGGATTGGCCTTCAGGAGTATCCTGGAATTAGCCAATCACATGGGGCCCATTGTGTAAATACTGTATATAAAGCAGATGTTCTGGGGAAACTTCCATTCCTCGCTACTATGAGCTGAATAAAGAGCTGAAATCCACACTCGACTCCGAGTATATTTCAGTATTCTAAGTCACAGCGAAAAGTAAAGGAAGGAATAGTATAAAAAGCAAATGGTCTTCCCAAGGGTGCTTCCGGACTGTTGCTATTTTTGAGCAGGATTCAGTCCCATGCTGGCAAAACCAGATGGTGCAATTAAAGTTGATTTGGAGCTCATTCACAGCAAACTGTGAATTTCCCCAAAGTTAGGATTTGTTGCAATAATGGAAGTGATGGGGAAAGGCACTGGAGAACACAGAATAGCATGCATATGCCACAACCTACAACAACCAAATCAGGGTGAGTGTTCAGTAAACAAGTCATCTAGAAGTGACCTTAGTCTGAGCAGGCAAATTGTATAGCTGATCTGCCCTTTGCATTTGTGCAAGCCGGGAGGAGCTTGCATAAGAGTCTTTCATTAGCCTGTCCATTTTAAGGATTTCTTTAATTGCTAAATTGCAGGATCTTGTAGTTGTAGGAAGATAGTTTAAGAAAATTACCTCCACCCTAAATTAGAGGTGCGGGAACCCAGGAAACAAAAAGAAACCTGGAAAAAGTGTGTAGGTGTGTGTGTGTGTTTACGTGCCATCCCCAAACACAGGGTGGCTTAAAATTCGCTATGGGACACTGGTGGCACTGTGGGTTAAACCACAGAGCCTAGGGCTTGCCGATCAGAAGGTCGGTGGTTCGAATCCCCACGACGGGGTGAGCTCCCGTTGCTCGGTCCCTGCTCCTGCCAGCCTAGCAGTTCGAAAGCACGTCAAAATGCAAGTAGATAAATAGGTACCGCTGCAGCGGGAAGGTAAATGGCGTTTCTGTGCGCTGCTCTGGTTTGCCAGAAGCGGCTTAGTCATGCTGGCCACATGACCCGGAAGCTGTATGCCGGCTCCCTCGGCCAGTAAAGCGAGATGAGTGCCGCAACCCCAGAGTTGGTTACGACGGGTCCCAATGGTCAGGGGTCCCTTTACCTTTATACTGCCTGGCCAAAGACTTGGGACGTCACCACCATCAAGCTGCACTCCATATTTCCCTTTTGACACGATTCAATGTTTTTCTCTGTTGGGGATTGAATGATAGCAAATGAGGTGTAATTCCCCCCCTGCAAGATGACACCATCTGGCAGATGAACCTCCAGTGAAAATGTCAATAAAGGAAGGAAGGAGGGGAGAGAAAGCGGGAGGCAATAATTAAAGTGGAAGATTTAGAGAGGTTGTGAGCTAATAGACAAGCAACAAGCACCCAGGGGCTCAGCCGTCAAGAGTCAAACGCATCTGAGTTCCCCTAGGAACGAGGCGGAACTTAATAATAAAGCTGGATTCAGGTGGAACAAAAGAGAAGGAGGGTTGGCATTATCTCAAAATAGTTAGACTAGCAGATTAGATGTCAGCTCGCTCACAATCTTAAGAATCTATGGCCTGAACGCCCAGAGGTACTATAATGTAGATGGATCACTGGGGGGAAGCTCTAAAAATAGAAGCCATTTCACATAAATCTCAATGCACAGAAATCACCCTTACAGAGCAGACACTGGGAGAGCATCCCCAGGACTTTGCCAGAATGAATTCCTTTGGTTCACCCTTGAGAGTTCACTGTAACAAACGTCTACACGATGTTCAGTCAGTGAAATAAACTTCATGACAGCAAGACAGTTGGTGTGGATGACTTTGTGGGCAATGCCTCTCCACCCCCCCTTCTCTAGGGGGTTGCCAATGGACAGTTGTTGTAGCTTAGTGGTAGAGAGACTACTCTCTACACAGAAGGTCTCAGGTTCAAATTCCAGGAAAGGGCTGGATCTGAAACCCTGGAGAGCTGCTGCCAGTCAGTGTAGACAGCAGAACGGTCCTCATGGGCATTGCAGAAGCACCTGGCTATTGTCATTTTTTTGCACCCCCCTTTTAAAATCTAGTGGCTCCCTGACAAAGCTGCTTCCGTAGTGTTCACCTCTGCAGCTTCCTCTGTTTAAATGATGCTGAATGTCACTAATGAGTTTTAAAAGCCGGCAAGTCTGAAGGAATGTGGAATGATGTGTACAGGGAGGAATTTTGGCCTGGAATCTCAAGCAATGATTGTTGCAAGACAAACACACACACACACACACACACACACACACACACACACACACACACACATTGTTCCAAGCACCAAATAGTGAGGGTCATGCAGGATTCTACTTACCCAAGACTATGTGACCAGCCTGGAAGACAGGTGAACTAATGCCAGTGTATTGGAAGAAGCAAAGATCATCAGCATTGAAGCAATGATTCTTCAACATCAACTTCGTTGGACTGGTCATGTTGTGCGGATGCCTGCTTATCATCTTCCAAAGCAACTACTCTAAAAAAAGGTAAAGGGACCCCTGACCATTAGGTCCAGTCGTGTCCGACTCTGGGGTTGCGGCGCTCATCTCGTGTTACTGGCCTCCGAACCTAAAAATGGAAAGCGTGATGCTGGTGGTCAACAAAAGAGGTTCAAAGACTCTCTCAAGGCAAATCTAAGAAAATATAGTATAAACACTGACAACTGGAAAACACTGACCTGTGAGTGCTCCAATTGGAGAACAGCCTTTACCAAAGGTGTCATGGACTTTGAAGATGCTCAAACTCAGGACGCAAGGGAGAAACGTGTTAAGAGGAAGGCACACTTGGCAAACCCTCACTGTGATCAACTCCTGCCTGGGAACCTATGTCCCCACTGTGGAAGGATGTGTGGATCCAGAATTGGCCTCCACAGTCACTTACTGTTAAGACCATGTTTATGGAAGACAATCTTAATTGGCTATGAGGGATCGCCAAAGAAGAAGAAGAGAATAAGACTTCAATATATCATGGACCGATCTGGTTGCCTCACCTCCAAAAGCAGGCATAGGCAAACTCTGGCCTTCCAGATGTTTGGGACTACAATTCCCATCATCCCTGATCACTGGTCCTGTTAGCTAGGGATGATAGGACTTGTAGTCCCAAACATCTGGAGGGCCGGAGTTTGCCTATGCCTGTCCAAAAGGATATTGAGGATGTCAGGGATCTGCCCACCCCTGCCAGTCCGGCTCTGAGTGCATACAGGGACCTGCAGCCTGTGTTGATGACGGATTCATCTTCGAGTGAATCTGGCAGCCCCTCTTCGGGGGAGGAGCAGTTAGTGGCTGGGAGCCAGGGAGTGCCAGGTGTCCAGGGAGTTGCTGAGAGACCTGGCACCACCCAGCAGACTCGCTCGGAGGGGGAGGCGTCAGTTACGGCGCCTATCTCACGTAGGAGGAGAAGGCGGCAATTCAGGATGCCGAGACTTTGGTGTTGGTGCCAAAACAGAAGGGAGGCACTTCCGGATTCTGCTAGTGACTGAGCAGACATGATAAACTGAACTCTGCACTGTAAATAGCTTTGCACAAAATAAAGAGACTTAAAGACAAGATGACTTGGTCTTACTATTGAACAACCGATAAGAGAATCTGACAGCAGAGTTGGAAAAAGTTCAGAAATGGGCCGGTGAAATGATCAAGAGAGTGGAGCGACTCCCTTATGAAGAAAGACTGCGACGTTTGGGACTTTTTAGATTAGAGAAAAGACAAGTAAGAGGCGTTGCCGTAGAAATTTATAAAACAATTCACGGAATGGGGAAAGTGGATAGAGAAACATTTCTGTTCCACCTTCCTTCCTTCCAGCATGGAAGGCTGTCACCCATCAGACACTGACCAGACTTAGAACGAACTTTGTAAGGTGAACGGTATTGGTTTGTGTGTGTATGTATGGAGTCCTATCCAATTCCCTAAGTTTTCGATGAGGTAAAATATGTTGATTTTCTCAGGACGTGCCATTTGACTCATTCCTTTCTAGCTTGGTAAAAGCCCATAACAGGATGGAAATATTGATTTAGTAAAAGAAGTGGGATTGTAGCACTAATGAGTGTTTAAATGGAAGCACCTGTACAGAGCATCGTTACTGCTATTAACAGTCCTTTCATCCTAGTGCTTTCTGTGCGAATTCCAGAAATACCTTGAGTGTGTTTTCGTTCAGGTTGGGGTAATTCATTTGTGGGTAATTTATTTGTGTTCATGTCTGCTTCCTTTCCCCTTTGGCATTTTGCTTCTGAGCTGTCATTGAACAAACCCTGGGCCCACAAACATGCAACTTGATGAAAACATTTACTGATACCCAGATAGAACTTGCTGCAAGACAGACCCAAAAAAGAAAATAGCAGAACACCACTAGTAATCACATACAACTCCCAAGTTAAAACAGTACAACGCATCATCAGAGATCTACAACCTCTCTAGACAATGACAGTTCTCTTTCTCAAGCTCTGGGAGGAAGACCTTTCATCACCTACAGACAGCCACCCAATCTTAAACAACTCCTCACCCACAATAATACTACAACCAGACTTAACACGGACACTGGCACCAGAGCCTGCAATAAACCCAGATGCCAACTTTGCTGCCACATACCCCCGGACAACACAATTACTGGCCCCAACAACATCAAACATACCATCTCAGGACTATTTAATTGCTCATCGTCTAACATTGTGTATGCCATCAAATGCCAACAGTGCCCTTCAGCTCTCTATATTGGACAAACAGGCCAAACCCTACGCCAAAGGATAAATGGACATAAATCTGACATCAGGAATCACAAGACAGAGAAACCAGTAGGAGAACACTTCAATCTCCCAGGACACTCTATACAAGATCTCAAAGTAGCTGTTTTATTGCAAAGGAATTTCAGAAATAGACTGGAAAGAGAAGTTGCTGAATTGCAACTCATTACCAAGCTTAAAACCATGGAGAGACCTGGTCTTAACAAAGACATTGGATTCTTACCTCATTATACATGACAAAGCTTTTTTAAACTTCTCACCCCTTGCTTTTTCCTGTAAGACTAATTGCAGTCGTTAACAGTCGTCAACAGGTTTACCACAGCTATCAGCCTTTCACCCATTTCCTTTTTTTTAATATATTTTTATTATAGATTTTCCCCTTTATAATTCTCTGATCATCATATATTACATATTTTTCCTTATTAATGTACTTTACATGAGTTAAATAAATGCCGTTATTTTCCTATACATTTGTTATTGTCGTGTTTTTTTTTTGTCTCTTGTAACAGAGAAGCAACATAAATTAAAAAATAAGAAGAAAAAAAAAGAAGAAATAAAAGACAAATAAACAAACACTCCGATATTCCTATGTAAAAGATTCAAATATAACCCAGTAACCCATTTTAAATATATATGTATATACACACACACACACACACATATGCTTATGTGTCCATATATATATATACACACACATACATTATAATTGTCCATCTTTTGAAATCAATAATTTGGTTACCTTGGATATCATACACCCCCATATTTTGACTTCCTGTCGATACCCTTGCATTGTTTCCTCATATTGAATGTACATAACTCTATATCTTGCTCAATCACCTTTTGCTTTACATTCTTACTTTAGGCTATTCCCATAATTTGTTCTCGTAATCCTGATTCATATTTACTCCTCAAATGCCATCATAGATATCACATTTTTACTATATTTTAAGACATATTTTTTATAACCATCCCACTTTTCCAAAAAATTTTGTTTGGAGTTCCCCCTTAAATTATTTGTTAATTGTGCTGATTCCGCAAACTCTTGAAGTTTATATCGCCACTCTTCTATTTTTGGGGCTTCTTTCTCTTTCCATGCCTTTGCAATTAAGATTCTGGCCGCCGCCATCGAATATAAGAATACTTCTCTTGATTGTCTCGGAATGTCAGTGTCCAAAATACTCAACAGGAAGGCTTCAGGCTTCTTTTTACAATTTTCCCCCATTATTTTTTTTACTTCTTCATGGACTTCTCCCCAAAATACCTTTATTTTATCACATGTCCACCACATGTGGTACATGTTTGCGTTTCTCCCTCCACATCTCCAACATTCACTCGTCAACCTTCTATACATTTTTGCCATTTTTGAGGGTGTTAAGTACCACCTGTGGAACATTTTAAGCATGTTTTCTCTAATACCATAATTAGCCGTGAATTTCAAATTCACCGTCCACAGGTTTTCCCAATCTTTCAGCATAATGGGATGTCCTACGTCTTGCGCCCATCTTATCATGGGCACTTTTACTGCCTCGTCCATTACTTCATATTCTAGTAGGAGATTATACATTTTTGATATTAATTTGATCTTGTTATTTAGTAACTCTCTTTCAAATCTTGATGGT
This sequence comes from Darevskia armeniaca, assembly GCA_034641395.1. Classification (NCBI taxonomy): domain Eukaryota; kingdom Metazoa; phylum Chordata; class Lepidosauria; order Squamata; family Lacertidae; genus Darevskia; species Darevskia armeniaca. The sequence goes on from JAWWNF010000120.1 coordinate 203,638, forward strand.
TCATCTCCAAATCCTACTTTTTTGTCTATTTTAAACACTTCATTCAACTGAAAGTACTCCAACCATCCCATACCTTGTTCTTTCAAATCCTCATATCTTTTTAATTTTATCTGACCTTCTTCCTTTATTATCAATTCGTTATATGTTATCCATTTCTCCCTGGTGTTGTTTTTTTTTTAACTGCTAGTGCCTCGAGGGGAGAGTCCCATCCTGGAGTCTTAGGTTCTAAGTATCTTTTATATTTGTACCAAACTTTAATAAGGGAATTCCTTACCAAATGATTAGTGAAGCTCTTATGCACCTTTATTTTGTCATGGTTCAAATACGCATGCCACCCAAATCGGGTGTCATGTCCCTCTATATCCAACACATCCCAATTTTTTAGTGTACACCATTCTTTTATCCACATGAGGCATGAAGCCTCATAGTATATCTTAAGGTCTGGTAAGCCATAACCTCCTCTTTCAATCTTATCTATTAATACTTTATGTTTTGTTCTAGGTCTTTTACCACTCCATAAGAACTTTGATATTTCCTTTTGCCATTGATCGATACACGATGTCTTCTCTATAATCGGCATAGTTTGAAAAAGAAATAAGAACTTCGGCAATACCATCATCTTAATTGTTGATATTCGTCCTAGAAAAGATAGGTTTAATCTCGTCCAGCTCTCCATTTTTTTTTTGATCTCCTTCCAACATTTTATATAGTTATCTTCAAAAATGTTAATATTCTTTGGTGTGAGCCATAGTCCTAGATATCTAATTTTGGAGTGAATTTTAATTTGTGTTATTTTTTCCAACTCCAACTTTCCTTCTGTGGATATATTTTTTGTTAAGAGCTTTGTTTTGGTCAGATTCAATTTGAAACCTGATACTTTCCCGTAGTTTTGTATAATTTCCACTACTTTCTGAATACATTGATTCGGATTTTCAGTCATTATAATTAAATCATCTGCAAAGGCACGTAATTTGTAACTTTTTCCCCCTAGTAGGATTCCTGATACTTCTTTTTCCTCCCTGATACACTTACATAATACCTCTAGTGTTAAGATAAAAATCAATGGTGAAAGAGGGCACCCTTGTCTTACTCCTTTTGTTATTTCACATTCTTTTGACAAGTTTCCATTTAGTATTATTTTTGCCTTCTGTTTTGTATATATTGCTTCTATTGCTTTTTTATACCGTTCCCCAAAATCCATTTGATCTATCAATATTTTCATAAATTTCCAGGAAACTCTATCGAAGGCTTTTTCGGCGTCGATAGCCATAAACGCCACTTGTTTGTCTATTCTTATGTCAAGGTACTCTAGTAAGTCTATGATTACTCTTGTGTTATTATATATATGTCTCCCAGGTAGGAACCCTGCCTGGTCTCCATGTATGATCTTTTGTAATACTTTTTTTGATCTTTCCGCCAATATTTTTGTAAATATCTTATAATCGTTGTTTAACAATGCTATGGGTCTGTAGTTTGCTGCCATCTGATGGTCTGTATCTTGTTTTGGAATTAGTACTAGGAGGCTTTCTTTCCAGGAGTCCGGCATATTGCCTTCTCTTAATATGTTATTCATTATATTTTTTAATAATTCGGACAAAGTATCCTCAAATTTCTTATAAAAAATCGCAGGAAGCCCGTCCGGTCCTGGGGCTTTCCCTGTTTTTGTTTCTTTGATCGCCATTTGAATCTCGTATGTTGTTATGGGGGCATTTAGAAAATCTTTTTGCTCTTTAGTAATTTTTGGGAGAGCATTTTGTATTAAATACTTTTTTACTTCTTCCGTTCTTTCATTCCCTTCTTTATATAACTCATTTATAAATTCTACAAAGCATTTCTCTATTTCTTCTGGTTTATTTATTAATTTACCTTCTTTATTGATTGTGTTAATTAACCTTTTTTCCTCTCTCTTTTTTAATTTCCAAGCTAACCACTTACTAGGTTTATTACCATATTCAAAGTATTTTTGTTTCATTATTCTTAATTTCCCTTCTAATTCTTCTTGAATTGTCATTGAGTATTGAGCTTGCAGTATTTTAATGTTTCTTTTTATTTCCTCATTATTTGGTGTTTTATACAATTCTGCCTCCTTTTTCCTAATTTCGTCTAAAAGGTTCTGCTTTTTCCATTCTTTTTGCCTTTTCTGTATTGAATTTTGCTGAATAAAAAAATCCTCTAATAAAGGCTTTACCTGCATCCCACACAACTTTTACATTTGTCCCCTTATTCAAATTTAATTCAAAGAATTCTTTTAGTGTATTTTTTGCTTTTTCTATTATTTTTTCATCTTTTAATAACCCTTCATTCAGCCTCCATCTCGTTGCCTTTATTTTCCCCCAGGACAGTATTAATTGGACCGCATTGTGGTCCGCTATCGTTTTTGGTTGAATTTCCACTTTATCTATTTTTATCGTTAATTCTTTTGTCAGCCAGATGGCATCTATTCTTCCTGCCGAATTATTCGGGTAGGAAAAATAGGTATAGTCTTTCTTTGTTGGATTGCGTAACCTCCACGCATCCTGTAGTCTTAATGTATCAATCATTTGAAAAAAGGTTAAAGGTAGCTTTATTTGGTTTTCCCCCCCCCGTCTTATTAGATCTATCTAATTCCGGATTTACTACCCCGTTTTGGTCTCCTAGTAATATAATTTTCCCTCCAATAAGATCTGCCAATTCCCTTTCTAATTTTTGGTAAAATTCACTTTTTTTCCCATTTGGTGCGTAGAGACCAACTACATAAATTCTTTCTCCCTTGACTATTATTTGTATAACCACCACTCTTCCTTGTGTATCTTTATATACTAATTTGGGTTCCAAATGTGGTTTGGCGTATATCACTACCCCGTTTTTTTTTGTTTTTCCTGATGAGACAAACTCTACCCCCAATCTCTTATTTGACAATACTCTTTCATGTTGGTTTGTGATGTGAGTTTCTTGTAAGCATATTAGGTCCAATTTTTGTTTTATAAGTATGTGTTCTACCTTATTTCTTTTTTTTTTGTCGTTTAAACCATTTACGTTCCACGTTGTTATTTTTAAATCCATATTTCCTTTATTTAAAGTTACAGTTAAAAATTTTCAGTTTTCAATTTCCCCCTTCCTTCTGCTGTTTTCTCTAAACTTTACTATATTCCGTTGTTTTCTTTATTCAAGCTTCTCTTCTTCCTGTTGCCTTATTGAATCATCCGTCCCTCCCGCCTGTTGTCCTTTCCCTCCTAGCTCTTCTTTATACGTTCTCCAGAATTTATCTGCATCATTCCATGTCACAAACCTCCTTCTCTTTCCTTTAAAGAAGAAGGAGATCCCTTCTGGAAATTCCCATCTGTGTCCTATTGCTTTTTTGCTCAAGGCTTCCACTAAAGGTTTATATTTATCTCTCTTTCTTAATAATCTCTGTGGGATAACCTTGTGCACTATTATGTCCGTTTCTTGAATTGTTAATTTGTTGCTACTACTCTTCTGTAGGATTTTATCTCGTATCTCCATATTGGCAAATGTTACTAGGCAATCGCCTGGCCAGTTATTTTGTTTTGCTATTCTTGATCTTACTCTAAAGACCCGATCGACTTGCCTTTTCAATTCTTGTTCTTCAATTGCTAACCATTTTGCCAATTCTACAATTAATTTCTGTTCTATCACCTCATTTTGCTCTTCCGGGATTGATCTAAATCTCAATGTTCTCTCCCTCCTATGCATTTCAATCATAGCAATCGCGTCTAATACTGCCTCATGGGTCTCTTTCATTTCTCCAATTTCTTTTTTAATTTTCTCTATCTCGCCTTTTTTCTCTCTATTTTCTTTCTGAACTTTCCTTATTCCCTCCTCCAAAGATATTGTTTTACCTTTTAAATCTTGTACCGTTTTGGTTAATTCCATATTTTTGACTGTTAATTCATTCATTTTGCCTGTCATTTCTAACACCATTTTAGCGTTATCGTCAATTTTTTGATCCATCTTATCCAATTTGTCATCCGTTTTTTTGTTATTTTCTTTCATCTCCTTTTTGATTTCCGCCAGATCTTTCTTTAATCCCATCAGTATCTCTTTCATTTCTGCGTTCATTTCTAAATCTTGTATCGAATTCCGTTTGGTGCCCCCAGGTATTTGTGCGGATGACAAATTGGTAGGTTTCTTATTCAAGTTTGTCATCCCCTATTCCCAACCTACTATGCCAATATATCGATCTTGAAATTCACCAATACTTCACAATCTTGAAATTCACAAATAATATCTCATAAACCAAAAAATCAGATAAGTACTTTCCAGACACACTAATACTTCACTTATCAAATTGTCACTAGTTTCAATCTTGAAATTCCCAAATACTTCGCAATCTTAAAATTCACAAATAATATCTCATAAATCAAAAGGTCAGATAAGTGCTTTCCAAACACACTAATACTTCACTTGTCAAATTGTCACGAGTCTCTTCTAATGATTCTCAATATAAAGTCTGAGAATAAGGTTCTAATAATTTATAAGGCGTAGATAGTGGCAGAGAAAATTGGTAGACCTTTGATCTTTCTGAGGTAGTTGGAAGGCTTGATCTTCATATAGTAATTTCTGATGGTATTGAATGGCTAATATTTTAACCTTCCGAGTTCCTATCTGTTCTGTTGTCCCTGGTTTTCTTGTATATCCTTTTCTTGTATATCCTTTTGCCACGGCGGAGAAGGTTAATTATTCCTTTCTGTATCTGTCTCTCAGTTTGTCTCTTTATTTCAGTCTCTGTTTGCCTCTTGTAACTCTTGTAACTCTGTTTCTTTATAGCTCTATATTCTGTTTCCTTGTTTTTCCGGTATTCACCTTCTCGCCAGCAGGTGGAGCCTGGCAAGATTATATTGTATTTTCCCCCGAAGTGCTGTGGTTTTAATCTTTAATTTGTAATAAGTAAAGTGCAGCAGTGTCGCCTCTTAACAGTCCTTCTTATATGCTTCTCCTGCCACTTGATCTTTTGCTTCGGGTACTTTGTTACTTATCGGCGTATTACAATTTATCAATCTTAGAAGTTCTGAGAGCAATGGTTACTTTCACTTTTCTCCACTTCTTCTCAACTTCACAACTTCTTTGCCGCCCCATCAACCAGGGATAAACATTTGTCCCCTCTAATCCTCCAAACTTATAACATAAAAATTGCGATAGAAGTGAGAACAGTCTTGTTTTCTTGCCAGGGTTCGGGACGGAGCATATTTACTTTAAGGGAGATTTTCACCCATTTCTAGCTTGCTTTAAGTTCGTTGTGGAATAAGTCACTTTTCCCCTTAGTTACTTTGTCTTCCCCTCAGCTTATATAAATCTTTACCGTCTACTCAGGCATGTTTGGTAAACACTTCTCAATTATCGTTTCAATTAAGGTTTTACTGGGCAATTGAAACATCCATATGCAACGGGTTCAACCCCCCCTTTCGCTTTGCGTCTGTTAAAACACCAAACAAAAATTTATATTCCCGTTGACTTCACACAATTCTTCAAAAGTCTCCTTTCTTTTGTATTTAATAAGGTATTTAGCCAACCTTTATCCGCTGTACGGACAGCTGAGTCTTTAGCGTCTTTGGCGTTCTCTTCCCGACGGAAATATTGCCGCTGTACTGCTCACGGAGTCAGGCTTTCTCTTGGGAGGGTGGGAACGCTGTCTCGGTGTCTGTGGTCTCCTCCGAAGTGGAGACCCCTCCAACACCTCAGCGACTCCTCTTCAGTTGCAGGGATCCCCCCTGCAGCTTTTTGGTGGGTTGCGAAGCCTAGCAGCCCCCACTAAACCCTTCCTTTGAGTGCTCGCCTCTCGGGACGCTCCGAGCCGAGCGTCCGTTTTGCAGTTCGCGGCAACCCGGAAGCCGCGGCAACCCGGAAAACCATGGAGAGATCTGGTCTTAACAAAGACATTGGATTCTTATCTCATTATACATGACAAAGCTTTTTTAACCTTCTCACCCCTTGCTTTTTCCTGTAAGACTAATTGCGGTCATTAACAGTCGTCAACAGGTTTACCACAGCTATCAGCCTTTCACCCATTTCCACCACCCCTCTGAGTCATACCCCTCCCCACCCTCTCACTATATATAAGGGTCTGGTGACTTCTGTTTCAGTGTATCTGAAGAAGTGTGCATGCACACAAAAGCTCATACCAAGAACAAACTTAGTGGGTCTCTAAGGTGCTACTGGAAGGAATATTTTTTATTTTGTATTTACTGGAGAGTAAGACCCAGTAAGACCCGAAGAATTTATGCTTTTGAATTCTGGTGCTGGAGGATACTCTTGAGAGTCCCATGGACTGCAAGAAGATCAAACCTATCCATCCTTAAAGAAATCAGCCCTGCGTGCTTACTAGAAGGACAGATCCTGAAGTTGAGGCTCCAGTACTTTGGCACCTCATGAGAAGAGAAGACTCCCTAGAAAAGACCCTGATGTTGGGAAAGGTTGAGGGCACAAGGAGAAGGGGACGGCAGAGGACGAGATGGTTGGACAGTGTTCTCGAAGCTACTAACATGAGTTTGGCCAAACTGCGAGAGGCAGTGAAGGATAGGCGTGCCTGGCGTACTCTGGTCCACGGAGTCACGAAGAGTCGGACACGACTGAACGACTGAACAACAACAATGACACCTTGTGACAAATTACAGGCATTGCAGGCTCAACCTATTGACACTCTGCAGGCTTCCAAATATGCAGAACACAGCCTAAGGCAGTCCAAGGATGTCTTTAGGTTATACAGGCAGTGAAGGATAGGCGTGCCTGGCGTGCTGTGGTCCATGGGGTCACGAAGAGTCGGACACGACTAAACGACTAAAAATGTTTTGGTGACAACGACCTTGTGCAGATGCTGCAAAAGACAAGGAGCACTGATCCTGCAAAGGAGATGTTAGAGCACCCTATCCCCAACCTGGAACCTTCAGATGTTTTGGACTAGAACTCCCAGCATCCCTGATCACTTGTCATTCTGACTTGGGTTGATGGGAGTCTGGAGTTCAAAATATCTGGAAGGCATCAAGTTGGCAGAGGCTGTTTAAGACATTACCCATGTTGTCTGCTGCATGCAGAGTCTGAAGCTTTTCCTACCAGAAGGAGGAGCAGCAGCTGTGCACTGGGGTGGGCTCCTATAGCTCAGATGTGCTGGTCCTGTGGGTTACCCGAAAGGCAAGGTCCAAGTCCGGTCTGTGGTCAGAGGTACAACATAAAGGCAGTCCGTAGTCACTGAAGCTGGGTGCAGGGCAGGGAGTCAGGCAAAGTCAGGAACAGGTAGGCAAGCAGGGAACCAGGGCGGGTCAGGAGCTCAGGCAGGAAAGCAGGACAGGTTTCAAGCAGGAACTGATCAGCAACGATGTTGCTCCTGCAACTTGGGGCTGGGGCTGGCCTGCTTTTATCTGCCCCGAGGCATAGGGCGGCCCCGATCCTCTGGGGACTCGCCTCTCCTGGCCTGGAGGCGAGCACTCCTCCTGCAGGAACTCAGTTCCCTTCGCCTCTCTGCCCTGAGCCTCTGCAGCTCAGGAGAGGCTGGAGGATTACCGGACCCAGAGGCAACCTCAGCTTCCCCTGACGGGGCTGGGAGTGGAGCACCTGCAGGCAATGGGTCCTCCATCCCATCAGGAGCCAGAGCAGACTCAGCAGATGCCTGCACCTGAGGATCCAGCACAGGTGAGGACCCTTCAGACTCAGGCTCTAGCCCTGGCTCTGCTGATTCTGGAGGCGGGGAATCCTGTTCAGGCTGGGACTCCTCAGGTTCAGCATCTGAGTCTGAATCTCAGGCCATCACACCAGAAGTGCTAAAATTTCCGTGTCTCCTTCATCCTCATCTCACAGCAGAGGAATGCTATTATTTTGGGGACTTATTGCTTGCCATATTTTAAATTTCACTCCCCACTCCTCCCTCTCTCACATTCCCTCTTCTTGCCCAAACCTTTTTTTTTAAAAAAAAACCCAACCCAGATTAATTTACGAGCCAGAAATAACATCTAAGCCTTGGCCACCTGTGACTGGAGACAAGGAAATTGATTTTCTGGCTTCCTCCCCACTCTTCCTCCTCCTTTCAGCTCAGCCTTCTGATTTATGGCATTATTATTACAGACAAATACGTTTTTCACAATTACTGTTTCAAAAACATATTGATTCCCTCTTAGACCCACCTTCCGGACTCTGCGCTGGCTGAGTTTATTATTTTGATGTGTGTATTCTCAACGTGATGCCTCACTGCCACGTGAGCTCTTGGGCTTGATAGCAGTGTTAATGGCGGTGTCAACAATGCAATGATCAATGGGGAGAAGCAGAGGCAACACAGGAAATGATAGAGCCCCGTGTGTAAATCAGAGGTTCCCTGCAGTCCTGAATGGTTATGTTTTACTTCCACATCAGGCCAATAGCCTATCCAGTCCAGCATCCTGTTCTCACAGCAGCCAAACAGATACGTATGGGAATCCCAAAAGCAGTATCTGAGCACAAAAGTCCTCTTCCTTTTTTGTGTTTGTTTCCAGCAACTGGAATTCCACAGAATCATAGAATCTTAGAGTTGGAAGGGACCCCGTGGGTCATCTAGTCCAACCCCCTGCAAAGTAGGAATCTCAGCTAAAGCATCCATGGGGGATGGCCATCCAACCTCTGCTTAAAAACCTCCACGGAGGTTAAAATACCCTCCAACATTTGAGAGCCAGTGTGGTGTAGTGGTTAAGAGCGGTGGACTCGTAATCTGGTGAACCGGGTTCGCTTCCCCGCTCCTCCACATGCAGCTGCTGGGTGACCTTGGGCTAGTCACACTTCTCTGAAGTCTCTCAGCCCCACTCACCTCACAGAGTGTTTGTTGTGGGGGAGGAAGGGAAAGGAGAATGTGAGCCGCTTTGAGACTCCTTCGGGTAGTGATAAAGCGGGATATCAAATCCAAACTCCTCCCCCTCCTCCTCCTCCTCCTCCTCCTCCTCTTCTTCTTCTCCTTCTCCTACTCCTCCTCTTCCTCCTCCAATGAAAATAGGGACGGTTTGAGTGCAGGCAGGGTGGGTGGAAGTGGCATTGAGTTGCTAGAGAGGCCCGTGGCCTGCCATCTAAGTCATATCCTCTGACATTTCTCTGATGAAAATAGGGATGTCCTAAATAATAATAATAATAATAATAATAATAATAATAATAATAATCTGTCCACCTGACTGGATTGCCCCAGCCACTCTAGGCGGCCTCCAACACATATAAAAACATAATAAAGCATAAAACATTAAAAAGCTTCCCTATATAGGGCTGCCTTCAGATGTCTTCCAAAGGTTGTATAGTTCCTTATCTCCTTGGCTCGGGGTGTGTGTGTGTGTGTGTCACATAACTCCATACCCTGCAATATTTCTCTGATGTCCTAAGGAAAAATGGGGTATTCTGGGATCAAATCAGAAAGCAGGATGGCTTCTATAAATCCAGGACTGTTCCTGGAAAATAGGGACACTTGGAGGTCTGGCATTCAGAAGCATTGCTGTCTCCAACTGTGGAGGCTGAGCCTAGTCACCGTGGTTGGTGGCCATCAGTAGTCTTCTCCTCAATGAATTTGTCTAACCCTCTTGTAAAGCCACCCCAGATGCTGGCTACCACTGGCTCTGGTTGCAGGGGCGGAGCAAGGGGGTGCGTTGGGGGCAGGACGCCCTGGGTTCCACCCTGGGGGGTGACACTCGGCGCGCCCCCCGCGACTCCCAAGCCTACAGAGAGGCCCACCGCCTGGTAAAAAGCCTCGCTCGGCGCATGCTTTGCTTCCTTCCTGCGCATGTGCGCTACGTAGCAACGCCCTGCCCCGGGTGCTCATTGTGTTTGCCGCTCCGAGCGGCTTGCTATGCCTCTGTCTGGTTGTCCACTGTGAGAACACAGGATGTTGGACTAATGGGCCGCTGGTCTGATCCTGCAGCCCAAGCTCTTACATTCCTTAATTAATGGGACAGATCCACCTTGAGCTGATCCAGGACAGCAAATCATACATTTTAATGTGCTTGGTCTTTGCCATTTGTGCACACGCTCCCCACCCCCCCTTAATAGGTAATACCATTTTTTATTTTTTTTTGGCCTCAAGTAATGTGCGCCGAGCTTTAATCTATATGCAAGATTAATTCCGGAAAGTTATGAGAATCATGATGAGATTAAAAACAACGGATGATCAAAGGAGCCGGCAGAAAGGAGAAGAAAAGCCCCAGCAAACCGTCATCTTTCCATTTAGCAAGCACTATGCTAATTAATTTCCCAGGCTTCTGCCAAAGAGACATTAACACCAATATATCATCATTAAACACAATGTAAATCAAATCGTTTCTTCATCCAGTGGGGAAGCGGCGGAGGAAGGGAAGAAAAATGGGCTTCGGATGCAGCAAGTGCGACAACAAATATTTTCTCTTCTGCTTACACACACACACACACACACACACACACACGATGCCTGCTCATAATTCTGAGGGAATCCAGGGTCAGCTGAGGACATGTTGTCACTGCAAGAGGCTGTGAACATAAGAATAGCCTGCTGGATCAGGCCAGTGGCCCATTTAGTCCAGCATCCGGTTCTCAAAGTGGCCAAGCAGATGCCTGTGAGAAACCCACAAGCAGGATTTGAGCACAAGGGAAACTTGGAGACAGGTGGTTGTTTTCACTTGTGAATATCAATATATTAGGGTTGCCATATTTCAAAAAGTGAAAATCTGGACACAAAAGTTGTTGTGCGATATCCGTCCGGACGCTGCTAGCAAGGGACAAATACAGGCTATGTCCAGGAAATTCCAGACATATGCCAAACCTACGATATATGACAATGTTTAGTTGGTGATATATCGCAGTGCTGAAAGAAGAAGAGTTTGGATTTGATATCCCGTTTTATCACGACCCAAAGGAGTCTCAAAGCGGCTAACATTCTCCTTTCCCTTCCTATGGACCAGAGCACGCCAGGCACGCCTATCCTTCACTGCCTCTCGCAGTTTGGTCAGACTCATGTTAGTAGCTTCGAGAACATTGTCCAACCATCTCATCCTCTGTCGTCCCCTTCTCCTTGTGCCCTCAATCTTTCCCAACATCAGGGTCTTTTCCAAGGAGTCTTCTCTTCTCAAGAGGTGGCCGAAGTATTGGAACCTCAGATTCAGGATCTGTCCTTCCAGTGATCTTGTCCTAGCTAACTAGATCTATTATGACCTATGGACATATGAGAGCATCGAGTAATCCCTCCATGCCCATATCAATGGCCTGTGCACTCCAGTATTTGTCCGGAGCTGGAGCCAAGCGGTGTCAGTGTAGTTAACTCTTCATTCAAAGAAACCAAAACGGTGCAGGCCTAGTAATCCCAGAAACTCTTCCAGTAGGTCCCGTTCGAATGAGGCAGTTGCAAGGACTGAAGGTCCCAGCCTTCCCACCACTGTCTCTGAGGCTCATCCTCGCTGGGGTTACCCTGAAGCAGCCACAAACTGTGTCTGTGCACAACCAATACCTGTGCTGCTCTTTTCATTTCTCTGCACGTTTTAGGAGACCAAGGGGAAGGGGAGCTGGTCACCACAGAGGGGGAGACTCCCTGGCTTCTTCAGCAGCCTCATTCAGCTCTGCCTCTTGGCCAACCTCCTCTCCAGCCTCTGCTTCAGCCTCAGAGTCTGAACTGCTCTCTGCCACAGCCTCTTCCTGCTCACTAAACTCTGTTACCCCTTCTGCTGCCAACACCTCCTCCTCCCAGTCTTCTCCCTCTTCTTCCTCTGACCACGCCTTCGCCATCCCACCACCAATCCCCTGGCTCTGAGCCTTCTTCTCCTGGAGGTTCCTTTGGTGGTTCCCCAACTTGATTCCTCCCACCGGTCTTCTGCATCCTGCCAGTCCATGACATCTGCCGAGAGATGCTGGGGATTGAACCTGGGACCTTCTGCCCTACCAATGAGCTTCTGGGTTACGTCTTCTGCTGCCAACACCTCCTCCAGTGTGAGAGCCAGTGTGGTGTAGTGGTTAAGAATGGTAGACTCATAATCTGGTGAACCGGGTTCGTGTCTCCGCTCCTCCACATGCAGCTGCTGGGTGACCTTGGGCTAGTCACCCCCACACCTCCCTGTGGGGTAGGAAGGGAAAGGAGAATGTGAGCCGCTTTGAGACTCCTTCGGGTAGTGATAAAGCGGGATATCAAATCCAAACTCTTCTTCTTCCTCCCAGTCTGCTCCTTCTCCCTCATAGCTGTCAACCCTCCCTTTTTTTGGGCATGAAACTCCCTTATTCCAATGCCGTTTCCCGCTGCTATCCCGGATTGTTGATATCCCTTAAATTTCCCGGATTTCAAAGGAAGCAGCTCCTCTCCCTCCCTGCCGGCCAGGGAGGCTCCTCAGCTGTGTTGCTTGGCTGCCAATAAGGAGTCTGAGACCGACTGGGGGCGGAGCTTGCATGCCTTGTGCAGCCAGACCCTCACGCCCAACCAGACAGACAGCCTGCCTGCCGTCTATGCGCTCGCTCTTTTGCTCACCCGTTCGCGCGCAGCCTCTGGAGCGCAGGGTGGCGAGGCTACTTGGTGCCATTGCACCGCCCTGGCGGCATCCCTTATTTTCAAATCCGAAAGTTTGAAAAAAATCCCTTATTTTCAAATTCGAAAGTTGACAGCTATGTTCTCCCTTAGGACCACTCATCATTGTCCCACCACCAAGGCCCTAGCTCTAAGCCTTCTTCCCCTAGAGGTTCCTTTGGTGGTTCCCCCAGGGGCGTTCCGTGCCTCTTGGCTACCCGGGGCGGGAAGCCAAGAGGCACCCCCCGGGGGCGGGGCGTCGCGACGTTTGCGTGCGTCATGACGTCATGACGCACGCGTAAAGCGCGACGCCCCGCCCCCGGGGATGCCGGGCGCCAACTTCGGGAGCCTCCCGAAGCCGGCACCCGGCATCCCTTGGTGCGTGCGGCGGCTGCTCGTGCACGAGCAGCCGCCCGGCGCACCAAAGGATGCCTGACGGGCGGCAGCTTCGGGAGGCTCTGCAGAGTCTCCCGAAGCCGCCGCCTGTCACCCCCCTTGGTGCGCCGGGCGGCACGAGCAGCCACCCGGCGCACCAAGGGATGCCTGACGGGCGGCGGCTTCGGGAGGCTCTGCAGAGTCTCCCGAAGCCGCCGCCTGTCACCCCCCTTGGTGCGCCGGGCGGCACGAGCAGCCGCCCGGCGCACCAAGGGATGCCTGACGGGCGGCGGCTTCGGGAGGCTCTGCAGAGTCTCCCGAAGCCGCCGCCTGTCACCCCCCTTGGTGCGCCGGGCGGCACGAGCAGCCGCCCGGCGCACCAAGGGATGCCTGACGGGCGGCGGCTTCGGGAGGCTCTGCAGAGTCTCCCGAAGCCGCCGCCTGTCACCCCCCTTGGTGCGCCGGGCGGCACGAGCAGCCGCCCGGCGCACCAAGGGATGCCTGACGGGCGGCGGCTTCGGGAGGCTCTGCAGAGTCTCCCGAAGCCGCCGCCTGTCACCCCCCTTGGTGCGCCGGGCGGCACGAGCAGCCGCCCGGCGCACCAAGGGATGCCTGACGGGCGGCGGCTTCGGGAGGCTCTGCAGAGTCTCCCGAAGCCGCCGCCTGTCACCCCCCTTGGTGCGCCGGGCGGCACGAGCAGCCACCCGGCGCACCAAGGGATGCCTGACGGGCGGCGGCTTCGGGAGGCTCTGCAGAGTCTCCCGAAGCCGCCGCCTGTCACCCCCCTTGGTGCGCCGGGCGGCACGAGCAGCCGCCCGGCGCACCAAGGGATGCCTGACGGGCGGCGGCTTCGGGAGGCTCTGCAGAGTCTCCCGAAGCCGCCGCCTGTCACCCCCCTTGGTGCGCCGGGGCAGGGAGAGGGGCGGGCCAGCGAGGAGGGGTGTCACCCTTCCGCGCTGGCCCGCCCCTTTCCATTCCCCGGCTCTGCAAGCCAGCGGCGGGAAAAGCCGCTGGAAGGGGGGGTGCTCTTTTCGGCACTGCCGGGGCGGAGCCGCAGGGGCGGCCAGCGAGGGGGGGGTGACACCGCTCCTCGCTGGCGCCCCTGCAGGTCCACCCCGGCATTGCCGAAAATAGCCTTAAAAAAAAAATTTTTTTTTTTTAAATTTTTTTTAAGCGCCCAAAGTGTCACCCTGCCTCAGGGTGGCACCCGGGGCGGCCCGCCCCCCCGCCCCCCCATTGCTACGCCCCTGGGTTCCCCAGCTTGATTCCTCCCACCGGTCCTCTGCGTCCAGCCAGGCCATGACAGTATCCTGCTCGTGAGATGGAGAGGTTCAAGGAAGTTGGCGAGAGCTCCCACTGTCTCTCCCTCTCCCTGTTCTACTTTGCAGAGAGAACCAGAAGGCTAGGCTGGGTAGCGCTACGCAAATGTCCAATCAATTAGGCCCATCTTCCATGAAAGGTAGCAGCTTTTAAAAAATTAATCTACCCAGCTTCCTTTAATCTCATGCGTGGATGCAAATTAGGCTTTAATTGCTCACTAGCCGTAATGATCAGTGAAGCTGCTGCAAATTGCATGTTGCTGGGATAATCCAGCCCAGCTCCTTGCAGTAAAAGGGAGAGACAGAAGACGCAATTCGGCTCTTCCAGAACACTCTCCCCATTCATGCATTGCTGCATGTGGTGAGCACACTCATCTCATTATCGTCAATGCCGAAACACGTTTTGCACGGCAACCTGGCTCCTAGAAGCTCCTAGTGCGGATGATTTGAATTTAGTTGACCAGCCAGATTCAGGGCTATACAGTTGCATCATCCCTGTCTATTTCATGGAATCGCAGTATTGCAGAGTTGGAAGGCACCCCTTGAGGTCATCTAGTCCAACCCCCTGCAATGCCTTACACCACATGTGCCCACTCAGTCGGTGGATTTGGCACTACTACAGGCACCGCTTCATTGTCAGTTGGCATTTCTTAGTGCAGAACGTATTGATCTGATGTGTAGAGTGTCACGGCTAAAAATTGGCCGCTGTTTCTTTAATGCCAAAAGAAGAAAGTCAGCATGAGTCAGCAGCCTACGATGACTCATGCTATTGCCCACCTAATTGTACCTGTGTATATAAAGTGGTTAAATGTTGGTGGGTTGGTTGGTTGGTGAGAGCTGGTAGTGTTGGTGTGTGTAATAGCTGTTAGTCATGTTTGCAGACAAAGACTCTTTTAAGAATAAAAGCAGTACTCTGCAAAGATACTCTGCTCAAATACTCCTTTGTGCTAGTGAGGGTTCGAGGAACAGGCGAAGGAGTAAAAAAGGAGATCAGAACCTTTATTAAAACAACACTGATATAGAGATCTTTCCTATTCTACTTAATTCAAGAGGGTTATGGAAGCTTCTCTGTGTGAGGGAAACAAGCAGAGGATAATTGTTTGGGTTATTATTCAGAGAAGCTGAGTACAGCTGGTTTAAAACTGGTTCACCCTCCCACCAGATGTCAAAGAGAACAACTACTACCAGACTTTTAGAAGACATCTGAAGGCAGCCCTGTTTAGGGAAGCTTTTAATGTTTGATGGATTATTGTATTTTAATATTTTGTTGGAAGCCACCCAGAGTGGCTGGGGAAACCCAGCCAGATGGGCAGGGTAGAAATAATAAATTATTATTATTATTATTATTATTAGGACAGACCACCAGTTGCAGTAATGCAGTAATTTGCCGCTGGCTCCTGCCTGGCTGAAGCTTGCAAGCTATATGCACATTGTTAGTAAAAAAATTTTTTGGTAAAGGCACTCCTGCCCATCTCGAAATTCAAGTCCTCCTCCTGTCAACTCGAAAGGGCCAGGCAATCCTGGAGACAGGAGTTCAGGCCAAACGTCTGGCAAACTTACTGTCTAGTATTCATGATAATTAAGCAGAACCCCACAGATTCAGGTAATAATAATAATAATAATAATAATAATAATAATAAATAAATAAAAATAATAAATTTTTATTTATACCCCGCCCTTCCCAGCCAAGACCGGGCTCAGAGCGGCTAACACCAATAAAATCACAAAAAAACATACAAAACAATCAATTAAAATGCAGGTTAAAATACAATTTAAATTTTAAAATGCAGCCTCATTTCTAATTAGCCCACTAATCAAACCATAAAGGAATGAAACATCAGGGTTAAATTAAAACCAATCCAAAGGCCAGGCGGAACAGCTCCGTCTTGCAGGCCCTGCGGAAAGATGCCAAATCCCGCAGGGCCCTGGTCTCTTGTGACAGATCGTTCCACCAAGTCGGGGCCAGTACTGAAAAGGCCCTGGCCCTAGTTGCGGCCAGCCTAGCATCCTTGTGGCTCGGGACCTCCAAAATGTTATTATTTGAGGACCTTAAGGTCCTACACGGGGCATACCAGGAGAGGTGGTCCCTTAGGTACGAGGGTCCTAGGCCGCATAGGTACAGGAAGATGGGGAACAGGAGCGGACGCTGCTTCGTGGAAGTGAGCCGTGGGCAACTTACAACCGCTTGGAGCAATGCCTCAACGCCTTCCACATGTGCTGCGTCAGGAGGATTTTGGGTATCAAATGGCAGGACAGAATTCCAAACCAAGATGCACTCTCCCAAGCCCGCATTCCCAGCATGTTCGCACTCCTGTCTCAGCGACGTCTACACTGGCTTGGTCACGTCAACACAATGGAAGATGGCAGGATCTCCCAAGGACGTGCTCTATGGGGAGCTGTCTTCTGGCACCAGACCAAGTCTGTGCTACAAAGATGTCTGCAAACGTAACATGAAGTTCTGGCAACACCAACCCCGCCATGGGTGAATCCCTTGCAGATGACTGCGGTGCTTGGAGACAAGCAGTCAAGTCATGTATCCATAGCAGTGGCCAGAGGAGGAATGACCTCCGGAAGGAGCGCAGACACCCTGGTGCATCTGCTGCAGCACAACTGGGCGCCTTCATCTGCCCCAGCTGCAACAAAACATGTCTCTCCAGTATCGGTCTCTACAGCCACAGCAGACGCTGTTAACTTCTAACTTCACCCTCCATTATCTCCTGAGACAGATGGATGCCAGCATATTGCAAACCACCCTGTGATCCTCAGATGAAGAGCAGTATAGCAATATTATAAATAATAATAAAATAATAATAATAAATAAGAGACTGAATTTATTTATTTGCAGAAATATGGTTCATTGAACTTAAAGACTGGGGAACCAAGAAATGGAGAGAAAATGAAATCCACAAGCTTGTCCACTCCTGATTTTTTGTTTTTTGCCAAACATTTCTGCCAGAGCCATCCTGTTTTGTGACTTCCTGAATGGCATAACATTGTTTCGAGTGACACTGTAGAGTACGTCAGACACTTTGTAAGGAAAAGCAATTGATTTCATGTCCACAAAATCCATGTGTTGTTACAGAGGACTATCAATAAATCTTTAGTCAGTGACAAAGTTGGGCACACTTTTCCTAGGACCTGACATGTTTAGCTTCAGCTTCATATACAAATGAAGACAACCAGTGAAAAAAGTGTCCAGCTCAGGGATACTGGATTTGGTTTGAGATATCACCTGCATGTGAAATAGAACAAGCTTGTTCCCTCTTCCATGGGGCAGCCCTTCAGATATTTGAAGATGGCTATCACACCAGGTGGCGCTGTGGATTAAACCACAGGCTTGCTGATCAGAAGGTCAGCGGTTTGAATCCCTGCGACGGGGTGAGCTCCCGTTGCTCGGTCCCAGCTCCTGCCCACCTAGCAGTTCGAAAGCATGTTAAAGTGCAAGTAGATAAATAGGGACCGCTCCAGCGGGAAGGTAAATGGTGTTTCCGTGTGCTGCTCTGGTTCGCCAGAAGCAGCTTTGTCATGCTGGCCACATGACCCGGAGGCTGTCTTCAGACAAACGCCGGCTCCCTCGGCCTATAGAGCGAGATGAGCACGCAACCCCAGAGTCGGACACGACTGGACCTGATGGTCAGGGGTCCCTTTACCTTTACCTTTACCTTTATCACACCACCTCTCAGTCTTCTCTTCTCCAGAATAAACATACCCAGCTCCCTCAAGTGTTCCACATAAGGCTTGGTCTCCAGATCCTTGAACATCTTGGTCGCCCTAAAAAAGCCAATGCAATTCTGGGCTGCATCAATAGGAGTATAGCATCTAGATCAAGGGAAGTAATAGTACCCCTGTATTCCGCTCTGGTCAGACCTCACCTGGAATACTGTGTCCAGTTCTGGGCACCACAGTTCAAGAAGGATACTGACAAGCTGGAACGTGTCCAGAGGAGGGCAACCAAAATGGTCAAAGGCCTGGAAACGATGCCTTATGAGGAACGGCTTAGGGAGCTGGGTATGTTTAGCCTGGAGAAGAGAAGGCTAAGGGGTGATATGATAGCCATGTTCAAATATATAAAAGGATGTCATATGGAGGAAGGAGAAAAGTTGTTTTCTGTTGCTCCTGAGAAGAGGACACAGAGCAATGGATTCAAACTACAAGAAAGAAGATTCCACCTAAACATTAGGAAGAACTTCTTGACAGTAAGAGCTGTTTGACAGTGGAATTTGCTGCCAAGGAGTGTGGTGGAGTCTCCTTCTTTGGAGGTCTTTAAGCAGAGGCTTGACAGCCACCTGTAAGCTCTGAGTAAGCTCAGAACCATGCATTTGCCCCTATTGAAATTAATTCATTAACCAGCAGACTTAATTAACCAGCAGACTAAGCCAACTTTCTTCATTTGATCAGGGCACTACCCTGCTTCCCCTATTTTAAGACATAGTCATAAAATAAGCCATAGCAGGATTTTTTCGCATTTGTGAAATATAATCCGTACCCCAAAAATAAGCCATAGTGATAGGCGCAGTTCTGGAGGGCGCCAAGGAAAAGGCGGGGCTGGGTGTCTAGTCCTGCCACCAAAACCAGTCAGCCCCAGAAGAAGCGCTCAGGTATTTTGCAGAGCAGGGCGCACAGGAAGGGGCAGCGGGCGCGACAAAGGCACTCCGAAGGTCTCTTCAGCTGCGCTCTCACCCACCTCCGCTAGGCGCAGAGCGCACGGGGCGGCCGCCGTGGTGGAGAGGGAAGGCGGCACGGGCTTTCCCTGCTCGCTGCCACAACGAAAAACCCCGAGCCGCCCCGCACGTCGCCCAAGAGGCCCCTTGGAAAACAAGGCTTCTGTCAAGTTTCGAGGAGTGAAGGTGGCGGAGGAGGAGCAGGAGAGAGCTCCCAGAGAAAGCGGGTCTCTCTGGTGCCCGTTTCCTCAAAGCTCAGCTTGGATTCTCCCCCCGCTGCCAGCAAGAAAACAAAGAGCTCTGCGCCCGTCCCGTCCTTCACAGCCCCAGAACTCGAGCGTGGCCTTGCCAAGGCGTGCTTATGGAATAAAAATAAGACTTCCCCTCAAAATAAGCCATAGTGCGTTTTCTTGAAGAAAAATATATATAAGACGGTGTCTTAAAATAGGGGAAACACGGGTATACTTCTGCTGATGCAGCCTAGTACAGCATTATCTTTTTTTGCTGCTGCATCACACTCGCAGGGCAGATGGCGACAGAACCAGCCCTGTCTGAGGCCTGCCAATCCTGAGCTTGCAGTGTACTCAGTGGTGTGTGATTGGGACAGCGGCAGTTACCTGAGCTCCTGTCATCAGCCTCTCTGTGGCTTACTGGGAGGGAGAGGGACGAGGCGGTGGTAGAAAGGTATGTGTGGTGCATATGCACCAGCAGAACCAGTACTTTCCTGTATGTGTGCTTGCACTGCACTGACCTTGCTCCCAGTAAGTGGCAGAGATGCAGGTAATGGGGAGGGTGGAGTCAGGTGAGTGCCATCCTGCCACCAGTCACTACTGAGTGTTCTGAATTCATGCAGAGCTCCTTCGCTCACACCCTGCTCAGATATCTCATCTCCTTTTCCTTTTGTCTCGAGGGAGACAAAAGCAAAGCACTGACGGTTTCTGAATTCTGAGCTCCAGCAGCAGCAGAGAACGCTGCCGAGGCGCAGAGTCAATTCAGATGCCATGTTAAGGTGGCACATGGTTCAATGATCTGCGAAAATTAATTTTGTATTATTATTTTTTAATATTTTTTAAAAGCACACCCTTCCAGCATCACACGCTGTTGTGGGTGAGCAATTGCCTTTCTCTGCCAGGAAATAATTTTGGCATTTCATTTGGAAAGGGGAAAAAAAAAAGTAATTAACTGCATGGGCATGCTTAGTTGAGTAAGTCATTACAATCTCTGACTTATGCAAATGAGGCGCTCGCGTTATAATTCAGATGGAGATAATGCACCGAGATAGATTAAATTTTAATTTGCGTGAATCCACGGGAATATTTCCGGGCAAACAAAAGATGCTTATGGGTTAATTCACAAAGCGCGGATGCATAATCAGTTCTTGGTCGGAGCGATGGAAGGCAAAGAGCAGGGGAGGGAAGCCTCCGCGGACTATTGTACCATTGAAGATGCCGGCGGACTTTGAAGCTCCGAGGTTGTTTGTTTTACCTCTGTGCTTCAATAAGATTAACACTCCTTCTATATACCCTCTGCTGAGGGATATGCACGAATGGCAATTCCTTTGCAGAAAATCCCCCAATCTTAATTAGAAGATCTCCTTTCAATATTGGCTGTCCGTGACCAGGCTCCGCCATTGAGAGGAATAACCACATTTATAACTCATTTGGGGAGAATCAGCCATATGCTCATTGCCATGCCCTTCCCTTCGGAGCTCTAATAAATCTTTGCCCTAAAAAACCCCCTGGCATTTCCAAAATGTGTGGGAGTTGGGGAGAAATCTAGGAGCCCACTGTGGGTCAAGCTCAAAGGCTGGTTTTCTGCATCCTGTTCTGTTTGTGATAGTGAGGTTGCTTTGTGATGCGATGTGTAGCAATAGCTCTCCTTTAGGCTTTGGTTCGCTGTGGGTTAAACCACAGAGCCTAGGGCTTGCCGATCAGAAGGTTGGCGGTTTGAATCCCCACGACGGGGTGAGCTCCCGTTGCTCGGTCCCTGCTCCTGCCAACCTAGCAGTTCGAAAGCATGTCAAAGTGCAAGTAGATAAATAAGTACCGCTCCAGCAGGAAGGTAAACGGCGTTTCTGTGCGCTGCTCTGGTTCGCCAGAAGTGGCTTAGTCCTGCTGGCCACATGACCAGGAAGCTGTACGCCGGCTCCCTCGGCAAGTAAAGCGAGATGAGCGCCGCAACCCCAGAGCCGTTCGCGACTGGACTTAATGGTCAGGGGTCCCTTTACCTTTACCTTAGGCTTTGGTATCAAAGGGTTATTTAGTTCACCCCCTGTAATGAATTGGGACAAGGGATGCTATTGGACAGATTTTGAGCTATGAGTCAGACTCACCTGCCAGGATAATGCTTTGCTTGCAGAACTAGTGCTGGGCTGAAAATTTATTATATTTCCCCCTCTTTAAACCAGGTGTGGGGAACCTTTGGCCCACCAGAGGTTGCTGAACAACAATTCCCATCAGCATGCATGGCCAATGGCCAGGGATGATGGGAGTTGTAGTCCAGCGAGATCCAGAGAGCCAGAGGTTACCCACACCTGCTTTAAACCACTCCCATTGACTCATGGAGTCATAGAATTGTGGAGTTGGAAGGTACCTCCCGGGTCATCTAGTCCTGCCCCCCTGAAATACTGGACCTGGGAGAACTGGGTTCAAATCCCCACTCGGCCATGAAGCTCACTGGGTGGCCTCAATCTCTCAGCTTCACCTACCTCACAAGGTTGTTGTTATAAAATGAGAAGAGAGCTGTATATAGCACACACAGCTCCTTGGAAGAAAGATGGAATGAAAATGCAATAAAATAAAATACGTGAATTTCCTTGTGTCTTAGATGTGGGCAGGGAAAGCCGTCTTCCAACTGGAGTTCATTGCACATCAAAGCACAGATGGGGAGTGTGTGTGTGTTGGCTATACAGCTGGCAGGACAGATAACCCCAGATAACTCTGAGCAGCTTATTTGTGCTTCCCCATTGCACCTTTCCAACTTGGAGCGAGAGGGTCACATCAGTTGCATCAAGCCAATCCAGGCAACTCTTGTCTGATTGGCTGGCTTAAGCTTTCACAAAGATGAAGACACAGAGTTGTTAACGTGGGGGGGGGGGGAGAACACCCCTTTCTCCAGCAGCAAGGGTAGTTACGATGCATGAATCATTGGTCTCTCAAGGAGTAATTTGGTGGGCCTGAATAATTTACTGGTGCAATGTAATCAGCGAGTAGAAGTAATCTGCTCCTCTTGACTGATGAACATAATTTCTGATGAACAGACCAGGGCTCTGTTGACACTGGAGGAGGAGGAGGAGGAGGGGTGTGTGTACTCAGAACTGGTGGGGAGGGCAGAATCTCTATGGAAGTTTAACTGGAGAAGTTTCAAAGCTTTAGGAATGGAGAGCTGATTATTCTGGGACAGGGGAAGTTCACCAGAGTCCTCTGAGCTATAAGCACCTTTCAAGTGTTGCCCCCCCTGCCCCCATCCATATAGAAAATGTATGGAATGTGGCACACATTGCACTAGCCTTCTGCCCAAGCCCTATGCATCAAGTGGAATTATTGTAATAATAATTATATACTACTTTTTTGCCAAATAAGGATGCGGGTGGCGCTGTGGTCTAAACCACTGAGCCTCTTGGGCTTGCCGATCAGAAGGTCGGCGGTTCAAATCCCTGCGACGGGGTGAGCTCCCGTTGCTCAGTCCCAGCTCCTGCCAACTTAGCAGTTCGAAAGCACGTCAAAGTGCAAGTAGATAAATAGGTACCGCTCCGGCGGGAAGGTAAATGGCATTTCTGTGCGCTGCTCTGGTTTCTGTGTTCTGTTGTGCCAGAAGCGGCTTAGTCATGCTGGCCACATGACCCAGAAAAACTGTTTGCGGACAAACGCCGGCTCTCTCGGCCTTTAAAGCGAGATGAGCGCCGCAACCCCAGAGTTGTCTACGACCGGACTTAACTGTCAGGGGTCCTTCATCTTTACCTTTTTGTGTGTGCCAAAATGGCTTCTAGTGGTGTACAAGTATAAAATCAATGGTAAAATCTACGCATAAAATATGCACCAACAGTTCCACCAGAGCACTAAAGCACCTGTAATTAATCTATACACCAAACATGAGCCAGTTAAAAAGCATGACCATTCAAACAACTTTTTTTTTTAAAAAAAAGGAACAGCAAAACAATAAGATCACAAGGGAAGGGGAATGCTTGCCTAAACAGAGGAGCTGGTGGGATGCCAATACGGATGAAAATTTTCTTATTTCAGCAGGGAGGGCATTCCAGAACACTAGAGCCACCAGTGAAAATCCCCACCTCCATGTTACTACAAGCCAATAGTCATCTGGCCTTGGTGAAAATAACTGGGTTCCATTTGCTGATTGTAATGCCCTGGGTGTCTGAGACACAAAATTTCAACACCTGGTGCGCGCTTCTGTCACTGGACTTTGTTGAAAACAGCTTTTCCATGCGAACCAGGAAGTGACATCTCCAGAAAGTGGAATGACTCTTCTTTTCTTATCTCTGTGGCTCCAATCTCCTGGGCAACGCAGACACCTTAGGCAGTTGAATGTGTATGTGTACTCCATCCATTTCACTCCCTCCCACCACTTCCTTCCGGACAGTGGCAACCCATGCTACGCCACTGTCCTGCACAATCAGGGGTTCAGATGGCATGGAGTGCCTCTGCATGTACAAGTGACAGGAACATAGGAAGCTGAGTCAGGTTATTGGTCCATCTAGCTCATTATTGTCTACTCTGACTGGCAGTGGCTCTCCAGGACTTCATGGCAGACCCTATACCACTGAGTTATGTCCCCTGTGGTGTGCAGGCATCCCATTTCAGACATCCCTCTCACTTGTGGCGGGAAAGAAGGATGCACTGGCATGGGGGGGGGTGAGGTCAGCAGGTTTTGGACCCACCCCCTCAATGCATTTAGTGTACACATGGAAGAGAGTGAACAGGTAATTGAACAGCTATGGAAAACTTCACCAAGCTGGTACCCACTAGATCGTGGAATCACAGAACTGTAGAGTTGGAAAGGACCACAAGGATCATAGAATCATAGAATCGTAGAGTTGGAAGAGACCACACGGGCCATCCAGTCCAACCCCCTGCCAAGCAGGAAACACCATCAAAGCATTCCTGACAGGTGGCTGTCAAGCCTCTGCTTGAAGACCTCCAAAGAAGGAGACTCCACCACACTCCTTGGCAGCAAATTCCACTGTGATATTCTAGTCCAACCTCCGGCAGTCCAGGAATGCTTTCACCCAACATGGGGCTTGAACCCACGACCCTAAGATTTAAGAGTCTCTTAATCTACGTGGATGGCTAAACCACAGAGCCTAGTGCTTGGCGATCAGAAAGTCGGCGGTTCAAATCCCCGCGATGGGGTGAGCTCCCATTGCTTGGTCCCTGCTCCTGCCAACCTAGGAGTTCGAAAGCATGCCAGTGCAAGTAGATAAATAGGTACCACTCTGGCGGGAAGGTAAACGGCGTTTCCGTGCGCTGCTCTGGTTCGCCAGAAGTGGCTTAGTCATGCTGGCCACATGACCTGGAAGCTGTATGCTGGCTCCCTCGGCCAATAATGCGAGATGAGCGCCGCAACCCCAGAGTCGGACATGACTGGACCTACTGGTCAGGGGTCCCCTTTACCCTTTACCTAATCTACCAATTGAGTTATCTCAGTGTTTTGCACTACCAGCTTCCATCACTTTTAGCCAGCACAGCTTCAGAAGCAAAGAGGGGCCAGTTCTTGGAGGTGAAAAGTTCTGAGATCTGGATTTGTGCCTTTAATTGTGTGACGCTTTGCAAGATATTTCGAGTCCCACTTGCAAAGTGAATTTAATTGCAAGGAGCCAGAAGCACGGGCATCTGAGTCAAGGTCACAACCAGGACTGCTGCTGCTTTAATAAACACCTCCAGTCCTCACTGATTAATTCTAAATACATCAGAGGCCAGCCTAGCGCACACATGATCTCTGATTCCCAGCAATTGCTGTTGACACCCGAAGTGGCTCAAAGATTAAGGGGAGCGAGGTGATGAGCAATGGAGAGAGATTAGAAATTTCTTCTCCAGGAAGATCTGGCTGGTGGCAGAGGAGACGTCTTGGCAATGCCTGCAAAGCAAGGATAATGGATGAGAGTTTTAGGGAGAGGGCTGGAGATAGTGGTCCGAGATCCAGCCACTTGCTTGGAAGACTGGGGTAAAGAGGGAAGGGAGGAGGAGAAATCAGATGCTTTATTTGTGCACATTCCACTTCATGAATGGTTTTTTAAACACAAAATATTGTACCTGCCCAGAATAGATGATTTTCCAGAGGTGAATATTATTAGTAGAAGCACCAGTAACAACACTAGTAATAGTACAGGATCATAGACTTGTTGGAAGGGACCCTGGGGGTTATCTAGTCCAACCCCCTTGCTGCAGGAATCTCAAGTTTCCATGACTGGTGGCCATCCAACCTCTGCTTAAAAGCCACTTCCCTGGAACTGGTATTCAGACATGCAGTGCCTTTAACCCTGGATCACAACCAGCAGCTGTCGACAGCCTTTTTGTTTGTGATTTGCCTGATCCTTCTTCAAAGCCATTCAAACTGGTGGTCATCACCGCAGCTGGGGGTTGTGAAGTCCATAAACAGATATTAATGGATTTTGGGGAAGGGTCTTTGCTCAGCAGGAGAAATTCTGCCTTGCATGCAGAATGTCCCAGGTTCAATCCCCTGCATTTGGGAGATACTAATGGTAAAGGATCCCTGACAGTTAAGTCCAGTCGCAGACGACTCTGGGGTTGTGGCGCTCATCTCGCTTTAAAGGCTGAGGGAGCCGGCGTTTGTCTGCAGACAGTTTTTCTGGGTCATGTGGCCAGCATGGCTAAGCCACTTCTGGCACAACAGAACACCGAAACCAGAGCAGCACAAGGAAACACCATTTACCTTCCTGCCAGTGTGGTACCTATTTATCTACTTGCACTTTTTTTTGGTGTGCTTTCGAACTGCTAGGTTGGCAGGAGCTGGGACAGAGCAACGGGAGCTCACCCCGTTGCGGGGATTCAAACCGCCGACTTTCTGATCAGCAAGCCCAAGAGGCTCAGTGGTTTAGACCACAGCGCCACCAGTGCTTGCCGATCGGAAGGTCGGCGGTTCGAATCCCCACGGCTAGGTGAACTCCCGTTGCTCGGTCTCTGCTCCTGCCAACCTAGCAGTTCGAAAGCATGTCAAAGTGCAAGTAGATAAATAGGAGCCGCTCCGGCGGGAAGGTAAACGGCGTTTCAGTGTGCTGCTCTGGTTCGCCAGAAGCGGCTTTGTCATGCTGGCCACATGACCCAGAAGCTGTACGCCGGCTCTCGGCCAATAAAGCGAGATGAGCGGCGCAACCCCAGAGTCGGACACGACTGGACCTAATGGTCAGTGGTCCCTTTACCTTTACCTTTTTATTGGCCCTATTATTGAAAATGGTGTTTGTGTGAGAGAGGGAGAGAGAGAGAGAGAGAGTGAGAACTCATCTTGGAAAAACTTAAAAGATTTTCACATTCTATGCTTGGATTGGGAATATGATGTCCTGGGAGGATGGAATGGAGTTATGGGGGGGGGGACTCACCCCTCCCACCCTGGCGGAGGCAGATGGACCAGTTCCAACTCTTTTCTCAAAGGCAGCCTGAAGAGGGAAATAAAAAAAAGTCGCAAATCATCAATCATAGCGAGGCAGCCGAGTTGCAGAGAGGACACTGGAAACAGATAGCAGAACAGAAGGAAATATTGTCACATGCATAAATAGCTCTTAATAAATAATCACCAAACAGGAACGGGCATAGCAGGCTTCCGAGTCAGAGATAATGGCAGCTGAAAGCGTCTCGGTACTTGTTTGAAATTCTCCTGCATACTCAATTTCAGGATCTGGAGCTGGCTGGATGTCTGCTATGAATGTAGAATGTGTTCTTCCCCCTCCCCTCCTTGGTGTGTGGGCTGGCCTCACCTTGGCCATGATGCCACTTCTTAGGTATTTGTTAAGAAAGGGAGGTGGAGGGGTGTGTGTGAGGAATCCAATCTCATTCTGCAATCCCTAATTTGCACTTTTTGAAGCAAAACACCTTTTGAAATGTGCGCTTTTCCAAATTCCGTGATGCAGTTCGGCAGCCAGAGAATGTCGGTGAAAGTGTACGCCTTAAGGGGAAAGCATACCTAAGGGACCGCCTCTCCTGGTATGCCCCACAGAGGACCTTAAGGTCCTCAAATAATAACATTTTGGAGGTCCCGAGCCACAAGGATGCTAGGCTGGCCTCAACTAGGGCCAGGGCCTTCTCAGTACTGGCCCCGACTTGGTGGAACGGTCTGTCACAAGAGACCAGGGCCCTGCGGGATTTGACATCTTTCCGCAGGGCCTGCAAGACGGAGCTGTTCCGCCTGGCCTTTGGGTTGGTTTTAGTTTAACCCTGATGTTTCATTCCTTTATTGTTTTATTGGTGGGCTACTTAAAAATGAGGCTGCATTTTAAACTTCAAATCGTATTTTAACTTCCATTTTAATTGATTGTTTTGTATGTTTTGTTGTGATTTTATGGATGTGAGCCGCTCTGAGCCTGGTCTTGGCTGGGAAGGGCGGGGTAAAAATAAAAATTTATTATTATTATTATTATGACAGTTCACACTTCCCAACATTTCACGTCATTGGATGACCACCGAATCCCCAAATTCCAGTATTACGAGAGAGGGAAAAGAACTTATCTCCATCTACTTTCTCCACACCACAAAAAGCACACACACACACACACACACAC
This sequence comes from Darevskia armeniaca, assembly GCA_034641395.1. Taxonomy (NCBI): domain Eukaryota; kingdom Metazoa; phylum Chordata; class Lepidosauria; order Squamata; family Lacertidae; genus Darevskia; species Darevskia armeniaca. Next base: position 231,187 of record JAWWNF010000120.1, read on the forward strand.
ACACACACACACACACCCATTTCACAAATTTAGAGCTACCTTTGCTTCTCTCAAAAATTATCAGAAGAGTTACTGAAGGTCAATCTTCCTCATTTGCTCTGAATTCCTTGCTGGGGAATCTAACTTTTTTTAAAAAATGACAGTCTGCGTTGCCTAAAACTGAGATTTTAGCCTTAGGGAGCCAGGCTGAAATTAAATTCCAAAATCCCTTACCTATCACAGATCCCATTCCACATGATAAGGATGAATAACAATTTCAACAAGAGATGCATGACAGCAGCAAATGCTTTCGGAAACAATAAACGGGGGGATGGCATCACTGTCGTGTTTCGCACCTGCTACCCTCCTGGTGCGGGTGCTGACATTAGCATGCCGATGCATAATCAGAAAAGCAAGGAGCATAGGTACCAATGGGGGCCATATAAAAGCATGCAGAACTTATGGCATGTGGGTCCCTGCCGCCTCACTATTTTTTTTCTTCATGCTGTAGAGGAGCACAATTCTAGATGCTTAAAAGCAAGTGAGACCTGAGCTGTTAGGGAAATTGCACCCATATTTAATAAATATATAACACTCAAAAAACCACAGTCATGTATAGCAGTATGCAAAACACACACAAAAAGTGACCAGCTGATAAATCAGTCTCCACGTAACATAATTATTAAATACTAGTAGACTTTTAGCCCGTTAAATTAACGGGCGCTAGAACATACGCGCCTGGACGAAGCAGTCGAAGTCGGGCTGCTTCTCGCCTCGCCAGTGCCACCAGAACCACTCGGAGCCCCAGGCCGGCACCGAGAAGACCCCCCAGTGGACGAACATGCAGACCTTGGCGGCGTCAAACCAGCCCGGCAGCGGCCGAGCATCCAAGCTGGGCCAGTCGGGGGTGTAGCGCTGAGGGGGCGCCGAGGCAGAGGCTGCCCCGGCCAAGCAGAGCCACGCCGCCGCCCGCAGGAAAAGCCCCCAGCCCGTCTCCAAGCTGGGCCAGTCGGGGGTGTAGCGCTGAGGGGGGCGCCGAGGCAGAGGCTGCCCCGGCCAAGCAGAGCCACAAAGCCCCCAGCCCGTCTCCATGTCTTTCACCTCAGCAATCGCCGCTCAGAACGGCGCTCTCCGATTGGCGCCAGCAAGTGCTTTCTTCGGCCAATCGCAGCCTCGCACGCGACCTGCCTCTGCGCTCCAAGTCCCAACGGCTGTCCGTGGGGCACATGCGCAGTAGCGCAATCCCAGGGACACAGGGACTGGATGCAGAGACACCTGCACTTTATTATAGAGGATAAGAACCCACTAAACATATACAATTGTAACGAGATGTACGGTATAAAGTCACAAAACCAAAAATCCAAACATACAAGTTTGCATAAACATGCTATCATAGAGCTGTAAGATCAAAATTCAAAATGTCCCGTGCAATCCACATGGGTCTGGTGGAGGTTCCAAAGGTCCAAAGAGTTAATGATGAAAATAATGTGATCTTGCCAGTCCTCAATGAGGGGGTTTGATTGTCACGATGATGGTTCCAGGTACTGTAGGGTCTGGCGATGGAGCTGTGGTCTCGCCAGTCAAAGATGTGTAAGTGGTGTTGCCATGAGGGAACATAGCAAACCAAAAAAAAAAAAAAAAAGGGACAAGGTTACCAGGATTATAATTCTTGTTTCGCCAAGTTGGCTTCATCAGCGCAGAATATGATGTAAGGTGTTGTCAGGAGACAGCAGAGCCCTCCTGCTTCTCCAGCGTTGAGCCAATATCGGGATCAGCCAGCTATTCTGGAGACTGACTCCAGCGGAACGTCCGAAGGGAGCTCCGAGGAAGAGGAAGTGGTGGGAGGGCTTTCGACAGCCTCTCAGAGCCATAGCTCCGCATTAGGGGGAAGGAAAAGAAGAAACACCAGCTGCTTCCGCTTCCCGAGATGCTTTAGAAAACAGCGGGAAACCCCCACATCCAGCAGTTACGGCAACTGATAGCCATGGAGTTAGATGTATTTACGATGTGCTTAGAGTTGTAAACCAATTAGTAGTAATAAAGCTTTTATGGCTCAATCACTCGGACTCTCTTTGAATGCCTGGCAGAAGAGGATCCCGGAGGAGTGTGACAGGTGTAAAAATATATACATTCAGTTCTTTAACCATATGAATGCTAATTCCATGTTTCCCATATTTAATAAGCCATAGGCACATGGAGAAAAGACTATAGATTTGCGTTACTTAGGAGGATACTGTTGCCCACATCTCAATCTCTAAGCGGCGAGAGACTCCAGGAGTTCAACCCAGGGTTCAATTTCATTGCAAGGAAGGTCGTGGCAGACTATGCTGTCTTTAGGACGTGGGTCGGCAAACTAAGGCCCAGGGACCGGATCCGGCCCAATTGCCTTCTGGATCCGGCTGACGGACAGTCCGGGAATCACCGCCTGGATTGGCGTGGGGATTCTGATCATTTGGGCTGTGCCATTTCCCCCCTCCCTCTCACACACTGCGGCGGCGCCTCCTCCCTCCCTCCTCCTGGATTCTCCCTGCCCTGCCTAGAAGAGGAAGGGGGCTGGGCTTTGTTGAGCTAGTGTGGTGTAGCGGTTAAGAGTGGTAGACTCGTAATCTGGTGAACCGGGTTCGCGTCTCCACTCCTCCCCATGCAGCTGCTGGTTGACCCTAGTCACACTTCTTTGAAGTCTCTCAGCCCCACTCACCTCACAGAGTGTTTGTTGTGGGGGAGGAAGGGAAAGGAGAATGTGAGCTGCTTTGAGACTCCTTTGGGTAGTGATAAAGTGGGATATCAAATCCAAACTCTTCTTCTTCTCTTCTTGAGCCGCGGTTGGCTGAGCACCATTTTAAGTAGCCCCTCTCCGGAGCCAGCCCTTTCGGGCTGCTTACTGTCCCACCACCGCCGCCAGTCCCTGGTGCTCGCAAGGCACAGGTAAGCAGCAACTGGGGCTTGTCCGATGCTGTGGAGAAGGGAGGGGCACCTCTACCTGCGTCGCCTTGGCACCTCTACCTGCAAAGGACTGTGGCACTCAATAATTCCTGAGTCTCTCGCCCTAGCCAGCCCTCTCCACCACAAGTGCAATTTGCTCGATGACAGGATTTGTTTTTAATTCAGAGGGTGACTCATCGGATGAGTTTCATTAGTGACTTGACATTCCCTTATGGAAATGATACACGGCACCCCTCTCTCTGCCGTCTCAATTGTTCCTAATAATAATAATAATAATAATAATAATAATAATAATCTTTCAGGGGCACAGTTACCGCATTCAGGACCAGGGAGTTCTCTACACCTGCCTGCCTCCTGTCCCCCCAAAACAGTACTTCTGTCTTGTCAGGATTCAACCTCAATCTGTTAGCTGCCATCCATCCTCCAACCGCCTCCAGACACTTCCCGACGTTCCTGCCACCTCGCCTTCCTGGCGTGGCCTCGTAGACGGATGGGCCACCCGTGTCTCTATGGGTCCTTTATCTCTCCTCTTACTTTGGCACTATTAATTTGAAGCAAGCCACGGTGGGTGGGTAAACTCCAAAGACTTGTCTGACGAAATAAATAATATTAAAATGACACTGTTGGAGAAAGAGCCAGCAATCCAGCTTCCTTTTCTCCCACTTCCCCCCCACTTTTGATGGGCAATTTCCTCCCGCCCTCCCGGTCGGCTTCTCATGGCGTATTCATGAGGACGGATTTACTACCATAATTATGTTACCTACAGCCGATTCGTGGGGATTTATGTCTTTGCAAGGAATGTGAGAGCCGGAAGGGGGTGTTTGTGCACTAGAAATAAAATGAATTTCTTTTTTGGGAGCGGGGATGTCTTGTAGAGTTTTCCCTTTTCTTTTCTGTCTTGTCTTTGATGGCAAGGCTTTATGGCAGTACAATGGTGATGACAGGAAAGTGGTTAATTTATTGGAAAAGGGAGACAGTCTTGCTTGAAAGCAGCATTATATGATTCTGGAAGGCTGAGGCGAGTGGCAGAGAGAATTCCCAGAGTGGGTGTGGGGCAGGTGGGGTGGGGGAGAGCAAGGTTTTAACGGTCCACCCCTCATTTCCCAGGGAATTCTGCGAACTGTCGCTCTGTATGGGGAATAGGGGGTCCCCTAACAACTCTTCGCTTCTGGGCACTGCAGTTTAAGAAGAACATTGGCAAGCTACTCTTGTCATGAATCCCATGGAAGTGTTATGGAAGTGGAAGTTTAGATCCCAATAAGGAATAGGGAGAGCTCTGGCAATTGGAGCTAAATGTCCCAATTCCGGGCATCACAATTTAAGAAAGATGTTGACAAGCTGGAAGGTGTGCAGAGATGGGTGACCAAGATGATCAAGGGTCTGGAAACCAAGCCTTATGAGGAACGGTTGAAGGAGCTGGGTATGTTTAGGCGACTGGAGGAGATATGCTTTGTTGCTGTTCAGTCGTTCAGTCATGTCCGACTCTTCGTGACCCCATGGACCTGAGCACACCAGGTACTCCTGTCTTCCACTGCCTCCCGCAGTTTGGTCAAACTCAAGTTAGTAGCTTCAAGAACACTGTCCAACCATCTTGTCCTCTGTCGTCCCCTTCTCCTTGTGCCTTCCATCTTTCCCAACATCAGGGTCTTTTCCAGGGAGTCTTCTCTTCTCATGAGGTGACCAAAGTCTTGGAGCCTCAGCTTCAGGATCTGTCCTTCCAGGGAGCACTCAGGGCTGATTTCCTTCAGAATGGAGAGGTTTGATCTTCTTGCAGTCCATGGGACTCTCAAGAGTCTCCTCCAGCACCATAATTCAAAAGCATCAATTCTTCGGCGATCAGCCTTCTTTATGGTCCAGCTCTCAGTTCCATACATCACTACAGGGAAAACCATAGCTTTAACTATACGGACCTTTGTCGGCAAGGTGATGTCTCTGCTTTTTAAGATGCTGTCTAGGTTTGTCATTGCTTTTCTCCCAAGAGCTTGTGCAGGTATCCACCGTTAATATAACAAAAGTGAAGGCAGGTGCCCTACCTTATCTCTGGAGAGAATTCCCAGGATGAAAAGTCCAAGAGCCTGGTCCCTCATTTCTTTGCAGGAGCAGGAAAGCCTGTCTTCTGACAAGAAATGATGTCCTTTGCTCATCTGACGCTTGTGCTGCATATTCATGAGTCAAGATTGGGGAGAACGTTCCTAGGATGCAGGTGCAGCAATTAGAGAGCTGTAGATGGATTGAGGGCAGCTGGAGATGGTAGGGAGGGAAGGAAGGGACTGGATTCAGTTTACCACCACATCTGCAAATAACCATCACCAGGACTACTGCTTCTACTGAAGTCAAGACTAAGGTCAGATTACTCTCAGCATCAGGAGACGTTGGCGGGGCAGTGGGGCTTACGTAAGAACATAAGAAGAGCCTGCTAGGTCAGGCTAATGGTCCAGCTAGCCCAGCATCCTCTTCTCACAATGGTCAACCAGATGACTTTAGGAAACAGGAAAGCAGGACCTGAGAACAATAGCAAGTCTACCTTCCTGTGATTTCTAGCAACTGGTACTTGGAAGCATTCCTGCCTCCAGCTTTGGAGGGCAGAGCATAGCAAAGTCTCATAAAATCATAGAATCTTAGAGTTGGAAGGGACCCCACACTAAAAAAGGGGGAGTTTATTTAATAATAATAATAATAATAATAATAATAATAATAATAATAATAATAATTTATTTATACCCTGCCCATTTGGCTGGGTTTCCCCAGCCACTCTGGGCGGCTTTCAACAGAACATTAAAATACAATAATCTATTAAACATTAAAAGCCTCCCTAAACAGGGCTGCCTTCAGGTGTCTTCTAAAGGTCTGGTAGTTGTTGTTCTCTTTGACATCTGAAGGGAGGGCGTTCCACAGGGTGGGTGCCACTACCGAGAAGGCCCTCTGCCTGGTTCCCTGTAACTTGGCTTCTCGTAGTGAGGGAACCGCCAGAAGGCCCTCGGCGCTGGAACTCAGTGTCCGGGCTGAACGATGCGGGTGGAGACGCTCCTTCAGGTATACTGGGCCGAGGCTATTTAGGGCTTTAAAGGTCAGCACCAACACTTTGAATTGTGCTCGGAAACATACTGGGAGCCAGTGTAGGTCTTTCAAGACAAGTGTTATGTGGTCTCGGCGGCCGCTCCCAGTCACCAGTCTAGCTGCTGCATTCTGGATTAGTTGTAGTTTCCGGGTCACCTTCAAAGGTAGCTCCACGTAGAGCGCATTGCAGTAGTCCAAGCGGGAGATAACTAGAGCATGCACCACTCTGGAGAGACAGTCTGCAGGCAGGTAGTGTCTCAGCCTGCGTACCAGATGGAGCTGGTAGACAGCTGCCCTGGATGCAGAATTAACCTGTGCCTCCATGGACAGCTGAGAGTCCAAAATGACTCCCAGTCTGCGCACCTAGTCCTTCAGGGGCACAGTTACTCCATTCAGGACCAGGGAGTCCCCCACACCTGCCTGCCTCCTGTCCCCCAAAAACAGTATTTCTGTCTTGTCAGGATTCAACCTCAATCTGTTAGCCGCCATCCCCAAACTCTAAAGTTTATATGTCCCTGGACCCCAAAATAAACATTGGGATACCCCTTATCTCACACAATCACACAATCTCAACGATATTGGTTTTTCAAAGTTATCATGCTTCCAAAAGACTCATAAATGCATGATGACATCACATAGTCTCCATGCACACACTTACAATTAGTCGTATTTATCGATTTGGGGTTTTCTTTCCCCCTCAGGCTTCCCTAAATGCAACCCATAAATTCAAAGATTTATTTATTTATTTCTTTTTTAAAAAGTTTTTTTATTTGCAAACACCTACATCTTCTTTTATTTTATTTTTTTATTTTTTTATTATAATTTTATAATAAAATAACAAAGGAAATAATGTAAGCTTTGGGGTTTCAAAGATGTTTATTGATTTGTATGAATTTGTATTTAAGTTATTAGAAAATGATTGAACTGCAAATAAAAATAAATTCAAAGATTCCTGTGCTTAAAATGCTGCAGTTTTGTGTGTTTCCTCTAATAACGTTTGTACTTGACCAGGAGGAAATGTTCCAGCAGTGAAGCTGATGTGGAATGGAAAGTCCCTATTTTCATCTGAGGAATGTTGGAGGGCGAGACATAGCCACCTTCACCTCAAAAAGGATATTGTAGAATTGGAAAAGGTTTAGAAAAGGGCCACCAAAATGACCAAGAAGATGAATCAGCTCTAGGGTTGCCATATTTTGAAGAGTAAAAAAGAGGACACAGAGCCTAGGGCTTGCCGATCAGAAGGTCGGCGGTTCGAATCCCCGCGACGGGGTGAGCTCCCGTTGCTTGGTCCCTGCTCCTGCCCACCTAGCAGTTCGAAAGCACGTCAAAGTGCAAGTAGATAAATAGGTACCGCTCTGGCGGGAAGGTAAACGGCGTTTCCGTGCGCTGCTCTGGTTTGCCAGAAGCGGCTTAGTCATGCTGGCCACATGACCTGGAAGCTGTACGCCGGCTCCCTCGGCCAATAAAGCGAGATGAACGCTGCAACCCCAGAGTCGGACACGACTGGACCAAATGGTCAGGGGTCCCTTTACCTTTACCTCGGGTTAGATACGCTTCATGTTACAGATGCTTCAGGTTACAGACTCTGCTAACCCAGAAATATTACCTCGGGTTAAGAACAGGTTACAGACTCTGCTAACCCAGAAATATTACCTCGGGTTACCCAGGTGGCGCTGTGGGTTAAACCACAGAACCTAGGGCTTGCCGATCAGAAGGTCTGCGGTTCGAATCCCCGTGACGGGGTGAGCTCCCGTTGCTCGGTCCCATCTCCTGCCAACCTAGCAGTTCGAAAGCACGTCAAAGTGCAAGTAGATAAATAGGTACCGCTCTGGCGGGAAGGTAAACGGCGTTTCCGTGCGCTGCTCTGGTTCGCCAGAAGCTGCTTAGTCATGCTGGCCACAGGACCTGGAAACTGTACGCCGGCTCCCTCGGCCAGTAAAGCGAGATGAGGGCCGCAACCCCAGAGTCGGTCACGACTGGACCTAATGGCCAGGGGTCCTTTTACCTTTACCTTACTTTTAAACTACGGATCGCTTTGACGACTCTCATTTTAAATGCCCCTACTATATGTAGGCTATATAAGCTGTGATATATTGCTAGTAGCAATGTTCTTAACTTTCAGCAACATAATAATAATAATAATACATATTGCTCCTCACCTGCCACATGAAAGTATTTGCCTCATGGTCACATCTTTGTGAACATAAGTGTGCACAGAACAATTTATTGAACTGTTTAACATGTACAAATAGACTCTCCTTAAGGGCTGGGGGATGTTAACTCTTGCCCTCCCAGAGTCCTTCAAGGTCTTGTAGCTGAGCCAGAGTCCTTTTAATTCAGCCACAAAAGAAGGGATTTATACAGTATGCAACTAGTTTAAGATGCTGCTCTGTTGTGATTCTCTGCTGCAGACTAGCATAGATCTGAGTCTAATACACTAGAAAAAATTTCTTGGGTTGCTGTAAACGGAAAAAACCAAACCAAAAACCCTAGACATTTTGCCAAGTTTGAAATATCCACCCAGACAGAAATTTTAACCCTGAAAAAGAGGACATGTCTGGGAAAAAGAGGACACATGGCAACTGACCTGAAAAGGAGGACATGTCCTGAAAAAAGAGGACATATGGCAACTCTACCTATGAATAAAGATTTCAGCGTCTGGGACTTTTTAGAGAAAAGGTGAGTGAGAGGTGACATGACAGATGTTTACAAAACTGTGCATGGCAGAGTGAAAGTGGATAGAGAAAAGTTTTTCTCTTCTTATCTCATCACCCTTGGAATTGTGAACATCCAATGAATGGATGTGGGGAGGTCCCCATCCCCATTGCTCCTTGAGCTATATCTTCCTCTCTCTTTCTTGGCCTCCTTCTCTGAAAGATCTTCCCTCCTGCCCTTGATATTCTCAAGCAGGGAGTTCTGGTGTAGTTAGGCACCTGGTCTCATCCAGCAAAGCAGTTCTTAGGTCCTTTGCTATTTTTAGAAATAATTTTGCCTTTGCTCTTTTATTAAAGAAGAAAATGAAATAATGATTTTGATGAGATTCACTTGATGAAAAATTAAAGATTAAAATCATGCAGCCAGAAAGATTAAAGCGCTGAATGTTTCTCTGGAATTAAGTATTTCCATCTCATGGAGAGATCCAACAGGGTCCATTGAATCAAAGACTCATAGAATTGTAGAGGTGGAAGGGACACCAAGAGTCATTTAGTCCAACCCCTGCAATGCAGGAATCTCAGCTAAAGCTTCCGTGACAGATAGCTATGCAACCTCTACTTAAAAACCTCCAAGGAAGGAGAGTCCACAACCTCCCATGGGAGACTGCTCCACTTTCACACAAGATGAATATTAATTCTGTCTCTTTTTTTGATAGAGTTAGAAGCTTAGTGGATCAGGGAATGCTGCAGATTCTACTGCAGGAGGTGCCCCTTGAACATTCTGTAGGGAAGAAAAAACACAGGCAATCCAAGCTTATTTTGGCACTTGCACATGCTTTAAAGATAATTTTTAGAAACCCACCATTAACAATAATCACATATCTGTCTGAGCATGAGCCGTGTAGTGTTCCTTTTTGGGGGAGGGTCTTGGCTGACAGGCTGGAGTTATACTGCTATGCTTGTGAGATGTGGAATATTTTTTTATTCAATCTGCCTTGTGTCTTTTCCCTCTTTCAGAAGGAGAACCACGCTCCCGTTGCCAGTACTATTAATAATTCTTTTTGTTTGTTTGGTTTTTACAAAACAGCTTGATCAAGTCACAAGGGTTGTTTGTAGTTCTGTTGCAGATACTAGCTAAGGAACAGGGATGCTTGCAAGAATCGTCCCCATTCAAATTTTTAAAACTTGATTTGTAGGTTTCAAGTCACTTTATCTTGCCTCTGGAGCAGCGATGCCAAGAGATCGGTCTTTCTTCTTGATGTCAAGGTTGTCTTCAAAATCCAGGCTTCTGTCCTATTACAGAGCCTAGGGCTTGACGATCAGAAGGTTGGCAGTTCGAATCCCCATGACAGGGTGAACTCCTGTTGTTCGGTCCCTGCTCCTGCCAACCTAGCAGTTCGAAAGCACGTCAAAGAGCAAGTAGATAAATAGGAACCGCTACGGCGGGAAGGTAAACGGCGTTTCCGTGCGCTGCTCTGGTTCGCCAGAAGTGGCTTAGTCATGCTGGCCACATGACCCGGAAGCTGTACGCCGGCTCCCTCGGCCAGTAAAGCGAGATGAGCAGCACAACCCCAGAGTCATTCACAACTGGACCTAATGGTCAGGAGTCCCTTTACCTTCACCTTTATGCTGTGTCTCCACAGCTGGAGCCAGCAATGCTTCTGAAAACGAGTTGCTGGAAACCACAGGAGGGAAGAGGGCTCTTGGTCTCAAATTCTGCTTGCAGCTTTCCCATTAAGGCACTTGGTTAACCACTGTGATGACAGGATGCTGGACTAGTTCGGCCATTGGCCTGATCCAGCAACCCAGCTCTTATGTTCTTGTGTTTGCCACAATTTTCAGCGTGCACCTTTGTTTTTTCCCCTTTGTTGTTGTTCAGTCGTTCAGTCGTGTCCGACTCTTCGTGACCCCATGGACCAGAGCCAAACTCATGTTAGTAGCTTCAAGAACACTGTCTAACCATCTCATCCTCTGCCGTCCCCTTCTCCTTGTGCCCTCAACCTTTCCCAACATCAAGGAGTCTTCTCTTCTCATGAGGTGACCAAAGTACTGGAGCCTCCACTTCAGGATCTGTCCTTCTAGTGAGCACGCAGGGCTGATTTCTTAATTTCTTTAAGGATGGATAGGTTTGATCTTCTTGCAGTCCATGGGAATCTCTAGAGTCTCCTCCAGCACCATAATTTTTCCCTTCATGACCCCATGGACCAGAGCACGCCAGGCACGCCTATCCTTCACTGCCTCTCGCAGTTTGGCCAAACTCATGTTAGTAGCTTTTTTCCCTTACAAGTTACTAATGCACACCAGCACATATGCATATCAGTTAAATCACAGGAGAAAACGGGAACCTGGAAACAATTGCATGCCGATTCATCCTTTTCTCGCTGATTTAATCAATCCATGTGTCTGCTGATGTGCGTGTAGGAAGGCACAGACTAAAAATTGCCGTGAAGTGTGCATGCACCAATTCCAAAATTAATTCTGGGAATTACTGAAGTAAAGCTAGACGGAAGGTGGGGAAGAATGCAAGGTTGAGTATGCCTGTTGGACAATAACAGAACTCAGCAGGAGAAACCTTCTCATCCCTACGAAGGGGCTCATTTGGATGCTTCATTTGGATGTATGTTACCCTGTTGACCCAAGAGGAGAAGAGATTACGAAACAGCAAGATGGTGACTTTGCCAGACCAGCCAGAGGCATGCAAAATTCCACAGGCAATTCCACCCTCATTCAGGATCCTTATTTACAAAAGCAGAAATGTGACTTCTGCAAGAAAGATCAAAATCATGACTCATGGAGATAATTGCACATTATGTTCCCCATGGAAAAGCAGAGGCATCCCTATAAGCAGTAAAACACAGATCAGAATAAGTGGTGCTGAGAAATTAATCCATTGAATTCACACCCCAACATATCCTTGGTTCCAGTCACTATTTTACCAAAGGTAAGAGATCCAATCAGGGGCTCAGATCTCATGGCAAATTTCCACGAGGGCTTAATAAAGGAATAAATTTGCAAACTGGTGTGGCAATGCGGAGAAGTGAATTTAACTTGGAGAAATGTGAAACTGAGAGAAACCAAAATGGACAGATTTCTCCATTCCTGGTCTCTAAGCCCCTTTGTATGATCAGTGGTGCAGAAAGGGGACCAGGGTGATGCTCAAGTATAGGGAGCAGGTGGCGCTGTGGTCTAAACCACCGAGCCTCTTGGGCTTGCTGATCGGAAGGTCAGTGGTTTGAATCCAATTGTTGGGATGAGCTCCTGTTGCTCAGTCCCTGCTCCTGTCAACCTAGCAGTTCGAAAGCACACCAATGCAAGTAGATAAATAGGAACCGCTCCGGTGGGAAGGTAAATGGCATTTCTGTGCGCTCTGGTTTCCGCCACGGAGTTCCATTGTGCCAGAAGCGGTTTAGTCATGCTGGCCACATGACCCGGAAAACTGTCTGTGGACAAACGCTGGCTCCCTTGGCCTGAAGCGAGATGAGCTCCATAACCCCATAGTTGCCCTTGGCAGGACTTAACAGTCCAGGGGTCCTTTATCTTTACCTTTATTTCATCCGTTGCATCCTGATTGGGTTGGGCCATTGCTACTAGATCCTTCATGGAAATGAAGGGTCCACCTCCTACTATATTCATTGTAAAAACTGAATTGAGCCAAGGCAGGGACACATTCAAGCTGTAGACTCCCCCTTCCTAACACACACACACTTGTGAAAGATGTTACACATCGTAAATCCCTCTACTGCCGCCGCCGCAATACAGCTGTGCCTGAAGATTTATGGATCCAGGCACCCTCATTTGGTTTATGTTTTGTCTGGGGAGAAACACAGCTGCATGCTGCTACTTTGTCAAGTAAATGTCACACCACACTTAATTGCCCAATAACAAATGGCGATGGGGGAACAATATAGATATAACATTGCCACACACTCCTTCTCAACCTGCCCCCCCCCCACGCCCCACCACTCCCTGGCGTTGCCCTTGAGCAAACACATTCACCTACCTGGAATACTGTGTCCAATTCTGGGCACCACAGTTCAAGAAGGATACTGACAAGCTCGAACGTGTCCAGAGGAGGGCAACCAAAATGGTCAAAGGCTTGGAAACGATGCCTTATGAGGAACGGCTTAGGGAGCTGGGTATGTTTAGAATGGAGAAGAGAAGGTTAAGGGGTGATATGATAGCCATGTTCAAATATATAAAAGGATGTCATATAGAGGAGGGAGAAAGGTTGTTTTCTGCTGCTCCAGAGAAGCGGACACGGAGCAATGGATTCAAACTACAAGAAAGAAGATTCCACCTAAACATTAGGAAGAACTTCCTGACAGTAAGAACTGTTTGACAGTGGAATTTGCTGCCAAGGAGTGTGGTGGAGTCTCCTTCTTTGGAGGTCTTTAAGCAGAGGCTTGACAGCCACCTGTCAGGAATGTTTTGATGGTGTTTCCTGCTTGGCAGGGGGTTGGACTGGATGGCCCTTGTGGTCTCTTCCAACTCTATGATTCTATGATTCTATGATTCTTACATACTGTATTCCAAAGTTGCTGAGCCTTGGATCTGAAGCAGCAATGGGCAGTGTTTCAATGGGAACCATAGCCTCTGGGGCAGGGCCAACCCAATGCTTTCTGCCAGTAGCGGAGAAAGGTGGGTGCAGTGGGGGCAGGTCGCCCTGGGTGCCATCCCTTGGGGTTGACATCGCCACGGGCGGTGACGCTCTGGGTTCCAGAGCAGCTAGCTGCGCCTCTGCTTTCTGGCACCTGAGGTGAACTACAAAATGCCCCCCTCTCTCCCCACTAGGTAAGAAGGAGTGGGTGAAGGTCTATATCAGGAATGGGGAGGGGGGTAGATTGACATCTGGATCTGCTGTCTCTGTAGATCCTGCTGCCCAGTGGCAGGGGTGGTTGCCCCGGGCGCAAAATTCTTAGGGGTGCAAAATTTCAACACCTGGTGATACCTCAATACAGCTGTGCGTTTCCATCACTGGGCTCCGTTGAAAATGGCTTCTCTGTGCAAACCAGGATGTTATCTCTCCAGACAACAGAATGACTATTCTTATCTCTGTGGCTGTGATTTCCTGGGTGATGCGGACCCTGTTAGGCAGTTGATTGTGCATGTGTATGCCGTCCGTTTCTCTCCCATCCTCACCTTGCCCCGGGCCCTGGCAACCCACGCTATGCCACTGCTGCTGCCTGAGGCAGTTCCCTCACCTTGCCTCATGGGTGGGCTGGCCCGGCCCTGCTTGGGGGAGAAGGTTGAGCCAAGGAATGTCTAGGGGTACTTCCAGGTTTAATTTTGCAAAATGTGGCTGTTATTTCATGTTTTCTCAGGGAATTATCCTGTCACTTTTCTAACCCCAGAAAGTCCGATTTAAAAAAATGTGGGAGAGACTGTTGCTGGAAAGTGCATGTGTGCAGTCACTGACTGGCAATGCCATATAACCACCATGCAATGAATGCTCAGACCACTGGTCCATCTAGCTCAGTATTGTTTACACTAACTGGCAGCAACTCTCCAGGGTTTTAGACCCAGTGTCTCTCCCAGACCCGTTGTCAGGAGCCAAAGTCAAGCATAGGTCAGCAATAAAAAAAGACACGGTGTTGGTGTAGTTACCCGTATCTCATTTATTGAAAGAAACCAAAACAGTGAAGCCCTAGTGATCCCAGAAACTCTTCCCAGTGGGTCTTGTTTCTCCTCTCCAGCATCTTTCCTAATCAAACTGCATTTGCGCACAACCAAGCTCTGCTCTGCTCTTTTCATTTATCTCTGTGTTCTAGGAGACATGTGGGAAGGGGAGCTGGTAGCAACAGAGGGGGAGACTCCCTGGCTTCTTCAGCAGCCTGTCTCAACTCTGCCTCTTGGCCAACCTCCTCTCAAGCCTCCGCTTCAGCCTTGGAGTCTGAACTGCTCTCTGCCACAGCCTCTTCCTGCTCACTAAACCCTGTTATCTCTTCTGCTGCCAACACCTCCTCCTTCCAGTCTTCTCCTTCTTCTCCCTCTGACCACCTATCGCCATCTCACCACCAATCCCCTGGCTCTGAGCCTTCTTCTCCTGGAGGTTCCTTTGGTGGTTCCCCAGCTTGATTCCTCCTACCAGTCTTCTGCATCCTGCCAGTCCATGACATCTGCTGAGAGATGCTGGGGACCTTCTGCCCTACCAATGAGCTTCTGAGGGAGCTGAGCTGATAGTTTGATGGACAGCGCATGTCTCATCTCACACTGCCCTCTATTGAGGCTGACCCTTGAGTTCATTTTAATTATGCTCCTCCTATAATTTTTAATTATCAGGGAAGGGGACTAGCTTGGCATTCTTCAAAACCACAATATTGGTAGCCTCTGGAGGAGTTTCAGCAAGTCACTGTGTGTGACCCATGCAATGGCAGATAACTGCTGTTTGCAAACAGCAACATCGGATTTCACAGTTCATTTTTGATAGGATTCCTGGACTCCTGGGCATTCAGTCTTCTCATGTGCCCTGAAATGGTAGACTGCACAAATAACGAGTATTGTTTCTGGGGATTTCTAGATATTCGTTTAAAATATTTCTGATTAAGATATATGCTAGGTATTTCTGCTAATTCCTGGAAGCAGGAGGTTGGGCAAACTGGGAACTGTGTCAAGTGATCACAGAAATTATGCCTCGGCAGTGAGCATTTGAGTATATAAGAGGGAGCTTGAATTAAAAGTTGGAAAGACAGTCAAAAGATGTAGGTTGCTTCCTTTGGGCATTAGCACCTGGGATGTAGATCAAAACTCAAAATATGGCATTCTCCACTAGCAAAGCTGGGCTCTTGGTTTTAAGGAGGAAAAAGGCAATTTCGTGGAAGTCAAACCTAACATTAATATTAGCCGTGACAACTAAATAGAACCTCCATATACAGGGGTTATATACTTTGTGTACCAGATTAATAACAGGGCTTAATAAAAGGTTGTGGCTATCTGCCTTCCATGATATCTTAAAACAGGATTAACCACATTTAAGGAGAATTGGTTTTTCAATAGCTATTAGCAACAGTAGATTAATGATTCTAGACTTTATTGTTAACTTACTTGCAGTGGCATGAATTTGCACACTTGGGCATTGGAAAACTTCACAAACTCTGCCAATTTTGTAGTGATTTCCCCCCAGGGAGATGCTGCTTTGTCTTATTTTTATTCATTTAGCTATTAAATTTGTCAGACGCTTTATATTGCCCAGGGCAGCCCAAAGTGACTTACACCCAAACAAACAGACAATAAACCCCAAACAAATACATCAAAACCCACTCCTAAAATACACCCCACACACTCCTAAAAGGCCACAGATAGTTCAAGGCCAAAGGCTGGCTTGTAAAGTTTTTGTCTGGCGCCTAAAGATATGCAATAAAGGTGCCAGGTGAGCTTCTCTGGGGAGAGCATCCCACAAGCAGGGAGCCACCACAGAAAAGGCCCTGTTCTTGTGTTACCACCCTCTCGTGGAGGAGGCATATGAAGAAGGGCCTCAGAAGATGATCTCAGGGTCTGTGTAGGTTCATATGGAAAGAGGCGGTCCTTGAGGTATTGCAGTCCTGAGCCATTTAAGGCTTTCTAGGTCAAAACCAGCACTTTGGATTGGGCCAAGAAACTAATTGGCAGCCAGTGCACAATGGCGGAGCATATGCTCGCGCTGCCCAGGGTGGGTGCGCTCCCAAGGGGCGCAGAGCATGCCCTCCCAGGCATGGGATAGCTGCACACACCCTCCAATCCTGCTTCTTTCCTCTCCCCTTCCTGCTCGCCTGCCTCCTTCCCGTCCTCTCCCCTGCCTGCCTGCTTCCTCCGGCAACTCAACATCAAACCTATGTCTACGTACAAGATACTACATAAACTCAATAAACGTAACCGGCTGCGTTTTAACACAAATAAAGACCGTGATTTACTGTATCATATTAACATATCAACAAAGATAAGTTATAAAGTTCAAATAAGACCCAGTGAATCAGTTGTCTCTCCAATGAGTTATTGAAAGAAGTTCAAACATATACTAAAGTCTATTCCACATGTGTTTGTTCATGTAGTCCAAAACCAATGCATATGAAGGGTATATCCAGAATATTTTTTCCTTGTTTCACCACCCTAGGCTTCTTCAGTGGTTCAAATGAGATGTAACAACCACTACTATGCTATAGATCCACTGTTGTGTTACATCTCATTTGAATGCCTAGGATGGCGAATAATACTTTAGTATATGTTTGAACTTCTTTCAATAACTCATTGGAGACAACTGATTCACTGGGTCTTCTGACTTTTGTTGATATGTTAATTGTTCTTTAGTCGTTTAGTTGTGTCTGACTCTTCGTGACCCCATGGACTAGAGCACGCCAGACACTCCTGTCTTCCACTGCCTCCCGCAGTTTGGTCAGACTCATGTGATACGTTAATATGATACAGTAAATAACGGACTTAATTTGTGTTAAAACGCAGCTGGTTACATTTATTGGCTGGAGGAGGCAGGCAGGCAGGCAGGCAGGGGTGAGGACGGGAAGGAGACAGGCGAGCGGGAAGGGGAGAGGAAGGAACTGGCAAAGCGGCAAAGTGGCTCTTCCTCTGATGGCTCGCGGTAGGTGTGGGAGTCCGAGTCGCGTGCGGGTGGCGTGCCGAATGTCACTCCCCTCAGGGATGACAGTGATGTGCCCCCCTTCCTCCGCCAGTCCCAGTGCAGTCTGACCAGGATCGGTTTTATATGTTCATACCCCTGTGAGCAACCTGGCTGCCAAATTGTGCACCAGCTGAAGTTTCTGAACCATCTTCAGAGGCAGCCCCGTGTAAAACATGTTGTTGGGGAATAGGGTGTCACAGGATACGAACGCGCCGAACCCGGAAGTACCGTAACGGGTTACTTCCAGTTTTGGTGGTTCGCGCATGCGCAGAAGCGCCAAATCGTGCTTTGCGCATGCGCAGACGTGGCGCTTCAGGTTGGGCGCTGTTCATGCTGAGAACGGGGCTCCGGAACAGATCCCGTTTGCAACCAGAGGTATGACTGTATTTCTCAGGAAACTGGGATAATAAATATATCAGGACCTTGTTTATAATTTACTGGAATAATAATTTTATATATAAGATACCCCCACCCCAGCTGCACAGCTGCTGATAACTGGTCCCATGTTAGCACAGAACCACTCTCACTCACCCCTAGGCCTCCAGACCAAAGCCATACAAAGGAAGTAACACTTCCTTTGTCTGCTCCGACTTGTTAAAAACTTGGCAGTCATGCGAGTTTATAATCTGCCTGGCGAGGACCCTGCTTCTTCCCCTAATGAGAAACCTGTCAAGACGGTGTTATTCTCAGCACCTCTTCCGTGACAGCTCTGCAAAACCTCGTCCTTTTCTTTTAATTGGTGCCAGATGTTTCGGTGGCAGCAGTGCTACCCAGACACACAATGTGTGTGCGCATTTGTGTGTATGTGCCTGTGCGCGCACGCACTTGTTGGAGAAAGTGAAGTATTTCCTCTTACTATCACGTTCCACCTTTGCCTTTTATATATATTTCATTCTATGAGCCTATGATCTATTATTGCTGTGTTCCTGTTGCAGACAGGCAAAAAAGTCATTCACTGGCTTTCTGACTGGCGCATCCTCTGAATAAAATAATAATAATAATAATAATAATAATAATAATAATAATAATAATAATTTATTATTATTTCTACCCCGCCCATCTGGCTGGGTTTCCCTAGCCACTCTGGGCAGCTTCCAACAAAACATTAAAAATGCATTAAAACATCAGTCATTATGCCAGTGTGGTGTAGTTAAGAACGGTAGACTCGTAATCTGGTGAACCGGGTTTGCGTCCCCGCTCCTCCACATGCAGCTGCTGGGTGACCTTGGGCTAGTCACACTTCTCTGAAGTCTCTCAGCCCCACTCACCTCACAGAGTGTTTGTTGTGGGGGAGGAAGGGGAAGGAGAATGTTAGCCGCTTTGAGACTACTTCGGGTAGTGATAAAGCGGGGTATCAAATCAAAACTCTTCTTCTTCTTCTTCTTCTTCTTCTTCTTCTTCTTCTTCTTCTTCTTCTTCTTCTTCATTAAAAACTTCCCTAAACAGGGCTGCCTTCAGATGTCTTCTAAATGTCAGATAGTTGTTTATTTCCTTGACATCTGGTGGGAGGGTGTTCCACAGGGCGGGTGCCACCACTGAGAAGGCCCTCTGTCTGGTTCCCTGTAACCTCACTTCTCGCAATGAGGCCCTCGGAGCTGGACCTCAGTGTCAGGGCTGAACGATGGGGGGTGGAGATACTCCTTCAGCTATACAGGACCGAGGCCGTTTAGGGCTTTCAAGGTCAGCACCAACACTTTGAATTGTGCTCGGAAACCTACTGGGAGCCAATGTAGGTCTTTAAGGACTGGTGTAATATGGTCTCGGCTGCCACTCCCAGTCACCAGTCTAGCTGCAGCATTCTGGATTAGTTGCAGTTTCTGAGTCACCTTCAAAGGTAGCCCCACGTAGAGTGCATTGCAGTAGTCCAAGCGGGAGATAACTAGAGCATGCACCTTTGTCTTTGCAATGTGTGATGGATAAAGCTTCTAATCAGTTTCTCCTTTTTTTTTGCAAGGACAATTAAGGTTGGAAACTCTGACTCCTTCTGCTATTGTCTTACCGCCTCTTGCCAGGAGTATCTTCCTTGGCGAAGGTATCCAATTGGAATATATCGGACTCCTTTAGGGAAGCTGCTAAGGAAAGGCAGATATTTGCATGATAGTACAAATTAATCAGGGACCCAGGTGGTGCTGTGGGTTAAACCACAGAGTCTAGGGCTTGCTGATCAGAAGGTCGGCGGTTCGAATCCCTGAGCCGGGGTGAGCTCCCATTGCTCGGTCCCAGCTCCTGCCCACCTAGCAGTTCGAAAGCACATCAAAGTGCAAGTAGATAAATAGGAACCGCTCTGGCGGGAAGGTAAACGACGTTTCCGTGCGCTGCTCTGGTTCCCCAGAAGCGGCTTTGACATGATGGCCACATGACCTGGAAGCTGTACGCCGGCTCTCGGCCAATAAAGCGAGATGAGCGCCGCAACCCCAGAGTCGGACACGACTGGACCTAATGGTCAGGGGTCCCTTTACCTTTACCTTACAAATTAATCTAGTCCTCAGCACCGGAGCAGCAGTAGAAACAAAGGTTTCTGGCAAGGGCTCAGGGTTGAAACTAAGAGAGCTTCCTAAAGCCAACAATCAGATCCAGAGTTTCATAACCACGCCAAAGAAGTTGACACAAATGCACAGCTTTTCTGAAGCAGCAGGAACCACAACATTATTTTCCCATTGCATCAGGCTCACAGTGAAGTTTGCAAACGCAAGTAGGTCAGTCAACCAGGCTTCGGTCGGGGGACATCTTCTAACCAGCAAGGGCTAGTTTTAATAAGCTGAACACAGAATTAAGCTCATGTCGGTTCCTGAGGCCATTTTGGTAATGTCAGTAAGATGGATCACATCAAGGTCTAACTCACTGAGAAAACCCTCTCTCTTTCATACTTTAAAAAGAATTTTTAGAAACCCTCCATTATCAATAATACTATATCTGACTAAGCCTTGGCACTACTCTATGGAGAGGGCATGGGCTGGTATGGGCAGTGTGACTCAGTGAGTAGAGCTAGGAATGTGCCCTGCCTGAAGCCCTGGAAAGCTGCTGCCGGTCAGTGTTGACGATATTGAGCTAGAATGGACCCACAGTCTTACTTGATAGAAAGTTGTTTGATACATTCCTATTTGGGATGCGGGTGGCGCTGTGGGTTAAACCACAGAGCCTAGGGCTTGCTGATCAGAAGGTCAGTGGTTCGAATCCCCGTGACGGGGTGAGCTCCCATTCTCGGTCCCTGCTCCTGCCCACCTAGCAGTTCAAAAGCACATCAAAGTGCAAGTAGATAAATAGGTACCGCTCCGGCGGGAAGGTAAACGGCTTTTCCATGCAGTGCTCTGGTTCGCCAGAAGCGGCTTAGTCATGCTGGCCACATGACCCGGAAGCTGTACGCCGGCTCCCTTGGCCAATAAAGTGAGATGAGCACCGCAACCCCAGGTGTCCCTTTACCTTTACATTCCTATTTATACTGCAATGCCTGCGAGATGTGGAATATGTTTTATTCAACCTGCCTTCAATCTCTATCCTCTTTCACGTTCTCGTTGCTAGTGCTATTATTAATAATCCTCCCCCCGTCGTTTTTGTTTTCCTTTTCCATTTTTACAAATGGTTAGTATTTAACAGCATAATTAAGCGGCGACGGTTGTTTTTACTTCCGCCGCAAATGCCGCAGACCATAGTGGTTCCCTCAGTGATGGTTAATTTCCCGCCAAACAGATGGGTTCCGCAGGGTTTCTCAGAGCTTAACAACTTCCGTCTCCTTTGCTGAAAGCAAAAAACAAAAAACAACCCCCCCACACAACTCTTTATAATACCCTTGGTGCACCTAGCTTGCTAGCAGGATGAGTGCTATAAAACATAGCAGCTAGAGGCTCCCCCAAATTAGGACTTTGAGATTAATAAACTAAGGATTTGCATAATCAGCAAGAAAATAAATGCCTCCTTTGTCCTATATCCAGGAGTCCTTGAAAGATGGACTTCGAAACCAAGACAACGACGCAGTTCTAGCAAGCGATCCTATTGGGACGCAAAGAGCTAAACACACAACAGGGCTTCTCGGCAACTTCATTTTCACTGTGGCAATTTTTTTTGTCCTCCTGAAAAGCCAGTCCGGTAAGTCAGATTCACCCTTTAGAGAAATCTCTGGTGGAACATGAAAAAGTACAGTGGTACCTCGGGTTACCCAGGTGGCGCTGTGGGTTAAACCACAGAACCTAGGGCTTGCTGATCAGAAGGTCGGCAGTTCGAATCCCCGCAACGGGGTGAGCTCCTGTTGCTTGGTCCCTGCTCCTGCCAACCTAGCAGTTCGAAAGCACGTCAAAGTGCAAGTAGATGAAGAGGTACCGCTCCGGCAGGAAGGTAAACGGTGTTTCCGTGCGCTGCTCTGGTTTGCCAGAAGCGGCTTAGTCATGATGGCCACATGACCTGGAAGCTGTATGCTGGCTCCCTCGGCCAATAAAGCGAGATGAACGCTGCAACCCCAGAGTCGGACACGACTGGACCAAATGGTCAGGGGTCCCTTTACCTTTACCTCGGGTTAGATACGCTTCATGTTACAGATGCTTCAGGTTACAGACTCTGCTAACCCAGAAATATTACCTCGGGTTAAGAACTTTGCTTCAGGATGAGAACAGAAATCGGGCAGCGGGTCATGTGGCCAGCATGACTTAGCTAAAGTGGTGCTTCAGGTTAAGAACGTTTTCAGCTTAAGAACGGACCTCCGGAATGAATTAAGTACGTAACCAGAGGTACCACTGCACCAGAATATCAGCTCTTTGTCACTCTAGGAAACCTGCTTGCTGCCACTTTGAAGCTGTCTCCCTGCTATCATGGAACGAGGTGGTGCTTTTGGCTCTCCGAGACCTTTCTTAGTGATACGATATTGTTTTCCTACAGGAGACCTGGAGCACTAGCGGCTTCTCCGCGTTTTCTCTACCAGGAACACCAAGCAGCAAAGGTGGGAGAATTAAAGGTGGTCTTGGTATCCTCGTTTCAACCAGGTTGAGAGTCACCCTAACAAGGCTGGAACCACTGAACCACCTGGCTCTGGCCTTGCTGGTGAGATGCAGATCCTCTAGTTTATTATTGATAAATGTATGCCTTCCCCCTCAAAAAGGAAAACAGTCGATCAAAAACACCTGGTCGTGCCCGGAACCATACATTGATAAACTGCTGATCCAATTTCCTGCGGCCTCAGTAATAGTGGCTGGTGATCTAAATGCCAGAATCGGCCACTCTGATGATGCCCTATATGCCTGCTTTCATGAATTGCCGCCGGCCCCAGATGAAGCCCATTTCATTCCAACCAGGTACTCAAAAGACAAGGGCTGCCATTTTCCTGGGCTGTGCCTGTTGCGTCTATTAAACAAGCTGGACCTGACTGTATTAAATGGTCGCTCTCAGGACCGGTGCTGGCAATTTTGGCGCCCTAGGCGAGGGGGCGGGCCACATGACGTCATTGCGTATGATGCACGTTGCAGAGCGGTGCCCCGCCCACTTCCTGTCCGGGCACCCCCTGCCGCCGCAGTTTGCTTGCTCCGCTTCTGGTTGGGGCGGCGGCGGGCGGCGGCGGGGGGCAGGCTGGCCAACGCCCCCTTCATTTGGGCGCCCTAGGCAATTGCCTAGTTCGCCTAAATGGACGCGCCGCCCTGGTCGCTCTAAAGGGGAGAATGTGGGGGAATTTACGTTCATATCTAGCGCTGGAGCCTCCACCATCGATTACATCATGGTGTCATACAATCTAATGAATAGAGTCATCGAATGTAAGGTAGAGGAGCGTATGGACAGTGATCATTTACCGCTCAGCCTTCTTCTTCAGAGGTACCACTGTACCAGAAAATCAGCTCTTTGTCACTCTAGGAAACCTGCTTGGTGCCACCTTGAAGCTGTCTCCCTGCTACCATGGAATGAGGTGGTGCTTTTTTGGCTCCCCGAGACCTTTCTTAGTGATTCCTCAGGTATTGACCCTTTCGAAGCCGTGGCTGTACAAATAAACAGATACATTGCTGAAACTATTGCTGGAACTATCTGAGAATGGCGAGGGAGTAGATTCAGAATTAGAGGTGTGATTTGCCTCCCTTCCCAGGCAAGCCCCTGAGAATGATCATCTGCTAACAGAAGCCAGGTGGTCTAAGAAATGCACCTGGAGGGAGGTTGGGGAGGGTGATGAATCACCACTTCGAGGAGTGTTTGTGCTGTGGGGAGGCCGCAAAGTGACAAGGGAGGAAGCTGGCCCTCTCTGTTGCTTCCGTGACAGCTGTTGCCTTTCTTTCACACACCATTTCCAGGTGCAACAAAATAGCGTGGAATTGTAAGGCAAGATCCATCCCAGAGCTAACATTGTGTTCCCGGAGGAGGCTGCCATTCATTTCCAAAAGACTCAGCTGCTAGGATGCTGTTCTAGAAAACGCACACAATATTCTAGCGCCATTAATTAACTTTCTGGTGCTTTGGAGAATGAGTTATAGACAGACCTTAGAACTGTAGAATCATAGAATTTTAGAGTTGGAGGGGATCCCAATGCTCATCTAGTCCAACTCCCTGAAAGCAAGAATCACAACTAAAGAATCTCCGACAAATGAACACCCAACCTCTATAAAAACCTCCAATAAATAGTCCACCACTTTCCGAGGTAGTTAATTACACTGTCGAACAACTCCTACCTCCAGAAGGTAATTCCTAATGTTTAGTTGGAATCTCCTTTCTTTCTAATGTTTAGTCAGAATCTCCTCATGCACACAATCTGGACCCCTGAACTAGTCACAGAAAGGCATTATGGGAAAGGACAGTTCAAACCAGAAAAGGGAGTCAATAGAATCATGGAATCTTAGAGTTGGAAGGGCCACCCAAGGGTCATCTAGTCTAACCCCCCTGCAGTGCAGTAATCTCAGCTCAAGCATCCATGACAGGTGGCCATCCAACTTCACGTTAAAAGCCTCCAAGGAAGGAGAGTCCACCACCTCTTGTGGAAGTCTGTTCCACTGCCAAATACGGTAGCTCTTACTGCCAGAAAGTTTTTTCAAATGTTTAGTCCGAATCTCCTTTCTTGCAACTTGAAGGCATTGGTTCGAGTCCTACCCTCCAGAGCAGGAGAAAACAAAATTGCTTCCTCTTCCATGTGACAGCCCTTAAGATATTTGAAGATGGCTTTCATTTCTCCTCTCGGTCTCCTCTTTCCCAGGCTAAACATACCCAGATCCTTCAAGCGCTCCTCGTAAGGCTTAGTTTCCAGACCTTTGAACATCTTGGCTGCCCTCTTCTGCACACATTGCAGCTTATCAACATCCTTCTTAAACTGTGATGCCCAGAATTGGACACAGTATTACAGGCAGAATAGATTGGTACTATGACTTCCCTTGAACTGAACACCATACTTCTGTTGATGCAGCCTAGAATAGTGTTTGATTTTTTTTGCTGCTGCATCACACCGTTGACTCATCTTAAGCTTGTGGTCCACCAAGACCCTCGATCCTTTTCACATGTACTGCTAGTAAGCCAAGTGTCCTCCATCCTATATTTGTGCATTTGGTTTTTCCTTCCTAACTGCAGAATCTTGCATTTGAAATTCATTTTTTTATATAATCATTTTTATTGGTTTTATATAAATACATTAATAAATTCGCACATTTATCTTCACATCTTATACCGTTTTGGCTTTTTATGGCCGTAACTTCCGTCAAACCTTCCTTATGATGTTCTAATATCTATTCCTTATATCTATATTTCCAAAGTCAATCATTGTTTTATATTATTATTTTCTAAAATTAATCACTATATCTTTGTACTAACAACAATATTTCTTCCTTACTCTTGCAATCCTACCAACGTATTCAATTGAATACAATTTTCCTTTAAATAGTCTGTAAATTTAGCCCAGTCTTTGATGAACTTCTGGTCCCGCTGTTAGCGGATTCTCCCCGTCATCTTGTCCAATTCTGCATACTCTGTTAGTTTCACAAACCATTCTTCTTTTGTCGGTGTTTGTTCTTGTTTCCATTTTTGCGCTATTAACATTCTCGCCGCAGTCACTCCATATTGGAAAAGCTTAAAGTCTTGCTTTTTAATGTCTGTACCTGTAATTCCCAGTAAAAATGCTTCTGGTTTTTTAACAAATGTATATTTCAACATTTTCTTAATTTCACCGTATATTATATCCCAGAAGCCTTTCACCCCTTTACACTCCCACCACATATGATAAAAGGTACCTTCTTCCTCTGAAATTCATTTTGTTAGCCTGCTCCCAGTTCTCCAATCTATTGAGTTCATTTTGAATTCTGATTCTGTATTCTGCAGCAGTTTGGCGTCGTCTGCAAATTTGATGAGCACCCCCTCAATTTCTTCATTCAAGTCATTTATAAAGACGCTAAACAACAATGGGCCCAGGACAGAACCCTGCGGCACCCCACATGTGAAAGTGATATTTTCCCCATCAGTCCCTGTTTGCGATATCATCCCACGTATGATTGCATGGAGATGTTCACTCCTGCATGTTGAGAAAACACCCCGCAAAGAGACTCTTGATCCAGTGGAATATACAGTCCTATCAAGTTTTGTTTTCTCTTTATCTATGCAGAGGAGCCTACATCATTAACGCAATCATGTACGCAATCACACCAAAAGGCTTTTATTTTTATTTTTTGCAGTGTTTTTGTCAATATGCGTGGAACACTAGCAATGTGGAAAAGGAGACAGGCGCCCATACAAATGAACTGGAGGAGCCCAAGGCTGCATAAAATCCACTTTTCTTTTCTTTTTTTTAAAAAATGGAATCCTGGAGAATTTACAGTGCATCCACTCCACTGGGAAAGGCTGAGTTTGGCGAAAGCTATTATTGCATGCCACCAGAATCTCTGACTCCGGCAGTTCCAAGCATTTTTAATTTTGGTTTCCTTGGCATGAAGGTCAGCAGAGACTGTGGTCACTGGCGGAGGAAGGCGGGTGCGTGTGTGTGTGTGTGCGGTGCGCACTGGGTGTCAGCCGTGAGGGCGTGTGACATCACTGCACCACCCCCAACCCCACCTCATGCTTGCTGCATGGGTGGCACCCCCGGACACTCGCTGCGCAGGCAGCAGACTGCTAGGGATGATGCTGCCGTGGGTGGCTAGTGGCGCCCCCCCACGCTCGCCGTGTGGGCAGCTAGCCCCGCCCCTGCGGACCGGCTAGTCATGCCCCCATGCCACTCTGGGTGCCGGGGCAAGTAGCTCCGCCCCTGACTGTGCTGTCTTTAAAGGTAAAGGGACCCCTGACCATTAGGCCCAGTCGTGACTGACTCTGGGGTTGCAGCGCTCATCTTGCATTATTGGCCGAGGGAGCCAGTGTATAGCTTCCAGGTCATGTGGCCAGCATGACTAAGCCGCTTCTGGTGAACCAGAGCAGCACACGGAAACGCCGTTTACCTTCCCGCCGGAGCGGTACCTATTTATCTACTTGCACTTTGACGTGCTTTAGAACTGCTAGGTGGGCAGGAGCAGGACCGAGCAATGGGAGCTCACCCCGTCGCGGGGATTCGAACCGCTGACCTTCTGATTGGCAAGCCCTAGGCTCTGTGGTTTAACCCAAAGCGCCACCCGTGTCCTGTGGTGTCTTTAGGATATATAATTTCATTTTTTATTTTCGCATACATGCAACCTGAACATAAGATGGAGGGGCTCACAGCATTAACACCCCATTCGCTTGGGGAACTCAGATTAACTTGGAGAGCGGGGAATAACCCTAGGGTTTTTGCAAAAGATCTCAAGTTAATTTGCGTGTTTTGCCGAAATGAGCTTTGGATAACTTCCCCATTTCTAGTGGAATAAATGTGTGGTCCGGATGTGACCCGCTAGCTGCAGATCACTGGCTTATAGGCTTTCTGGGGGAAAAGAAATCCAAACGTATGCAGCTGTTGCGTGATGAATTACTTTGTCTTGACTGCCCCCTCCCCCCGCCGATTGCCAGGAATCGCTTTTCTTTGTCTTTTCATTAGAGAGCCTTGTAATCAGGCTGAGTGCTGGATAGCGGCTTCCCATTGGCCGAACAGCCAAGGCTTCTGTTTGCGAGTGTTATTGTGGAGACAGTGATGAATGGGCTGCCAACGGAAACATCATGCTCTCGGGGACTAGCCCTGCCTCTGTGGCAGGGGGAACTTTCCCTTTGCGAGTCTTCCCTCCCTTCTCCCTGCAAAGCGAAAGGAGCTCTGGCAGAAATCAAAGAAAGAACACGCAGGTGTCGAGAGAGAGAGAATGATGGAGAGCATAGACCATAGCTGTCAACCCTCCCTTTTTTTGCAGGAAACTCCCTTATTCCAATGCCATTTCCCGCTGCTATTCCAGATTGTTGATATCCCTTAAATTTCCCAGATTTCAAAGGAAGCAGCTCCTCTCCCTCCCTGCCGGCCAGGGAGGCTCCTCAGCTGCATTGCTCGGCTGCCAATAAGGAGTCTGAGACTGACTGGGGGCGGAGCTTGCATGCCTTGTGCAGCCAGACCCTCACGCCCAACCAGACAGACAGCCTGCCTGCCGTCTACGCGCTCGCTCTTTCGCTCACCCGTTCGCGTGCAGCCTCTGGAGCGCAGGGTGGCGAGGCTACTTGGTGCCATTGCACCGCCCTCGCGAAAGTTTGAAAAAATCCCTTATTTTCAAATCCGAAAGTTGACAGCTATGGCATAGACTAGGATGCAGGGCAATTAGTAAACTACATCCTCTGCTGGAGTCCTGTTGGAGCTGCAACCTTAAATCAGCCCAGGTGGATAAAAAGTGCTGCCAACGATAGGGTCGCCACTTGGTAAGGGATGGGGGCCAGCTCTAACATTTGGCAAAGTGAGGTGACTTCCTTAGAGCCAGTGTGGTGTAGTGGTTAAGAGTGGTGGACTCGTAATCTGGGGAACCGGGTTTGAGTCTCCGCTCCTCCACATGCAGCTGCTGGGTGACCTTGGGCTAGTCACACTTCTCTGAAGTCTCTCAGCCCCACTCACCTCACAGAGGGTTTGTTGTGGGGGAGGAAGGGAAAGGAGAATGTTAGCCGCTTTGAGACTCCTTCGGGAAGTGATAAAGCGGGATATCAAATCCAAACTCTTCTCTTCTTCTTAGGTGGTGGATGCAGCAGCAACCCTCTGGCTGCTCATTCTACTCCCCAGCTACTCCCTTCTGTAGGAAAAGAAAACTGCGAATGCTGCTGATGTATACTCGGAGTCAAGTGTGAATTTCATGCTCTTTATTCAGCTCATAGTAGCAAGGAATGAATCTTTTCCCCAAACACCTGCTATATACAGTGGACCCTCGACTTACGAATGTAATCTGCATTCGTACCTCGAAAAAATCTTTGCAAGTTGAAAAAACCCTATCTAAAGCGGCCGCGGCTTCCGATCGGAAGTCAAAAAAATTCGGAAGCGGCGGCCGCTTTGATCCCTCGTAAGTCGAAAAATACAGAAGTCGGAGCATTCGTAAGTCGAGGGATCACTGTATACACATTATTTACACAATGGGCCCCACGTGATTGGCTAATTCCGGGCTACTCCTGTAGGCCAATCAGGTTGCAGATTCACTTCATCCAGGAGCCTGATTGGCTGCTCTCGCAGGCCAATCAGGTCGCTGATTCACTTCCACCTGGAGCTGGATTGGGTGGCTCCTGCGGACCAATCAGACTGCTGCATTCTGGATACTATTGTTCTAGGACCAGTCAGACTGCTGCATTTTGGATCCTATTGTTCTAGGATTCAGCTCAGTACATAACAGCTGCATAGCTTGTCCTAGCCCCACCAAGCTAACCTGCTGCATTCATGTTTAGCCTGGAAAAGAGAAGACGGAGAGGAGATATGACAGCCATGTTCAAATATCTCAAGGGCTGTCACATGGAAGAGGGAACAAGCTTGTTATCACCTGCTCTGAAGGGTAGGACTTGAACCAATGGCTTCAACTTACAAGAAAGGAGATTCCGACTAAACATACGGAAAAGCTTTCTGACAGTAAGAGCTGTTTGACAGTGGAATGGTCTCCCTTGGGAGGTGGTGGACTCTCCTTCCTCAGAGGTTTTTAAGCAGAGGTTGGATGGTCATCTGTCAGGGATGCTTTGGGTGAGATTCCTGCAATGCAGGGGGTTGGACTTGATGACCCTTGGGGGTCACTTCCAACTCTGTAATTCTGTGATCTGCACAGCCCTTCAGTATGGAGGGGAAACATTCTGCGCATGCTTAGAGGCACTCATGCTTTGCCTGCTTGGGATGAAAACTGTCCTGCGTAAGTCTGGCTTATGTTAAGGCTTGTGGTTCTGGACTCATTGGTGGGAGATGGAAATTCAGCACCCTAGGTAGGTACCCAGGAAAACGACTGTGTCTCAGGTGGTGATCAGGAGGTGGAAAGATGTGTTTGAGGTCAGGGGAAAGATGACAGGGTAGCTGCACTCTCTTGTATTTCCATCTCTTGTGACGACAGACCTTTGGGGATTCTGAAAGTGACTTGTAATTGCAGAGGTGGTGTAATAATAGAGCCCAGTCAATTGCCGTCTCAGGCAGGCAATGAATCGATGGGTAGATGGATCGCTTTGCCTGCTCCACTCAGTCCCTTACGAAGAGCAGGAAAAGGATACTTTTACCTCTTCAAACGTTAACACATATCTTAAGTGGATAGATAGAATTTCTGTGGGTTTAAGGGACACGTCTATTTGAGTCAGTGTTTGTGAACTGGAGGGAAATGGTTATAAAATCTTCAGATGGCTTTCCTCTCTATTTGCAAGCAACAGGAATGACCCATTTCTCTGGAAGGGGGGCAATGGACTCCTGACCCCAGGTTTTTGGAGGTTACTGCACCACTAAGCAGCAGTAGGTAAGGTAAAGGTAAATGACCCCTGGGCGGTTAAGTCCAGTCAAAGGCGACTATGGGGTTGCGGCGCTCATCTCGCTTTCAGGCTGAGGGAGCCAGTGTTTGTCCACAGACAGCTTTCCAGGTCATGTGGCCAGCATGACTAAACCGCTTCTGGTGCAACAGGACACCGTGACGGAAACCAGAGTGCATGGAAACGCCATTTACCTTCCTGTCGCAGCGGTACTTATTTATCTACTTGCACTGGCGTGCTTTTGAACTGCTAGGTTGGCAGGAGCTGGGACAGAGTAACAGGAGCTCACCCTGTTGCAGGGATTCGAACCGCCAACCTTCCAATCTGGCGAGACAGTCTGTGGGCAGGGAGGGTCTCAGCCTGCGTACCTGATGGAGCTGGTAGACAGCCGCCCTGGACACATAATTAACCTGTGTCTCCATGGACAGCTGTGAGTCCAAAATGACTCCCAGGCTGCACACCTGGTCCTTCAGGGGCACAGTTACCCCATTCAGGACCAGGGAGTCCCCCACACCCACTCACACCCTGTCCCCCCAAAACAGTACTTCTGTCTTGTCAGGATTCAACCTCAATCTGTTAGCCGCCATCCCCATCCTCCAACTGCCTCCAGGCACTCACACAGGACCTTCACTGCCTTCACTGGTTCTGATTTGAAAGAGAGGTAGAGCTGGGTGTCATCCGCATACTGATGAACACCCAGCCCAAACCCCCTGATGATCTCTCCCAGCGGCTTCATATAGATATTAAAAAGGGTACCATAGATGAGCTCCTTGGCCAAATCTAGCAGTTTCTTCTTATGTTCTTATTCCATACACATTCAGTACAATTGATGCATGTGGTTTTCCCCCTTGGAACTTTTTGGAACTGTGAAATCTGGGGGACAATTACCGTACTTTCCCGTGTATAAGACTAGGTTTTTTTCTTTAAAAATTATGCAAAAAAGTGGGGGTTGTCTTATACATGGATAGTGCATAGGGTGGACGTTTGACTGGTTGCTGCCACAGCTGTCAGTGGCTATTGTGTGTGTTATTGGTTGCTGTGTCAATGGCTGATGTTGATTGGCCAACACTGTGGCAATTGGGTGGGTGATTGGCAGCTTCTGCTGGCGAGGGGACAGACGAGAGGCGGATTTTTGGATGCGTGTGGGTGAGTGATTTTCGGCAACCCCCCCTAAAAAAAAGCTCAACAACTCTGTGCCATCTCACCCCATTTTCTTAAATTTGAGTCCTCCAAAATAGGAGGTCTTATACATGGGGGGCGTCTTATAGACAGAAATTACGCTAAGTTCCAATTTTCACATTACTCCAAGACGTGCAGATCAGCTTGGTTTCTATCCATATCAGCAAAGATCAAATGCCTTGAGGATCTCTAATCACAGGGGTGGATCACAAAATGACATTCCCAGGACTGCTCCAGGTGTTAGGATAGCTTGGCTCGCCAAAGAGGGTGGAAGTATTGGTTTGCTCCCAATGCTTTAAAAATAAATCCTGCATTAGTGATATACCCCCACCATCAATCTACTCGTAATCAGTTATTTGCCCTGGGAGTGTGGAGTTAAACAGGAATGAATATTTACCTTTTAATAATTGCACCACATTAATCCTCTGTGTCTCCATCGCCTCAGGAACTTTAATTTCCACTCTGCTCTGCTGCAGCCTAATGATTTTTAAAATGATTTCAGAATTGCAGCCGGAATAGCCGTGCAATTTGGTTATTAATTGCAAGGCTGCTTCTCCTTTACATGCTGTTTGAAATGGTAAAACAACTAGCCTGGAGTGATTTATATTTTGAAAACAGGAATGGTTTACAAAAGAAATGTGCACAAAGGCAAAGGAAAGCTTTCCTCCTGTGGGACAGATTCACATTCTTGTGTGGTAAACACGTCAAATAATCTTCTCTCATTAGCTGACAGTGAGTCCTAGTTGGTTTCTAAATATGTTTTGACCAAAGGCAATGAGAAAAAAAAATCAAACGTGGTGTTCTCACATGGCTGTGTACACACCATGCATTTAAAGCACACCCCACCTTGTCAAAAAACCCTGGGAACTGTAGTTTACTCCCTAGTGCCCTTTAGAAAACTGCAGTTCCCAAGATTATTTTAAGGAGGGGGATAAACCAAGCTCCACAAGAACTTTATTGTTCATTTGAATGTGGGTATGCACAGTAGAAAGTCGAGGAACTTGTAGCCTCTCCATATGTTGTTGGACTACAACTCCCATTATCCCTGACATGCTGGGGCTGATGGGAGCTGGAGTCTGACATCATCCAGAGTCCCACAGATTTTCCCCATCCCTGTGCAGATGCACCAGGCCCCATATATAAAACATCCCTACTACAAGTGGCAGGCAGCATTTGGGTTATTGGGCAGTTGGGGAACTGTTCCATAAATACCATAGAACTGAATTTTCCAACTTTTGTAACCAAGATTTTTCCTGTTCCAGATTTTAAGTTAAAATTTGATGTTCGGAATTCCAGAATTAAGGCTTGACAAGAAAAGATAAAAGCCTGCTGGACCAGGCCAATGTCCTACCAAGTCATAGAATCATAGAGTCATAGAATCATAGAGTTGGAAGAGACCCCAAGGGCCATCCAGTCCAACCCCCTGCCAAGCAGGAAACACCATCAAAGCATTCCTGACAGGTGGCTGTCAAGCCTCTGCTTAAAGACCTCCAAAGAAGGAGACTCCACCACACTCCTTGGCAGCAAATCCCACTGTCAAACAGCTCTTACTGTCAGGAAGTTCTTTCTAATGTTTAGGTGGAATCTTCTTTCTTGTAGTTTGAATCCATTGCTCCGTGTCCGCTTTTCAGGAGCAGCAGAAAACAACTTTTCTCCCTCCTCTATATGACATCCCCTTATATATTTGAAGATGGCTATCATATCACCCCTTAACCTTCTCTTCTCCAGGCTAAACATACCCAGCTCCCCAAGCCGTTCCTCATAAGGCATCGTTTCCAGGCCTTTGACCATTTTGGTTGCCCTCCTCTGGACACGTTCCAGCTTGTCAGTATCCTTCTTGAACTGTGGTGCCCAGAACTGGGCACAGTATTCCAGGTGAGGTCTGACCAGAGCGGAATACAGTGGTACTATTACTTCCCTTGATCTAGATGCTATACTCCTATTGATGCAGCCCAGAATTGCATTGGCTTTTTTAGCTGCTGCATCACACTGTTGACTCATGTCAAGTTTGTGGTCTCCAAGACTCCTAGATTCTTTTCACATGTACTGCTCTCAAGCCAGGTGTCACCCATCCTGTATTTGTGCCTTTCATTTTTTTGCCCAAGTGTAGTACTTTACATTTCTCCCTATTAAAATTCATCTTGTTTGCTTTGGCCCAATTCTCTAATCTGTTAAGGTCATTTTGAAGTGTGATCCTGTCCTCTGGGGTATTAGCCACCCCTCCCAATTTGGTGTCATCTGCAAACTTGATCAGGATGCCCTCAAGCCCATCATCCTGTTCTCACAGTCTAGCATCCTGTTCTCACAGTGGCCACCCAGATGCCCCTATGGAAAACCCACAACCAGGATCTGAGCTCAAGAGCCCCCCCCATGGTTTCCAGCAACTGGTATTCAGAAGCATTACTGCCTCTGATTGTGGAGACAGAGCATAGACACCCTTGCTAGTAGCCATGGAGAACCTTCTCCTCCATGAATATGCCCAATCCTCTTTTAAAGCCATCTAGGTCAGTGGTCATCCCTGCCTCCTGTGGGAACAATGTACGAATGCTATATTACACACACACACACCTGGACTATAAATGACACTTTAAAAATTAGCCCATATACTTGGTTTTCCTTGTAGCAGACCACACCACCAGTTTGGGGTGTGAAAGGTTCTTTATTGTGTACACAGGTAAAATATGTACACATTTAAACAATGCACATCTTTTTTCATTAGGGCGTAGGTTGGGTCCTTAGGCAGGTAGACGCACATGTAGGTTCAGACACACACATGTAATAATACCCACCACCATTGATAGGGGATGGGCCAAGCAACGGGAGGTTTGTGGTTCCAGGAAGGCAAGGCATGGTAGGGGAAGATCAGCACCTTGGAGAGTGACCTAGCTGTGGTTTCAGGGCTACAGGCAAGTAATCCTGCAGCTGACGCAGAGAGCACATGTTGTCTCAGCAGTGCCCAGGAGCAAATGGCATATCTTTATATATTGAGTTAGGAATACATTCATTCAATTTATTTGTTTCGTAAAATGTATATACCGCTTGATTGCCCTGTTTAGGGAGGCTTTTAATGTTTCATAGATTGTATTTTAATGTTCTGTTGAAAGCTGCCCAGAGTGGCTGGGGAAACCCAGCCAGATGGGTGGGGCATAAATAATAAATTATTATTATTATTAATTATTATTATTATTATTATTATTATTATTATTATTTATTGCAGGAAGTATCAAAGAATGAAACAATAGGTTTATTAATAGAAACAATAACACTGAAAAATAAAATAAAATCAGCAATAAACTAAAAAACACTGCAGCATTCGAAATATCTGGCTAGTGTTGCCTAAACAGCAGGTGCCAAGAAGAGCACAGTGAAGATGGCTGCTAGTTATCAAGAGGCAGGGAGTTCCAGAGTGTAGCAGCCGGCACACTAAAAGATTGTGGAATGGATATTATGTGGCAGTTGTAAATGGCGCCAGTTCCTAACCCAGCCAGATGGGTGGGGTATAAATAATAAATTATTAATTATTATTATTATTATTACTATTAATAATAATAATAATAATCTGAATCCCAGTAGTAAAGGGGCTGACGCCTGGCTCTGCAGGTGTTGGCACAATACAAAGACGTTATTATTTTTTGTTATTGTTATTTATTAAATTTCTATACCGCCCTTCATCTGAGGATCTGAGGATCACGAGACGGTTTACAATGAAAAGACAGAAAAATACATAGTAACAAATAAAAGCAATACCCCCCTCCCCTAGCTGAAGGCATCCTTCCTCCAAAAAAAAAATGAAAATGAAATGTTGGCCTGCCACTCTATGGTGTCTAGCATGCTCACAAACAAGGATGGGGACCCAAGTTACAAGGAAGGAGATTCCTACTAAATATGAGGAAGAACTTTCTGGCAGTAAGAGCTGCTCAACAGTGGAACGGTCTCCCTCCGAAGGTTGTGCACTTTCCTACATTGGAGGTTGGATGGCCATCTGTCATGGATGCTGAGATTCCTACATTGCAGGGGGTTGGACTAGATGACCCTTGGGGTCCCTCCCAACTTGACAATTCTGTGATTTTATGACCTCCTACTCCTCCACATGCTGTTGTTGGATACCAACTCTCATCAGTCTCATGTCAAAAATGATGGCTCCGGGTTAAAGTCTCCAGAACGTTTAATCAAATTTACCCATCTCATTTCCCCACATTTCCCTGTTCCTGCCCAAAAGCAGCCTGCTGTTTTCTCCTTCTTTTGACAGCAGTGTTGTGTCTCATCCAGCCCTCGGAGCCCTCCTGAATCACCCTTTCAACCATACGATGGGATCGCACAATAATAAAGATTATCATCACGGTCGTAAAATAGAAAAAGAGGGAAGGGAAAGAAGAGAGGCAAAGTGGCCGCTTTTGCCGTTACAAATTACAAGAGAATTAAATATGGTTAAACTTGAATCTGTTCTGGCAAAGCACAGCAGTAAAAGGCCATTAAGCGACTTGCCCATTTACAGAAAACATAACAGATAAAATTCATTTTTAATGGACTGTTTCCATGGCAACGTTCCTGAGCCAGACACGTTTTATAGCGCATCGAACAGCGCGGGTGCTTAAGATAATTGCAGCAGTCACTGTGCTGGGGACACTGTGGTTTGTGATGTGTGTGTGTGTGGTGCGTTGTGTAAAAAACAGAACCTCAGACTATTGCCAACTGGTCTAAAGCTGTTTTATTGTACATGGGTTTTTCAGAGATTTTATCTGGCCACAAAGTAGAGCCTCAAAGGATGGGCCATGTCAACTGAGGCTCCATCCCTCAAGAGCTCTACGATAAGCCTGCTGGATCAGGCCAGTGGCCCATTGAGTCCAGTATCCTGTTCTCACAGTGGTCAACCAGATACATCTTCTGGGAAACCAGCAAGCAGGATTCGAACACGAGCTACTCTCCCCTCCTGCGGTTTCGAGCCACTGCTATTCA
The DNA here is from genome assembly GCA_034641395.1 of Darevskia armeniaca. Lineage (NCBI taxonomy): Eukaryota > Metazoa > Chordata > Lepidosauria > Squamata > Lacertidae > Darevskia > Darevskia armeniaca. The sequence goes on from JAWWNF010000120.1 coordinate 267,337, forward strand.
GAAGCATCGCTGCCTCTGACCGTGGAAGCAGAGCATTGCCATCCTGGCTACCTTCTCCTCTATGAATTTGTCTAATCCTCTTTTAAAGCCATCCGAGTTGGTGGCCATCACTTCCACTTGTCTCAAGGCAGCATGGTTGGAGCTGACCTCAGGATTTGCCCTCCAAAAAACTGAGAGACGTCGCCCATCACAATAAAGTAGCTCAAATTTTAACCTTACCTCTCGTTGCATTATTTATAGTTAAGCGCAGAGACTCCACATAGAATCAAGGCTGAGATCCTGATGTAAAGCCTGTACCTTCCCCGGGATTGGAGCGATTGGGTCTCAGACAAAGAGGCAAAAACACCAAGCAGGGTTCAACAAGGATTTAGAAACAAATACTTTGGGAAACAAAACCTCATCAATGCAAAACATTGGTTCCGGAATTCAATTTTGCCAGCTGAAAGCCATCTTCTCCCCCCGCGCCAACCTATTGAAAACTTCAGAATGTGAATAATAATAATAATAATTTTTATTTATACCCCACCCTTCCCAATTTAAAAACAGAGCTCAGGGAGGCTAACAACAAATATACAACATTGATTAAAAATGACTTTAAAAACAGCATAAAATACAACATAAATGTAGCATCGCCAGGGCTAACTGGCCAAGTTAGTCCTGCTAGGGCCAGCAAGGAGACCAGGGAAGGGTTTAAATGTGGGGTCCCAGAAGGGTTTCTTCATAATAAAAGGGAAGGGGGAAAGGAATGAAGGATCAGGCTAAGTTGTGGCTGGGGAGACCCAGCCAGATGGGCGGGGTACAAATAATAAATTATTATTATTATTATTATTATTATTATTATTAGTTGAAGGCCAGGCGGAATAGCTCTGTCTTACAGGCCCTGCGGAAGGAGATCAAGTCCTGCAGGGCCCTAGTCTCATAGGACAGAGCATTCCACCAGGTTGGAGCCATCACTGAAAAGGCCCTGGCCCTGGATAATCTGGCTTCTTTAGGGCCCGGGACCCTTAAGCTGAGAATGTGGAAAGAATGGTAGCCATTAACACTTGTCTCCTCCATGAATTTGCCTGATCCTTTTTAAAAGCCATTCAGGTTGGTGGTCACTTCTGCCTCCTGTGGGAGGGAGTTCCATAGATTAACAATGTGCCGCACAAAGAACTACTTCCTTTTATGTGCCCTGAATCTCCCAACCTTCACCGTAGAGCAGTGGGTTTATTTTATTTTTATTTTTTTAAAAAGGTACCAAGCCTGCCCACATATTTTTTTTGGGGGGGATTGGTGGCAACTGGGATGTGCTGGTATTGAAACAGTTCTGAGGATGCTGAGGAATCAAGGGCCTCCTTTGGGAGCCTCCGGCTACACGCCACATTTGACTTTTCTCGCGAAGAGGACTTTGAAAGGGTTGCTCTTCCCCCAAGGCTTCTGAGAGAGCGGCAGGAGGTGAGCACCAGACAAGGCTCCCGGTTAGTGAAAGGTCACCGGCGTTCGCCCATGTGGCTCGGCGCTTTTGCTTTTGTCCGGCTGACACTCAACGCAGCGGCGGAAGGGGGTTGCTCTAATGCAAAGCGACAGCTTGGAACTGAGAAAATTTCCTCCTGTCAGAGAGACTAAGTGGTCAGGCTGCGCCTTCAGGCTTGGCTGGGCCGAGATGCTGGCAGAGTTATTAGTTTTCAAAGATGGCTCGTGAAAACGGTCTGATTCGCTTCCTGCTTCCTCTGTGATCGTGGATACATGATCTGTCTCTTCGCGAGGGATCTGCTCCTACTCTACCCCACAACCCAGAGCTGTTTGGCTGCCTTTTTAGGGTCAGTTCAGTGGTGTTCAATCTTTTTTCAAAGAGGGCCAGTGTGCTGGCCCCATGGGGTATCCGAAAGGCGAGGTCCAAGTCCGGTCCATGGTCAGAGGTGCAACGTAAAGGCAGTCCGTAGTCACTGAAGCTGGGAGCAGGGCAGGGAGTCAGGCGAAGTCAGGAACAGGTAGGCAAGCAGGGAACCAGGGCGGGACAGGAGCACAGGCTGGAAAGCAGGACAGGTTTCAAGCAGGAACACAGACAGGAACTGAACAGCAACGATGTTGCTCCTGCAACTTGGGGCTGGGGCTGGGGCTGGCCGGCTTTTATCTGCCCCGAGGCAGAGGGCGGCCTTGATCCTCTGGTGACTTGCCTCTCCTGGCTTGGAGGCGAGCACTCCTCCTGCGGGAACTTAGTTCCCTTCGCCTCTCTGCCCTGAGCCTGCAGCTCAGGAGAGGCTGGTGGGCTACAGGACCCAGAGGTAAACTCAGCTTCCCCTGATGGGGCTGGGAGTGGAGCACCTGCAGGTAATGGGTCCTCCATCCCATCAGGAGCCAGAGCAGACTCAGCCGATGCCTGCACCTGAGGATCCAGCACAGGTGAGGACCCTTTAGACTCAGGCCCTAGCCCCGGCTCTGCTGGTTCTGGAGGCAGGGAATCCTGTGCAGGCTGGGAGCCCTCAGGTTCAGCATCAGAGTCTGAATCCCAGGCCATCACAGCCAGATTTGATGAAGTGAAGGGCTGTGAGGGCCAACCAAAGGGCAGACCACTTATTTTTTAGGATTTAAGTTGTTGAGCACAGGGGCCAAATTAAACCGACCAGCGGGCTGGATTAGGCCCCCAAAGTGGACTTTGGACATGCCTGGGGTCAGTTTCTTAGGGGTGGCTGAGCGCTGGAGACGTAATGGAGTCTTCATGCAAGGGGCAGTGCAGTGAACCTTTTCATCCCAAGAGAGCCACATTCCCTCCTGGACAGTCTTTTGAGGTCCGCATGGCTGTGGTGGGTGGGGCCAGAGGCAAAAGTGGGTGGAGCAATGCTTTTTAGAAAACCAATCCAATTGGTCTCTTGATCATAAGGAATGAGAAAGTCTGTGGTGGATCGGGTAGGCAGGGCTCTGCCTACTTTCTGTTTGGCTTCTTGATGCCATCCAATTCCAACCTGAAAAGAATTACCTGATTTTCCAATGGCAGACATAGTGTCACTTTCAAGTGGTCACAATTGCATGGCAGAAAGTGGATACCTGGCAGAGAATTCAACATTCTTTGTATAAACCCTGCTGACTTTTCATTTTTTAAAAAATAAATAAAAAAGTCAAGTCAAAGAATGGGACTAAGAGCAGCATGGAGGGAAAGTTGGGAAGTCAAAGTTTAAAGAGAAACGTAGAACAAATTTGAAATCTGGAATTTATATGTAAATATTTTAAAATCTAATAAAAAATTGGCATTAGGGGGAGAAAAAGTCAAGTTTCCAGTCCATATGAATTCATTTTCATTGTTGCAGGATTTAGCAGTATGTGTACAAACAGCTTTTGGGCTCAGGTTCTGCTTGTGGGCTTCCCAGGAGAGGCATCTAGTCGGGCCGCTGTGAGAACAGGATGCTGGACTAGATGGGCCATTGGCCTGATCCAGCCGCCAGACACTTTTAATGTTCTTTACATATCTGCCTCTTCGATATGCTGCTCCCACGTACAGCAGCAGAGGAAGCTACTCGGATGCTTGGGGCGGGGCGAGGGTGGGGCGAGCCGCCTATAGGCACCATGGGGCCTCTGGAGTCTGCCTGTCTCTTCCCACTCAGCTGCCCTACAGCTGGGGGAGGCAGTGAGCGGACCGTTTGGGCAGCGCAGAGCCTGCGCATGCCCAAGCCACTGTGTGTGCTGGTCCCGTGGGTTACCCAAAAGGCAAGGTCCAAGTCCGGTCCGTAGTCAGAGGTGCAACGTAAAGGCAGTCCGTAGTCACTGAAGCTGGGTGCAGGGCAGGGAGTCAGGCAAAGTCGGGAACAGGTAGGCAAGCAGGGAACCAGGGCGGGTCAGGAGCTCAGGCAGGAAAGCAGGACAGGTTTCAAGCAGGAACTGGTGTCCAACAACGTTGCTCCTGCAACTTGGGGCTGGGGCTGGCCGGCTTTTATCTGCCCCGAGGCAGAGGGCGGCCCCGATCCTCTGGGGACTCGCCTCTCCTGGCTTGGAGGCGAGCACTCCTCCTGCAGGAACTCAGTTCCCTTCGCCTCTCTGCCCTGAGCCTCTGCAGCTCAGGAGAGGCTGGAGGGTTACCGGACCCAGAGACAACCTCAGCTTCCCCTGACTGGGCTGGGAGTGGAGCACCTGCAGGCAATGGGTCCTCCATCCCATCAGGAGCCAGAGCAGACTCAGCAGATGCCTGCACCTGAGGATCTAGCACAGGTGAGGCCCCTTCAGACTCATGCCCCAGCCCCGGCTCTGCTGGTTCTGGAGGCGGGGAATCCTGTGCAGGCTGGGATCCCTCAGGTTCAGCATCTGAGTCTGAATCCCAGGCCATCACACTGTGTCTCTTCCAGGAGAGACGTGTGGCTTGGGTGCGCTGCGGGCCCCACGGTGAGTGCCACCCGGCATTTTGTCACCCCCCCTCAGTGGTGACACCCGGGGTGAACTGCACCCACTGCACCCCCTTCCTCCGCCCCTGCCCACATAAGACAGAGAGCGTGCTAGAGTGGATGGGGGGGGGGGAAGCAAAGGGTTATGCAAAGGAGACCTGGAGCCACGCAGCAGGGCTACCGGAATACAGATTGCCTGAGTTTATTTTTAGCTGGCAGCTCTAAAGAGCAGCCGGCAGCATTTCTGCAGGGAGGCAGAAACTGGGAAGACAAAAGGAGGAACGAACTCTTACAATCCCCCCTGCAGGTAGAAGTTGAAAAGTTGAGCGTCAGGATGCGGGCTTCAGCGGGAAGCCTGGGCGATGCTCGGATCCCAGAGCCTTGCTCATCCATCTGGCGTCTTCTTTACTGCAACCCTCAATGCTGGAGGGCAACTGAGAGACGTCTTTCACTTTATGGAACACAAACAATGGGAGCGTCTCTGGGGAGAGCTTTGGATGTTGCAACAATCAGGAACTCCCGAGAGGCTCATTCCTTTTGACTGATCAAGGGGTTGTTTCTAGTGGCAAGGGGACAAATTTTACATCTGCTGCAAGCAAAACACAAACCTGTGCCCCCCCATCCCCCCTGTGCCCCCTTCCTCCTAAAGCTTGTTAATGCCACAGGACATATTGGCTTTTTAAAAAAGAAACACACACACACACACACACACACACACACACACACACACACACACACACACACACTACAACTTCAGGGAGAGAGAGAGAGAGAGACAGAGGATCACTCTTTCACAACATTTTCCTTGGAATAAAGGAAGCTGCCTTAGCCTGACTCAGGCTGTTGGTCATAAGTGTGGGATTGTTCAGGGTGGCAGGAGAGGATATATTGTTTATTAATATCCTTCCTAACCTGCACTTGCAAGTTGCTTTACTTAGCAGAGTTTACATTCCCTTCTCAGGCACAGCAGAAAAATAATTGCAAACGTGTTAATACGCCATTCGATCTGACTTGCCCGGATTAAAATGCGTTCTAATATTTTCAGAAACCAAGAAGATCAGAAACCAAGAAGATCAAGTATCTGTTAAGAGACTGGAGTACTGTAAATTTGTAGTTTATTTAAAAAACCACTGTAAACAGTTAAAACCATTGGTAGCCTTGTAAGGACATTTGTAATGTGAAATTGATTATGATAAATTAGAAGAAGAAGAAGAGTTTGGATTTGATATCCCGCTTTATCACTACTCTAAGGCAGGGGTCCCCAAACCTACCCTGCTTCGGGCTGGTTCCTCCAGCGCCAACTGCGCGGCAGGCCGGAGGGCAGGGGAGTGCGTGCCCATGCGTGCACGCGCTATTTCCGGCACAGCTGCCCATCTCCGGGATGGCGCGGCACCGGAAATAGCTTGTGCGCATGCACAAGCATCATTTCCGGTGCGTGCCGACCCGGAAGTGCGCCAGAAATTGTCGCTTGCGCATGTGCACAAGCTATTTCCGGTGTCGTGCCATCCCGGAGATGGGCAGCCAGTAAGATGGGCGCGCCGGTAAGAGCAGGCAGGGCCGGGGGGGCCGGGGGGCCTTGCGGGTCGGAAAATTGGCTCGCTAGGGCCCTATCCGGCCCCAGGACTGTAGTCTGGGGATGTCTGCTCTAAGGAGTCTCAAAGCGGCTAACATTCTCCTTTCCCTTCCTCCCCCACAACAAACACTCTGTGAGGTGAGTGGGGCTGAGAGACTTCAGAGAAGGGTGACTAGTCCAAGGTCACCCAGCAGCTGCATCTGGAGGAGCGGGGAAGCGAACCCGGTTCACCAGATTATGAGTCCACCACTCTTAACCACTACACCACACTGGCTCCCATTATATTAGGGATATATAACAACTGGAAAAAGTATAAGATGCAAAAAAAAATATTTTATAACTTATGAACCCATGGGAGGGAGGGGGGAATTCTGAAGGTTCAGAGAACCTTGTAATTTGATATATGAATTGGTTAGAGATAAAATGTATGAAAATGTGAAAACTAATAAAAATTTATATCCAAAAGGAAGTATGGAGCTTCTCCATTGTTTTGGCAGCCTGAGACCCAAACACTCTTCATCCTAAAAGCTGCTGCCTGAACACAGCAGGAATAAGGATCCGTTTCCTTTTCTGCTTTTGTCTTTAGGGAGTGGAACCTTTCAACTTCCCGAATGATGAAACATTCATGATGTCATGCAATCACATAAATATTGAACATTTCCCCCCTCCCTTGAAAGACCTTGTCTGGCACATGTGTTAATGAATCACAACCAAGACTTTGGAATACAGGCAGAAATGCGCTGCTTGTCACGCAACCTAGAGTCATAGAATTATAGTTAGAAAGGACCCTCAAGGGACATCTAGTCCAACCCCCTGCAGTGCAGGAATCACAGCTGAAGGATTCCTGACAGATCGTCACCCAACTTCTATTTGAAAAGAGGGAGAGTCCACCACCTGCCAAGGGAGTCCATTCCACTGTCAAACAGCTCTTGCCTCAAGGAGTTCTTCCTGATGTTTAGTCCTGATGAGAGCCAGTGTGGTGTAGTGGTTACGAGCAGTAGACTCGTAATCTGGTGAACCGTGTTCGCGTCTCCGCTCCTCCACATGCAGCTGCTGGGTGACCTTGGGCTAGTCACACTTATTTGAAGTCTCTCAGTCCCACTCACCTCACAGAGTGTTTGGAAGGGAAAGGAGAATGTGAGCCGCTTTGAGACTCCTTCGGGTAGTGATAAAGCGGGATATCAAATCCAAACTCTTCTTCTTCTTCTAGTCGCAATCTCCTTTCTTGCAACTTGAATTCATTGGTTCGGTTCCTCCGCTCCGCAGCAGCAGGAAACAGGCTTGCTACATTTTCCATGTGGCAGCTCTTCAGATATTTGAAGATGGCTATCCTATCACCTCTTAGTCTCTTCTTCTCCAGGCCTATCACCTAGCTCCTTCAACCAAGGAGCGTGGTGGAGTCTCCTTCTTTGGAGGTTTTTAAGCAGAGGCTTGACAGCCACCTGTCAGGAATGCTTTGATGGTGTTTCCTGCTTGGCAGGGGGTTGGACTGGATGGCCCTTGTGGTCTCTTCCAACTCTATGATTCTATGATTCTATGAACCATTCCTCATAAGGCTTTGTCTCTAGACCTTTGATCATCTTGGCTGCCCTCCTCTGCACACCTTCCAGTTGGTCAATAGCCTTCTTAAACTGTGGTACCCAAAAATAAAAAAATAAATATGTTTTATTTTTGAAAATCAATAAAAATCGCACACACACACACATTTTAAAAAAAACCTGTGGTACCCAAGACTGGACACAGGACTGCTGGTGGGGTCTGACCAAGGCAGAATAGATTAGTCACCCTAATTTCCTCTCCTTTCTCTAGGAGGGCCACAATGAGACATTTCACTGCCTCAAATGATGGCACCCTTTGCTCCAGCCATTTCTGATCCATTGCAATGCCCAAAGGATGCTCAGATACAACTCATACAGGGCACAGTGTTCCACTAGGGCATGGGTGTCAAACTCCGGCCCTCCAGATGTTTTGAGACTACAATTCCCATCATCCCTGACCACTGGTCCTGTTAGCTAGGGCTGATGGGAATTGTAGTTCCAAAACATCTGGAGGGCCGGAGTTTGACACCCGTGCACTAGGGTATCCCTTGGTTTCCATGTGGGGTCAGCTCTGTGCGCTCTTGAATCCATGCTAGATTGTGGGCATCTAAGGTGCAGATGTTATTGCAGATATCAATATTGCACAGTTTGAAGAGACTAGATATATGAAAACTTACCCCTTTTTGGAAATCAAACATTGTCAAGACCCTTAAATTTAATCAAAACTTTAATTGCAGAACTTTCTTCAAAACAGAACAGAAACATCAAATGATACAGCCAAAAATATCCCTAAGATCATGCATAATGTCCAGGACAGACTTAGCTTCTTGGAAATAACTTTAACTTATAACCAGAGCTGACAAACATAGCTCTCTCTCACACAGGCACCATTTTGCCTGCAATCCAGCCCCAAGGCTGTGTGTTCCTGGAGAGCATTTTACATGCCCTTACTCCCCAGAGCCTGGGAACAAAGAACTAGCCACCACCCTTCCAAGATGACAAATTTGCAATGTGATAGCTCTCATGTGATCTAAGGTTAAACACTCACATGTTAGTCAGCAGAAAACAACAATGGTTAATTATCAACTTAGTTAAAACTCAGAGTCCCCTTAGAATACCGCAGTGGAATCTTCCATGTTAATTCCTTTCACCAATACACACTGGCATTCCCAGTTCAGTGTCAATTAAACCAATTATACTTAACAGATGTCAATGAAGCCCTGTGGATCTTGGAAATGCTTCAACCATGCTGTTGCTCATCCCATGACACTGCTCATTTCCAATTTCCCTCTGGTCTCCCAGCTCCAGAAGAACAGCATGATAGCACAATGGATGTTTTGAAAGACCGTATTCCCTCATATGAACCTGCCTGGGCTCTGAGACCTTTGGCAGATGCCCTTCTCACAGTCCCACCACCCTCACAGACATGCTTGGTGGGGATACAGGAGAGGGCCTTCTTGGTAGCTGCTCCCAGGTTTTGAAACTCCCTCCTTGGTGTCCTTCCACTGGAAAGTGAAGACCGCTTTATTCCAACAGACCTTTAGGAGCTGACTGCTTTTAAGGAAAGGGCTGGTGCTGTGATGTTTATTGTTGTTATTATTTGTATTTTTAATAACACACACATATATTTAATGCTGTTTTTAATTCTATTAGTATTTAATTACTTTTGATAATTACATTCTCCCTCCCTCCCTCCCTCCCTCCCTTCCTGTCTGTTCTATTTTATCTGTAAGCCGCCTTGAGTTTCAATCCAGGAAAAAGACGGGAAATAAATAAATATAATAATAAAAATAATAATAATACTTTGCATTTGAGGGGCCACAAAAAACTCACTGCTGGCCAAAACATGAAAGTGTGTGCTTCTGAACATCAGAGATGATGCATGAATTGGATAGAAAATCTTTAGCAGTCAGATCTGGCACCCAGACCAGGACCGTCTAACCCAGTGATGGCTAACCTTGACACTCCAGATGTTTTGGGACTACAACTCCCATCATCCCTGACCACTGATCCTGTTAGCTAGGGATGATGGGAGTTGTAGTTCCAAAACATCTGGGGTGTCAAGGTTAGCCATCACTGGTCTAACCGATAGGCACTAGGGGTGCGGGGCACACGGGCGCCAGACTCTCAGGGGCGCCAGGCGGGATCTTCTGCTGTGGGCAGCTCTGCGCTGTGAGTTCGGGGGCGACCGAGCCAGCGAGACGCTGAGGCGGCTGGCTGGCTCCACCTTTCTGAGCACCTGGGACTGGGCAACCTGGCGGGGGGGGGGCACTGGGCGGATCTTTGCACCCTGGTGCCGCATATGCTTAAGATTGCCCTGACCCAGACCTCCATCCCAGGGGCACTGGATGTCATGTGCTCTGGACACTGTTGGGTTACCTATCGCCTCTGACCATTGGTCATGCTGGCTGGGGCTGAAGGGAGCTGGGAGTCCAAAAAAATCTAGAGGATCACACGATGGCTACCTTGGCTTTATTCCAATTGTGAAGACAAGGGGTTGTTATCTCAGGGTGACTACCCTGAGGCAACAACCTCCAGATTCCAGTTGGCTAAATATGCTCCTATTTTGGCACTGCTAAGGCACTAAGATGTGCGAGGCAATGTTTTTTAAAATACTGCTGCTATTTAAACAATCATTCTCCCAGCTAAAGAGGCAAATGAATTTAGGCGGAGGAAAAATTAAGGCGGGGGGTTAGGGAGCAGTCAAAAATTGCCTCCAAGCTGCTAATTAGTTAAAACATTGACAAAGGCAAATAAATAAAGAAAAGTTTCATTGTTGTTTTTTTAAATGCTGGCAGCTTCCTAACCATGAAATTCAAAGAATAATCTCCATCTGCCCAGACTGGAGAAGTTTGCAAGAAGCAGGTTCATTCAGAACCACATGTCCACCTGCTCAAGTCTTTTAATCTCTTTGCAAATTTATTTGAAGAAGGCAGCCAAGGAAGTTTTATGTTGTAGAGCAATCAGCTGTTAAAAAGTATCCTAAACTTCTGCCTGATCGCTTTCCGTAAGCAAATCAGCCTGATTTCTCCCGATGTGGGGTGATGTCTTGACTGGTAAATGAAGGAAACAGATAGTATTCAACACACACATTTAAAGAACTAATCAGATCTTACTGCACTGCAGTTTCGCTGATGGGAAACTTTTATGACACCTTCCGAAGCCCCAAGATGAAAATGGGGGGGGGGGACTAGCAGACAGAGAAGGTTCAGATGGAGAGGGCTTGCTTCGCATACCAAAGGTTCAATCCTGAGCATCACCAGGTCAGACTGGGAGATACTCTTTGTCAGAAACCCCACAGTTCCACTGGCACTCCGTGTAGACCAGTGATGGCCAAACTTGGCCCTCCAGCTGTTTTGGGACTACAATTCCCATCATCCCTGACCACTGGTCCTGTTAGCTAGTGATGATGGGAGTTGTAGTCCCAAAACAGTGGTGGGCCAATTTTGGCCATCACTGGTCAATTCCCATCATCCCTGACCACTGGTCCTGTTAGCTAGTGATGATGGGAGTTGTAGTCCCAAAACAGTGGTGGGCCAATTTTGGCCATCACTGTGTAGAACAAACTTCCAAGCATCTGGTCGCTTCCAGATGTTTTGACTCCAACTCCTAACAGCCTTCGCCAGCAACTGAGAAGCTTATATGCTCTGGTCTCCTAAACCAGTGTTCCCCAACCTTGGGTCTCCAGCTGTTTTCGGACTACAATTCCCATCATCCCTGACCACTGGTCTTGCTAGCAAGGGATGATGGGAGTTGTAGTCCAAAACAGCTGGAGACCCAAGGTTGGGGAACACTGTCCTAAACCACATCCAGGCCACAGCTTCTGCAGTGAAGGAGTCTTACTCACAAGTAGAGCATTAACTCTACCCCATAGATAGTTACTGTACTAGTGCTCTCCAGCCTTGACCAGATGCTTCTGGCATGCTTGAGGACAACAACAACAACAATAATAATTTTTTATTTGTACCCGCCCTTCTGGCGGCCTAGAAGTGGCTCCTTCTCTGACACAGAATTATAGAACTGCAGAGTTGGAAGGGACCCCAAGAGTCATCTACGTTTCCGAGCACAATTCAAAGTGTTGGTGCTGACCTTTAAAGCCCTAAATGGCCTCGGTCCTGTATACCTGAAGGAGCGTCTCCACCTCCATCGTTCTGCCCGGACACTGAGGTCCAGCTCTGAGGGTCTTCTGGCGGTTCCCTCCCTGCGAGAAGTGAGGTTACAGGGAACCAGCAGAGGGCCTTCTCGGTAGTGGCGCCTGCCCTGTGGAACACCCTCCCATCAGATGTCAGGGCAATAAGCAGCTATTTTACTTTTAAAAAGACAACTGAAGGCGGCCCTGTTTAGGGAAGTTTTTAATGTTCGATGCTGTATTGTTTTATTATTCGGTTGGAAGCCGCCCAGAGTGGTCGGGAAACCAGCCAGAAGGACGGGGTATAAATAATAAATTATTATTATTATTATATATCTAGCCCACACCTCCCCCACAATACAGGAATCTCAAATAAAGCATCCACTATAGATGCCCATTGAACTTGTCCAGGTATATCCCAGAGGACCCTCAAAGGGAACCTCATGAGAACATAAGAGAGTCTCCCAGATGAGGCCAATGACCCATCCAGTTGGACATCCTGTTCTTCAGTGACCAACTAGATACATGTGGGAAACTGCAAGCAGGATCTGAGCACATTAACACACTCCCCTCCTGTGGTTTCCAGCAAGAAAGGATTCCAGAAGAATTGCAGCCTCCAACTGTGGAGGCAGAACATAGCCATCTTGGCTAGGTAAAGGTAAAGGGACCCCTGTGTCAGCATATACCCCACCTGGGGCAGTTTGTGAGACTGCCCCAAAGCCAGAGCAAAGTCGTGTGCGCACATCCCCGGCTACAGAGAGTCCGGTGGCGCAGTCATATGTGATTGTTCCCAGAATGAAGAACAACACACACAAGCCATAATTAAGGCTAAACTATTTATTGTAGGAAAGTGCAGAGAGAATCTCTGCTGCCAGCATAAAGCAGTCCGTTCGGCATCAGGTCTAGCCAGAAGAGTGAGCACAAAGGCTAGGAATACAATAGTACAGTGAAACATAAACATTCCATGTAGGAAAAGATAAGGCAGCTTTCTCACGGCTTAGTGAGACAGGAAAATGTCAGACCATCCAAGCTGCAGCTGTTTGCTGCTCGGCTTGACAAAAATCATAACACCCTGACCATTAGGTCCAGTCGTGGCCATCTTGGCTAGTAGGCATCAATTGCCCCCTCCTCCATGATTTATCAAATCTGCTTTCAAACCATTTAGCTTGGTCGCCATCACTGCCTCCTGTGGGAGAGAGTTCCACAGGCTACTGGTGCACTGCCTGAAGAAGTCTCTCTTATATCTGTCCTGAATCTTCAGCTTCATCGGATGCCCACGACTTCAAGCACCAGCATTGGTCTGTGGATGCTCGCTTGCTCCTCAATGCCCTCAATCTGTGGGGTGTCCAGTTTCTCCTCTGAGGGCTCCATTCTTGATACCAGGTCAATTAGGACATCTCCTGGCAAGCCACAGCAACCCACCTGCTGGGAGGTCAGGCAAGTGCCATTGTCCCTGCCGTTCACTGAAGTCCAGCGCCGAGGGCCTTCTGGCAGTTCCCTCACTGCGAGAAGCAAAGTTACAGGGAACCAGGCAGAGGGCCTTCTCGGTAGTGGCACCCGCCCTGTGGAACACTCTCCCATCAGATGTCAAGGAAATAAACAACTATCTGACTTCTAGAAGACATCTGAAGGCAGCCCTGTTTAGGGAAGTTTTAATGCCTTATGTTTTAATGTATTTTTAATCTCTTGTTTGAAGCTGCCTAGAGTGGCTGGGGAAACCCAGCCAGATGGGCAGGGTATAAGTAACAAATTATTATTATTATTATTATTATTATTATTATTATTATTATTATTACCCTAGCACTTCCTTCTCCCAAGCTCAGAGACTGACTTTACTTCTGCCAATGAACCACTTTTTGGGGGAAGGGAATGACTCAACAAATGCTCCTAGACCAGTGATTTGGGTGTGTTACAAAACAATGGGCACAATTTACTAAATGCATACTTCCAGATTTAGCTAGTAATCTAGATTTCACTCTAGCTCATGTACGACTAGACCTCTCGGTAAATCTGCTCTTACCTCTCAGATCCCCTTCAAGAACTTCATTCACACATATATGTATTTATATGTCGCATCTAAAGGAGCCATGCTGATTAGATCTCTATATGCTAAGCATCAGGCTCAATCAGTGAAAGTAGCCTTGAGACTTTTCCAAATGAAAGATCTTCCACTACTCTTGATGGGCATCTCCTTGGGTTCCCGTAGGGATTTTCTGAGACTGGAATCTATCCAATCGCGATTCCTTAGAGCCATCCTTAGGATCCCCCCTTCCGTAGCGGTTATGAGATTAGAGGTTGGCTGGCAAGCTTTCCGGTTTGTGGCCTTGAAGGCGAAGCTTTGGCTATGGCTAAAGCTATGCTTTAAACCAGAGGGTATGGCCCCCTTGATATTGAGGGATTATTTCCAATCGTGGGAAAGGGAGATCATAAATGATCTTTACCTGGAGTCTATGACATATAGCCAAGCCAGAGCAATGGTCTCCCAGAGATTGAGTGATATCGCTAGACAAGAGGACATGGCCCTCGTGAGATCAGGGATGTTCCTTGGGGATCAGATCTATCAGGCTATATGTAGAGCTTTTAAGCACCATTGTTATATATTTGCTTTGTGGGCCTCGGATCCTGCGCTTAAAATTTTCCGTTCCAGCTCATCCGGCTACACACAGATACCCAGGGAAGATAGTCTATAATTTGCCGCAATAATCGCCGTCCTTTTCTCTCTGTCTGTGAAAACATTCCCTGGATCTAAAGCCTGATTGGCTTTTATCTCTCATCTTTCCCTCCATCCTGGGAGGGGAAAAAAAAAAGTGCCATTGACAAAGCCTAGAAAATTGATTTGGAAGAATGGAAGAGGGGGAGGGGAACCATTACAGAGCACTTAATCATGGCTAAATAATGGTCTGTAGGCGGTGAATAGCACTTCAAAGCATCGGGGGAAGCGATCTGGTGAGAAGGGGCTTTCAATACAACCCATAACCCCTTTCAGCTCAAAACACTGAACAGGGAAGCAAACAAACAGCTGAATAGGAGCAGGGTCTTACGTGTTTTCTCCATTGAGGTAGCTCCTCCATAGCTAAACTTCCCGCGCAGGCTGTTTCTCTTCTCTCCTTGTTATCAGAAGGATCTATTTCTGGCAAATTTCCTAGCCCCTCAGCTCAAGTAGGTAGAACCATAGAATCATAGAGTTGAAGAGACCCCAAGGGCCATCGAGTCAACCCCCTGCCAAGCAGGAAACACCATCAAAGCATTCCTGACAGGTGGCTGTCAAGCCTCTGCTTAAAGACCTCCAAAGAAGGAGACTCACCACACTCCTTGGCTGCAAATTCCACTGTCGAACAGCTCTTACTGTCAGGAAGTTCTTTCTAATGTTTAGGTGGAATCTTCTTTCTTGTAATTGAATCCATTGCTCCGTGTCCGCTTCTCAGGAGCAGCAGAAAACAACTTTTCTCCTTCCTCTATATGACATCCTTTTATATATTTGAACATGGCTATCATATCACCCCTTAACCTTCTCTTCTCCAGGCTAACATACCCAGCTCCCTAAGCCGTTCCTCATAAGGCATCGTTATCTTCTTCAATTCACCATTGGATGTTTAATTTTTCCAGATTTAGCTCCCTGCTCCCCGTCTCCAGAGCGTTTCAGATCAGAGGCACCGAGTTGCGCACAACATTGGGGGAGGGGGCCACTGCGCGCACATGACGTCACACATGGAATGGGCTCCCCGGAAGGTGGTGGGCTCTCCTTCTTTGGAGGTTGGATGAACGTGTCCAGAGGAGGGCAACCAAAATGGTCAAAGGCCTGGAAACGATGATCATTAAACCACTCTGGGAATTGCAGGGACCTCTTAGCAAGTGGCGGGTGGCGCTGTGGGTTAAACCACAGAGCCTAGGGCTTTGCCGATCAGAAGGTCGGCGGTTCGAATCCCCATGACGGGGTGAGCTCCGTTGCTCGGTCCCTGCTCCTGCCCACCTAGCAGTTCGAAAGCACGTCAAAGTGCAAGTAGATAAATAGGAACCGCTCTGGCGGGAAGGTAAACGGCGTTTCCGTGCGCTGCTCTGGTTCGCCAGAAGCGGCTTAGTCACGCTGGCCACATGACCCGGAAGCTGGACGGCGGCTCTCGGCCAATAAAGCGAGATGAGTTGCCGCAACCCCAGAGTCAGACACAACTGGACCTAAGGGTCAGGGTCCCTTTACCTTTACCTTAGCAAGTGTCAGTATCCTGAATAAACTACAGTTCCCAGAATTAATTGGGCGAAGTTGCGACTTTAAAGTGATATTGTGGAGCTTTAAAAACATGCTATGAATGTGGCCAAGGTTTCTATCTCTCTCTCTCTCACACACACACACATTCCTCAGTTGTGAAATGTCTTCCTCCCAGCTCCCTCTATTCTTCCACAGCTGGGGTGACACCCTAAGGGTGGCACTGGGGGCCATCACCCTTCTGAGGGCCAGCAGTGGGTGTGGGCAGTTGTAGATTTTTTCCCAAGGCAATTGCAACACATTAGCTGAGCACCTGAAAAGTTCACGTTCCAGAAGTGGAAACAAGAGGAATTGACGACAAAGGAAGAATGGCTATTGAAGTTAATGGAGTATGCGGAACTGGCTAAAATGACGGAAGTATCCGAGAACAGCGGGACCAGAAGTTCATCAATGACTGGATTAATTTGTAAATTATTTGAAAGACAATTGTAGTCAACTAAATACGTTGGTAGGACTGCAAAAAGCTTTGTAAGTAAAGATATAAAAATCATTGTAGAGATGAAATGTTAATGATACACCTTGGATGTTATAGTTTGAAAGCATGGTTAAGTAGTGGAAATGCAGACATTTGAAATGAAAAATAGAAAATCACAAGAAAGGTTTGAAGGAAGTCGTGGCCTAAAAAGCCAAAATGTATAATATAAGAGGAGAAATTGTAATGAAAGTATTATTGAAAAATGAAGAAAAATGATTTGGGTGTGATGGCCTGGGATTCAGACTCAGATGCGGAACCTGAGGGATCCCAGCCTGCACAGGATTCCCGCCTCCAGAACCAGCAGAGCCGGGGCTAGGGCTTGAGTCTGAAGGGTCCTCACCTGTGCTGGATCCTCAGGTGCAGGCATCTGCTGAGTCTGCTCTGGCTCCTGATGGGATGGAGGACCCATTGCCTGCAGGTGCTCCACTCCCAGCCCCGTTAGGGGAAGCTGAGGTTGCCTCTGGGTCCGGTAACCCTCCAGCCTCTCCTGAGCTGCAGAGGCTCAGGGCAGAGAGGCGAAGGGAACTGAGTTCCCGCAGGAGGAGTGCTCGCCTCCAAGCCAGGAGAGGCGAGTCACTAGAGGATCAGGGCCACCCTCTGCCTCGGGCAGATAAAAGCCGGCCAGCCCCAGCCCCAAGTTGAAGGAGCAACATTGTTGGTGACCAGTTCCTGCTTGAAACCTGTCCTGCTTTCCTGCCTGAGCTCCTGACCCGCCCTGGTTCCCTGCTTGCCTACCTGTTCTGACTTTGCCTGACTCCCTACCCTGCACCCAGCTTCAGTTACTACGGACTGCCTTTACGTTGCACCTCTGACCACAGACCGGACTTGGACCTCGCCTTTCGGGTAACCCACGGGACCAGCACAGTTGGCAAAAGAAAATAAAGTTCACGTTTCCTGACAGCATAACAACAAGAACAAAGTGTGTGTGTGTTTGTTTGTGTGTGTGTTTACAGGAGGGGAAATTGCATTTCAGCGGATGGCTCTGAGAAAGGAGTAAAGGCCTTTGTTCCACCAATCCCCCCTCAAAGCAACAGACCGCCCCAGCCCTCTACACAGGAGGCTGCGACTGCAAAAAGAAAGATGGCGAAAGATGGCAGTCAGGGAAGGCTGGGGATCAAAGTTCCTTTCAGCAAGATAGCAAAGAACAAGAGAACGATTGTAAAGGAAACGAGAAACCTTATCTCCTCTCTGCCTGTTCCCCCACTGCGCTGGGATTATGCAAATCAACCATTCAAGTACATTTCCCTGGTAATTAAAAACTCTGCTCTTTTTAATTAAACTTTCCCTCCAGACTGATTTCTCCCCCCCCCCATGGGAGACTATCCTTCCCATGCTTCTTTATGGATCTGTTCTCTTCTCTCTCTCGCTACCCCCCACCCAACCCATCCCATAGTTTCTTCTAAATTGACAAGTCCTACCATTGCGGAGAGTCGCAGTCTAACTTTCTGAAGAAGTCGCCTCTCAGACCTATCTCAATATAAAAGGACGGAGGAAGATGGAGGGAGGAGGGAGGGATGGGAGTGGAAGGAGAGAAGCGAAGGGAAAGGAAGAGGTGGAAGAGAGAGGAAGACAAGCAGGAAAAGAGGGTCTCTTTGGTTGGTGATTGGAAAGATGATCCTCATAGGACAGGCAGGGAGTGGAAGTTGTTTCGGGAAGGAACAAGTGGGTGCATAGCTGTCAACCCTCCCTTTTTTTGCGGGAAATTCCTTATTCCAATGCCTTTCCCGCTGCTATCCTGGATTGTGGTTATCCCTTAAATTTCCCGGATTTCAAAGGAAGCAGCTCCTCTCCCTCCCTGCCAGCCAGGGAGGCTCTTCAGCTGCGTTGCTCGGCTGCCAATAAGGAGTCTGAGACCGACTGGAGGCGGAGCTTGCATGCCTTGTGCAGCCAGACCCTCACACTCAACCAGCCAGCCTGCCTGCCGTCTATGCACTCACTCTTTCGCTCACCCGTTCGCACACGGCCTCTGGAGCGCAGGGTGGCGAGGCTACTTGGTGCCATTGCAACGCCCTTGCAGCATCCCTTATTTTCAAATCCGAAAGTTGACAGCTATGAGTGGGTGTGTTGGGAGGAGGTGGGAGCAGAGAGATTTTTGTTTCCCCATCTTATAATACTTGAACCCAGGGTCATCCAATGATGCAAACTGTTGGAAGATTGCAGAACAAACAAGAGGAAGGACTTCCCTTAGAATCATAGAATCATAGAATCATAGAAAAGGTGATGAATCATAGAATCATAGAATCATAGAGTTGGAAGAGACCACAAGGGCCATCCAGTCCAACCCCCTGCCAGCAGGAAACACCATCAAAGCATTCCTGACAGGTGGCTGTCAAGCCTCTGCTTAAAGACCTCCAAGAAGGAGACTCCACCACACTCCTTGGCAGCAAATCCCACTGTCGAACAGCTCTTACTGTCAGGAAGTTCTTTCTAATGTTT
The DNA here is from genome assembly GCA_034641395.1 of Darevskia armeniaca. Taxonomy (NCBI): domain Eukaryota; kingdom Metazoa; phylum Chordata; class Lepidosauria; order Squamata; family Lacertidae; genus Darevskia; species Darevskia armeniaca. The sequence goes on from JAWWNF010000120.1 coordinate 286,101, forward strand.
AGGTGGAATCTTCTTTCTTGTAGTTGGAATCCATTGCTCATGTCCGCTTCTCTGGAGCAGCAGAAAACAATGATCCAGACATGGCACTTCCCTTGATTCATCCTAGAATTGCATTAGTTTTAATCGCATTAGATGATGGTGTTCTATGTGAAACACTTCTGCATGTTCATAGATGGTTTGACATGCGCTGCCTTAGCAATCCTCCCGTAACCACCTTGTGAGATACTCATGATTAACCTCATTTTACAGGTTGCTCTTAGGCAAAAAATGCTTGGCTTAAGGCCATCTTGTTAGGTCATACCAGAGGTGAGATTTTGAACCTTGGTTTCACAGCTCAGTATCGTTAAGATGCACCATTTGCCCCTTATGTTTTTGTAGTGGATTCGGGGAAGTGAGATAAAGGTAAAGGCTCCCTGGATGGTTAAGTCCGGTCAAAGGTGATTATGGGGTTGCACCGCTCATCTCGCTTTCAGGCCAGGGGAGCCACCATTTATCCACAGAGAGCTTTCCGGTCATGTGGCCAGCAGGACTAAACTGCTTCTTGCGCAACGGAACACCGCGTTAGAAACCAGAGTGCAGGGAAACACCGTTTACCTTCCCGCCACAGCAGTACCTATTTATCTATTTGCACTAGCGTGCTAGATTGGCAGGAGCTGGGACAGAGTAACAGGAGCTCACTCCGTTGCGGGATTCGAACCGCCCGACCTTCCGATCGGCAAGCCAAGAGGCTCAGTGGTTTAGACCAAAGCACTACCAGCATCCTATGGGGAAGTGAACTGGGAACTATCACAGTCCTAGGATCAAAGGTAGGAGAGGAACATTTTTTCACATCTCCAGATGTTGGGTGCTCTCCCCAAGGAGGTTCAGCTGCTGTCTGCATTATACTCATCTTCAATCAGGCTTTTGGCTGATCGACATCTGATGCTTTTTAAAAAGTGTTGTGGGAAAGGGGGTGATTATTGGTTTTATGTTGTTTCTATTTTTATTACGTATTTTGTGGTTTTTCGGTTGTGATTTTGTGTTGCAGCTAGACTGTGACTGGAGTGGCCATCAGGACCACATAACACCATTCCCTGAGAGATCTACATTGGCTCCAGTACATTTCCAAGCACAATTCAAAGTGTTGGTGCTGACCTTTAAAGCCTAAACGGCCTCGGTCCTGTATACCTGAAGGAGCGTCCTCCACCCCACCGTTCAGCCCGGACACTGAGATCCAGCGCCGAGGGCCTTCTGGCGGTTCCCTCACTGCAAGAAGCAAAGCTACAGGGAACCAGGTAGAGGGCCTTCTCGGTAGTGCGCCCGCCCTGTGGAACGCCCTCCCAGCAGAGGTCAAAGGGATCAACAGCTACATAACATTTAGAAAATACCTGAAGGCAGCCCTGTTTAGGAAGCTTTTAATCTGTAACATGTTAATGTATTTTGATATTTGCTGTAAGCCGCCAGAGTGGCTGGGTACAAATAATAAATTATTATTATTATTATTATTATTATTATTATTATTATTATTATTAACCACCCAGAGACTTGTGGATGAAGGACACTATACAAATTCAATCAATAAAACATATAAGGGCATTTATATTTATATACATTTGCATTCAAAGGCAAGCCTACCTATTCTCACTTTCTGAAACAATTCATGATCCGAAACACAGCCATCTTCCAAAATTGCACTTCTCTGAATTTGCAATGCAGTTCTCTAGCCAAGTATTGTATACGAAATTAATATCCTGGGACAAAGTGTGCATAACAATGTATTTTGTTTGTTTGTTTGCATATGTTAGTGAAAATAACACATAAACATACATTCTGTTTGAGGAAATCACATTGCAAAAGTGTGTATATTTGGGTAAATCGTATAGGAAAACAAGTATATCGGAGAAATTCTCACTAAGATGCTGATACAGAATTTTTTTTAATACCAGGATTTAGAAAAAGAACATGAAGTGATGTGGAAATGTGGACTCGTATTGAAAGGTGAGAGAGCAACACTGATGGATTTCTACTTCATTGCTAAAGCAGGAAGTCGCCATACGCAAGGACTCTGAGTGTACCTGTGTGATATCACCAAGATATGATGAGGATAGCAATCACTGCGAGTCTCTCTGAGATAGTTTTTAATAGCTTGCTGAAGCACTAAATATAGTGCCACCGGAAGGAATGACTGAGCATGAGAAAAAGAGGTTTGTTTTTCACCCCCCCCCTCATTGCATCATCCCCATCACATCATTTCTGCACCAAGAAAGAAAAATCTGGAAATGAGACAGGCTGAAGCGGCGATGCTGCCTTTAAACAAGGGGAGGCATTGAAATCATACCATTTTACCCAGATTAAGCCGTGCCACATTCTACTTTGGTATTTATGCAGACCTGACCTAGACAAAACACTACAAAACACTTTCTCATGTAAATGTAGTAGTGATGTATGGAAGTGAGAGCTGGACCATAAAGAAGGCTGACTGCCGAAGAATTGATGCTTTTGAATTCTGGTGCTGGAGGAGACTCTTGAGAGTCCCATGGACTGCAAGAAGATCAAACCTATCCATTCTGAAGGAAATCAGCCCTGAGTGCTCACTGGTTTAGACACAGCGCCACCCGCGTCCCTTCCAGTGGGGAGAGCATTCCATCATTGCAAATGGTTCCCAAGTTTGGAGAAACCTTCCTTGGTCCCCAGACATGGAAAAGACAAGGCATGTGAACTAGGGGTAATGTGGAAATACAATTGGGGTTCATGATAAGTGCCGCACCCTATGTTCCTTAAGCAAGGCTCCTGACCTCAAGTAGGTGGAGATGCTGCCTCATCACAAGGGGGTTGGACTAGATGACTCTTGGGGGTCTCTTCCAATTCGACAACGTCACAATTCCATGATTCTAAGCATTGAAATAAGATCAGCTGTGATCCTTGGAAGGTGCTGGTGGGTAATCATGTCCTTTATCACAGGCAAGAAAATGTTTGGGCCACCCCTTATATTTAGATAAAGATAAACCTAGTGCTGTCATCAGGGCCGGATTTAGGTTTGAGGAGGCCCTCAGCTACTGAAGGTAATGGGGTCCTTTATATGTCCAGCTGTCCGTTTGTCAACAACAAACTGTCGCTGTTTTTTTGTGTTGAATAGATGCCTATATGGCAATTTATGGACCTAATAGGTACCTCAAGCCATTTGCGCATGTTGCCATGCAACCAGTCCATGCAGAATGTAGGCACCCTATATAGAAAGGAGCTAACCAGTGATATTTGAGGAGCAGGCGGGCCATGACTTACATCATAGGAGCCTACACAACACAAAACACTGTTGCTGCCTGTAGGCTTTATTTTATTTGGTTTTTATCTTATATTTTGGAAATGTACATCCAGGTTTTTTTTCTTTGTTTTTTTTAGGGGCCCCAAGAGAGTGCTGGAGGAGACTCTTGAGAGTCCCATGGACTGCAAGAAGATCAAACCTGTCGATTTTGAAGGAAATCAGCCGGAGTGCTCACTGGAAGGACAGATCCTGAAGCTGAGGCTCCAAGACTTTGGCCACCTCATGAGAAGAGAAGACTCCCTGGAAAAGACCCTGGTGTTGGGAAAGATGGAGGGCACAAGGAGAAGGGGACGACAGAGGACGAGATGCTTGGACAGTGTTCTCGAAGCCACTAACATGAGTCTGACCAAACTGCGGGAGGCAGTGGAAGACAGGAGTGCCTGGTGTGCTCTGGTCCAGGGGTCACGAAGAGTTGGACGCGACTAAATGACTAAACAACAACAATAACAGGCAGATGATAGATAGATAGATAGATAGATAGATAGATAGATAGATAGATAGGCAGTGAAGACAGGAGTGCCTGGTGTGCTCTGGTCCAGGGGGTCATGAAGAGGTGGACATGACTAAATGAGTGACTGGGGAGACCAGCCAGATGGGCGGGTACAAATAATAAATTATTATTATTATTATTATTATTTTATTATTATTATTATTAAACAACGAGAGTGGGGCCCTAAGCTACAGCTTGTTTAGCTTATACGTAAATCCAGCACTGGCTGTAATTGCTGAAGAGGGTTGAATGCAAAGGGATTGTGGAAAACATACAGAATCCCCCTCCTCTTTCTGACTCTTACAGAATCTCTCTGCCTTGGCTCCTAAACAAGAGTTAACAACCCCCAGACTCTAAAAAACATTGCACAGCGGGCTTTGCATCGAAGCGTTCATCATCGTTAATGCACCACAGCCATATCTCTCCATCTATCCGAGGGCCCCTGTTTCTATAATATGAGCGAAGGAGATAAGTGGAGGACAATTGAATATTGTTTCTCTCGCAGCTTTTGAAAGCAAGGCACGCTTTCATGTGCAGGCACCCAGTAAGCGTAGAAAGTCAGATGGCAACACATTAAGAATTGCCAAGGATTCATCTTTAACAGCGACGGACTGCATGTGTCAGGGATCTGCCCACCCCTGCCAGTCCAGCTCTGAGTGCTTACAGGGAGCCGCAGCCTGTGTTAACAGATTTATCTTCAAGTGAATCTGGCAGGCCCTGTTTGGGGGAGGAGCAGTTAGTGGCTGGAGCCAGGGAGTGCCAGGTGTCCAGGGAGTTAGTGGGAGACCTGGCACTACCCAGCAGACTTGCTCGGAGACGAAGGCGTCAGTTCCCGCGCATATCTCACATAGGAGGAGAAGGCGGCAATTCAGAATGCCGAGGCTTTGGTGTTGGCGCCAAAACAGAAGGGAGGCACTTCTGGATTCTGCTAGTGACTGAGCAGACATGATAAACTGAACTCTGCACTGTAAATAGCTTTGCACTGAAATAAAGAGACTTAAAGACAAGATGGCTTGGTGTTACTATTGAACAACCGGTAAGAGAACCTGACAGCATGTTTGTTGGAACCTCTCCAAAGACATGTTGATGACAATCATGCTCTGCGTTGGTCATCTAGCTATCAAGGGTAGACTGCCTCTGAGGGTGGGGGTTCCATTCCTGGCTATTTCTACCAATAGTTATTGACGAAACCCGTCTTCCCTGAATTAGTCTCAAAGTCACCGGTGTGCTTATTGGCCAAAAATAACATGTGGAAGGAGGTTCTATCTAATGCTCCTTCCTGATAAAAGTCTCTCCAAACCATTCTCTCAGGCTGGATCTAGACACATTTTTTTTTATAAAAAAAAAGCGTTTCGGGAAAAGGCGTTGGAAATCTCGTTGGTGAAAGATGGGACTCCCCAGCGCCACCTGGTGTCACAGTGCTAGAATGCACACAAAACGCTTTTTCTTTAGTAATGTAGCTGAGGCTTCAGTTTCTGCATGCACGACACAATAGAAGTCAAGAGCGCTGGCTGTGACCCTCAGTCCCTTTTTCACAATACTAGAGTTTGTGTACAACCCATGCAGCTTAATGCTGGACAGAGAAGACAAAGCACCGTATTTTCCGTGTATAACACGCACCTGTGTATAAGACGCTCCCTATTTTGGGGGACTCTGAATTAAGAAAATGGGTGAGATTGCCCCAGTGTATAAGACTACCCCCCCTTTTAACATTATTTTTTAGTAAAAAAAAAAACCCTAGTCTTATACACGGAAAAGTACGGTAATACTTCACAGAGTACATTGTTAAACTATGGAACTCCTCCCTCAGGATGGCTCAATTTGGATGGCTTTAAAAGAGGGGTGGAAAGCGATGTCTGGGTGACCATGGGTGTGCTAAGGGGGTTTATGGGACCCCACCATGGTGGGAAAGTTACATACTGGCCTCGTCTCAGTTTCCACCATGGATCACGCTTGCTAGGAAGTGTTTTTTGCTCTCAAGACCCCTTTTCCTTCCATTTATTTATAAACAGCTCAAGCTTGGAAGCCAATATTTTACAAGGGGCTGATTGATCACTGTGCATTTACCAAGTGTCACTTAAAATAACTCACAGAAAATAGGTGTTGTGTGTTTTCATAAAGCCGTTGAATGACTACAGATGATTGCTTGGTATAAGATACAAATGACAGGCATTTAATGGAACAACAGCTTTAAATCTGTTAACCTTTTTTCTTTTCTTTTTCTTTTTAGATAAAAAAATATATTATTGCCTTGTGCTCTCAAGGAAAGCTAAATTAATATGAAGTGCTCAAACAAGATGTTTTGTTTCCTCCTCAGAAGGAATTATCATGTAGCAAGAAAGAGGAGGCAGGCCTGTTAATTTAAAACCAGAGAGGATTTTGCTATTGTCATATTTTCCAAACTGCCCATCCATAGCTTATAGGAGAAGTTCAGCAAGCGGGTTTTCCAGGCAACGAAAGGGGGTGCACTAGGGTGAGTTTTAAAAAACGAATTGGGTTTTACAAACAAATCAGTTTAAGTTTATAGCAGAACTAATGGCTTATTATTCATTATTGCATTTCATAGCCCACCTTTTTGCTTTATGGTGCTCATGGTTCTCCCTTTCTTATTTAATCCCCTCAACAACCTGCGAGGTAGGTTAGGCTGAGAGGCAGTGAGCAGCCCAAGGTCACTCAGCGAGCTTTATGGCCAAGTGGGGATTCGAACCCTGGTGTCCCTGGTCCTATGTCTGACACTCTAACCACTACACCACACTGTCTGGCAAACTGGATCTACCCAGCACTCCCCCTCATTCTGTCTCATTCACACGTCGCTAGCATTGACCCCGTTACAATAACTCCTTTATCCCAAGAGCCCGTATAGAGTCCTTATGTAGGTTTTCTATCAGGTAGGAGAAAATAACAGAGGCCAATCAGAGAATAAGGTAAAGGTAAAGGGACCCCTAACAGTTAAGTCCAGTCGCGAATGACTCTGGGGTTGCGGCGCTCATCTCGCTTTACTGGCCGAGGGAGCCGGTGTACAGCTTCAGGTCATGTGGCCAGCATGACTAAGCCACTTCTGGCGAACCAGAGCAGCGCACGGAAACGCCGTTTACCTTCCCGCCAGAGCGGTACCTATTTATCTACTTTTACTGTGTGCTTTCGAACTGCTAGGTTGGCAGGAATCAGAGAATATTGAGAAGCAAAACAGCTAGTAAGCCTGATCTTTATTAAACTGTTTGCAACAGGATGCTCACACACACACCCACGCAGGGAGGGAGGAGAGGAACCCCAAACATTGGTGTGCAAGCTCTTATACAGACTTTTGAAATTGCCTCCCCTGTAGCTCAAGACCACCCCCCAAAACATCATACATACATCACAGAAAGAAGTGGTCCCCAGCAGAAATTTGAATGTGTTGCTTCTCTCCTGTCTGCCAGGATACCTGATAATGTGATAATCTGATTGCCTCTTCTAGGTAGCCTGGCCATTCCTTGGAGATGGTAAATACTTAGTTCCTGAATCTCTTATGCTATTGAGAGTGTGGTCAGCTTAACAGATACTTGCCAGACTGTATTTACAGGGAGGTCTTGAAGGAAGGGGGGGCATAGGTATCCCAGTTTGCTTGTTAGTCTCCATTAGCTTAGAACGAACGCATCACGTTCCGGGATATGAGTCAACTGGCAACAGGCTGACCACAGTACAAGGACAAGGCATGTGCAAATGGCAAGATTAGCAGCAAGGTCTCAGGATATGCGTCACTGGGAAACTAGTTGACCACAGTACAAGGTCCAGATATGAGCAGTCGTAAGATTACGCACAAGGCCCCAGCCAAAGTTCAGTAGGAAGGATCTTCCTTATAAGGTTTACAGAACTCCGGGGTAAAAGTGTGTGTATAAAAGCTGCATGCAAACAGCATTTGAGTGCGCTTGCTGTGAACTACCACGCAGTGTCTTTCTACTGTCCTAGGCAGGAGAAGATAAACTCTTTCGCTTTGAACCAAACCTCGGTGTCCATTTGGCTCCTTCCTCCCTCCCCCTCGGGAGCAACGCGGAACCCAGCTCTATGCTGTAATAAGGCTACAGTCTAAGCCCCTATAGTCCAAAGACAATTGGAAAGGGTTCCCCATTCCCTTCCTCCTTGCAGAGAAATATTTGAGGTCAATTTGGGAGGGTCAAAATGGCTTCAGGATTGTTCTCCTGTACTGTTTCAGACACTATACTTATGCATGTGTGTTTGCCTTGTACATTTATGAACATTTATTCTCTCTCTATATAAGACCTTACAATTCCTATAACACCCCTAAGGGGCAGCTGCACATTCCTGAATTGCAGGGGGTTGGACTAGATGATCCTCAGGGTCCCTTCCGGCTCTCCGGCTCTACGCTTCGAGATAATGGCTCTTCACTTACAGTCCTTCATATTTACAAGGCTGGCTTTGGATTCTAAGCTTACTTGGGAGCTTGCTTTACGACTGCTTCATGCAAATGAGAGAGTTGGGGGGGGCGGAGAGGAAGGGGCAGAGTCCGGCAGATAACGACAAAGTCTATTTTACCCTGACCATCTATTAGTCCAACAGCGCCCTCTGCTGACTGGAGGCAGGCAACGTTGTTCATACCCGACAGGGCTAAGGGTCAAATGTAGACTTGGCATGTCCTAACCAGGCAGAAAGCATTTCAGATATCTCCATGTTTGTTTTTCACATGTCCATTTGCCAGGGGACCTATGGCAGGCTGCCCCATGTGTTTAACCTCAGGTGGTAATTTCCGCAGTGAAGAACCTGAAAGAGAGTTTGGTTTTTTTTGAGTTACAGGTAGGTAGCCGGGTTGGTCTGCCGTAGTCGAAACAAAATATCTGAAGAAGTGTGCATGCGCACGAAAGCTCATACCAAGAACAAACTTAGTGGTCTCTAAGGTGCTATTTTTTATTTTGTTTCGGCTACAGCAGACCAACACGGCTACCTACCTGTAACTGGAACTATGGAAGGCACCACATTGAACCACATGAAATGGAAGTCCATCAACCTCACCAAGAACTTGCACAGGTACAGACTGACATCTTCTTTCTGACTAAATGCAAGAACAGGACATTATACCTGGTGTCTGAAGAAGTGTGCATGCACACGAAAGCTCATACCAAGAACAAACTGAGTTGGTCTCTAAGGTGCTACTGGAAGGAATTTTATTTATTATTTTTTGGGGTTTTTTTTTGAGGGGGCATTGCACCTCCAGGATTGATCTGTGGGGATCTGAAGGTTCCTCTTTCATGTTTGGATACGGGATCTTTTTTTTGAGGGGGGGGGGGGAGTGCATTCAAACTCTGACGCAGTTTTATGATCTCTGTGATTTTGTGACTGCCTGACAGCCAATCCTTCTTCCGGTCCCCATGAATCGCAGCTGCTTATAATTGAAGCAAAGGAGCGTGAGGAAAATGTAGTTCAAATGGGTGAAAAGAAATAGCCTTGATTGGAAATAATATAATTGATCCAAATGTGTCTTGGATGCTAATGGCTCTTCATCTGGGAACATTAATTTCGAGAGGCTCCCATCCCTTTTAAGTTTGACAAGAGGAATCGGGTAAGTTCAGTGCCCCGGAAATTTGCTGTTGCTGCTGACCGCAGAAAGTTGTTCGTGTCTACATTCGGCGTCTCCTTTGATGCTACAGCAACAGTGAATTAAGTGCTAAAACTGCCTTCAAAATTCAAACTCGCTTCATTACTATGGCAACCAGTTCTAATAGTAATATTATGAGTAGTAATAGTAGTATGCAGGTGAGATCTGCAGCATAGTGTGTTTTGGGTTCTAGCGTGCCAGCCTTGTCCTCTGCCAGGATAACCAGTCTGCACTTTCCCATTTCGCCACCTTTGAACTCCCAGTCAACATGCCATCACCACTAAGCATGCTCAGTCCTCGTTGGGTTGTTTCGGGTTTCCATCATCATTACTCCAAACACCCAATTCTGCAAACCTTGGCTCCCCCCCTGAAGTCACAGATACCTCCTTCTGGTCCCATCTGGCTACATGAGGATTCAGACACACAGAGCTGTGCAAGAGATTAAAAAAATAGATTCTGCAGAAAAGCTCGTGTCTTGCCAGAGTCAGCTGGGAAAGGAATCCGGTAGGGGGGGTGTCAGGGCTGGAGTCAGAGGCAGGTTAGCAATGAAGGAAGCAGATCTCTGTTGCCAGCGAAGTTAACTCTTTATTCAAGGAAAGGAACATACAATTAGTGATCTCAGCAACCCTTCCTAGTAGGTCTTGCCCCTACGGAGAAGTTGCCAGGACTGAGGTAAAAAGGTAAAGGTAAAGAGGACCCCTGGATGTTTAAGTCCAGTCAAAGGCGACTATGGGGTTGCGGCGCTCATCTCGTTTTCAAGCTGAGGGAGCCGGCGTTTGTCCACAGACAGCTTTCTGGGTCATGTGGCCAGCAGGACTAAACCGCTTCTGGCGCAATGGGACTCTGTGATGGAAGCTGGAGTGCACGGAAACGTTGTTTACCTTCCGCCGGAGCGGTACCTATTTATCTACTCGCACTGGCGTGCTTTCGAACTGCTAGGTTGGCAGGAGCTGGGACAGAGCAATGGGAGCTCACCCCGTCATGGGGATTTGAACCGCCAACCTCTGATCGGCAAGCCCAAGAGACTCAGCGGTTTAGACCACAGTGCCACCCGCGTCCCTTCCAACCAGTACTGAAGAGCCCACCTTCCCCACCTCTAAGGGTTCTCCTCTCTGGATGTTTCCCACCAGCCTCAAACTGCAACTGTGCACCTCTGGCCTCTGTTCTGGCCTCTTCGTTTTCCTGCACATTCTTGGAGACCAGGGGAGCTTGCTAAAACAGGAGAGGGAGACTCCCTGGATTCTTCCACCATCTCCTGACCTCCCTCCTCTGCTTCAGCCTTGGAGTCTGAACTGCTCCTGTCACAGGCTCCTCCTGCTCACTAAATCTCATCGCTGCTTTGGCAGCCAGTAAAGGGAAAGGTACCCCTGACCGTTAGGTCCAGTCCATGGACGGCTCTGGGGTTGCAGCTCTCATCTCGCTGTATAGGCCGAGGGAGCCGGCGTTTGTCCGCAGACAGCTTCCAGGTCATGTGGCCAGCATGACTAAGCCGCTTCTGGCGAACCAGAGCAGCGCACGGAAACGCCGTTTACCTTCCCGCCGGAGCGGTACCTATTTATCTACTTGCACTTTGACGTGCTATCGAACTGCTAGGTTGGCAGGAGCAGGGACCGAACAACGGGAGCTCACCCCGTCGCGGGGATTCGAACCGCCAACCTTATGATCGGCAAGCCCTAGGCTCTGTGGTTTAGACCACAGCGCCACCCGCATATCTCCTCCCAAACCTCTCCCTCTGACCTCTCCTCTGTGTCCCACCACCAATGACCTGGTTCTGAGCCTTCCTCCTCTGGTGTTTCCCTTGGGGGGGTGTCTCCCTGGCTGTTGCCTCCCACACTCCTCTGTATCCAGCCAGTCTATGACAGCACCTGCTACACCAACCTCTGCCGACTTTAAGCCCTCCATCAGTTTTGGACTACAACTCCCATCAGCCGCAGCCTGTGTCTGATGGGACTTGTAGTCCAATGCATCTGGAGCACAGCAGGTTGGCAAAGGCTGCACTCCACTTTCAATTCTTGAAAAGTTCTTGTAATGACAATGATATGCAATAACATTAAATACAATTGAGCAGAATAGCAAAGTTTGAAAAAGTCTCTGTAAACACTGTTTACATATACTTATGAGCACTGTTCCTTGGAATGTCTTTCACCATATAAAAGGGTTTAAAAATTTCAGTTACCTATGACTTTGCTGAAGAAGTAACATCGAAACAGTGGACCTTATCCAGAATCACTGTCCAGCCTCTTTCCACTTCAGCCTCGTTGGAACATTACATGACCTTCTATTTCATCCATGTTATAGAGACTTTCTCCAATTTGCTATTTTGCTCATTTGTATTTGATGCTACAGAGACTTTTTCAAACTTTGCTATTCTGCTTGATTGTATTTAATCTTATTGCATATCATTGTCATTACAAGAACTTTTCAAGAATTGATATTGTGCTTTGCTCTGGGTCTCGTGTTGCTCTGTTTGTTGCATAGCTGTCAACTTTCGGATTTGAAAATAAGGGATCAGCAGCCTCACCTGTCCCGGGGACAGTCTACGGTTCTCGGGGACAGTCACACCGCACTAAGCCCCCCAGGCTACAAATTAATTTACACCAGGCTACACACCATCATCTTTCCCACCTCAGGGTGTCTTTTCCAGGGAGTCTTCTCTTCTCATGCGATGCTTCAGGATCTGTCCTTCCGGTGAGCAGCCAGGGCCGATGTCCTTCAGAATGGATCAGTTTGATCTTCTTGCAGTCCACGGGACTCCAGCACCACAATTCAAAAGCGTCATTTCTTCATGGGGGGGATTGATCAGGTTCACTCTTTTGGCTCTCTGGCATCCATTAATGACTTATTATACAAACGTGTTGCAGACTTTGCATCCTTTAACACTCTTTTGGAAGGAGTGTATTTGTGGGCTGGGCCAGAGTGGTTGATTTTACATGCAAGCAAAGCACAAACTGTGCTGTTGTCTAATGACATGCTATTCTCTGCAACTATTGGTGAGCAATGCAGCCGAGCAACGCAGCTGAGGAGCCTCCCTGGCCGGCAGGGAGTGAGAGGAGCTGCTTCCTTTGAAATCTGGGAAATTTACGGGATATCTAACAATCCGGGATAGCAGTGGGAAACGGCGCTGGAATAAGGGAATTTCCCGCCAAAAAGGGGAAACAGCAAAAACCGGTGCTGGAATAAGGGAATTTCCCGCCAAAAAAGGGAAGGTTGACAGCTATGTTGTTCGTTCTTCGTTGAGTTGCAACACAGGGGTTCATTTTGCTTCTTGCACCCCACTTTCGACAGGTGAAATAGATACTACAGCGGCACCTCCCCCCCCCCGTTTCTTGCCTGCAAATTAGGGAGAGAAGCTAGACTCCTTTTCTGAAGGTTGTCTGCTCTCTGGGTGACCAAATCCCGGTTTTCAAAATGCCTAGATGCTTTGTTCTTTTCAACACCAGTGCATTCTTATTTTGATTTCCCCTCCTACCCAATTAGTTTCAGTTTCATTCAGCAGCAAAAAAAAGAAAAAAAAGAAAAGAAAAAAGCTCTCCCCAAAACCATTTCCCTTGTCAGATACCAGTAGCATTTCCAGAAGCTGCTCTTATTCCCTGAAACGAAGGAGCCAGGAGGGAAGAGGCCACTTGAAGGACGACTTTGCTGGACTGGTTCCCACCTAAGCTAAGCTCGGTCCTTTTCTCCCTGGGCCCTGGGAGGGTGGGGGGTGGGGGATTAGCTTTCCTTTCTAGACTGTTCCTGGGGGCTACGTCAAGGTTAGCTAATCTCCAGCGCGTCTTAATTCCTTTATTTTGCTGATTTGAAGGACGAAAATGCATCCATCCTAAGAAAGGGTTGGTGGGAAGTTCCCTCCTTTCGCCATTAGGGGGCACTGCTCTTCCATCTATTCTACATAGAAGGACGCAGCCGCTGATACTCCAGTGGTTAAATAAAATAAAATAACGAAGCACCGAACGGAAAATAACAAGCAAGGAAAGTCCATGTCAGGCACAGGGAGTTTTGCTCCTGCCGAGTGTAGAAACCGGGCGGGGGGGGGGGCGCCGGGGGCGGGCGGGGAATTGCATGCATTTAGAATTCCACCGTTTTGCTAAATCTGCAAACATCAAAGCCTGCTCTGGTTCCCTCTGTTGGATGCAGTCTGTTGGATCCACCTGTGGCTCCAGTCTTGTCATATTCAGAGCCCTTTGCCTCTCCTTATCCTTTATCTTTCCCCTCGTATTTCTTTGTTCCTCCAATTCTATCAGCCACTCAAAAAACCTTGGGGTGGGATTTGCTCTTTTCCTCTTACGTTAGGCTATGGAGTGTCAAGCCTAGAAATATAAGAAGAGGCTGCTGGATCAGGCCAATGGCCCATCTAGCCCAGCATCCTGTTCTCACAGCAGCCAACCAGGTGCCCCAGTGGAAAACCCGCAATCAGGATTCGAACACAAGACTCAGGAACACAGGAAGCTACCTTACACTGAGTCCCATCTAGCTCAGTATTGTCTGCACTGAGTGACAGTGGCTCTCTGGGATTTAAGGCAGGAATCTCTTCCCAACCTTTACCTGGAGATGCCAGGCAGGGATTGAACCTGGGGACCTTCTGCTTGCCAGCCAGAGGCTCTACCACTGAGCTATGGCCCCTCCCGTGGTTTCCAGAAGCATTGCTGGCTCCAACAGTGGAGGGAGGTAGATGTGTTGGTCTGCCATAGTCAAAAAAACAAAATAAAAAATAAAAAAAATTCCTTCCAGTAGTACCTTAAAGGTAAAGGTAAAGGGACCCCTGACTGTTAGGTCCAGTCGTGACCGACTCTGGGGTTGCAGAGCTCATCTCGCTTGATTGACCAAGGGAGCTGGCGTACAGCTTCTGGGTCATGTGGCCAGCATGACTAAGTCACTTCTGGCGAACCAGAGCAGTGCATGGAAACGCTGTTTACCTTCCTGCCGGAGCGGTACCTATTTATCTACTTGCACTTTGATGTGCTTTCGAATTGCTAGGTTGGCAGGAGCTGGGACCGAACAACGGGAGCTCACCCCGTTGCGGGGATTCGAACCGCTGACCTTCTGATCAGCAAGCCCTAGGCTCTGTGGTTTAACCCACAGCGCCTTAGAGACCAACTAAGTTTGTTATTGGTATGAGCTTTCGTGTGCATACACACTTCTTCACTTTTCGTGCATGCACACAAAAGCTCATACCAATAACAAACTTAGTTGGTCTCTAAGGTGCTACTGGAAGGAATCTTTTTATTTTGCTATTTTGTTTCTCCAACAGTGGAGGCAGAGCTTCTTCTTTCATATTCTTTTTTGGCGATCACTCGTAGCTGAGTAAAATGGTCTTCCATGAACACTGTTTTAACAGTGAGTCCCTAAGTGACTGCAGAGGCCAGTTCTGGATCCACACATCCTTCCACAGTGGGGACATAGGTTTCCGGGCGGGAGTTGATTATGGTGAGGGTTTGCCAAACGTGCCTTCCTCTTAGCACGTTTCTCCCTTGCGTCCTGAGTTCGAGCGTCTTCAAAGTAAGGTTACCAGACGTCCCCGTTTCCCGGGGGCAGTCCCCGAATTTTCAAATCAGTCCCCTGACAAAATCCATCTATTTAGTAGGAAGTTGAAAAGTGTCCCTGGATTCATTGAAAAAAAATCTGGCAACCTTACTTCAAAGCCCATGACACCTTTGGTAAAGGCTGTTCTCCAATTGGAGCACTCACAGGCCAGTGTTTCCCAATTGTTGGTTTTTATACTACATTTTTTTAGATTTGCCTTGAGAGTGTCTTTAAACCTTTTTTGTTGACCACCAGCATTACGCTTTCCATTTTTAAGTTGGGAATAGAGTAGTTGCTTTGGAAGACGATAATCAGGCATCTGCACAACATGACCAGTCCAATGAAGATGATGTTGAAGAATCATTGCTTCGACATTGGGGAACTTACTTTCTTCCAGGACACTGGCATACATAGAGAGCCAGTGTGGTGTAGTGGTTAAGAGTGGTAGACTCGTCATCTGGTGAACCGGGTTCGATTCTCCACTCCTCCACATGCAGCTGCTGGGTGACCTTGGGCTAGTCACACTTCTCTGAAGTCTCTCAGCCCCACTCACCTCACAGAGTGTTTGTTGTAGTGATAAAGTGGGATATCAAATCCAAACTCTTCTTCTTCTTCTTCTTCTTCCCATGGCTAGTGACCATCTATAGCCCTCTCTCCGTGAATTTATCCAATCCTCTTTTAAAGCCATCCAAGTTGGTGGTCATCACTGCCTCTGGTTGGCCATTGTGTGAACTGCAGGTTGGACCAGATGGAGCACTGACCTGATCCAGCACCAGGCTCTTACATTCTAGAGGCATCAGCAGATCCACCTTGAGCTGATCCTCTTTTAAGGCCATCTAGCTGGATGGCCATCACTGTCTCTTGTGAGAGTGAGTTCCATAGTTAATATATGTGCTGCATGAAGAAGTCTATTCTTTTACCTGTCCTGCCTGTGGATGGTTTTTTCAACTGTGAAGTAGGACCCTGGAAGATCAAGGGTCTGGAAACCAAGCCTCATGAGGAGTGGTTGAGGAAACTGGGTTTGTTTAGCCTGGAGAAGAGAAGACCGAGAGGTGATAGGATAGCCATTTCCAAATATCTAATGGTCTGTCCCCTGGAAGATGGAGCAAGTTTGTTTTCTGCAGGACCCAAATGAATGGATTCAAGTTACAAGAAAGGAGTTTCCAATTAAACATTAGCAAGAACTTTCAGGTGGTGAGAGCTGTTTCAAAGTTTACTAGTCCCAGCCTCATCGAAGACCAGTCTTTGAATGTCACCTGTCACTCAAACTAAGCCCAATTGCAAATAGTATTCCTAAAGGACTCTGTTTTTAGGAAGTTCAAATTGTAGGGTGGGTTTATTTTTTTGGGGGGGGGATGCTGTATAAGTTGTGATGTCTGAAAACTACCAATATTATATCTGGAGGTTGAAGGCATTAAACCATGGGTAGGCAAACTAAGGCCTGGGGGCTGGATCCGTCCCAATCACCTTCTAAATCTGGCCCGTGGACGATCCGGGAATCAGCTTGTTTTTACATGAGTAGAATGTGTCCTTTGATTTAAAATGCATCTCTGGGTTATTTGTGGGGCATAGGAATTCGTTCATATATTTTTTTTCAACATATAGTCCGGCCCCCCCACAAGGTCTGAGGGAAAGTGAATTGGCCCCCTGTTGAAAAAAGTTTGCTGACCTCTGCATTTAACAAAATCACAAGGTTTTTTCCCATCAAAGTGGCAAAGATGAACAATATTTTATTTTTACTGTTTTAGGACATTGGTTTCTATATGACCAGTGTGTTTGCTGGAGGTAGGTGGAAGCAATATTTAAGGCAGTTCAGTCTCCGAGAAGCAGGGACGTGTGGCACTGCAGTGATTAAAATGCTAGCTGGTTCCTTTGGAGAGATGAATTCTGCTACTTGATCTGCGACATGGAACTTTCCCTGACCTTGGAGAATCAGCCGGCTCTCGGAAAAGATACATTGACTACTGCAGAAGAAGAACGGCATGCAGTTTAGGATGGACTCATCCCCTCACCAAAAAATGGCTGATCATTTAATTATCTCACATATGCTCCACTTTTTCCATCCTGGAACTCAGATCAGCTTATAAATGGTTCCCGAAAGGTCTCCCATGCACTTGCAGGCAGCTTGAAAAGTGAGCCCTGCTTATTTTTAGCAGCAAAATTCTGCCAGGTGCCTCCAAATCTTTCTCTCTCACACACAAACACCAGCCACCAAATAGCAAGGGAACCATCCTTTATTTGGGGAGGGGATATTACAAATCTAGAGTTGGATAGGCCCCACTGTGATTCACACCATCAATATCTTTTGTTAATGTGAAGGAGACTCTACCTATCCTAGAATCACAGATTTGTAGAGTTGGAGGGGACCCAGAGGGTCATTTAGCCCAATCCCCTGCAATACAGTGGGACCAGGTGGCGCTGTGGGTTAAACCACAGGCTTGCTGATCAGAAGGTCAGCGGTTTGAATCCCTGCGACGGGGTGAGCTCCCGTTGCTCGGTCCAAGCTCCTGCCCACCTAGCAGTTCGAAAGCACGTTAAAGTGCAAGTAGATAAATAGGGACCGCTCCAGCGGGAAGGTAAACGGCGTTTCCATGCGCTGCTCTGGTTCGCCAGAAGGAGCTTTGTCATGCTGGCCACATGACCCGGAGGCTGTCTTCGCCGGCTCCCTCGGCCTATAGAGCGAGATGAGCACGCAACCCCAGAGTCGGACACGACTGGACCTGATGGTCAGGGGTCCCTTTACCTTTACCTTTTACCTGCAATACAGGAAAAGAAGAAGAAGAAGAGTTTGGATTTGGTATCCCGCTTTATCACTACCCGAAGGAGTCTCCAAGTGGCTCACATTCTCCTTTCCCTTCCTCCCCCACAACAAACACTCTGTGAGGTGAGAGGGGCTGAGAGACTTCAGAGAAGGGTGACTAGCGCAAGGTCACCCAGCAGCGGCATGTGGAGGAGTGGAGAGGCGAACCCGGTTCCCCAAATTTTTTTGGGACATGTAACTTTAAAGCCCAGACCTGTGCCTAGAAACACAGCGCAAAAGAAAGTGTGGATAAGCCCTTTGTCTCTTTGTTCGTTGTCAAATGCCACAGATCCTTTGATCCAGCTCTATTTTAATCGCCCACTTCTAATTTTGCTCCAAAATTGCTCTCGTTGACCTTTTCTCAGGCTCCACTGGTTTCATTAGTCTGACTAATTAAGCAAACTGACACAAGACCAAAAAAAGAGAAAGGAAAATGAAGAAGATGCTCTCAGGAGAAACTGGAGCTTGGTGAATAAAATACAATGGGTGTGATTTTAATCTAGACCAAGTCAGGCGCATTTAGAGTGCATTGAAAGCAACTGGCAGAAACAAAGGATTATATCCGGTGTTAGAAATACTCAGAGTAGACCTATTGAACACCTAGGGTTCATAGAATCATAGAACTGGAAAGCTGGAAGGGACCATGGTGATCATTTTCTCCAAAAAACTCTTGCAATGGAGGAATCCTTCACCCAACATGGGGCTCGAACCCATGACCTTGAGATTAACAGTCTCATGCTTTACCAACTGGGCTAAAGGTAAAGGGACCCCTGACCATTAGGTCCAGTCGTGACCGACTCTGGGGTTGCGGCGCTCATCTCGCATTATTGGCCGAGGGAGCTGGCGTACAGCTTCCAGGTCATGTGGCCAGCATGACTAAGTCGCTTCTGGCGAACCAGAGCAGCACACGGAAACGCCGTTTACCTTCCCGCTGGAGCGGTACCTATTTATCTACTTGCACTTGCTTTTGAACTGCTAGGTTGGCAGGAGCAGGGACCAAGCAACGGGAGCTCACCCTGTCGCGGGGATTCGAACTGCCGACCTTCCGATCAGCAAGCCCTAGGCTCTGTGGTTTAACAGCACCACCCGTGTACCAACTGGGCTATCAGCTTGCAAAGAAAGCTTTTAAGCTCTTGGTGTTGCTTCTGGGCTCTGGGCGAGTTAGGGTTGCTCTGGAGAGATCTCATGCGACAATCCGACTTCCTGAATGAGAGCATCCCCACCAGAACCGCATATAGTTGAAATTGTGCAAGTTCAATGCTCGTAAGATGCAGGCGTTCTGTACCATTGGACTTGGATGGAGAGAAGCCCAGAAGCGTCACTAACATTGCTAGTCCTCTCACACCTGGGTGAGCTCCTGAGTTTGGGGTGTGTTCAGGGCTGGATTTTGGTTTGATGAGGCCCTAAGCTTCTGAAGGTAATGGGGCCCTTTATATATCCAA
The DNA here is from genome assembly GCA_034641395.1 of Darevskia armeniaca. Lineage (NCBI taxonomy): Eukaryota > Metazoa > Chordata > Lepidosauria > Squamata > Lacertidae > Darevskia > Darevskia armeniaca. The sequence continues at coordinate 305,244 of JAWWNF010000120.1, forward strand.
CTGTCCTTTGTCATGAACAAATGGTCGCTGTTTTTTTTCTGTTGAATATATGCTCATACCCTTAGTCTATACTGCCTACAAGCACTCTTTAATATTAGATAACAGGTACAACAGCTTGACCAACATTCAACTGTGCTGCACTGCAGTCTGCATCTGCATGCTACATATTGCCATGCAACCGTCCATGCAGAATGTAGGCACCCTATATATAGAAAGGAGCAAACCAGTGATAATTTAGGGAGCAGGCTAGCAGGCGGGGCCCATGACTTACATCAGAGGGGCCTACACAACACAAAACACTGTTGCTGCATGTACGTTTTATTTTATTTGGTTTTTATCTTATATTTTGGAAATGTGTTGTTGTTCTTCCACTGCCTCCCGCACTGTCTTCCACTGCCTCCCGCAGTTTGGTCAGACTCATGTTAGTAGCTTCAAGAACACTGTCCAACCATCTCGTCCTCTGTCATCCCCTTCTCCTTGCGCCCTCCATCTTTCCCAACGTCAAGGTCTTTTCCAGGGAGTCTTTTCTTCTCATGAGGTGGCCAAAGTATTGGAGCTTCAGCTTCAGGATCTGTCCTTCCAGTGAGCACTCAGGGCTGATTTCCTTCAGAATGGAAATGTACATCCAGGTTTTTCCCCCTTTAAATTGTTTGGGGGCCCCCAAGAGAGTGGGGCCCTAAGCTATAGCTTTTTTTTAGCTTATACGTAAATCCGGCACTGGGTGTGTTTGGTTTCTGGGCAGATGGAAGTGCCATCTCTCCTTTTGAACACACACACACACACACACACACACACACACACACACACACACACACACAAATCACTTCAAGGTTAAGGAAGCAGGCACCACTGGCATACAAACCCCTCCAGTCCTGATGTGCTCCACCAACAGCAATGGCTTCTTTTATCCCAGCAGATGTATACCCCCGAGCAGAACAGAGCCCCCAGCACATTCTGTGACAGATAGCTTAGGACCTTGGAAGAATCTTTGATGAAGAATGTCAGTTGTATCTGAATAAGCTACGATGATATACTTGCCTGTCAAAGGCAGAAGAGAATTTCCCCATCTGTCTTGCATGTTCCTATTCATTTCTTCCTCAGCATTGATTTTCTAATTGTTGGCTCGCATGCAGCCTGAACTGCTCACCACAGCCAGCGAGGATTCAAATAATAGCTGAACTCAAGCTCCAATATCGACCGCCACTCTCATCCCTGCGCTGCCTTTTCGGTCTCAGTTAATATTTAGAGGCCTGAGGCTGCAAACCTATACCCACTTACCTGGGAGTAAGCCTCACTGAGAGATCAAGGGGCTTACTTCTGAGTAGGGGTGGGAGCGGAATTAAATTCAGTTCATGTTTTTAAGTGAACCTAACCAATTCCCACTGTCTCAAACAGTGCATGACCATCTTTTGATTTTTTTCCAAATGTTATTAAGAACGTTGCAATGAGTTAAAGTAAAGAAAGAAAAAGAAAACTTTTAAAAGGCAGAGGAAAACAATAACAATATGACAATAAAAGATAATTAAGATTACAGAAGTAATCTAACATGTATGTACAGTGGTACCTTGGTTCTCAAACGCCTTGGTACTCAAACAACTTGGAACCCAAACACTGCAAACCCGGAAGTAAGTGTTCCATTTTGCGAACTTTTTCCGGAAGCCGAACATGCTCCGTTTTGAGTGTTACAATTCCGTTTTGAGTGCCGCTGTCAGGTTCTCTTATCTGTTGTTCAATAGTAATACCAAGCTATCTTGTCTTTAAGTCTCTTTATTTCAGTGCAAAGCTATTTACAGTGCAGAGTTCAGTGTATCATGTCTGCTCAGTCACTAGCAGAATCCGGAAGTGCCTCCCTTCTGTTTTGGCGCCAACACCAAAGCCTCGGCATCCGGAATTGCCGCCTTCTCCTCCTACGTGAGATAGGCGCCGGAACTGACGCCTCCCCCTCCGAGCGAGTCTGCTGGGTGATGCCAGGTCTCTCAGCAACTCCCTGGACACCTGGCACTCCCTGGCTCCTAGCCACTAACTGCTCCTCCCCCGAAGAGGGGCTGCCAGATTCACTCGAAGATGAATCTGTCGTTAACACAGGCTGCGGGTCCCTGTATGCACTCAGAGCCGGACTGGCAGGGGTGGGCAGATCCCTGACAGCCACACTTCCATTTTGAGTGTTATGTCTGTTTTTGCTATTTATTTTGCTTTTTTTTTGCGGCTCTTTTTTGTTTTGTTTTTGACTGTGTGAAACCCAGTTCAACTACTGATTGATTGATTGATTGTGTGACTGCAGTACATTGTTTATTGCTTTCATTTTATGGATCAATGGTCTCGTTAGATAGTAAAATTCATGTTAATCTGCTGTTTTAGGGGTTGTTTTTAAAACTGTGGAACGGATTAATCCATTTTGCATTACTTTCTATGGGAAAATGTGCCTTGGTTTTGGAACGCTTTGGTTTTGGAACGGACTTCCAGAACGGATTCAGTTTGAGAACCAAGGTACCACTGTATATGTATATGGATGGGCATTGTTTCATAGAATCATAGAATCTTAGAGTTGGAAGGGACCCTGAGGGTCATCTAGTCCAACCCCCTGCAATGCAGGAATCTCAGGTAAAGCATCCAGGACAGATGGCCATCCAACCTCTGCTTAAAAACCTCCAAGGAAGGAGAGCCCACCCTCAAATAGATATTGATTCATGTGTCACCATGGTTAATAAATGCATTCCAAATATCATTGAATTTGTCCATACGTAATATTCACCTGAAAGCGATCCGTTCATCAAAGAATAACACTGGGGAACAAAATTTTGGTTGCATTGACACCTGCAGTTGTTCTAACCTAATTTTGATGTGCTGGAACGTGTCCAGAGGAGGGCAACCAAAATGGTCAAAGGCCTGGAAATGATGCCTTATAAGGAACGGCTTAGGGAGCTGGGTATGGGTTATGGTCCAGCTTTCACTTCCGTACATTACTACTGGGAAAACCATAGCTTTAACTATACGGACCTTTGTTGGCAAGGTGATGTCTTTGCTTTTTAAGAAGCTGTCTAGGTTTGTCATAGCTTTTCTCCCAAGAGGCAGGCGTCTTCTAATTTCATGACTGCTGTCACCATCTGCAGTGATCATGGAACCCAAGAAAGTGAAATCTCTCACTGCCTCCATTTCTTCCCCTTCTATTTGCCAGGAGGTGATGGGACCAGTGACCATGATCTTAGTTTTTTTGATGTTGAGCTTCAGACCATATTTTGTGTTCTCCTCTTTCACCCTCATTAAAAGGTTCTTTAATTCCTCCTCACTTTCTGCCATCAAGGTTGTATCATCAGCATATCTGAGGTTGTTGATATTTCTTCCGGCAATCTTAATTCCGGTTTGGGATTCATCCAGTCCAGCCTTTTGCATGATGAATTCTGCATATAAGTTAAATAAGCAGGGAGACAATATACAGCCATGGTGATATGATAGCCATGTTCAAATATATAACAGGATGTCATATAGAGGAGGGAGAAAAGTTGTTTTCTGCTGCTCCAGAGAAGCGGACACGGAGCAATGGATTCAAACTACAAGAAAGAAGATTCCACCTAAACATTAGGAAGAACTTCCTGACAGTAAGAGCTGTTTGACAGTGGAATTTGCTGCCAAGCAGTGTGGTGGAGTCTCCTTCTTTGGAGGTCTTTAAGCAGAGGCTTGACAGCCACCTGTCAGGAATGCTTTGATGGTGTTTCCTGCTTGGCAGGGGGTTGGACTGGATGGCCTTGGGGTCTCTTCCAACTCTATGATTCTATGATTCTATGATTTTTGACGTGCTCAACAGTCACCTAGATAAATTCCCAGAAAACCTTGGGGCAGTCAGTGATGAACAGGGAGAGCGCTTCCATCAAGACCTGAAGACAATGGAAGAGCGTTATCAAGGGCGATGGGATAAAACTATGATGTCAGACTACTGTTGGACCATCAAATGAGAATCCCCTGTGCAAGTCCACAAACGCAAGAGCTACAAGCGCAAATTCTTTCCTGAATAACAACAGCTTGCAGATACTGTGTATCCCAAGGAAATACCGGTATATTTTTTTGTATACCTCCAACTGTACATAGATATACATGTCATTTTCAATGCTATACATGTCATGTGCAATGCTATATAAGTCACTTACATTTATACTCATATTGTACTACTTTGGCTATGCGTTTAATAAAATATTGAATCCTTGCAAACGAAGATTATGGTGAAAAGTGAAAAACATGAATTGCAAAAGAACTAGAGCTTACAGAACAAAACCGACTTCAGATTTGAAATCAGCATTGAAAGAACATATAAGAACAGTTGAAAAATCTCATGTAACAGAAAATAAAAAACAAATTGTTCCCCGGTGTAATATACCATCTTTTGAAATTCACCCATCTCCAGATCTTGCAATGCAGTTATGCAGTTCTTTGGCCAAGTCATGAGTATACTAAAAAGCATATACTTAGATAAAGTGTGTGTGAAAATGGATGAATTAGTACAAAAAAATGTGTTCTATCAGGAACCTTTGTTTTAGAAAAATGTGTATATTAGGCAAAATTATATACAAATGCATTAACAGAATGCTGATGAATTTTTTTAATGAGGCCTTGTTTTTTTTTAAGCAAACTGATGTGTGAAAGTGGAGAACTGAACTTAAAAGTGGGGGAGGGGGGAGAAACCAAAATTGTCAGGTGTGCACGTCCCTAGTTGCAACAGAGAACAGAATCGGAAGACAAAGGACAGGGGTGAGTGCTGCAGTTTTTAAAAGGTTTAAAATCTCATTTAAAAAGGGGAGGGAGTACCATTGAACACCTCATGTGCCAGTAAATTGAGTCCTGTTAATTTCTTAGACATTTCTCACTTTCCACTGCATCATATTCCATCAATATGAATGGGAGGAAACCTTGACCATCATCTCAGACTGCAAAATATCTGGCCCTGACTCTTCTTGCAGTGCCATTTCATTACGTTCCTGTTAGGTATCTGATGAAGCAGCCAGTATCGGAAACCCGTCCTGAAGATGCTGTTGCCGTGTCCTTAGGGTGCAACAAGGCAATCACACCTCCTCTTCATAGCTGTCAACTTTCGGATTTGAAAATAAGGGATTTTTTTTCAAACTTTCGGATTTGAAAATAGGGGATGCTGTGAGGGCGGTGCAATGGCACCAAGTAGCCTCACCACCCTGCGCTCCAGAGGCTGCGCACAAACGGGGGAGCGAAAGAGCGAGCGCATAGACGGCAGGCAGGCTGTCTGTCTGTCTGGTTGGGCGTGAGGGTCTGGCTGCACAAGGCATGCAAGCTCCGCCTCCAGTCGGTCTCAGACTCCTTATTGGCAGCCGAGCAACGCAGCTGAGGAGCCTCCCTGGCTGGCAGGGAGGGAGAGGAGCTGCTTCCTTTGAAATCCAGGAAATTTAAGGGATATCAACAATCCGGGATAGCAGTGGGAAACGGCATTGGAATAAGGGCGTTTCCCGCAAAAAAAGGGAGGGTTGACAGCTATGCTCCTCTTCTGTATAGTGAATCCTAGCGTCATAGAGCTGTAGAGTTCGAAAGGACTCCAAGGGTCATCTGCTCCAACCCCCTGCAATGCAGGAACCACAGTTTGCCCCACTAGGAGAACAGCGTGTGCATGTTGACTGCATCAACTTGCTGGTTTGTTCTGCTGAGCATGACTGATATTTTCTCTTGTGAGACACAGGGGAAATACTAATTGCCCTCATCTGTCAGCCCCTTCTGAAGGTGATGGAGCCTCTTGCGTGCATCCGTCTCTGTTGCTCTTGCGTCTGAGTGTGTAGGCATAGAGGGAAGACCCCCCCTTTCAAGGGAGACACAACAAGGAGGCAGTTGTGTGGAACCAAAGTAACAAAACATAAACAGCATGTGGGATGCGGAAAGCAGGAAGATCTGCTGGTCCCGTGAATCACACATTCATGTCAAGGAGGAAAAGAAGCAACGCTGACAAACACACCCAAGCAATGACTAAGAAGGAACAGTAGAAATGTACAGTCGAAAGAGACCCCAGGGGTCATAGAATCATGGAATCATAGAGTTGGAAGAGACCACAAGGGCCATCCAGTCCAACCCCCTGCCAACCAGGAAACACCATCAAAGCATTCCTGACAGGTGGCTGTCAAGCCTCTGCTTAAAGACCTCCAAAGAAGGAGACTCCACCACACTCCTTGGCAGCAAATTCCACTGTCGAACAGCTCTTACTGTCAGGAAGTTCTTCCTAATGTTTAGGTGGAATCTTCTTTCTTGTAGTTTGAATCCATTGCTCCGTGTCCGCTTCTCAGGAGCAGCAGAAAACAACTTTTCTCCCTCCTCTATATGACATCCTTTTATATATTTGAACATGGCTATCATATCACCCCTTAACCTTCTCTTCTCCAGGCTAAACATACCCAGCTCCCTAAGCCGTTCCTCATAAGGCATCATTTCCAGGCCTTTGACCATTTTGGTTGCCCTCCTCTGGACACGTTCCAGCTTGTCAGTATCCTCCTTGAACTGTGGTGCTCAGAACTGGAGACAGTATTCCAGGTGAGGTCTGACCAGAGCGGTCACCTAGTCAAACTGCCTGAAATGCAGGAATCTCAGAGAAAGCATCCATAACAGATGGACATCCAACCTCTGCTAAAAAAACCTTCAAGGAAGGAGAGTCCACCACCACCCTAGGGAGTCTATTCCACTGTCAAACAGCTCTTATGGTTAGAAAGTTCTTCCTGATGTTTCTCCTTTCTTGTAACTTAAATCCATTGGTATACCCATATGGGTCCGCACCCCCCAGCTTTGGTCCCTATCACACATTCCCTGGGTTCACATTCCTGATCTCCATTCTGCAGTGGGGAAAAGCTATTCCCGTGTGAAGCTAGTTGTGGGCTGCCATGGTGTAACACGCTTACTGTATTATAATAGCAAGAATCCCAGGGGTGCTTTGTGGCCATTGTGTTGCAAAATGCAGAGGAGGAAACAAATGGATCTGCACAATGCAGAGCCAACTGTTCCGACAAGGGAAACTCGGAACATTCTCTCGGCTTTCAATCTCTGCTTGTGTACTGTGCTATTTTCCTTTCCTCTCGTACGGATTTAGCACTTTCATAATCTATCTATCTATATATATGTAAAGACAGTTAGTAGGTGGTTTGGCCAAGAGGCCAGGCAGGAGATCTATTGAGTAGCTTGTCAGGAGACGCAGACTATTGTTCCTTACTTGCAGGAGAGGCAAACTTTCCCACCTTCTTGAACACTGCTCTGGTCCTTACATAACTTCAGGGTTTTTTAGGGAGAGTCAAGGGTACGTCATCCAGCATTCCGCCTTCTCATGAGAAGCCTTGCTTCTAATTTCAACCTTTGTCATCGTTGACCAAAACTAGGGAGGGAAGTAGATGCCATGCACAGAATCCACTTGGTACTGTCAAGCAAGTCCAGTATAAAGCCAAAGGGGTCTCAGACTCACTGAAACTCTCATCGTGCTTCTGGTTCCCAGCTAAATGGGCAGGACGGACAAAAGAAAGTACTTCTTTACACAGTGCCAAATTAAACTATGGAAATTACTCCATCAACAGCCACCAACTTTGAAGAGGACTAGACATATTCATAGAGGGTAAGGATATTGGTGGTCATGTTCTGCCTCCACAGCTGGAGACTGTCTTCTCCTGAATACCAGTTGATGGGAACCACAGGATGGGCAAAGCACTTTTGCACTCAGGTCCTTCTTGTGGGCTTCCAGTAGGAATCTGGTTGGCCACTCATGTGTACTGACTGGCTAGTGTCTGTGATATCAACAAAAGAGGAGTAGACAAATTCAACGAGAATTAGGCTACTAGTCACAATGGCTATGGTCTCCGTCCGCTGATGGAGGCAGTATGCCTCTGAATAACAGTTGCTGAGAATCACAAGTGGTGCAAGAGCTCTTGCACTCAGGTCCTGCATGTAGGCCATTGGCCTGATCCAGCAACATTCTTCTCAGGTTCATATGTTTTAGCTGACAGACAAAGTACCAGAAATGGGACTTTGCAGCAACATGATTAGCAGCAAAGATGCACATATGATAGAGAGGTGGTGTTAGGCACTTAGGAGCTGGGAGGCATCTCCCAACAACTTTGTACTCCCTCAGGGTGCCTGACGCCTTCATGGTGCTGCCTCTCTCACTGCCACCCAGAAAAGGCAGCCGTGCACATTTTTGTTTACTCAGCTACAACTGTGCATTCCCCTGTTTAGACTTAAGGGACTGCCTCTCCTGGTATGCCCTGGGTAGGACCTTGAGGTCCTCAAATAATAACATCCTGGAGATCCCGGGCCATAAGGATATCAGGCTGGCAGCTACTAGGGCCAGGGCTTTCTCGGTTCTGGCCCCGACATGGTGGAATGGTCTGCCGCAAGAGACGAGGGCCCTGCAGGATTTGGCGCCCTTCCGCAGGGCCTGCAAGACGGAGCTGTTTCGCCAGGCTTTTGGGTTGGGTTGAGTTTAATCCCTGACGTTTTATTCCATTGGTTGGTTGGTGGGCTGCTTAAAATGAGGTGGCATTTTAAAAAAATTTAAATTTTTTTTTTTTTGCAAAATATTTTTATTGAACATTTTTCAAAGAAATACAACAAAGCACACTTTACATACTTCACTTAACTTCATTATCTCTACATGTACTCCGTCGAGTACTTGGACTTCCCTCCCTTTCTTCTCCAGTTTTTTTATGCCACCTCATTCTTACGCTTTTCTTCTATCCATTGTTCAACATAATCAGTTTAATTTATATACACAGATTTTTTATTTCTTTACATTACAAGTGTACTGTTCAAACCTGTGTGTGTTTCCACCTCTGTACAATATTTTTTAATATATTCAATAAACTTACTCCAATCTAAACGAAGCTTTTGGTCTTTTTGATTCCTAATTCTTCCAGTTAATTTTGCCTGATCTAGGTACTCAGTTAACTTATATCTCCATTCTTCCAAGCTTGGGACTTCTTCAGATTTCCATCTTTGGGCCCATAATATTCTGGCGGCAGTGGTGGCATATAAGAACAGTCTTCTATCTTCCCTCGCAACCTCATCCCCCACTAAACCAAGTAGAAAGGCCTCAGGTGTTTTTGGGAATGTATATTTCATCATCTTTTTAAGCTCATTATAAATTAATTCCCCCCAAAAAATTTAAATTTTAAATTGTATTTTAATTTGCATTTTTAACTGATTGTTTTGTGGTTTGTTATGGTTTTATGATTGTTAGCTGCTCTGAGCCCGGTCTCGGCTGGGAAGGGCGGGGTACAAATAAAAGTTTATTATATTATTATTATTATTATTAGACTGGGAGACCTCTTTTGGATCTTCCATTATCTCAGCCCTCTTTAAGAGTTGGTTCTGCAAAGGCTGCATCACCGTGGATTTGGCGATAGATCCTGCTGCACGAGAGAACTTCCTGTACTGTCCAAAATGCCAGCCCACCCCAGCACTCAGGTCGACAGGCACCTCTCCCCTCCACTCCCACTTTACATCCTATTCTGCGGAGTGCTAGCAATAAATCTGGGATGGAGTGATTCATCCCGCCACTCAGAACCCCGAGGAAAATGAGCTGAAAACCAATATTGAACAAAATGTTGGTCCATGGCAGCCTTGCATTAAGTGGCTCTGAGCTGGCATATAAATGAGTCACTTAAAAAAAAAAAAAGGAAGAAAAAGGACTGAAAATTATAACCTGGAATATGACTCACTTGCTGAAACCATCAGGGCAGGACTGGAGTTAAGTGGAAAGTATGGGGGATTTGAACGATTTCCACCAGAAAAATATAATTAAAGGCACAATTTCTGGTAAAATGGACTCTATTTTTTATTGGGGGGAATCTACCATGTGTACCCCTATAATCCCAGAGCTGTAATCTGATTCGTATCAAATGTAATGAGCACAAGTAGATTGATTACTGGGTTCAAACATACATTGAGGAAAATACAAGATAAGTGATAAAATTGTGTCACTTCATAGGGAATGCTCATTTCGAACATGTTTCCACGGAATCTTGTAAGAAGTTCTCTTCAGGGTCTTATTCAGTGTGGTAATACCATCCTCCTTCCTGTAGAAATATGGGAAAATTCATAGTCTTGTAGAGATTGTACTTGACTGGCTTGGTGTGAAGAAAGTAGCAAAAATGCCATTAACAGTGGAGGTCATCAAATAACATTGCTTCGTTGATAGACAGTAGATTCCAGACACACAAAAGAAAGGATGTCTTCACACACTGCACAATTGACACGAGAATCATTGTTACTCATAGTGGTGGTTGGGGCTAAATTACAGGATACATTAGCTACATATCATCTGTGCTCTGAAATGCAGGATATTTTGCACAAATTCCCAGTGTGGGGGCAGATCCAGATTGGGACCTTATTGTGTGCGGGGTGGGGAGGTAGGGAGACCTGAACGCTTTGGTTCCCAATCTGGATCAGGCCCACTGCAATTGTAGTTTGCATCCATAGGAGTTCTTGTACTACACCTCCCATCTTATACTACAACTCCCATCAGCCCCAGCCAACATTCTCCTGGTCCTCACTGCTGGACGAAGAGCAACGGACTCAGTTTCTGCCCATGGTGTCAGTTGCCAGGTAATGTCAAAGATCTCCTGACGAACATCAAATATTGAAATAAAGTATCCTCTGCTTTCATGTAGAGAATGCAATGACTAGTCAGTAAATATTGGGAGAAAGTAATTGTGAATATATTATAAAGGCGAATTTGAAAGAGAGATTTTGGAAGAGAGCCATTCAGTCCTATCTTTGGCTGGGAAGCAAAAATGTAAGAAGAGCCCTGTTGGATCAGACTAAAAGGCCAGTTGAAGTTGTACCCTCCCCTGTTTCCTACAGTGGCCAACTAGACACTCCCATGAGGCTCACCTACAAACACGGAACTGAATGTAATAATCCTCCTCCAATTCAGAGGCAGTTGTGGGTTTGAGGGAGGTCTGTCTGGATGATATTCCGAGTCCCTTCTAATCCTTGGGGTCCTCTTCCCAGGTAGACTTAGAATCTAATATAGATGGTTCTATTTCTGAAGTAGTCACACAAGTTTCTTGGTAAAGCAATGACCTTAGCTGGCCGTTCAAGTGTCTTCATCAGCATCACAAAAGAAAGAGCTAAGTTGCAAGAGTTGCAGCTGAGCGATGGTGCCCTACTGGCTCATAGCTGGGCCTTTCCTCCACCTGCCTCACCTAGCTACTAGCTAGGAGAACGATAGCCAAAGGGTTGTGTGTGAGCTGAGCTGGAACCAGGCTGGAAGCCGGAGACACAGAGACCTGCTTGCTCTGTGCTGGATCCAAAGCTACAACTAATGGAGAAGCAAGATATTTTGGGGGTGTTAATGCTGTGAGCCCCTCCACCTTATGCTTAGGTTGGGCATAGTTGTAAATAAGGCATATATTCTAAAGCCTGGAACCCACAGAGACTCTCAACTCTCAGAGATTGGGGTGGTGTGTAGCAGCCAGGGGTTGTAAACAGTGGGCTCCCTTGGAAAGGGGCGGACTCTCCTTCCTTGGAGGTTTTTAAGCAGAGGTTGGATGGCCCTCTGTCATGGATGATGTAGTTGAGATTCCTCAATTGAAGGGGATTGGACTAAACGACCCACGGGGTCCCTTCCAATGCTACAATTCTATGGTTCTATGATTCTATGCCTTGATACATTGAGTTTGCTATGGGAGTGTGAAGCTGCACCACGGAAAGGTGTGACCTGAGCAGAGGGGGTGTGGCCTAAGAAGAGTTCTGAAGGCCAGCTAGAGAGTCCCAGAAGGTCACATGTGACCCTGAGACCTGGGGTTCTACACCCTGCAGTTCTTTGAGAAGGTTGGACAGCCCGGGTAAAAACATAGGGACATGATACAGAGTCAGGCCATTGGTCCATTTAGCTCAACGTTGCCTACACTGACTAACAGCAATGGCTCTCCCATGTTTGAGGGAGGAGACACTGAGCTACAAACTGGGATGCTTGTTGTTCCTTTGGCTCCTTTGAATGCAACGGTGGCGTCAGAAGCTGTCAAGCCTCCATCGATTTGTCACAGCGAGGAGATCGCAACAGTTGATTGCTCATGATCCAATATTCAAGATGCGCTCCAATTCCAGAGCAGCGGTAGTGATGACAAAATACAATCTCCCAGCATAAATATATGACTATTTCAATTTAAGTATGTTTTAGCATTCTAACTGCTTGGTCCCATAAGCTTGCGAGAAGTTATAGCTGCTTGGAATTCCATAGGACTGTTGGAAGACTTAATAAAACTGTCTCAGGGACTAATGAATTATTTAAAGACTGCATAAAGAAAATGTAACCTATGCATTTAAAGTAGGAAAATCCACTTTAACTCATCATTCCTGCCGTCTTTATCAATCTCACCAGTTTCTTGTTTCTTTTTTCTTTTTCTTTAAAAAGGGAGGGGGGATAATATATCAGTATTTTGTTTGTCCAAACCGAATAAATTCAGAATGGAGAGTATTGTCATTTAATTTGGCCCGATCCTTTGCTCTGCATAAATTTATATTGATAAAAAAGGCATTATGTATTCCCTATAGCTTTATTAAGTCATAAAGAGGTTCGAAAAAAGAATTTGTTTGGCGAAGGGCTGGGAAACTGCTCTCTGCGGAAAGAGACTGAGGCAGGGTCTTTGAAGGATAAATGGGGCATTCTCTCCCTGCAAGCCATGACCTTCAACGTGACTGTTTAAGGATGCATCCCTGCCCCTACGCTATCCCCAGTAGCAACAGATCATGATATTGAGTAGCCAGATAAAAATGCAATTCATTTCTTGAGGTTTGCAAAGTGTAATATAACAGCTCATGCCCCATGATCCCGCTGCCCTTGACAATTCAAATGCTAGGAGCCTCATCTGTTCTTCCCTGAGTTCATGTTTAAAAGACCTGATGGCAGCAAAAGATTTCAAATTAAGTGAAGTTGCAGCCCATGAGATAAAAGGCAGCGCAGAGAACACGAGAATGTGGGTTAAGATCCCCTCTCTCCATAGAATCATAGAGTTGGAAGAGACCCCAAGGGCCATCCAGTCCAACCCCCTGCCAAGCAGGAAACACCATCAAAGCATTCCTGACAGGTGGCTGTCAAGCCTCTGCTTAAAGACCTCCAAAGAAGGAGACTCCACCACACTCCTTGGCAGCAAATTCCACTGTCGAACAGCTCTTACTGTCAGGAAGTTCTTCCTAATGTTTAGGTGGAATCTTCTTTCTTATAGTTTGAATCCATTGCTCCGTGTCCTCTTCTCAGGAGCACCAGAAAACAACTTTTCTCCCTCCTCTATACCACATCCTTTTATATATTTGAACATGGCTATCATATCACCCCTTAACCTTCTCTTCTCCAGGCTAAACATACCCAGCTCCCTAAGTCGTTCCTCATAAGGCATCGTTTCCAGGCCTTTGACCATTTTGGTTGCCCTCCTCTGGACATGTTCCAGCTTGTCAGTATCCTTCTTGAACTGTGGTGCCCAGAATTGGACACAGTATTCCAGGTGAGGTCTGACCAGAGCGGAATACAGTGGTACTATTACTTCCCTTGATCTAGATGCTATACTCCTATTGATGCAGCCCAGAATTGCATTGGCTTTTTTAGCTCCAGTTAGGATCCTGCTGTTGAACAGCTAAACTCGATATTCTCCAATGAGTTCAAATTGCAAGTAAGGAGATTCTGGAGGTGCGAGCTGTTTGGCAGTGGAACGGACTCCCTCGGAAGGTGGCGGACTCTCCTTCCTTGGGGGGTTTTAAACAGAGGTTGGATGGTCATCTGCCAGGGGTTCTGTAATGGGGATCCTGCATTGCAGTGAATCAGGACTTTAGAAGAAGATTAGACAAGTTCATGAAGGGCAAGGCTGTTCATGGCTATTAGCCACAATGGCTAATAGCCCCTGTTGAATAGTAGTTGCAGGGAACCATAAGTTGGGAGGAGTGTTGAGGCACTCAGGTCCTGCTTCTGGGCTTCCAAGAGGCATCTAGTTGGCCATTGTGGGGATAGGAAACTGGACTACCTGAAACTCTGGCCTGGTTCAAAAAGCTTTATTATTATTATTATTATTATTATTATTATTATTATTATTATTATTATTAAAGTCAGAGCTTTCTACACCCCACCCCCCACCATTCAGACAAGCAAGAGTCATTGCCAGATTTCAGAGACAGATTCCAGCCAGGCAAAAACACTCAATGTTGTAAATACAGAGCAGGGCTGATAAGCAGCATGACCTAGGGACAATCCAGGGTAGGGGTATAGAGAGAGGACTGGGAAGCTGTACTGAGCCTGCCAACCTGAGGATCCCAGATCTGTAAAATGCATGGATGACATGTTGTGACCGTGTGGAAAGAGTGGGATTTCAGCTGGTCATCTGTCCAAGGCCTTAGGCATAGCGGTCATATTAACCAGAAACTGCTTAGCTAAGAGAACCCTTTAAGGCTGTGTCCTTTAAGGAGTTAATTGTGCAGAAATGTATGGTGTCACAAGAAAGGGCTGTGATCTTCTGCTGAGGCCGCATCATGAGAACTGTGCAGTCACAGAGATGGTGGGCTTCCCCTTAATGCTATAAATGGTGTGTTTTGTTTTGTTTTGTTTTGTTTTGTTTTGTTTTGTTTTGTTTTGTTTTGTTTTGTTTTGTTTTGTTTTGTTTTGTTTTGTTTGCATCTGTCTGTCTTGGGAGACAATAGAGGAGTGTGCCTTGGGGTGAAGTCGAACCATTGGAAAGTTGCAATGCCTGCTGTGGCTGTAGAGACCAATACAGGGGAGACATGTTTTGTTGCAGCTGGGGCAGATGAAGGGGTCCGGTTGTGCTGCCTCAGATGCACCATGCCGTTTCTTCTCTCTGTGCTCCTCCCAGCGGTCATTCCTCCTCTGGTCACTGCTATGGATGCACAATCTGACTGTTTGTCTCCAGGCACGGCGGTCATCTGCAAGGGATTCCCAAACGCTGGAGTTGATGTTGCCAGCCTTCAGGGAATGTTTACAGACACCTTTGTAGTTGAAAGGCAATGAATGAATGAATGAATGAATGAATGAATAGCTAGCCAGCTAGCTAGCTGGTTGGAATCCCTCTGATTGATTGATCTAAAGTGAGGACATGATTTACAAATTTTGTGCCTTGATACCAACATTTTTGCACCCACTTCCAGGGTCAAGATGTTAGAAGCGCACTTGAAATGACAGTGACATTGAGCAGGGATGGTTGATTAGATTGACCTCTGTATGAAATAGGAGCACAGGGGCTGACCTCTACCCATACTTTAGTCTGCCTAGCTCTGTGATCGCCGAAGAATTGATGCTTTTGAATTATGCTGCTGGAGGAGACTCTTGAGAGTCCCATGGACTGCAAGAAGATCAAACCTATCCATTCTTAAAGAAATCAGCCCTGCGTGCTCACTGGAAGGACATATCCTGAAGCTGAGGCTCCAATACTTTGGCCACCTCATGAGGAGAGAAGACTCCCTGGAAAAGGCCCTGATGTTGGGAAAGATGGAGGGCACAAGGAGAAGGGGATGGCAGAGGACAAGATGGTTGGACAGTGTTCTCAAAGCCACCAACATGAGTCTGACCAAACTGTGGGAGGCAGGGGAAGACAGGAGTGCCTGGCGTGCTCTGGTCCATGGGGTCACGAAGAGTCAGACACGACTAAACAACAACAACAACAACAACAACAACAACAACAATTTATTTTTACCCCGCCCATCTGGCTGGGTCTCCCCAGCCACTCTGGGCGGCTTCCAGAAGACATTAAAATACATTAACACATCACAGATTAAAAACTTCCCTAAACAACAACAACAACAAAGCTCTGTATTGTCTACACTGGCTGGCTCTCTGGGTTTCAGGTAGGGGATATTCCCAGCCCTACCTGGATGTTGCTTCCAGGGATTGAACCCGGGATCTTCTGAATCCAAGGCAGATGCTCTACCATTGAGCTACAGCTTAGCAGGGAACTGTTGACAAACCAACCAGTCCTCAGTTGTTGACACATTACATAAAGCTTTCTTTCTCTGAAGAAGAGATGAACAATAATGGCTGAAAATCTCAGCGAAACAGCTTCAGAGCTATTAGACAAAGAGCTGATCTTTGAGAGGGGGGACTGCTGGGAGAGATCTTGGGAATTGCTGCCATTAGCAGCTACTCAGCCCCAACCCTATCCTTTGCTGTTGCTTGTGTTTGTATATCTCATGGCAAACAATGTGTCAGATTTCTCCTTGCAGCAATCCACTTCTCTCTCATCTACAATTCTTCTTTGCTTTACTGGCTCAAAGATGCTTTTGCCTGCTGTTCAAATTGCACTTAACCGCAACTGCAAAGTATGCTACCACTCCAGCTCTTGTCAAAGGCAGAACGTGAAAGGTGGCGTTGTGTGGGTGTGCATGCACATACCCGGTACGTTTTGGTATCGCCTCTCTGGGAAGCTGTTTTTATTTTTTAAGAGATGGAAGGAAAACAACAACCGAGCAGTTATGTACTTTTGACGTGCTCAAGTCTAGCGGTGGTCCAATACTTTTAGCCACCTGAGGAGAACCAGAAAATGGCGCCCCCCCACCATGTCTCAATCCTACAAGAAAACAACACTTTGTTCCATATGTGGTGGGACTGTCTGAAGATTATTGTCAGGAATTGGCTGGATGAAGAGGAGTGGTGGGAGGCACCAGCCGGTGAACTCCCAAGAGAAGGAAGGCTCAGAGCCAGGGCATTGGTGGTGGGACACAGGAGAGGTCAGAGGGAGAAGATTGGTGGGATGTTGGAGGGGCAACAGGGTTTAGTGAGCAGGAGGAGCCTGTGAGAGGGAGCGGTTCAGAGACCGAGGCTGATGTGGGAATGTTCAGGGTTTATTAATAGAGTTTACATTCTCCTTTTACATGCACAGCAGATAGCTGGTTGCAAGCTCGTGTGAGCTTCTCACTACTATACAATTCAGACTATATCAGATTGAATTGTACGTTCCTGGTAAGTTCCCGTGAATCCCTCTTAAAAGCATAGAGATGCCAGAATCTTATTCAAAGTCAGTAAAAGAAGTTTACTCACATCAGTTCACAGTTGGATCCCTGAAGGCAGACTTAGTTACAAATATGTACATGTGGATCTACCCCATGTGGTGGAATAATTCCACTGTCTCTGCTAGCTGAGAGCTAGCAGAGCAGTCCTGGCTAAAAGCTGGTCAAATGAAGAAGGATGTCCAAAAAAGAGGGAGAGAGTGCTTCGTGACTCGTCCTTTTGTTACCTGGACAGGTAAGGTCATGCCTACCTTCTATCACATGCAAATGGAAGGATGCTCCATCCAGGAGGAACAGGAAGTTTCGACTGGCTGGACCAAACATTCCCTCGCATGTCTTCTCTAGCATTACAAGGAATGTTGTACCTGACTACCTCTCATGGATTACATCCCACAGCTGAAGCAGAGGAGGGCAGTCAAGAAGCTGCTGAAGAATCCAGGGAGTCTCCCTCCCCTGCTGTGACAAGCTACCCTCTCCTCTGGTCTCCAAGAACATACAGAATAATGAGGAGGGCAGAACATAGGCCAGTGATGCACAGATGCAGTTTGAGTCTGCTTGGGAAACATCCAGGAGAGGAGGCGTCTTAGAAAGGGTGGAAGGCAAGGACCTTCAGTCCTGGCAACTGCTCCTTAAGGGTAAGACCTGCTGGGTAGGTTTGCTGAGTTGTATGCCATTTCCTTGAAGAAAGAGTTAACTTCACTGACAATGGAGTCCTGCATCTTTCGTGCCAACCTGCGTCTGACTCCAACGCTGACAAATATCTACTTCTGGACCAAAGTCATTCAACTGATAAGCCACAACACCAAACCGTCTGTCTCACCTGAACTTAAAGTGGCTTTACTTTCCAATTTTTCATGATAGTTCTAGATTTGTCTCACAAAGGTCTTATTGCTCAGCTGTTAATGACTCCTAAACTTGTCGTAGCCAGATACTGGAGAACTCTCAATATGGACCTTTTTGAAGCACAGCTGTCACAGATATGAGACATATCGTATTTACTCAAATCTAATGCACACTTTTTTTTGCCAAATTACGTTGTGAAAATTCAGCAAATACCTTTTTTTGGTTTGAAGGTTCTGAAAATTGAGGCATGCATTAGATTTGATGGCGCGTTAGACTCAAATAAATACGGTAATTCTTATGGCTAAGCTAACAGCACCCTAAAGAGAACACTGTACAGTCGTACCTTGGAAGTCGAACAGAATCCATTTCGGAAGTCCGTTCGACTTTCAAAACATTAATAAACCAAAGCGCAGCTTCTGATTGGCTGAAGGAAGCTCCTGTAGCCAATAAGAAGTTGCAGTAGCTCCTTCAAATGTTCGGGTTCCAAAGAACGTTCGAAAACCGGAACACTCACTTCTGGGTTTGCGGGCATTCGGGAGCCAAAACGTCCGAGTACCAAGGTGTTTGGGATCCAAGGTATGACTGTACTGGGGGGAAAAGAGAAAAGAAACAGCTTTCTATATGAAAGTCCAGTTTTGGAGAAAGCAGCTTTGTGGCATCTATTGGGCACCAGATCATTTCCATTGTACAACCTGAACTTGGCTGGTATATGATTGAATCCCATGTGGAGCTAGCAGCTGTCATGCTCAGCCATATTCCGGATAGTGCCGAAGTCAAGTCCATCGATTTCAGTGTGTCGACTTGGGGGAGATCAGCCTAACCATAAATAATCTTGGATATGGTCGGCCTTTCTGACAAGCTAGTCCGAAAGAACAGCAGGAGAATCAGCCTCTCTTGCATTACACACTTCAAACTTTGGCTTCTCCAGGGACTAAGGTCCAGTTTCCCAGGGCATCAAAATTCATAAGCATTGCACGGCTCTCAGGAATCTATTTCGATATCCATTTTTCTTCCTTTTGCAAAATTTCAATTTAGCAATAAAAAGCAGCATGATGTATCTGCCTCACTCGCTGTGCGAGGGCTTTGAAAGGCTCTCAGAAATATATAATGAATTCATCAAAGGCGTAACACTCAATATCAGCAATCCAAGCCATAAAATGTATTGCCATAAAATATGATAACCACTTACAGTCAGGACTAAATTAGCCAAGTGCTATGAGCTGCCTGGGCAGCCGGCTCCATTTTTAACCTGACTTGGCAATGGGACACAAATTTCACTTCCAATTTAAACACACCAGACATCTGTAATTCATATTCAATTTACTTCTAACAGAAAAAGAGAAATATGTATATATAAAGAAATAACTAAGAGGAACTGTCAGAGTGATGGCGGCAGTGGGGGGTAACTCAACACACACTCCTGTTGAGGGGAATGGGAGTATGTTTTGCTCCTGAAGTAGACACTGCAGGTCGCTTCTTGTACCGTGAGATGGATATGATAACTTAAGATGTCACGAATCTCCCAGGAGGAAGTCCATCACCATCCATTTCTTCTGCCCAAGGCAATTTCCAGCAAAACATCTATTTGTGTTTTGTATTTTGTCATGCTGTCTTACTCTTTATTTGATTCAGTTACAGGCCCTGTATGTGTTCTGCATACATTTATTTCCCTTGCAGAAAACTCTGCATCATGGGTCTTGTAGTTTCAAGACTGCATGATTGCACAATCTTCACATGGGTTGGGTATTTTGCTCAAAGTCAAAAATTTGTTGTGGGGTTTGTGGTCTTACAGTTGCAAAGGGCACCATTCACAGACTGTGCTCCCAGAACGGGGTTTTGAGCACCTGTTGCAATGCATCATCCTGCATAAATGGCAGAACTCTGAAAACCGTAAAAATTAAGTTATTTGCTTCATTTAAGTTGTATTGTAAGAATTAAGTTGTATTGTAAGAAGAAGGCTGATCGCCGAAGAATTGATGCTTTTGAATTATGGTGCTGGAGGAGACGCTTGAGAGTCCCATGGACTGCAAGAAGATCAAACCGATCCATTCTTAAAGAAATCAGCCCTGAGTGCTCACTGGAAGGACAGACCCTGAAGCTGAGGCTCCAAGACTTTGGCCACCTCATGAGAAGAGAAGACTCCCTGGAAAAGACCCTGATGTTGGGAAAGATGGAGGGCACAAGGAGAAGGGGACGACAGAGGGCGAGATGGTTGGACAGTGTTCTCGAAGCGACCAACATGAGTCTGACCAAACTGCGGGAGGCAGTGGAAGACAGGAGTGCCTGGCGTGCTCTGGTCCATGGGGTCACGAAGAGTCGGGCACGACTAAACAACAACAACAACAAATTGTAAGAATACAGGTAGGTAAGGTAAAGGTAAAGGGCCTCTGGATGGTTAAGTCCAGTCAAAGGCAACTATGGGGTGTGGCCCTAAGTAGTTAACCCTACAGAAATTCAGAGTGGAGTCCCTAAGGCGTTTAGATAGCATCTTGTATGCCTCCTTCTGGCAGTTCCTCCAGCCAAGATGGTACAGTGATCCATGCGACGGTCACCTCCAGGCTTGATTATTGTAACTCGCTCTACGCGGGGCTGCCCTTGAAGCTGACCCAGAAACTCCAGCGGGTGCAGAATGCCGCGGCGAGGCTCCTTACGGGGTCCTTGCCGTGGGACCACATTCATCCAGTGCTTTACCAGCTGCACTGGCTCCCGGTGGAGTACAGGATCAGATTTAAGGTGCTGGTTTTGACCTTTAAAGCCTTATGCGGCCTAGGACCCTCGTACCTACAGGACCGCTTCTCCCGGTATGCCCCGCAAAGGACCTTAAGGTCCACAAATAACAACTTGTTGGAGGTCCCGAGCCACAAGGCTGTTAGACTGGTGTCGACTAGGGCCAGGGCCTTTTCTGTACTGGCCCCAACTTGGTGGAACACTCTGTCACAAGAGACCAGGGCCCTGCGGGATTTGACATCTTTCCGCAGGGCCTGCAAGACAGAGCTGTTCCACCTGGCCTTCGGGTCAGACTCAGTCTGATGGTTTCTTTCCCTTGGTTTTGTTGTTTGGGCGACAAATGAAGCGGTATTTTAAATTTTAAATTGACTTTTTAACCTGTATTTTAATTAATGGTTTTCTTTTATATTTTGTTGTGATTTTTACTGGTGTTAGCCGCCCTGAGCCTGGTTTCGGCTGGGGAGGGCGGGGTATAAATAAAATTTATTATTATTATTATTATTATTATTATTATTATTATTATTACCAAACATATTACACTGCTTTCCTTTGGACCGCCTCAGTGAGGTCAGGGGGCGCTGGTCTTGTTGTCTGGGCGGCCCAGGACCTCCAGACACGCTGTCTGGGCTTGCACCCCAGAGAGATCACGTCTGTGCTGCAAATACACCCCGCAGCATTTATTTCAATGCAAAGGAAACACAGTGTAAATAAAAGGACAAAAAAAATATATTGTTTGAAGTCAGAAACAAGAACAGTGTATACCAATTATATGTTGCTGGATTGATTTCTGTTCTGTACTTGGAATGAATAAGCAAACACCAGCAATTTCTGTTCCCACTGGAATTCTCTGACATCCCTACACCACACCACACACTTGTTCCTAAAACCCTATACAGAGCAGGGGCGGAGGAAGCCTCCTCACTACCCAGGGCGGCGAACGGAGGCATCCCCCTGGGGGCAGGGCGTCGTGACGTTATGTAGAGATGTCACGACGCAACGTCACAACGGAGTGCGCATGTGCGGAATGCGCATGTGCGCACTCCATCGCCGGGCCACTGCCGCAGGGAGCAGCGACGGCCCGGAGACGGAGTGTGCACGAGTGGCATTTCGCACATGCACACTCCATCTTGACCGGCATTGCTGCTTCAGCGGTGGCCTTGCGAGCCGCCGCATGAAAAGCAGAGGTGGCGGGGCACCCCCACGAGCCACTGAGCAGCTCTGCGGCTTGCTTGGGGCCCATGGGCGGGGCGGGGCAGGGCGGGGCGGGACCGGCCCAAGTGTCACCCCCCCTCCCCTGGAACCCGGTGCAGCCCGCCCCCTGCCCCCCTTGCGACGCTACTGATACAGAGCAGGTCATCTATCTTACTCAAGGAATTAATTCCCAGTTGTCTCACTTCCCATTGCCCACTACCCACTTAATCGAAACAAAATAAAAAAATTCCTTCCAGTAGCACCTTAGAGACCAACTAAGTTTTTTCTTGGTATGCATGCACACGAAAGCTCATACCAAGAAAAAACTTGGTTGGTCTCTAATGTGCTAATGGAAGGAATTTTTTTATCTTGTGTCGACTACGACAGACCAACACGGCTACCTACCTGTAACTACCCACTTAATCAACACCCTTTCCCCATCCCATCCATCCATCAGAAGGAAGGAATCTTCCTATTCTCAAGAAGTTGAGCCACACCCTTTGACCTCATTGCCTGCAATAGCAGCTGGGAGAAACTAGCCAGGCATACAAATTTAGGCGACTCTGTTCCACCCAATCTAGGGAGCCCCAGCTAACGAAGCATCAAGGCAAGTTAAATAGTGGAGCAAGGAACATGCAATTTCAATACTTAGTGAAAGCAACAGCTCAGACAAGTTGTGTGCTAGGAGTCAATTCAGCAGCTGAATTCTAGGGATAGGAAGTCTGTAGAAGCCTAGTTTTCAGGGAAGCTTGAGGGGCCGTAACTGACAGGTGATTCCCCATAAGGGAATGAGGACCTCTAGATGGAAAAGGTCCCGAACCTCTGCTCTTTCTCCATAGATATATGATTGGGGATAAGATGGGCTTAAAACGTCCTTTCCCTTCTCCCTGCCCACTCTGTTTTCTCCTTTAAAAAACAACAACTCAGGGCTGATTGCCATAAATTACACAAAGGCCACACTTCATCATCCCAGGGCAGGCATTGTCATTTACAGCTGAGGCCACGAAATGTTTGCACGTTGTAAAAGAGGGCATAACGGCATGTTGTCTTTCCTTAATCATATCAGCCAAACGATTTGCTACTAAGTGCCATAATGGATTTTTAATTAATGCGATTATCGCCATCCCTGCTTACAGCTCTTGACCCTGCAGATATATTGCGAAGGTTGAACTTTGTGGGAATCCCTCCCAAGCACCAATGTGGGGGCCGAGAGACGAGAGGAGGAGGAGGAGGAGGAGGCATCATTGACCAGCGAGGACCTGGAACTCGGAACAAAAGCACTTCCTGCCTGGCTAGATGAAACTCATTACTTTCATGCTGCTCTTAGCATTGTCTTCTGTGAACGGCAGACGCGTGTCACAGAAGACAATGGATAATGGTGGACGCCTGGAAAAACACCAGCATGCACGAGATGAGAAGAAGAGTTTGGATTTGATATCCCACTTTATCACTCCCCGAAGGAGTCTCCAAGCGGCTCACATTCTCCTTTCCCTTCCTGCCCCACAACAAACACTCTGGGAGGTGAGTGGGGCTGAGAGACTTCAGAGAAGTGTGATTGGTCCAAGGTCACCCAGCAGCTGCATGTGGAGGAGTGGAGACGCGAACCCGGTTCACCAGATTACGAGTCTACCGCTCTTAACCACTACACCACACTGGCTCTCATGAGCATGAGGAGGGTGCATGGGGGGAGCATGGAAGGCAGTCAAGTACACAATGGTGGGGTTCTGGGTGAGGCTTGGAGGTGTCACCCTTTTCCTTATATGGGGTGGAAAGTTTCAAAAGTTTTCCCCTGTTGGGACCAGAGTTATGCTAATGAGGTTAATGTTTAAACATGTTGTTGAAACCTAATAAAAGGGGGTGCTCGCAAGGAGTCGAGGTCGCCTTCCCGCATCATCATCCTGTCCTAGAGTCTCGTTGTTTTCACCATCCCCGCACACCCCAGCCAATAATGCCTGTGAAGCAATGTTATGTCATGAATCATGGAACTTTAGAGTTGAAAGAGATCCCAAGGGACATCTATGTGGCCTAGGACCCTCGCACCTATGGGACCGCCTCTCCTGGTATGCCCCAAGAAAGACCTTAACGTCCATAAATAACAACACTTTGGAGGTCCTGAGCCTCAAGGAGGTTAGACTGGCCTCAACTAGGGTCAGGGCCTTTTCAGCACTGGCCTCGACTTGGTGGAACCCTCTGTCACAAGAGACCAGGCCCTGCAGGATTTGACATCTTTCCGCAGGGCCTGCAAGATGGAGCTGTTCCACCTGGCCTTCGGCTTGGACTCACTCTGACCCCTTATATGGGATTTGGTATATAAGTTTTCTCTTGGCTTTTTTGTAGGCCCAGCATGGATAGCTGGTTTGGGTGAATATCTGATATTTCCTCCCTTTATGGTCTTGATTTATGGGCTACTACTAAAATGAGGCTGCATTTTATTTTTTATTTTTTTATTTTTTTAAATAATTTTTATTGGGTTTTCAAACATATAATATTTCGTACCTTAACATACTCTTAATCATATAGGAAAATCAAAACATCAAACAAATACACAAAACTAAAAAAACAAAACAATAACAATTGCAACACACAACATTAACTCATTTCTATCTCCCATTCTTCTTGCCTTATCTTGTTGAGTGGACTTCCCCCGCTTCCCCTGCCACGTCTCTTATTTATATCACCTTATTCTAACAGATTCTTCTCATCGTCCACTTTAACTTATTTATATCTCACCTGTCTCAATCTCAATCTTAACTAGTTTCTTATCCTCATCTAATATCTTAACTTAATTTAATTTCATCAATCATAAATGTCTTATAATCATAACTTTTTTTCTTAAACTGTAAATCTACTAACTAACTTCAGGATTATCTACCTACTAATCTTGCAACACTTATTAATATACATCTTAAATTTCTCCCATTCTTTTTCCACCGCTTCTTCCCTCTGGTCTCGGAGTCTCGCTGACAGCTCGGCAAGTTCCATATATTCCATCATTTTCATCTGCCATTCCTCTAATTTCGGTAAGTCCTTGGTTTTCCAGTATTTTGCGATTAAAATTCTTGCTGCTGTTGTGGCATACATAAAGAAAGTGTGATCTTCCTTAGGTACTTCTTGGTTTACCATTCCAAGTAAGAAGGCCTCTGGTTTTTTTGGAAATGTGTTCTTCAACACTTTTTTAATTTCATTATATATCATTTCCCAGAAGGCCTTCAAACTTGGGCAGGTCCACCACATATGATAAAATGTTCCATCTGCATTTTCACACTTCCAACATTTATTATCTCACAAGTGATAGATTCTAGCTAGCTTGACTGGGGTCAGGTACCATCTATATATCATTTTCATTATATTTTCTCTTAACAAATTACATGCAGTGAATTTAATACCTTTCCTCCACAACCTTTCCCAGTCAGCCATCATTATGTTGTGTCCTATATCCTTAGCCCAGTCTATCATTGCTGATTTAACCAATTCATCTTGCGTGTGCCACTCTAGCAACAGTTGGTACATTCTGGATAAATTTCCTGTTTTTGGTTCAAACAGTTCCGTTTCCAACTTCGACTTCTCCGTCTGAAAGCCAAGTTTTTTGTCCATTTTATATAGTTCATTAATCTGATGGTATTGCAACCAGTCTCTCACATTCCCTTCCATTTGTTCAAAGGGTTTCAGCCTGACACTTTCTCCTTCGTATATTAAAATGTCCGAGTACTTTGGCCATTTTTCTCTCACATTTAGTCTTTTATGTGCCTTGGCTTCCAATGGTGATATCCATCTGGGTGTCTTCCTTTCTAACAAATCTTTATACTTCATCCATACTCTAAACAATGCTTTCCTGATCACATGTTGTTTAAAGCCACTGTGGGCCTTAACTTTATCATACCATAGATATGCATGCCAGCCAAAAATATTATCATGTCCTTCCAGGTCTAGTACATCTGTATTCTCTAAAAGGAACCATTCCTTCAACCAGCAGAAGGCCGCCGCTTCAAAGTATATATTTAAGTCTGGCAGGGAAAAACCCCCTCTTTTCTTATCATCTGTTAATATCTTATATTTAATTCTGGGTTTTTTCCCCTGCCATACAAATCTCGAAATGTCCTTCTGCCAGCTTTTGAAGGGTTCCATCTTATCCACAATCGGTAGAGCCTGAAAGAGAAATAACAGTTTAGGCAATACATTCATCTTAATTACTGCTATTCGGCCCAACAGTGACAATTTCAATCTATTCCAAATTTCCAAATCTTTCTTAATCTCAGTCCATACTTTTTCATAATTGTCTTTATATAAATTCAAATTTTTCGCTGTCATATTAACACCCAGATATTTCACTTTCTTAGCAAATGTAAGGCCAGTTTTTGCCTCTATACTCTCCTTATCTTCTGATGTCAGGTTCTTCCCTAGAACTTTAGTCTTGGCTTTATTTAATTTAAAACCAGCTACTTGCCCAAAGTCTTGTATTATCTCCAGTGCTTTACTTGCACTGGATTCTGGTTCCTGCAGGGTTAACACCAAATCATCTGCAAAGGCTTTAAGTTTATATTCCTTGGCCCCCACTCTCACACCTTTTATATCGTTATCTTTCCTAATCATGTTCAACAGCACCTCCAGGACCGTTATAAACAGTAATGGGGATAGTGGGCACCCTTGTCTCGTTCCTTTCTCAATTTTAATGTCCTCTGATATCACGTTGTTAACTATTATTTTTGCTTTTTGCTCAGTGTATATTGCTTCCAGGCCATTCATGAAACCCCCTCCCACCTCCATTTTTTCAAAATTCTTCTTCATAAAACTCCAAGAGATATTGTCAAAGGCCTTTTCTGCGTCCACAAACACTAGAATCGCCTTAATGTCTTTTTTAGATTCCAACCTCTCGAGAATATCCACAATATTTCTTATATTTCCATTTAATTGTCTTTCCGGAAGGAATCCTGCTTGATCCTTATGTATAATCTCCATTAGCACTTTTTTAAGTCTGTTGGCCATTATATTTGCAAAAATTTTGTAATCCACATTTAGGAGGGAGATTGGTCTATAATTTTTCATCTGGGTCCTGTCAGCATCTTGCTTAGGTATCAACGTGATATACGCGTCCTTCCATGACTCAGGTGCCCTACTTCCCTTTAGTATTTCATTACAGACCTCCATCATCGGCTGGATCAACCAATCCTTTAGTTCCTTATAGTATTTTGCTGTAAGTCCATCAGGTCCTGGCGCCTTTTCCAACTTCATCTGATTTATTGCTGATTCTATTTCCATTCTTGTTATCTGGTGGTTGAGTGGGGCCTTCCTTTCTTCTGGGATTTTATGCAGTCCATTTTTCTTTAGGAATTGCTCTATTAAATTTTGATCTCGGTTATTCTCTTGATACAGCTTTTTATAAAACTTCTGAAAATTTTTCCTGATCTCCATAGGGTTCTCAATATTCTTTCCTTCTATTACCAAATTGGAAATGGTATTTTGTTTCTGCCTTCTTCTCAACTGCCACGCCAACAGCTTGCCACATTTATTTGCAGATTCAAATGTTTTTTGCTTCATCATCTTAATTTTCCATTCTATTTCCTGGTTAGTCAACTGAGAGAATTCCGCCTGCAGATATTTAATTTCTTTTTGTAGTTGTACATTCTTAGGCGTTACTCTCAGCTTCCTCTCCTTTTCTTTAAGCTGTTGTAGAATAGCCTTTTTTTTACATTTTGCAGCTTCTTCCTTATTGACTTTTGTTGTATCAGAAATCCTCTCATCACAGCTTTACTTGTGTCCCATATGACCCTTTTCTCCACTGATGTATTCAAATTAATCTCAAAAAAGTCCTTTAGGGTCTTATGGGCCTTCTCACAAATCTTTTCGTTTCTGAACAACGAATCGTCCATTCTCCAACGGTAGGAACCCTGTGTTGTCAGTCTCAAATCCAGCTGTACAGCATTATGGTCAGAGCAAGTTCTTGGATGTATTTCCACATTGAGTATCCTGGGAGACAATTCCCTGGACACCCATATTAAGTCTATTCTGCTCCAAGACTTCATCGCCTCTGAATGGTATGTGGCTTCGGTATCTATTGGGTGCTTTAATCTCCAGGAATCAATCCAATCTAAGTTGTCCGTCATTTCAAAAAAAGTCTTTGGTAGTCTCCCATCATTTGTAAATTTTGTTCTTTGAGATCTGTCCATCAATGTGGAGACTACTGCATTAAAATCACCCAAAGCCACCATTTTATAATCCATATAGTCCAGCAACTTGTCATGGAGCTCTTTGTAGAAGTCTGACTTGCCATCATTAGGTGCATAAAGTCCCAATATCAAAAGTTTTTCGCCTTGCACAGTTATTTGTATAGCAACATACCTCCCTTCCTGATCCTTAAACAGCAATTTCGGCTCATACTTGTCTTTGGCATATATTACAACTCCTCTTTTCTTTACTTTAGCTGAAGAAATAAATTCTTGGCCCAATCTTTTATTTTGCAGAACTCTTCTATGAAGTCTTATTACGTGAGTCTCTTGCAGGCATATCAAATCCAAATTTTGTTTAATTAGGTTATGGAACACCTGATTCCGTTTGGCCTTGATGTTCAAGCCTCTAACGTTAAGTGTCAAAAGTCTAAGGGCCATCTTGCTTTATTCTGCTGCTCCCCCTCCCACTCCTTGGGGGTCGTTGAATCCTGGTCCGGATCCTGCTCCTGGTATTGGTGGCTCCGAGCCTGGAAGTAGGCCAAAGTCTGCGTCGTTCTTCTCCAAGAACTTCCTTTTATCTTCCAGAGATTTAATTCTCACTTTCTTCTCCTTGTATCTGAATGAGAGACCTTGAGGAAACTCCCACCTGAAATTCACTTTCTTTCTTCTTAAAGCTCTTGACAAGTCGATGTAATTAGTTCTCAGGTCCAAGAAGTACTTTGGGATGTCTTTAAAGAGAACTACTTCTTGTTGTTGCACTACTAAATTATTTTCGTAGTGTAGGCCCAGAATATAATCTCTTTCTTCCTTATTGTGCAGTTCAATCAAACAGTCATTAACAACTTTAGAATCTTTTTTCGACTTTAGTCCAAATCTGTAGGCCTTCACTATTATAGTGTTAAGCTCTTCTATCTGCAAATTCCAGTGCTTCGCAAACTCTTGCACCACAAAGTCCTTCAAGTCACCTTGTTCCAGTTCTGGAAGGTCTCTCACCCTCAGATTCCCCTCTCTCTGCTTCATTTGCAGAAAAGCGACCGCAGCTTGTACATCTCTATGTCCCGCCTGGTCCTGGACTCTGCTCTCCTCCAAATGTTGTACTCTTGTCTCTACCTTGGCAACTTGCTGTTTTGTATGTTCAATTTCTACTTTCAAGGTGCCAATATTTTTAAGAACTTCTGTATTCTGGTCCACCTTTTTACTCAATTCTGATATTTGTTGTCTTACATCCTTCCTTATTTCATCTAATGCAGCAAGCACCAAATCTGTACTCGAACCCTCAGCCGCTGAGTCTCTCCTTGTCCCTTTATCCTCAGCCTGGGGATCTTTTTTTGGTTTTACAGGCATTGCTGTAGAGCCTTGTTTTTTTCTTTCCTTTCCCTTGCTTCAAGGTCACTTGTAGTCAGATAAAAACAAGGCAGCTGTTGTTTCCAAATAGCAGGCAGCAGGAAATTTAGGTTTGTTACAGTTCCCATCCCATTCCAGAGCAAGAGGGGGAAGCAGCCATTTTTTCCAAAAAGAAACAGTTTCCAGAGTTGTAACTTTAGCCAGTTAAATCAAGGAAGTTAGTATGTTGCTTTTAAAAAATTGTATCCCTTCAATAAAGTCAATCTAGGGCACAGTAGCAGTTTAAAAGATCAAAGCGTCTAAGTCGGAAACGAAAGTAGCAAGAGTTCAAAATCCTTTAATCCCGTCTGCCGCTCTGTCCCGGACTCCTTTACTCCAGAGGGTGAGCGGAGACTTAGGTCTTAAAACTCTGTAAATCCTTCTTTACACTGTCCACAAGTGTTGCATTAAGCAAGTCAATTTACTGTCAAAGTCCTGAAGTTTTAAAACTTGAAAGAAAACCTTTTATTTACAGCCGCTTGTCTTCTGTTCTCTATTTTAAATGCGGCAGGGGAAGACGGACTTCCTGTTTAAATCTCCCCCGTAGATCTAATTATATTTAAGTCCAAATGATCCAAATCTTTTACTCACGGTACCGTGGGTTTCTTTTTCTTTTTTTGATGGAAGAAACTAGCGCTCCTCACTGTCCGGCAATTAGCTGCTTCGCTGCACCGGGGAAGTCGCTGTATCCGATGCGCTCCGGTCTGCAACCCTTCCCCCTACCGGGTGCCCTTTTTGTGGGCTCCCTGGGGCTTGGGGAGACCGTCCGAGCACCGCCGAATCTCCACGTCCTCAGGCCGCCCTGCCTGAGGTTTCTTCGGAAGTCCGTTGCGCGGTAACGGCACTTCCAACCCCCGATGCAGCCGGTCTGCTCCGCAACGCGAAGGAGACCCAGCCGTTCAGTATGGCGCTAGAGCGGAAGTCCAAACAAAATGAGGCTGCATTTTAAGCAGTATTTTAAGCTGTATTTTAATTAACTGTTTTCTTTTTTCTTTTTTTCTATTACGTTTTATTGTAATTTATATTCGGTGTTAGCTGCCCTGAGCCTGGCCCTAGCCAGGGAGGGCAGGGTATACATAAAATTTATTATTATTATTATTATTATTATTATTATTATTATTATTATTATTATCAACATCATTATTATCTAGCACAACCCCCTGCAATGCAGGAACCACAGTTAAATCAGTAACCCTGGTGCTCGGGTAAATGAGATGAGATCACCCTTGCTCTGAAAAATCTCCCAAAGCTGTGTTCTCTAGGATTCTCCTTCGCTGCCCCACTGGGTTATGTTTGCATAGAAGAGGGTGTTGCATGAGACAAGGGCTCGCTGCTGACCTGGCATGGCCTGTGTCCTTCCCTTGGCCACTTGACCAGTACTTGACCAGTACATTTGTAAGCGGAATGTTAATAAAGTCTCTGGAGAGAGACTCTTGTGCTTCCCTCTCCAGGTGAAATCGATCCTTTCAACGCTGCTGCCCTAAACTTCTCGCAGCTGACCCAAGGCGGGGGCACAGAACAGCCGAATGCCGTAAGAATGAAATCCTG
The DNA here is from genome assembly GCA_034641395.1 of Darevskia armeniaca. NCBI lineage: Eukaryota > Metazoa > Chordata > Lepidosauria > Squamata > Lacertidae > Darevskia > Darevskia armeniaca. The sequence goes on from JAWWNF010000120.1 coordinate 336,080, forward strand.
CACCCCACCCCACCCCGATATGAGGTGAATGAAAATGAGCTGTAATTGCCAGGACTGTTTTAATACCAGGCTGGCTGGAAGAATGAAAGACTAGGAAATGAGTCAGTGCCATGTAAGCTGGTGAATAAAACACCTTTTCCAGCTGATTCTCTCTCTCTCTTTCTCAATCCCCCACGCCACTGCCCGACTGTGTAAAGGCCACAGGTTATGGATACAGCGGAAACATGTTCAGAGGAGAGCCTACGACAACTGCTCTGAAGTATCCCCAGATGGTTCCTTGTATAATTTCCTTTGACCTTTACTCAAAAGAGCTGTCTCTTTCCTCCCAGAAAACAATCCTTTCGCTAATAGGCACTTGGGACTTTGCCACAGACAGGGGATTTGGCTGACTCACATTTTGCTCTACTGCAGAATGGGAGCATCAGGGCAAATTCTTTGCCCTGGGGCTAAATGAATGGCCACCACCCCTTCCTTCCAAATCCCAGTTCTCCTCCATACATCTCCATGGCTCCTGGGTACCCTCTCTGGGCGTGAAAGCCTTCCGCGAAGATTCAGTATCGGCATTTGATATCTGAACTAGGTAAAGGTAAAGGGACCCCTGACCATTAGGTCCAGTCGTGACCGAGTCTGGGGTTGCGGCACTCATCTCGCTTTACTGGCCAAGGAAGCCGGCGTACAGCTTCCAGGTCATGTGGCCAGCATGACTAAGCCGCTTCTGGCGAACCAGAGCAGCGCACGGAAACGCCGTTTACCTTCCCGCTGCAGCGGTACCTATTTATCTACTTGCACTTTGACGTGCTTTTGAACTGCTAGGTGGGCAGGAGCTGGGACCGAGCAACGGGAGCTCACCCCGTCACAGGGATTCGAACCGCCGACCTTCTGATCAGCAAGCCCAAGGCTCTGTGGTTTAACCCACAGCGCCACCCGCGTCCCTGATATCTGAACTACTTGACAAGATTTGACACCTGACATTCAGCAGAACATCACTTTCATGAGAAGAGGTCAACGTTTGGGCCGGCGTTGATATGCTAAGCAGCATTGTTACATCACTGGTATACAGAGTGCTGTGCATTATTCCAAACTAGGTAGCAGGTGGAATTCATTATGTCTGCATTCAACCCCCTTGCAGGAAATTAAACCAGATTTGCTTGTGGACCACAACACACCTTGCAGCCAGGCTGAGAAAAGAAATGACTTCTTCACACAGCAAATAAACTGTGGAACTCATTTGCACAGTAGGTAGGGATGGCCACCCAACTAGATCTCATCCAGCATCCTGTTCTCATTGTGGCCAACCAGATGCCTGTAGGGAAAAAAGCAGGATTTGAACACAAGAGCATTCTTCCTCAACTTGTGGTTTCCAGCGACTGGTATTCAGAAGCATCGCTGCCTCCAACTGTGGAGACAGAGAAGAGCCACCATGACTAGGAGCCATCAATAACCCTCTCCATTAATTTGTCTAATCCTCTTGTAAAGCTGTCTAGGTTGGTGGCCACCACACTCTCCTGTGGGAGCAAGTTCCACAGATTAACTATGTGTTGCATGAAGAAGTACTCTTCACACAGCCAGTGTGGAGTAGTGGTTAAGAGCGGTAGACTTGTAATCTGGTGAACCGGGTTCGTGTCTCCGCTCCTCCACATGCAGCTGCTGGGTGACCTTGGGCTAGTCACACTTCTCTGAAGTGTCTCAGCCCCACTCACCTCACAGAGTGTTTGTTGTGGGGCAGGAAGGGAAAGGAGAATGTGAGCCGCTTTGAGACTCCTTCGGGTAGTGATAAAGGGGGATATCAAATCCAAACTCCTCCACTTCTTTTCTTCTTCTTCTTCTTCTTCTTCTTCTTCTTCTTCTTCTTCTTCTTCTTCTTCTTCTTCTTCTTCTTCTCTCTTTTATCTGTCCTGATCAATTGTTACAAGAAGCTGCATCTACAAACTGGTCCTTCAGAGGACGGCGAGGAGACCTGACCAAATGCTTCAGTCCTTGTTCAAGTGACAGCCCTGATGCACTGCAATATCCAATGAGGCTGAGAACATTCATTCGTGCCTCTGCTAATTTGCCTTTAATTGGCGTTTCAGCAATTGGTTGCTACAATTTCCTTTGATGCAGCAAAAGAGAGTCTGGGAGGGAGGGTGTAAGAAATCTCTTTGCCTGGAGGTGAAAGCATTGCAGTGTTTGCACCAGACCGGTCACCTTGGGGTAGGAATTTCACCTGCAGGGTGCTGACTCCGTTGGCACCGCAATTTCCTGAGCTCCACTACAGGCAGTCCAGATGAACCAGCTGGCATGTGACCACGAAGAAATGGCCTCATCTCTCTGCGTGCCACTGTGAACTTCAAGGCAGGGGAACCGGTGGTGGCAAGGGTCTGCTGTGTCAGAGACAACAGAGTCTGCTCTGTGCGCCAAATGACTCTTTCTTCCTGCTGTAAGCCAGAAAATAGCTTATCTCCTGAGTTTACGCCAATAAAACATCAGAAACGTGAGGAGTTAGGAGTCCAACGTTGTTTATTGCAAAGCAATAGGTTACAGTCAGATCGTTCCGCAAAACTGCAACTCCGCCAGATGGTCCAGGCAGCGGTATTTATAAAATTTCAAAGAAAGCACTTCAGTTTTCACCAGTCATATACATCGTTACCTCATTTCTTTTATTATTATTATTATTATTATTATTATTATTATTATTATCATCATCATCATTATTCCCCTTTATTAATAGTCTTACAATACATTACATAAATATATGTACTTTACTTTATATCTCATAAAGTAAATTGAAGTTTCAATCGTATACACACAAAAAAGAAAAGAAAACCATATACTTTATCTTTTCTTACCTGTATATAAACCTTGAACTTCTGCTGTATTTATGTTACCCTTTATGCGATTATTAACAAAAATAAGACTCCACCACCTTCTGATAGTCCGTTTCACAGTTAAGCAGCTCTTACTGACAGAAAGTCTCCCCCTTTTCCAGGCTAAACATACCCAACTGTCAGGATGCTGTCAGCGGCTCCTGGCTGGTTGCCCAGGAAAGTATAAAGACAAGGAAAAGTTTCTTATCATCTTTTTTTATTTCAAAGAGGCTCACAGAGAGAGGCTCTAGAACCCAGCCTCTTGGATGATGCCATTGTCTGGAGTGAATCTCCACCCCCCCCAGTCTCTCCCACTTCCTCATTCTCCATCCTCGTCATCTCCTCTACAGGTGCTGCTACCTGCACTCTGTCTTGGAGCTCTTTGCTCTCCTACTTTTAAGGCTCACCGGGTTCTGGGAGATGGAGGGCCTGGAATGCTTTCTAATGACATACCGGTAAAAGGATGTCATATAGAGGAGGGAGAAAAGTTGTTTTCTGCTGCTCCTGAGAAGAGGACACGGAGCAATGGATTCAAACTACAAGAAAGAAGATTCCACCTAAACATTAGGAAGAACTTCTAACAGTAAGAGCTGTTAGGCAGTGGAATTTGCTGCCAAGGAGTGTGGTGGAGTCTCCTTTTTGGGAGGTCTTTAAGCAGAGGCTTGACAGCCACCTGTCAGGAATGCTCTGATGGTGTTTCCTGCTTGGCAGGGGGTTGGACTGGATGGCCCTTGTGGTCTCTTCCAACTCTATGATTCTATGATTCTATGCCAACGTGTCAGTCGGGTGTTGTTCTGGGTCTCCCATGATTCCCCAACTTTCCCCCTCATCTGCCTCTGAGCTGTAACCCCCCTCAAACCTCTGTTGTAAATCTATACTGTCTTCCTCTTCCTCCTCTCTGGAAGGGACAGGATGGGCAGGTGGTCTCCACCATTCCTCCCTTGCCTAGTCCCTGATACCAGCTCCTTCAACCGTTCCTCATAAGGCTTGGTTTCCAGACTCTTGATCATCTTGGTTGCTCTCCTCTGAACACATCACAGCTTCTCAATATCCTTCTTCAACTGTGGTGCCCAGAGGTGATGATGTTCTCCCATCATCCAATTTATGTCCAATTTATGAACATGGAGATTCTATTAAGCTGTATTGACTATTAGCCATTGGGATGCCTATCCTCCATAAACTTAATCCTTATTGAAATATATCTTATGGCAGTGAACCCCACAAGTTAATTTTATGTTGAGTCACTCATCCCTGTTTTGAACCTAAGGACCTCCTCCTCATACAGCTGTTTGCAGACCAAACCCTTTGAGATGAACATTCTGAGATTTGTCCCAGCTAGGCATGATGATGGGATTTGCATCAATTGCTCTTTTGAAAATAATACATGAACTGAAAAGCAGCCTTCCTTCAGAATTCATATTTCTCTGAATTTTGCAGTACTGTTCTTCAACCAAAAGCAAGGAAAAAATGCCCACAAAAATATGTATATTGGGAAAACTGTGCATTAAAATGTGTATTTATTAGTGACAACAAAAATGCATTTATACTGGGGAAATCGCTTGCAAAAAATGTGCATATTAGGAGAAATATGCAGAAAAATGCTACCAAAAGATTTTTTTAAAAGATTCACAAACGGATGCAAAAATATGGCAAAGTGAACTTAGCACAGCAAAAAAATGAGAAATTGAAATGGACAGATTCATCCATCTTTAGTCCCCAGCCCAATTTGACGAAGAGGGAGGGGGTGAACTCCAATTCCCAGGCATCCCAGAAGTAATGAAGGCTGGAGCAACAAGTTTCCTAAGGGAGCAAGGGAAGCAGCTTGGAAAAACCAAATTAATTATGAGATGAGCCAGGGAAAGCTCTCCGATCACTACACCCGTTTAATAATGTATTTGTGTTTGCATCTGGCTCTGAATGCAATCAGCTGCAGAAGGAAAGGCATAGGAAGCGCCGTGAAAGCGATAGAAAGGAACCGTAAATTTGCCCAACCCGTCACTGCGCATCAAGGCAGGACAAATCTAAGCAATTACTCTTGCAAAGTGGGCAGAAGGTGCCAGGGGCATTGCAAGGGGGTGCGGTCAGTGCGGTTTGCCCTGGGTGTCCCCACTGAGGGGGGTGACAAAATGGCGGCCGTCACTCACCGCGGGGCCTGCAGCATACCCGAGCCATGCATCTCGGGTGCCCGCAAGCTCCACGCTATCTGCCCACTGCCTCCCCCCCAGTTGTAAGGCGGCTGAGGCCCAGCAGTGTGCCCCATCCCTAAGGGCGCCATGCTCCACGTCCCTATGGGTGCCGTGCGCCCCGCCTCTATGGACGCACCACAAGAAGAAGAAGAAGAAGAAGAAGAAGAAGAAGAAGAGTTTGGATTTGATATCTCGCTTTATCACTACCCAAAGGAGTCTCAAAGCGGCTCACATTCTCCTTTCCCTTCCTGCCCCACAACAAACACTCTGTGAGGTGAGTGGGGCTATGGACGCACCACCCGAGAAGAAGAAGAAGAGTTTGGATTTGATATCCCCCTTTATCCCTACCCGAAGAAGTCTCAAAGCGGCTAACAATCTCCTTTTCCCTTCCTCCCCCACAACAAACACTCTGTGAGGTGAGTGGGGCTGAGAGACTTCAGAGAAGTGTGACTGGCCCAAGGTCACCCAGCAGCTGCATGTGGAGGAGCGGAGACGCGAACCCGGTTCCCCAGATTACAAATCTACCGCTCTTAACCACTACTCCACACTGGCCCAGGTGCCTGAAAGGCTTCCTCTGCCACTGGGGGATGCAGAATGTGGCATTTGAAGAATCCCTGGATCCAGACACATAAAGTAGGATCCTTGCACAAATGCAAGGATTTCAAAGAGGGAGGGAGGGCTGTTTCTCAATGGGAGACCCCCCACTCTGCATGTGGAATGTGGTAGGTTTCGATGATAGTGGTGATGTTGATGATTACTATTAATTAAATCTATGGCGCTGTGGGTTAAACCACAGAGCCTTGGGCTTGCTGATCAGAAGGTCGGCGGTTCGAATCCCCATGACGGGGTGAGCTCCCGTTGCTTGGTCCCTGCTCCTGCCCACCTAGCAGTTTGAAAGCACGTCAAAGTGCAAGTAGATAAATAGGTACTGCTCCAGCGGGAAGGTAAATGGCATTTCCGTGCGCTGTTCTGGTTCGCCAGAAGTGGGTTAGTCATGCTGGCCACATGACCTGGAAGCTGTACGCCGGCTCCCTCGGCCAATAAAGCAAGATGAGCGCTGCAACCCCAGAGTTGGACACGACTGGACCTAATGGTCAGGGGTCCCTTTACCTTTACCTCTCTTCATCCAAAGATCACAGGGTGGTTCACAGCATAAAAATAAGCTGGAACTGGCCTTCATCTGGAAGCCTAGAGAGTTGCTGTCAGTTGCTATAGGCAATGCTGAGCTACGGTACGAGGCCACTTTCCGCATTCCTAGAACGCATGATGTCAAAGATGCTGCAAATACTTTTTTTGTGATGGTTACAGATCACACGACAGGTGTCTCTGCTTTGATGGGATTGTCCCCAAAGCCTTGCTAAGACAATTGTTAAGGGTAGAGATTATGCTTCAGTGTAGTGTTTTGGTTTCTTTTTAAAAAAAGAGAGAGAAAGGGGGGAAAAAAACTATGTCAAAAGCAGCTTCAGATGGAAATTAAATACCCCACCATTTCTGTGAATGATAGCTGTGGATGAGCTGGCTAGAGCAATAACACTACAGAACAAACAGCAATCTATGTATTTGTGGGAGGGGGAGTGGAGCGGGGTGCCAGGAGCTCAAAGCAATCAGAAAATCTATCACTGGGACCAGTTTCTCATCTCGGCTTGTCTCTCTGAATGTGGAAAGCTCATATTTCTCCTGCTTGGTGTGACATCATATTTAGCTACCCAGACACGGAAGAACTGAAAAGCCCATTTTTAGAATCTCTCTTTCTCTCTCCTCCTCCCATGCAGGCTGATTTCGAGATTCAACAGTGGATTTCTTCTGAGTTAATTTCTCCTTCAGCAAGCCTCATCTCCCCCCTATTCCATCCCGAAAGACAAAAGGGCATGCCTTCAGAAGTGTTACTTGGAGGGAGCCATAGGGATTCCTGTTCTTGTTGCAGACTGAATAAAGGCATTTTTTTAAAAGGCTTTAAGGCTCACACAAGATATTGGCAGTTTTTTAATCAACGATGAGCCACGTAGCATATGCCTGCTTTCCAGTTCGGAATAGCAGGATGGGTTTTCAATGTAGTGGATGAAAAGCCAGATTCTGATTTGCTCAGAGGCTTAGTGTGAGCAGCACACCAAGCAATGAGGATTCTTTTGCCTGTGGCCTGATGCAATGAAAGTTCAGATGGCACCCACCCAAGAATTCTTAATCAACCCAAATGTGAAATTGCTGATCTGCCTAGAGACAAATTACAGGTCATTATTTTTAAGACCAGTTTCCCAATTTGAGGTGGGGAAGTGGCCAAGTTAACATGGATTAATAATAATATTAATAACAATACTAAGAGGAAGGAGGAGGAATGATGATGGTGAGGAGGAGGAGGGAACAACAATGGAAGAGGAGGGGGGAACTACAAAATGGTTAGCTTAATGGCTGTTTTTGAAAACTGGTGGAAATCATTATTAAAGACAGAATTACTAAGAATATAGAAGAACAAGTCTTGTTGAAGAAGAACCAGCATGGTTTGGGCAATGGAAGTCCTCTCCCACTAACCTTTTAGAGCAGTGGTTCCCAATTAGTTGAGTACTGCAGACCCCTTGTTTTCCCAAAGCCAAGTCATGGACCCCCCCCCCCCCGCTACTTTAGCAAACTTTGATATTTCTATGGTAGTTTTTGTTATGTGCCTTGGACCCCCTGGATGGGTTATGCAGACCCCCTGGGGTCTGTGGTCCACCAATTGGGAACCACTGTTTCAGAGTGTCAATAAGCATATGGATTGAGGCGATGCAGTAGATGTTGTGCCCTAGGAGTTTTGATAGAGCTTCTCACCAAAGATACCTGAATAGGCTTGGCAGCTGTGAGATAAGGAGACAGGTCCTCTTGTCAGCATCTTTCTCAGTGCCTGGTAAAGATGCAGGGAGCCGAAAGTAGGAATAAACAGGGTTCTTCCAATGGAGGAATGTAGAAAGATGAGCTCTTCAGTAATCAATATTGATACCTGTATTTTCCAACTTGTTCATAAATAACCCAGAGTTAGGGGAGAGCAGTGAGGGGGCCAAGTTTGGTGATAACACCTAATCATGCAGAGTGTAACAGCAAAAATGGGATTGCGAGAAGGCCCAAAGCAGGGGTCAGCAACCTTTTTCAGCCGTGGACCGGTCCACCGTCCCTCAGGCCATGTGGTGGGGCAGACTATAATTGGGGGGGGGGGGCGAATGAATGAATTCCTATGTCCCACAAATAACCCAGAGATACATTTTAAATAAAAGCACACATTCTACTCATGTAAAAACACCAGGTAGGCCCCACAAATAACCCAGAGATGCATCTTAAATAAAAGGACACATTCTACTCATGTAAAAACACGCTGATTCCCAGACCGTCCGCTGGCCAGATTGAGAAGGCGATTGGGCCGCATCTGGCCCACGGGCCTTAGGTTGCCTACCCCTGGTCAAAAGGGACTTCTTCAAGCTGGGAAGATGGGCAGTAAAATGGGAAATACAATTCAATGCAAGTGTTAAATGTTGCGCACTCAGGAGCAGGGGGATCCTAACATCACATGATAAGGTCTGAACAGTCCACGACTGAGCAGGAATGAGACCTTGGGGTTGTAGTGGACAGCTTGATGAAGACTGGAGAGTATTTAAACACACACACACACACACACACACACACACACACACACACACGTACGTTTCCCATAGGCATTTGGTTGGCCATGGTGGGAACAGGATGACGGACTAGATGTTCTCTTCCTCTCACCCAGCAGGCAATGTCTTCTTAGTCCATGTAAGTGTGAACTATATTGGAGCCTATTTTTATTGCCCCAGATCCATCATTCAGTGGTGTCCCAGTTTGCCCTGAATCCAAATTTGGACTTATAAAACGTGGGCTGCTTGCAACATAGTGCTCAGGAGATCGCTCCACCAGCATGAGCATTTTTGCTTGTCTCACAGAACAACCTCACCTCTCCTCCTCCCATGTGCTGTTCTGGGGTTTCTCTGGACCCTTCAGAGAAGATTTGGGGGGCACGGCAGGAGAAAGGGGGGGGAAGCCCCATTGCGCTAGCACGAACCATTGTGTGGTCTTCTGCCAGTGCAACGATTTACACGTTTACAAAACAAGTATCCCCTTCCTCTTCCCCCACCCCCAGGAGTTGTAATTCACATGGCACCCAACTACCCAGCATGCAACACTCATGCCAAGGAAAGTCCAGCCCTGGACCCAAAGCCTTTGCCCTTTGATCTGAGTTAAGACCTGTTTTCTTCCCTTCCAAGTGAGTCTGACTGCCCCACCGGGAACACAGTGGGTCTGGCCAATTTACAAATGATCTAGGAATCCCAAGGATTCGTTTTTCTTCCCTAACCCAGGAAATGCACCCACTTTCCCTGAATTAATTTCAAACAGATGCATTTTTGACCTAGCCAGATATAAGAAGACATTAAGGGAAATGTGGAAATCCCAGGTTTTCCTCCAGCACTCTCCCCTAATCCCATTTTCCGGTGTTCTCACCAGCATCTCTCGCCATTTCAGCACCAACCTGAAGAAATGAGAAAAAAACGCTTTCTCTGGGTCAGTTGCAGGAAATCCAGGCAGACTCATCTGGTTACATGATTATTTTCTGCTTGTCCCTTCATGGATATTGCTAAGCCAACACAGGTGGCCGATTGTAGATTACTCCCTTTACAAAAGAAGGAGGCAGATTTTTCTTCCAGGTATTGATTCAGAACAGAGGATTAGACAAAGCATTACAGCAATTGAGAGAACGGTGTTGTCATGAGCAAACAGGTTGAGATGCAGCAAACAGGTATCTGGGAAATTTTCTGAAAACCTGCCAGCAGCAAGCTTGACGTATCTGAGGTCATAGGCATAGCTGTCAACCCTCCCTTTTTTTGCAGGAAACTCCCTTATTCCAATGCCGTTTCCCGCTGCTATCCCGGATTGTTGATATCCCTTAAATTTCCCGGATTTCAAAGGAAGCAGCTCCTCTCCCTCCCTGCCGGCCAGGGAGGCTCCTCAGCTGCGTTGCTTGGCTGCCAATAAGGAGTCTGAGACCGACTGGGGGCGGAGCTTGCATGCCTTGTGCAGCCAGACCCTCACGCCCAACCAGTCAGACAGCCTGCCTGCCGTCTATTCGCTCGCTTTTTCGCTCACCCATTTGTGCGCAGCCTCTGGAGCGCAGGGTGGCGAGGCTACTTGGTGCCATTGCACTGCCCTGGCGGCATCCCTTATTTTCAAATCCGAAAGTTTGGGGGGAAATCCCTTATTTTCAAATCCGAAAGTTGACAGCTATGGTCCTAGGCTTGTGTGGCTTATGGAGAGATCCTATCATCCTTAGCAGAGGGTATATCACCTTTGTTTCAGACAGGGAGACATTAAATTGAAATTGGGATTGGGTGAACAACAAAGCCTCCCACTGCAAAAAAACAAAAACAAAAACCCAACAACAACTGGGCAGTGTGGTGTAGTGGTTAGAGTGCTGGACTAGGACCTGGGAGACCTGGGTTCAAAGCACTCAGCCATGAAGCTCACTGGGTGGCCTTGGGCCAGTCACTGCCTCTCAGCCTACCCAACATCACAGGGTTGTTGTGGGGATTAAATGAGGAGGGAAGAACCATGGACTTCACTTTGAACTGCTTTGGGAAGCTATAAAGGCCACAAAGAGACAAATAAAATTTCCAGGTTCCTTGCCCACTGTTATGTACTGAGTTGACTTGACTCCGAGAATATTTTACCCACCCACCTGCACCCACCAGTATCTTACAATAATGCTCTCAAGGTCCAGCTGGTCGCCAACCCATCCTGCTGGCCTCCTCTCATGCTTCCCCAAGGAAGGAGAGCTTGAGAGAGTAACAAGTGACTCTTCTTCTTCTTCTTCGATCACTTGTAGCCGAGTAAGATTGTCTTCCATAAACACGGTTTTAACAATGAGTCCGTAAGTGACTGTGGAGGCCAATTCTGAATCCACACGTCCTTCCACTGTGGGGACATTGGTTTCCGGGTGGGAGTTGATCATGGTGTGGATTTGCCAAGCGTGCCTTCCTCTTAGCATGTTTCTCCCTTGCGTCCTGAGTTCGAGTGTCTTCAAAGCCCATGACACCTTTGGTAAAGGCTGTTCTCCAATTGGAGCGCTCGCAGGCCAGTGTTTCCCAGTTGTCGGTGTTTATACTACATTTCTTAAAATTTGCCTTGAGACAGTCTTTAAACCTCTTTTGGTGACTACCAGCATTACGCTTTCCATTTTTAAATTCAGAATAGAGTCGTTGCTTTGGAAGACGATCATCAGGCATCCGCACAACATGACCAGTCCAATGAAGTTGATGTTGAAGAATCATTGCTTCAACACTTGTGATCTTTGCTTCTTCTAGTACACTGGCATTAGTTCACCTGTCTTCCCAAGTGATGTGTAAAAATCTTCGGAGACACCATTGATGGAATCTTTCGAGGAGTTGGCATTTATAAATGGTCCATGTTTCACAAGCATACAGTAAGGTTGGTAGTACAATAGCTTTGTAAACAAGCATTTTGGTTTCCCTGCAAATGTCCCGGTCCTCAAATTGCAGATTTCAAGGTTGAGTTCTGCTCTGCAAAACATTTATGATATTGTGAAGTCTTGAAATCAATGTGTACGTTGTGTCAGTGTCCTCAGGGAGGTGGGGCATTGCTTAATGTCTTAGCCTGAGTTTGATTGGACTCCAAGGATGTTTGACAGTCCTGAAAAAGTGGAGTAAAATTTTAACTCAATCTCCCCCCCCCCCCAGGTCCAAGGGACCACATACTTAGAAAGATTAACAGTGTCATGTTGCACATATGTTCTCAGAATCAAAGCTCCTGAGTTCTCTGGAGTTCATTGCCCCAGGTACAGCATTTCATAGACAATTCCAGAACCGCACCCCCTCCATAATTCATGACAAACTCAGGAGTTGGAAACTTCATCTAATCAATATATTATCTCACTTCACTTGGAATTGCAAAACCGTTCATTGCTCATATTCCTAATTAAAAAAAATTACTCATCGGCTGGACAAATTTATGCTAAGCGAAAGCTTGCTTCGAGTGGCATTTTTACCTTATAAAAATAATACTAACGTTTGTGTTCCAGCTGAGAACTTGTTGGAAGAAGAAGAAAAAGGGGAGGCTAATGTAATTGGAGTGAAATTATTTCTTTCAATTAAGTCACTCATGATTAGGTATTTTAACTTCATCGCTTCCCCCTCTCCCACAACACTCGTCTTTCAGATTTCCATGCTCCCTTTGTGGCTGAAGGGTGACTGTGTTGTGCAATAGCAATGAGCCATCCTATCTGTCACTGCGGTGAGTAATTCTTTGTAATTAGAACAATGGAAAGGTACGTGAGGTGGGCGTGTGTTTGTGCATGGTGAACTTTCAGAGCTTAAGAGGTCCTGCTGGAGTCAGGGGTCCAAAAGTCCTCCAGAAAATACAAACTAGAGGTGGGAAACCTTTTTGCAGTCTGGGGGCCACGTCCCCTTCTTGGGAACCTCTTGAGGGCCACATGACCATGGGAGTCAGGGACAGAGGCCCCAAGTGGGCAGACCAATGAATGCAAATGTTGCCTTTGGGGAATGATCTGGTCTGTTCACACACTCCTCTGTATTCTTCATCCAAGGAAGCAAGAATCATTGTAGAGGATCAAGTCAAGCAGAAATACTTGGGGGGCAAAGCAGAGCCTTTGGCTGTGGGAATGTTCAGGGAAGCAGGAGAGGATATATTGTTTATTAATATCCTTCCTATGGGATGTGGGTGGCACTGTGGGTTAAACCACAGAGCCTAGGGCTTGTCGATCAGAAGGTCGGCGGTTTGAATCCCCACGACGGGGTGAGCTCCCATCGCTCGGTCCCAGCTCCTGCCCACCTAGCAGTTCAAAAGCATGTCAAAGTGCAAGTAGATAAATAGGTACCACTCCGGCAAGAAGGTAAACGGTGTTTCCGTGCGCTGCTCTGGTTCGCCAGAAGCGGCTTAGTCATGCTGGCCACATGACCCAGAAGCTGTACGCCGGCTCCCTTGGCCAATAAAGCGAGATGAGCGGCACAACCCCAGAGTCGTCTTCAACTGGACCTAATGGTCAGGGGTCCCTTTACCTTTACCTTTAATATCCTTCCTAACTTGTGCTAGCAAGTTCTATAACTTAGCAGAGTTTTAAACATTCCCCTTTTAAGTGCACAGCAGGTAGCTGGTTGCAAGCTTGTTTAAGCTTCTCAATATAGACTCCTTTTAAGTTCCCTTATATCCCCCTTAAAAGAATAAACACGCCACAATCTTGTTTAAGATATATAAAAGTAGTTTACTCACAGCATCATCAGTTCACAGATGGATCCCTGAAGGCAGACTTAGTTGCAGATATATATACATGTGAGTCTATCCCATATGGAGATAGTCTCTTTGTCCTTTGTTGGCTAAAAGCCAATGGGACATCTCTAGCTAAAAGCTGTTGCTCCAATGACAAAGTCAAAAAGAGAGAGAGAGTGCAGCGTGCCTTGTCCTTTTGTGTTACCTGAACAGGTAAGGTCACACCCACCTCTAGTCATATGCAAAGGAAGTATGTCCCAGCCAGGAGGAAACAGGAAGTTTGCGACTGGCTGGACCAAACATTCCCTCGCATGTCCACTCTAGGAAAACAAGGAATGTTGTACTTGACTGTTACTTATGTATCACATTCCACATTGGCTTGGGGAAAGAGGCTCCCCATACAAGAGCATTCGAAGAGCCTTGGTGCATCATGCCAATGGCATACTCTCCAACGTTCTGGGAGGGCAAAGTTGGACAGCCCATGATCCCACCTGCCCCATCTCCACACTCCTTCACCCACCAATCTTGGTGTTCTTTGCCCGCCTCAGCTCCGCTCTTCCAGGCAACCAGCTCCGCCTACAGCATAGTCACTTTCTCCTGCAGAGACACCACCTCAGTGCCCAGTGGTCCCAGAGCTTTGGGCATCCTTCAGCTTCTACTGCCTCCTCCTCCTCCTCCTCCTCCTCCTCCTCCTCCTCCTCCTCCTCCCAGGGCAGGGATGCAGACTCAGCAACTGACTGACTGAGGAGCGAGGAAACAGCGAAAGACTTTCTTGGGGGCATTTAAGTGACCCGGATCTTGTCTTCATAAAAACAGGAAGTGACGCCATATTGAGTGTGGAGGGAAGGATGCGGGAGGCATAGAGCTAAGAAATGTGTTATGGTAGAGGGACTCACGGATCTGAACTTCCATTGACACGTTGAAACGCTCTACTAAAGAGAAGACCCCTCGGGAATTTGGGACTCCGCATGACAAAGTGATGGCTTAAGAGTTTTCATGACTGTTCCAGCATTTTCGGGGCAGCTGGAGACTATGGTACAAAGCTGCCTTTTAGAGAGTCAGACTATTGGCCAATATATCTCAGTTTTGTTGTCACTGACTGGCAACAGCTCTCAGAGTTTCATGAACCTGGGACCTTCTGCATCGAAGGGAAGTGATTTATCATTGAGCTATGACTTCTCCGCAAACCTCTCCCATGTCACCCCTTAAACCGTCCCCTTTCTAAGCTAAAGAGCCCCAATGTTCTTAGTCACTCTGCATTAGAAAAATGATCTTCCCATAAGGCAGAAAGTTCAACCACCACCCTATCATGATTGCAATACTTCCATTATTTCCCCTGACCACTGGGCGAACCACCAAAAACCATGGCTTGTTAAGCACCGCCAGAGAGAGCCGCCGGTGCCTTATACCACTTAAAACGACACCCACCAAACTACTCTATCGCTCTTGTCTTCCCTGTTATTTCGCTGCTTAAGCGACTCAATAAACATGTGATTTTCTGCTTCTCTGCTTAGAACATAAGCCTGGAGACAGAACAAAGGCTATAAAGAGCCTGCAAGCTATAAACAACTCCAGAGGCACAGTAAGCCATAAACAACTTCGTACAGACGGCTGGGTTTATTTCGCAGCTGAGGATGGGGAAGGCAGCATTTGTGAGGGCCAAACTTCCTTTCTTCCTTTCCGTGTGAAGCCAAAAACCTCTGAAAGTGCTCCATTGCAGATTCTGGCTAGCTAGCTGAGAAGACGTATCTAACCTCCAAATGTATCCAACCTCCTTCGGGAAAACATCCTCAGTGATGGCGATAGCTGTAGCCAAGTGACAGCAGCCGCTGGGTTTATTTGGCCCGAAATGTGTTGATGTCCCCAAGGCTGTGGGCTAGGGCTGTGGGAGAAATTGTGTGTTGGTTTGCCTAAAAATGCAGGGGCCCACACTTCCCAAAACAATACAAAAGGAAAATGCAGCTTACACTTCTCCTAATTTTGTGATGCAGTTCTCCGGTTAAAAATGAGCACGATAAGGGGACGTGTACATGAAAATGTATGTTGCTGTTGTAAGTGTGGTTTGCACCCATCACCTTTTCCCCTGACAGGGACTCAAGGTGGCAGCTAAATAAAAGGTAAAGGTAAAGGGACCCCTGACCATTAGGTCCAGTCGTGTCCGACTCTGGGGTTGCGGCGCTCTACGGGTGCTGCTAAACGCCCTCTGTCTTTGAGCTCTTTGCTCTCCTACTTTTAAAGCTTGCCGGGTTCTGGGAGATGGAGGGTCTGGGATGCTTTCTAATGACAACGTGTCAGTCGGGTGTTGTTCTGGGTCTCCCATGATTTCCCAGCTTTTCCCCTCACCTGCCTCTGAGCTGTGACCTCCTTCAAACCTCTGTTGTAAATCTATACTGTCTTCCTCTTCCTCCTCTCTGGAAGGGACAGGATGGGGAGGCGGTCTCCACCATTCCTCATCCGCTACCCAGCCCCTGACAGATACCCCCCCATGATGCCCCCCTGCCCTCACTTCTCACCCTCCCCACGCATCACACACCCTCCCTCCCCTCCCCACCTGCTTGTGCCACTCACCCTCTCTGCCCTCTCCCTTGCCTGCCTATGCCACTTGCCCTCCATCACGGCACTCTCCTCTGGCACTCTGGCAACCAGCAGAGTTGCGCCAGAGTGCTGGACCAGAATGCACTTTGGCATGAACCCACTGATGATCACCAGAGTGAACATCTTTGAGTCCAGCGCTGGACCAAGAATGGGACATTGCATGATTGAAACAGAAGCCGGGATTGGTTTCCATGATCTAGGATATCCTGCTTAACAGGGGATATTTGCCTGATCTTAGTTCCATTGTTGCTTGGGAGCAGCTACCACAGAGACCAGAAGCCAAACATGGGCTAGCAGGGCGATGCAGCTGCAAAAAAAAAAAAAAAAAAAAAAAAAGAGCCTTGTGTGATTTCAGATTACACAGTGAGCAGCAGCTCCACTTTAGTCTGCATTAGTTCAGAATTCATCTCGAGGAATTTCCCAGTTCTAAATGCTGCAGAGCAAGGGGAGGAAGACACAAAACAACACCATGGAATCAATTGCGTGGCAATGTCCCTCCCCTCCCCATGAAAATGAATGACGCAGACACATTGTATAATTTTAATGGGCGTAAAGGCCACAACTTTATTGGTTATGGATGTTGAGCGGTATTGGCTTAGGCATTGGACCCTAACACTATATCCGACCCCAACCCGTGTGTTGGAAGTCCGGGAAGGGTTAACCACCAGTAGGGAGGCCAGTGATGTGCATCGACTGGAACTCCCCCTGTGCTCACCGTTAGGGCCGTGCCTTAGGCCCTCACCTCCCTAGGCTTCGGACAGGGCCATGCCCCCCGGAATCCTTTAACGGAATGCCCTTCATCATGAGGGGCAGATGATGGCGTTATTTCCCCTCCTCCCCTCTATAGAACCTTTCCAATGCCTAACCGCCAAACCAAGGTTGTGACGAATTGCTACGAGGTAGGTGAAAAAACCCATCTGGCTATTCCAAATGGGAAAAAGTCCTACCAGGCCCCTTGGTCAACCAAGGCCACCAACCGAAGTCCATAGCAAGGTCAAAGGCTACCTAAACTAAACCTAGAGCTAAACCTAAAGGGCGGGTGGGCGGGTGAACCTAAACGGCTGGTCAGCTGGGTGAAAGTGGGAAATTCCCACCCGACACAAGCTTAAAGGGACTCTGACCACGCCTCCCGGCCACGCGGGTTGGTCAGCCGGTGAGTGACGTGGACAGAAATGCTACCAATTGCACAGGGGCTGAGCCCAGCCCCTGCGCATGTAATCAGGTCGTGACGCCTGCAAATCCACCTCCTGCTCAGTGCGGAAGTGGCCCTCTTAGGGAGGTCTGGAGAAGGAAGGAATGGGTCCAGCTCTTACTCTGGCACCCTCTGGGTAGGAATTTGGACCTGCATAAAGAAAGGCAACCACCCATCAGTACTAGAGAGTATGAGCACTACTAACAACTCCAAAACTATACAAGCAAATATTTGGTGTGTTGTGGGTGTGTTGCGAGGGTTGTGTGGTTTTGTGAAATCTTCCTCCCAACAGTCACTTCCAGCTGGAGAGATCAGGCAAATTACTTTTGGTTCCTGTTCGACTTAGCTCTTATAAATAAACAAATAAACAAACAAATAAATAAATGGCTGAACTTCTGCCCTCTATCAGTCTCAGCACCATCTTGTTAGGTTGTACATGATTTTACAGGGGGGGGGGGGCTTTCCCACAGGCTCTGGCTGTGAGCAACAAAAGCGAGGGAAATGCAGAAAATGTGCCTCTTGTCACTCTCCACGCGAGATGGCAACACCGCCAGCAAATTAGTGATTCTGGGCCATGGTTTCTGTTCCAAATCAAGTGTCCACCTACACCATCGTGGGCAGTGATGTGCTTGGGGAATGATGTTTTGTGTACTTGTGCATCATTGCCGAGCGGCATGCTAAGCATGAGAATTAGTAGCAAAGCTTTGCAATCCATCTACTCAGAGCCATCGTCCTGCCAACAACATTTTGCTCCAGTTGGGGAAACTCCACCTCAGGTCCGGTTACGCTACTAACCTCCTTGACAAGAATATGGAACTGCAGGTCATGTCTAGGGAAGGAGTTTCCTCATAGAATCAAACAGATGGAAGGGGAGACACTCTGCAGCAACCTCTAGGCTTGGCACCCAGTAAGGCGGAACTGGTTGCAATGCCCTAAATCCACTTCTGATCTAGTCCAACCAGCTGCTTGAGGAAGGTAATCTAGAGCTGGACCAACTGCAACAGAGATCCTGCCAGCCCTCTGGACAATTGACTCAATTACCAACCAGCTCTCACTGTTAAAATGTTCCCCCTAATGTTCTTGGGAGAAAAGCAATGACAAAGCTAGACAGCATCTTAAAAAGCAAAGACATCACCTTTCTGACAAAGGTCCATATAGTTAAAGCTATGGTTTTCCCAGTAGTTATGTGTGGAAGTGAGAGCTGGACCATAAAGAAGGCTGATCGCCGAAGAATTGATGCTTTTGAATTATGGTGCTGGAGGAGACCCTTGAGAGTCCCATGGACTGAAAGAAGATCAAACCTATCCATTCTTAAAGAAATCAGCCCTGAGTGCTCACTGGAAGAATAGATCCTGAAGCTGAGGCTCCAATACTTTGGCCACCTCATGAGAAGAGAAGACTCCCTGGAAAAGACCCTGATGTTGGGAAAGGGGACGACAGGAGTGCCTGGCGTGCTCTGGTCTGTGGGGTCACGAAAAGGAGAAGGGGACGACAGAGGACGAGATGGTTGGACAGTATTCTTGAAGCTACCAACATGAGTCTGAACAAACTGTGGGAGGCAGTGGAAGACAGGAGTGCCTGGCGTGCTCTGGTCTGTGGGGTCACAAAAAGTCGGACACGACTAAATGACTAAACAACAACAATGTTCAACCAAAATCTTCCCTTCTCTCCCTTAAAAGTCTCTTAGATCAGGCACTTCCCTCCAGATAGGGATGGGGCAGAAATTTAGATTGCCCCCAAAATGGGGATGTTTAGGATAATAGGCAAGGAAATATTTGTTAAGTATTATCCTTCCTTCGCTCACTCTAGTGAGTGATGTAGCAGAGCAAATCCCCTCTATATTCACAGAAGCTAGTTGATTAGATTCGTTTGAATCTTTACAAGATGACTAATCCAATCTGGCTTGCCCCAATGGATTATTTCTGGTGTCCCCTTTTCTCCCTCTTAAAATACAATAAAGACTATAGGTTTACTCACTAGTTGTTCACAGTACACATCCTAGAAGGCAGGCTTTAAGCTTCGGGTTACAAAGATATAATGTGTGCCACACCTTTTGTGAGGATGGGCCTAGGTGCTGCTGGCGGAGAGCCAGAGACTTAACTGAACTGAATCGAACAGAGCTGAAACCGAACAGAAGGAGACAAAATGGTTGTGTGACTCTCCCTTTTATAGAGTCCCACTTGTCTGCTGAGTCATTTACAAGAGGAACAGGGAGTTACACATTCCCCCTGTCTCTGTCCACTCGAGGAAGTAAAACATGTTTTAATTGAGTGTACTGATGTAACACATCCCACACCACATTGGAAAACTCAACTGAATTCACATTCCCTGGAGCAATAGGCAAGCGCCGATATCATTGAAAATTCACCCTTCTCTGAATTTTATCATGCAGTTCTCCAGTCAGAAAGCTGTGCGCACAAATGCATGCCTTTGTTGTCTTTTATGGAATAGAATTGGAGAGCTGGAAGGAACCCCCAAAAATCAACTCTATAAACCTATGATTCTATGTTGAGATTCCTGCATTTGCAGGGGGCTGGACTAGATGACACTTGGGGTCCCTTCCAGCTCTACAGTTCTAGTATCCTATTATTCTTTATCTGAAGAACATTATAATCACCATTAATATCTTAGGCAGGGTTGTAAAAGGGTGGGAGAGCAGGAAGCTGACTCACATGAGACTCTGAATCTCGGGGTTGTGGGTTCGAGCCCCAAATTGGGCATAAGATTCCTTCATTGCAGGGGGGGGGGTCGTTCCAACTCTGCAATTCTATGATTCTATCCCCCCGCCCCAGTCTCCCCTTTCCCAGCTAAGCATCCTTTCTCAATGGGACCTGTTTCCCACATGCCTAACCATTGCCACTGATCTCCCCTGATTTCAATAAGAATTGATTTCGATACAGATGCATCCTTCTTAAAATGCCGTCTGTTCAACCTGTCCATGTGTGATGGCCTGGGACTCGGGCTCGGACTCAGAACCAGAGGAGGCTCAGCCTGCACTGGACCCTCTGCCTCAGACATCGGCTGAACCAAGTCTGGGGCCTGATTCTGAGGAGCCTCAGTCTGCACAGCCTCCCCTGCAACAAGCACCAGCTGAGACGAGTCTGGGGCCCGAGCCTGCCCTGGTTCCAGATGCGGGGAATACCTCGTTGCAGTCAGCCGGGTCATCACCAGCAGCTGGTCCACTACCGGCTGAGGCTGAGGCTGTTAGCATTTCATCCCTCCCTTTGTGAGAATCGGATGACCTGGTGATCACAGAAAAGGGGGAGGGAACTGAGTCTTTGAACTTCCTTTTCCTGACTCTGAGCCTCATGGTTTGAGGGAGTGTGTTTCCATCTCTGCTGTAGATAAGATGTGTGTGTAAGAAGCTATGCCACACAGTCTGTACAATCTGTAAATATACTGTAGCTTATAGGAATAAAGAAGAACTGCTTCATAGCTATTGCAGCCACATCTGTTTATTGAACCTCTGGAGTTGGTGCTCATAACGCACTGTTGTGAGTCCAGGTATCCAGGTGTTCCAGTCTTCCTGCCTGGCCCAGTCGGGGCACAAAGGGGGCACAAGACACGGACAGATCCTGGCATCAATCCACAGAGGCGGCTCCTGGGTCCAGTAACCCACCGGCATCTCCTGAGCTGCAGAGACTCGGCTGATAGAAGAAGAGACCTGAGTACTTGCAGAAGGAGTGCTCGCCTTCAGGCAAGATGGGGTGATGAGTCGTCAGGGGATAGGGACCGACCTTTACCCCGTCTAAGATAAAAAGTGGTTAGACCCTGCCCCAGGTTGCGGGAGCAGCATTGCTGTTTGCTAGATCCTGCCTGTGTTCCTGTTCCTGACCTGCCCTGGTTTCCTGCCTGCGTTCCTGTGCCTGACTCGCCCTGGTTTTCCTGCCTTCATTCCTGTTCCTGACCTTGCCTGGCTTTCTGCCCTGCACCCAGCTTCAGCTACATCGGACTGCCTCTATGTTGACTCTTTGGACCACGGTCCGGACTTGGACCTCGCCTCTCGGGTAACCCATGGGACCAGCACACTATGCCACGATGTGGCACAGAAAGGCACTGGACATAGTAAAAGATCCATCGCATCCTGGTCACCGTCTCTTCGAGCTCTTGCCGTCGGGACGGAGATACAGGACGATGAGGACAAGAACAAGCCGTCTTAGGAACAGCTTCTTCTCCAGAGAAATCTCGGCCTTGAATGGGAAGTCTGGACTTTGAAAGTCATCTAATCTTACCTGTTATGTTTTATCATTGCATGGTTTTAATCAGTGTGTATGGTTTTAATCAGTGTTTTTGTAGTTGTTTTGTTTTTGCATGGAGTGCCCTATCTGGGTGGATGGAGCAGCCGAGTAATTTCTTTGTCCCTGAAGGGGACAATGACAATGAAATATATTCAATTCATGTTCAATTCAATTCCAAATGTCCAAAAGGGTCACCACCGTACCATCACCACTGCCACTGCAAACAGGGGTGTACATCTGGAATAGCTGCATGCTGATTTGAGGAACGACATTGCCAGCTTTGAAATCCATGTGTGCATTTGGAAGGGAAACTCTGGCTGCAGGTATTTGATATTGAACTGCCATCTTCAAGAATAGGAGGTCTAAAATTTAAGGTGTGGGATGCCTGGTCCGCTCTGGTCACTCACTGGAACCTTCCAATTGACTCTCCGCACAGATAGATTGAGGCAAGCAAAAGGTGAGGGGGAAAAAAAGCTTTTTAAGCAGTATTCATGTCACTCGCTCGCAAGCAGGTAAAGTTTGCTGTTGTTAAAATTATGTGGAAGTCTGTCGTAATGGAGAAGACCGGGCGGGGCGAGGGGGAAAGGAAAAACCCACATCAACATGCAGAACTGTTCATCATTCATTTCAGCATTTCCCAGGCAGCCCCTAATAAATCGTCTGGTCAGCAAGCGTGACATGAAAGTGCCAGAAAATATGATGGGAAGTCAGTGTGTGGGATTTTTTGGGGGGGAGGAGGGGGAAACAACCCGTGTCTCCCCAGTTTTGAAGACAGATCCTCAATATGTGCATAATTTAGATTGTGCTTTGCAGAGATGGAAAAACAACAACCCAGGAAAGATTTATGGATTGGACTCGGAGGCAGAATTCATATCAGAGTGCTAGGAGGACACATTTATTTAAGCGTAGCTATGTCAGAGATGGCTGCCCAAGGACAGGCAAAATACCTTGTGAAAAACAGGCTGGTGGCATCCATTGAGCAGGCAGAAATCACACAGGTAAAAGCAGTAGATTGGGAACACAGTAGCACAGGAGTGGAACTCGGGTGCCCAGGTTTTTGTCATCCTTTTAATTGTTTGTTTGTTACATTTTTATCCCACCTTTCTGGCTAAAAGATCCCAAGTGGCAAAGAAGCCAATGAGCAAAATATTCAAAGAAATGCTCAAAGGAAACAGGTCGCCTGGAACTGAAAATAATTCCATAAGGAGCTTCTCCACCCCCATCATCCAGTCCAGACACCGAGGTCCAGCTCTGAGGGCCTTCTGGTGGTTCCCTCATTGTGAGAAGCGAGGTTACAAGGAACCAGGCAGAGGGCCTTCTTGGAAGTTACACCTGCCCTGTGGAACACCTTCCTGTCAGATGTCAAGGAGATAAACAGTTGTGAGATTTTTAAAAGACATCTGAAGGCAGCCCACACACATAGTGTTGTGTTGTATTTTTACTATTTTGTTGTTGGGAGCTGCCCAGAGTGGCTGGGGCAACCCAGCAGATGGGTGGCATATAAATATAATAATAATAATAATTAATAATAATTAATAATATCATCTCTCCCCATATGAACTGACCTAGACCTTGTGCTCATCCACTGAGGTCTTTTTCCATGTGCTCGTCTGTGTGAGGTCTGGAGGGTGACAATTCGAGAATGGTCCTTTTCTGCGATGGCTCCCTGCTGGTGGAATGCTCTCCCCAGGGAAGCTCGCCTGGTGCCTTCGTTGCACATCTTTTGGCACCAGGTGAAAACGTTTCTCTATAACCAGGCCTTTATAACATTAAATGGCTTTTTAAATGTGCTTGTGGGAGGGGTTATTAGTTTGTTTTTGTTCTTGTTATTTATTATTTTGTGCGGGCTGCCCTATGATCTTTGGATGAAAGGTGACATACAGATATAAATAGATAGATAGATAGATAGATAGATAGATAGATAGATAGATGATGATAGATAGATTAGATAGATGATAGATACAGATAGAGAGATAGATGATAGATAGCTAGATAGCTAGATAGATGATAGATCAATAGATAGATGATAGATACAGATAGATGGATAGATAGATGATAGAGATGATAGATAGATAGATGATAGAGATGATAGATAGATGATAGATCAATAGATAGATAGATAGATAGATAGATAGATAGATAGATAGATGTAAGTTGGCAAAGGTTCCAAAAGGACCACAAAAATGATCAAGGAGATGGAGCAACTCAACTACGAAGAAAGCTTGCAGGGTTTGGGACTTTTTAATTTGGAGAAGAGGTGAGTAAGAGGAGAAATGATAGGCTTTATAAAGTTATGCCTGGCATGGAGAAAGCAGGTAGAGAAAAGTTTCCCTCCTTCATAAGGCTAGAAGTCATGGGCATCCAATGAAGCTGAATGTTGGGAGTTTCAGGACAGATAAAAGAAAGCCCTTCTTCGCTCAGCACATAGTTAAACTATGGAACTCGCTGCCACAGGAAGCAGTGATGGGCACCAACCTAGATGGTTTCAAAACAGGGTTAGACAAATACATGGAGTAGTGGGGATATCAATGGTTACTAGTCATGATGGCTCTGTCTCCAGAGTCGGAGGCAGCCATGCTTCTGAATCCCAGTTGCTGGAAACCACAGGATTACTTTATGTGGGCCACGCCCTTAGACGTATTAAAGTAATAATTTCCAAACATCGCTCAAGAATTAGGAATAACGTTGTAGATGCCCCTTTGGTAAATCATTTTATTGAAGCACCACATACAGATGAGGATGTCACTTTTTTTTGTTAATTGGACTTATAAAGGACCCACAGAGCAGGCACAAAAGATTTTGATGCAGAAAGAGACGGGGTTTATCTTTTTATTGAATTCTTTACATCCTGCAGGTCTAAACACGGACATTGATTATAGTTGTTTCTTATGAGTTATCAATACCTTTGAGTTTTATATTGTGTTACATGTGTATAGCGCTTTAAGAAGGCACCATGACTGTGTAATTGCTATCACCTGAATTTGTTTGTATGCTGTTCTATTTAACTGGAGACTTCAGTAATGTTACCTTATTCTAGCAACCTTTGGTCATTACCATTATGATCTTGTTGAATTACGTATGGTATGTATGATTTGGAGCTTGATCATTTATATTGTTGATTTGGTGCGGTTAGGATGTTAAAACATTGTATTATATTTATTTATATAGAAGTCTGTACCACTGAAGAAGGCCGCATGGCTGAAACAGGATGACTATTCCGGGAATCCTTGTTTGAAACTTGTGACATTATAACAACTTTGATGCACCTGTTGATGGTTTGAAGATTCATTTGGAACCTGAAAAGCTCTTCAAACCTCTCTTTGCACCTGTTGACTCCCTTCATTTACAAGAATCACTAAGACTGCAATGACTTTTTTGAACTAGTACTGTGATGCTACTACCCGCTTGGGCGCTCTTTATTTGTTGTTGCCTTATCATTATACAATTTTGGCTATGATCCAATTGTATCTGTGTGTGAGTGCCTGGAGGCGGTTGGAGGATGGATGGTGGCTAACAGATTGAGGTTGAATCCTGACAAGACAGAAGTACTGTTTTTGGGGGACAGGAGGCGGGCAGGTGTGGAGGACTCCCTGGTCCTGAATGGGGTAACTGTGCCCCTGAAGGACCAGGTGCACAGCCTGGGAGTCATTCTGGACTCACAGCTGTCCATGGAGGCGCAGGTTAATTCTGTATCCAGGGCAGCAGTCTACTAGCTCCATCTGGTACGCAGGCTGAAACCCTACCTGCCCGCGGACTGTCTTGCCAGAGTGGTGCATGCTCTAGTTATCTCCCGCTTGGGCTACTGCAATGCGCTCTACGTGGGGCTACCTTTGAAGGTGACCCAGAAACTACAACTAATCCAGAATGCGGCAGCTAGACTGGTGACTGGGAGCGGCCGCCGAGACCACATAACACCGGTCTTGAAAGACCTACACTGGCTCCCAGTACGTTTCCGAGTACAATTCAAAGTGTTGGTGCTGACCTTTAAAGCCCTAAATGGCTTCGGTCCAGTATACCTGAAGGAGTGTCTCCACCCCCATCGTTCAGCCCGGACACTGAGGTCCAGTGCGAGGGCCTTCTGGCGGTTCCCTCACTACGAGAAGCAAAGCTACAGGGAACCAGGCAGAGGGCCTTCTCAGTAGTGGCACCCGCCCTGTGGAACGCCCTCCCAGCAGAGGTTAAGGAGATGAACAACTATCTGACATTCAGAAGATACCTCAAGGCAGCCCTATTTAGGGAAGTGTTTAACCTGTGATATTTTATATCTGTTGGAGGCCGCCCAGAGTGGCTGGGGAGACCCGGCCAGATGGGCAGGGTACAAATAAAAGAATTATTATTATTATATTATTATTGTGCTCAGATCCTGCTTGCGGGTTTCCCACAAGCACTTGGTTGGCCACCGTGAGAACGGGATGCTGGACTAGATAGGACACTGGCCTGATAGGACACCAGGCTCTTCTTATATTCTTAGCTTCCTTCACTTTTGAGGACTTCCATCAGTATTTATTAAACTCAAGAATTGGTACCTATCACCCTCTAACAGAAACTTGGGACATGTTTTTCATGAAATTTGATAAACACAACAGAATCAATCCCACTATTGGGAGGAAATACCAAACCAGAGCTCCAGAGACTGATCACACAACATTTCAAACTGAGAAGAAGAGAGCTTCTGTTTCTGTGAAGAATGATTTGTTTTCACATGCAATGCTAAATTGTTAAATATTTGTCTATTGGGGGCATCTCCACTCACTGAACATCTTTCAAGTTATCCAGTTAGTCAGTGTCTGCCTCTTGAAAGTCAGGCCTGCTTCCCAGGTACTTAAAGCAGTTAGAGATGATGATGAGAGGGGGGGGGGGAGAGAGAGATCCAGGTTTTGACTCAGTACAATAAAACAACAACTAACAAAATGGCATATTTAAGAAATGAAAATGAAGTGAGTGTGTTGCATAATTACACTAAAGATGACAAGATTGTTGCGCTCAGGAAAAATGCCTGGAGGCGATTTCTCAAAAGTAGTTTAAGGTGATTTAAAGCTTGTTTAAACATCGTGCCGAAGCATCTGTGATTACAAGCAAAGGAAACGGAAAGTTTCTCATTTTGTGTTGCTGGATAGTTTCAGAATATGTTGCACTGGGGAAAAGTTCCAAGGGCAGGAAACTCGCAGCAGCTATGGATTCTTCTGGATGGTGGAGACGGGGGTAAATTGCAGACAAAGGCCAGTGATGGGTGGGGGAATCTAACACTTTCTATTTTACTTTGAGCTTCCAGATGGATGTTCATATCCACCCTCCAGAACTGTGGAATGGAAGGAACAGAGTGCTCAAGGGAACATATGGTAGTGTTCCATTTAAAATGGTAAGGATTTCATAACTACCTTGTTGGATCAGCTTCTGTCTCAAGGGTGTGTGTGTGTGTGTGTGTGTTAAGTATTAGGGCTGCCAGGTCAGAAGCATCCTAGACCCTGAGTTTTCAGGGCTCAAACCCAAGACCTAGGAACAGCGCCGGGTGATGTCACAGAGTTAGGTCCCGGAGACGGAGGTTAATTGGGAGAGGGGAGTGGAAAAGGACAGTCAAAATCCAATTACATCTTCAACCTCTGTTTTTTTATTGTTTTGTAATATACTACTCAAAAATAAAAAGGGGCACCCTGGCTAGTCAGCTGCATCTTGCAAGCTCAGAAACAAAGGTGTTGCTGGCCATTCTTGTTCTTACTTATGCAAAATAGGGGGAATTATGTGAATGGGTACACATTATATATAAAATGCAAAATTCAGCATCTTAAACCTTTAAAAGCACAGAACGCCCATAGGCTTGTCCCTCCCAGAGGCATTAAGACAGAAATGAAATAAATTGGGGAGGGGGGGAAGAATCTGTGGCCCTCCAAAAAATATTGATTTATTTTTACATTTATACTCCACCATTACTCCATAGAACCCAGAACATGCATTAATAGTTTTCTTCCTCCCCATTTTATCATGACAACAACCCTGTGAGGTAGGTTAGGCTGAGAGACGTTGACTGGCCCAAGGTAAATGCTGTGAGCTTCATGGTCAAGTGGGGATTTGAACCCTGGTCTCACAGGTCTAAGGCCCAGCACTCTAACCACTATACCGCCACTGAGCCATGTTGGGACTATCAGATACTCCCATCATGCTGGTTTATTGGCTAGGCTGGCTGGGCCTGAAGGGATACCTGGAATTCCCCCAGTCCTACTGTACACTCTTTACCTGGACCTCATGGGAAAACACAGCCAGATGGATGGGGTATAAATATACAAATAATAATAATAACGATAATAATTTTTATTATTATTACTTTATTACATTTGAGTAGACACATATTGATGCTTTTGAATTATGGTGCTGGAGGAGACTCTTGAGAGTCCCATGGACTGCAAGAAGATCAAACCTATCCATTCTTAAAGAAATCAGCCCTGAGTGCTCATTAGAAGGACAGATCCTGAAGTTGAGGCTCCAGTACTTTGGCCACCAATGAGAAGAGAAGACTCCCTAGAAAAGACCCTGATGTTGGGAAAGATGGAGGGCACAAGGAGAAGGGGACGACAGAGGACGAGATGGTTGGACAATGTTCTCGAAGCTACTAACATGAGTTTGGCCAAACTGCGAGAGGCAGTGAAGGACAGGCGTGCCTGGCGTGCTCTGGTCCATGGGGTCACGAAGAGTCGGACACGACTGAACGACTGAACAACAACAACAAAGACACATATAGCATCACAGTGTCAAAAAGACTGTGGTCCCAGGAACTCTGAAGTCTCTTAAGCAGACGAGTGTCTAGAAGACATTTCGGAGAGTTTAGGAGACCCGCAATGTGTTGCCGGTTATTATGCCAAGGCAGATGAGCGCCTCGCTGGGAATTAATGGGCTGAACCTCATTTATGTCTCCTTTCTCCCCTTTGCCCTTATGTTAAACTGTTTCCCTGCCATGAAATTATTCATGCTCCTTCCATCTTGCCATCTCACGGGTTTGCAGCGGCGGGAAGAAAAAAAGAAAACCTCTCGAGAAAAGCCGCCGTCAGCACACCTGCAGCTCGGATGACCTGCACTTTCTTCCAGGGTGAACTCTGAAGGTCATTCACTCTGGTTGTTCCTGAAAGGAGGGAAGAAGAAAGACTTGAGGCTGTTTAATGGATAAGAGTGTGAGCCCCCCCCCTGCTTTCACAGTGCCTGTGAACTGGAGTGCCCCTGCTTTAGATCTTGCCCGAGCTGCAAACTAAGAACATATGGAGGAGGGGAGAGCTATTGCAGGCGACTAGCCATGATGCCTATACTCTACCTCCACAGTTTAAAACAGCAATGCTTCTGAATTCCAGCTAGAATACTGTAGAATTGTAGAGTTGGAAGGGACACCAAGGGTCATCTAGTCCAACCCCTGCAATGCAAGAATCACAACTAAAGCATGTGGCCTTCCACCCTCTGCTTAAAACCTCCAATGAAGAAGAAGAGGAAGAGTTTGGATTTGATATCCCGCTTTATTACTACCCGAAAGGAGTCTCAAAGCGGCTCACATTCTCCTTTCCCTTCCTCCCCCACAACAAACACTCTGTCAGGTGAGTGGGGCTGAGAGACTTCAGAGAAGTCAGGGGCGTAGGAAGCCTCCGCGGTACCCGGGGCGGCAATCCGAGGAGGCACCCCTGGGGGTGGGGCATCGTGACGTCACGTTGTGACGTCACGACGCACCGTCACTGCAGCTCCGCCCCTGCAGCGGGAGGGGGAGCGCGCTCTTTTTAAAAGCGCTTCTCTCACCCCCCCCCCGCTGCCGGGCGCCAGGTGCAGCCGCCTACAAGGCAGCGAGGAGGCGGCGGCGGAGGGGTGTCAACCCATCGCTGCTCGCCTCTCCTGCCGCCTCCAGGGGCGAGGGGAGAGCCGAGGCGAGCAGCGATGGGGTGACACCCCTTCGCCGCCCCCTCCTTGCTCCCCGCCCGCCCCCGGCAACGGGGAGAAAAGCCCTTTTAAAAAGAGCAAAGGCAAGGCAAGCTTGCCCTGGCTTTGCTCTTTTTAAAAGGGCTTTTCTCCCCGTTCCCGGGGCGGGGAGCGAGGCGGAGGCGGCAGAGGGGTGTCACCCCATCGCTGCTCGCCTCTCCTGCCGCCTCCAGGGGCGAGGGGAGAGCCGAGGCGAGCTGCGATGGGGTGACACCCCTTTGCCGCCCCCTCCTTGCTCCCCGCCCGCCCCCGGCAACGGGGAGAAAAGCCCTTTTAAAAAGAGCAAAGGCAAGGCAAGCTTGCCCTGGCTTTGCTCTTTTTAAAAGGGCTTTTCTCCCCGTTGCCGGGGCGGGGAGCGAGGCAGAGGCGGCGGAGGGGTGTCACCCCATCGCTGCTTGCCTCTCCTGCCGCCTCCAGGGGCGAGGGGAGAGCCGAGGTGAGCAGCGATGGGGTGACACCCCTTCACCGCCCCCTCCTCACTGCCTGCACCCCTTCGGCGGAGCGCAAGTCGGGGCAGGGAGAGGGGCGGGCCAGCGAGGAGGGGTGTCACCCCTCCACGCTGGCCCGCCCCGCCCCTCTCCATGCCCCGGCTCCGCAAGCCAGCCAGCGGCGGGAAAAGCCACTGGAAGGGGGGGGCTATTTTTGGCGTTGCCGGGGTGAAGCCGCAGGGGCGGCCAGCGAGGGGGGGGTGACACCGCTCCTCGCTGGCCGCCCCTGCGGCTCCACCCTGTCATTGGCCGCCCCTGCGGCATCCACCCCGAAAATAGCCTTAAAAATTTTTTTTTTTTTTTTAAAAAGCGCCCAATTTGTCACCCTCCCCAGGGTGGCACCCGGGGCGGACCGCCCCCCCCGCCCCCTTGCTACGCCCCTGAGAGAAGTGTGACTAGCCCAAGGTCGCCCAGCAGCTGCATGTGGAGGAGCGGAGACATGAACCCGGTTCACCAGATTACGAGTCCACCGCTCTTAACCACTAGACCACACTGGTGTCCACAACATTCTGAGGTCATCCACCCCACTGTCGCATGGAAGATGAGCAAGATTGTTTTCTCCTGCTCCAGAGGGAAGGAATAAAACCAATGGATTCAATTTACCAGAAAGGAGATTCCGACTCAACATCAGGAAGAACTTTCTGACAGTAAGAGCTGTTCAACAGTCCCTTTTGGGAGGTGGTGGTCTGTCCTTCCTTGGAGGTTTTCAAAGAAAATGGATGCTTTAGGTGAGATTCCTGCATTCCAGGGGGTTGGACTAGATGCCCCTTGGGTTCCCTTCCAATTCTACAGATCTATGGAAATGACATGGGATTATCCCTTCAGTTGCAAGGGGTTTTGCCTCCCTCTCACCAAGCCCTGAGCCCCAATATTTCAGGGGAACATTCTCCCAGAATGACTTTCATCTCAGCATTCTCTGTCATGTTGTGTAGTTGTCACAGACAGCTGTAGCTTTGAAGGGATCATGCACAGATGTTTAATTGCTTAGGGACCTCTCTTACGAGAGATCAGGAGCCAGCAAGGAGTCTCACTTTCCAGGGCTTGTCTCTAACCCTTGCGTCACTTTCCTCCCCAATTTGTTCCCACGCCTCCTCATTTACACATCAGTTGTCTTGAGGAATAGGCAGGGGCCCTGGGAGAAGGGGGGGGGGGGAGCTTCACTTAAAGTGAGATGATAAAATAATCACCTGGGAACAAGATGACAGGCTTGGCAATTTGTTCCTGCCTACTGCTGTTATTATTTGTTATTACGAGAAATTACAGGGCAGTGTCTCGCAGCTTTTGGGAAACGTGGCAAAAGTGATTGCTGGCAGCCTTTATGAGAACATTATTGCCCACTTCTCAAGCCTCTGTCTCTCTCCCCCCCCCCCTCTCTCTCTCCCTCTCTCTCTCCTGGTTTATATAGTTATCCAGAAGAGAGCTGATGTAGCAGCAACCGGATTGAGCCAGAAAGCCTCTGCTTTGCATCTTCCCATCAACACCAGGGCCAACTCTACCAGTAAGCCGAAATGGGGGTGGTGGTGCAGAAATTGGGGGTGGTAACAGCCACCACCTGGTTTGCATCCTTCTCAGAGAGCTACATGCTGTGTCACCTGCCCTGCAGTCCCATAACTAGCTTGGCACCCTTGCATGAAATGGAGGCCACTATCCCATTTCCAGACAGGTCAGCTTACACATGTTACAAAAGTTGGGACGCGGGTGGCACTGTGGTCTAAACCACCGAGCCTCTTGGGCTTGCCAATCGGAAGGTCGGCGGTTCGAATCCCCGCGATGGGGTGAGCTCCCGTTGCTCTGTCCCAGCTCCTGCCAACCTAGCAGTTTGAAAGCATGGCAGTGCAAGTAGATAAAAAGTCACCACTGTGGCGGGAAGGTAAACAGCGTTTCCATGCACTCTGGCTTCTGTGACGGTGTTCCGTTGCACCAGAAGTGGGTTTAGTCCTGCTGGCCACGTGACCCAGAAAGCTGTCTGTGGACAAATGCTGGCTCCCTTGGCCTGAAAGCGAGATGAGTGCTGCAACCCCATAGTCGCCTTTGACTAGGCTTAACCGTCCAGGGGTCCTTTACATTTTACAAAAGTTGGGTGCCTTCTCCTCTCTCTGCTGAGCAGTGGGAAGAGCCCCTGGGGTTCCAGGCACTCACCCAGAAGAACTGAGACATGGCAGAGACTAGTTACAGGTAGGTAGCCATTCCCACCACCCTTCTGAGTAGTACCTCTCACTATATATAAGGGTCTGGTGACTTCTGTTTCAGTGTATCTGAAGAAGTTTGCATGCACACAAAAATTCATACCAAGAACAAACTTAGTTGGTCTCTATGGTGCTACTGGAAGGACTTTTTTTTAAATTTTGACTATGGCAGAGACTGTCATAGCTTTGAGAAATATGGTTTATTTGACTGTTTACATGGCCATTTCAAGAAGGGCTTGTTCCCCATTGCTGTGCAGAAGAAGAAGAAGAAGAAGAAGAAGAAGAAGAAGAAGAAGAAGAAGAAGAAGAAGAAGAAGAAGAGTTTGGATTTGATATCCCACTTTATCCCTACCCGAAGGAGTCTCAAAGCGGCTCACATTCTCCTTTCCCTTCCTCCCCCACAACAAACCCTCTGTGAGGTGAGTGGGGCTGAGAGACTTCAGAGAAGTGGGACTAGCCCAAGGTCACCCAGCAGCTGCATGTGGATGAGCAGAGACGCGAACCCGGTTCCCCAGATTACGAGTCTACCACTCTTAACCACTACACCACACTGGCATCCAAAGCATCTTTCCCAGCCAGTCTTCAGCCAGCCTGCCCTGTCTTCTTTCCTCCTCCTCCTTCCCAGAAACCCTTGCTAAAGACTCTCTTTTCCTGTCGCCTCAAAGGCACACCTCATCACCATGGCAACCTCTGCCTCCCCAGGCCAAAGGATTCCTCTCAGATGGGCCATCAACCCCTTTTGTCATGTTAACAGATTTGCTTTTCACTAGGCCAGCTAGGCTTGTTTGCAGAACACACCCGCCAGCAACATGAACCCTTCCTTCCAGAAGGTTGCTGCCCTGAGGTTGGCAAATATGCCCCCCCACCTGGAATTGGATCCGTAATTCTCTTATGTACACAGGAAGCATTATTGCTACTTGGGGTGGAAGGATCAGTCCTTTTTGGTTCTTTCAGTGTCTCATATTTCCAATCCTATATTCAGTTCTCCACATTTTGCAGCAATTTGATTAAAACAAACAAACAAACAAACAAACACAAACAAACAAACACCTTATGGAAATTCAACAGCATATTAGAATGAATTTCTCCCAATAAACACATCTTTATATGTAGTTTTGAATAATGTACATTCATTTTTACAAGTAATTCCCCTCCAATATGATGCATTTTAAAATGTCATTTTCAACAATGTCTTCATTTTTTTTGCACACACTTCCCCCTAATATATGCATCTTTAGAAATGTTGGTCATCGAATTTCATTGCAAAATTCGGATAGGTGCAAATTTCAAAAGATAGCCCTGTTTTGCTTTTCATATGGATTCCGAAAGTGCAAATTTGATAGATTTGACTTTAAATGAATGAGGAATCAAACTGATCCTCCATCCCAAAAATAATTGAATGGGAATTCTATAAGCCTTGCTTTTTTAAAAGAAGAAGATTTGGTTTGTATCACTGCGTTTATGAGACATTGGTGAAGCCTGTTAATGAGGGGGATTCTCAGAAAGCAGGGAGAAAGGAGACCAAAATATCTTTAAGGAGACCTTGAAATCTGCACGTCTCATAGCAACCTATTGGGAAGCCTGTTGAATTACACTTTGTGTGTGTGCCAAGAAATTCCAGCGGGGTAGCCATTAATTACTCTGTTAGAGAACCTTAAAAGCTGATCATTTTTGCTCCACTAGATGGCACCTATGGATTTCATAAAAGTATTCTTGGATGTTCATTCATGGTAAGGTCTGGGTCAGGCACTAGCCATTCATCCATCTCTATCTCTCTATCTATCTATCTATCTATCTATCTATCTATCTATCTATCTATCATCTATCTATCTATCTATCTATCTATCTATCTATCTATCTATCTCTATCTATCTATCTCTATCTATCTATCATCTATCTATCTATCTCTCTCTCTCTCTCTCTCTCTCTCTATATCTATCTATCATCTATCTATCATCTATCATCTATCATCTGTCTCAAATGGACTGGACTATTTGGCATAGGATAGCCTAAAGGACAGGGCAGTTTTTAATAGCCATGTAGAAGAGGGAGTTACATTAGGTGTAGCTGGCTGTGTACAAACCACACTTGCTTAAATTCCCTTTTAGTTTTACACAACTATGAAAGCAGCAGCAGCCCTGCTTTTTTACCCTCCTGGCCACCCTAAATTGGCAATTTGGACCATTCATCTGCTGTGTCAACAAGATTAGGAAATAATATGGTTTGCTCTATCTTCAAACAGGGATAAACAAATCAATTTTCTATTTTCTCAGTGCCTCATTTTCCCACTCTTCAGTTCAGTTCTGCACATTTATGCACCAGTTTGCAATAGACACATTTTTTCTGTGCAATTTCGCCTACGACATACAAGGCTGCAAGCCATTTTCCCTAATAGAATACATTTTGTATGTTATTTTCAGTAATATATGCATTTCAAGGCACACATTCCCCTACCATGCACTTTTTATTGTTCTTGGGGAACTGCACTGCAAAAATCAGAGAAGTATGATTTTGCGGTAACTCAATGAGACTGATTGGTATTTGATGCTAGAGAGCCACAAACCTCCTTCCATTCTCGCCGAGAGGAAGTTGATTTTCCCATGTGGGATAGGAAGAGGAATGCAAGGAACTGTTTATATGCCCTTGGTACATCTAGCTTGGCAATGTCTATCTTAACTGACAGCAGTTCTCTGGGTTCTTTCCCATCCTACCTGGAGATGCCGGGGATTGAACCTGGGACCTTCTGAATGCAAGGCAGATGTTCTGCCACTGAGCCATGGCCCTTGCCCTCCCTTCGTGCTAGAAAATGTGGTCCCAGTCCCTGCATGGGGAATGAATGCATCTTGCATCAGTGTTGTTGCCTGTGCCCTTCTCATGGGTACAGGTTGTGGGTTCTTGAGGACAGCAATGGTGGAGGCAGTGTCAGGAATGTTCCTTCCCAGAGTGACAGCGAGGGCTTCGAGGACCAAGGGGGGTAGCAGGAAGAAAGAGACAGAGGCTTGCTTTCTTCACATGCGGAGAGTGAGGCGAACTCCTCCCATCATCCTGGAATGCCAGTTGTAAATTTCCAGGACAGCGTAATGCAGGCAGAGGCGCTCTCAGGGGAGGAGGGGCAAACTGAACCATTTGCTCCTGAGTCTCCTCTTACCAGGAGGATGGGCAGAGTACAGGCTTGGCGTCAAACCACAGGAAGAGGAGCAGATGGCGTATTTCCTGTTGGCAAAGAGCCCACCCTCCAGGGGGCTCAACTGACCCATCGAGTGAGGAAGACTGAGCTCTGTGCTCTGACTGAACTACTGTGTAAAGGTAAAGGTAAAGGGACCCCTGACCATTAGGTCCAGTCATGACCGACTCTGGGGTTGCGGCGCTCACCTCACATTATTGGCTGAGGGAGGTGGCATACAGTTTCAGGGTCATGTGGCCAGCATGACTAAGCCGCTTCTGGCGAACCAGAGCAGCGCACGGAAACGCCGTTTACCTTCCCGCTGGAGCGGTACCTATTTATCTACTTGCACTTTGACGCGCTTTTGAACTGCTAGGTGGGCAGGAGCAGGGACCAAGCAACGGGAGCTCACCCCGTCACGGGGATTCGAATCGCCGACCTTCTGATCGGCAAGCCCTAGGCTCTGTGGTTTAACCCACAGCACCACCCACGTCCCTTGAACTACTGTGTAAATAGAAATAAATCTGAAAGTTATAACAACCGTCAGCCTGCCATCTCTTGGTGTGAGAGGGAGATCATAAATCCTGACAGGCAGCACATGAGAATGAGCCTAAGGTGGCTCTTCTTAATCTGGACATCCTCCGGGTAAAGAGGCGCCAACTTGCGCCAAAGATTGAGGGGTACCAGAATCACACGTGCGCCGTCACATCGTCGGGAGGAGGCCGAGCGCAAAGCCAAGCAGGACTCAACTTCAATGGCCAGTGGTTCCTCCTCTCTGCCCCCTCAACATTGGGGAGGGGGTGCACCCTCCCAAAAGATATTCAGGGGCCACAAAACATATCCTGCTGCAGGAGAAGTCTATCATTGTTCTTCCGGTGAAAGCGAGCAGTAACAGGGCCTTGTCCTGGAACAGGAATTAATTTCAACTGGAATTTATTGCAAGACTATTATATTAAAACTGTTTGAAGATTTAAAAACTGATCTGCTGCCTGGCCAGAGTTCTTGCATTTTATAATTTTGACTGCTGTGTATCACCAAGAACTCCGATTTCTACGGCATCCTTCCACGGCAGAAGCAGGAAGAGGAGCCGGTCACTGAAGCCAAGCTATGCTCAGCTCCATGCTTGGCCTCCTCTGCCCCCTCAACATTGGGGAGGGGGCTCACCCTTCCAAAAGATATTCGGGGGCCACAAAACAGCTCGGCCCCTGTGAGTTGGTGCCTCTGTCCTGGTCCTTTTGCAAGAACCAGTATCTTATTCCTTGCAACATCATCATTCAGGGCAGACAGACATCAGTCCATTTTTCACAGAGCATGTACAGTAATTAAGGCACACAATTTACTGCCTCTCGGTGGTAGCTGTACGCAGTTACTTAGGAGGCTACAAAAAGGGATTAGGCAAATCCATGGAGAAGGACGGGTCGATCATGCTTGCAAAAGAGGTTCAGTGACCCTTTGCCTGGGAGTACCACTTGCTAGTATGGAAATGAGAGAGGACAGCCACTGCCATCATGCTGCTTGCACAAATTTTCACGCAGATTTTTTATTTTTGAAGAAAATGCAGATATATGGAGAAATGAGATGGAATGAACAGGGTCACAATTAAACCAGAAATAGACTGGGCTGGCCATCTCTAATTGCAACCCTGATCATCCAGGTTTGTGAATCAAAAAAGGACCTTTATGCACAGAGAAAGATGCCCCCAGAGAAGCAGGAATAAATACCAGGGAGTTTAGTGAGTTTAGCATGGAGAAGAGAAGACTGAGAGGGGATATGAGAGCCATCTTCAAATATCAAAAGCTCTGGCACAGGGAAGATGGAGCAAGGGTGGACTCGAACCCATGGCTTCAAGTTACAAGTAAGGGGATTCTGACCAAACAACAGGAGGAACTTCCTGACAGTAAGAGCTGTTTGAATGTGGAATGGACTTCTTTGGAAGGTGGTGGACTCTCCTTCATTAGAGGTTTTTAAACAGAAGTTGGGTGGCCATCTGTCAGGGAGTTTTAGCTATGATTCTTGCACTGCAGGGGGTTGGACTAGATGACCGTTGGGGATCCCTTTCAATTCTCTGACTCTATGAAATCCTGAGAAGGCAGCCTGTGGAAGCAAAATCCATTCTGGAGGGGGGGGGGCATCTTAGATAAGTGCCATGAGTTTCTAGGAGACCAGCATGCATGATGAATTTGTGGTGGTTAATACGTCTGTGGTGAATACAAAACCCCATCTTATTTCTGCCTGATCTCCGTAAAACTGACTTCTGAGTCAAGCATCTGTAGGCTTTTAAAAGAAACCCCCGGTGCATAATTATACTTTTGAGCGGTCAGGTTAGCCTGCCTGCCTTGCAAACATCTTGGTTGCATTGATCTTGGAGTCCTGGAGGATAGGAAGTCTGAAGCTGCTGACGGCATAGCTGATGAGGGAGACTTCGTTTGGAATCCCTGGCTGTTTTGCTAACCACTCCTTCATGGTTCTGAGTTCCCTTGTCATATTGCAACTCTTCCAGCCCATTGGAAATGCTTCTAACCCGGGTTCAAATACCCACATGGAGAAAGTATGGAGGAAAGGTAAATGTGGCTAAGTCCTAAATCTACATTCAGGTTGTGCCTGTAAAAAGCACAGTAAATTATGTTTGTCCTCTTAAAAAAAAAAAAAAAGTGGTGGTGAAAGATATATGAAATTCTCTTAAATCCAAGGTTGGATGTCTGGCCGGACAGGAATGGTTATTACTTTCAGGAAATTTATGAGCTTGTAGCCCATGATACTCATGACTTCTCAAACTGCTTGACTCGTCCTGCTCTGGGGAACTTTCTGAGAGGTGACTTTCAGATTGATAAAAAAAACTTCAGTGGTGGAAGGATGGCTCAACAGCATCCAGATTTATGAGCTGGTGTAAATTCAGTTGGGGTGGTAGGAGCCTGTTTGCTTGTGGGCTTTCCAGACACATCTTGCATGCCACCATAAAAACATCATAATGCACTTGGTGGCCATTTGACCTGACCCTGCAAAACTCTACTTATGCAGTTCTGATCTTTAACTTGAAGCATTTACTGATGTAAAGGTACCCCTGACCATTAGGTCCAGTTGCGGACGACTCTGGGGTTGCGGCACTCATCTTGCTTTATTGGCCGAGGGAGCCAGCGTACAGCTTCCGGGTCATGTGGCCAGCATGACTAAGCCGCTTCTGGCGAACCACAGCAGCGCACGGAAACGCTGTTTACCTTCTCGCTGGAGCGATACCTATTTATCTACTTGCACTTTGACGCGCTTTCGAACTGCTAGGTGGGCAGGAGCAGGGACCGAGCAACGGGAGCTCACCCCATCATGGGGATTCGAACCACCAACCTTCTGATCGGCAAGCCCTAGGCTCTGTGGTTTAGACCACAGCACCACCCGTGTCCCTTATTTACTGATGTGTACACCATCTATTGGGACCCAGGTTGCGCTGTGGGTTAAACCACAGAGCCTAGGGCTTGCTGATCAGAAGGTCGGCGGTTCGAATCCCTGTGACGGGGTGAGCTCCCGTTACTCGGTCCAAGCTCCTGCCCACCTAGCAGTTCAAAAGCACGTCAAAGTGCAAGTAGATAAATAGGAACCACTCCGGCGGGAAGGTAAACGGCGTTTCCATGCGCTGCTCTGGTTCGCCAGAAGTGGCTTTGTCATGCTGGCCACATGACTTGGAAGCTGTACGCCGGCTCTCGGCCAATAAAGCGAGATGAGCGCCGCAACCCCAGAGTCGGACACAACTGGACCTAATGGTCAGGGATCCCTTTACCTTTACCTTTACACCATCTATTTAGCCATCCTCTGAGACTGGGAGCAGACTGCACTAATCAGGTCCACCTAAGAACGTAAGAAGATCTCTTTTGGATCAAGTCAATGGTTGACTTATCTCTTCCAAGCTCTACTGTCACAGGTGGGGGTTCCTTTCCCCCTCGGCTGGACGATCCAAGAAAGACAAGAGCTCATTCTACTTGCAGGTTTTTATCTAGCTTATTTACAATCATGTACAGAGATCATCAATCATGTCTGCTCAGTCCTCCGCAGAACTTCCGTGTGAGTTGCGATTCTGTCTCCAGTCACAACAACGCGGGAAACGGAAGTTCCGGTCCCTTCTCCTTCTGGGTCCTCTGGAAACCTGACCCGACCCCCGGGATGCTGGCTGAAGCCTTAACACTCCCTCCTCCCCTCCCGACGAAGACGGGGAGGAGGAGGAAGCAGAAGAGGAGTCTGTCAA
Source organism: Darevskia armeniaca (assembly GCA_034641395.1). Classification (NCBI taxonomy): domain Eukaryota; kingdom Metazoa; phylum Chordata; class Lepidosauria; order Squamata; family Lacertidae; genus Darevskia; species Darevskia armeniaca. The sequence continues at coordinate 375,429 of JAWWNF010000120.1, forward strand.
CAGAAGCACAGGCTGCTGTCTGTACAGACTCAGCGCTGGACTGGCAGGGGGTTTTTGGAGTTCCCCCCTGACATCTACAGTTCTCTAATTCTTTCTGTGCTTTTCTACACACAGAAACACACTCACTCACAGAGCACTCTGGGCTTCTCATTCCAGACTCCCTCTTCCTCTGATGTGGCTTGACTTAATGAGTTGTGAGCGAGCTGCCTTGGCACTGCGGCCCTGTGCCAGCTCTTCTGCTGCCACCTCAGAAATGTCATCGGCATCTGCTGTGTGAAAAGATTGAAAGGAAAGAGGTGTCATCAGGTTCCCCCACCCTTCCTTTCTCTCTCTCTGGAGAACTAAAGTGGAGAGATGCCACAAAAACATCTCACAAGTCTGTCAACTCTGGACAACTTTGGACCTAAGCCCAGACATCAAATAGGAATTGCACACCTGATTAGGATGGGTCAAGGTGGGAAACAACCCCCTATTCCTCTCCAGTTAAACACCTCCAAGTTATGGAAGCTGACACTTCGCAAAGGGGTTAAGAAGATTAGAAGATTCTGCTCGAATCAGTCCAATGTCCCATCATGTCCAGCATCTGGTACTCACAGTGGCCAACTAGATGCCCATTAAGTAAAAGCAGCAAGCAGGACCCGAGAGCAGGAGCATTCTCCTCTCCTGAGGTTTCTGTCATGAACTGGCTGGATGCATAGCAGTAGTGGGAGGCACCAGCTGGGGAACTCCCAAGGGAACTCCCAAGAGAAGAAGGCTCAGAGTCAGGGCATTGGTGGTAGGATTATGATGAGTGATCAGAAGGAGCAGACTGGGAGGAGGAGGTGTCAGAAGGAGGAGGTGAAGGCAGCCCTGTTTAGGGAAGTTTTTCATGTTTGATGTTTGATGTTTGTTTCATGTTTCATGTTTGATGTTTGAGAGCCAGAGTGGTGTAGTGGTTAAGAGCGCTGGACTCATAATCTGGTGAACCGGGTTCGTGTCTCCACTCCTCCACATGCAGCTGCTGGGTGACCTTGGGCTAGTCACACTTCTCTGAAGTCTCTCAGCCCCACTCACCTCACAGAGTGTTTGTTGTGGGGGAGGAAGGGAAAAGGAGATTGTGAGCCGCTTTGAGACTCCTTTGGGTAGTGATAAAGCGGGATATCAAATCCAAACTCTTCTTCTTCTTCTTCTTCTTCTTCTTCTTCTTCTTCTTCTTCTTCTTCTTCTTCTTCTTCTATTGTGTTTTTAATTCTGTTGGGAGTCACCCAGAGTGGCTGGGGTATAAATAAATGGTTGTTGTTGTTGTTGTTGTTTGTTGTTATCTGAAGAGGCAACAGGTTTTAGTGAGCAGGAGAAGGCTGTGGCAGAGAGCAGTTCAGAATCAGAGGCAGTAGCAAAGACTGGAGGGGGGCAAATAATAATAATAATAATAATAATAATAATAATAATAATAATAATATATTATTTATACCCCACCCATCTGGCTGGGTTTCCCCAGCCACTCTGGGCAGCTTCCAACAGAATATTAAAAGAAAGAGATCAGGCAGGCTGATGAAGGTGCCAGGGGGCTGAGACCAGCTCTCCTCCCCGCTGGTCTCCCAGGACCAGAGGAGGTATAAAGAGGGCAGAGCAGAGACAGATGCATCAACCGAGTCTCAGATTGCTCGGAAAGGGCCAGTGGGTGGGCAGGCAAGTAGGCTTAGGCAACTGGAGGAAGGCAGGGACCTTCAGTCCTCACAAGTGCCCCATTCCGACAAGATCTACCAGGAAGAGTTGCTGTGATCACTAGGCCTGGCCTGCTGAGCTGCTTGTTTCTTTGAATGAAGACTTATCTTCATTGACACCATGTAAGATATTGATGACTGCTCCTGGCACCCACCCCTGTGTCATAAATGGTCTCTACTTATGAGTAGAGGCTCAGCAGAGACACATGCCCAACTGGCATGTTCCCTCCTTCCTGGGCGATCGTTCGAGAGCTTCTCAGCTTCTTCAGCCCGAACATCACAGTGACTGGTGTCAGAAGACATCCAGCACACTTAGGGATCTGCAGAGTGTGCACAGTAGCGTAACAGACCACAGCAGCTCAGCATCTTGGCTAAATCTACTTTATTACATATCTACACATGGAGCTCTACATCATGACTCCCTCTCTCACTAGCATCAGGCAGCAAAGAGAAAGGACAAAGGACAATAGTCCTTTTTTAGGGAACATAGCAAGACAAGACATCCTGTCTTCCGTCACTTCCCACTTCCCACTCTGTGGAATGAAAACATATAGCCAGTCATGTGAAAAACAATAAACCCATGACTGCACACAGGAAATGAATATAACAACACCCTGACAGTTTCCAGCATCTGGCATTCAGAAGCATTGCTTGCTCCAACTGTGGAGGCAGAGCACAGCCATCGTGGCTAGCAGCCATCAACAGCCCTCTCCTCAATGAATTTTTCTGATGGTCTTTTAAAGCAATGTAGGTTGGTGGCCATCGCTGCATCATAGAATCTTAGAGTTGGAAGGGACCCCAAGGGTCATCTAGTCCAACCCCCTGCAATGCAGTCATGTAGGAGAGAGTTCCATAGTTTAACAACCTGCTGTGTGAAGTGTTGACCCACTGGGAGTCCCTACCATATTTTGTTCAGGGTCAATATTATCACTGGCAGAGTGAGGCGGGCACCCCAAGAAGCGAATTCTGGGACATGGTGGTGAAGTGAAGGACAGAGCTGTGTGCAGTACAGCCTGCTATTTACTCTCGATATTAACCATTTCTCTTGTAGGGCAATTGTATTGTTTTTTAGTAAAGTAAAGGTACCCCTGACCGTTAGGTCCAGTCATGGACAACTCTGGGGTTGTGCGCTCATCTTGCTCTATAGAGTGGCCGGGGAGACCCAGCCAGATGGGCGGGGTACAAATAATAAGTTATTATTATTATTATAATAGGCTGAGGGAGCCGGCGTTTGTCCGCGGACAGCTTCTGCGTCATGTGGCCAGCATGACTAAGCTGCTTCTGGCGAACCAGAGCAGCGCACGGAAACGCTGTTTACCTTCCTGCTGGAGCGGTACCTATTTATCTACTTGCACTTTAACATGCTTTCAAACTGCTAGGTGGGCAGGGGCAGGGACAGAGCAACGGGAGCTCACCCCATTGCGGGGATTCGAACCACCGACCTTCCGATCGGCAAGCCCTAGGCTCTGTGGTTTAGACCACAGTGCCACCCATGTTTTTTAGATGGGTTTAATATTATTAAATATATTCCCCCACCCTTCTGTTGTGCCGTTTTGAGGTTTGCTGCCCCAGGCTGCTTTGGAGTGGGATGGGAATTTGCTAAAAAAAATTTTTTTAAAAAAATTGTCTAAAGTTAGCCTGCACTCCTCAAATGTCCTGGAGGGTGCTGTCCTTTTTCTGGTGCTGAAGGAAGAGTAACCTACTGTCCTGGCTGGTTTGCGGGAAGTTGAGTCACCATTTGGTCCTTCAACCTCGCTCAGCAGAATACCTTGTGCGACTCCCCAATCAACCCTGATCAAGTTGGCATCACACATGTCAAGGAGCATTGAAAGTGTGAAATCAACAACGTGATAGGATTTGTAGCTGGAGGAGAGGGAGAGGAACTACTAGGAACTACTAGTCCAGAAGAGGGCAACCAAAATGGTTAAAGGCTTGGAATCGATGCCTTATGAGGAACGGCTTAGGGAGCTGGGTATGTTTAGCCTGGAGAAGAGAAGGTTAAGGGGTGATAGGATAGCCATGTTCAAATATATAAAAGGATGTCATATAGAGGAGGGAGAAAGGTTGTTTTCTGCTGCTCCAGAGAAGCGGACACGGAGCAATGGATTCAAACTACAAGAAAGAAGATTCCACCTAAACATTAGGAAGAACTTCCTGACAGTAAGAGCTGTTCGACAGTGGGATTTGCTGCCAAGGAGTGTGGTGGAGTCTCCTTCTTTGGAGGTCTTTAAGCAGAGGCTTGACAGCCATCTGTCAAGAATGCTTTGATGGTGTTCCTGCTTGGCAGGGGGTTGAACTGGATGGCTCTTGTGGTCTCTTCCAACTCTATGATTCTATGATAACTTTTGTTCAGTAGCAAAGGTAACTTGGATGGCATGATGGATGGCATGCCTGCTTTGAACCTCCCTTGTTCCCCCCTTATAAATTCAAGATACGTTGAGTTTGTCCTTCGCCAACCTTGAATCACATGCGGATCCACAGCTTGGCACAGCATTTCCCAGAAGCTACCAGTAATGTTCAAAGTCCCTCTGCTGGAAAAAGGAAAACAAAAAACCCACAACCGCTTCTCCTCTCCGGCACAATCTGCGAGGCTGAGTCATCGTGAGCAGAGCTCCTGAAATAAATTTCCGCTTCCCTGCCAGCGACCATCTGAGTATCCCAGCTTCGCCGTGGCGCTTGGCATCGCTTCAGTGCCCTTTTATGGTAGGGCTCTTTCTCGCGGGATGTAGCGCCAATAAAGCCACCTCACAGGAGCAAGGGAGTGGCTCCTTTCCTCTGGCACAGACGTCTTCAAACTTCTCTGTTGTCAGGGAACCCTTTTCACATCGATTCCATTAACCCCTCTGTGACTGGCAAGGAAATCCAGCTCATTTTTTAAAATAAATGTTTTTATTAAAGATTTCCTTGGCTTACAAAAGAACACACACTGTCTCTGCTTTCCGATCATAAAGTCATTTCCTAGATTGGTTACAGTATAAGGTTGGGGGCAGTGCTATTTTTCTAGCAAAAGGGGTGCTGGAACTCACCATGAACACCTCCCCCGTTCTCTTAGAATGGCAATGGTGCCCACCTGAGAGGTGGAGGAACTGAGTTCCTGTGAAAGCAAAATAAAAAAATTCCTTCCAATAGCACCTTAGAGACCAACTAAGTTGTTCTTGGTATGAGCTTTCGTGTGCATAACTCAGTTCCTGTGAGTTACCCCTGGAGCCAGTGTGGTGTAGTGGTTAAGAGCAGTGGACTCGTAATCTGGTGAACCGGGTTCACTTCCCCACTCCTCCACATGCAGCTGCTGGGTGACCTTGGGCCAGTCACCCTTCTTTGAAGTCTCTCAGCCCCACTCACCTCACAGACTGCTTGTTGTGGGGGAGGAAAGGAAAGGAGATTGTTAGCCACTTTGAGACTCCTCCGGGTAGTGATAAAGCGGGATATGAAATCCAAACTCTTCTGGAAAAAGCCATGGTTGGGGGAGAAGAGAGGTGCGGAGAGAAAGCAGGGGGCAGGAGAGAAGGTTTTTTTTTTTTTTTTTTTTTAGTAAACTTTCATTCTTTTACACAGTGTATGTCCATGGTTTTTATTTCAGCGTCACGTGGGTAGGTTCTCTTTTCATTCATTTATTAGTTTTAATTGGCATTAAGAGAGGTTGGGAGGCCCAAGGCGTGGTTGTTTGCCTTCATGGACTGCAGTGAATTTTGTTTTCGTGTGTGATGGGGAAGGGGTTGTTGGGTCAAGTTAGCCATATCGATTCATATGTCAGTTGGACTACTGTTGTTCTCACACTTGTTGTTGTTGTTTAGTCGTTCAGTCGTGTCCGACTCTTTGTGACCCCATGGACCAGAGCACGCCAGGCACTCCTGTCTTCCACTGCCTCCCGCAGTTTGGTCAAACTCATGTTGGTAGCTTCAAAAACACTGTCCAACCATCTCGTCCTCTGTTGTCCCCTTCTCCTTGTGCCCTCCATCTTTCCCAACATCAGGGTCTTTTCCAGGGAGTCTTCTCTTCTCATGGGGTGGCCAAAGTATTGTAGCCTCAGCTTCAGGATCTGTCCTTCCAGTGAGCACTCAGGGCTGATTTCTTTAAGAATGGATAGGTTTGATCTTCTTGCAGTCCATGGGACTCTCAAGAGTCTCCTCCAGCACCAGAATTCAAAAGCATTAATTCTTCGGCGATCAGCCTTCTTTATGGTCCAGCTCTCACTAACAAAGAGCTTATAACCCACCTACTCTCAACAGCCGGGAGAATCATAGCTAGACACTGGAGGGACATGTAGGGAGTGAACTTGAACCACTGGTACCAAACAGCCTTAAAAGAAAAGCTAAGGAACAAACTGAAACCAACACGCGGACAAATAGAAGAGGATGCCTTCACCCTGGTCTGTCTCCCCTTTATTGCACACACAACCCAACAATCCAGGCCATTTGTGAAGATGTGGCAATTGGCAGGCACTGGGACTCACTCTGGATTCATACAGGGTGCTGCAAAACGGCATATTTCTGTCTCTCTCACACAAATCTCTCTCTCTCCTCTCTCCAAGAGTCATTTGCAGAATCCAAGGATGCCTTTCAGCCAGGCAGAAATGCAAGAACATACCTGTAAAGGAGCCTGGTGGATCAGGCCAATGGCCCACCTAGTTTCGCATCCTGTTCTCACAGTGGCCAACCAGATGTCCCAATGGGAACCCCCCAAGCAGAACCAGATCACAACAGCCACACTCTCCCTACCTGCAGTTCCCTGAAACTGGTATTCAGAGGAAAACTGGCCTTGACAGTGGAGGGGGAATGCAGTCATCATGACTAGTCCTCATGGCAAAGAATGCAAACAAGGGACACTGCCTGGGGAGACTTCCAAGGGCCATACAGAAAGACCCAGAGGGCCACATTTGGCTCCTGGTCCTGAGTCCCCCCACCGTCACATTTTTTTGGGGGGGATCTTAAGGGGGGGGATTGCTCCAAACATTTAAAACAGGAATGTTCCCTTAAAGCTAATCTGCAAATGCCTTTATGTGTGAACACCCTACAGTGATGTGTGATATCTATATATGGAGAGGAGAGAGAAGCAAGCTTAAAAGTCACATTCCAAGCATGACTCCAACTTACTCAGTTTGTAACATGTTCCCCCAACATCCCCTAAAAAGTGCCACGTTGAGGTGGGGGCTGGCGGTGGGCGGACAAGGGTTCTGCTGAGCCATCGCATTTCCCCAGGAGTGACAGCTCAACTCCCCCCGCTCCTAAAAAAAGAGAGAGAAGAACGAGGAATAGAAATAACTAGTAACACATTTTCCAGCGCTCTGCTACCCGCCCACTCAAACTCCTGGCAGCAACCAGCCAAGGCAGACCCACTTGCCAAGGAGTGAGCCTGATAGGACCAGAGAAAGGGGAGGGGAAGGAATGGGGATGAAGGACTGTGTGTGTGCGCGCGCAGAGAGGGGGAATCACACTGGAAAGCAATGCAAGCATCTTTTTGCAGAGGCGTGAAGAAGACGTGGGGGATCCTGCTGACAGTCTCCTGGCAAAATGGGAGCAGTTAAGCAAGCTCAGAGACGGAGGACTTGCTCTCTCCAGGATCAGAAGTGGGGCACTGAGCTTGCAGCTGGGCTGAGCAGCTTTTGGCATCAGGTGGACATGGGTCTGGCTCCTGAGATTGAATGCTTCTCCTGTAACCTGCAGGGAGAAAACTAGTGGGTTGAGGAGGAGGATAAATTAGAAACCGTCTCCCTGACATGCTTCTTTTCTATGTGTTTTGTATGGGAGAGCCTTTGGTCGTTGTGGCCACCAGCTGTAGTCTGAAGTGGCAGTGACACAGATTCAGCCCCTCATCTGCTACTGTTAAAGAGATGGCTTTGAGGAAGGCTCATTTTAGTGTAGGATCCGATGGCAGGGGTTTTGTATCCTCACTGGCATTCAGGACAAGCTGGCCTTCCAAGACCTCAGTTGTTACACCAGAGAACATTTTGCTCAAAATGAGTTGCTTGGGGGAAAAAATGTGTGTGTGTGTGTGTGTGTGTGTGTGTGTGTGTGTGTGTGTGTGTGTGTTTAAATGCTACAAAGTACATTAGGGCTGATTTGAAATCCATCGCCATCTTTTGCCAGACTGTTCATGGCTGGCAGTACTGGAAGACCTGCTCCTTGTCTTGCAGGACTTTCCCCACTGGACCTGAGAGGGACGTGGCAAGTGTTTAATTTGATTGTGTATTTTTCTTTTGATGGTTTGTCTATTCATTAGGACTACTTTGGTTATGGTGGGTAGGGTGCGGAAACTTGTTGGGACATCTACGTGTGTTAAGTTTTTTCACATTGTAAGCTGCCTTGAGCGTGGTTTTAACTATGGAAAGGCAGCATGCAAATAAAAGTATGCATGCATGCATGTTCACAAACAGCAGATTTCAGGGCTAACAGGGGGCATGACATCACAGTTCAAGGGCGTATCTCAGACTGTCAAAAACACCCAAGGAGGGTACAGAGCCCTGCAGCACTGTCAGGGGGGGATTTGGATTGGTAGGTTCTGATGCAAGAGGAGGAGGGGTGGAATAAATGTTTATGGGAGTGGGGGAAGTGAGTGGTGTAAATAAGAAGAGCCTGGTGGATTAGGCCAGTGGCCCATCTAGTCCAGCCTCCTGTTCTCACAGTGGCCAACCAGGTGCCTGGGGGGAACCCACAAGCAGGATCCGAGCACAAGAGCAACTCCTGGGGTTTTGGCAACTGCTATTCAGAAGCACACTGCCCCCAACTGTGGAAGGAGAAAATAGCCATCATGGCTAGTAAAAGGTAAAGGGACCCCTGACCATTAGGTCCAGTCGCGGACAACTCTGGGGTTGCGGCGCTCATCTCACTTTATTGGCCGAGGGAGCCGGTGCACAGCTTCCGGGTCATGTGGCGAGAATGACTAAGCCGCTTCTGGCAAACCAGAGCAGCGCATGGAAATGCCATTTACCTTCCCGCTGGAGTGGTACCTATTTATCTACTTGCACTTTGACGTGCTTTCGAACTGCTAGGTTGGCAGCAGCAGGGACCGAGCAACGGGAGCTCACTCCGTGGTGGGGATTCGAACCGCTGACCTTCTGATCGGCAAGCCCTAGGCTCTGTGTTTTAACCCACAGCGCCACCCGCGTCCCTTATGCCATTGGTTTAACCTCCGTGAAAGGCTCTTTTGAGGTGATGTGCTTTTCAGGTATGAAGATTTCTCTTGATTTCCCAAGAGGTCTTCAGAGTCTGGCAGCAGATGACTCAAGGGAAGGGTAGTGGATTTTGGTGTCCATGAGCCTGCAGAGGAGGGACCAAGAAGAGGATACATCTCCTCCTCATAGCTGCAGTTGCTTGAGGACTCTGCCTCCGTGGAGTCCTGTTTCGGTGCCATGACGGAACTCCACCCTGGCCTTAATGTGTCTCACCCACCCATCACTTCCCCAGACCGCCTAAGCTTAGGGCCCTTTTGGATTGCAGAAACATTGCACCTGCCCACCCCTTGTCTAACAAGAGTCTGATCTTGTGAGGAATCTGGTACTGAGGACCTGATATCATGAGAGTGCTGTTGCGCTCAGGTCCAGCTTTCTTGCACCCTTAACCCACTCAGCGTAGTCCTTGTGTGACATGGAGGGAGGAACGCTGCTCCCAGCCCATATTCACTCTGGCAAACTGTGCTGGTCCCGAGGGTTACCCGAAAGGCAAGGTCCAAGTCCGATCCGTGGTCGGAAGTGCAACGTAAAGGCAGTCCGTAGTCACTGAAGCTGGGTGCAGGGCAGGGAGTCAGGCAAAGTCGGGAACAGGTAGGCAAGCAGGGAACCAGGGCGGGTCAGGAGCTCAGGCAGGAAAGCAGGACAGGTTTCAAGCAGGAACACTGGCAGGAACTGGTCACCAACAATGTTGCTCCTGCAACTTGGGGCTGGGGCTGGCCGGCTTTTATCTGCCCCGAGGCAGAGGGCGGCCCCGATCCTCAGGTGACTCGCCTCTCCTGGCTTGGAGGCGAGCACTCCTCCTGCGGGAACTCAGTTCCCTTCGCCTCTCTGCCCTGAGCCTCTGCAGCTCAGGAGAGGCTGGAGGGTTACTGGACCCAGAGGCAACCTCAGCATCCCCTGACAGGGCTGGGAGTGGAGCACCTGCAGGCAATGGGTCCTCCATCCCATCAGGAGCCAGAGCAGACTCAGCAGATGCCTGCACCTGAGGATCCAGCACAGGTGAGGACCCTTCCGACTCAGGCCCTAGCCCCGGCTCTGCTGGTTCTGGAGGCGGGGAATCCTGTGCAGGCTGGGATCCCTCAGCTTCAGCATCTGAGTCTGAATCCCAAGCCATCACACCAACAAAGTTTCAGGAACCCGTGATTGTTGAGATAATGTCTGCTTCTGCCCACAGACAAATCAACATCCCAATTTTTCATAGTAACAAAACCCGGCTGTCGTCGCTCTCTGTGCTACATTTCATATCACTTTGGGAAAGCAAATTTAATGCCTCCCTTCTTCTTCTATGTCTCCCCTCCCCTCCACTTGGATGCCCTCCCCCCCCCTTGAAGAACTTCTGCTTGGAAATCAGAGCAAGAAAACACCCACATAGCAAGTCTGGTGGTGAAAATAACTCGCAGCAGATGCGTCGAATGGAAAACAACTCGAGGAGTTTCCCTAACTTCAGGTGAAAAGGAGCAGGAATTAAAGGCAACTGCAGCCCAGGCTTTAAGCCCATCATTATCCAGCAGAACGTTCTGTAATTCATGTACCGGGTGGTGAAACTACGATTAAACTGTAGAACTCACTCCCACAGGAGGCAGCAAGGGTCAGCAACTTAGATGGCTTTAAAAGAGGATTGGACAAATTCATGGAGGAGAAGGCTATCAATTGCTACTGTGGTCTAAACCACAGAGCCTAGGGCTTGCCGATCAGAAGGTCGGTGGTTCGAATCCCCGCGACGGGGTGAGCTCCCGTTGCTCGGTCCCAGCTCCTGCCAACCTAGCAGTTCGAAAGCACGTCAAAGTGCAAGTAGATAAATAGGTACCGCTCTGGCGGGAAGGTAAACAGCGTTTCCGTGCGCTGCTCTGGTTCGCCAGAAGCGGCTTAGTCATGCTGGCCACATGACCCGGAAGCTGTACACTGGCTCCCTTGGCCAGTAAAGCGAGATGAGTGCTACAACCCCAGAGTCGTCCGTGACTGGACCTAATGGTCAGGGGTCCCTTTACCTTTTACAATGGCTATGCTCTTCCTCCATGAACACCAATTTCTGGAAACCACAGCATGGGAGAGGGCTCTCATGCTCAGATCCTGCTTGGAGGTTTTTCATTGGGACATCTGGTTGGTCACTCTGAGAAAAGGTGCTGGCTTTCATAGTGAGGCTTTCAGATTTACCGTATTTTTCGCTCCATAAGACGCACTTTTTTCCTCCTAAAAAGTATGGGGAAATGTCTGTGCGTCTTATGGAGCGAATGTGTGGTACCTGGAGCTGAACTGCCCTGGGGCAAAAGCAGATGTGCTTTTTTTAAAAAAAGAGAGAAGGGGCTGTTGAAAGGATGCCTGCTGAGCAGTTGCTCAGCAAACGATCGGGGAGAGAGATAATGGAGATTCCAGCTCCGCCCCCTTGCAGAGGGAGGCTGTTTCTCCAGCGACTTGTGACTGGCTGATTAGATTATCTGTCTGGAAACTGTAGAAATGTCTTCCTGAAGCTGCAGAACTGTGAGTTAAACCCCATAAAACAGGGTGTTTTTTCCCTTTGCAAAGTAAGCTCAACAAGTTTGAGCTGATCCTCAAAAAATGGGGCTTTTCTCCTTTGCAAAAGAAGCTGCAGAAATTTGAGCTGATCCTCAAAAAAAATGGGCTTTTCCCTTCTAAAAACTAGGTGCGTCCTATGGTCAGGTGCGCCTTATAGAGCGAAAAATACGGTACTTGTAGCAAAATATCACAGGGAAAGTCAAGAAGGGAGGAATCTATCCCACCAACCATACCTTATTGGCCTGAATATAAGCCTCAATCCCCCCCCCAATTCTGACTGTGAAAAGGTAAAGTGCTGCTTATATTCGCAACCATACGCTGCCAGCAAAGCGGCACAGCTCCCCCCCCCCGGAGCAGCCCAGGAGTATGGTCAATGGCACAATGCCTGCCCGCCATTCCCAAGCCTTCCTGAGCCATTGGGGGGAAGGGGGGGAAGGCTGCCGGCAAAGCAGTGCAGCTCCCCCCCCCCCAGGAAGCAGCCCAGCTTTGTATTTTTCCTCCCCCCCTTCAATTTTAAAGGTGCGGCTTATTTGCGGGTGCAGCTTATATTCAGGCCAATACAGTATATCTAAGGACGGACAGGTCTTTCTTTTTCTTTGATGGGGTTGCTGCTTCATCCTGAACACTTCTTTGCAATATATATATATATATATATATATATATATATATATATATATATATATATATATATATATCTAACTCAACTCAACTCAACTCAACACATTTATTGGCATATATAAAAAGGGGACATACAAACCATCTATTTATATAATATTTCTATATAATATAATATTTCTGAAAGTATGCAATAAATAGAAAAAGATAAAAGGATCCTCATTAGTCACTATTGGACAGGCTAGATATACTGGCCTTAATTTCAAAAACCCTAGTCAGATATTGAGCCATAGCTCTAGTCAGGGCAGAGGAATCATCCCTCAGCAGGAACTGGATCGTAAATTGGTTATTGAAAAGGGCACTAGGCCACATTGAGGACATTGAAGGGCCAAATCGGAAGATATTAGAGAGGGGACAATCCAGGATCATGTGGTCCATAGAGTCTAGCACATTCTGGCCACAAGGGCAGAGTCTGTCCTTGTAAGGGATACCTCTGAGTCTTCCGGAAAACACGGCAGACGGAAAGGCATTTAGACGAGCCAACATAAATACTCTGCGATGAAATGGCGTAACCAAATTGTAGAAATAATTAGGCATCGTTCCATGATGGGGTTGCAGCCCTAGAGAGGCAGGAGAGCATACTATGGGCTGGGAGGGATAGAGTTTTTAAATTCATTATCCAGCAGCCTCTGCTTTATTAGTGCAAATATGTGTGATTCCTCAAATGATGAGAGGGAATCTACAGTAAATCCTATTTGCCTGAGTTTAAGGATATATATATTGCCTTTCTAATTAAAAGGTAAATTACATTAAATTAAATTAAAAGTATCATATACCGTTTCCCCCTCCCATCAAACCATCAGTGTCTCACATAATAAAACCACAAATAAGCTCTGAGCAATAGAATCAAAGAAACCCATTCAATGCAGACAAGATAATGACAAATAACACATTTCAGAAACTGTCACCAAGGACTAGATTGTACTCCAGCTAGCTACACATCTTTTGTTGAAGCTCAACGTGTCTTACAAGTTGAATATATTCTGTAAATATCTTTTCCATGACAGTCGTTTGGGCCCAGTAAGTTGAGCATTACGCTGTGGTTTGTGGAATCTAAATGGCAGAGTAAACAAGAATTGTACATTGAATGTAGGGCTGAGCACTGGATTAGTCTGAGGCCCAAATCCTGAAACATGTTGGGCCTTTTTCGGTGGGAGCAGAGGCATGTGATTTGGACCTTCCTGGAATCAGGTTGAGACAGACCTGTATCTCTTCTGGCAGAACCAACCCAATATATTTTGGAACCTGGGGCGAACCACAAAATGGTTTCCCCAGCCACTCTGGGCGGCTCCTAACAGAATAGTAAAATACAATAAAACATGAAACATTTAAAACTTCCCTAAACAGGGCTGCCTTCAGATGTCTTCTAAAAGTCAGAGAGCTGTTTGTTTCCTTGACATCTTGTGGGAGGGCGTTCCACATGGCAGGCGCCACCACCAAGAAGGCCCTCTGCCTGGTTCCCTGTAACTTCGCTTCTCTCAGGGAGGGAACCGCCAGAAGGCCCTCGGAGCTGGAACTCAGTGGACCTCAATTACAGCCTGCTATATGAAGGTGAGATTTGCACCCATTGCCCCATTCCGTTTAGCCTCTGACCCCACCCACCACCACCATGCGGCCCTTGTAAGTCTGCCTAGAAGGAATGTGTACCCTCTGGTTGTCAACAGTGAGAACAGGATGCTGGACTAGGTGGGCCACTGGCCTGATCCTGCAGGGCTTTTCTTAGTTCTTCTGAGAGAGAATTCTGGGAGAGAGCAATCGGGGAAGCCGCAGGGAGCGAAGGAAGAGGCTGTGACCGGGTTAGTGGGGATAGGGAAAAACACACACACAAGGGAATCGTCTGTCAAGAGTAAGCTGGCTTGACAGTGGATTGTGGGGGATCCGAAATAGCAATTCTGAGCTGGCAAGAAGACCTGGAGGAGAACGTTGTCAGCACCATGTGTGTGGGCTGAACGTCAGGGGAGGCATCAGCCGTCAGGAGGAGTGAAGCAAGCTGAGTCTGTGTGTGCGAGAGAGAGGGGTGATTCTGCAAGCCACCTCCACCCCCATGCCTCTTCCCACCCCCTGTTACTAATTCTGCCCTCTGGCTGTTCCCTTTCCTGCAGAGCTGTGTGTGAGTCAGGGAAGAGAATAGGGTGGCCTCAGGGTCAGGGTGTGTGTGAAGGCTGCTGTACTCCCACTTCTACCCAGAATCACGATCTCTCTCCCCCCCCCGCCCCCCGTTCAGGAGCCACTGTGAACTGGAGAGATATCACCCACTGCAAAATTCCAATATTGGGGATTCAGGGATATCTTCTTCTTTGACGATCACTCGTAGCCAAGTAAGTTTGTCTTTCATAAACACGGTTTTAGCAGTGAGTCGGTAAGTGTCTGGAGGCGGTGGGAGGATGATGGCGGCTAACAGATTGAGGTTGAATCCTGACAAGACAGAAGTACTGTTTTGGGGGGACAGGGGGCGGGCGGGTGTGGGGGACTCCCTGGTCCTGAATGGGGTAACTGTGCCCTTGAAGGACCAGGTGCGCAGCCTGGGAGTCATTTTGGACTCACAGCTGTCCATGGAGGCGCAGGTTAATTCTGTGATCAGGCTGAAGACCCATCATGTCCATGTTCTCACCGTGGCCAACAGAAAGCGCACTGGCATGTCGTGAGTGCAATAGCTCTCTCTCCTAACTCGTGATTCCCTAAAACAGGTGTTTGGAGGAATATGACTTACCGTCTTTCCCCCTTTTTAAGACACCGTCTTATAATTTTTTTCCCTCAAAAAAACACAGGGTGGCTTATTTTCGGGGGATGTCTTATTTTTATTACGTCAGTATGGTACGGTACAGCCTCCCCCTGCGCGCTAAGCAGGCGGGGCAGAACTCTGCAAGAGGTGTGTTTCCCCCTTGCCTCTCACAGGTTCGCTGGCTCCCTGCGCATGCAGGAGGGGCTGAGGAGGCGACGGGAACAATGGCGGCACCATGGCTTACTTTGGGGGTACGTCTTACTTCTCACAAAGGTACAAAAACCCTGCCATGGCTTACTTTATGACTACGTATTAAAAAAGGGGAAACAGGGTATGACAGTGGAGGTTGAACATAGACAGCCATGGTAGCATGCAGCTGTTGACAAGACACCCAGAAAGGAAATGCAAAACCTTGACCTCAAAAGGTATGCTAAGGCGAAAGTTGGGTATGAGCAAAAGGATCATAGAATCATTAGAGTTGGAAATGCCCCGAGAGTCATCTAGTCCACCCCTAAACCAGGCATGTGATTCTTCTGGGAGAGTGCAACCTCTTCTGTCAGACAAATTATCTGAGCAATGGGCTCATCCACACATCTGTTTGTGCTGTGATTTTCAGGCACAAGTCCAGGAGGTTTCTCATCTCACCATTTCCCCCAGGAAAATCTGCGGTTTACAGATCCTCCCCTCGCAACCAGGTTTTCTATTGATTGACATTTGTTCTGATTCAGCAGCAAACAGCGGGTTTCCCTGGGACAAAATAAAAACCTTCTGGGCCATCTCTTAAAAATCCTGGGGCAAACTGAAGAAATCCTGGGGCAAAAGCCAGTGTGGATGCGCCCAGGGGCAGCGTTGTAGATTTGAATTCAGACACTAAAACTGCAGGTAAATGTGCCCAGGGGGCACCGAGGTGCCGTGGTTCAGTGGCAGACCAGTAGACATACCGAGCATTACTGAAACTGAACATCCATGGCTCTCTGGATTTGGCAATTATTTGGAATTGCCCAGAGAAATACAATGGGACTTGCGTGCAATACCTAATTTATTTTGTGTGTGTGATGGTGGAGAACCTAGCCATTCACCCGCCTTAGAAAAACGCTTTCCGATTTAGTCATATGAGGCACACAGTGCCTTTAATGAGCAGTCACCCCATTACATCAAAAAGCACAGAGCGCAGGAGCATAGAATTTGACGACGGACTTTGTTCCATTATGCCTTTTAATTCAGATGTTTAAATTGCTTCGCAGGCGTTGGAGAGCACTTTGCGTTCAGATGTGACGGATGCAGGGGGGGGGCAAGCTTTCTCTCAAGTGCTCCATTTGGCTCTCCTGCTGGAGTTCCAAAGCAGAGAACTTGGACCAGAACCAACCCTTAATAGTTTAAAATGGAGGTGGGCAATGTATATGATTTTCCTTTCCAGGCAGTGGTCGGAGGGTCATGTTGCTACTAGGGATGTGGGAAAGGGAACATAGGAACATTGGGAAATGCCTTACACTGAGTCAGGACACTGTTGCATCTAACTCAACATTGTCTACTGACTGGCAGTGGCTCTCCAGGGTTTGTAAGGCAAGCATCTCTGGACATACCTGGAGATAACAACAACAAACCTTTATTGTCACTACACCACCTGTGTGCAGTGAAATTAAACGAGCCCCCCCCCCCCTACACTCAGTCTTGATCGCACGCTGTGTGCTTGTTGGAAGTCAATTGCACCACTATTTTTTTCCCATTCAGCAGCCCAACAGCCCACGGATAATAATAATAATAATAATAATAATAATAATAATAATTTATTATTTGTACCCCGCCCATCTGGCTGGGTCTCCCCAGCCACTCTGGGCGGCTTCCAGCAAACATTAAAATACATTAACACATCACAGGTTAAAAACTTCCCTAAACAGGGCTGCCTTCAGGTGTTTTCTAAATGTCATGTTGATCCTTTTAACCTCTGATGGGAGGGCGTTCCACAGGGCGGGCGCCACTACTGAGAAGGCCCTCTGCCTGGTTCCCTGTAGCTTTGCTTCTCGCAGTGAGGGAACCGCCAGAAGGCCCTCGGCGCTGGATCTCAGTGTCCGGGCTGAACGGTGGGGGTGGAGACGCTCCTTCAGGTATACAGGACCGAGGCCGTTTAGGGCTTTAAAGGTCAGCACCAACACTTTGAATTGTGCTCGGAAACGTACTGGGAGCCAACGTAGATCTCTCAGGACCGGTGTTATGTGGTCCCGGCGGCCACTCCCAGTCACCAGTCTAGCTGCCGCAGTCTGGATTAATTGCAGTTTCCGGGTCACCTTCAAAGGTAGCCCCACGTAGAGCGCATTGCAGTAGTCCAAGCTAAAAACTGTTCTTTAACCTGTTGGTAGGACTGATTATACTTCTATATCTCCTGCCCGAAGGTAGGAGATTAAAGAGGTGCTGGCCGGGGTGTGAGTCCTCCCTGAGAATTTTCCTCGCTCTCCTGAGGCAGCGGTCTCCTGCGATGTCATCTAGTGAACTCAGGGGCAGCCCATGATATCATGTGCAGTATTCACCACCCTCTGTAGGGACTTCCTGTCCGTGGCTGTCAAACCAGCGTTACCACACTGTAATACAGTATGAAAGGATATTAGGGACTGAACCTTGGACCTTTTCCATTCAAAGCAGATGTTATACCACTGAGCTATGACCCTTCTCCCATAACTCTGTTTGTTTTGTTCATGATAATCTAACAAGTTCGCATGTCCTGAACAGAAATGCAGTTGTCCTTCAAAATTGGCACCATCCAAATTGTGTGAGGGAGTTCTCCAACAACAACAACAAAAATGCATAAAGGTAAAGGGACCCTTGACCATTAGGTCCAGTCGTGACCTACTCTGGGGTTGGGGCACTCATCTCGCATTATTGGCTGAGGGAGCCGGCGTACAGCTTCCGGGTCATGTGGCTAGCATGACTAAGCTGCTTCTGGCGAACCAGAGCAGCACACGGAAACACTGTTTACCTTCCTGCCGGAG
This sequence comes from Darevskia armeniaca, assembly GCA_034641395.1. NCBI lineage: Eukaryota > Metazoa > Chordata > Lepidosauria > Squamata > Lacertidae > Darevskia > Darevskia armeniaca. Next base: position 393,195 of record JAWWNF010000120.1, read on the forward strand.
CGGTACCTATTTATTTACTTGCACTTTGACGTGCTTTCGAACTGCTAGATTGGCAGGAGCAGGGATCGAGCAACGGGAGCTCACCCCGTCGCAAGGATTCGAACCGCCGACCTTCTGATCGGCAAGCCCTAGGCTCTGAGGTTTAACCCACAGCGCCACCTGGGTCATAGCAAGAAGCATATATTAGAGGGAAATGCGCACACAAAAATGCACGCATTAGTGAAAATAATTAATAGGAATTCATTTCATCAGGAGAATTTGCTTTCAAAAAATGCTAACTGCTGTGATTATGGGAGAAAACATATCTCATGTGGGAAGCAGCATCTCTCTTTCAAGTTGCAGGGCGGAATGTTTTCCAAATATTCTCCATATTTTTTGTGAATACATGGCAGACACAGTTTCCCCCTACAATGGCCTACACCATCCTTTTCAGGTCCATGATCCCATGACTCAGGCACGGTGCCGGATTTACGTATAAGCTAAACAAGCTATAGCTTAGGGCTCCACTCTCTTGGGTGCCCCACAAAAATTTAAAGGAAAAAAAAAACCTGGATGTACATTTCCAAAATATAAGATAAAAAACAAATAAAATAAAACCTGCATACAGCAACATTGTTTTGTGTTGTGTAGGCTCCGCCTGCTAGCCTGCTCCCTAAAATACCACTGGTTTGTTCATTTCTATGTATAGGGTGCCTACATTCTGCATATGCAAATGGCTTTATATACATATTATGTCCATGAATTACCATATAACAGGCACGTCCAACAGGTAGATCGTGATCTACCAGTATATCACTGGACGTCCGTAGTAGATCACTGGTAGATCACTGGCTCACCCCAACAAGCTCAACAACTTTGGCTCCCCTAAAAAAAGCTCAACATTTTTGCCCTGCACCCCCAAAAATGTGGCTTTCCTCCTCCCTAAAAAGCTCAACAACTTTGACCTGGACCCCCCAAAACAGGGCTTTCCTTCCTAAAAAAAAAAAAAAAAAGCTGAACAGCCTTGACATGAACCCCCCAAAAGGGGGTAGATCACTGCCAGTTTTTAACTCTGTAAGTAGATCGCAGTCTCTTGGGAGTTGGCCACCCCTGCCATATAGCATATATTCAACACACACACACATACACACACACACAAAGTGACAATTTGTTGCTGACAAAGGACATCTGGACATATAAAGGGCCCCATTACCTTCAGTAGCTTAGGGCCTCATCAAACCTCAATCCGGCCCTGCTCAGGCAGAGCTGCAAGAGGCAGCCTCCTTGAGAGAAGAATGGATTCTGCCGCATCTCTGCATGGGAAGTGGTTCAGTGATCATCATACCTTATGTAGGTACAAGACAGAATTGCTGCTAGGGAGGAACATAAGAACATAAGAAGAGTCTGATGGATCAGGCCAATGGCTCATCTACTCAAGAAGAGTCTGATGGATCAGGCCAATGGCTCATCTAGTCCAGCATCCTGTTCTCACAGTGGCCAACCAGATGCCTGTGGGAAACCCAAGCACAAGAGCACTTTTTCCTCCCATGGTTCCCAGCAAATGACTGGATGGAGGAGACAAGCAGAGAACAGTAGATCATGCAGAGACGAAGTAGCCAGACTCTCTGGCTTTTGGGGGTCACAGAAACCTCAATTGATTTACAATGCAATCTTATGCATGTCTGTATTGAAGTGAGTCCCACTGAGCTCAATGGGCCCTACTCCCAAGTAAATGTGAATACAATTACCTCCTTATTTCATCCATCTGTCATGGCAGTTCTGTGGGAGCAAATTAAGAGTCCCTCTTCCCCAGCTTGTCACTTGGAAGCTATTGCCTTCGCCGTTACATCACCAGCATATGTCCCAACACAGCAGGGATGCTACACTTAATCTTGCCAATGGCATCATGTCAAAATTAGAAGCACACACGTCTTATACATGCAGCATGAACTTTCCTACAGCATGTATTTTTAAAAGAAAGACCTGCTTCCAAGATGCTTGTTTTGTTACCCTTCCTGATTTTTCATTCTCAGAGCTAATCAACTGGAAAGCATGTTCAGTGATTATCTCCATTCTCCCTTGCTACTTTGTTTAGCTCCTGCCTTTCCTTCCCCAGAGTCTCCTGAAGGAGATCTCATTAAGGACTTTTCTTTTGAGAAAAGGTCCCTCGGGTTTCCCCCCCTTCTTTTATTTTAAAAAAGTCGTCTTTAAAAGGTCACCCAGCTTGAGACAAAATTATTCTCTATGCTCCCATCCTCCTGGTGACTAAGAGACTTGCATAAGCTCTTTAAGCTGGAATGTGGGGCCTGGTGGGGAGTAGACTGGACAATTTATTCTGCCCTTTTTTGCACCAAAATACTTACAGGTGTGTTCCAAAGAGGCTGCATTTTGCTGGCCCATTAATGTGTTATGAAACGGTCTCTACTCATTAGTAGAGGCTCAGCAGAGACACATGGCCGACTGGCATGTTCCCTCCTTCCTGAGCGATCATTCAGGAGCTTCTCAGCTTTTTCAGCCCGAACATCACAGTGACTGATGCCAGAAGACATCCAGCACACTTAGGGATCTGCAGAGTGTGCGCAGTAGCGTAACAGACCACAGCAGCTCAGCATCTTGGCTAAATCTACTTTATTACATATCTACACACACGGAGCTCTACATCATGGCTCCCTCTCTCTCTAGCATCAGGCAGCAAAGAGGAAGAACAAAGGACAATAGTCCTACTTTAGGGAACATAGCAAGACAAGACATCCTGTCTGCCGTCACTTCCCACTTCCCACTCTGAGGAATGAAAACATATAGCCAGTCATGTGAAAAACAATAAACCCATGACTGCACACGGGGAATGAATATTACAAGATAATGGTCCCTCGGTTAAAACATTTAGCAATCTGCGATTATAGTTACTTAACACTAAAATGTTTCGGAGAGCCACACTTTCCCCCAGTCTTGCAGATGCTGAAATAAATATTCAGAAGGGCTGAAGAATGTCAATCGTATGCACTGGAGTGAAGGTGGAGATCTTGTCAGTTCCTGAGAAGCTTTAAATGGAAATGAGCGGTGTTAATTGACATTTGTAAAATGTGAATCCTAAATTTGGTAGGCATTTCATTCTGCCTTGTAGCTTCCCACCTCTCATTCCTTGTCACTCAGCTTCTCTTTGCAACGTTTGGCTGAAAGGTCTGATGTGATCTGCTTCCGAGAGTGCTGCTTTGAGTGAGAGCTGAGACAAAAATCAAAACAGAGCATCGCCTTGAAAACTTTGGAGTTGCAAAGTTAGCACTTTCCATTTCTGTGCCTATTCCTGATATGCCAATGTTTAGGTATACTTGCGGACATGCAGGAGGAGAAGTTCAATGGCTCGTCTCCAGGTCATCCTATTAACACAAGGACTTCTGGGTATGCCAAAAAACCTCCTCTCCTCTCCCCACATGCCCTTGAAGATCTGCTCTGGAGGGTTGGGAGACCACCCCAGAACAGATTTTGGGGGGGGCGAGCAGGGGACATGTGAGGAGAGGAGATGAAATTTGGTTGCACAGGTAAGTCCTTGCAGTTGCAGGGTGGCTTTGTTGTAGGCAACGTGTACGTTTCCAGAACCCAGCAAGACCTTTTACACTAGCTTCCTGCATTCCAAACCACTGTAGACTTTCAAAACCATGTGTTGCGTGTTTAGAACTTTTGTTGTTGTTGTTGTTCAGTCGTGTCCGACTCTTCGTGACCCCATGGACCAGAGCATGCCAGGCACGCCTGTCCTTCACTGCCTCTCGCAGTTTGGCCAAACTCATGTTGGTTGCTTCGAGAACACTGTCCAACCATCTCATCCTCTGCCGTCCCCTTCTCCTTGTGCCCTCCATCTTTCCCAACATCAGGGTCTTTTCCAAGGAGTCTTCTCTTCTCATGAGGTGGCCAAAGTACTGGAGCCTTAACCTCAGGATCTGTCCTTCTAGTGAGCACTCAGGGCTGATTTCTTTAAGAATGGATAGGTTTGATCTTCTTGCAGTCCATGGGACTCTCAAGAGTCTCCTCCAGCACCATAATTCAAAAGCATCCATTCTTCGGCGATCAGCCTTCTTGATGGTCCAGCTCTCACTTCCTTACATCACTATTGGGAAAACCATAGCTTTGACTATACGGACCTTTGTTGGCAAGGTGATGTCTTTGTTTTTTAAGATGCTGTCTAGGTTTGTCTTTTACCCTCCTCGAAATAAGCTCACACCAGAGACAGATATTTGGTTTGGTTTTTGGCAGAATTTAGGCCAGAACTTTATTGATTACAACCAAGTGAGTGGTTGCATAGGTTCTGGTTTGACTGTCTCCCTGCACCCTTGCAGGTAGAACTGTCCCAGAGCCACCTTCGTAGGACAGACAAGGATGAACACCAGGGACGGCTGCTGGTAGGGTTACCTCCCAGCCATCCTGATGTCCCTGGGACTCGGCCATAGGCCGTACCCTTTCGGGAACGACAAACCAATGAGTCCTTGGATTCCTGTACCGGAATATCCTGCACTTGCATAGGCGTGGCCACGCCTATCACCTGAACCAGAGACTATCCACAACTTACAAGTTGTGACTAATTGCTACGCGGCAGGCGAAACCCAAGTGGCAACAGCCAATCAGCCAAATGGGGAAAATTCCTGCCGTGCCCCTGTCCCAACGACAGACGACACACGACGGCATAGCAAGGTCAACTCAAGCCCTAAATATAGGGAGTGGTGGGTGGGTGTTCCGATGTGAAAGGCCCCAAAGAGGAAGCTTAGCAGCCTCGCATGGGCTTAAATAGGTCCCGCGTTGCTGCAATTTTACGACGCCCCATTGGTTGGATTCCTCCCCAGCAACGCGGGACTGACCTATCAGGGGTTGTGGCCTGTTTTCCAATTACCCCCACAACACAGGATCGGGTAGCCGGTTGCACCGCAACACGTTTCCTCTTTTAATGGAGGACCTGATTAATCAATGTATCAGAAGCGATCAGGGTCATGGCTGCTGTCCTCATCCACAGGGTCAGTCTTGGTTGGGCAGCTGCGAAGGGGCCACTCTGCACCAATTTCTGGAGACCCACAGGAGGGGAGAGTTGCTCTTTGGCCTGAATCCTGCTTGTGGGTATCGCATGGGCATCTGGTTGGCCACCGTGAGAACAGGATGCTGAGCTAGATGGGCCATTGGTCTGATCCAGCAAGGTCTTCTTATGTTCTCTTGCTTCTTGTATTCAGCTCCTTTCACCTGCCTCTTGATCTGGATCAGCATCCTGGCACCTCACTGCCAGGCAAAGATTTGGAACTTCCAACTCAGTTTCTGCCCAAGACTTTAATGCTTAAATCGGATTGGTACATACTGTAAGCAAGGCATGTTTTCAAGGTACACCAGGTGTGAAAGAGGATACAATACAAGCTAAGACATCGATTAAACAAGCGATGTTTTGTGTATGTATGTTTTTAAATGTGTGACACTTGGAGACCTTTGGTTGACAAGTGAGTAACAAGTCCAGTCGTTCTCATTAGCATTTGCTTTCACCTTCACCATGTTTAGTGACGCAGGTGGCGCTGTGGTCTAAACCACTGAGCCTTTCGGCTTGCCGAACAGGAGGTCGGCGGTTCGAATCCCCACAATGAAGTGAGCTCCCATTGCTTGGTCCCAGCTGCTGCCAACCTAGCAGTTTGAAAGCACACTAAAAAGTGCAAGTAGATAAATAGGTACCGCTCCGGCAGGAAGGTAAACGGCGTTTCCGTGTGCTGCTCTGGTTTTGCCAGAAGTGGCTTAGTCATGCTGGCCAAATGACCCAGAAAAACTGTCTGCGGACAAACGCCAGTTCCCTAAGCCTGTAAAGCGAGATGAGCATCGCAACCCCAGAGTCGTCCGCGACTGGACTTAACTGTCAGGGATCCTTTACCTTTACCATGTTTGGCTAGGAAGTCCTTTCCTTCCTGCCTTGCCTTTTATACTGCACCACTACTGCAGAGGAAGAAGAATCACCTTAAGGTATTCCATCTCTTTCTCTACAGCAGTGTTCCCCAACCTTGGGCCTCCAGATGTTTTGGGACTACAACTCCCATCATCCCTCGCTAGCAAGACCAGTGGTCAGGGATGATGGGAATTGTAGTCCGAAAACAGCTGGAGGCCCAAGGTTGGGAAACACTGCTCTACAGGAACCCCACATGGCACACCACTGAGGTGCGAGATGACAGGAAGAGTTAAAAGGAGGCAATTAACCAACCATCGATTGGCAGAATCCAAAGTGCTCGGATCCTTTTTGAAAACAACAATAATAACAGGCAGAGGGTGTTTATTTGAATGCTGATGAATTTTGGATGCATAAATGGCTGTGAGTTACTTAACGGCAGTGATTCATGCCCAAGAGCAAGACGTCTGCCAGGAAAGAGCTTTCATGGAAGACATTATTAGAGGAAAGCAAGTGGCCAGCCAATTCGCTGTGTGTGCCATTAGCTGCATCCTAGTTTGGCAGTTGCAACTGGTCATCAGCTGTCCTGACTACAAGCATTTCAATAAAATTCCCTGACACAAACAGGTAAACAACAGCATTTGGTTGTACCTTTGACACCATTGACCATAACATCCTTCTGGACCGTCTAGAGGGGTTGGGAGCTGGGGGCACTGTTATACAGTGGTTCCGCTCCTTCCTCCTGGGCCGTGTGCAGAAAGTGGTGGTGGGGGATGAGTGTTCAGACCCCTAGGCTCTCACTTGTGGGGTGCCTCAGGGTTCCGTCCTCTCCCCCATGCTTTTTAATATCTATATGAAGCCACTGGGAGAGATCATCAGGGGGTTTGGGCTGGGTGTTCATCAGTATGCGGATGGTGCCCAGCTCTACCTCTCTTTCAAATCAGAACCAGTGAAGGCGGTGAAGGTCCTGTGTGAGTGCCTGGAGGCGGTTGGAGGATGAATGGTGGCTAACAGATTGAGGTTGAATCCTGACAAGACAGAAGTACTGTTTTTGGGGGACAGGGTGTGAGCGGGTGTGGGGGACTCCCTGGTCCTGAATGGGGTAACTGTGCCCCTGAAGGACCAGGTGCACAGCCTGGGAGTCATTTTGGACTCACAGCTGTCCATGGAGGTGCAGGTCAATTCTGTATCCAGGGCAGCTGTCTACCAGCTCCATCTGGTGCACAGGCTAAGACCCTACCTGCCCGCAGACTGTCTTGCCAGAGTGGTGCATGGTCTAGTTATCTCCCGCTTGGACTACTGCAATGCGCTCTACGTGGGGCTACTTTTGAAGGTGACCCGGAAACTGCAATTAATCCAGAATGTGGCAGCTAGACTGGTGACTGGGAGTGGCCGCCGGGACCACGTAACATCGGTCCTGAGAGAACTACATTGGCTCCCAGTACGTTTCCGAGCACAATTCAAAGTGTTGGTGCTGACCTTTAAAGCCCTAAACGGCCTCGGTCCTGTGTACCTGAAGGAGCGTCTCCAACCCCATCGTTCAGCCCGGACACTGAGATCCAGCGCCGAGGGCCTTCTGGCGGTTCCCTCCCTGCGAGAAGCAAAGCTACAGGGAACCAGGCAGAGGGCCTTCTCGGTAATGGCACCCGCCCTGTGGAACGCCCTCCCAGCAGAGGTCAAAGAGATAAACAACTATCCGACATTCAGAAAATACCTCAAGGCAGCCCTGTTTAGGGAAGTTTTTAATCTGTGATGTTTTAATGTATTTTAATATCTGTTGGAGGCTGCCCAGAGTGGCTGGGGGGACCCAGCCAGATGGGCGGGGTACAAATAATAAATTATTATTATTATTATTATACCTGTTGTCCAAAATCTCCCAAAGCAGGGGTAGAAAACCTGTGGCCTTCTAGAGGTTGGCTGAGTGTGACTCCCACCAGCCCATCTTTTTCTGGGCAGGCTGGGGCTGATGTGCACCTCATACATCTGGAGGGCCAAAGATACCCCACCATGGCCCCACAGCCGGTACCAGCATCCTCTCTTCCACTAATCCTTTTCCCTCATCTGTGCCTCCAAGACTGGATGCATCTGGGCAAGGCTGTCTGCGTCAAAGGTGGGGGGACCCACAGAGGTGGGCAGGGTAAAGGGAAAAGGTGGGTGGGGCAAGGGAGGAGACTCTTGCCTTTCTGCAGCAGGCTACACTCCAGCCATGTGGAGACCAGAGAATTACACATGCACACCTGCATCAAGGCAAGCAAAGAGATATGAGGATAGTTGAAGGACACATTGCAGCAAGGAAAAGGCACCCAGGGAGGACATGGAGGATGTCATTGATGGTGTTTGGTCTACAGAGAGTTCTGATGGTGAGCTGAAGAGCCCTGGACAGCCACATGCGGCCCCTGGGGTCCCCTCTACTACACCTAGGCTACTAACTGATGACTCCCTTCTACTATAATGCCCATCTGAGCCTCCAAATACCAGTTTCTGGGCATCACAAGTGGGGAGCTCAGACCTTGCTTGATGGTTTCCCATGGGTTCTAGTTGACCACTCTGAAAACAGGATCTTGGAGTACATGGGCCACTGGCCTGATCCAGCAGGCTCTCCTTATGCATAGTTGTCAACTTTCCCCCCTTTTAAAGGGAAATTCCCTTAATTCGAATAGGATTCCTCGCAAAAAAAGGGAAAAGTTGACAGCTATGCCTTATGTTTTGGAGTACTTGGTTCCCCCCCCCCCTTAGAGTAGCTACTCTATTAAGTGTCATGAACTTTGATGGCACTGTAGGAACTTAAAATGAAACAATAAAATGGAGCACACCTATCTCCTTCCTTGGAGGTTTTCCATCAGAGGTTGGATGGGCATCTGCCATGGATGCTTTAGCTGAGATTCCTGCATTGCAGGGGGTTGGACTAGATGATCCTTGGGGGTCCTAAGGACACTCAAGGAATCCCACCTTGGAAAATTCCTATTTAGCCACTTCAACAGATGACTGGCTACAGCCCATGCTACATTGAGAAGGATGACCACCAAAAGGCATGTTGCCCTTGGGATGAGAAAAGTACCCCATCTCTGGTCCATACGAATGCAGATATCATTATCTCATTCGTAGAATCATAGAACTGTAGAGTCGGAAGGGACCCTGAGGGTCATTTATTCCAACCCCTTGCAATGTAGGAATCTCAGCTAAAGCATTGGGTGCCCATTCCTCTTGGGTCAAGCAAGTAGCAAAGGCAGCAACTTCTCACCTTGGGGTGGCGAACCTAAATTAGGCAGCGGAAGATCAGTAGGTGTTGCTGGCTCTGTCTGCATGCCTCCACCCCACTTTCCGTGTTTCTAAATAGCAGCATATTCTGCTGAACAATTCCTTTGCACCAAGCCGCCTTCCAGCCACCCGGAAGGAAGGAGAGTTCCAGAAAGCAGGGGAAAAAGAGAGAGTCAACAAAGGAAGGAGGAGGAGAGACTTAATTGAGATAATTTTAGCTCTTCGGAACAGCACAGGCAATCTGCAGAACCATTTGGAAAGGAAAGAGGAGAATGGAACAACTTTAGCGTAGGGCGCCGGATGCGCCAAATAAGGAGAAAAAAGGATAAGAGGAGGAAGGAAAAACCCCAGGCCTAAGAACTTGGTGGGTGGATGAATAGAACCTTTATTATATAACACTAAAATTACTTAGTCATTTCCTAGAACCTTCTGTGCACCGATCTATGAAGGTCAACTTGAAGTCTTATGATCATGATGGCCAGGATTCCTAAGCCTTAGCCCTTAGCACACACATTCTAATCCTGTGCATGTTTACTTCTGAGTAAATCATTAGAACACAAGAAGAGTCTGCTGGAGGCCATTGGCCCATCTAGTCCAGTATCCTGTTCTCACAGTAGCCAAGCAGATGCCTGTGGAAATCCAGAAAGCAGGATTTGAGCATAAGAGCCCTCTCCCTTCCCGTGGTTTCCTGCAACTGGTGTTGAGAAGCATATAGCTGTCTCCAACTGTGGAGGCAGAGCATAGCAGTCTTGGCTAGTGGTCGCTTCATAGGTTTGCATAATAATAATGGCATTGTGATACTGGCAGTCTTATTTCCAAACCCTTTCCTGATGATTCTGAGCATTAAATTCACCTTTCACAAGCATGCTGATAGCTCTTTCTTATTTGTGGCTCGTGCCCCTGCTACATGGTTCATCTACCATTAACTACTCCATTGTGTCACACTGCCCTTTAACCCTTTTTCACCCTCCTAATTATTGGTTTATTTAAAATTAATTGCTTATAATTCTGTGGCCTGCTTTCACATTCCAAGGTTTTTAACATTCCCATTTGTTTTATCAACTCAAGGCTAACCTGTATTGACCTTTCCTCCATGCTTTCCAGGCATGGTTTGCACTTTAAAACTCCATGTTCAAGCGCTCTTTAAAAAAAAAAAAATCTTGCTCTGGAGTGTCTATTGTTATTATTTATTGAATTTATATACCACCCTATAACAGGAGGTTTCAGGGTGGTCCGCAGAACAAAATCAAAACATAAAACCACAAAATATACAATCAAAATAAAAACAACAACCCAACACCACCACCCTTTAAAGCTGATTTGGAGCAAACAGCTATCCACAGAAAACATGGGTTGCTGTTTGTTGCGCTTCAGCTTTAAAGAGTGGGTTTTTGCAGGAAAAGTTATGGGGTGAAAAAAGAGAGCTTGGACTTGAAGCATTAAAGAGTGGACAGCATGGAGGGAAGGCGAGTGCAGAGTAGCTCTCAGTTATGTTCTTGTTTATCCATGCCGTCCTCAGCTTTTTCTTTCTAAGCCATCACACCCTCCTCTGCTACTTTTTAATGAATATTTATTTCAAGTTGTTCCATGTTAGCTCGACACGCTTACGATCCTCCCCTCCTATTCTGCCTGGTGCGTTCCGAGCTGTTTGATTTTTCTGTGTTTGTGTCCTCTGAGCGTTCCTTTCCCATTATAAATGTTTGATTTTTCTACCTAACTTTTTAAACCTTGCTCTGCTTTTCATTACAGTCAAATTACGATCTCTAACTGCATTTGCTTCCCATTTGATCTCCCTTCTTACATCTTCACTTTTAAATTAATATTTTACAGGTCTCTGAAGGCTATTATTACAGAATCTATTTGATGTTGTACCACCGCAATCAATTTCATAATATTCGATCGCTATGGGCTGTGCCCTGGCTTGATCTGCTCTCAGTGGCCCATCTGGTCCGACACCCAGTTCTCACAGTGGCCAACCAGAAGCCTATGGGAATCCAGGAAGCAGCACCCAAACCTGAGGACTCTCCCCTCCTGTGGTTTCCAGTAACTGGTTTCCAGAAGCATTACTGCCTCTTACCACGAAATTAGAAGACACCTGCTTCTTGGGAGAAAAGCAATGACAAACCTAGACAGCATCTTAAAAAACGGAGACATCACCTTGCCGACAAAGGTCCGTATAGTCAAAGCTATGGTTTTCCCCAGTAGTGATGTATGGAAGTGAGAACTGGACCATAAAGAAGGCTGATCGCCAAAGAATCGATGCTTTTGAATTATGGTGCTGGAGGAGACTCTTGAGAGTCCCATGGACTTTGCCCACCTCATGAGAAGAGAAGACTCCCTGGAAAAGACCCTGATATTGGGAAAGATGGAGGGCACAAGGAGAAGGGGATGACAGAGGACGAGATAATAATAATAATAATAATAATAATAATAATAATAATAATAATAATTTATTATTTGTACCCCGCCCATCTGGCCGGGTCTCCCTGGCCACTCTAGGCGGCTTCCAGCATACATTAAAATACATACACATGTTACAGATTAAAAACTTCCCTGAACAGGGCTGTCTTCAGGCATTTTCTAAATGTCAGATAGTTGTTAGTACCTTTGACTTCTGATGGGAGGGCGTTCCACAGGGCGGGCGCACTACTGAGAAGGCCCTCTGCCTGGTTCCCTGTAGCTTTGCTTCTCGCAATGAGGGAACCGCCAGAAGGCCCTCGGCGCTGGACCTCAGTGTCCGGTCTGAACGGTGGGGGTGGAGACGCTCCTTCAGGTATACAGGACCGAGGCCGTTTAGGGCTTTAAAGGTCAGCACCAACACTTTGAATTGTGCTCGGAAACGTACTGGGAGCCAGTGTAGATCTCTCAGGACCGGTGTTATGTGGTCCCAGCGGCCACTCCCAGTCACCAGTCTAGCTGCCGCGTTCTGGATTAATTGCAGTTTCCGGGTCACCTTCAAAGGTAGCCCCACGTAGAGCGCATTGCAGTAGTCCAAGCGGGAGATAACTAGAGCATGCACCACTCTGGCAAGACAGTCTGCGGGCAGGTAGGGTCTCAGCCTGCGTACCAGATGGAGCTGGTAGACAGCCACCCTGGATACAGAATTAACCTGCGCCTCCATGGACAGCTGTGAGTCCAAAATGGTTGGACAGTGTTCTCGAAGCTACTAACATGAGTCTGACCAAACTGCGGGAGGCAGTAGAAGACAGGAGTGCCTGGCGTGCTCTGGTCCAGGGGGTCACAAAGAGTCGGACACGACTAAATGACTAAACAACAAACAACATATATGCCACCTTGAGCTGTTTGGGGGAAAGGTGAGCTATAAATGTATTTTTGCTGAAAAGCTTAATGGAAAGGAGGGGGACCCACAGCAGTCTCAAGCACCTTGCAATGATCAGGCAAGCTCAGACACAAACACTGGAATTCTAATGAAATTCTAAGGTGGATGAGGCAGAAAAATTGAAGTCTCTTTTACCGGAGGAAAGAAATTCAAAAAATGGCAGGGACAGGTTTTGTCATAGCATACATTTATGTCTATTGTATGTCTGAATAAGGTGCCCCTTGTAAAAAAAACCTATAATTTACTGCCTAGTTCCACAGAACGCATACGCTGCAAATGTCTGTACTTTTCACATCATCATCTTCCATCAGCCCAGACTAGTTCTTGTTTTCCTGAAACATCTACCGGTACTGCATTTGAGGAAAGCAAATTCAATACTACAAAGCTATACATTCGGCTAAGTGTTCTTGACGCTCTCTTCTCACACTTAAATGCCGTTTAATTAGAAGGCTTAGGGATGAGAAAAAAGCAAAGTCACCCAATACCCAGATCTAACGCTTTCCATCTAATAACAGGCTTGGTGGCATGCAGTGACTTTTCACATTTCCCCCCAATGGCAGCCTGAGTTGAAATAAGGACTTGTTTTTTTGTGTCTGATGAGCTTTAAAGCAGACTATGCAGAAAATCAGCGTCCATGATGAGCTCTTATTCCTTTGTTCTCTTGACTATTTAATGACTTTCTACATAGGGACATTCTGCCATCTCACGGAACATAAAATAGCCCCTTTGAAATGGAAACAGATATGAAGCCCTCATTTGAAACTGCTCGGGTGGTGGTCGCTGCTGCTGATGTTGTTTTTGCATTGTCAGGCATGATTCAGTTGTAGTCTTGCTTGGTTATACTTAGATGAATTGAACAAAAGTATCAGAGGAATGTGGAAGGTTTCCATCAGCCTCTGCACCATTGAACTCCTGCAATGTCATCATCACCACCACCATCATCATCATTTATTATTTATTTATTATTTATATCCCACCCATCTGGCTGGGTTTCCCCAGCCACTCTGGGTGGCTTCCAACAAAAGATTAAAAATACATTAAAATGTCAGTCATTAAAAACTTCCCTAAACAGGGCTGCCTTCTGATGTCTTCTAAACGTCAGATAGTTGTTTATTTCTTTGACATCTGCTGGGAGGGTGTGGCGGACCTGCCCCAAGTTAAGGGATTCTATGAAAGAGTTAATGTTCACTCCAAGTTTGAGTGGCAGCTTACTTGGGGGAGGCGGGACATTCCGCCCTTTAAAAGGAGGGAGTAGCCGTTGGTGAGAGGAGAAGAGGGAGTGAGTGAGTGGTGACTGGAAGAAGAGGGAGTGGGACCAGGATAGTGGTGGGTAGGATAGGTAGGATAGGATAGGATGAAGATCAGTTTGTTAAACAAAGTGTTTATGCTTATGGTTGGAAACTAAGTGGATGAACTAAAATAGATCGGAAAAGTTATGTTATGTAAAGAATAAAAACTTGTTTGCGTTGAGCCAAGGAGTTATTGTCGTTTATGGTTGGGTCCAGCGATATATGAATGCTTATGAGGAAAGGAACTCAGGGAAGAGACAAAACACACCTGCAGGGAGATAGTTTGTGTCTCAGGGTTTCTCTCAAAAGGGGCAAGAGGGTAGAGGCCTTGGTAAAGCTACACAGTTGCTAAAGGAGTTAGCTAACTTATGCAGTGAGGGATCTGAAGGGTCAGAGGCCCCAGTACTGCTAGCTGAGAGGCAGGTTAACCCCAGGAGCCCAGAGCATTGTGAATATATACAGTATATCTACCGCAGTCATGGCAGCTGGACAAAAGGAACCCCTATTACTAAGTTATCCCGGGTTACAATAAAAAGGGATTGACAACTCAGACGGACCTCAAAAGTTAGAGGTGGGGTGAAAAGGAATTAGAACCCAGAACACCTCAGTGATAAATACACTTAGTAACGGTCAAAGGGGTCAAGCGTGTAGCTTGGGGGGAGGTTCGTCGCAGAGGGCATTCCACAGGGCGGGTGTCACTACTGAGAAGGCCCCCTGCCTCGTTCCCTGTAACCTCACTTCTCGCAGGGAGGGAACCGCCAGAGGGTCCTCGGAGCTGGACTTCAGTGTCCAGGCAGAACGATGGGGGTGTAGACGCTCCTTCAGGTATACTGGGCCAAGGCCGTTTAGGGCTTTAAAGGTCAGCACTAATACTTTGAATTGTGCTCAGAAACGTACTGGGAGCCAATGTAGGTCTTTCAAGACCAGTGTTATGTGGTCTCAGCTGCTGCTCCCAGTCACCAGTCTAGCTGTCATCCTGTGTTTCTGAGAAATTAATCCACAAGGTAGGGATCATTAGGAAAGGAGATGAATATGAAACTTACTGATATCCTAATGCCATAATACAAATCTACAGTGCGACTGCATTTTGAGTACAGTGTACAGTTCTGGTCGCCAAACCTCAAAAACGATATTGTAGAGTTGGAAAAGGCTCGGATAAGGGGATCCAAAATGAAGAGGAGTGGTTGCAGGGTTTGGGACTTCTTAGTTTAGAGAAAAGGCGAGTAAGGTGATAGAAGTTCATAAAATGCTGCATTGCATGGAGAAAGTGAATCATAGAATCTTAGAGTTGGAAGTTATCCAAGGGTCATCTAGTCCAACCCCCTGCAATGCAGGAATCTCAGCCAAATCATCAATGACAGATGGCCATCCAACCTCTGCTTTAAAACTTCCAAGGAAGTAGAGTCCACCACCTCTCGTGGGAGTCTGTTTCATTGCCAAACAGCTCTTACTGACAGAAAGTTTAGTCGGAATCTCCTTTAAATGTTTAGTCGGAATCTCCTTTCTTGAAACTTGAAGCTACTGAAGTCTTTCTCAACAGTCACCAACGTAGATTGCTTTAACAGAGCATAGGACAAATTCATGGGGGACAAAGCTATCCATGGCTCCTAGTCATGATTGCTATGCGCTGCCACCATGGTGGTGTTGTTGTTTAGTCGTTTAGTCGTGTCCAACCCTTCGTGACCCCATGGACCAGAGCACGCCAGGCTCTCCTGTCTTCCACTGCCTCCCGCAGTTTGGTCAGACTCACATTGGAAGCTTCGAGAACACTGTCCAACCATCTCGTCCTCTGTCGTCCCCTTCTCCTTGTGCCCTCCATCTTTCCCAACATCAGGGTCTTTTCCAGGGAGTCTTCTCTTCTCACGAGGTGGGCAAATTCTTGGAGCCTCAGCTTCAGGATCTGTCCTTCCAGTGAGCACTCAGGGCTGATTTCCTTAAGAATGGATAGGTTTGATCTTCTTGCAATCCACGGGACTCTCAAGAGTCTCTTGATTTCGGAAATCAAATGGACTTCTGGAGCAGATTAAGTTTGGCATTTTTGTTTTTGCTATTTATTTTGCATTTTTGTTTTTGAGGCTTTTTCGGTTCATTTGTTTTTGTTCAGCTACTGATTGAGTGACTGAGGAAATGGATAAAAGGCCCTTATCCAAACAATGACTATCATCAGTGGTAAGGGGAAAAAAAGTAATTTAAATTTTTATCATCTACCGTACATTACTGTCTTATTTATTTTATAGTACAGTACATGGACTAATTCCTGCCAACCTAGCAGTTTGAAAGCACGTCAAAGTGCAAGTAGATAAATAGGTACCGCTCCGGCAGGATGGTAAACGGCGTTTCCATGTGCTCCTCTGGTTTGCCAGAAGCGGCCTAGTCATGCTGGCCACATGACCTGGAAGCTGTACGCCAGCTCCCTCAGCCTATAGAGCGAGATGAGCACGCAACCCCAGAGTCATCCGCGACTGGACCTAATGGTCAGGGGTCCCTTTAGCTTTACCTTTACATGGATTAATTCTTTCATTTTATGGTCTCGTTAGATAGTCAAATTCATGTGAAATTGCTGTTTTTTGGGTTGTTGTTAAAGTCTGGAACAGATTAATCCATTCTGCATTACTTTCTATGGGAAAGCGCACCTGGGTTTTGGAACGCTTTGGTTTCAGAATGGACTTCCGGAATGGATTAAGTTTGAGAACTAAGGTACCACTGTACTGTCTACACTAGTCACTTCACCTCAAAAAGTTTCCAGACCCAATCAGGCTCTTCTTATGTTCTGAGGTGCTTATGCTAGAGGATTGTCAAGGGAAAGTGAAAGCTCTCTTCTGCTGATAATTGTCAGGTGGTCGTATTGGATGCATGGGGGCTGACTGGCTAGTGACTGTGCCGTGGGTGGCTTAGTTCAGCAGAGGTTATTAGCACATGTACAATTGTGGTTCCGAATGAGCCACCCTGAGGCTTTTACCACTCTGCCCTGACAGCTGCTGGTAAGGTCAGTCATCCCCATCAATTTGCCCTGCAGCAATGATGGGCAGTTAGAGGTCCATTCTCCCTCCCCACCCCACCCCGCCCTGCCTGAGCCACTGCTTAAGCTCAGCATCACAACTTTTCCTTCCAACGTCTACCCTCCCACTCCATTGTTAGCAGAGTGCTGCAGGAGGATTCCTTCACCCAAATTCAACCCACAGGAAACCCTGCCTTTCCCTTGTTGGGAAATTAGCAGGCGAGTAGAGGATTCAGTGGTGGTGGTGGGGGGGAGTTTTGAGACTCCAGCACGGATTTTGTGCTGAACCCAGCAGGCAGCAAACATTGAAGCAACATTCTCCCACTCGTCTTGCACTCTTTTTTAAAATCCATATTTCTTTGCTCCAAACCCCTTACTTTCAGCTGGACTTACAGAACAGTTTATATGAAGGCCCTGCAAAATTCCTTTCATTTCTGCCTCCAAGTGGGCGGGTTCCTACAGAGGTGATGTCTGTTTCTGTCTTGCATTCTGTCCCGGGAATCTGGGATGATTCTGTGGAATCAGCCCATCTTTGCCTTTGTAACCACCCTATAAGGTAAGTTAGGTTGCGAGCAGGGGCGTAGCGTGCCGCTTGGCTACCGGGGGCGGCAAGCCAAGCGGCACCCCTGGGGGTGGGGCGCCGCTCCGTGCGCAAGACGTCACAACGCGCATGCGCACGGAGCGACGCCTCCATGCCGCGGTGAAAAAAGCCGCTGAAAGGGGGGGGAGGAAGAAGCCGCTGAAAGGGGGGGAAAGGAGAGGGGAGGGCCAGCCAGGAGGGGGTGTCACCCCCTCCTGGCTGGCCCGTCCCTCTCCTCCATGCCACGGCTCCACCTAGGGAGCCCAGCGGCGAAAAAAGCCACCAAAAGCGGGAGGGGGGGAGGTTATTTCCGGCGCTGCCAGGGTGGAGCCGCAGGGGCGGCCAGCAAGGGGGGGTGTCACGTCAGTGACAAGCATGACACCCCTCCTCGCTGGCCGCCCCTGCGGCTCCGCCCCGGCAGCGCCTAAAATAGCCTTTAAAAAAAGAAAAGAAAAAGCCCAGGGCGGCTTTGGAGGCGCGGGGGGGTGGGGCCCCCGCCCCGAGTGTCATCCCCACCAGGGCGCTGGCCTGGGTGGCCTGCCCCGCCCCCTTGCTACGCTCCTGGTTGTGACCAAACACCCCAATAACCATCATACCTCATCAGGGGCTTCAATGGAGGTACCACACCCATCTAGGGATGGGTAAATATGTTAGTTTTGGTGACCCTCAGTTTCTCATTCTTGGTTCTCCATGTTTCCAGATCAGTTTACTGAAGAAGGAGGAGGAGGAGGAGGAAGAGGAAGAAGAAGAAGGAGGAGGAGGAGGAGGAGCAGAAGGTCCTAATGAAAATTCAACCTTTTAGGCCGGATTTCCCATAATATACACATTATTGTATGCAATTTCCCCTAAGATACACATAGAATCATAGAATCCTAGAGTTGGAAGAGACCCCAAGGGCCATCCAGTCCAACCCCCTGCCAAGCAGGAAACACCATCAAAGCATTCCTGACAGGTGACTGTCAAGCTTCTGCTTAAAGACCTCCAAAGAAGGAGACTCCACCACACTCCTTGGCAGCAAATTTCACTGTCGAACAGCTCTTACTGTCAGGAAGTTCTTCCTAATGTTTAGGTGGAATCTTCTTTCTTGTAGTTTGAATCCATTGCTCCGTGTCCGCTTCTCTGGAGCAGCAGAAAACAACCTTTCTCCCTCCTCTATATGACATCCTTTTATATATTTGAACATGGCTATCATATCACCCCTTAACCTTCTCTTCTCCAGGCTAAACATACCCAGCTCCCTAAGTCGTTCCTCATAAGGCATCGTTTCCAGGCCTTTGACCATATTTTTGATAAAGCAATTTCCCCTAATAAAAGGTGCTTGTGTATTGTAATATTGTCATTATTTTATTTGCATTATTCATTATTATTATTGGCACTGCTACCCTGTTTCCCCCTTTTTAATACGTAGTCATAAAGTAAGCCATGGCAGGTTTTTTTTTACCCTTGTGAGAAGTAAGACATACCCCAAAAGTAAGCCGTGGTGCCGCCATTGTTCCCGTCGCCTCCTCAGCCCCTCCTGCGTGTGCAGGGAGCCAGCGAACCAGTGTGAGGCACGGGGGGGGACGCGCCTCTTGCGGAGTTCTATCCCACCTGCTTAGCGCGCAGGGAGAGGCGCGGGGGGGGGGGGAGACGCCTCTTCCTGCCCCGGCTGTTCCCCGTGCGCAGGGAGCCAGCGAACCAGCGAGAGGCGCGGGGGGGAACGCGCCTCTTGCGGAGTTCTGCCCCGCCTGCTCAGCGCGCAGGGGGAGGCTGTACCTTACCATACTGACGTAATAAAAATAAGACATCCCCCCGAAAATAAGCCACCCTGTATTTTTTTGAGGGAAAAAAATTATAAGACGGTGTCTTAAAAAGGGGGAAAGACGGTATTTGACGCTGTTTGCCACATGCCCCAGAGCGGTTCACAACACTGTAAAATGCAACATTAAACACACAATTAAAAACAGTTTAAAACAAATTACAATCAGAAGTAGAGTGGGTCCTAAAATGCATATATGTGCACACTCCACGCTGGAATGTGCATTGATTGTTCTGCACATTTTTTTGGCTGGAGAAGTGTATCGCAAGATTCGGACAAGTGCAAATTTCAAAGAATGGCTGTGTTTTGGTTCCTGTATTGTTTCAGTAGGTATCAGTTGAATATGTTTGCTTTTCAATGTAAAGTGAATTTCTCTCCCATCTCTCTGATTACCCCACATCAGCACTTTGCCTCTTTCTGTATATGTGTGTGTATATATATAAACATACTAGGGACTGCCACCCTGGTTCGCTCCCTTTGCCACCCTCGCCTACCCACCAAAACTTTTGCCAACCCCACTTCCCACACAGAAAGCTGTTTACTGAAACACCTCCCTGACCCCTGCTAAACAGCTCCCTTGGGCCACCAGCTCCCCATCCTGCTCACTCAGTTGCTTGCCTGCCAGCAAGCAGTTACATAAACTGCAGTGTGATAACAGCCTTACATTTTTATGTATATAGGAAGATAGATTGACAGATGCACACTATATTTTCCCCAAACAGTACCTCTTTTCAGAAATTTTGTTTTTGTAATTTCAATACTTTATTATGAAGTTAAAATAACAGCCCAGTAGGAAATATGGAATATTTTTTATACTGTTTCCCCCTTTTTTCTTTATTTTATATTTCTGACAGCGTTGTCGTTTTAACTTCATAATAAAGAAATGTTGGTTTTTTTTTTTAGAATGTTCTTTTTATTTAAATAATGTACTTCAATTACAGATATTTCTGTTGGCCCCCAAGTGGGAGGATAATAAGCTCTTCGCCTTTCCCCTTTGATTTTTCTTTCTCTCCATATTCCCACTCACCTTTTCCATCCTCAAAAACTGAGGAATGGGATGAAGGGAGGGAGAGAGAGAGAGGGGGGGGGAGGGAGAGGCTGCTAGCATATAAAAAGAGGAGCCTAAGAAACAGTGGAGTCTGTCTGTCTTTCCCTCACACCCTTAAACACATCCCACGCTGTCTGCTCCCTTCCATTCTCACCTCTTCCCCAGACTTAATAATTCAACTTCTTCCCTCTTTACCTCCCCTCTCCTTCCACTCTCCTTTGAAAAGGAAAAAATCTCAGGCCATCTTTTCCTTTTCTTTTCCTTTTAAAAATGTGTTTATTAAATTCAACAGAACACAGAGGCGTTACCATAAATCAAAGAAACACTGGGTTGCTTCTCTTCTAAACCAAGAGGTGCAGGAGGCTGCAGTATATAGCCTGTCGGCTGGAAGCCCCATGCCCTGACCCCAATTGTTCCAAGGGAGGCATCTAAAATTCTCTTGATCTCAATTCTTTTCATTTGAAGTCCCTGATCTCGTTTGCAGAACAGCATGAAGGTGTTCGCAGCACAGCAGCCTTCCCTAACTGACTTAGAGACTTTGATCAGGCAGCTGTATGTGTTCGGTCCATCAGGTTTTTGGTCCATACAGGGCCGTCTTTAGCAGATACAGTGCCGGGGTGCAAATATCCTCCCAGAGCCCCCAAATTACCATGGATAGTGGGGTGGGGGCAAAGCTGCACACTGCCAGCCATCGGGGGATGCAACTCACCCCCATGCCGCTGCAGGAGAGCAATCCTCGCAGAGGCTTGGGAGGGAAGCTGCGCGCCCGCCAGCCATATGGTGGGTGCAGGGAAAGGGGAGGCCACCAGCAAAGCCATGCAGCTCCCCCACTCGCTGGGGTGCCCCTGAGAGGCCGGCGCCCTGGTGCAATGCACCACTAAGCCCTATGGGAAAGACGGCTCTGGGTCCATCTGTTTCCCCTCCCTCGTTCTCTTTACAGGTCACAAATGCATAAGGAAGGAGTCTGGGTTAATGGCACAGCCAATTGCATGCATTATTTCCTCTCCCTCTTTCTTCGCACTGCAATTTAATCATTGCACATGCAGCACAGAAAAGTGTGATTCTGTGATCACACCAATTGGTGTTTTTTTTTAAAAAAAACAGTGTTTGCGCGTATGAGCTAGGGGTGGGTCGAGAAGTTGAAGCAAGGATGCTTGGATCATCGAACATCCCTGCTCAAATTATTCTGAGCAGAACTGAGGTGAGCACAGCTTGCTGAAAGCAAACCCCCACCACAGCTTGCTGAAAGCAAACCCCCACCACCACCCATCTTGTCGCTGCCTTGATTCTGCTCATACACTTCAACACATAAGAACTTAAGAAGAAGATGGTACATTACACCAGTCAAACTGGCGAAAATATATAAGACTGACAATAAGTGTTGGAAATGCAAAGAGAAAGAAGGTACCTTTTATCACATGTGGTGGGAGTGTAAAAGAGTGAAAGGCTTCTGGGATTTGATATATGGTGAAATTAAGAAAATGTTGAAATATACATTCGTTAAAAAACCAGAAGCATTTTTACTGGGAATTACAGGTACAGACATTAAAAAGCAAGACTTTAAGCTTTTCCAATATGCAGTGACAGCGGCGAGAACCTAAATTGCACAGAAATGGAAGCAAGAACAAATACTGACAAAGGAAGAATGGATTGTGAAACTAATGGAGTATGCAGAATTGGACAAGATGACGGGGAGAATCCGCGAACAGCGGAACCAGAAGTTCATCAAAGACTGGACTAAATTTGCAGAATATCTAAAGGAAAATAGTACTCAATTGAATACGTTGGTGGGATTGCAAGAAGCTTTGTAGAGTAAAGAAGAAATATTGTTTTTAATACGAAAATACAGTGATTAATTTTAGAAAGTAATATGGTAAAGCAATGATTGATTTAGGAAATATAGACATAAGGAATAGATATTAGAATATCATAAGGAAGGTTTGATGGAAGTCACGGCCATAAAAAGCCAAAATGGTATAAGATGTGAATACAAATATGTGAATGTATTACTGTATTTTTATAAAACTAATAAAAAAAGATTATAAAAAAAAGAACTTAAGAAGAGCCTGCTGGATCTGGCCAATGGCTCATCTAGTCCAGCATCCTGTTCTCATGGTGGCCAAGGGGAAATTCGCAAGCAGGATCTGAGCACAAGAGCCCTCTCCCCTCCTGTAGTTTCCAGCAAGTGGTACTCAGAAGCATTGCTGCCTCCGACTGTGCAGGCAGAGCACAGCAACTGTGGTTAGCAGACGTTGATAGCCTTCTCTTCCATGAA
Source organism: Darevskia armeniaca (assembly GCA_034641395.1). Classification (NCBI taxonomy): domain Eukaryota; kingdom Metazoa; phylum Chordata; class Lepidosauria; order Squamata; family Lacertidae; genus Darevskia; species Darevskia armeniaca. The sequence goes on from JAWWNF010000120.1 coordinate 415,656, forward strand.
TTTGTCAAGTCCTCTTTTAAAACCATCCAAGTTGGTGGCTAGCACTGCCTCCTGTGGCAGTGAGTTCCACAGATTAACAACGTGCTGCATGAAGAAGTACTTTATCTTTGCAGGGATGCGTGTAGATGCTAGGAGGAGATATATTTATTAGATATTATCCCTCTTTCCTCATGTCTGTGAGTTCAGCAGAGTGCATCTCTTTGCAACTTAAAAGGAAGCATAGATATGCTCGTTTTAGCCTTTTGGTTTAAGTAATCAAGGATGCTTTGAACCAGACTGGATTTTCCTGGTATGTCTCCCTTTTCTCTCCCTTAAAACAATAACCACACAATCAGTCTTTTAAAAGGTAAAAATAACATTTACTCACGAAGAGTTTCTGTTGCAGAATAACAGATACAGCAGCTTTGTTCAGGCAGGATTAAAAAGTAATTCAGTTACAAAGGCATGCTTAAGTGTCAGGGCACAATGGGGGTGGCACTCAGAGTCCTTACAGGAAAACTGTGAGCTTCAGCTGCTATCATGTGCCTATCTTGCATTATAGGAATTCTAAGGCCTTAAATATAGAATAAATGTTGATAATTGCACAAGGTAAACACACATACATAAGTATATAAACCACATGTCTAAAATAGTACAGGAGAGCAATCCAAAAGCCACCTTGGCTCTCAATATTTCCTCTTCCTCCTTCATTTCCCTTGCCTGAGAGAACAGGTAGGCAGATAGCAATCAGGGGAAGTCCCTGAAGGAATTCCTCTCCTATATCTATGAACCTCCTTGGTATTAATTGTCATTGTTTGCCCAGATGCTCTGCATTGAGGGATGTCTGACTGGCATCCTGATTGTCTTATCAAATGCTACCGTCTTTCCCCCTTTTTAAGACACCGTCTTATAATTTTTTTTCCTCCAAAAAACACAGGGTGGCTTATTTTGGTGGGGTGTCTTATTTTTATTACGTCAGTATGGTACAGTACAGCCTCCCCCTGCGCGCTAACCAGACGGGGCAGAACTCCGCAAGAGGCGCGTTTCCCCCCGCGCCTCTCGCTGGTTTGCTGGCTCCCTGCGCACGCAGGAGGGGCTGAGGAGGCAACGGGAACAATGGCGGCACCACGGCTTACTTTTGGGGTACGTCTTACTTCTCACAAAGGTAAAAAAAACCTGCCATGGCTTACTTTATGACTACGTATTAAAAAAGGGGAAACAGGGTAATGTTTTGTGTAAACTGTCTGGAACTATGTAAATCTTGCTAAATCCTCAGGAATATCACACCTTGGCCTGCCTGAGCCACAGTAAGCAACCCCACCTTATGTGTGATGTAATTTCTGTTTGTAGAGGAGATGTGCTTCTTCTCCATAAAGGTAAAGGTAAAGGGACCCCTGACCATTAGGTCCAGTCGTGTCCGACTCTGGGGTTGCAGCGCTCACCTCGCTTTATTGGCCGAGAGCCGGCGTACAGCTTCCAGGTCATGTGGCCAGCATGACTAAGCCGTTTCTGGCGAACCAGAGCAGCACACGGAAAAGCCGTTTACCTTCCCGCCGGAGTGGTACCTATTTATCTACTTGCACTTTGACGTGCTTTTGAACTGCTAGGTTGGCAGGAGCTGGGACCGAGCAACGGGAGCTCACCCCGTCGTAGGGATTCGAACCGCCAACCTTCTGATCGGCAAGTCCTAGGCTCTGTGGTTTAACCCACAGCGCCACCTGGGTCCATGTTCTCCATGCCAAAATGCAAACCATTAAAAGAGATGTTTCTTCTCTGTTCCTGGTCTCTCTTGCCTCCTTGCTAGGAGGGGAAGGAACTCTGTTGCAACAGAAAAAGAAAGATCTGCCTTGCTTTCACTGCATCCTGCCTCCATCCATTCATCTCTGACCGATCATGGACTCGGACTCAGTCCCTTGGGGAGTTGGGCGGCAAAAGCCAACCACCCCTATTTTTTTCTATATAATAAATAATAATAATAATAATAATAATAATAATAATTTATTCATACCCCGCCCATCTGGTTGGGTTTCCCCAGCCACTCTGGGTGGCTTCCAACAGAACATTAAAATGCAATAATCTATTAAACATTAAAAGCCTCCCTAAACATGCATTTGTTGGTTTGAGTGCATAGTAAATATCCCACACTTTTATCCCATGAAAGTTCTTCGACCTTTTTGTCCCCTAACCCAATATTTATTTATTTTTTAAAAGTTACCTTGGAGAAGGAGGAGGGAGGAGCAATGGACCTGTTGCTGGAGTTCCCCTTAGCCACACAGAGTACATTTTCCCACTGGAATCTACAACTTAGCTACCAGGACTTGGGGAGAGAAGAAATAATGTCCTGCATTTCTTTGGGAACACTCGCTGTTGATGCCAAAGCTAGCAGCATGTGCTCCAGGGGTCTCCTCTCATGGCAAACAGGTGGCACCAGGGGCGTAGGAAGTGGGGGGCGGGCCGCCCCAGGTTCCATCATGGAGGGGGTGACAAATTATCAAGGAACAATTACTGCCCTACTAGGGTGGATCATAAAAAACTTTTTTTAAAATGCCTGCTCCAAAGGTCTTATCTTACTACACTAGGGATTATATAGCTATATATGAAATTTCTTGCATATCAGTTAATATCTTGACCCTCCTCCACGAAAATAGCTGTTTCCTTGGCTGTTTTCCTATGTCGTGAAGGCTGAAATTTCAATTCAGTGGAGCATTTACTGTTCCCAACCCTAACCCTGCGGAAAGCCATCTAATTAGACTTTAATTTGATTTTGACATGTTTTTAGGAGGTAATTTAATTATTGTTTGATTTTATATCAATGTTATGTTTCTGATGTTAGCCGCCCTGAGCCCGACTTTGGACGGGTTTATTTTTACTTATTATTATTCCTTTGTAAGAAAATATGAAATAACGTAAAACCATTTTTGCAGGCAAAAAAAATAAAAATAAAAATAAAAAGTCAATGTGTGTGGGGGGGGTGACAAGAAATTTTCCGCACCGGGTACCACCTGACCTTCCTATGCCTCTGGGTGGCACAAGGAGGTCCATTTCCAACCAGGATCGCAGAAGCCCCCCTGTTGAATCGCCCATGTGTCACCCCTCTCACATACATCCTGATGCAGGTGCCTGGTCATTCACCCAACAATGCAAAGATGAACTACGTGGCAAGCATCATGTTTCGTTTGGCAGTAAGCCTGTTCCACCATTTCTCACTGTGTGATAGATAATAGCAGCGCTTATTTAATTTCATAGCAACAGAGGACGCTGCTGTCTACTGAGTCAGGCTGCTACTGCATCTAGCTCAGCAGTCCCAACACGGACTGGCAGGGTCTCTGCAGGGTTTCAGGTAGGGAGCGTCCCCCAGCCCAACATGGAGATGTGGTTGGGGCTGAACCTTCTGGATGCAAAACAGAGCTTCTTCTTCTTCTTTGGAGATCACTCGCAGCCGAGTAAGAGCGTCTTCCATAAACACGGTTTTAACAATGAGTCCGTAAGTGACTGTGGAGGCCAATTCTGGATCCACACATCCTTCCACAGTGGGGACATTGGTTGATCACGGTGTGGATTTGCCAAGCGTGTCTTCCTCTTAGCATGTTTCTCCCTTGCGTCCTGAGTTCGAGTGTCTTCAAAGCCCATGACACCTTTGGTAAAGGCTGTTCTCCAATTGGAGCGCTCGCAGGCAAGTGTTTCCCAATTGTTGGTGTTACTTAAAAGAAAGGTGCTACAGCAAAACACCATCTGTAACAGGAGCCCCCTGATCTTTTGGCCATTCTCCTTTTATTGCAATTGCCAGGTGGCTCTCATTACTCAGTGCTCCAGGTTAGGCATTCTGCACATGGTCAGAGGTGCACACCTCCAATGTGAATGCTGGCAAATCCCAGCGACCCAATTAAACCCTGGAGAGAGGTAGCCAAAAATCACATCCGGGAAAGGTTTAATAAATGGAACACAGTCTCACTCTAATTATAAGGGAGTTTGTTTGTTTGTTTGCTTGCTTGCCTTTTTAAAAATGAGACTTCTTGAGCATTGTGCTCAGCCAGCAGAGTCTGCGGGGAGCTTACCTGGGGAGAGGAGCCCACTGTTTAGTTGACAAAAGCAAGGCGAACAATGGATTAAAATGTTTCCTCTCTGGACAGCGGAGATAAATCGCAGAGAGAGAGGATACAAAAGAAGGAGGGCAGAGGTGTGGGGTTATGGATCCCCAGCAAGCTACATAATCATTCCCCACAGAGTACTCTAAATACTTGGCTGTTTAGTCACAGAGTTTATGCAACCGGTCTCAGGACCAACCTGAAAAGCCACCGCTCAGCGGTAGAACATCTGCCTTGCATGCAAAAGCTTGCAGGTCTAACCCCCAGCATCTCAAGAGAAGGCTGGGAGAGACTCCTTGCCTGAAACCCCGGAGAGCTGCTGCCAGTCTGTGTAGACAATGCTGAGCCAGTGCTCTCACTCAGTATACAGCAGCTTCCTATTGTCCTGTGATCTTAGCCTCAGAAATACTGGCAATGGAGAGCATGCAATGTGCCCCACATGCTGCAACAGAATGTTGTAGCTTATGAAACAGAACCCCAAAACAGTCATCCGCTGGCACATTGAGAAACCTTTTGTTTAGAATTTGCTACAAGAAAGAAGATTCCACCTAAACATTAGGAAGAACTTCCTGACAGTAAGAGCTGTTCGACAGTGGAATTTGCTGCCAAGGAGTGTGGTGGAGTCTCCTTCTTTGGAGGTCTTTACGCAGAGGCTTGACAGCCACCTGTCAGGAATGCTTGGATGGTGTTTCCTGCTTGGCAGGGGGTTGGACTGGATGGCCCTTGGGGTCTCTTCCAACTCTATGATTCTATGATTCTATGCTCCCCTTTCCGCAGGAATAAGAAGAATTTGTCCTGATACAATGGGGTGACATTTTCCCCTGGATATTTTTCTTTCTGCTATTTTCTTCTGAATAGGCACCCAGCAGTTTATATTTGACAGACTGACCATCACTTTGATAGTGCTGACAGAAGACACAGGGATGAATTCCTCCTGATTCACAGCATACGTTCCTAGGCCTCTTGAACACATGAGGAGTTGGGAATATGCATTCCCTAAAACCTTGGCAGGTGAGCAAACAACCAAGGGAGAACATTTCATCCAACTGTATTCGGAAAGGCTGCAATTATCTTTGTTGATTTCATCTGATTGAGGGGGTTGGAAAGAACTGTCAAAATCCATCCCACCACTGTACACACGCAACCAATATGTATGTTCCAAAAAAGAAAAGAAATAAAATAAAATCTAATGTATCAACAGAAGTATAATATCCCAATCAAGGGAAGTAATAGTACCACTTTATTCTGCTTTGGTCAGACCACACCTGTGCACAGTTCTGGGTAGTACAGTTTCAGAAGGATATTGACAAGCTAGACACAGGAGGGCAACCAAGATGATCAAGGGTCTGGAAACCAATCCTTATGAGGAACAGTTGAGGTAATTGGTTATACTTAGCCTGGAAAAGAGGTGCCTGAGAGGAGATATGATAGCCACCTTCAAATATCTCAAGGGCTGTCCCATGGAAGATGGAGCAAGCTTGTTTTCTCCTGATCTGGAGGGCAGGATTTGAACCGATGACTTCAAGCTCCAAGAAAGGAGATTCAGACTAAACATCAGAAAGAACTTTCTGACAGTATGAGCTGTTCGACAGTGGCCTGGTCTCCCTTGGGAGGTTGTAGACTCCCTTTCCTTGGAGGTTTTTAAGCAGAGGTTGGATGGTCATCTGTCCTGGATGCCTCAGCTGAGATTCCTGCCTTGCAGGGGGTTGGACTAGATGACCCTTGGTCGTCTCTTCCAACTGTACGGTTCTATGATTCTATGATTCTACTTGCCTTCAGAATGGAGAAATGGCAGGGAGTCAAGAGAATGATTTGGGGAAGCAGAAAGGGGATGGGCTGGAGAGAATACTTCACACAGAGACACAGTGAAGGATTGGGTTTGAATGCCTTATGACTCCAGGATGTTGAAGGGCAGGGGAAGCGAAAAATGCATTGTCAGGGGGGAGGCAATTCACAAGATTGACTTCAATAAAGTGACTCAGTCTTTGTCTGCACATTGCAAATTATAATCCTCTTTCTCCAAGACAGACCGACTCCTGCAGTTTTCAATAGGTTGGAAAAAAGAAGGCTTTCAGTTGACAAAATTAAATGTTAGAACCAAGTTTTTGCATTGATAAGAGGTTTTGTTTCTGTCAGGGTCTCAGCCTTGATTCTATGTGGAGTTGCTGCTACGTGCGTTCTCAGGTCTCTGTGCTTTTCTATGAATAAAACGATGAGTGGCAAGGTTAAAGTTTGAGCTACTTTACTGTGATGGGCGGCGCCCTTCAGTTTTGTTGAGTGCAACTCCAACCATGCTGCCTTGAGACAAATGGAAGTCATGGCCACCAACTAAGTTGGCTTTAAAAGAAGATTAGACAAATTCATGGAGGAGAGGGCTATGGATGGCTACTAGCCAGGATGGAAATGCTCTGCTTCCACAGTTGGACGCAGCAATGCTTCTAAATACCAGCTTCTAGAAACCACAGGAGGGGAGAGAGCTCCCGTGCTTGAATCCTGCTTTCAGGTTTCTCACAGACACCTCCTTGGCCACTGTGAGAAAAGGATGCTGGACTAGTGAAGCCATTGGCTAGATCCAGCAGGCTCTTCTCAAGTTCTTGGGTTATTATCACAACTTCCTAACCATCAACAATTAAATAATCTATTTTTCAGTGTGAAGTACCGGTAGCTTCTGTTAGCATTTACCCTGCCTGGGGCAGTTTGTGAGACTGCCCCAAAGCCAGAGCAAAGCCGTGTGCGCACATCCCCGGCTACTGAGAGTCCGGTGGCGCAGTAATATGTGATTGTTCCCAGGATGAAGAACAACACACACAAGCCATTAAATAAGGCTAAACTAATTTATTGTAGTAATAGTGCAGAGAGATTCTCTGCTGCCAGCCCGAAAGACATCTTTCCAGCTCGATGTCTAGCTAGAAGAGAATGGGCACAAAGGCTCAGATTACAACAGTACAGAAATACATAAACATTCCATGTAGGAAGTGATAAGGCAACTTTCTCACGGCTCGGTGTGACAGGCAAATGTGAAACCAGCTCTCGCTGCAGCTGGAGCCGCTCGGCTGAGACAAAAATCACAACAGCTTGTAGAGTAGGGATTGAGATGAAGGCGAGACGGCTTTACCCATTTCCCACAACCCAACCCTACTTACCACCCTTTCCTTCTGATGCAAACAGATGCCATGGGAGCCTTAAAGCAGTTTGGGGGCTGGTGAAAGCGAAGGATCAAGTTCCCTGCCCACTCCAAGCCTGGGCAGTGTGTATGGAGGCCCCTGGCTGCCCAGGCAATAATGCCGAGCTGATATGAACCATAGAAAAGCAGAGCAATACATCTGGCACCAGCTCGGCTGCAAAACATGCCAGAAGGAGGTGTACAAGATGTCATCCAGCCATCTTAGAGACGGCACTCTGGATTTGTGTAGGACTTTCTCCTTAGCCTTTTCTTCTCCTGCTAGGCAGCAAGTATGGATTGTACCTCAAAGCTTTCTCCCAAAGCCTTTCTCACACATGAGTATAGCCGTTAGGCACCAGAGGTTTAGGGTCAGAGTGTTGTGATTTTTGTCCAAACCGAGCGGCAACAGCTGCGAGAAATGGTTTCACTTTTGCCTGTCTCACTGAACCGTGAGAACGTTGCCTTATCACTTCCTGCATGGAATGTTATTGTATTACTGTACTGTTGTAATTCTAGCCTTTGGGCTATACTCTTCTGGCTAGTCCTTGAGCTGAAAGGACGGCATTATGGCAGCTCCGTCTTAACGGGCTGGCAGCAGAGAATCTCTCTGCGCTATTAATACAATAAATAGCTTTAGCCTTATTTATGGCTTGTGTGTGTTGTTACTCAAGCTGGGAACAATCACATATTACTGCGCCACCGGACTCTCAGTAGCCGGGGATGTGCGCACACGGATTTGCTCTGGCTTTGGGGCAGTCTCACAACCTGCCCCAGGCCACGGTAAATCATAACACAGAGTTCCTGCACCTCCTATTTACTTTTAAGGGGTGTGTGTGCAGAAGCAGTCAGATTGCATGGAGAAAGGGCACTAGTAGCATCTTCCCAGTACTCACTGAATCTGAAACTCTACTGTAAGGTGTTCCCATGGTGGGAGACCAGGTGGGAGACCTTTGCTGATCCATCTCTCTGTGCCGAGTCCCAAATAGCCTCCATGTTTCTTCATCTGGTGAAGTAGAATGATGGAAGATTCAGGACGGAGAAAACAAAGTGCTTCTTTACAGCGAAGCCAATGTGATGTAGTGGTTAAGAGTGGTAGACTCGTAATCTGGGGAACCGGGTTCGCTTCCCCGCTCCTCCACATGCAGCTGCTGGGTGACCTTGGGCTAGTCACACTTCTCTGAAGTCTCTCAGCCTCACTCACCTCACAGAGTGTTTGTTGTGGGGCAGGAAGGGAAAGGAGAATGTGAGCCGCTTTGAGACTCCTTCGGGTAGTGATAAAGCGGGATATCAAATCCAAACTCTTCTATGGAATACTTTGCAACAAGGTGTAGCGATAGCCTCCAACTAGGACAGCTTTAAAAGGAGGTTAGACCAATTCTTGGAAGAAAAGGCTATCAATGCCCGGTTGCTGCGGTGGCTACAGTCTGTCTCCGTTGTCAGAGGCCATATGGCTCTGGATGACAATTGCTGGGAATCACAGAGTTCTGTTGCACTCTGCTGGGCTTCCCATAGGACTTTGATGGCGTCTACCACCTGATTTGATTATTGAATGTTGAAACCTTAGTTTTTGGGAGTGATTATAGAGCAGGGTATGACTGCAAATACTACTGCTCTGGTAAAGAAGGCCCAGCAGAGAATTTATTTCCTCAGACTTTTAAAGAAGAACAATCTGAGTGAGAGACTGCTGGTGTCCTTCTACCGAGGCTCCATAGAGAGCATTCTTATATACTGTATTTGTGCTTGGTTCTCCAGCTGCACAGCCAGGGAGAAGAAGATACTTCAGAAGGTCATAACCACAGCCCAAAATATTATTGGTCATCTTCTCCCATCTCTGGAAGAACTATACAGTTCGCATTGCCTTAAAAAGGTTAACAATATTTTAAAGGATCCATCTCATCCAGGATATAGTCTTTTTGCACCACTGCCTTCGGGTAGAAGATATAGAACAATTAGATCAAGAATAAATGGACTGAAGAACAGTTTCTACCCAAGAGCTATAACCATCTTAAATGCTGTAACCAGATAATATGACCTTGGAGAGCTGTGATGGGTGTATGTGTGGCTTTTTTTGGTGTGTGTGTGTTTTGTGCTGTTTTGTTTTTTCTTTCTTTCTCTTTTTACGGGATGGCATGCAATTTCATTGCACTTGTATAGCGTTGTGTTTGTACTTGTGCAATGACAATAAATTATCTTATCTTATCTTATGATGTAACAATGGAGCTTTTTCAAACAACCAAGAATAGCATCACTGAAGCAGGTGTGTGTGTGTGGGGGGGGGTGTCTTCATATATTTGTAGGAAGCCCACTAGACACACAAATGTAGGGCGAGAGTCATCAGTGGGTGAAACAATGAATGTAAATTTTGCCTTTGTACAGTAGGCTGGTTTCTGCCTTCACCCACACGCTTCTCTGTTCCCTCCATCCAGGCAAGCACAAGGCATTGTCCCGTTTCAAGGACACATTATAGCCAGGCAAAAGCACTCAAGAACAGTAAAAAAAAGTCTGGTGAGAAGGTGGTCTGGAGAGAGGGGGGTGTACTGTAAAGCTGAGATGGAGGTAAAATCTAAGGGGAGTCATAGAGGATAGTTACAGAGGCCTGGAAGCCAATTTTTGGCTCCAAGGCCTAGGGTCCCCCCGATTTAAAATATGCATATTTTGTCATTTGGTGTGTGCAAATGCACCTTACAGAAAAACTTCACAAACAGGTGTTGAAATCCCAAATCAGCAAAAGAGCAGCCCACTTCTGCAAAAGCAGCAGAAGACTACATTTGTTTCGTAAACGGAACGAACCATAATTTAATCCCTGCCTTTTGCATTAAAATAAAGTGTTCTCGCAAGTGCAAATATTCTAGGCTAATGCATTCTGCATGTGATGGTACATTTCTATTACTGAATTAATAACCTCATTTTATTAACACGCAATCTCTGGGTTCAAGTCACTCTGAGAGAGAGGGGCGGGGGGAAGGGAGAGGCAGAAAGCTAATAAGGAAAATTGGTTTGTTGCTTCTCTTGATTAAACCTCCCTTGGCTTGAGCACGGCAGGCAAGTGATTATAAGTGGATCATAATCAATAGCTCATTAATATTATCCCTGCCCACTCGTTCGCCCGCTGCGAAAATTAGGAGATGGCAAATTTCAATGGACCGAAGGGAGAATTTCTTAAAGGGGAAAACAGTCTCGGGGTTGTCAGAAATGTTTGCTCTGAAACCCTTGAAAGAAAAGTGTGTGATGGAGGGCAATTCTGGAGCTGCCATTCAGCTGCACTGCACCAATAGCAACCATAACAATTAATGTAAATCATAGCTGCTCTCAGCCATCATGTTTAAGCTCAGCCTCTGAGCTCTGCACCCACTCATCTCTCAGGTAGACCCCTGCCTGGAAGGAGTGGGTGTCTGACAATGAGGGACAGTAGGCCACTTGCATCTCGGAGACAGAAATGGAACAAATATCAGCATGGGTTAAACATTTGAGTGGTGCAAGAAAATGTTCTATGGCCTCAAATGAACTCAAAAGGGGTCATTATTGTTGGTTTTTTATTATTATAAAAAAAATAGAGCCACCTATGCGTTTTCTTAGCCTTATGCCTTACCCCCTATCCCACGGCATTTACCCCCCAAAAGCAATGCTTGAGAGTGCACAGTTAGCTTGCCCAATTGACATTGTGAGCTATTTTGAGTCAAGTTTTCTTTCAGTTTACAGGTGACAATTGCATAGCTACTAGCATGTGGGACGTACCCCTTTGTGAAAACTGTTCCTTCAACAGTGGGAATTTTGTCCTTCTAAGCCAAAATTGCATTTATGAAGGAGAAAACTGTAAACTCTTAGAGGTGAAAATGTACATGCAGTGTGTAATCTATGAGAGCTGAGTTCAAGTTTTGCATCTGCCACAAAATCATGGTGTGATCCTTTGCCACCGGCCTGGAGAGAACATTAAGACTTAGCATCATAAGAGAGCCAGTGTGGTGTAGTGGTTAAGAGCAGTGGACTCGTAATCTGGGGAACCGGGTTCGCTTCCCCACTCCTCCACATGCAGCTGCTGGGTGACCTTGGGCTAGTCACACTTCTCTGAAGTCTCTCAGCCCCACTCACCTCACAGAGGGTTTGTTGTGGGGAAGGAAGAAGGGGAAGGAGAATGTTAGCCGCTTTGAGACTCCTTCGGATAGTGATAAAGCAGGATATCAAATCCAAACTCTTCTTCTATAACAGAGAGCCAGTGTGGCACAATGGTTAGAGTGTTGGACTATAACCTGGGAGATCAGGGTTCAAATCCCCACTATGCCATGAAGCTCACCTTGGGCCAGTCACCACCTCTTAGCCTAACCTACCTCGCAAGGTTGTTGTGAGGATGAAATGGGGAGGAGGGGAACCACGGGCACCACCTTGAGCTCCTTGGAAGATAAAGGTGGTCTATAAATGTAATAAATGCGTACATAATAAATAAGACAACAGAGTTCAGAGCACCCTACGTATAAATTATTGCTTGTGAGATAACTCAGTGTTGTTGCCTCTATGTTGCAGATTAACGACTGAAAACATGACTTCTCTAAGGCCACCATATGGAGGTACCTAGGGGTGGTGACAGGGATGTGAAAGGAAGTGGCAGAGTTGTCCCCATTCTCCATCTCATACAATAGTAATTAAAGGAATACAGTGACACTAGAAATTGGTGAAACTGTCAATTTTGGTTTCTTGGTTTTCCCCAGTTCTATGTTCAGTTTCAAAATTGGTTTCTAATTCCTCCTCCGCCGAAAAGTCCTCATGAAAATTTATCAGTATTTTAGTGAGAATTTCACCTGATGTTCACATGTTGACTGGCTGGCTCAGTTGGCTAAAGCGTGGGGCTGATAATGCCAAGGTTGCAGGTTCAACCCCCATATGGAAGAGCTGCATACAGTGGTACCTCTGGTTACGTACTTAATTTGTTTTGGAGGTCCGTTCTTAACCTGAAGCACCACTTTAGCTAATGGGGCCTCCCCCTGCCACTGCGCCGCCGCTGCCCGATTTCTGTTCTCCTCCTGAAGCAAAGTTCTTAACCCGAGGTAATATTTCTGGGTTAGCAGAGTCTAACCTGAAGCATATGTAACCCGAGGTACCACTGTATTCTGCATTACACGGGGTTGGACTGGATGATCTTCAGGGTCCCTTCCAATACAGTGGTACCTCAGGTTACATGCGCTTCAGGTTACATACGCTTCAGGTTAAGAACTTTGCTTCAGGATAAGAACAGAAATTGTGTTCTGGAGGCGCAGCGGCAGCGGGAGGCCCCATTAGCTAAAGTGGTGCTTCAGGTTAAGAACAGTTTCAGGTTAAGAACAGACCTCTGGAATGAATTAAGTACTTAACCAGAGGTGCCACTGTATACACCCATTTGCAAAACTATTTCCCTTAACATAATACATTTGTGTATGTTATTTTCACTAGCATATGCATTTTCATGCACACATTGTCCTCTTATTCGTACACGTTACTTGGCTGGAGAACTATATTGCAAAATTTGGATAGTAGTGCAATTTTCAAGGGTAGTTGTGTTTCGACTCTTGTATTGTCTAGTCATCTCCCGCTTGGGCTACTGCAATGCAATCTACATGGGGCTACCTTTGAAGGTGACCCGGAAACTACAACCAATCCAGAATGCGGCAGGTAGGCTGGTGACAGGGAGTGGCCGCAAAGATACATAATATTGGGAGGGGAGCAGCAGGAAGAAGCACCAGGGGAGAGACAGCTGACAGAATCAGTTTCTTTGGAAAGCATTACTGAAACCCCCCTCCCAGGACCAGGCGTGCATTGAGAGTAGTAGAACAGAAAGCTCAGAGGCAGAAAGCACAGATTAGTTGGCGCAGGGATGACTTATGATAGGCGAGACGGAGGGGGTGGGACTTTACTCGGAGCAACGCCATTATCTGAGAGGTGGCATCATCCGTCTCTCTCTGTGAATATTGAATAAAATACCATGGTAAGAACTTATTGTTTCCCCATTTCTGGCTGCCAGTCGTGAGGGGAGGGGGATTGGATCCCTGAAGCCTGACAAATACAGATCTCTGAGCAGAGGTGTTACATGCAGACAGGGTCTCGTTCTCAGCTCTCTGCAACATTCTGCACCAACAGCAACTTCTGCATCAAGGGTGAGGGAAGACCCAAATACAATGCACTGCAGAAATCCAATTTTGAAGTCACCAGTGCCTGGCCTACTGCGGTCAAGAGGATGTGGAGAACGGAACTTAAGCTTGGAAAAATGAGGAATCGAGAGTAACCAGAATTGACATACTATTCATTCACCTGTTGTGAACACCACAGTGCAGAGGTGGTCAGCCCCACAGTTTCTGAAAAGCCTTTTAGGGCTGGCAAATTTGGACAAAGCTACATTTTCTGTGCCTGATCTCTGCTGCACCATCCATAGTGGTGGTTAGAGTATCAGACTAGGACCTGGGAGACCACGGCAGTGGCATAGCGTGGGTTGCCAGAGCCCGGGGATGCATAGAGGGGGTGGGAGGGAAATGGATGGAGTATGCATGTACATTCAACACCTAACAGCATCTGTGCCACCCAGGAGATTGCAGCCACAGAGGCAGGAACAGAAGAGTTGTTCTGTTGTCTGGAGCGGTCACTTCCTGGTTCACATGGAAGCACCATTTTCAACGGAGTTCAGCGACGGAAGTGCACGGCTGTATTGAGGCAGCACTGGGTGTTGAAGCTTTGCGCCCCCTAACAAATTTTGCACTGGGGGCAACCGCCCCACACTACACCACTGGACCAGAGTTCAAGTTCTCACTCACTGGGTGACCTTGGGCCAGTCTCTGCATCTCTCAGTCTCACCTACCTCACAGGGCTGTTGTGGAGATGAAAGGATGAGGGGCAGAACTATGTACGGCACCTTAACCTCCTTAGAGGAAAAGGTGTGTGGTGTGGTGTGGTGTGGTGTGGTGTGGTGTGGTGTGGTGTGGTGTGGTGTGGTGTGGTGTGGTCTCTCTCTCTCTCTCTCTCTCTCTCTCTCTCTCTCTCTCTCTCTCTCTCTCTCTCTCTCTGTGTGTGTGTGTGTGTGTGTGTGTGTGCAATAAATAAAAAAACCATTTTTAATTGCTCCTGTTGCCCTGTTTTCAGTTTTTCTGAGCCAGCTTCCATCTGCCTGCCCCACTTCTCTTTCCACACTCTCTGCAACCCGTCTATTTTCCCTCCAGCTTTCTCCTGTCAAATCTGCCATCTGCCTTTCTCTTCCCTTCCTGGTACTTCCGGCTCCCCCCATCCATCTCCATTTCTGTCTCCCTCACCTTCCTTTTATTAGAAGTGCTGGAGGAACAGTTGCCATGGTATCAGCCAGATATTCCCCAGGAAACCCAAAAGGAAAGCCCTCTTCCATTTGCTGTCTCTCCCCCTTTGAGAGACAAAAGCAGCCAGCATGCAAGAGAAAGGGGTTGGAATGGCGCCAAAACTGGTGGAGGAAGGAGGATAGGCAAAAGTGAATGATAGAATTGTAGAGCTGGAAGGGTCATCAAGTGCAACCCCCTGCAATGTAGGAATCCTAAAGAATTTAGGATTCCTAAAGGATCCCTGACAGGTGGTCATCGAACCTCTATTTAAAAACCTCCAATGGAGGATAACCCACAACCTCTTGAGGAAGTCCACTGTTGAACAGCTCTTACTGTCAGAAGGTTCTTCCTAATATATAGTTGGAATCTCCTTTCTTGTAATATGAATTCATTGGTTCTGGGCTTACCCTTGGGAGCAGCAGAAAATAAGCCTGCTCCTTCTGCCATGTGACATCTCTTTCAGTGCTGGAAGATGGCCATCATATTACCTCTCAGTCTTCTTTCTGAGATGGTTCTCAAGAGAAGATAACAATTCTCAGTTGGGTTGGGACACAGGCAGTGGAGTCATCCATTTAAATGCTATCTCAACTGTGAATGGATTTGACTGCTCTTAGGGAAGTCACTCACTAGGAACCTCAGTTTTCCCTGTCTGTGCAATGGGTGCAACATAAGCCAGCACCACACAGTTAAGGTAAGCAGAGGCTCAACTGTATGTTTCAGGGTTTGCACCCATTTCAGGATTTGAAGGCTCTCATTTGGATCAGTCTATTTCCAGTCCAGTTTTCCTTTCACACCTGTTCTTATATCAGTCTCTGAAATCCGTTTTATTTTGAAATCTTCATTATTAAGAGTCACAAATATTTATGTGGTTCAAAGCACCACTCACACACGAAGCCCACTGGGTGACCTTGAACGAGTCACTTACTCTCAGTCTAACCTACTTCACAGGGCTGCTGTGAGTATAAGATGTGATTAGGATAACTTTGAGCTCCATGGAGGAGTTTTCTATGTGTAATTAACAAATATACACATTGATGCAAAATAGTGAATCAGGCCAGGTCATACTGAAATTCACAAACACTGGATTCCTGAAGCTGCCTGGTCTCAGACAAGACTCCACAGTTGACTTGCTGGAAAAGAACATAAGATTGTCCTTTCTTGGAGGTTTCTGAGCAGAAGTTGGATGGTCACCTGTCATGGATGCTTTAGCTGAGATTCCTGCACTGCAGGGGCTTAGACTGGATGACCCTTGGGATCCCTTCCAACTCTACAATTCTATTATTCTAAGCACCTTCTGGATCAGGCCAATGGCCCATCTAGTCCAACATCCTGTTCTCATGGTGACCAACCAGGTGCCCCAAATCAGGATTCAAGCACAAGAGCCCTCTCTCCCTCCTGTGGTTTCTAACAACTTGTATTCAGAAGCATTGCTGCCTCCAAAGTGATCTGTCCAGCAACCACTGAGATGCACATCTCCTAGAATAAATGCCTATAGCATTTTAAACCTGGGTGAATCGATCCATTTTGCTAGGCGTGTTCACCTGATCTATTTTGCTGCCCCTTTAAGGAGTCTCAATTCTGTAACACGAAGGGGTTTAGCCGAGTCAGCTAACGTTCCTGGGAGAAGCAAGTTCCCTGGTGCCCAAAGTAATGGCAGAAATGCTGAATCAGTAACTGAGCTCCTAAGCTGTGTTGGGGTGTTCTTTCTTCCACAAAATTAGCATCACATGGAGATAGAATGGGACCATTCGACCCGGCCTGGTCCTAGGATGTCTATGACACATTAGGAGCATATCTGCAGCAGTGGGGAAGCATGCTGGATGCATGAAAGATTCCCCCATAAGCTAGAAATCTGCCCACTCAGGGTTCCAGATTATAGGGACAGTCTATATACCTTTGATAGGGCTTCCTTCTGCAGATGTGGACTTGTGGCCAGTGTGGGATGGGGTGTCTTTCCCTGTCTTCTCGCCCTCAGATGTTAATTCATCGCTCTCTTCACATGCGGACTGCATATTCGGGGAAGGGCTTTAACTCAGTTGAAGAGCACCTGCTTGGCATTCAGAATGTCCCAGGTTCAATTCCTGGCATAGGAACAGACCTCTGACCCACCACATGGTCCACCTCCCTCTCAAAAGCCCCAGGGAACAAAATCACATTTTCAGAGACCCCTACAAAAAAAACCAAAACCAAACCAAAAAACAGAGAGAGGGACCTGGAATTCAGTTAAACTCTACAGAATAATCCTCCGCTCCAACATCCCTTCCCCAAATAAGACGCTGCATGTCCAAGAGTCCATCGCAAAGGGCACAACCTGTATCGAAAATTCGCAAAGCAGAAATTGCCAGGTTTGGTCCCCTAGCAAACCTAGGCCACCTGTCACCCCACAACCAGACACCCTAGAGAAAAGAGACTCTGTGTTCCTCCAGGGGAACCTGAAAGACCCAATGCAAATTCAGCCATGTGGTTATGTTTGATTGACTGATTCCACCCAGAACAGAGGCAAAGCAAATCGTGCATTTTGGGGAGTGGGAAGGAGGGAGGGGGTGTCCTGGTAAGTACTCACCAAGTTACATAACCCTCCAACCTTGCTTAGTAAGCTCCACGGAGCAGCCCCCCATCCTAAAAATGTATCATCACCACTCTGTCATCCAAGTCCTGCATCTGAATGACGGGCTGGAGTTCCGGAGGGAAAGCACACACACACTGCCTCAATCTCCTTTTCTAGAAAGGGAATCTCTTTATCTCCTGGTTATATAAACCCCCGATGTCCTTTTATGGTTCGGCTTCCTGCTTCATCAACGAGTGTGAGCTTCATCTGCGTCTGTGGGCTGCACCGTGTGATTAAGCAACTGATTCAAGCTTAGTAATTGGCAAGCTTTGCGATGGGTGGACTTAATTGGCTGGAAACCCTGGAAGGGTATGACTCTCCCCCCCCCCGTTTTAACCTGCAGCATATTGACAGCTCCCCCCTCCCCCCAAAAAACCCCACATGTATGGTTACGATTGCATAACAGAAAACGGCTGGAGGCAAAATTCCCACCTCCCATTTGGAAAATAAAACCATGTCCCTTTCCACTTTGCTCTGCCATTGACCCCTTAGCCTCTAATAGTGAGGGGGTTGCACAGGTGTGGGTAGCTGTGAGTGTGTCATGTGGGGGGGGCAGGTGGGTGAGCAACCCACAGCTGGCCAGTGGAGGGTGTGTGACACAGGGAGCTTTTAAGCCATCTCCCTCGTGTGACGGGGTCTTTCGTGGTGTGAGGACTTTTGCAAAAAAGGACCTTCCTGGATAAAGGGCCGAGAAATGAATAAGACCTTTTCTTTGGGGGAAGTGGAGAGGGGGGAGGAAGGGGGAGCTGAAAGGGGTGAGGAGGAAAGGTAGGAATTACTCATCCATCCATCCAACTGTCTCCAGAACCTTTAAAGTGCTTCTCGCCTCAAGTCTGGGGGTGTGTGGAAGGGGGTGGGAGAAGCTATAGAGAGCAGGGGAGGGCGAGGGAGAAAGAGATGCTTGCCAGGAGCTGTGTTTTCCACTGAATCTTTCTCCTCCAATCAGTGGCAAGATGCCGATGAGCACAGAGGCTTGGCTACACCCACATAGGGAGGTGTGTGGTGTATAAGTATTGGGATCCGTCTGAGCTAGTGGCACATCACAGAGAGAAGGCAAATAGCTCTCTGTTTCCCAGCAAAGCAGAGGAGAGAGAGATTCAGACACTTGTTAGTGTGAAGTTCTAGGAAGACTCAAAAGCAGGGAATCAGCAGCAGGAGCGACAAAGGCAACAGCGGAGAGCATTGTCACTTGCTGGGGAAGTTCTCGGCAGCTCAGCTCGGGGATAAAGGACTCCTGGAGACGGAGGAAGGACCAGACACTGAAGAGAACTTTTTTTTTTGTCCTGGACTTTGGCTGTAGCAGAAGGGCAGTTGGACGGCAAGACTTCCCAGGGTGATTTTCTTGATTTGGTTGTGTTTGTAATTTGCAGGGGAAACAGGCAGTCCTTTTCTGGACTGGGTGGTTGCGACTTTTGGAGAGAGTCTGTCAAAGGGGCGAAAAAGCTTGATTAGCCCACAGCTAGGAAGCATGCAGTTGGACAACATCAACCAGGTGAACCTCCACTCTTTCCAGGGCCACCGTGGCGTGGCCAATAACAACAAGCCCAATGTGATCCTCCAGATAGGGAAGTGCAGGGCGGACATGCTAGACCACGTCAGGAGGACCCACCGGCACCTCCTGACCGAGGTGTCAAAGCAGGTGGAGCGGGAGCTGAAAGGCCTGCAGAAGTCGGTGGGGAAACTTGAGAACAACCTTGAGGACCATGTCCCCTCAGCTGCTGAGAACCAGAGGTGGAAGAAGTCCATCAAGGCCTGCCTGTCTAGATGCCAGGAGACCATTGCTCACTTGGAGAGGTGGGTCAAGAGAGAGATGAATGTCTGGAAGGAAGTGTTCTTCCGCCTGGAGAAGTGGGCTGACCGGCTCGAGTCTGGTGGGGCGAAGTACTGCCATGGGGACAACCACAGGCAAACTGTCTCGGTAGGGGTGGGAGGGCCAGAGATCAGGCCCAGTGAAGGGGAGATTTATGATTATGCCCTAGACATGAGCCAGATGTATGCCCTGACACCTCCTCCTTCCGGGGATGTCCCTATCGTGCCTCAGTCCCATGATTCCTACCAGTGGGTCTCTGTCTCAGAAGATACTCCACCTTCCCCGGTGGAGACCCAGATTTTTGAGGACCCCAGGGAGTTCCTGACTCACTTGGAGGACTATCTGAAGCAGGTGGGTGGCACTGAGGAGTACTGGCTCTCTCAGATTGAGAACCACATGAATGGGCCGGCCAAAAAGTGGTGGGAGTACAAGCAGGACTCCGTCAAGAACTGGCTGGAGTTCAAAAAGGAGTTCCTTCAGTATAGCGAGGGCACCCTGACCAGGGATGCCATCAAGAGAGAGCTGGATCTCCCTCAGAAGGATGGGGAACCTCTAGATCAGTTCCTCTGGCGCAAAAGGGACCTGTACCAGACCCTTTACGTTGATGCTGAGGAGGAGGAGGTCATCCAGTATGTGGTAGGGACCCTCCAGCCCAAACTCAAACGCTTCCTCAGCCACCCTTACCCCAAAACTTTAGAACAGCTGATTCAGAGGGGCAAGGAAGTTGAGGTCAACTATGACAACTCTGAGGAGCCCAGTCCCCAGAGGACCCCTGAGTTAAGGGACTCATTGGAAAGCCTCCCTCCCTCCACCAATGATAGTCCTGTTACTAGTGATGGAACTCAACCCGAGGTTTCCGTCCCACCGACCACAGTGATATGAGCAGAGTAGTGTGAAACAGGTATGACAGGTATGACAGGGGGTTGGTGGATTATTTAGGAAGGTGGTTTCCTTTCATCTGAGAACTTCAGCCATGATGGGTCTGAATATACACTCAGCCTAATGACCGGTAGGAGGAAAATTGAATTTTCTTCAAGATCAACCATGCTGAGAGCGTGGCTAGCCTGAATCACTCAAGATAGTTCAAGCTGGATAATGGATGGCTCTTTTGAGGATTTCTTTTTAAAAAGCCATTGCAAGGACTGGACTATGTCAGAAAGACAAACCAGCCTCTTTGTCGTGGCAGAGGCAGCCACACCTCCTGGGGCACAGCTTCCCAGGGAATTTCATCGGGCGTGACAGAAGGATTTCCTTCTCGCTCTCATCAGTCCTTTCCTTCAAGGTGCTTTTCCTTCCAGACATTCTCCTCCCCGCTTCTGGGGACCATCAGTGGACTTTCACTAACTCTCTTGAAAGCTATTGGTTCCCCCCTCTTTCTCCTGCTTCTTCCAACTTTTCAGCTGAGCTCCAAACAGATTGGGAAAGGGGACTTTTAGCAAGTTTGGGGAGGTCCTGAAGAACGTCAGCAGGAGTTTCAGCCATCAAATTAACCCATCCCCTGCTCTCACCCAACTCTCATGTTTTCATCTCCAAGTGGACCTCTGGATTCTCTTTGGCTTTGACTTGGGCATTCAGGTCTTTCAGCTCCAGAAGGATCATCAGCCACACATTCAACAGTGGCCATGAGCCTGATGCTTTGCTCCTCTAGATTTTGGGAGGATAGGGGTTTGCAAGGGTGGGGTGCCTACGTCTCACATCAAGATGCTAAATAGAAAGAACAAAAAGCACTCCAAAGTTGTACAGGGGTTAGTTTCCTAGAATTTTTTTTTTTTTAAGTTGCATACAAACACAACTTGAATTAAGAAGTCGTGCCACCCTAATCTCTGCATAAAGAACGTTAAACGGCTTTTCCCAATGCTGAGAAGCAAAAGACAGGCAACTTTGAGAAACTTTGGTAGTTGGAGAGAGGAGACAGAACATGAAGCATGAAGTCTCTGCTACAGAAAGTCTGCGCCCTCTACAGTTGTAGAACTGAAGTAAGGAACCAGCCTTTTTAGAATGGCTTGCTAGTCCATATGACTAGAAGAAGGCAGAACTCGCACGGAGACCTGCTCCTGGTTCCATTGATGCAAGACAAGCAGTGAAGAGCAAGATATCACCCCAACCGTTCTGAGAGCCTTCAGGGTGCGACTTCTTCCCACAGGCTACAGGTAAGATACAAACCTTCCCGGCTCATTGATTTTATGCCAGTAGGATTGACAAATACAGTCTTTAAACTTGGAGAAACAAAGTTCAGCTGTATCAAAGTCAGATATGGGTGGGTAGGGATAAGCAGGGAAGTGGAAAGATGCCATTTCCAAACAGGGCTTATGAACTATGGTCCATGTTAATTTGCAGAAGAGATGCTTAAATCTAGGACTGATGTTGCAAGGAGAAAGCAAATAGCTTTAGAGAGGCTGTATGGACTTGGGTTAGTGAAATCTCTCTCTCCCCCCCCCCCCCCGCCATTAGCAGGAGTAGTCAGCATGGTGCACTCTAGATGTTGCTGGACTTGATGGGGCTGCTGGCAGTTGTAGTCCAATAACATCTGGAGGGCACCTCGTTGGATGTCCCTAGAGTTAGAAGAAACCCCAGCAGTTGCCTAACCTAATCTCCCTATCCGTATACTTGAGAGCTGACTTATCATTCCGCCTTTCATGTTCTGGATAGGGGAAGGCTCTCTCTCTTTTAGCACCCTATCAGCTTCCAAGTATGATTCCCCCCGCACCCTTCTCCAGCATCATTTGAGTGGTTTGCAGAAAGCAAAAAGTGTCAGTTCTTTCTGTTTCTGAAAGAGCCAAAAGATAAACAGGGAGAATTCAGTCCTAGAGAACAGGCAGATCTCCAGCTGCCATGCATAAGCGTATGCCCAGCTATGGACAGTCTGCTGTCAGAGTGATGCTCATTCAGACAAAGAATGCTGCTGGAGCTCACAGAGAGAAGGGGAACAATAGCTAATGCAAAGGTATATTGTGTTGCTGAAGCTGATCTGGCTCACAGCTCATGTTCCGCTTTTTGTTTTGTTTTTTTGTTGCAGTGACTCATTCAAAAGTGGTTGGGAGCGAAGGACTTCTTGAATTGCATGTGGAGCAGAGACGGAGGCAGAGAGGCGGCTCAGAAAGTCCCATCATGCAATAGGGCTGGTTGGACGTCAGATTCCAAAAAGCTCCTGCAGCTCTTGTTCAGAGATCACTTGGAGAAGGTAAATAGCTGTCTGCAGTCACGGCTCAATTCCAGTCCAACCCCAGCAGATGCCAGCTTCTAAATGCCCATTGTACCTATTAATCCTTCCCATTCAAAGAATACACTTAGTTTCCTGTGTTCTGAGACGCTGCTTTGCAACTATGACGTTGTAAATTCCCCTTTGTTTGGCGATTGTTCAGCACTCTGTTTCCATAGTGGCTAAAGAGATGCCCATTGGCAGGGCCGGCGCGTCCATTTAGGCGATCTAGGCAGTTGCCTAGAGCGCCAAAATGGAGGGGGTGCTGGCCAGCCTGCCCCCCGCCGCCCGCCGCCGCCCCAACCAGTGGCGGAGCAAGCAGCTTGGGGCGAAAACCGCGGCGGCGGGGGCACCAAAATGGAGGGGGCACTGGCCAGCCTGCCCCTCGCCCCCCGCCGCTGCCCGGTGCCGCCCCAACCAGCAGCGAAAATCGCTGCGGCGCGAGGCACCCGGCAGGGCAGGGGGCGGGACATCGTACGTCATGCGCAATGACGTCACGTGGCCCGCCCCCTCGCCTAGGGCGCCAAAATCCGTGGCACCGGTCCTGCCCATTGGAAGTTCACAAGCAGAACCTGAGTGCAGCTGCTCTTCAACCACCTGCCATTCCCAGCAGCTGGTATTTCAAGGTCCAATTCCTCTGACAGCCCAAACCTCCATAGATCTTCTCTCCATTTTCTTAACTCACCATCTAACCTTCACATTCCTTTATTGCAGGAAGTTCTTGTCCTTCTGAAGATGGAAAGAGTCAGCTCCTTGATTGCTTGAGTCATCACTCCCATGTTGGCAAGCAGCTGGCACCTATGAAAGTGCATCTCAGAAAGATCGACATCTGGAAGAAAATGCCAACCGTGCTAACGTGCCAGAAAAGATGCTTCAGCTACGAGGGCAGAGAAAAGGCACATCTATACGTGATGCAACCAGCAAAGGGGGAAAACGTGTTCAAGGGACCACACGCATTGCGGAAACTGCAAAGACTCAAAGTGACAACTATAGCAATATGATTTATGGGATTGGGGGCATGAAGGGTGGCTGATGGTCTGAAGAAATTGAATGTAGGACCTCACTAAGAAAGGGGATACTGTAACTGGGGTGTTGCTTATTGATTGTAACTGGGGGTGACAGTGAGAGTTTTGTGGGGAGGGGCAGGGAGGTAAGGTAAAAATTAATTTCCTGTTCAGATTTTCTAAGAGCTCAGTCCACAATATCCTGAGAACTCTACTGGCCAAAGAGAACTCCACTGTCCAGTCAAAGTTGAAGATTTTTTGAACACTTTTATGTTCAGAAAAGCATATTGGAATCAAATATGTTTGGCTGAATGGCCAGGTGGGTGCAGTAGCCTTAGGACAGCTGGCAATCAGGTACGAGATGAGTGGGTATGTCCAGCATCTCACACAGGCCAGAAGAACCACAAGGAAGTCAATTTCTTTGGCTGCTCGGCTGCTCCCATTTTTCTTTCTTTCTTGAGCTAACTAGGAAGCAAAGACATGCACACCATTGTATGCAGTGTGCATTTAACAAAAACTTTTTTTGATGTTCAAAGAAGTTTCGCTTCATTTTCCACCTGTCAAACAGGTTGGGTTGGAGATGGTTTTGGATTTTAGTTTCTTCTTTCTTCCAAAACTACTTGGCCTACAGCTCTTGTGTAGGTTCTGACTGTCTACAAATGTATGTCAATGTGCCAAATCATTTCATATTGCCATATTCTGATATCTTCCAGCTCACGGCTAAGAAGGTGCTAAACACCTTTAGCTGTCTAAAGAAGAATATTCAGGGACAGGACAATTACATTAAAAAAAAAAAAGAATGCTAACCTGAAGAAGATGGTGGACTTTCAGAGAGTCCTAAATATAATTTTCTTCTATCTCTTGACCACCACCCCACTAACTCTGCAGGCATTAATTGGGATGGCACCTATGTGACATCATAGTTCTGGGGTTCTTTAGGGAGTGGACCAATAAGATCACTGTCTTTTACACTACATTACGCTTCTAACCAATGGGAGCTTGAGCTGTAGCGCCACTTGCTAATTCACCATCAAGTTCTCATTGAGAGATTTGATGGTGTTTCTCTCGCGAGGGAGAAGGTTATGTGTGTGAAATATGTATGTGAAACCCAAACCCAACCCTGTTCATTGTGTTCCATTATTCCAAGAAAGCTGTTTTCTATTTCTGGTTTTATTTTCACTATTGAGCGTTCATCAGTTCTCTGTGGGTTGCACAGAAGGTGAACTTAAGAATTGTGTCGATTAATGGGCTTGGGGATTCAATATTCAACGTATGCCCAAACCACTTGACTCTCTTCTGATTGTACGAGGCCACTTATTCCTCATGGTATCACTTTGGTGGTGAAACATAAGAGGCTGTGTCAGCCCCTGCTTTTGATAGAAACAGATAAAAATAAAACAAAGACAGCATTCTTCAGCTGCAAAGCAATTGTAGCAAAGTCTGTTCATAGCAAGAAAATGTTTGGTTCTTCTTTTTTGTAGATTTCTATAATAAAAGATTGTGATAACTGACTAAAACAACCCCAGTCCTGACTCTCATTCATCCTTGCCACACAATTTCTCTGTTGAAAGCTTGGGATTACAAGGGCACAGGTTGCAAGCTTTAGACTAGTTTGCTTTTCCTGTGCAGTTTAGCTGGGCTTACAGCAGAGGCATACCTAAGGGGAAGTGAAACGGGACCCAGGTGGGGGTGCAGGCATGGGGGCAACGGCAAAAAATCACTTATCAGCCTATGAATAAGTGCATGACTTATATGTGTGCAGTGCTGCAGCGTTGCTGTCATGGCGAGATCAAACGTGAGAGAAGCTTTCCACCCTTCCTCTTCACCTTGTCCTCCCTCTGGATGCTTTGAGTCCTTGCTTGTAGTAATTTCTAATGTGGCTATTGTGGTAAAGTGATTTATTCTCTAGGAGGTGCTGCCCTTGTCAAGAGCACAAGGGACTCTAGGTTACTGGCTCGCTTTGTTCATGCAGCCAGCAGAAGGTTGAATTCTTGGCAGTGTCTCCAGTTTTAAAAAATCAGGTAGCAACAGGTGATGGGGATGATTCATTCTCTGCCTGACACTGCGGAAACCACTGCCAGTCGAAGCAGAAGAAGAAGAAGAAGAAGAAGAAGAAGAAGAAGAAGAAGAAGAAGAAGAGTTTGGATTTGATATCCCGCTTTATCACTACCTGAAAGGAGTCTCAAAGCGGCTCACATTCTCCTTTCCCTTCCTGCCCCACAACACACACTCTGTGAGGTGAGTGGGGCTGAGAGACTTCAGAGAAGTGTGACTAGCCCAAGGTCACCCAGCAGCTGCATGTGGAGGAGAGGAGACGCGAACCCGGTTCACCAGATTACGAGTCTACCGCTCTTAACCACTACACCACACTGGCTCTGGAGTGAGGAACCTTTTCTTGAGATCAAGGGTTGCCTTGCTTTCTGGGCAACTTCCTGAGGTGTGAGGGGTCACAGGCAAAGGTGGATGGATTTATTTTGTACACACACAAACACTTCTCTGTATTCTCCATCCAGACACACAAACAACACTTTCAGAGCTCAGGGACACAACCCAGCTAGATAGAAGTGCTCTAGGAGGGTGTAAAGGTAGCGCACGGGCTTCCTCAATCTTCTTAAGAAGATGGCGCCTCTAATTTGTAGTGCAGTTGTGGACTACACTGCAGAGCTGACTTGGAGGGCATGGAAAGAAGTGCCCTATTCTTGTGGAGTGGTTGACCAGATGGCTTGACTATGCATCTCGATATTATGATCCTATGAATAACTCTTGTTACAACTGACCACCAGGACAGATAAGAGAAAGCCCATATCTATGCAGTGGATAGTTAAACTATGGAACTCACTCTCACAGGGGGAAGCGAACACCGCCATCTTGGATGGCTTTGAGAGAGGCTTGGACAAATTCATGGAGGAAGAAGGGTATTGATGGTTACTAGTCATGATGGCTATGCTCTGCCTCCATAGTTGAAAGCAGAAATGCTTTTGAATACCAGTTGCCAGAAACTACAGGAGGGGAGATTGCTTTTGTGCTCAGGTTCTGCTTCACAACTTCCCTCTGGCATTTGTTTGGCCACTGTGAGAGCAGGATGGTGACTAGATGGACTATTGGCATAATCAAGCAGGGTTTTTCTTATGCGCAGTGGGCACAGGTTATCACTTCTGATTGCTCTTAGGGCCTCCTGAGCATTACTTGAGTTCTTTAACAGATGACATTTGAACTTAAGGCCTGATCTGTGAACATATGGAACTGCCTTATGCCAAATTAGAACTTTGCTTTATCTAACCCTGTACTGTTTTTTTTTGGGGGGGGGAGAGGGGGTGGGCAGGTGTGGGGGATTTCCTGGTCCTGAATGGGGTAACTGTGCCCCTGAAGGACCAGGTGCACAGCCTGGGAGACATTTTGGACTCACAGCTGTCCATGGAAGCACAGGTCAATTCTGTATCCAGGGCAGCTGTCCACCAACTCCATTTGGTATGCAGGCTGAGACCCTACCTGCCCGCGCACTGTCTCACCAGAGTGGTGCATGCTCTGGTTATCTCCCGCTTGGACTACTTCAATGTGCTTTGTGTAAGGCTACCTTTGAAAGTGACCTGGAAACTACAACTTATCCAGAATGCAGCAGCTAGACTGGTGACTGGGAGCGGCCGCCGAGACCATATAACACCAGTCCTGAAAGACCTACATTGGCTCCCAGTACGTTTCCAAGCACAATTCAAAGTGTTGGTCCTGACCTTGAAAGCCCTAAATGGCCTCAGCCCAGTAGACCTGAAGGAGCATCTCCACCCCCATCGTTCTGTCCAGACACTGAGGTCCAGCTCTGAGGGCCTTCTGGCGGTTCCCTCACTGCGAGAAGCAAACCTACAGGGAACCAGGCAGAGGGCCTTCACGGTAGTGGCACCTGCCCTGTGGAAGGCCCTCCCATCAGATGTCAAAGAGATAAACAACTACCTGACATTTAGAAGACATCTGAAGGCAGCCCTGTTTAGGGAAGTTTTTAATGACTGATGTTTTAATGTATTTTTAATCTTTGTTGGAAGCAGCCCAGAGTGGCTGGGGAAACCCAGCCAGATGGGTGGGGTACAAATAATAAATTATAATTATAATAATTATTATTCCATCCCAACTGGCAGCAGATCTCCAGAATCTTCCCCAGCCTTTCTGCCATTGATGCCTCTCGACAGGGGATGCTAAGGTCTGATTGTTAAGTATGTGGCTCTGCATGAAGCTACTGCCTCCTTCACACTATATAAACAAAACCTTCAGCCTTCCTCCTCTGCCGCCCCTCAGCTGAGTTGTCTCATCTGTTGAATCATAAATCTACTACAAGCAGAAAGGTCTGTGATCTCCAGTTCTTCTGCCATCTGTGGAGGACCCGTTGGTGGGAGGGACCCATCTGGTTCTGATTCACTGAAATTAGCCATGCTCAAGATGCACTTTCTGGCCTTCTGTATCCAGTCCCCCCCCCCTTCTCTTGCCCTCTGTTGAAATCTTGTTCCCGGCAACATCTCCCAACCCCAGATTGGCCATCCTTTTGCTATAGCAGCTGCCTCTGGGCTACTAAGGTATTTTTATTTGTTTCATGGTAATCCTACCCATTGGGATGACCAGGATCTGGCATGGGACAATAGGGGGCCAAAAGAACCCAGATCCAGACCTTAATCTGAAGGGGTGGTGCACAGTTTAATATGAGTTTTAAACAGTGCTGTTAGTCTAGAAAAAGAGGTGCCAGAACTCACCATGAACACCTCCCTTGTTCCCTTATAATGGCAATGGGATCCACCTGAGAGGTGCCGGAACTGAGTTCCTGTGAGTCCTGGCTGAAAAAAAGCCCTGGTTCTAACCTTAATTAAACATATGGTCAGGAGAGGAAAGGAGACTTCTCCCCGCTCTGCTTGCTCTTTTGACAGTCTCAGGTTGCTCTAGGTCAGTGATGGCTAACCTTGACACTCCAGATGTTTTGGGACTACAACTCCCATCATCCCTGACCACTGGTCCTGTTAGCTAGGGATGATGGGAGTTGTAGTTCCAAAACATCTGGAGTGTCAAGGTTAGCCATCACTGCTCTAGGTGGACCTGATCTGTGCTGGGGCTGCCTCAACCCAATTCAGCTGAACCTGGGCTGGCATCAATTCAATTTGGTTCTGAATCGAGGATTCGGATGGGGAATCCAAATCAGCCCTCGTCATGTGCACTGAACACCTGAACCAGGTATGAGTCGTGCACTCTGTAATTGTCAATTCTTGGTCACACAGAAATCAGCTGGAACTGATCGGTTCCCAGTGGAGGACTCCTTGGGAGGGCCAGAGACACCCAGGGTTGTGAAAAGTAAGTCATTTGTCAGCTCTGATTCTGCAAGTAGAATAGTTTTGATTAGTAAGCTGTGGACGTCACTCTCCTTCACTGCTGGCTCTTTTAATGATCCTAATAATAAGGTGCTCTTTTGACATTCTGTGAACCACAGGGGAATTGGTTTATCCACATGCAGCTCCTGCGTGCCTCAGAGAATGTTTATACAGCTCTGCCACGTGCCAGAACTATATCTTTCCCACACAGTTCCAGTGTCGGTTCTGCAAGAAACTGACCATGTGATCAGACCGGAGGAAATATCCCTGAAGGAATATTTCGGTTCAACTTGGGTCTGGAAACCAAATCTTCTAAGGCAGGCATGCCCAACAGGGAGATTGCAATCTACCGGTAGATCACAGGGGTGTCCCAGGTAGATCATGGAATGAAGTTTAGTGATCACCTTTGCCCAACCCTCCCCTTTTTATTCTGTGAGTAGATCGCAGTCTCTTAGGAGTTGGACGTGCCTGTTCTAAGGAATGATTGAGGGAGTAGGGTATGTTTAGCTTGGAGAAGAGAAGACTGAGAGGTACCATGATAGCGGTCTTCAAATATCTGAAGGGCTATCATGTGGAAGATGGAGGAAGCTTGTTTTTTGCTGCTCCAGAGTGTAGGATCCAAACCAATGGATTCAAATAACAAGAAAGGAGACTTTGACTAAATATTAGGAAGAACTTTCTGATAGTAAGAGCTGTTCAACAGTGGCACAGACTACAATGGATGGTGGTGGACTCTCCATTGGAGGCTTTTGAACAGAGGTTGGATGGCCATCTGTTGGGGATTCTTTAGCTGTGATTCCTGCATTGCAGGGAATTGGGCCAGATGACCCCTGGAATCCCTTCCAACTCTACAGTTCTATGATTCCATTATTGATCTCTGTGATCATTCTGGTGGGCTGGATTCAACTTGGTGGGTCACTGGTTCTGCAGGCCTGGGCCAAAGGTAGATCTAAGGGAGTGCAACCAGTTTGTTCACACTGGGTGCAGAGCTAGTGGGATGCTGCAGCAGGTGCCACAACTATAATGTCCAATGGAAGGCAAGGGGAGGAGAGATTTTTGGCGTTGCACAGGGCACCACTGAAATTTGAGAAGCCTAGGTCCTCCACTACCTGGGCTGTACAAATAAGAATGTTGTATCATGGGAGCTTTCTTCTGCTGAGGAAGACTGACAGGTGCAGCTCTCTCAACCCTACTTGGAGATTATAGGGATTGAACACAGGGCTTTTTGCTTTGGTGTGCGAAGCAGATGTTCTATGCTGAGCTGTGGCCTTTCCCCTTGAGGAAGTGTTAAGAGGAACACTCATCTCTCACTAACTCATGCACACGCACACACACACACACACACACACACACACACACACACACACACCTTTTTATCTGAAATACTAGCATTTCTGCTGACAAACACCCACCGCGTGGGATATTCACACCCCTGCATGTGATTCACCAGGCAGGTAACATGAGTTGTCACAGCAGAGCTCGGAAGCAAAATCACTACTCACATTCCTTTCTTCCCTGAGAGACGCGCTACCATTCTATCGGTCGCCTAAACCACAGACCGGCTGTCTAGTTCTGCTAAAAGGGTGGACAGAAATCTAATTGAGCCTCTTAAAAATCCTTCCTGTGCACCAGCAGCTCATTGCATCATCTGTATTCTCTCTGACCCCCCCATCCACCGCTCCCAGTTTTGAAAATGACAACCAATCAGCCGCTTTTGTCTCCCTATCCGCCCACGATCCACCTACTCACCCATTATCCCAGCCAAAGCTTGGACATTTGCCTGCCAGGTACCTTTCTGACGGGATGAAAACAAAGATGCCTGGGTTTGCCACGCCGTCCTTCCGGCTGGCACACACACACACAAAACAGGATTCAGGAAATAAAGGCAAGCACACGGTCTCTCTTGGTGCCTCGCCCATCCCCTTCTGGTTCCCTGGTGGAAAGTGGGTTCCGTTCACAGCCATAGTTCTGGTTTCTATGACACCAGGGGCTTTTCCGCACAAAAGGTGTGAGGTGTCAGTCAAGCCTGCCCCGACTGCTTGGAGCGCAAGTCTCCATGGAAACAGGATGCAGGTTACTAGGTTACCAGATGAGATGCCCTCTCCTCTGCCTTCGCCTTCCACTGGAGGCTCTGAAGGATTCCATCTGAGTGCTGAGTTTGCTGATCCCTGCTGGGAGGTCCCCTCTGCCCTTGAATTTGTCGCTGAAAATAAATGATGTTGATTTTTCTTATTCCTCATACTTTTTTGAGAAATGAATTTTTTGGTGGAGGGATTTTTATGCTTTTTACCTATGCTGTGAGAAGAGAGACAAGCCACACTTTCAGGCTATTGACAAGTATCTGGATGGCCACCATGAGAACAGAATGCTGGGCTGAATGGGCCATTGGCCTGATCCTGCAGGCTCTTCTTATGTCTCTCCCCCTCCCCAATGAAGAAGACTAGACTAAAATAGATCCATTAGAATGGAAATATATCCTCGTCCAAATGAAATCTCTTTGTAGGTGAAATCCCTGCGTGTGGAAGGCTAACATTTGGATAGAGGGTAAGATTGAACATCCTGGTTGTGCAACCAATATCATGTATGCTTGGAAAGCTGACATCTATGGCTTTGTGATGCCATGGAAGCTTGTGCAAGCGCCCCTCCCAACAAACGTATACTTCTCCATTGCAGAATGTCCACAACCCATTCTGCAGGTGTTTGTGCTTGTCCCATGGGTTACCCGAGACGCGAGGTCCAAGTCCGGTCCGTGGTCCGAAGGTTCAATGTGGAGACAGTCCGATGTAGCCGAAGCTGGGTGCAGGGCAGGGAGTCAGGCAAGGTCAGGAACAGGTACGCAGGCAAGAAACCAGGGCAGAAGCAGGAACTCTGGCAGGATCTAGCAACCAACAATGTTGCTCCTGCAACCTGGGGCGGGGTCTGACCGCCTTTTATCTTAGACGGGATAACAGCCTGTCCCGATCCCCCGACGACTCACCACCCTGTCTCGCCTGAAGGCAAGCACTCCTCCTGCGAGTACTCAGGTCTCTCCTTCTATCAGCCATGAGTCTCTGCAGCTCGGGAGACGCCGGTGGGTTACTGGACCCAGGAGCCGCCTCAGCCTCAGCTGGTGGTGGACCAGCTGCTGGTGACGACCCGGCTGGCGGCAACGAGCTATTCCCTGCATCTGGAACCAGGGCAGGATCAGGCCCCAGACTCAGCTCAGCTGGTGCTTGTTGCAGGGGAGGTTGTGCAGACTGAGGCTCCTCAGAATCAGGCCCCAGACTTGGTTCAGCTGATGTCCAAGGCAGAGGATCCGGTGCAGGC
This sequence comes from Darevskia armeniaca, assembly GCA_034641395.1. NCBI lineage: Eukaryota > Metazoa > Chordata > Lepidosauria > Squamata > Lacertidae > Darevskia > Darevskia armeniaca. Next base: position 447,453 of record JAWWNF010000120.1, read on the forward strand.
TGAGACTCCTCCGGTTCAGAGCTCGAGCCCGAGTCCCAGGCCATCACAGTGTTGTGATTTTGGCCATCAGGACACTTGACACAGAATGCAAGGCACAGAGATGTGGTCGGCCTTCATCTGTAGGGAAAATGTCTGCAAAGGGTTCAGTTAAAGTAATCAAGTTCCATGCACAATACCAGTTGGCTACTGTCTTTGCCTCCGGCTCGGTCTGATGAATGTCATCCGCATGAGAGTGGAACATCACCTCGAAATACATCTCGCTGTTATTGATGACCAGAGTTTCAGAATAAGAGAGTCCAGCCTGCAAAAATTCATTTAATGAGCCCGTGGTTTGTGGAATGCTTCAACATCACTGGACTGCAAGCAGGAACTCTCCAAGAAACTGATGAAGGCAGGCACTGTTTACTTGGTGTTCTTCAGGTCAATGCCCATGCAGTCAGGAAATGTTATTGCCACAATCTTTGGCTGAAGCACCATCCAAACAATTTTGCACTGAAATGTCACTCTAGGGGAAATTCAGTGTCATTTCAGGCACAGCCAGGAGATGTATGCCATGGCATTGAAGAAACTCCACCCAATGGCTAAACTAATGAACGGCTGGTTCTGGGTTGTAGGGGGGTGGGGATCCCAGATGGCAGGGTGTAGAAGGAGGCAGTAAGGAAATGCTCAGAAGACACTCATTAAAGGAAATGCAGCTCATTAGCTTGCAAACATCCGAGTTAATTAACATGGAAGGACAATCCAGTCTGGATGGTTGACCCTGGAAAAGATTTCTTTCAATTTCTTGTTGAGTTTAGTCACAACCGCCCTAAAAACTGAAGTTATGTGCTGTTGACATGGGTAAGATGCTGAGGGCTTTTAGATCTCCTGGCAATTCTTCTGATGAGATGTCTGACACTAGAGGGTCGCTTCCACATGTGTTTAGTCATAAGACAATGACATCCTGTTTTTGCATTTGCCTTCATTAAAAAACAAAAATAAATCTTTGTTGAGAGTTTTGGATGTAGTAAAATAAAAGAATGCACACAGGAAAAAGCTCCAGACAAACGGATCCTAAGGGGGGGGGGTTGGGGGGACAAAGACCGAGATGTTATATGATAGCTATCTGCAAATATCTTACATGGAAAATGGAGCAAGCTTGTTTTCTCCTGTTCTGGCTTCAAGTTACAAGAAAGGAAATTCTAACTAAACTTCAAGAAGAACTGTCTGTCAGTTGGCTGTCGGCTGGCATGTTCCCTCCTTCCTGGGAATAGGAAGCTTCAGGAGCTTCTTAGGCAACCTCAGCCCGAACATCACAGCGAATGATGCCAGAAGAAACATCAGCACACTTACTGATCTGCAGAGTGTGCACAGTTGCATAACAGACCTCAGCAACTCAGCATGTTGGCTAATCTACTTTATTTACATATAAACACACACAGAGTACTTCATCATGGCTCCCTCTCTCTCTCTATCATCAGGCAGCAAAAAGAAAGAACAAAGGACAATAGTCCCACTTCAGAGAACACAGTAAGACAAACATCCTGTCTTCATCACATCCCATTCCTGTGGAATCAAAACACATACCCAGTCATGTGATAGACAACAAACCCATGACTGCACTCGTGGAATGAATCTCCAACACTGTCTGGGGGGTAAGACCTGTTCAAAAGTGAAACGGATTCCCTCAGAAGGTGGTGGAGTCTCCTTCCTTGGATGTTTGTAAGCGGTGGTTGGCTGGTTGCCTGTCAGGGATATTCTGTAGCTGTGATTCCTGCATTGCAGGGGTTCAGACTAAATGCCCCCTGGGTTCTTTTTCAACTCTACAATTCAATTATTCTATGGAAAGAAGGAAGAATTTGAGGCATCCTCAATTAAGAAGAACTTTAAATAACAGAAACTTTAAATGACACAAACCTATCTCTGAGTGAGAGAGAAAGAAAACACATTATGTTGGGAAGAAATCAGAGACCCTAAGACAGGCTTCCTCAACATCAGCCCTCCATATGTTTTGAGACTACAGTTCCCATCATCCCTGACCACTGGCCCTGCTACTTAGGGATCATGGGAGTTATAGGCCAAAAACATCTGGTTGAGGAAGCCTGGTCTTATAGAACATAGGCAAAATCCATTTTTACTGCCCAGAACTCATAACTATACCAATTTATTCAGTGCCAGAACTTTCTTGCCATGCTTCTGCATGTTAGCATACTTAATAAAAGGGAACCTTATGGCCATAAATTGATCTCTCTTTCTATGCCCTCTCAGAACTGGCAATTTGCGTGAAAGCTTTTCTAAGAGGGCTATATGTCAAATCTTTCAATACCAGCAATCCAGGTCAGTGTATTTGAAGTTTTTCTAGAATGTTGTCGATCCAAAAGCATAGCTATCACAAAGAGGTCCCTTCCACGTGTTTCTGGGCAAAAAATCGGTATGGCTGACATGCCAATGTTTGTTGCTATGTTGTTGTTATGGGGGCAATTCCAGCCTCTGTATAGGATGAAGTAAGGCTATTGAATATCACTCCTCCCTGCCTTCTGAGCGTGCTCAAAGCTATATCCTTGAAAGCTACATCTCCAAGCAGCTCAAAGCACAGTCTTTGTAGACAGCCAGGAGGTGGCTGAAATTTCTAGTTTGAGCAACTTGGTTTTGATATCTTCCAGCTCACAGCTAAGAAGGTGCTAAACACCTTTAGCTGTCTAAAGAAGAATATTCAGGGACAGGACAATGGCGGGTGGCTTCTCTGTGTGTTGCAACTTTCAACAAGTGTGTGTGTGTGTGTGTGTGTGTGTGAGAGAGAGAGAGAGAGAGAGAGAGAGAGAGAGAGAGAGAGAGACTTTAGGTTTCGGAGCGGTATGGAAGTTTTGCATGGTTAGCAGATGAAAACATCTCTCTCTCCCTGTGCTACCAGTCTTTCTTTATTTACTGGTTCCACCTTGGAGTTTGGCAGAGGTTCCAAATTGTGCCCCACTGAGAGGCCCCACCACGTGTGCATGACGTCATGTCCACTTACGCACCACGAGGGTTTGACATCATGTGTGTTTCGTATGCGAGACGAAGTGGGTCGTGAGCACGACTGGAGGAGGCCGGCCATCGGGAAGTCCGACCTTTGCTCTGTGCATCCCTTTGATGATCGGGAAGGTGCTCCGGTGATGTCAAAGGGATGTGCCATGGTGAACTCTGACATTGAGGGGTCTTGGTAATAATAATAATAATAATTTATTATTTGTACCCTGCCCATCTGGCTGGGTTTCCCCAGCCACTCTGGGCGGCTTCCAACAAAGATTAAAAATATATTAAAATATCACACATTAAAAACTTCCCTAAACAGGGCTGCCTGCAAGTATTTTCTAAATGTCATGTAGTTGTTCTCTTTGACCTCTGATGGGAGGGCGTTCCACAGGGCGGGTGCCACCACCAAGAAGGCCCTCTGCCTGGTTCCCTGTAACTTGGCTTCTCGCAGTGAGGGAACCGCCAGAAGGCCCTCGGCGCTGGACCTCAGTGTCCGGGCTGAACGATGGGGGTGGAGACGCTCCTTCAGGTATACAGGACCGAGGTTCCATGCCCACAAATAATGAGGGGGCCGAAGACACCTTGGGCCCATGGAGTTGGCACGCCTGGAGTTTGATAGAACTCCTTCTGATTGTGAGCAGCTTTCTAATGGAAATAAAACTCTCTGCAAAACAGAACTGGCCTTGACTTTGGATAATAATAATAATAATAATAATAATAATAATATATTATTTATACCCCACCCATCTGGCTTGGTTTCCTGAGTCACTCTGGGCGGTTTCCAACATAACAGTAAAAACTCAATAAAACATCAAACTTTAAAAACTTCCCTAAACAGGGCTGCTTTCAGATGTCTTCTAAAAGTCAGGTAGTTGTTTATTTCCTTGACATCTGATGGGAGGGCGTTCCACAGCTCGGGTGCCACTACCGAGAAGGCCCTCTGCCTGGTTCCCTGTAACCTCACTGCTCGCAGTGAGGGAACCACCAGAAGGCCCTTGGAGCCCTTGGACCTCAGTGTCTGGGCTGGACGATGGGTGTGGAGACACTCCTTCAGGTATACTGGGCCAAGGTATACTGGACACTATCAGTAACTTAGATATTCCAGGCCCCCTAGTCTATCGGAATGTCCAGGGAAAGCTACCAGAGCATGAGTGTGTTGAAAAGCTTTTTATACAGAAGTGCTTCCATGGTTACTCTCACTAAGGAGACGGGAAGCTTTCTTGCTGCCTGTGATAATCAGCGCATCTAGTGTGTGTCTTCTCCATTGACATTTCGAAGCATCCCAACCCCTGCAATTTCATCGGAAGATCAACCTCCCAAACCCCACTCCCGTGTGCTTTATTAGTTTATAAATATACTCTGTTTCCCCGTACAATTCTTAGTTCTCTTTGTCTGCTCTGACTTTAACTGAAGTTTCAGTTATTGCACTTTTAAAACTTATTTTCTCTTGTTCTCTCAGAAGAATATTGTATATTCGGATGGCGGCTAACAGGTTGAGGTTGAATCCTAACAAGACAGAAGTACTGTTTTGGGGGGACAGGGTGCCAACGGGAGTCATTTTGGACTCACAGCTGTCCATGGAGGCGCAGGTTAATTCTGTGTCCAGGGCGTCTGTCTACCAGCTCCATCTGGTATGCAGGCTGAGACCCTCCCTGCCCGCAGACTGTCTCACCAGAGTGGTGCATGCTCTAGTTATCTCCCGCTTGGACTACTGCAATGCACTCTACGTGGGGCTACCTTTGAAGGTGACCAGGAAACTGCAATTAATCCAGAATGTGGCAGCTAGACTGGTGACTGGGAGTGGCCGCCGGGACCACATAACACCAGTCTTGAGAGATCTACATCGGCTCCCAGTACATTTCCGAGCACAATTCAAAGTGTTGGTGCTGACCTTTAAAGCCCTAAACGGCCTCTATCCTGTATACCTGAAGGAGCGTCTCCACTCCCATTATTCAGCCCGGACACTGAGGTCCAGTGCCGAGGGCCTTCTGGCGGTTCCCTCCCTGCGAGAAGCAAAGCTACAGGGAACCAGGCAGAGGGCCTTCTCGGTAGTGGCGCCCGCCCTGTGGAACGCCCTCCCAGCAGAGGTTAAAGTGATAAACAACTATCCTACATTCAGAAAATACCTGAAGGCAGCCCTGTTGAGGGAAGTGTTTAACCTGTGATATTCTGATGTATTTTAATGTCTGTTGGAGGCCGCCCAGAGTGGCTGGGGAGACCCAGCCAGATGGACGGGGTACAAATAAATTGTTGTTGTTGTTGTTGTTGTTGTTGTTGTTGTTGTTGTTATTCAACCATATCAAAGGCATTGATTAAATTTACTGAGCATTAGTACATTATTTTAAAATTATATTATTATTATTATATTGCACACAGGGGGGAAAAATCGAATAAAAAAAAGGAAAATATGTATTCTAAAGAAAAGAAGTTCAGTTTCACCTTATATCCGTGCCCAATCACTGAGATCTTTCGGGGAGTCTCTGTTGGTGAATCTCCCCCTCCAATTGCTCAAATGCATTGTTCATAAACTAGTAGAAGCCATGCATTCCGTGTTGTGGGCTGAAGCCTATGTAACTTCCACCTGAGATTATACTGAATTTCAGGTGTACGACACAGACTTTCTTATTCCTGGGGTCCTTTGAAGGTAGTGTTCAGGTTTCCATTTGGGTTTTTTGATGATTTTTGGTTGTTTTGTTCTCCATGTGGTTTGTTGTATACCACTTAGAAATGCTAATAATTAAGAGGTGTATAAATACCTTAAATGAACGAGAAACTTCCAAAGAGAACCTTTTCAACAGGATTCATAATAATTCCTCTCCACCTCTATTCTCCCCCCCTTATTTATTTACTAGGTTATTGCTGCTGTTATTAATTCTTCCTGCAATAATTTATTAACTTCTGGAATGCACGAGCATGGATATCTTAAAAAGGAAAGGGAAGCACAAACATCGTACAAACTAATTGTGGAAACTAAGTCGTTTGACGGTGGTTAGTTATGGGTTACAGAATGACACAAGGGCCAGAGGGCCAGATTAGGAACTGGGAAGTCAGGAAATTCCTTCAATCTCCCAGGACATTCTATACAGGATCTCAAAGTAGCTGTCTTATTGCAAAGGAATTTCAGAAATAGACTGGAAAGAGAAGTTGCTGAATTGCAACTCATTACCAAACTTAAAACCATGGAGAGACCTGGTCTGAATAGAGACATTGGATACTTATCTCATGATACATGACATTAACCTTCTCACCCCTTGCTTTTTCCTGTAAGACTAATTGCAGTCGTTAACAGTCATCAACAGTTACAGGTAGATAGCCGTGTTGGTCTGTCATAGTCAAAACAAAATAAAAAAATTCCTTCCAGTAGCACCTTAGAGACCAACTAAGTTTGTTCTTGGTATGAGCTTTTGTGTGCATGCACACTTCTTCAGATACGAAGAAGTCGTCAACAGGTTTACCACAGCTATCAGCCTATCACCCATTCCCACCATCCTTCTGAGTCATACCCCTCCCCACCCTCTCACTATATATAAGGGTCTGGTGACTTCTGTTTCAGTGTATCTGAAGAAGTGTGCATGCACACGAAAGCTCATACCAAGAAAAAACTTAGTTGGTCTCTAAGGTGCTACTAGAAGGATTTATTTTAATTTTTTATTTTGTTTTGACTATGGCAGACCAACACGGCTACCTACCTGTAACTGGGAAGTCAGGGTTCGTGGTTCAAGCCACCCTATATAAATCAAAGCTCTTTGTTCCCCTTTCACTATAATGGAGAATCTGAAACTGCTATAACCTTTTTGGACAAAGTGGATAAAATTTACAGGCAGAGAGTCTCTCCAGAGTAAATTAAGTTTGCAAAATTGCAAGGAAATAGGTATAGGGTGTTGTTGTTGTTTTTTTGGAGTAAAGCAAAAAGGATTCAAATTACAAGAACCAAATGGATTCAAGTGACAAGAGAGGAGATTCTAAATAAACATTAGGAAGAACATTCTGATGGTAAGAGCTATTCGACAGTGGAACACATTACTTCAGAAGGTGACTAGCTCTCCTTCCTTGGAGGTTTTTAAGCAGAGTTTGGATGGCCATTTGTTGAGCATTCTTTAGCTGTGACTCCTGCATTGCATGGAATGATGGACTAGAATGGCAGGGGGAACCCAGCCGGATGGGCGGGGTATAAATTGTTGTTGTTGTTGTTGTTGTTGTTGTTGTTGTTGTTGTTGTTGTTGTTGTTTGCCCCTTGGGGTTCCTTCCAAATCCACAGTTCTGTGATTCTATTATTCTTTCGAATCTATATCATGTTTTTGGGGAGGGGGTGGGTGTTTATCTGTTACCGGTACTTCTTCCTTGCTTTAAAGTAACTAAGAGGAGGACAATATATATGGGTGTGTGTGGGTGTGTGGGTGTGTGTGTTTCACACTGTCCTTTCCAGTGCTAAGCCAGATAGGCTTTAAACCACAAGGCTGCCAGCAGAGTTCTGAAGAGCTCTGATCCTTATATGTGTGTTAAGGAAGAGCAAAACAGGATTATTATTATTATTATTATTATTATTATTATTATTAAAACCCTTAAATGATCCTTTAAACGTTTCAAAAACACCCTCCACTGCTATGTTTTAATTAAAACAGTCACATCCTGGAGCTCTTCAATTCTCCACAGGCAGCATATTACACAGTTTCACTGCAAAGATTTTTCTAGAGACATATGTAGAGAATATGTGAAAACACAGAGCTATATTGGATAAGAAAATCAGAAACCCCAGAGGGAGATGAGGCACTGAGAAGACCCTGATGTGCGTCTGGACATATTGAAATCACACACTGGCTCAGGACACATTGACTCACACATTGACAACATCGCATAATGACAGGTCGAAGGAAGATGGACAAGTTTTTGGCAGACCAGTCCTTGTTTATTGATTTTGATCTGTAAGAACAGTGCCAGCTACCTCTAGAACGGTTTGGTCTTTTGAAGTGAAATTAGGGTCAACCGAAGAAGTGGCAGATTAACTACGAAAAATGAAATGTGGATCTAATTAATGGCGTTCTTTGTTTTGATTATAGGATATGGAAGAAAGGTGAATGTTGTAAAGCAAAAAAAGAAAAGGAAAGGTGTCATATGTTATCGTAGATCAAATATTATATGCTAAAAGAAGATTCTTAATCCTATTAGTAGAATATATTGTGCTTTGAAGAAATGTAATCGGAATCCTGAATTACTGTCCGGTGTGTGTGTGTGGGGGGGGGGAAGAGTTGTTGATTTATATTTATATTGTTGTGAGTTTGGGTGGGGGCAGGCTGTATGCCTGAGTCCCTTCCAATTCCTAGGTCCAGCAGGGATTCAGCTGCTGAATTAGCTAGGCAAGGGCCATAACGGCTTCCTAAGTATGGGTCATTAAGGTAACAAAGGAAGTGACTCTGTGCCAGAGGAAAAAATTGGGTGCCCCCCAACTATCTAGTAGTTAGAAAGACAAAGAGCCATAGTTGAAGTGTGTGAGGCTAGAATCTGACCACAGATTGGGCAGCAGAGAGATAGGGACATACCTGATTTCTGTTTGAATCGAAGGCTGTGGCTATAATAATAATAATTTATTATTTGTACCCCGCCCATCTGGCCGGGTCTCCCCAGCCACTCTGGGCAGCTTCCAACAAATATCAAAATACATTAAGAGAGAAGCAAGACCCTCTTAGGGTGTTAATGCTGCGAGCCCCTCCATCATTGACTCAGGTTGTATATATGTGTAAATAAACCATATGTCATAAAGAGACCACAGTCTCTGCTGTCTCTCATTCCGAGGAAAATGAACCCTGGGTAAGCCAATCCATCGATCAATTGAGTAAGTGCCTGGAACCTCTAGAATCTCACAAACTGCTTGAAGATCGGGGTGGCATGCAGCAATATTTATACTTTAATAAATATTGCTTCTGTAATATAGATGGTGAGAGGTTTTACTTTCTTGGGTTCCATGATCACTGCAGATGGTGACAGCAGTCACGAAGACGCCTGCTTCTTGGGAGAAAAGCAATGACGAACCTAGACAGCATCTTAAAAAGCAGAGACATCACCTTGCCGACAAAGGTCCGTATAGTTAAAGCTATGGTTTTCCCAGTAGTGATGTACGGAAGTGAGAGCTGGACCATAAAGAAGGCTGATCGCCGAAGAATTGATGCTTTTGAATTCTGGTGCTGGAGGAGACTCTTGAGAGTCCCATGGACTGCAAGAAGATCAAATCGATCCATTCTGAAGGAAATCAGCCCTGAGTACTCACTGGAAGGACAGATCCTGAAGCTGAGGCTCCAATACTTTGGCCACCTCATGAGAAGAGTAGAGTCCCTGGAAAAGACCCTGATGTTGGGAAAGATGGAGGGCACAAGGAGAAGGGGACGACAGAGGACCAGATGGTTGGATACAGTGTTCTCGAAGCTACCAACATGAGTCTGACCAAACTGCGGGAGGCAGTGGAAGACAGGAGTGCCTGGCATGCTCTGGTCCATGGGGTCACGAAGAGTTGGACATGACTGAATGACTAAACAACAACAACAACAGGCAGACAGATAGATAGATGATAGATAGATAGATAGATAGATAGATAGATAGATAGGCAGGCAGTGGAATACAGGAGTCCCTGGCATGCTCTGGTCCATGGGGTCACGAAGAGTTGGACATGACTGAATGACTAAACAACAACAACAACAGGCAGACAGATAGATAGATGATAGATAGATAGATAGATAGATAGATAGATAGATAGATAGGCAGGCAGTGGAAGACAGGAGTTCCTGGCATGCTCTGGTCCATGGGGTCACGAAGAGTTGGACATGACTGAATGACTAAACAACAACAACAACAGGCAGACAGATAGATAGATAGATAGATAGATAGATAGATAGATAGGCAGGCAGTGGAAGACAGGAGTGCCTGGCGTGCTCTGGTCCATGGGGTCACGAAGAGTTGGACATGACTGAATGACTAAACAACAACAACAACAGGCAGACAGATAGATAGATGATAGATAGATAGATAGATAGATAGATAGATAGATAGATAGATAGGCAGGCAGTGGAAGACAGGAGTCCCTGGCATGCTCTGGTCCATGGGGTCACGAAGAGTTGGACATGACTGAATGACTAAACAACAACAACAACAGGCAGACAGACAGACAGATAGATAGATAGATAGATAGATAGATAGATAGGCAGGCAGTGGAAGACAGGAGTGCCTGGCATGCTCTGGTCCATGGGGTCACGAAGAGTTGGACATGACTGAATGACTAAACAACAACAACAACAGGCAGACAGATAGATAGATGATAGATAGATAGATAGATAGATAGATAGATAGATAGATAGGCAGGCAGTGGAAGACAGGAGTCCCTGGCATGCTCTGGTCCATGGGGTCACGAAGAGTTGGACATGACTGAATGACTAAACAACAACAACAACAGGCAGACAGACAGACAGACAGACAGACAGATAGATAGATAGATAGGCAGGCAGTGGAAGACAGGAGTCCCTGGCATGCTCTGGTCCATGGGGTCACGAAGAGTTGGACATGACTGAATGACTAAACAACAACAACAACAGGCAGACAGATAGATAGATGATAGATAGATAGATAGATAGATAGATAGATAGATAGATAGATAGGCAGGCAGTGGAAGACAGGAGTCCCTGGCATGCTCTGGTCCATGGGGTCACGAAGAGTTGGACATGACTGAATGACTAAACAACAACAACAACAGGCAGACAGATAGATAGATAGATAGATAGATAGATAGATAGGCAGGCAGTGGAAGACAGGAGTGCCTGGCGTGCTCTGGTCCATGGGGTCACGAAGAGTTGGACATGACTGAATGACTAAACAACAACAACAACAGGCAGACAGATAGATAGATTAGATAGATAGATAGATAGATAGATAGATAGATAGATAGATAGGCAGGCAGTGGAAGACAGGAGTCCCTGGCATGCTCTGGTCCATGGGGTCACGAAGAGTTGGACATGACTGAATGACTAAACAACAACAACAACAGGCAGACAGATAGATAGATAGATAGATAGATAGATAGATAGATAGATAGACAGGCAGTGGAAGACAGGAGTGCCTGGCGTGCTCTGGTCCATGGGATCACGAAGAGTTGGACATGACTGAATGACTAAACAACAACAACAACAGGCAGACAGATAGATAGATGATAGATAGATAGATAGATAGATAGATAGATAGATAGATAGATAGGCAGGCAGTGGAAGACAGGAGTCCCTGGCATGCTCTGGTCCATGGGGTCACGAAGAGTTGGACATGACTGAATGACTAAACAACAACAACAACAGGCAGACAGACAGACAGATAGATAGATAGATAGATAGATAGATAGATAGATAGATAGGCAGGCAGTGGAAGACAGGAGTGCCTGGCGTGCTCTGGTCCATGGGGTCACGAAGAGTTGGACATGACTGAATGACTAAACAACAACAACAACAGGCAGACAGATAGATAGATGATAGATAGATAGATAGATAGATAGATAGATAGATAGATAGGCAGGCAGGCAGTGGAAGACAGGAGTCCCTGGCATGCTCTGGTCCATGGGGTCACGAAGAGTTGGACATGACTGAATGACTAAACAACAACAACAACAGGCAGACAGATAGATAGATAGATAGATAGATAGATAGATAGATAGATAGGCAGGCAGTGGAAGACAGGAGTGCCTGGCGTGCTCTGGTCCATGGGGTCACGAAGAGTTGGACATGACTGAATGACTAAACAACAACAACAACAGGCAGACAGATAGATAGATAGATAGATAGATAGATAGATAGATAGATAGATGATAGATAGATAGATAGATAGATAGATAGATAGATAGGCAGGCAGTGGAAGACAGGAGTGCCTGGCGTGCTCTGGTCCATGGGGTCACGAAGAGGCGGACACGACTAAACGACTAAACAACAATACAGATGGGTATGTGGGGGATTTTTAAAAGCAGACATGAATTGAAATGCACTCGTGGTTGGAAAATTGACAAATTGATTGACAAATTCCAGCATTCTTAATCTATCTGAGCTGTTTTGAGAAAGGGCACACGCCACACCTTAAATGCACATTCAGAGCACATGGTTTTCCTCAAAGAATCCTGGGATCTGTAGTTTGTTGAGAGTGCTTGGGATTGTAGCTCCTGTGAACGGGAGACGGCAGTCCCTGGCATTCTTTGGGGGGAAAGTCACTGGCTTTAAATGCGCATCAAATGTACTTTAAATGTATCGTGCAGAGCAGTGCGGTAGGAAAACAAAAGGGGGGGGAGAGAAAGAAAGAAGGTAAAAGCAAGGGCGGTGAATGGAAAAAAGGTGGAGGGATCTGAACAGTGAGTATAGTAAGGGGGCAAGGATGAAAAAATGTGGCTCCGTGAGTTTAGAAAGCAGCATCTCTGATGCAGCAGAGGAAGGTACTAAATGGAAACAAAAGCCCCATTATTCATTTGCATCACATCTTGTACGTGCAAAAGAGCATGTTCGCTTATAGTGAACTCTTTGTCAGTACAAAAGTTCCCGTGAGAAGTCTGTGCTGCATCTCAGTGTGAACAAGAGGTGTCCTTGCTGAGCCTGTTCTCAGATCTCGGGAGGAGATGCAATTCCTGTCACTGAATGACCTTGAGAAAGGTGCAACTTTGGAGTCAGAATTTGTTGGAAACAAAGCGCGGGAGTAACATATGACCAGCAAAAAAATACATGAGTTGGACCAAAGCATCAGATGGTCCTCAGAATGGAAGTTCTTCGTGCAGATATATGCCAATCAATGGAAATTAAGTGAGATTATGCAATCTGTTCCAAGCAGGAAAAGTTAAAAAAAAAATTAAAATAAGGTGGGAATGCCAAGGGAGAGTCTTAGATCTGCATATGTTTGTGTCAATCATGTGTTTCTTCTGAGCTCTCTTTGGATGTTGTCCACACATGTGATCCTTGTCATGTGAGGAGTGGAGAGAGAGGGCGTGGTCCCTGGCCCTTGGTCCAGTATATCTGAAGGAGCATCTCCATCCCCATCGTTCTGCCCAGACACTGAGGTCCAGTGCTGAAGGCCTTCTGGTGGTTCCCTCATTGCGAGAAGCCAAGTTACAGGGAACCAGGCAGAGGGCCTTCTCGGTAGTGGCCCCCGCCCTGTGGAACACCCTCCCAGCAGATGTCAAAGAGAAAAACAACTACCAGACTTTTAGAAGACATCTGAAGGCAGCCCTGTTTAGGGAAGCTTTTAATGTTTAATAGACTATTGTATTTTAATATTCTGTTGGAAGCCGCCCAGAGTGGCTGGGGAAACCCAACCAGATGGGCTGGGTATAAATAATAAATTATTATTATTATTATTATTATTATTATTATTATTATTATTATCCCTAACATCATGTCACTGTCATTGATACTCCCCCTTTGTTGAGAGGCTGCGCATTCCTGCTCATGCGCCAGTTACTTCAAGACTGGATTACAGCAGGGAGCTCCATGTGGGGCTTCCTTTGCACGTGCTCTGCAAACTGCAGTTAGGGCAGAATGCTGCAGCAAGATTGCTGAAAGGAGTGAGACTTTCTAAGCATACAACACCTGCTCTCAGAGACCTTGACAGATTGGAGAACTGGGCGCAAACTGAGAAAATGAATTCCATTAGGGACAAATGTACAGTTTTGCACGTAGGCAGGAAGAACCAGATGCACAGATATAAGACAGGGGACACCTGGCTTATTAGCAGTACATGAGTCAGCCGTCCCCTTCTGACTCATGTACTGAAGCTTCATGGTCTGATGCTCAACATAAAAAAAACTAAGATCATGGCCACTGGTCCCATCACCTCCTGGCAAATAGAAGGGGAAGAAATGGAAGCAGTGAGAGATTTCACTTTTTTGGGTTCCATGATCACTGCAGATGGTGACAGCAGTCACGAAATTAGAAGACGCCTGCTTCTTGGGAGAAAAGCAATGACAAACCTAGACAGCATCTTAAAAAACAAAGACATCACCTTGCCAACAAAGGTCCGTATAGTTAAAGCTATGGTTTTCCCAGTAGTGATGTAAGGAAGTGAGAGCTGGACCATAAAGAAGGCTGATCGCACAAGAATTGATGCTTTTGAATTATGGTGCTGGAGGAGACTCTTGAGAGTCCCATGGACTGCAAGAAGATCAAACCTATCCATTCTTAAAGAAATCAGCCCTGAGTGCTCACTGGAAGGACAGATCCTGAGGTTAAGGCTCCAGTACTTTGGCCACCTCATGAGAAGAGAAGACTCCCTAGAAAAGACCCTGATGTTGGGAAAGATGGAGGGCACAAGGAGAAGGGGACGGCAGAGGATGAGATGGTTGGACAGTGTTCTCGAAGCTACTAACATGAGTTTGGCCAAACTGCGAGAGGCAGTGAAGGATAGACGTGCCTGGCGTGCTCTGGTCCATGGGGTCACGAAGAGTCGGACACGACTGAACGACTGAACAACAACAACAAAAGAGTCAGCCGTGTGATGCAGCAGCCAAAAAAGCTAATGCTATTCTAGGCTGCATCAACAAAAGTATACTGTCCAGATCAAGGGAAGTAATAGTCCCACTCTATCCTGCCTTGATTTGACCACACTTGGAATACTGTATCCAATTCTGGCCACCACAGTTTAAGAAGGATGTTGACAAGCTGGAAGGTGTGCAAAGGATGGACAACCAAGATGATCAAGGGACTGGAAACCAAGCCTTATGAGGAACAGTTGAAGGAGCTGGGTGTCTTTAGCCTGGAAAAAAGGAGACTGAGAGGTGATATGATAGCCATCTGCAAATATCTTACATGGAAGAAGGAGCAAGCTTGTTTTCTCCTGTTCTGGATGGTAGGATCAAACCAATGGCTTCAAGTTACAAGAAAGGAGGTTTGTCTAAACATCAGGGATAACTTTCTGACAGTAAGAGCTGTTTGATGGTAGAATGGTCTCCCTCGGGCGGTGGTGGACTCTCCTTCCTTGGAGGCTTTTAACGAGAAGTTGGATGGTCACCTGTCATGGATGCTTGAGCTGAGATTCCTGCACTGCAGGGGGGTTGGACTAGATGACCCTTGGGGTCCCTTCCAACTCTAAGATTCCATGATTCTATTGACTCCCTTTTCTGGTTTGAACTGTCCTTTCCCATAATGTATTTCTGTGACTAGCTCAGGGGTCCAGATTGTGTGCATGAGGAGATTCTGATGAAACATTAGGAAGAAAGGAGATTCCAACTCAACATTAGGAATTACTTTATGGTGGTAGGAGTTGTTCGACAGTGGAATGAACTACCTCGGAAAGTGGTGGACTGTTCGTTGGAGGTTTTTATACAGAGGTTGGGTGTCCACTTGTCAGAGATTCTTTAGTTGTGATTCTTGCTTTCCAGGGGGATGGACTCTCCTTCATTGGAGGTTTTTAAGCAGAGGTTGGATGGCCATCTGTCATGGATGCTTTAGCTGAGATTCCTGAATTGCAGGGGGTTGGACTAGATGACCCTTGGGGGTCCCTTCCAACTCTGCATGTGATGGCCTGGGATTCAGACTCAGATGCTGAACCTGGGGGATCCCAGCCTGCACAGGATTCCCCGCTTCCAGAACCAGCAGAGCCGGGGCTAGGGCCTGAGTCTGAAGGGTCCTCACCTGTGCTGGATCCTCAGGTGCAGGCATCTGCTGAGTCTGCTCTGGCTCCTGGTGGGATGGAGGACCCATTGCCTGCAGGTGCTCCACTCCCAGCCCTGTCAGGGGAAGCTGAGGTTGCCTCTGGGTCCGGTAACCCTCCAGCCTCTCCTGAGCTGCAGAGGCTCAGGGCAGAGAGGCGAAGGGAACTGAGTTCCCGCAGGAGGAGTGCTCGCCTCCAAGCCAGGAGAGGCGAGTCACCAGAGGATCGGAGCCGCCCTCTGCCTTGGGGCAGATAAAAGCTGGCCAGCCCCAGCCCCAAGTTGCAGGAGCAACATTGTTGGTTACCAGTTCCTGCTTGAAACCTGTCCTGCTTTCCTGCCTGAGCTCCTGACCCGCCCTGGTTCCCTGCTTGCCTACCTGTTCCTGACTTTACCTGACTCCATGCCCTGCACCCAGCTTCAGTGACTACGGACTGCCTTTATGTTGTACCTCTGACCACGGACCGGACTTGGACCTCGCCTCTCGGGTAACCCACGGGACCAGCACACTGCAATTCTATGATTCTATGGCCATTTCCACTACATGTGCATCAAACTGAGCCTGCGCAAAGATCTCTTAGCCTGGAATGAAGTCTGCAAGCTGCAATCTCGCTCCAGATGGCATGGAATGAATGCATTTTGCTCTCCACTAAAACTTTGGAGAGCGCAACCACTCAGTCACACCTGCCTCATGAGTTCCTAAACATTTCAATCATGGTATAGTCACCCTCTGGTCAGTATGATGCATCCAATTTCAAGTCTAGTTATTGAATCTGGAGCTGCATTTTCATCTAAGCAGGCCAAAGAATTTCTCCTCTCAGTTCCTTCTACCCCGCCTTTCTTTACCGCGAAATATCTCGCAAAAAAAGGGATCCCTGATGAATATGTATAACCACATTGAATGCTCATAAACAATAAAATGAGACTACAAAACTTGTTAGCAGCTGTTACTGAGCCAAATACATGCCTGTCTCTATAATTATGTCGGGATGTGAGTTATACCCAAAGATGCCTCACTCCCCCATTCAATGAGCCGGGCTCAGAGTTCTAGCTCATAAAAGGAGGATTTTAGTTATCATCACCGCCTATATTGCAGATTTGATTTTCGCATTGGATAGGAAAGGGAATTGCAATTTATTTTTATCTTGCGTTATTGCTCACACAATTCAGTAGTCACTGGGGTTCGATCTGAGGAGGAGGCAGAAATATCCTCAGACCAACGCAACATCTTAAGGACATCAGAACATTAAACTCCCTCCAGTACACCAGCGGGCAGGAGACAATGGTCCCATTTGAACACCATACATATCAAGAGCCATCATACCATTTCAAACATTTGTGGCTTCCCCCAAATAATTATGGGAGCCGTAGTTCACTAAGGGTGTTGCGAGCTGGGTGTAGGAGTCCCTTGTTCCCCAACCAGACTTACATTTCCCAGAGTTCCCCAGGAAGAGGAACTGATTGTTAAAACCACTCTGGGAGAGGAATAGGAGGTCAACTCGTAACAACTCTTGGCACCCTTAAGAAACTACAGCTCCCAGAATTCCTGAGGGTAGCCATGGCTGCTTAAAGTTGTATCATAGTGCTTCAAATGTATGGTGTATAGCAGGGGTCAGCAAACTTTTTCAGCAGGGGGCCAGTCCACTGTCCCTCAGACCTTGTGGGGGGCCAGACTATATTTTTTGGGGAAATGAATGAATTCCTATGCCCCACAAATGACCCAGAGATGCATCTATATATATAAAAATGTTCCCATTGCGTGTTTGTCCGAAACACCCTTGCTGCGTAACCGCTGGACCAAATCGCATCAAATTAGGACACAGCGTTCCATTACCATGGTATACTAATCTGGCATAATAAAAATTCATAAAAACCACACCTGTCATACCTAAAATAAAGTTTAAACGCAAAAAAAACTGTCGCAGGCATTAGATGTCATCAGCAAAACAGTGCCCTCTAGCGACGGCTATACTGGTACTACAGCTACAAAAGCAAAACAATGGCGCAGCTTTTATACATCACAGCAAAACCTCAGAGCTCCGTCGGCCATTTGCAAGCTCGCAAACCGGTAATTGAAAACGGGGGTGGGGACAGAGAAGGGGCAGACGGAAGTTGAACAGGGGAACGGGGCGCACCGTGGGGCCACCAGAGTCTGCCTGCCTTAATCCGTCCCTGCACAGAGGGTTCCTGGAGCTGCACTGCGCTGCCTCTCCATCTGCTCACACAGGTGGAAACCCGGCTGGCTGCCACAGCCCTTGGCAGGCACATCCCCCCAACGCTGGCCAGGAAGACATTCGGCAAGATCAGGCCAGGCTCTGGGGCCCAAGATCAGGCCCTGCGTGGGGGCGCCTGCATCGCGCCCCCTCCAAATCATGTTCCTGGCCCTCCCCATGCTAATGTTCCCCCTCCAAATGTTCCCCCTCCAAATGTTTCTGGCCCTCCCCATGCTATACTCCTGGCTTAAGTGGCTCAGAAAAGGCACCTACAGCTCTGTCCACTCCCTGCCCCTCAGTATCTGCCGCCTGAGGCCACAGCCTCACTCTGCCTCATGGAAGGGCTGGCCATGGTTGCATTACCAGGGAATTATGATAGTATTGCAATCCCTTTTCTTAATGATCCCTAGCGTTAAATTCACTTTCCACAAGCCTGTTGATACGGATTTCTTGTTTGCGGGTACAGTGGTACCTTGGTTCTCAAACGCCTTGGTTCCCAAACCCCGAAAACCCAGAAGTAAGTGTTCCGGTTTTTGAATGTTTTTCGGGAGCCGACCGTCTGATGCGGCTGTCGGCTATTGTTTCTGCATCAATCAGAAGTTGTGATATGGTTTTCGAACATTTTGCAAGTCAAACAGACTTCTGGAACGGATTAAGTTTGGCTCTTTTGTTTTTGCTATTTATTTTGCTTTTTTGTTTTTGAGGCTTTTTGGGTTCATTTGTTTTTGTGACTGTGTGGAACCCCGTTCAGCTATTGATTGATTGATTGATTGTGTGACTGCAGAAATTGATAAAAGCCCCCCATTCAAACAATGGCTATCATCAGTACAGGTCAGGGAAAAAAAATAATTTTAATTTCCATCATCTGCAATACAGTCTTATTTATTTTATAGTACAGTACATTGATTATTGCTTTCATTTTATGGATAGATGGTCTCGTTAGATAGTAAAATTCATGTTAAATGGCTGTTTTAGGGGTTGTTTTTGAAAGTCTGGAATGGATTAATCCGTTTTGAATTACTTTCCATGGGAAAGCGTGCAAACACTTTGGTTTTGGAACAGACTGCCGGAACAGATTACCTATGTTTGAGAACCAAGGTACTACTGTATTGCTGTTTCTCTTCCTAGCACTCTCTCTCTCTCTCTCTCTCTCTCTCTCTCTCTCTCTCTCTCTCTCTCTCTCTCTCACACACACACACACACAACCTCTATTTTCCACCTTTTTTATTTTTATTTATTTTATTTTTTTAAAAAAATAATTTTTATTGGGTTTTACAATTTTTAAGCACATCACATATCGGTTAAACTTCATGCTTCCCCCCTCTCACCGTGGGAAGTCCTATTCATTTCCCCCCTCTCACAGAGGTATCTCATATCTTATTCATTTAACCTTACATTTACATTTCCATAACATTGCTTTGGCCTGGCCCTACTTTGCAGGCCAGGCATTGCTCATTTCCTCAATTTCTTGTTGCTTTGACTTCCTCACATCCCCACTGTTGGTTTCATCATAGTTCTTACTTCTCAGGTTCATACATCATCGTTTAAAATATTGTTAAAAATCATAAATCATACATCATTTGTTATAATGTTGTTAAAAACGTAAATCATATATCATCTTTCATAGTATTGTTAAAAACATAGGTCATTTTACTTATCAATCCTAAATTCCAACCTTGGCATTTAGATACTTCTGGTTTTCCCTATGTATTAACCCTCTTTATCCCCCCTTCCTCCCCTTCACCTCCGAGAAATTAGCTTTTTAAAGCTTCTTGTACTCATCATTTAAAAATCATTTGCCCTTATTCATCACTCAAGCCTATATCCATGTCATCAACATTATCCTTATAACCAAAAAATCATCCCTTTCAAATAAACATTGTCCTTTTTCACCCCACACCCAACCTCTCCGAGGTCCAGTTCCAAGAATTTTCTGACCCAACTGGGTCTTGGTCTTCCTTTCCCCCCCTGCAGTGTCTTTTCCAGCTTCTTATCATTTCCACCTTCTTTAAGCAGGCAAACCACTTTGACAATTCCCATCAGAGAAAAATTGTCAGCTTCTCTGAAAGGCAGCGAGAAGTAAAATAAAATCAAATCAGACGTTTAGCTCTCTCTGATTTGATCCATCCCTCATTGTGTTTTATCTTAAATTCTCAGAAATTGAGCGTGGAGTCAAATCAGCAAAAACAATCTTCTTGAGTCAGACAAGTATTTCAAAAACATCCCACTCTAAGCTAATATTAATTGGATCAGATTAATGGATGTTAGAAAGGAGGTGTGTAGGAACTCACAAAAATAATTTAATTGCATTGTAATTGCATGGCATTATAGGTTTATATATTAGATGGTTTTATTGAAACATTGATTTTTTTTTTAAAAAATTGAATATTATTAATACGTTGCTTTGCATGACAAGATTTTTAATAAACTTTCTGAAAGTGTAAAAATAACAGGACAAGACATTTGGAGAGTATAGGTGAAAACACCTAAAATTTAAAATAGGGGTGAGGATTTTTTTTCAAGCCTGGGGGCTACATTCTCTTAGAAATCATAGAGTTGTAGAGTTCAAAGGGATCCCAAGGATCATCTAGTCCAGGGGTGGCCAACTCCCAAGAGACTGGGATCTACTTTCAGAATTAAAATCTGGCCGGGATCTACCCCCATTTTTTGGGTTGAGCTCAAAGTTGTTGAACTTTTTTGGGGATGAGGAACGCCCCGTTTTTTAGGGGTTCGGTTAATTTTTAGTTGTTGAGCTTTTTTTAAGGAGAAGGAAAGGGAGGTGACCAGATTTGGTAACCTTTTTGGGGGGAGCACTGCCCAAATACTTTTCTTATGGGAGAAAACAGAAACTTTTAGAGATTTATTGGGAGAGAGTTGCATAAAAGCACTCACAAAACTGTACGCCGCACAAACTCCTTTACCCACTCCTTTAACCTACCTATCAAGATTTCTTAAAAAATACATGCCTTCATCCATTGTTAGTGTGACACCTGCGTCACCATTTCAGTAACCAACTGTTCAATATCAGGTGAGTACTGTGTCAGGGCCAGCTTCAGGGAATCCTTAAGGTGCTCATCTGTCATGTTTGAACGTTGCTTATTCTTTGTCATTTTTAAATATGAAAATGCAGATTCACACAAATAAGTAGAACCAAAACATGAGTGTAACATTTCGCTGCATCTTCTCAAATTTGGAAATTTCTGTCTAGGCACAAACTTCCAAAATGATTCTTCTTCTGCACGGGCCCTCAGAAAAATGTCATTTTTCAGAGTTAATATCTCATTTTCAAGAGATGTTTTGCACAATGAATAATTTGTACTGATAATTACTGCAATTTTTTTAATGTCCAAATCAGATTTGAATGGAAATGACATGTACTCTACAATTAATTCAATTTTTTGGAAGTCGCCAAATCTTTTTTCTAACTCCAGAATAACATAATCAATTTCGGCCACATACTTCTCTGTTTGAAAAACAAAGTCAGGATTTTTTCCAGATGGTCCTGAATATTAGGAAAGTGATCAAAAATTTTGATTGTAAGGTCAGCCATCATTAACTTAAATTTTGTTTTGTAGGATGAAACTATGCTAATCATCTCACCAATGCATTTACCTTTACCTTGTAGCTCTAGGTTCATATCACTAAGTTTACCTGTGAAATCAGCAAGGAAAGCCAGATCAAACAACCACTCATCATCTTCTAACTGAGCATACTCCTCTCCCCTCTCCTTCAAAAAGGATATTATTTCTTTCAACAAACTACGAAATCTTACCAAAAATTTGTGCCTACTGAGCCACCTTACATCTGTGTGTAAAATTAATTCTAGTTGCCCTTCCTCAAGAGTGAGATTGAAAAGCCGTCTTTGAAGTGCTTTTCCACGAATTGAATTTACAATTTTAAAAGCTATGTCCATGACATGCTGTGTGTTCAGTCTCTTGCTTGCCAAAACTTGCTGGTGAATGATACAGTGGTATGCAAGGAAGTCAGGGAAATCACCATGCTGTCGACAAAGGGCAATAAATCCATTAACCCGACCTGTCACGGCTTTTGCTCCATCAGTAGTGATGGCAACAAGCTTCTGTAATGGAACATTAAGCTTGTTTATAAAGGAATAGAAGGAATTAAATATTTCTTGACCAGTGGTTCTCTCTTTTAAAGAAACCATCCCAAGTAGTTCTTCTTTTGTGCTGAAATCTTTAAAAACCATACGAATAAAAACTAGTAGCTGAGCTGTATCACTGATGTCTGTTGATTCATCCAGCTGGAGTGAGAAAGCAACACAACTGGACACATCTGTCAACAGCTGTTCATCAGTATTTTTACACATGTTTTCCATTCGCCGCATGACTGTGTTTCTTGATAATTGAATATCTTGGATAGCAGCTATTATCTCTTTTTTATTTTTAAACCCTTCAAAAATATCTTCAGCTGCTGTGAGAAAGCACTCTTTTACAAACTCTCCTTCAGCAAAAGGTTTGCACTTTTTAGCAACCAGGTTGCTCACCTTGAAGGATGCCATGGTTGCCTTGTTAGAATGTGAGCTGGATTCTACCAGTAATTGCTGCTGAGAAGTTAATTTTGCTTTGAGTTCTTTGAGTTTAAGTTTACGAATTTCACTTTTGACGGGAAAATCAACATCAAATTTACTACGGTGGTAAGCATTATAATGGCGTTCCAAGTTACCCTTTTTTGGTAAGGACACAGAGGTGTTACAAATTAAACAACAACACTTCTCTTTCACCATCACAAAGAAATACTCAATTTCCCATTCATTATGAAAATGATAGGTTTTGTACTTTTTGGGGGGCACTCATTTTTTAAAAATAGACTAGAGACTAGACCTTCTGAAATAATTGATTTAAAAACTAACTCAGCAAGACAGAAGACTGCCTGCTTTGTAAAGTGTGGCAACCTTTGAGGTACAAAACACCCAGACAAGGAAAACCAACTCAGCTAACTAGTTCACACAGATCTGAGGAGTCAGTAGATGCGTGCTAGCCTTTGATTTCACATATGGCGCCCAAACAACTGTACCCACACCACACTACCTCCAAAGTAAACCAAAAAGCTAACAGCAAATGCAGTAGCAAACCTCAGAACTGAGAATAAAATATTTCCTTTATTATTTAAAGCAGTAGCACTGGAAACTTTAGCAAGAGCACGCCCACCCGGAAGGCAAAGGAAAATAGCAACCCAACCAATGCCTGGCCCCACGTGGCTTCAGTTTTAAAATGCAAATACAGCAGCAAACCTCAGAACTGAACTTAAAATAAAAACCCCTGCAACTGCACAGCCAAAGATGAACACAAACCACCTCAAAAACGTTGCTGCATAACAATGCCACCCCCCAAAAGAGGCTGGAACCTGGAACAAACTGAAGCCCCAACTAAAAAAATATTTATTCCTTTTAATTAATTTCCCTTTATTATTTAAAGCAGTAGCACTGGAAACTTTAGCAAGAGCACGCCCACCCGGAAGGCAAAGGAAAATAGCAACCCACGTGGCCCCACCTGGCTTCAGTTTTAAAATGCACCAACAATCGAGTGCTGATATCCAAGTCCTGAGTTATTTGATTACCGAGGACCACGTTATGTAAACAGCAAACAAAAACAGCTTCAAAAAACAGCTTTTTAGCCAACAGAAAAACTTTTCCCCACACACAGAAAGCCCGAAATGGCTGAAAAACTCAGTTTCCCAGGATCCTCAGCCCTCGCAAAGGAACTACTCACCATGCAGTTTCCCAAGCTCCCTTGCAATGACGAAGCCCGGCAAATGCAGAAACTGGGACAGACGCCTGTTCCTCTCTGGCCAGCACAAAGCAGGCAGACGAGGAAGGATGAGATCCAATACCTTCCTAGTCACAATGCAGGAGACCTACGGAGCTCCACACTGGAAACAAGCAAGGGAAGGAAGAGGGTGTGTCCCAGGTGTGGGCTGCTTAAATGGGCAAGGGGAGGATCCAGGTAAGCCTATGGTCAGCCCTGGATTCGACCCCTGGCACTGCCCAAGTCTCAGCCTGCATCCCCATTTGACCAAGCAGGATGCAGGCTAGGATCCGGTCTCTGATAGGCACTGGGTAGCATCCCTGTAATGTCCTCCCACGCATGCAAAATCACACACAGCTCTGTAGGCAAGAGGGGAGGAGCACACTCACACAGACTAGCAAAGTCTTTGTCGGGAAGAGGGAGGAGGAGCAGGAAACAACACTCACACACAGATTAGCGAACTCTTTGTCGGCAAGAGGGAAGGAGGAGCGGGGAAACAACACACTCACACAGATTAGCAAGCTCTTTGTCGGCAAGAGGGAAGGACACCCATGATCTACCGGGGATCGACCACAAACGTCCTGGGGATCGACCGGTAGATCACGATCGACCTGTTGGCCACCCCTGATCTAGTCTAACCCCTGCAATGCAGGGGGTTCTTGGGGACCTCCTGAGACCCACAGGCTAGTGGCAGGCGAGGAGTTGTTTTTCACTGTAACATTCAGCCATTAGGTTGCTGCTTAAATGGTTCTGACCAGTTTTGCGGTCAAGCCCACACACTTGCATACACAACACTGGCCTCGCTGATAATGAGTTTTACAGAAATTACATGCCACTACACAACCTTGAAGGGACGCGGGTGGCGCTGTGGTCTAAACCACTGAGCCTAGGGCTTGCTGATCAGAAGGTCGGCAGTTCGAATCCCCGCGACAGGGTGAGCTCCCGTTGCTCGGTCCCTGCTCCTGCCAACTTAGCAGTTCGAAAGCACGTCAAAGTGCAAGTAGATAAGTAGGTACCGCTCTGGCGGGAAGGCAAACGGCGTTTCCATGCGCTGCTCTGGTTCACCAGAAGCGGCTTAGTCATGCTGGCCACATGACCCGGAAGCTGTCTGTGGACAAACGCAGGCTCCCTCGACCAATAATGCGAGATGAGTGCTGCAACCCCAGAGTCCTCTGTGACTGGACCTAATGGTCAGGGGTACCTTTACCTTTACACAACCTTGAATGTTCCTGTTGTGTCTTTCCTCCATAGTGGAACGCAAGACAGCACTCATCCAGCACTCACTTAACCACTACACCACACTGGCGGTGGAGAAGCAGGGGAAGGAGGGAAGGGTGCTGGGGGCAGCAGTTGCAGCGTGTAGCCTCGAGCACGGGGATCTTTTGAGGTAGAGTGGACGGGGGGAGCGGTGGTAGAGTCACGTTTATTACACGCAGAGCTTGGGATGCAAGCACACACCACGCAGCCGAGGAGGTGGTGTGTCGCGGAGCCAGCGGAGAGAACTCCGGACTGCGGGAAAGCATCCGGAGCCTTCCAGCCTCCGATGGGTGCTGGAGGCGCGCAGGCACCAAGCCCCTGCTCCACCTCACTTACTTCCCCACTCTCCCCTCCCTGGATTCTCCCCGGACTCTCTGCCGGGCGCCCTCCACTGCTTGGCACCTTGGCTCGCCCTGCCACTACGCCCAATGGTAAAGACGTCCCTGGTGTGATGTCACACAAACATCACGTGACGTCACACAGATCTTTCGACATTGCACAGGCCAGTGGAGCCTTCCGCTAGGCCATGCCAGTCCCCGCAGAGTCTCCCAGCACTGCACAGGCTGGTGCAACCTTCTTCTGGGCTAAACCTGTCCCTGCAGCATCTCCTGATGCTGGTGTGACCTCATGCCAGGATGTGCCGGTCCCCAGGCGTCTTCTGACACCACTCAGGCTGGTGCA
This sequence comes from Darevskia armeniaca, assembly GCA_034641395.1. NCBI lineage: Eukaryota > Metazoa > Chordata > Lepidosauria > Squamata > Lacertidae > Darevskia > Darevskia armeniaca. Next base: position 473,003 of record JAWWNF010000120.1, read on the forward strand.
GTCTTCCACAGCATCGTGCCCTCTGGAGGAGGCTGAGGCACTCCAGGGCCCCTCAAACAAATATCAAGGGGGCCAAAGACAGCTTGGGCCCTTAGAGTTGGCGCTCCAGCTCTGTAGAACTGCTTGCAATGCAAGTTTGTTCTCTCAAAGACCTCTGAGAAACATTTTGCCTAGAAATTGGCCATATCTCAGTGGCAGAGCATTTGCCTTGCATAAAGATCCCCAGCATCTCCAGGTAGGGCTGGGAATGTCCCCTGTCTGAAACCCTAGATCACCCAACGGTCTGACTCTGTATACAGCAGCTTCAAGTGTTCCTGTTTTCCTAAAGCATTTGTTATTCCACGGAAGGCTGTGCTACTCAGGGAGCCCACTAGGTGGCAGCGTTGCGCAGCCATGGAAGGTCTTTTCTGTGTGCAGGTCTCTTCAGATATGATCCTTTGTGATGTACCTGATGGGACAAACTGTTCTGTGCTTAAAAGGAGGTTTTGTTCTTCCCTGTGCTAGGGGTGGGAAGGAACTCGTTGGGTCTTTTCACAGTGAGCCGACCCTGTCTGACATGCCCAAGCCTGCTTGTACATTGGTACACAACTCTCACCTTGGATTTTTGCAATGCATTTTGGTGCACAAAAAGGAAGCATAGAAATGCAGATTTTAAGTAAAGGATAGGTGCAATATGCATATTTTATTGGTGAATGTAAAGAAAATGTGCATTTTATGCAAAAAGGTGTGTGTGTGTGTTTTATTTTTAAAGTGCACACAGAATGCATACAGTGGAATAGAACAGCATGCAATGCCACACAACAGGGTGGAAGTGATTGATTGAGTGCTGGCAAAACTGAGGCAGAGCATTGCCATCATAGCCAGTAGCCATTGATAGTTCTCTCCTCCATGAAACTGTCTAATCCTCTTTTAAAGCCATCGAAGTTGATGGCTATCACTGCTCCTGTGAGAGGGAGTTCCATAGTCTAACTCTGCAGTGTGTGAAGAACTTTCTTTAATCTGCCATGAATCTTCCAGTATTCAAATACATGGCAATGCTATGAGATAGATTAGGCTGAGAGACAGTGATGGATTTAAGATTGCCTGAGAGTCTCTTCACCAAGTAGGATTTTGAATCATCTCCAGTTCAGGTTAAGGATTGCCAACCCAGTTGTTGGGGGGGGGGAGTGGACTGGCTTGTTTCTGCCCCTTGTACAGCAGCTGAATCTGCAGAAACTAGGATGAGGATCTTTAGGAGGGCTTGAGATCAAACATTGCCATGTGCTGATGTTGAGAACCAGTGTGGTGTGGTGGTTAAGAGTGGTAGACTCGTAATCTGGGGAACCGGGTTTGCGTCTCCGCTCCTCCACATGCAGCTGCTGGGTGACCTTGGGCTAGTCCCACTTCTCTGAAGTCTCTCAGCCCCACTCACCTCACAGAGGGTTTGTTGTGGGGGAGGAAGGGAAAGGAGGATGTGAGCCGCTTTGAGACTCCTTTGGGTAGTGATAAAGCGGGATATCAAATCCAAACTCTTCTTCTTCTTGAGCTATCAAACCACCAGTAAAATCACCATCTCAGAAATTGATTGAGAAGTTGACAATCTTATTCAGACCTGACACTTATCAGCCTGCTGATAGCAACATTCTGCCATGCCAAACACATGGCTTCCTGCCACAGATTTGAAAATGACAATGAAATTCATCCAGCTGTTGCTTCAACAAATACTAGTTATTTGCCACACTGGAGATTTCTGCTAACATACTGTTCCGCTCTAATCTAAGCCACTGCTAACAGACATTTATCCAGCTAGCATTATCTGTTGGATAACGCTGGCTTTGAGTTCCAGCTGAGTTGTGTCAGCTGTCAGTTTCCAGAGTGCTCTTTAAAAGTGCAAACGTAAGTTGATGTTTTAAAAACAGAAAACAAAATAGTTGATGCATAGATTCAGATTCTGTTTGCTAAAGGTTAAATTAAAGAGAGGTCTTTTGGGTGCTGGGGACCAGGTGGCGCTGTGGGTTAAACCACAGGCTTGCTGATCAGAAGGTCAGCGGTTTGAATCCCTGTGACGGGGTGAGCTCCCGTTGCTCGGTCCCAGCTCCTGCCCACCTAGCAGTTCGAAAGCATGTTAAAGTGCAAGTAGATAAATAGGGACCGCTCCAGCGGGAAGGTAAACGGCGTTTCCGTGCGCTGCTCTGGTTCGCCAGAAGCAGCTTTGTCATGCTGGCCACATGACCCGGAGGCTGTCTTCAGACAAACGCCGGCTCCCTTGGCCTATAGAGTGAGATGAGCACGCAACCCCAGAGTCGGACACGACTGGACCTGATGGTCAGGGGTCCCTTTACCTTTACCTTATTTTGGGTGCTGCTAACACAGCAGAAACAATTCAGGAGGCAGCAGTTATGAGTTACTGGTCTCTGCAGCCACAGCGGGAGCTGTGATTCTCCAATGTTTGACTTCACTTCCAGAGGCGCACTCCATTGTCTCTCAGGACAGACGGATGCCAACAAACACTTGCTTTGTAGATATCATGGTGTAAAACCTCGCTACTGCAATTTTGGGTTGTTAATAATGTTAATAACGGCTAGGAAGAGGAGGAGGAGAAGTAGTCAATAAAGGGACACAATCCCACCCGCCCAACTGTCCCAGTAAAACAAGATGTGGAGATGGGAGGACCCTAACTCAGTACTAGAAGACCTGCTTTTTATTCAGGGGTTCTCAGGGTTCAGTCCCCAATTGGACCTCCAGGAAGGCCAAGGAGAGACCCTAGTCCAGGGGTAGGCAACCTAGGGCCCGTGGGCCAGATGCGGCCCAATCGCCTTCTCAATCCGGCCTGCGGATGGTCCGGGAATCAGCGTGTTTTTACATGAGTAGAATGTGTGCTTTTATTTAAAATGCATCTCTGGATTATTTGTGGGGCATAGGAATTTGTTCATTTCCCCCCCCAAATATAATCCGGCCCACCACATGGTCTGAGGGACAGTGGACCGGCCAACGACTGAAAAAGGTTGCTGACCCCTGCCCTAGTCTGAAACCCAGTCAAAATTGTAGAATACTAGAACTCTGGCCAGGCAGTAGATCAGTTTTTGAATCTTTCTTGGTCAAAGTGTACCAATGTGTCTTCTGTGTGTGGGCACACACAGAAGACACATTGGTACACTTTGACCATGAAAATTTAGCTGACGAAGAATTAGCGAAACAGGGCCTTGTCCTGGAACAGGAATTTATTTCAACTGGAATTTGTTGCAATACTATAATATTAAAACTGTTTGAAGATTCAAAAACTGATCTACTGCCTGGCCAGAGTTCTTGTATTCTACAATTTTGACTGCTGTACATCACCAAGAACTCCAATTTCTATAGCTAGTCTGAAACCCTGCAGAGCTGCTGCCAGTCAGTGTAGACCAGAGCTTTCCAGAGTGTGTAGGTATGTCGTACAAATGCTCCCTGTGCTCCTTCTGGGGCTGGAAAGAGGCTAGTTTCTTCTTCTGTCTTTGGCGGTCCCTCGCAGCCGAGTAAGATTGTCTTCCATGAACACAGTCTTAACAGTAAGTGACTGTGGAGGCCAATTCTGGATCCACACGTCCTTCCACAGTGGGGACATTGGTTTCCGGGCAGGAGTTGATCATGGCAAAGGTTTGCCAATCGTGCCTTCCTCTTAGCACGTTTCTCCCTATCATCCTGAGTTTGAGCGTCTTCAAAACCCATGACACCTTTGGTAATGGCTGTTCTCCAATTGGAGCACTCACAGGCCAGCATTTTCCAGTTGTCGGTGTTTATACAACATTTTCTTAGAATTGCCTTGAGAGAGTCTTAGAACCTCTTTTGTTGACCACCAGCATTATGCTTACCAGGGGCTAGTTCAGCCTCCAGTTTGCTAGCAAAACTGAATTACAGTGTCACAAAATGATGCACGTCTAAAAAATGTGTCGCCAACATAAAAAGTTCGGGAAGCTCTGGTGTAGACAATAATGAGCCACAAGGACCAATGACCTATTTCAGTATCGGGTAGCTTCCTATGTTCCTAGAGAGCAAAAATAATATTAACCAATGCTAGCAAAGCAAACAAGTATAATGCTTGAGGTGGTCCAGAGTTTCTCAATTTTGATGCATGCATGTTTGTTTCTAAATTGTTTTTCTGAATGTGGTCTTCAACCTCAGCTGCTGCCAGGAGGCATGTCTATATGCAGAGCACATGCTCTGTCTCTGAGCTATGACCCTCCTCCATTGTCATCCTCTGGCAGACACTTTTGGAGGGAGGGGTGGTGCAGACATATACCCCAAACCGTGGATGTGAAGCCAGTTCAGGGATGGGGAGGAGACTGTGGCTGCCATGACACAGATCCAAGGGGGCTCTTTTAGACATTTTCATTTCAAGCATGCACCTATTAGTGACGTACATTCCATTGAAAAAAACAAATGAATAACAAAATCAATGAGCTGCATTCATTCCACTCTTTTCAGTTTCAGAAATGAATGGGCGTTTGAACAAATGAATGAAAATCCGCTTGTTTCTCGCTCGCCTCAGTTGGGGCTCCACTGGAACAGTCTGTACAATACTGCAGAAAGATCACAAAGAGGAGAGGTAAGAAAGAAGATTTGGGACTGTGTTTTCCTGCCTTTTAAATGGCCACTAAAATGTGGGGTCCTTCAACTCATCTACCTGAAATTTGGCAGATCTGAATCTTTTCAAGAGGTAGTAAAAAAATTGCAAGAGGGAAAACCACACCAAGATACAGCTATTGGGTTATGAGGAGGTATGTTCATGATGGCATGGACTCTGACCAATAGGCACCCATCCTGACAGGGACCTGCCCTCGCCTAGAGCCAAGCTGACGGGGGAAGGCGGTTGGAGAGGGAGAGAAGTCATGTCGGAGAGCAGTTCTCAGGAGAGCCTGGAAAGCAACAGTGGCGGGGAAGAGGAACTGCAGGCAGCCAGGGGGTTGCAAGGGCTTGAAGATGCTAGCAGAGACCCAGGAACACCAACAGGAGGGGCTGAGTGTCTGACAGAGCAGCACAGCGCCAGTCCACAGCTGTGCAGGGGTACAAAGCGGAAAGAGAAGAGGAGGCGCTTTGGGTTCCCAAAACTCCTATGCTGGGGGAGGAGCCGCGAAATGCCACTCCCTGAATCTGGAACTGACTCAAGCGGTCATGAACCTTAAGAGCTCTGATTTGTACTTTTGTAAATAAAAGCAATTAGTTTAGCAGACAACATGGTCTGGCTGATTACTCTCGAGGAGACCTTACAGAGCCCTAACATATCCCAGCCCGTTTCCCCTTGCAAGCTGTTGAAGCCTGGATAGCCTTTCTCTAAAACTTGCTCTAGGATGCTGAAACCATCACCGTTGCTGAAAACATTTCTTCTGTTTTCATCTGAAAGGGTAGAATCACCTTACCGTTATAGATACGCACTTATAACTGACGTCTCCACTTTCCCTTGTACAACAAATGAGTGGAGTTTACAGGAACCAGAGATTACAACATGCATTTTAGCGCTGTCCTATTAGGATAATGTTGCTGTTTCATCATTTCTGTTAATGCGACATAAAGGCCATTTGTAACTTTGAAGAAAGACTATTAGCAGTGACAGCAGGAAAAGATGAAGAAAAACTCTTATTTGTGTAATGTCCCAATAACCATGTCTCTCTCTCTCTCTTTCTCTCTCCCCCCCCCCCACCTCTCTCTCCTGCTCAGACATTCAGAAGATATGTTCCTTTGGAGGCTGCTGGGGGAATTCTCCGCAGAGCTCCCGTCCTAATTAATGAACTTTAAAAATGCTTCCAATGGAACAATTTTAACGTTGATCCATAAAGCTGACAGCAAAAGGAGATGTTTATTAGCAGTGACGCTTGGAGGGAGCCCAGCCGTGCCATTCCACAGAGGATCTCTCTCTGAAATGCTAGGCAGATGCAGAAAGAAAGTTGTTGCAACATTTAACTTTGATTCCGCCGGTAACTGCCTCTTGAAAAACACTTACCATGGTGCATTATATCTCAGTTCACACAGAAGCCTGCAGGAGAGTCTCCATATGGTGAGAATTCTCCTGCAGCAGCCACAAGGAGTGATAGTGGTGATAGAAGACTATAGGTGAGCAAAGGCATACATAATGACTCTTAGGGTATTCCAGAAAGCAACCTGGATGCTGTATAAAGGAATCTGGCTGAGTGCAAAGGAAACAGGAGGATGGGAAAATAAAAATAAAAAACCTGTCAACAGCAGAGTTGATGGGATGGATGGAATCTAGGAGAATTCCATCTTCTCCCTAGAATGTCCTCTCTGTGGGCAGTACCATCTTGGGTTTCTTTAAGATGTGTTGACTCAGTGGTTGTGTAAGAGTTCTGTAGTGGCTTCTCACGAGTAACGAGTCTTGACTCCAGTCCCATATATTTACAACGGTTTATTATACAAGTATATACAGTGGCGCTGTGGGTTAAACCCAGGGACCCAGGTGGCGCTGTGGGTTAAACCACAGAGCCTAAGGCTTGCCGATCAGAAGGTCGGCGGTTCGAATCCCTGCGACGGGGTGAGCTCCCGTTGCTTGGTCCCTGCTCCTGCCCACCTAGCAGTTCAAAAGCACGTCAAAGTACAAGTAGATAAATAGGTACCACTCTGGCAGGAAGGTAAACGGCGTTTCCATGCGCTGCTCTGGTTCGCCAGAAGCGGCTTAGTCATGCTGGCCACATGACCTGGAAGCTGTACGCTGGCTTTTGGCCAATAAAGCGAGATGAGCGCCGCAACCCTAGAGTCGGACACGACTGGACCTAATGGTCAGGGGTCCCTTTACCTTTATATACAGTGCAGAGCTCAGAAATCAGTGACTGTCTGTGTCACTCTCAGATCCTGGAAGTGGCGCCCTTCGAGAGCGCCCCCAACAAAAGAACTTCGGAACCCCAAGTCTCCTCCTCTCCTCCTTGCGTTTCATCCCTCTATGCAATTGGGGCGACGGAACTGAGCTGGCTTCCTCTGTTCCTGCTCCGCTGGGTAGGTGTTCAGATCCTGTAGCATCCCACAGCCCTTCCACCCCAGAGCTCCTGCCCCGTCCGTCGCTCCTACAGGAAGTCTCCCCACTACTCCTGTGGTGCAGGGAACCTTCAGGCTCGGAGAGCCCTTGCACCACCCCACTGGGCTGTCCGCTGGCCTCTGACGGTTCCCTGACAGGTTGTCGGGATGCTGTCAGCTGCTCCTGGCTGGTTGCCCAGGAAAGTATAAAGACAAGGAAAAGTTTCTTACGGTCCTTTTTCATTTCAAACTTTACAATGAGAGGCTCTAGAACCCAGCCTCTTGGATAATGGCGTTGCCCTGAGTGAATCTCCACCCCCCCCGTCTCTCCCACTTCCTCATTCGTCATCGTCATCATCTCCTCTACAGGTGCTGCTAAATGCCCTCTGTCTTTGAGCTCTTTGCTCTCCTACTTTTAAAGCTTGCCAGGTTCTGGGAGATGGAGTGTGAGGTGGATGCATGTCCTCCTCAAGAGTAAGGCCGCCTGAGACGAGTTTGCTAAACTAACAGTTTATTTACAAGTTCATTCCACAGGTGTTACACTTCATCATCCGACTCCGTTGTGTCAGATCCCCCGAGTAAAGGCTTTCGATTTTGCCCCCAACATAAAAGCTTGGCAAAACCCCAGCGCCGCCTCTCGCTCCTCCTTTTCCGCTTTTTAACCCTATCCGCTGCGACGCCGGCCCCTTCCCTCTCACTCTCATCTTCCCTGGAAGTTGCTGTCGAGACACTGGAAGGATCCTCAAGCCCCTGCTCCCCTTCTGTCTCCATTTCCTCCTCTGCCCTCATTGGCTCCCTGAGAGCCTCCGTTTCAGGTGACAGCGCAGGCGGCGACAACCCCTCGCTCTCACTTCTCCACACTTCCTTCCCTATCTCAGGTGACAGCTTCGGAGCCATCCCCTCCTCTTCCCACTCTAGCAACACCTCCTCCGGTGTCCGGTGATGGATGCTAGGCTCCTCTCCCCCTTCCGCCACCCCTCCTGGCTCAGGACAGTCCCTGACATGGAGGGTCTGGGATGCTTTCTAATGACAACGTGTCAGTCGGGTGTTGTTCTGGGTCTCCCATGATTTCCCAACTTTCCCCCTCATCTGCCTCTGAGCTGTGACCTCCCTCAAACCCCTGTTGTAAATCTATACTGTCTTCCTCTTCCTCCGCCCTGGAAGGGTCAGGATGGGGAGGCAGTCTCCACCATTCCTCTTCCTCTACCCAGTCCCTGACAGTGGTGGAACATCTGCTTTGCCTTCAGAAGATCCCAAGTACATCTCTCAGTACCTGCAAGTTTGACTGGGAGAGGCCCCTGTCACAAACCCTGGAGAGCTGCTGTCAGTCAGTGTAGGGAATATGGACCTAGATTGACCAATGGTCTTACTTACATTCTGGGGGGTCTGTTTAGGACTCAGTGGTGTCCAAACTTTTGTCAAAGAGGGCCAGATTTGATGAAGTGAAGGGCCGTGAGGGCCAACCGAAGTTGTTGACCTTTTTTTAGGATTGAAGTTGAGCTTTTTTATGATTTTACCCCAAAGTTGTTGAGCCGAATTAAACCAACCGGCAGGCCAGATTAGGCCCCCAAAACGGACTTTGGAGAAGCCTGGTTTAGGTAGAACATTGGGTGGGATTAGGGATTTGTGCCTTGCTTTTTTCTGGGGGGACGCAGGGGTAAGCATACCCCTAAACATTTTGTGAATCTAAGTTTGGCCTCATTGAGGGGCAGTATTTCAATATGAGTAGGAAAATGAGAGTACCCCTAAATATTTTTTTAAGGGAAAAAACACTGGATTTGCGACTCTGCCAAGTTCAGTTTCTCTCACTTTCTTATTTTTCCAATCTTAGGTTCAGTTCTTCACATTTACACATCAGTTTGTGAATCGTTTTAAAAAAAGTGTTCATGAAAATTGACCAGCATTTTAATGCAAAAATAAAATAAAAATCTTAAGCCGCACATTTCTGTAGGTAATTTTACCCAATAGTCACATCCCCCCCACAAACAATCCCCCCCCCAAATATAACACATTTTTCTATGTTATTGTCCTGAATAGATGCATTTTTAGGCACACTTTACTACAGTAAATGCAGTTTTCTAGCCATTACTTGGTTCGAAAACTGCAATGAGAATTTCAGAGGAGTGTGAACTTCAAAGGATGAGTGTGTTTCAGTTTGCACACTATTTCAGGAAGGTCAAATCAGGTTGCTTTGCTTTTAAATGCAAAACTGAATTGAATCCCTTCCCCACACCTAGGTGGAATATTACTGGGCATTTTTTTAAAATCCATCTATGGAGATTTCCCAAACCGTTCTGATTTTCCATTATGTGTGACAACTGGCAGCACCCCCCCTCTCTCTCTCTCTCTCACACACACACACAGATATTCAGTGATCTGCATCAAACCCAAGTTATTCCATTTTCATAGTTCCTGCAGCTGGACACCACATGTGAAATTGTGCCATATGGTTGAATTTTGTTTTTGCTTTTTTTTAAAAACAATCACCCTAGTAAAAATTGATTTAATAATAATAATAATAATAATAATAATAATAATAATAATTTTATTTATACCCCGCCCTCCCCAGCCGAAACCAGGCTCAGGGCGGCTAACATCAATAAAAATCACAACAGAATAGCTTAACATCCCTAATTGCCCTATATGAAGAAGCGAGGTGTAGTTCTCTGTTGACAAGTGTGTAAAGGCATCCCAGTATCCACAGCAGAGTTACACAAATACACAAAGCAATATTGTGAAATGACGACATTCGTGTGTTTGTCTCTGTATGCTTTAAAGTCCTCTTTTCCCTATCAGATTAATGTATTAATTTTCTAATGAGAAGGGATTCTTTGCAGCAGTAGCAGCAGCAGCATTGACTAATGCCCCCATAAACCGGTAGAGCTAATATGCCTAGTCCAAAATCACTTTTGTGCTTTACTGCTCTCCCTTGTGGCCTGATGCAAATTCTATTGAATCTACAAAAAGACAGGGACCTAGTAATTCAGTGAGGTAATTCTCACAACCCAAGAGAATTAAGTGAATAACACACACACACATACACACACATATACACAGAGAGCGTTGCTACTTGTGGAGATTGGAATAGTTTGCAGCTTAGGCTGCTATACTAGTGAATCATACTAAGGACTGGTTTAGTGTGTGAAGGAACAGGGTTATTACTCAGAACTAGAGCGTGTGATGTGTACTGTGTATAGAACACCTGAAGTTCAAACCCTGGCATCATTACTCTCTACTCAATCCCTCCCCCTCAGCTCAGAAATGAGAGTCCTTAGGAAGAACATTCTGGTGGTAAGAGCTGCCAGTAAATGGAATACATGACCGCAGGAGGTGGTGGACTTTTCCTCATTTGGAGGATTTTCGACAGAGGTTGCATGGCCACCTGTCAAGGATTCCTTAGCTGTGATTCCTGCATTGCAAGTGGCTGGACAAAATATCCCTTCCCAACCCTACAATTCAATGACAATTCAATGATTCCTTTAATCATTGTAGTTAATGAGCATTCAAGCACATAATTAATAATAATAATGATAATAATAATAATTTATTATTTGTAGCCCGCCCATCTGGCCGGGTCTCCCCAGCCACTCTGGGCAGCTTCCAACAAATATCAAAATACATTAAAATATCACAGATTAAAAACTTCCCTAAACAGGGCTGCCTTCAGGTATTTTCTAAATGTCAGGTAGTTGTTTATCGCTTTGACCTCTGCTGTGAGGGCGTTCCACAGGGTGGGCGCCACTACCGAGAAGGCCCTCTGCCTGGTTCCCTGTAGCTTTGCTTCTCGCAGGGAGGGAACCGCCAGAAGGCCCTCGGCACTGGATCTCAGTGTCCGGGCTGAACGGTGGGGGTGGAGATTCTCCTTCAGGTATACTGGACCGAGGTCGTTTAGGGCTTTAAAGGTCAGCACAAACACTTTGAATTGTGCTCGGAAACGTACTGGGAGCCAATGTAGATCTCTCAGGACCGGTGTTATGTGGTCCTGGCGGCCGCTCCCAGTCACCAGTCTAGCTGCCGCATTCTGGATTAATTGCAGTTTCCGGGTCACCTTCAAAGGTAGCCCCACGTAGAGCGCATTGAAGTAGTCCAAGCGGGAGATAACTAGAGCATGCACCACTCTGGCGAGACAGTCTGTGGGCAGGTAGGGTCTCAGCCTGCGTACCAGATGGAGCTGGTAGACAGCCGCCCTGGACACAGAGTTAACCTGTGCCTCCATGGACAATAACATAAGCAGCAATTGCATTTGTGAAAGACTTTGGCAGTGTATGTGGGTAGGGATGGGAGAGAGGAGTTCATCTGGTCTTCCTTTTGCAGTGGACTGGCCTGATCCGACACTCCCAAACTTGCCTGTAGAACTGAACCCAGATTTGTATTTGCATTTCTCTGGGTTTTGCAATGTATTTTTGGTGCGTGAAAAAATGTGCACAAAGATATGTAAACAAGCATAGAACCATAGAACTGTAGAGTTGGAAGGGACTCTGAGGATCATTCTAGTCCAACCCCCTGCAATGCAGGAATATGCAGCTGTCCCATGTAGGGATCAAACCTGTGACCTTGGTGATATCAGCACCATGTTCTAACCAACTGAGCTATGCAAGGACGCATGCAGAAAACATGTAGTTTACTGGTGGGTGTACTGAAAAACATTGGAAAGTGTGTATTTTATGGGAAATGCACACACAAAATGCATTGAGTGGAACACGATGAACCACAACAGGACAAAATGGGATGCAGTGGCACTCCAGGTAATGGGATGGTGGACTGAGTGCCTGTGGCCCTGAAATGGGAAGGGATTAGCTTCTTTTCCATCCAACTATCAATCTTAAAGAAGAGTTTGGATTTGATATCCCGCTTTATCACTACCCGAAGGAGTCTCAAAGCGGCTAACATTCTCCTTTCCCTTCCTCCCCCACAACAAACACTCTGTGAGGTGAGTGGGGCTGAGAGACTTCAGAGAAGTGTGACTAGCCCAAGGTCACCCAGCAGCTGCATGTGGAGGAGCGGGGAAGCGAACCCGGTTCCCCAGATTACGAGTCTGCCACTCTTAACCACTACACCACACTGGCTCTCTCTTGAGTGGCAATTGAGATGGAAGGGACCCCATAAACATCCTTGCCCATCAGCTCTCTGGATAAGTGAGCTGGTTATTATGGGGCAACAGCCATAGCAAGGAAGAGGAAGAACTGCCATCACTGTATAAGAGGCGGAACCAAATAAATTGGCACTGGAATGAATCCTGCGAAGGCATTGAAACTCAACTTTGCACTACTTCCTAGAGCACATGTTGAACTACAGAATACCTATCCCACAAGAAGCAGTTGTGGCCACCAACTTAGATGGCTTTAAAAGAGAATTAGACAAATTCATAGATTCTTATGCTATCAATGGCTAAGATCTACAATGGCTGTCTTATAGATAATAGATAATTTATTTATTGTCATTGCACAAGTACAAGCACAATGCTATACAAGTGCAACGAAATTGCATGCCATCCTGTAAAAGCAAAAAAAGCAAAAAAAGAGCAAAAAAACCACACACACCAAAAAGGCCACACACACACACACACACACACACACACACACACACACACACACCCATCACAGCTCTCCAAGATCATATTATCTGGTTACAGCATTTAAGATGGTTATAGCTCTTGGGTAGAAACTGTTCTTCAGTCCATTTATTCTTGATCTAATTGTTCTATATCTTCTACCCGAAGGCAGTGGTGCAAAGAGACTATATCCTGGATGAGATGGATCCTTTAAAATATTGTTAACCTTTTTAAGGCAACGGGAACTGTATTGTTCTTCCAGAGATGGGAGAGGATGACCAATAATATTTTGGGCTGTGGTTATGATTATATAATTATATGATTATTATACCTCTGCTGACAGATAGTGTGCCTCTGAATATCAGTTATTAGGAATCACAAGTGGATAGAGGGCTCTTACTTTTACGCCTTGCTTGTGGGCTTCCTATAGGCATTTGGTTGGCCACAGTGAGAGAACAGGATGCAAGACTAGTTGGGCTGCTATGTTTCTATTTGGACCGAGTGATGAAATAATTTATTGGCTGCCCTCTAACCCCGTCTTTCCTTGCCTTTTAGGGATTTCCCCTGTCCACTTTAGCCGGAGCCAGCTCTCCCAGCAGAACCCCTGATGGCAGGAAGCTGGGAAACTTATTTAGTAGCAAAGGATTCTGGTAGTTGTGTCAAGCACCATCGTTAGGCCCAGCCCTGTATAGCAGCATTTGCCTTCTGCAGCTGCTGGATGAAAAAGCCGTAGGCAAGGCATATTTTAATAGATCAACTGGGATAAGGGGAAATAGCTGCCTTGGGATTGATTTGTCTCCTCCTGGCTTGTAATTAAAATTTGAAAAATCTCTCCTGGGTAATGAGCAGAAGATACTCTGGAGATGTCACTTACACACACTGCCATTAAGGAGTCCATCTCTGTTATAAGAAACCATTATCTGATATTAATGCAAAATGTCGAGAAACTACACTGGAAGTGTAATCTTCCGCTTAAAGCCAGAGAGGGAGACAGAGACTAACCCTCCCTTCTCTGTTTGCCGGCACACTCGAGTATTAATATCTAGTCTGATCTTTCTTCTAGCAAGAGGGCAGTGACTAAAAAAAATGTGGAAAGGTCATGGAGGGCAGAACTGTTGGTAATAAGAAGCAACATCCTAATTTCATTGCTGTTTGAGACAAGGCTTGTTATTAAAGTCTTGCTTAAAGGTAAAGATAAAGGGACCCCTGACTGTTAGGACGACTCTGGGGTTGCGGCGCTCATCTCGCTTTACTGGCCGAGGGAGCCAACGTTTGTCCGCAGACAGCTTCCGGGTCATGTGGCCAGCGTGACTAAACTTCTTCTGGTGAACCAGAACAGCACACGGAAACACCGTTTACCTTCCCGCCGGAGTGGTACCTATTTATCTACTTGTAATTTGACATGCTTTCGAACTGCTAGGTTGGCAGGAGCTGGGACCGAGCAACGGGAGCTCACCCCGTTGCGGGGATTTGAACCACCGACCTTCTGATCGGCAAGCCCTGTGGCTTAGACCACAGTGCCACCCGCATCCCTAAAGTCTTGCTTAAGAACTAGCATATCAGGTGTGGAGCAGGTGGCGCTGTGGCCTCTTGGGCTTGCTGATCGGAAGGTCATTAGTTCGAATCTGTGCGACGGTGGCAAGCTCCTGTTGCTCTGTCCTAGATCCTGCCAACCTAGCAGTTCGAAAGCATGCCAGTGCAAGTAGATAAATAGTTACTCTGGTTTCCATCATGGTTTCCTGTTGCACCAGAAGCTGTTTAATCATGCTGGCTACATGACCTGGAAAGCTGTCTGTGGACAAAAGCCGGCTCCCTCAGCCTGAAAGCGAGATGAGCACCACAACCCTATAGTCACCTTTGACTGGACTTAACCGTCCAGGGGTCCATTACCTTTACCTTTCATCAGGTGCAGAAGATCTCAGCCCTGGAGAAGAGAGCTTACAATCCTCCAAACCACTCGATCTGCCCTTTAGGATTCTCCACTGACCACAGTCCTCTCTGGCCTTGATGAGGACTGTTGACTTGACTGCTTTCACCTGTCTGGAATTTGTCCTTGAAGTGACGCCTAGATGGAAGATGGAGAGAAAGAGATGTTTGTGTTGAAACCTCTGGCTTTTGTGTGGCTGCAATACAGCCTACTCATATGTAATATATGTATCTTGTTTGCTTGTGTGTGTGTGAATGCATGTATGCAAGAGTTGCATCCATTCTGTCCACGACCCCATCCCCCCAATTAGCATGCCCCCCCAAGGTTGTCCTCAAGGGTTCTCTATCCCTGGTCCTGCTGTGATTCTTGCAATGCACAAGGTTACACTAGATGACCCTTGAGGTCCCTTCCAACTCTACAATTCTATGAAGTCCCCAGGCTCCCTTGCAGGGCTTCTCATGCTCCTGTTGCCTAGCTTAGGGGGTTCTACTGTGCTTCCCTCTAACCTCCCAGGAAAACTACTGAGTTCCAGAAATGCCAATCTTGGGGATGGGCTGAATGAGCTCCATACTACTTTCTCTCTCCCACTTTCAGAGTGCACCCAAGGAACTTAGACTCCTCCTTTCTTCAGTCCTACAGGTTCATCCTGTCCACTTCTTTCCCCTTTTGCTGATGCCACCCCTACCTCAAACCCTCACTGTCCACCTCTCCATCTAGCCAACTCCACCCAACGTCCATACTCACAGCTAGGAAGTGGCTGCATAGTGGAGCCAGGCGCCAACCCAGGGAAACTCTCCTGTGAGCCTCCCCTAACAATCCATAATTCAGCTCCTTTCCACTTATAATAACAGGCATGTCTAACTTGCGGACCTCCTTCAGGTGTTTCTAGACTCCACCAGTCCCATCCAGCATGGCTAGTGCTCATGGATGGTGGGAATTGCAGTCCAACAACCTTGGGAGGACCACAGGTCAACCTGAAATGATACCAGGAAGTAATAAGACTCACAAGAAGGCAGCAGGAGAGCAATTGCTAGAACCATCAAGGGGAAAGTATTTTGTATGTACAGTTGAATTTGCTTCTAGTTCAATGTGTGTAACATTGCAGCATTGGCATTATTTTTCAGCATCCTATTAAACCAGGTAGGCATTTGAGACTCTCCTCTCTGCATCAGTATTCTGTCTGTTGAGCAGCAATTATGAGTCAGAGTTCCCATTGGGGAGCTTCAGGTCGGGTAATCAATCAAGTTCTTTGTGATGTATACATGCACTCTTTGCTGACCTCACTTTGATGGATGCAGAAATTGATCTCTTTCTGGCACCAGACAAATTCTATTTCTGGGTCGCAAATGTGCCATCTAGTGCCTCTTTAGCCATCTGAATATCTGGTGCTCATTTTTGATTGTCTCCGAGATGCTCAGCCAATAAGACCTCTGGCATCCTAGCTTATAGAGATGGACAAGCACTTGATTACTTAGGCAAAAGCTTTTTGCAGGCTCAGAGAAAGTTGAGATCAAAATAACTGTTGAAATAACTCTACAATTTTCAGGGCTCAAAGTGGGCAAATATTTCTCTAAAAGATTTGGGCTTCATGCATCTTTCCCTGTTTGTAAAAGTTGCAACACAGGCAAAGAAAAGGAGCAAATAAAGCAGAGAGTGAAGTTTTAAGAATGTAGGTAGGATCAGACCAAAAGCCTCTGTAGCCTATTCTCCTGTTCTTTACAAGTGACCAGCCAGTGGGTAGCCTGTCCGGTTGTCCACTGTTGGAAATGTGATGCTGGACTAAAGTGACCTTTGGTCTTTTCTAGCAGAAAGTCTATTGAAGGTAGACTGAAGTCTACTGAAAAGGTAGCCAACTTGGTAGCCTCCAAATGTTGTTGGACTACAACTCCCATCAACCTCAGCAAGCCTGGCCAATAGTCAGGGACAATGGGAGTTGTAGTCCAATGATAACTGGAAGGGACCATGTTGGCCTCCCCTAGTTCACTGTGTTGGTGATGCCTTTGGAACCAGGTAATGCCATACTGATTCTACATAGTCCCTAGTCTGTCTTGGCCCAAAGCTGTGACCTTGTCACTGAATTCATATTTTTCTTAAAAATATAAAGTGGTATAGCAATGAAAGTAGTAGTAATAGTAATAATAGTAATAGTAATAGTAATTCCATTGGCATGTGCATTCACATTCCTCCCTAATCCATAAATACACTAATTCATGGAAGATACATGTTGCTTTTCAATTCGACACCTTAATACCTTAATACCACACAATAACTTGTGGCTGCATCTGTGCTGAGTTGACTCATCTTCTTTTCTCTTATGGCTAATTGTCCTAATTACTCTGATTGCTAAAGTTTGGTTTCTTTGCTGCGGAACTGGGAATGTTTTGCAAGGTTCAGAGTTCCAACTGCACTTAATTACTACCGACTCTGAAAGCCCTAACTATACTCAGGGCTTGGAACTAGGTAGAGTCAACTATTGTACATATACAATAGAAGTCCTGAGGAAGACATTCAAATGCCGCCCACACCGTCCATTTACAATCCCAAGCACCCACCTGTTCAATTATCCTTAAAGACAGGCTTGCGTTGCAAAACAGAGCTCTGAATGCCATGCCTCTGGAGGCTGCTTCTGATCTGTTGACTCTGAACGGGAAAGCTGAAATCAAGAATGGACCAGACAAAATGAAAATTGAATGAGCGCTGGCAATCTAGTTATAGGTCGCAAAATTTCTATTGTCCCAGTGGCTTTTCAGAAAGGTACCGATAATGGGCTGGTTATGATGGTTGATATGTGCCCACCACTAAGAAGCAAACCCTAGACAAATCCAGAGTGGAGTCCCTAAACTCCTGCAGCCAAGCTGGCACCAAATGTATTGATTTGATTTGCATCCATAGCAGTGTCCGGAGGAGGAATGACCGCTGGAAGGAGCACAGAGAGAAGAAACGTCATGGTGCACCTGCAACCGGCATGATTGGATGCCTTCATCTGCAACAAAACATGTCTCTCCCATATTGGTCTCCACAGCCACAACAGGTGCTGTAACCCTCCAGTGGTTTGACTGCCGCCGAGACCACATAACACCCTTCCTGAAAGATCTTCATAGGCTCCCAGTACATTTCTGAGCACAATTCAAATTGTTGGTGCTGACCTTTAAAGTCTTAAATGGCCTCGGTCCAGTATACCTGAAGGAGCGTCTCCACCCCCATCGTTCAGCCCGGACAATGAGGTCCAGCGCCGAGGGCCTTCTGGCGGTTCCCTCACTATGAGAAGCCAAGTTACAGGGAACCAGGCAGAGGGCCTTCTCGGTAGTGGCGCCCGCCCTGTGGAACGCCCTCCCACCAGATGTCAAAGAGAACAACAACTACCAGACCTTTAGAAGACATCTGAAGGCAGCCCTGTTTAGGGAGGCTTTTAATGTTTAATAGCTTATTGTATTTTAATGTTCTGTTGAAAGCCGCCCAGAGTGGCTGGGGAAACCCAGCCAGATGGGCGGGGTATAAATAATAAATTATTATTATTATTATTATTATTATTATTATTATTATTATTATTATTATTCACCCCTGGAGGCACATTGTTCCATTGTCTCCGAAGACAGACGAATGGCAACAGTAAGTCCTCCACTGCACACTGTGGCCTGGAGCCACCTCCTCTTCCCAATCCTGGTGACATTCAGTAAAAGAAAATGTGTTCAGTGACACCATCTCATGACAAGGAAACGATGCACTTTTCGGTGAATAAGAGGTGATGACAGAAGTTTCTAGAATGATGTGGGGCATGGAGAAAGCAGATAGAGGAAGGTTTTCTCCCCCACACATAACATTGGAATTCATGGCCATGGAATGAAGCTGAACATTGGAAGATTTGGGACAGATCTCTTCATGCGGCACATCATTAAACTGTGCAACTCACTCCCACAGGAGGCAACGATGGTCATCAACTTGGGAGGCTTTAAAAGAGAATTGGACAAATTCATGGATATTAAGGCATTGATTGGTTCATAGCCACGATGGCTAGGCTCTGCATCCATGGCTAGAGGCAGCAAAGCTTCTGAATATCAGTAGCTGGAAACTACAGGAGGGATCTATAGTTCAGGAACGGACCATCTTCTTTGCCTGCAATAGGTCCCAGGCTCAGTCCTCAGGATCTCCACAAAGGACTGGGAGATACTCCCTGCCTGAAAGTCCAGAGAACCACTGCCTGTCAGTGTAGACAATACTGAGCAAGGTGAACCAATGGACTGACTCAGTGTAAGGCAGCTTTCTGTGTTCTCTTGGATTTGCCATCCTTCCCTTCTGCCTCCTCTCCCGTGCCTCGCTGCTCCCCTCCCCGGAGAGCAAAGCCACCCCTGCAGTTTCTTGGATGAGTCAGGCATCTCTCGAGGCCAGGCGCGTTGGACTTCCTTGGCAGAATCCAGAGCCATCTGAATGTGGGTGGACAGAAATGTCAGCGAAAAGTACTGCATAGCATTAATTGACTACAGCTGGCAACCATTCCACCACCTTACCTTCTTTGCGTGCCCGGGAATCCCCACAGGGTAACCTCTGCATATTTGGACCACTCACTGATGACATAAAGAGCAGGCGTGGGGGTTCTTGGGAACAACAACCCTCTCTTCCCTCCTTCCACTCCTTTTAAGGCATTTTGTCCTATCCTTGGTGACTCGTCCTCTTAACTGACTATTCTCCAAACCAATGACGTACAGTTATAACCAACTGAATTGCATAAGTACTTATGCACACATTGAGCTGCTTCCAGGATTCTCCTCGTCTGAGTTTTTCCTCGGATTTTGTAATTCTGGATGAATCTTACCTGGCTTCCTCCAAAGAGAAACGGGCACCTTAAGAATCCCAATATACGGCTTGCTTTTAAATTTCTGGATATTTCGTGCATCTTGACGTTTGAGCTGGTGTGATCCATGTGTGTTTGTTCACCTGTGTGCTGGTCCCATGGGGTATCCGAAAGGCGAGGTCCAAGTCCGGTCCGTGGTCAGAGGGGTAACATAAAGGCAGTCCGTAATAATTGAAGCTGGGTGCAGGGCAGGGAGTCAGGCAAAGTCAGGAACAGGTAGGCAAGCAGGGAACCAGGGCGGGGCAGGTTTCAAGCAGGAACTGGCAACCAACAATGTTGCTCCTGCAACTTGGGGCTGGGGCTGGCCGGCTTTTATCTGCCCCGAGGCATAGGGCGGCCCCGATCCTCTGGTGACTCGCCTCTCCTGGCTTGGAGGCGAGCACTCCTCTTGCGGGAACTCAGTTCCCTTCGCCTCTCTGCCCTGAGCCTCTGCAGCTCAGGAGAGGCTGGAGGGTTACCGGACCCAGAGGCAACCTCAGCTTCCCCTGACAGGGCTGGGAGTGGAGCACCTGAAGGCAATGGGTCCTCCATCCCAGCAGGAGCCAGAGCAGACTCATCAGATGCCTGCACCTGAAGATCCAGCACAGGTGAGGACCCTTCAGACTCAAGCCCTAGCCCTGGCTTTGCTGGTTCTGGAGGCGGGGAATCCTGTGCAGGCTGGGATCCCTCAGGTTCATCATCTGAGTCTGAATCCCAGGCCATCACAACCTGGTTACGCTGTCATGCTCGGCCTATGTGGGTGGTGAGCATGCCTGGAGCATGTGCCATGTTGGACCTGACATTCTTTATGCCAGTTTAGGATTGCTCTCCCAGTGATGCCTATTGAGGCACAGAGAAAATATTGCCCAAAGCACTCTGGGTCGTATGTGCGTGAGCTGAGAACAGGCTGGAAGCTTTAATACACAGAGACCTGCTTGCTCTGTGCTGGATCCAAAGCTGTGACAAATGGAGAAGACCCACTGGAGTGTTAACAATGTGAGCCAATCTTATGCTCAGGTGGTATATATGTGTTAAAAAGGGATGTGGGTGGCGCTTTGGTCTAAACCAATGAGCCTCTTGCCCAGGGGTCAGCAAACGTTTTCAGCAGGGGGCCAGTCCACTGTCCCTCAGACCTTGTGAGGGGCCAGACTATATTTGGGGGGAGGAATGAACGAATTCCTGTGCCCCAGAAATAACCCAGAGATGCATTTTAAACAAAAGGACACATTCTACTCATGTAAAAACACACTGATTCCCGGACCGTCCGCGGGCCGGATTTAGAAGGAGATTGGGCTGGATCCGACCCCCGGGCCTTAGTTTGCCTACCCATGCTCTTGCCGATTGGAAGGTCGGCTGTTCGAATCCCTGCAGTGGGGTGAGCTCCCATTGCTCTGTCCCAACTTCTGCCAACCTAGCAGTTCGAAAGCATGCCAGTGCAAGCAGAAAAATAGGTACTGTAGTGGAATTATGAAATGAGACCCTGGCATACTGAGCATGCCCAAAACATTTGCTAACGGTGATCAATCGCATGACGCTCCCTTTGTTTGGTATTGGCCAATCACACAACGCTCTCCATGATGCTCACGACGTTCTCTGTTCAAGATGATAGTGCGCATGCTCACACTGTTTGTAATTTTGGGCCAACCAGGGAAAATGGGGTGAGGGAATCTCAATATTTGGATTGGATAGGAATTGGGTAGGAAATTTAAACGTAATGGGCAATC
Organism: Darevskia armeniaca; assembly: GCA_034641395.1. Taxonomy (NCBI): domain Eukaryota; kingdom Metazoa; phylum Chordata; class Lepidosauria; order Squamata; family Lacertidae; genus Darevskia; species Darevskia armeniaca. The sequence goes on from JAWWNF010000120.1 coordinate 494,008, forward strand.
AATCAATCAATCAATCAATCAATCAATAAATACAAGTAGGATCTGAACTGTGAGCAGCAGTAATAAACATTTAGGATACTGTGCAGCGTGAAAGATGGTTGTTAAAGAGGACATGCAGCATAACAAGGAGGAATTGGGAAACCATGGAAGGAAGAGGAGGAGGAGTCCAGATGTATTAGATAGATAAAGGTAACTAAATTTTGTATTTGAAATATATTAAAAAATTAAAAATAATTGTCCAGTAGCACCTTAGAGACCAACTAAGTTTGTACTTAGTGGCGCTGTGGTCTAAACCACAGAGCCTAGGGCTTGCTGATCAGAAGGTCGGCGGTTCGAATCCCCGCGACAGGGTGAGCTCCCGTTGCTCGGTCCCAGCTCCTGCCAACCTAGCAGTTCGAAAGCACGTCAAAGTGCAAGTAGATAAATAGGTACCGCTCCGGCGGGAAGGTAAACGGCGTTTCTGTGTGCTGCTCTGGTTCGCCAGAAGCGGCTTAGTCATGCTGGCCACATGACCCGGAAGCTGTACGCTGGCTCCCTCGGCCAGTAAAGCGAGATGAGCACGAAACCCCAGAGTTGTCCGTGACTGGACCTAATGGTCAGGGGTCCCTTTACATTTAAGTTTGTACTTGGTATAAGCTTTTGTGTGCATGTTTTTCCCTCGACATTTGTCAGGGGTAGATATCAGAACATTCCTAGAAACAAGAGATACTGCAGATGTTCCCTGAATGTCCCGGATACTGTAGAGCATATTCTCTTTCATTGTCCACTGCACAGTATGCTGCGTGAACGTGTGCTGTCCCCCCTCCTGGGTGGTTTGAAACCGCTGCACGGTGGAAGTGTTGGATTCTGTCTGTCTGACATTGACCAAAGGGTGACTGCGGGGGTAGCCGAGTTTTTGGCAGCAGTGTCCCAAGGAGTAGTTTAACAGGAAGAAATTCCAGATTATACACACACACACACACACACACACACACACACACACACACACACATATATATATATATATATACATATAACCAGCCTATGGTTGGCCACCTCATGAGAAGAGAAGACTCCCTAGAAAAGACCCTGGTGTTGGGAAAGATTGAGGGCACAAGGAGAAGGGGACGACAGAAGATGAGATGGTTGGACAGTGTTCTCGAAGCTACTAACATGAGTTTGGCCAAACTGCGAGAGGCAGTGAAGGATAGGTGTGCCTGGCGTGCTCTGGTCCATGGGGTCACGAAGAGTCGGACACGACTGAACGACTGAACAACAACAACAAACCAGCCTATGTACTCAACTGTTGCTTCTTTCTATATATTTTAAGGCTCTTGTACGTGATTTTATCTCTCGTAGTTTTATTTGTAAAATGCCTAATAAAGGTTTGATAAGTAAGTAAGCATGCACACTTCTTCAGATAGTGTATGTAAATTTGTATGTATTTAAACTTTGGGAAATCATTAAATAAATAAAAAAGATAAGGATGATGATGCCCAATAATGCAAATAATAAAAAACCAATCATTTAATCATGTAAATAATTTTATTATTTATGCTCCACCCACGCGGCTGGGTTGCCTCGGCCACTCTGCAATACAATGCAATGTTACTCACAAGTGGCCCTTTAAAAGGATTGCGGATATTTATCTCGTTTTTCCTCCAATCCAGGAAGGTATCACCCAGTCCCAAGTAAGCAATTTTGATTGAATAAGACCTCCTGATTAATGCTCCTCATGTATCTTGTGTCCTAAGGTTTTTCTTCTCTCTCCCACCAAAGCTATTAATAAAGAATAGCACATCCATATGACATGAAGCCACTCTTTGAATAGCAATGCACTAATTAGAGAAAGGTAATGTATCTCTGCTTGGCAGTTAAGGCGGGGGTGGGGGTGGGGATAAGCCCTGCTTATGTCCGAATGGATAACTTTTTAAAAGAACTGCATTGTTTATCTCGGAACGGGGACAAATAAAAGAGGACAAGATAAAGGTATTTAAAAATCAGTCATGGCCCAGAAAAAGCAGAGCTGGAGCTGTCCGTGTGGTTTGTTCAGAGCCAGATATAAAGGAACACTTAAGAGCAGTTCTGCTGAATCAATCTAGTCCTTCCCACGCAGCAGGAAACTAGGTACTTTTGAAAAAGCCCGGAAGCTGGCCAGAATGGCAACTGCCCCCTCCCATTGCATTTCCTTGGCATTTGGTATTCAGAGATATACTGCTGCTGAACATGGAGGTCACATTCCCCAAATGGACATACATGGCTTTGCCATCCTTGAATCTGTCCAGTCCCTGCTTTTGAGCTAAGCTATTGGCCACCCAAATCTTGTGGCAGAAAACTCCATCATTGCAGGCTCTGCTGTTATAAGAAAAATCTGCCCTTATTCCCTTATGGGGTACACAAGAGCCTTTTGAGGTTCTCCATCGGTAGAAGTAAATTACAGAGGCCAACCAGAGAAAAATTGAGAAGCAAAATCTTTATTATATCTGTTGCAACAGGGCCCAAAAATGGAGGAACCACCCCCAACAATGGTGTGCAAGCTCCTATATAGACTTTGAAATTCTCCCCCTTTCCCCTCAAGACCACCCCCTATACATCATACATACATCACAATATGGGGTGTAACCCAGGACCACCCCCCAGATACATCACAGCTACATCACAGAAAAAGGTGGTCTCCAGCAGAAATCTGAGCGCGCTGTTTACCTCCTTCGTATGATAATGTCTTATCTGATTGCCTTTCCTGGGCAGTCTGGCCATTCCTTTGAGATGGTGATTACTTAATTTCTGAGACAATAGGAAGGTTCCCTCACCCCCTTCCTCCTTGCAGAGAAACATTTGGTAAAGATTTGGTCAGTTTTGAGAGTCAAAATGGTGTCAGGAGTCAAAATGGTTTCAGGACTGTCTGCTTCAGACATGTGGCCTTGTTTTCCTTGGCACACTAATAAGAATTATTATATAATTATATAATATATATTATATATGTGAGCTGGGTATGTTTAGCCTGGAGAAGAGAAGGTTAAGGGGTGATATGATAGCCATGTTCAAATATAGAAAAGGATGTCATATAGAGGAGGGAGAAAGTTTGTTTTCTGCTGCTCCAGAGAAGCGGACACGGAGCAATGGATTCAAACTACAAGAAAGAAGATTCCACCTAAACATTAGGAAGAACTTCCTGACAGTAAGAGCTGTTCGACAGTGGAATTTGCTGCCAAGGAGTGTGGTGGAGTCTCCTTCTTTGGAGGTCTTTAAGCAGAGGCTTGACAGCCACCTGTCAGGAATGCTTTGATGGTGTTTCCTGCTTGGCAGGGGGTTGGACTGGATGGCCCTTGGGGTCTCTTCCAACTCTATGATTCTATGATATATATAAATAAAATACCTTAAATTCTTACAACACTGCAAAATGGGAGTGTTGCCATTGCGAACTGCTTAAAGGGAGGACTTGCCTTTGAACATCTGTTCTTCTTTGCACCTGCTATGTGCATCCCTTGATTTCTCCACACTTGAAGATGATATTATGTATAATATAAGGCATCTGGTCTTCATTCCGGAAGTCCTTATTTCGACTCCTATTAGACTCTTCATTTTGGCTTTACATACAAAACGCTCTCCTTGAACTTTTGAATACGGATTTATATTCATTGCATTTGATATTTTGTGTGCCTTATATTATACATAATATCATACTACACACATTACTGTGAGTTTGAATCTGTATCCTTGTTTGAAATTATAATTTTTGTTTTAATCTGTAACTGCATTTAAGACTGTAATTCTTAACAGAATATACACCCTATTTGATTTTGACTCACGAGTAGATTATTTCTCTACTTGCACTGGCATGCTTTTGAACTGCTAGGTTGGCCGGACCTGGGACAGAGCAACGAGAGCTCACCCCGTCGCGGGGATTTGAACCGCCAACCTTCTGATTGGCAAGCCCAAGAGGCTGAGTGGTTTAGACCACAGCACCACCCGTATCCCTATGTCTGCTTTATCATTGCACTGCTTTATCAGTGCATTCTAAGCTATGTCTTAAAAAGATGGGAAGCTGCCTTGTATTGAGTCAGACCATTGGATCCCTCAAGCTCCATATTGTCTACTCTGACTGGCAGTGGCTCTCCAGGGTTTTAAGCAGGGGAGAGCCCTACCTGGAGACGCCGGGGATTGAATCAGTGATGTAAAGCATATGATAATATCTTTGTTATTTGCACCCCACTCATCTGACTGAGATGCCCCAGCCACTCTGGGTGGCTTCCAACAAAATAGAAGAGGAAGAGGAGGAGGAGGAGGAGGAGGAGGAGGAGGAGGAGGAGTTTGGATTTGTTATCCCACTTTATCACTACCTGAAGGAGTCTCAAAGCGGCTAACAATCTCCTTTTCCCTTCCTCCCCCACAACAAACCCTCTGTGAGGTGAGTGGGGCTGAGAGACTTCAGAGAAGTGTGACTAGCACAAGGTCACCCAGCAGATGCATGTGGAGGAGCGGAGACGCGAACCCGGTTCCCCAGATTACAAGTCTACCACTCTTAACCACTACTCCACACAGTAAGACCTACATCAAAGCAGATGCTCTCCCACTGAGCTATGCTCCCATCCCTTCATATCTCTGGGTTGTGATCTGGCAACCCTGTGCTGAGCTGCTGCTGCCTGCCTCACTCTGTGAGCAAGTGTGCGGCATATTGCATAAGGCTTGCATCACCCCAGACCTAGATGTGCATCTCCCTCCACCGTGTCCTCTAACTACCAGCCAACAAGAGACGTGGGAGGGTTTCCACCCGGTGAAAAGGCAGCCAACATTCGTGATTTCTACCTGCTGCAAATAGAGGGGTTTTGGCAGGAGAAGATGCCGCTGCTCTTCACGGCTTCCAAACGAGTGGGCTGGGAAACTAAGCCAGGTGGCTGTGGACCAACTCCGGCTTATGCATGTATTTATTTGTTTTCTGCCAGCCTTCAACTGCATCTTTCTAGTCATTTACTTTGGGTACACAGTTGGAAACACAGAGCGATGCTAGCTTTGCATTCAACAAGTCTTGCTGCTCGCTCTACCTGGTGGCAAACGATGGAACTGCAGCCAGGTTGGAAGAGAAGGCAGGTGTTGCCGGCGCAATGCGGAGCTCAGCAGAGAGGGAAGTATTTGTGGAACTTCAAAGGGAAAGGGAAACCGTTTCAGTAAGGCTAGCAAAACTTCCCAGCAGGGTACCACATGCACCTGGGCTATAATTGGATTTTTTTTTCACGTTAAAAAAGACATGAGAGGGAGAAGGAGGCTCCTGCCTGGGGGAAACATCAAAGGAACGTCAAGGGAAGGGAAAATAAAGATAAGTAACAGATTAGATAAAAGAGTGCTGGAATAGGACCTGGGAGAAACCAGGGTTCAAATCCCCATTCAGCCATCATGAAGCTCACTGGGTGACCTTGGGGGTCAGCCAGTGGTGTAGCATGGGGGGCACAGGGGTGATTGCCCCAGGTGAAAAATTTGTTAGGGGCACAAAATTTCAACACTCAGTGCTATCTCAATATAGTGGACGCTCGGGTTGTGAACGTGATCCGTGCGGAAGGTGCATTCGCAACCCGCAGCGTCCGTAACCTATAGTGCCACGTCTGCGCAAGCGCAGGTTGCGATTCGGCGCTTCTGTGCATGTGTGAAGCACTGAACCCAGAAGTAACCCGTTCCGGTACTTCCGGGTTAGGCGCGTTCATATCCCGCAGTGAACGCAACCCGAGGTATGACTGTACAGCAATGCACTCCAGTTGCTGGGCTCCATTGAAAATGGCTTCTCCATGCGAACCAGGAAGTGACCTCTCCATACAGTGGAATGACTCTTCTTCTAAGAGCCAGTGTGGTGTAGTGGTTAAGAGTGGTAGACTCGTAATATGGTGAACCGGGTTCGATTCCCCGCTCCTCCACATGCAGCTGCTGGGTGACCTTGGGCTAGTCACACTTCTCTGAAGTCTCTCAGCCCCTCAGGGAGGAGGGGACCTCCCTGGTTCACTCAAACTTGCCCCCAAGGAATCTCACAGGATAGATGCATCCCAATCATTCAAGCAAATAAGGAGAAGACAAGAAACAAAGAAATTCCTAAGGCTACTAGCCAGTCTTGTATAGAAGAATAATACAGCCCCAGTCAAGGTCAATTTACTCATGGTTGTTGCTGAAGATGATTCATAAAACTTATACATTGCTTGATTGTAAAAAACAACAACCTCCAAGTGGTATACAAGAAATATAAAACGATAAGAGAAATTAACAGCAATGTTCTAAGCCAGTGTGGTGTAATGGTTAAGAGCGGTAGACTCGTAATCTGGGGAACCGGGTTCGCATCCCCGCTCCTCCGCATGCAGCTGCTGGGTGACCTTGGGCTAGTCACACTTCTCTGAAGTCTCTCAGCCCCACTCACCTCACAGAGTGTTTGTTGTGGGGATCAAAGGGGGAGGACCTTGTACTCCACCTTGATCTCCTGGATAAGAAAGGTGGGCTATAAATAAAATAAATGAATAAATAACTTTGGAGCAAAATAACCACATTGTTACTATTTTAATTTTTTCTACAAATTGTCTCCCTTTCCCCCTCCAGTTTGGAGTGATATTGTTACTATTAACAACAACAATTTCTATCCATTGCCGGTTTGACTCAGATTGGACACATTGCTATTTATTAGCATGGTTTACCTAGGTGCATTAATTATAATAGCACTAAATAAAAATTAGTTGGGTAGAACCCATCACTGCATTAACCGTCTAAGAAAACTCATACGTATAAAACAGCACACTTACAGTCAGATAAATAGACATATTGCCAGGGACTGGGCAGAGGAGGAATGGTGGAGACCGCCTCCCCAGCCCGACCCTTCCAGAGAAGAAGGAGACAGTTCAGAATTACAACAGGAGTTTGAGGGAGGTCACAGCTCAGAGGCAGATGATGGGAAAAGCTGGGAAATAATGGGATAGGAGGAGGAGGAAGAAGAAGCACTAGGAGGGCCACAGCTGGCGGACTCAGTGTCTTTAGAGAACATTCCAGACCCACCATCTCCCAGAACATGGCGAGCCTTGAATCTAGGAGAGCAAAGAGCTGAAAGGCAGAGGGCATATCCCAGCACCCGCAGTGATGACTCATGAGGAAGTGAGAGGGGGTGGAGATTTACTTGGAGCAATGCCATTATTCCGAGAGTTCACATTCCCAAGCCTTCTCTCTGTGAATATTGAATAAAAGCAGATGGTAAGGACTTTCGCTTGTCTTGTCCATTCCTGGCAACCTGCCGTGGGGGGTGGTTCCTCTGCTGCCCAACACATATGAGGAAAAGGAAGGAATTGGGGGGAACCGAACGGAGAAAGAATCATAGAATCATAGAGTTGGAAGAGACCCCAAGGGCCATCCAGTCCAACCCCCTGCCAAGCAGGAAACACCATCAAAGCATTCCTGACAGGTGGCTGTCAAGCCTCTGCTTAAAGACCTCCAAAGAAGGAGACTCCACCACACTCCTTGGCAGCAAATTCCACTGTTGAACAGTCAAAGCCACTCCTGGGATGGCCTCTGTCGCGTACTGACAGCTTCTAGGAGCAATGGATGAGAGCTGAATGCAGTGTGCAGACCAAAGGTAGACAAACTACCCCAGAAGGAGCATGACATGTCCCCCGCCAGAGGTACTACTCCTCCCCTAACACCCCATACACCCCAGCTTGACATTTCTAGGATTCATTGAATCTGTGTCCCTTTCTTGCTCAATCTGGGCCAGGGGTCAGCAAACTTTTTCAGCAGGAGGCTGGTCCACTGTCCCTCAGACCTTGTGGGGGGACGGACTATATTTTTGGGGGGAAATGAACGAATTCCAATGCCCCACAAATAACCCAGAGATGCATTTTAAATAAAAGCACACATTCTATTCATGTAAAAACACGCCGATTCCCGGACCGTCTGTGGGCCAGATTGAGAAGGCGATTAGGTTGGATCCGGCCCCTGGGCCTTAGTTTGTCTACCCATGATCTGGGCATTTTGGCCTAGCCTCTGAGACACAGCTGTAGAACTGCAAACCCAACTATTTTTTCCGAATCTTTCCCTCCCACACCATCTTTCAGTTTCTTCCTACTTCCCAAACCATGGTCAAAAATATCTGTGCCAATAGGGGCACAAAATTTCAACACTCAGTGCTATCTCAATATAGTGGACGCTCGGGTTGTGAACGTGATCCGTGCGGAAGGTGCATTCGCAACCCGCAGCGTCCGTAACCTATAGTGCCACGTCTGCGCAAGCGCAGGTTGCGATTCGGCGCTTCTGTGCATGTGTGAAGCACTGAACCCAGAAGTAACCCGTTCCGGTACTTCCGGGTTAGGCGCGTTCATATCCCGCAGTGAACGCAACCCGAGGTATGACTGTACAGCAATGCACTCCAGTTGCTGGGCTCCATTGAAAATGGCTTCTCCATGCGAACCAGGAAGTGACCTCTCCATACAGTGGAATGACTCTTCTTCTAAGAGCCAGTGTGGTGTAGTGGTTAAGAGTGGTAGACTCGTAATATGGTGAACCGGGTTCGATTCCCCGCTCCTCCACATGCAGCTGCTGGGTGACCTTGGGCTAGTCACACTTCTCTGAAGTCTCTCAGCCCCTCAGGGAGGAGGGGACCTCCCTGGTTCACTCAAACTTGCCCCCAAGGAATCTCACAGGATAGATGCATCCCAATCATTCAAGCAAATAAGGAGAAGACAAGAAACAAAGAAATTCCTAAGGCTACTAGCCAGTCTTGTATAGAAGAATAATACAGCCCCAGTCAAGGTCAATTTACTCATGGTTGTTGCTGAAGATGATTCATAAAACTTATACATTGCTTGATTGTAAAAAACAACAACCTCCAAGTGGTATACAAGAAATATAAAACGATAAGAGAAATTAACAGCAATGTTCTAAGCCAGTGTGGTGTAATGGTTAAGAGCGGTAGACTCGTAATCTGGGGAACCGGGTTCGCATCCCCGCTCCTCCGCATGCAGCTGCTTGGGCTCCTCCGCATGCAGTTCACCTTGGGCTAGTCACACTTCTCTGAAGTCTCTCAGCCCCACTCACCTCACAGAGTGTTTGTTGTGGGGATCAAAGGGGGAGGACCTTGTACTCCACCTTGATCTCCTGGATAAGAAAGGTGGGCTATAAATAAAATAAATGAATAAATAACTTTGGAGCAAAATAACCACATTGTTACTATTTTAATTTTTTCTACAAATTGTCTCCCTTTCCCCCTCCAGTTTGGAGTGATATTGTTACTATTAACAACAACAATTTCTATCCATTGCCGGTTTGACTCAGATTGGACACATTGCTATTTATTAGCATGGTTTACCTAGGTGCATTAATTATAATAGCACTAAATAAAAATTAGTTGGGTAGAACCCATCACTGCATTAACCGTCTAAGAAAACTCATACGTATAAAACAGCACACTTACAGTCAGATAAATAGACATATTGCCAGGGACTGGGCAGAGGAGGAATGGTGGAGACCGCCTCCCCAGCCCGACCCTTCCAGAGAAGAAGGAGACAGTTCAGAATTACAACAGGAGTTTGAGGGAGGTCACAGCTCAGAGGCAGATGATGGGAAAAGCTGGGAAATAATGGGATAGGAGGAGGAGGAAGAAGAAGCACTAGGAGGGCCACAGCTGGCGGACTCAGTGTCTTTAGAGAACATTCCAGACCCACCATCTCCCAGAACATGGCGAGCCTTGAATCTAGGAGAGCAAAGAGCTGAAAGGCAGAGGGCATATCCCAGCACCCGCAGTGATGACTCATGAGGAAGTGAGAGGGGGTGGAGATTTACTTGGAGCAATGCCATTATTCCGAGAGTTCACATTCCCAAGCCTTCTCTCTGTGAATATTGAATAAAAGCAGATGGTAAGGACTTTCGCTTGTCTTGTCCATTCCTGGCAACCTGCCGTGGGGGGTGGTTCCTCTGCTGCCCAACACATATGAGGAAAAGGAAGGAATTGGGGGGAACCGAACGGAGAAAGAATCATAGAATCATAGAGTTGGAAGAGACCCCAAGGGCCATCCAGTCCAACCCCCTGCCAAGCAGGAAACACCATCAAAGCATTCCTGACAGGTGGCTGTCAAGCCTCTGCTTAAAGACCTCCAAAGAAGGAGACTCCACCACACTCCTTGGCAGCAAATTCCACTGTTGAACAGCTCTTACTGTCAAGAAATTCTTCCTAATGTTTAGGTGGAATCTTCTTTCTTGCAGTTTGAATCCATTGCTCCGTGTCCGCTTCTCTGGAGCAGCACACAGTTAGGGGAAGAGAAGCGCACAGTTAGGGGAAGGGCCATAGCTCAGTGAGAGAGTACCTGCTTTGTGTCTAGAAGGTCGCAGGTTCAATCCTCAGCATCTCCAGGTAGGGCTGGGAGAGATCCCTGCCTGAGGTCCTGGAGATCTGCTGCCAGCCACTGTTGACAATGCTGAGCTAGTTGGGCCAATGCTCTCAGTATAAGGCAGCTTCCAATGCTTCTAAGTTAAAATCACTGAGTGGTGTCCTTCTAACGTCACACTCAAAGTAGGCTCATTGGAATTGGTGGGTTAACAATTAAACATTGATTCCAACATATCTGCTCTGATCATAACTTAGCTGGGCATCAACTACAGTAAAGTATACATCTCCCAGCTTTCTTTGAAGGAGATCAACCAGGTGACTCAGGAAAGGGCAGACTTCAGCATTTTCAGATCTACTTTGCTTTTTACAAGAACCTCAAGATCTAGGGTCAAATGCAAAAGATATTGTTAGCACATTCTAAGCCTAGAAATTTGTGCACACAGTAGCAGAACTGGATAGATCTCACAGTCCTTTCACCCAAAGCCCCTTCCAGATTAGCTCTCTTCATCACAGCCACCCAATTTAGGTCAGGAAAAGTTATGTTGTTGCTGCTATTGTTAGATAAAGCGGGTTCTCCTTCATGGAGAGCACGTGTTGCGGTGGGGGCCAGCAAGTCACCCCTCTGTTGCTGGGCGGGATCATATAGATGGCCATTACTGTGATTAGGTCCTGGGTGTTGTTGGAGAGATTTCTATGTTGCAATTTGCTGATGGACAGCCCAGTGACTATATACTGCTTGGCTCACAGTGTGATATTCCTCTTTGCTGTGTGCATCAGATCTCCCACCCACCCCTTTCCCTTTATTAGGCCTCTGTGTATGGCCTGGCTATGCCTGTCATGGGGTCGTCTGCTTTTGGGGCAGGGGCCTGGTAGGAATTTTTCCATTTGGCTGATTGGCTGGTGCCATTTGGTTTTCACCTAGAGGTAAAGGTAAAGGGACCCCTGACCATTAGGTCCAGTCGTGTCCGACTCTGGGGTTGCGGTGCTCATCTCGCTTTATTGGCCGAGAGCCGGCGTACAGCTTCCAGGTCACGTGGCCAGCATGACAAAGCCACTTCTGACGAACCAGAGCAGCGCACGGAAACACCGTTTACCTTCCCGCCGGAGTGGTACCTATTTATCTACTTGCACTTTGATGTGCTTTCAAACTGCTAGGTGGGCAGGAGCAGGGACCAAGCAATGGGAGCTCACCCCGTAGCAGGGATTCGAACCGCCGACCTTCTGATCAGCAAGCCCTAGGCTCTGTGGTAGCAATTAGTCACAACTTGTAAGGTTGGCGGTTAGGCATTGGTTATTAATTTGGTTGGTGGAGGGGTCAGGATTGGCTGTGGCTACCCCTCCAATGCTGCTGCTGCTGCGTGGGGAATTCCATTAAAGGAATCCAGGGGCTCGCCATACTTTTGTCCGTATCCCCCGGTCGGGGGCCAGGGCCACACAAGAGCCCCTGGGAGCATTTGGGGAGAGGCGAGGGTCAGACCCCAGGCTCCCATTCTCTCCCCAAAGTGTTTTCCCTTTACTGACAAATGTCAGTTCTGTCCCCAGCGGGACAGATAGTCTGAAGCAATGCCTAAGCAACCACTCACATATTTTGTATTTTAATAAAGTTGTGGCCAAAATCATGCCAAAAACCTTAAACTTAAATTTCTCTCTGAAGTGTGTTTCATTTGAGGAGTGGTTTGGGACCTCGACACACAAGTTGGAGGAGTAAAAAATATTTACAGATCTAATGCAGATCACTCAAAGATCTACGAGCAGAGCAGAGTCTCCTTCATGGTTAGTAGCCGTTGGCAGATTTCCTCTAAGCCAGAAGGTCTCAGGAGCTAAGGAACCAAATTCTTGAGTATAGAGTATATCTCTTTTAAAGCTATTTAAGTGGTGACGATCGCCATCTCCTGCAGGAGTGAGTTCCATAGTGAAACAATGTTCCACATGAAGAAGTACTTTATTTTATCTGATTTGAGTCTTCTCACATTCATCTTCATGGGGCGAATATGTTTTTCATGGGAAAAGATTAATTACAGGAAGACGACACTTGGAGTTCCTATGGAGAGAATGAAGAGGAGGCATCTTGACATTTCATTTTTTATTTGTTGGTTAAAATGTACCAACACTTCTATTATTGTGTTTTTATAATGGTGGGTATTTTGAGACATTTTTTAAGGGTACTTTGATGTATTCTGATAAATGCTTGTTGTCGTGTTTTGTTTTGTTTTTAAAAAAAGGTTTTGAAAGGCTTAGAATGGTAGATCATTTGAAACTCTTAAATACCAACATAACATAATACGCCAGTGTGGTGGTATGGTTAGAGAGTTGGATTAGGACATGGGAGACCAGAGTTCAAATCTCACTCATGAAGAACATTGGCACAGATATTTTTGACCATGGTTTGGGAAGTAGGAAGAAACTGAAAGATGGTGTGGGAGGGAAAGATTCGGAAAAAATAGTTGGGTTTGCAGTTCTACAGCTGTGTCTCAGAGGCTAGGCCAAAATGCCCAGATCATGGGTAGACAAACTAAGGCCCAGGGGCCGGATCCAACCTAATCGCCTTCTCAATCTGGCCCACAGACGGTCCGGGAATCGGCGTGTTTTTACATGAATAGAATGTGTGCTTTTATTTAAAATGCATCTCTGGGTTATTTGTGGGGCATTGGAATTCGTTCATTTCCCCCCAAAAATATAGTCCGTCCCCCCACAAGGTCTGAGGGACAGTGGACCAGCCTCCTGCTGAAAAAGTTTGCTGACCCCTGGCCCAGATTGAGCAAGAAAGGGACACAGATTCAATGAATCCTAGAAATGTCAAGCTGGGGTGTATGGGGTGTTAGGGGAGGAGTAGTACCTCTGGCGGGGGGACATGTCATGCTCCTTCTGGGGTAGTTTGTCTACCTTTGGTCTGCACACTGCATTCAGCTCTCATCCATTGCTCCTAGAAGCTGTCAGTACGCGACAGAGGCCATCCCAGGAGTGGCTTTGACTGGCCAGCTAAACCAGGTGAAGGGAGCTGATGGCTCTCAAACCCTCGGTGAGTTAGGGACTTCCCCTGCATGCGAAGACAGGCTCCGGTGGATTGAGTGGACGAGGCCAAGAGTGGATCCAATGGTCAAGAAGGCAGTTTCTGCACGTGACGTAGAGGGAAGTGAGGGGCAGATGGAGCTTGTCCACCCAGGAAGGGAACCCACCTAGGAGAAGGAAAATTCTGGCCCTAAACTTCCACTGCCTTGTGGGATATCTTTGGGAGAAGAAAGGCTCAGGAGTAAACCCTACACAAAAATAATAGCAGATTTAAATTCCTCACATTGAAAAAACCAACAACCCTATTTTGAAGCCCCTCACTGAATAAATTTGCAAAAATTAAGTTTCACCCCGTAAAATGACACACCCTATAATAAACTATGGAACTCACTTCCACATGACGCAGTGGAATTAGATGGATTTAAAAGAGGATTAGACAAATTCATAGACGGAATGGGTATGGATGGCTGCTAGCCACAGCTGGAGGCAGCTATGCTTCTGAATCCCAGTTTCTGGAAACCGCAAGAGTGCTTGGATCCTGCCCAAAGGCTTCCCATTATGGGAATCTGGTCAGCCACTGTCAGAAGAGGATTCTGCGCTAGATGGTCCGTTGACTTGATTCAGGAGGCTCTTCTTATGTTCGGAAGGAAGGGAGGATTGGCTTTGTATGACCGTGGTTTGGCAATTCACTCTTTTGCCTAGCCTGCCCCACAGGGTTGTTGTGAAGCTAATGTGAGAACGGACCCCAAACCCCTTGGAGACAGGGTAGGATACAAATATGAGAGATGGGGGAGGTAGAGGAAGCACTCAGCCCCAGGAGCTTCTGAATTACACAACAAAGAAAGAATTAACAGTCAGCCCAACCCTGCCCTAGACCAGGGGTCTGCAACCTTTAAGACAAAAAGAGCCACTTGGACCCGTTTCCGAAGAAAAAACAAAACCTGGGAGCCGCAAAACCATTGCGACATTTAAAACAAATATAACACTGCATATATTGTTTCTTACCTTAATGCTATATATACAGGATCGTGCAGTCAGCTGTCAAAAATGGAGGAGGAACCCCCAGCAATGGTGTGCAAGCTCCTATATAGACTTTTGAAATCCCCCCCTTGGAGTCCAGTCCACCCCCAGACACATCATCCTACATCACAGATACATCAGAACTACATCACAAATAGGGAGAGTCAGAGGAGGTAACCTGAGAATTCTCACACCTGTGCCATCTCTCCTTGACCCCTCCCAGGCACACATTTCTGCAAAACTGGTTTCCTGCCCTGGCCAGGCCAGGCTAATGTAGAGCTAAGGACTATCCTTTGTTCTAGCCCAGGCCAAATCCACAAATTAAAGTGGAATGATATTCCCATTGTGAGGGAAATGGCCCATCATCTAGCACTCAGGCAGAGCCTCCCCTTCCTTGCAGAGAAACAGCTTGTCAGTTTAGGAGTGAAAAAAATGGTTCTTCTTGTGCTGATTTATTCATTTTAATTAATTTTGTAAGCAGTAGCACTGGAAACTTTAGCAAGAGCACACTAAATCCTGAATTCTTTGATTACTGAAGAAGTTTCTCAGGATCCTCAGCCCTCGCAAAGGAACTACATGCCAGGGAACTCAATTTCCCAAGCTCCCTTGCAACGATGAATCCCGTCGGCATGAGGGAGGGGGGAAACAGTCCGTGCAACACACACACACACACACACACACACACACACACACACACACACAGTGACCAGCTGTGTGTCGGAAGGAGTTCTCCCTGCAATTGCCCATTGTCATTGAGATTTTGGGAGGGGGAGAAAGACGTTGTTGAGCTTTTTTTTCCTTTTTTGGCTGCTGATCACTAAGGCAGCAAGAGAGGCAAGTCAGCGCCGGGGTACTTAGAGCCTTTCCCTCCCCCTCTCTGATTCGCTCCTTCGCAGCCAGTACAGCGCCCGGAGCCGCAGCAAAGTTGTAAGAGAGCCACGTGCGGCTCCGGAGCCGCGGGTTGCCGACCCCTGCCCTAGACAGAACGCTCTGTACAAGGCAGCCATGTCCAACTGATGAGTGTCAAGACAAACTGTACAGCAAGCAGAGTGAGTGGACGCCTTGCCGAATATATCTGGTCTGGATATCAGGGCATTAGGACATTCTTTGGGGGGTTCTGTTTGTTTGTTTCTACAGCTGAAGTGCCTTGCGAATATTCAGCTCATTGTTCATCAATAGCAAGCACACGGGAAGCCAGATTAAAGCAGCCTCGCAGACTTGAATTGAATGGATGGAGAGAGAAAAGCCTTTATAATTAAGGAGGTGGTAACCTCTAGGTAATTGATCTGCAGTGGCAGGGATTTAACACCTTCACATATCCCAATTCATGATGAGAAGAAATCATTAACTCTTCCCAGCTTTAAGGCATGGCAGGATGAATGCCAAGGAGAAACCCAGGGACTTGACTTTTTTACCTCAATGGAGCTAGAAATATTCCCCAAGCATTAAAAATTAAGCTGGACGGCTTTCCAGTGCATTTCTCATTCTTCCCCCCGGTTTTTGTTTTCCTCTCTGCCTCAAACCTTCTTCCAAGCTGACGGCAATCATTAGTAAAATATATACATTTCCTGCCATCTGACACCTGCTTGCTTATTGGTCTCCGTTAGTGGTGGATAAATCTGCCAATTGCAATTCTCCCAGTTTCTCATCCTCCCCTAAATTGAATTCCCCCACATTTCTGAATCTGTTTGTGATTTTATTTTTAAGTCCTCATGAAAATTCATTGCATTTTAGAGCACATTTGTCCTAATGCACACATTTGTGTGCGCAGGTTTGCCTAATGTACATGGTTTTATGAGCAATTTTCCCTAATACAATGTGTTTTTCACAATGTTGGGTTTTTTCCCCCTAATTTGTAGATTTTTATGCATACCTTCCCCTAATATATGCCTTTTTGCACTTCTCTTCAGAGCAGAACAGCATCACCAAACCCAGAAAAGTGTGGATTGAAAGGGATAGCTTCATTTTGGTTCCTGTATCTCTTGGGGAGGGTCAATTAGCTGGGCTGGCATTAAAATCTGACCTGAACCAAATTTATCCCCCATTTCTAAAGGCTCATCCACACCTCCATTTGTCCCTCCATTTGCCCCACTTCCTTCCCCCAGGAAAACTTGTGGTGTTGCGCTGAATCGGAAGAAACAGCAACTGGGTTTTCAGTGCATTGCCATTTGTTCCAGTTTAGAAGAAAACCACTTGGACCCTTACTATAGAGAGATGTTTGGAAGGCTGCATTTGGGCTTAAGGTTCCCCACCAATGTGGTACATGAAGCTTAGATGATGCTCCAGCTCCACAACCACCACAGATGATGCTCCACAACCACCACAAGTATGGATCCCTCTTTCCTAACAATAATATAATAATAATTTATTATTTGTACCCCGCCCATCTGGCTAGGTCTCCCCAGCCACTCTGGGCAGCCTCCAACAGATGTTAAAATACATTAAAATATCACAGGTTAAAAACTTCCCTAAACAGGGCTGCCTTCAGGTATTTTCTGAATGTCAGGTAGTTGTTTATCGCTTTGACCTCTGCTGGGAGGGCATTCCACAGGGCAGGCGCCACCACCGAGAAGGCCCTCTGCCTGGTTCCCTGTAGCTTTGCTTCTCGCAGTGAGGGAACCGCCAGAAGGCCCTCGGCGATGGATCTCAGTGTCTGGGCTGAACGGTGGGGGTGGAGACGCTCCTTCAGGTATACAGGACCGAGGCCGTTTAGGGCTTTAAAGGTCAGCACCAATCTGACTTTTAGAAGACATCTGAAGGCAGCCCTGTTTAGGGGTGTTTTTAATGTTTGATGTGTTTATACTATTTTGTTGGGTGCCACCCAGAGTGGCTGGGGATACCGAGCCTGATGGGCAGGGTGAATCCCAAACTGGAATTAAGATTGCCGGAAGAAATATCAACAACCTCAGATATGCTGATGACACAACCTTGATGGCAGAAAGTGAGGAGGAATTAAAGAACCTTTTAATGAGGGTGAAAGAGGAGAGTGCAAAATATGGTCTGAAGCTCAACATAAAAAAAAACTAAGATCATGGCCACTGGTCCCATCACCTCCTGGCAAATAGAAGGGGAAGAAATGGAAGCAGTGAGAGATTTCACTTTCTTGGGTTCCATGATCACTGCAGATGGTGACAGCAGCCACGAAATTAGAAGACGCCTGCTTCTTGGGAGAAAAGCAATGACAAACCTAGACAGCATCTTAAAAAGCAGAGATATCACCTTGCCGACAAAGGTCCGTATAATTAAAGCTATGGTTTTCCCAGTAGTGATGTATGGAAGTGAGAGCCGGACCATAAAGAAGGCTGATCGCCGAAGAATGGATGCTTTTGAATTCTGGTGCTGGAGGAGACTTTTGAGAGTCCCATGGACTGCAAGAAGATCAAACCTATCGATTCTGAAGGAAATCAGCCCTGAGTGCTCACTGGAAGGACAGATCCTGAAGTTGAGGCTCCAAGACTTTGGCCACCTCATGAGAAGAGAAGACTCCCTAGAAAAGACCCTGATGTTGGGAAAGATGGAGGGCACAAGGAGAAGGGGACGACAGAAGATGAGATGGTTGGACAGTGTTCTCGAAGCTACTAACATGAGTTTGGCCAAACTGCGAGAGGCAGTGAAGGATAGATGTGCCTGGCGTGCTCTGGTCCATGGGGTCATGAAGAGTCGGACACAACTAAACGACTAAACAACAAAAACAACAATTCTCAGAGGCATGCTGCCTCTTAACGGTGGAAGTGGAGCATGGTCAATGTGGCTAATAATTTTGGAAAGCCTTCTCCTTGAATTTGTCTCATCCTCCTTTAAAGCCATCTTGGTTAATGACCACCACTGCCTGTTGTGGGAAGGAGTTCCATCATTTAACTCTCCACTGTATAAAGAAAAACTTGTATCTGTCCTGAATTTTCCAGTGTTGAGTTTCATTGACTGCTGCTTGCCCAGCAAAATCCCATTTATGCAAAAGGAATATGGAACCCTGACTTCTCCGTAAGCTGCGGTGCTCGATCACTCCTTCCTATCAGCTGGCAAAAAGCAGTCATCACTACACCTCCAGCTTCCTCTCAAATGCTGTCATAGCCACGGACCTTTTCATTTCAGCGGATCATTATAATTTATCCCCATCACGTCCTCAGCTGCAAAAGACCGAGTGATTGTTTCACACAGCAAACAGAGGATTGAAAGAGAAAATACATATAATATGCATATTACAAGTGCCTGAGGCATGAACTACACACCAATTGTAAATAATATGGCATCGAGTTTATAGTAAGAGTAAACAAAGGACCCACTTCTTATACAGCCGAGCGACTGGAAGGGGTGAATTTCTCAATTGATTAAATGCGAAATGCTTTGCAAGTAGAGTTGATACCAATGGAGGCACTCCAGCCCTACAAGTGCTTTTTAATGGGAATGGAGAGAAGTATGAGATTCATTCATCTGACTTAGCAGGTGGGCCATTACGAGGCAATCCATCACATGCCCCAGACGCTACCTCTGCGGGGGAGGTAGGCAGGTGATTGGATACAGTTATGTTGCTAATTTTCATTCTCTTGCTGCCTTGCTGTTTTTACGGTGCCATTACTTCTCGGTAGTTTAATGGTGGTTTTGAAATGTGTGTGCATACAATCCGGCAGCAGAGGCTGGTCCATTAAGGCAAATAGGGCACTGCCCCACCAACCTCAGTTTCCCTTCAGGCAGCTTCCACGAGATCACCTTTTAAATCACATGCCTTTGTTTCCCTTTATTTTTGGTATACATACTGGGAGAGACACCCTGCACATCCATGCCACAGGGTGCTCTAA
The DNA here is from genome assembly GCA_034641395.1 of Darevskia armeniaca. Classification (NCBI taxonomy): domain Eukaryota; kingdom Metazoa; phylum Chordata; class Lepidosauria; order Squamata; family Lacertidae; genus Darevskia; species Darevskia armeniaca. Next base: position 513,148 of record JAWWNF010000120.1, read on the forward strand.
ACATTGTACAAAGTGCAAAATATTTTTACTGTAAGTGGCATGCAGTAAGCATGCAAGTTACTGCCTCAAATACAGTGGAAAATTGCAAAGGTTTGCTCAATTATTTCAGCCTATTGCTAAAATAGTTGCTTACCGCTTTAAATCGGTTTATGTCTGTGGTTGCACATCTTAGAATACTTCTGCACAACTTTGTACTCATGGTTAGAGCAGAATATGAATCGGGAAAATGTCACTCTATCCTTTGACACATGTACACTTCAGCTTTTGACCAAAGCAAAGTTCATTTATGAATTGTTCAGAGGATTATAAAGTTTAGACTTAATTTGATTTTTCTCTGATCAATTCCGTCCTTTTGTGCCCCATGTAGGCACAATCATTAGTCTAAATTCCCGCATTGGTGTTTGGGTTGCCAGAGGTTCTGGTCATCCAGAAAAAAACGCGAGAGGATAATGAAAATCCTATGTACATAGTCACACACATGAACCAAATGCTGGACATTAGCTGCCTTCACACCACTGCCAATTCTTTGATTCTGGCAGTTGGGTCAAGAGGAGTACTATAAGAATGACAGCTAGAGGAACCTAACTTAGGTTCCTCTAGCTGTCATTCTTATAGTACTCCTCTTGACCCAACTGCAATGTTTGGTGGTGGAAGTGGTCTTTCTTCATTACTTTTATTACCCTTGCTAGTACCTTTCCCGGGAAAATCAGAGGCTTACTATGTCAGATCCCTACTGGGAGACCGGACAAATGACAGAACATTAGCAGTGGCAAAGTTTCTATCGGTGGTTGCAAGAACCAATGATCCCTGTTCCTAAGTCTGAACAAAATGCTTGTGTAACCTGAAGGCGGGCTGTCAAAATTGTGTATTGTTTTGTAATGAATTGTTGGGTCTCTGGACCGTAATAAAGATTTGATTGATTGATTCATTACTTTTCTCCTTTCCCCTGGTGGAATGGGATGGCTGTACTTACATACTGTGGTGTCCCATTCTGAGACCCATAGTACCTCTGCCATGATGTTAGGCTGATACAGATAAGAATGTGAAAAGAGCCAGGTGGCCCAGGCCATTGGACCGTCTAGTCCAGCAGCCTGTTCTCACACTGGCCAACCAGTCTGAGCCCACCCAGGGAAGGCTATGGGCAGGATACCTGTGTTTCAGGGGGTTAGACTAGATGACCCTCGGGGTCCCTTCCAACTCTATGGTTCTATGATCCTATGCCTCAGTGGGAAACATTGTATCCTTTAGCTGCCCTCCTTATGAGGGTCCCAGGCAGGAGGGTGGGGGAATGCAGATGGAAATTGGGTGCCCCTGAATGGTTCCAGCAATTTATCCTCAGTTGGAGCACTAGGAGAAATAGCCTCAGGGGTCCGTGGGAAATTCAATTGTATGCACAATGGAAAGTGCAGGATAAACTTGTATGAGCGTGCAGAAAGGTACGTGGTATTTAGTCTTTTCATAAGAAGAAGAAGAGAAGAGTTTGGATTTGATATCCCGCTTTATCCCTACCCGAAGGAGTCTCAAAGCGGCTCACATTCTCCTTTCCCTTCCTCCCCCCCAACAAACCCTCTGTGAGGTGAGTGGGGCTGAGAGACTTCAGAGAAGTGTGACTGGCCCAAGGTCACCCAGCAGCTGCATGTGGAGGAGCGGGGACGCGAACCCGGTTCACCAGATTACAAGTCCACCGCTCTTAGCCACTATACCACACTGGGTCTCATAGAAACTCAAACAGCACCAACAGAATTTGCCATAATGAGAAGATACATGATAACCAGCAGCAGCCTAGGACTCACTTTTGGACTCTCTCCTTTGCCAGCTTGGCTTCAAATTTGGGGGGAAATTCACTGCCCCACTCAGTCAGGACAAAGATTTGGGCTTGCCAGGTGGACTGATCCCCCATCTCTTCCCCGGTTCTGGGGCTTTCCCAACCCTCCCCAGAGCCAGTTTCAGGGAGTGGGGGTTGAGAGGGGAGAAAGCGTCATTGCACAAATGGAAGTCCCGCACCTTCCTTCCTTCCTTCCTTCCTTCCTTCCTTCCTTCCTTCCTTCCTTCCTTCATTTGGGGGATCATCTGACTCCACAGAGTGACTTGGAACCAACCTGACCCAAGATACCTCATTAACAGGCTGACTGCTCCATTCACCAGCACCTGCAATTTCTGTGCTGGAGCATGTGGTTGTTCTTGCTCGTCCTGTTCCTGGTTCCTGTGTTTGTGACCATGGCTTCCTGACTCCTGGCTTGTTTCTGACTCGGACTGTTCCTGACTTTGGCTTCTCCTGACCCTGGTACTGATACCTGTTCTCGGCTGGTTCCTGACTCAGACTGTTCCTGACTTTGGCTTCTCCTAACCCGGGTACTGACACAAGACCTCGGCTGGTTCCTGACCTGGTCTGTTGGACCTCGACTTTCTCTACAGCCGACTGCTGCCCTTCAGCGCGCCAACCTGTGGGCGCCCTAACAACCAGTTTCTGTGTGAGACAAGGGTTAAGCACTACCTTTGAGAAAGGACTCTGCGTTTTCTTTTCTCTTATTTCTCTGTCTGTTTTTATTCAGATTACAGTGGTACCTTGGTTCTCAAACGCCTTGGTACTCAAACAGCTTGGAACCCAAACACTGCAAACCCGGAAGTAAGTGTTCCGGTTTGTGAATTTTTTTCAGAAGCCAAATGTGCTCCGTTTTGAAGGTTACGCTTCCATTTTGAGTGCCACACTTCCATTTTGAGTGTTACACTGAGGTCTGTCTGTTTTTGCTACTTACCGTATTCTTCCATGTATAAGACTCCCCCATGTATAAGACGTCCCCTATTTTGGGGGACTCAAAATTAAGAAAACACACCTCAGCACTACCCACATATAAGGCGAGCCCCAATTTTAAACCTTTTTTTGGTGATAAAAAACCCCTAGTCTTATACACGGAAAATTACAGTATTTTGTGTTTCTGTTTCTGTGGCTCTTTTTTGCTTTGTTTTTGTGACTCTGGAACTCAGTCCGGCTACGGGTGGATTGTGTGACTGCAGTACATTGCTTATTGCTTTCATTGTATGGATCAATGGTCTCGTTAGATAGTAAAATTCATGTTAAATTGCTGTTTTAGGGGTTTATAAAAATCTGGAACGGATTAATGCATTTTGTATTACTTTCCATGGGAAAGTATGCCTTGGTTTTGGAATGCTTTGCTTTTGGAGCGGATGTCTGGAGCAGATAAAGTTTGAGAACCAAGGCACCACTGTAGTTTATTTTGCCTTATTGTATTATGGAAAAGTTTTAATAAATCCTTTTGAAAAATGGTTTTGTTTTTTGTTAAATTCCCTCCCACCCTTATACTTCCAGGCAATCAGGGATCACGGCATCCTCATTTTACATAGCCAATCAGGGTTGCATAACCACGTGAAGTCGCATGCTCAGTGATTCCCTTCACTCTGAATTGGTGCAACTCTGAATACGTGACTGTGGTTTAACCTGCTTGGAACAATTATTCATAAACACAAAACACATTTAACAAAGGACAATCATGGACAATTTTATAGGGCTCTGCTATGCTCAGAATAGCTATGAATGCATTATTATAGGGAAGAGTTAAATATGAAATGGGTCTCTGAAAAGAGAAGGCAATTGCTTCTGATCCACTGAATGAGATTTTTCACCTTCTATTTTGATCTCATCAGATAATCTGGGCATGTTTCCAATAAAGACACTTCCTACTACAAAGATTATACACTTAAAGGAATAGTTTAAATGCAGATAAATTTTTTAAAAGGAAGTGGGGAGGAGGAAAAAAATTAATTTGTCCAATTTGGTTTGACACAGCCCCAGTCCATCTAATTGGACTTAATATTTTGACAATCTTCTTGCCAGATCCATATTTTTTTTTTTTTGCCCAGCACATGAGAATCTAATTAAATAGAAACATCTTAACCTTATTGCATTTCAGACAGTGCGACGGAGATCTTCCTAATCTGCAAGCGTAATGAGCCCACCCTGACCCGCAATTTCCCCGTTTAGTGATGATTCGTCCAACTGCCAAAAACCCTGACCATCCTCTCTCTCTCTCTCTCGTTTAAAGAATCCTTTATAATCACCAGCTAATAAGATTTACAACCCACATGAGAACATTTAAACACTTTTAAATAAAGGAAATTAAGGCTGTGTGCATGAGGAATACAAAGGCTTGCACGCCCCACCCATGAAAATGTAATGGAGAAGAAAATACGTTTCCCTCTCCAAAATCAAGAACCACAATGAGTCAAAATAGCTTTCACTGCCCCACCACCAGCAAATTTAGCTACAGGGTGCAATTTTGCCCATGTGCAAAGGGCAGAGTCCACAGTTTCTTTCTTTTTTAAATGTATTTTTATTAAAGATTTTCTTGATTTACAAAAGTATGTGCAATGTCTCTCTCTCGTATCTTTCCCCCTTGTAACATTTTTACAAATCAGTTTCATTTGTTGAGACATTAGGAAGAAAGGGGGGAAAGAGGTGGACAGCAGGGGAAGATGGGTGGGGTCGGGTGACGATGTTTCTATTTTACTTAATACATGTAGGGTTTGATGTCAGCATTGCTTGTGCAGGTTTTCTGCTGTTCAATTGTGTTCCTTTGGTGGTGAGAGAGGTTGGGGTTGGCCTAGGGTGCGGTTGTTCATTTGTGGTTGGCTGTGGTGGTCTTTGTTTTCATGTGTGAGTGGGTGTTTTGCATCAGGTTAGCCATATTGATTTGTATGGTTGGTGGATTTTTTGTCATTGTCTTGTTGGGCTGTGTGTGCGATAAAGGGGAGCCATACCAGGGTGAAGGCGTCTTCTTCTATTTGTCCCCGTGTCAGTTTCAGTTTATTGGTTAATTTTTCTAGTAAGGTTGTTTCCCATACTATTTGGTACCATTGGTCCATGCTTACTCCTGACAAGTCTCTCCAGTGTCTGGTTATGATGTTTCTGGCTGCTGAAAGTAGGTGGGTTATGAGTTCTTTGTGGTGTAAGTGGGCATTATTGTCTTGGAAGATGTTTAGTAGGGCCAATTCTGGGGTGATTTCTAATACTTGCTTGGTTATTTTACATATTTCTTGTATGGTTGTTGTCTAGAATAGTTGGATTTTGGGGCACTCCCACCACATGTGGAGGTATGTGCCTCACAGTTTCTTTTTAAAAAAAACATTTTACATCACTTGCTGCTTCAAAAATTGAAGCCATTCACCCCTTAAAAACATGGATTTAACACCATTTCAAATAGTGCAAATATCAGAAACTGGGGTGGGGGGAGGACTGTAGAATGCAGCATTAATGATCAGGAAACACCCCAACAAAGAGGAGTGTGTTCAGCAAAAAATCAGAAGCATGCTACTTATGCAAGTGTTTCCCAAATAATGTGCAGGAGTTGAGAGACATTTCAGATGGAAAAGCCCCATTTCTGCTTTCAGATTTGAACACAACTTCCACTTCTTTGGAATCCGCAATGCATTCCCAGCACCCAAAACCAGGTATTTCCCATAAATGTTGCACGCAAAAATGTGTTGTTCTACTGGCAAATGCATTGAAAAATGCACATTTAATATAAAAGTGCATATTGTATGTAAAAAGTATGCACAGAACATACACAGAACATAGACAACGGGACAGAAAAGTATCCGACAGAGCTCTGAAGGAGCGTCTCCACCCCCATCAATCTACCCGGACACTGAGGTCCAGAGCCGAGGGCCTTCTGGCAGTTCCCTCACTGCGAGAAGCCAAGTTACAGGGAACCAGACAGAGGGCCTTCTCGGTAGTGGCGCCCACCCTGTGGAACGCCCTCCCACCAGATGTCAAAGAGAACAACAACTACCAGACTTTTAGGAAGAACTGTGAGGGGAGAGACTCCATCAGGCAAGGCCTCCTTCCAACTGCCTTGCTCCACCCTCTAGTCTTTGCTTCTCAATTTGTATTGTATTATTTTATGCCGTTGTTTTATTGATTAGTTTAGAAATTGTTTGTTGTAAATGTTGAGTGGATTTCTGTTTAACTTTTATATGTTGATATTGTTTTATATTACTCTAATGATTGTTGAACGTTACTTTTTGATGTAAAATAAAAAAATTCCTTCCAGTAGCACCTTAGAGACCAACTAAGTTTGTTCTTGGTATGAGCTTTCGTGTGCAGATACACTTCTTCATGCACACGAAAGCTCATACCAAGAACAAACTTAGTTGGTCTCTAAGGTGCTACTGGAAGGAATTTTTTTATTTTGTTTTGACTATGACAGACCAACACGACTATCTACCTGTAACTTTTTGATGTAGTTTGTTTATTTTGAAGTTTCGTATTATCATATTTTTGTATTGCATTGGATTGTTGTGAGTTTTTTTGTTTCTTCTGCTTGTAAACCGCCTTGAGTATCGTAAGATAGAAAGGCGGTATACAAATAAATTACTATTATTATTATTATTATTATTATTATTATTATTATTTATTATCTGAAGGCAGCCCTGTTTAGGGAAGCTTTTAATGTATGATGGATTATTGCATTTTAATATTTTGTTGGAAGCCGCTCAGAGTGGCTGGGGAAGCCCAGGGTATAAATAAATTATTATTACTATTATTATTATTATTATTATTATTATTATTATTATTATTATTTGATGGACTAGCAACAAAACCGAAATGAGCCCGTCTGTCCTGTAAGTTTAAAGTGTGAATTTGCCCTTTGCCCTGTGCTGCTACCCAGTTCAATCTGACCATGCTGCCAAACGATGGAAGACTCTTGCAAGATTTCAGGTCCTTTCCTCATGGCCCAGTGCAGCTGTTCTCCCATATGCTCCCTCTTAGGTAGGTTTTAGAAAAATCAAGGCCGAGTCCAGCTGTTCCGCTTGCCTTATCCCTTCACCAAAAGGCCCCCGGCTGGTGCTTGCGATCCTGCTTTGCAACTTGCATTCCATTATGCTCTCTGCATAATAGGCTTCCAAGTGCCAGAAAACCCATCCCCCTGTGACACAGAAGACCATTTCGAGCAGTAATGGTCATTTGCTAACAGGCTATAAATGGCCCAACAGTTAGCGAGCGAGTCAGATAATGTATGTGTACATCAGGTGCCGGCTAGCTTTTGCTTTTCAGTACCACGGTGTTTCTGGGAACTGGGGACAGCTTCCTACAGTTGAATGCCACCTTGTGCTCTTCCATTTTAATATTTAGCAAAATGGGAATGCTCCGAGGGGATCCGAAAGCAGGCTGACGGTGTAATTTCCGTGCAACGGCAGACGCGCAGTGTCGAGCGCGATGTTGAAGAGGCCGCCCCGATAGCATCCAACTGATCACATATATATTGCTGATTTAACTAGAGCACTGTTAAGGCAGAACATTTAAGCCAATTTTTTCTCTGCTATCATTTGAAACTATGATAGATCTCAAGCATCTGATTGTAAAAGACCTGAATCAGAGCCGGTGTAAAACTGCCAGCTGCATTTCAGAGACCGTACCCATAAATATCTCCATGTTGCAAGAATTCTGTGTAAGGGCTGCAGCAAATTGGGTTCTCCATTAAAAAAGGGCACCTGTTGCGGTGCAACCAGCTACCTGACCCGGTCTTGTGGGGGTAATTGGAAAAGCATGCCACAACCCCTGATAGGTCGTTCCCGTGTTGCTGGGGTGCAATCCGGCCAATGGGGCGTCGTAAAATTGCAGCAACGCGGGACCTATTTAAGCCCATGCGAGGCTGCTGAGCGTCCTCTTTGGGGCCTTTCGCATCGGAACACCCACCCACCTCTCCCTATATTTAGGGCTTGCGTTGACCTTGCTATGCCGTCATGTGTCGTCTGTCGTTGGGACAAGGGCACGGCAGGAATTTTCCCCATTTGGCTGATTGGCTGTTGCCACTTGGGTTTCGTCTGCCGCGTAGCAATCAGTCACAACTTGTAAGTTGCGAATAGGCTCTGGTTCAGGTGATAGGCGTGGCACGGTGCGTGGCCACGCCTATGCAAATGCAGGATATTCCGGTACAGGAATCCAGGGACTCATTGGTTTGTCGTTCCCGAAAGGGTACGGCCTATGGCTGAGTCCCGGGGACATCAGGATGGCTGGAAGGTAACCCTACCAGCAGCCGTCCCTGGTGTTCATCCTTGTCTGTCCTACGAAGGTGGCTCTGGGACAGTTCTGCCTGCAAGGGTGCAGGGAGACAGTCAAACCAGAACCTTTGCAACCACTCACTTGGTTGTAATCAATAAAGTTCTGACTTAAATTCTGCCAAAAACCAAACCAAATATCTGTCTCTTGTGTGATCTTATTTTGGGGAGGGTTAAAGGTCTAAACACGCAACTGAAATCCACCATCTGGTTTACTGATTACACAGGGTTCCTCTTTGTTGGTCTAAGTGTCTACCAGAGATTTGTGGGGCTGATATGGAGGTAATTCAAATGCTTCTGAAATTCTCCTCACCCAAACACAACCTTGGATTTCGTAGTTCCACATGGCTTGGAAGCATTCAGAATCTTCCATTGTTCCAAATTGTTGCACTAAGTACTGTGCATGCTCAGTTTGCGATCTGGACAGGTATGGATGAATATGTCAATTCTGCTTTCACACAGTCTCTATCCCCCCCCCCATCTTAAATTCAGTTTTGCATATCTACACATCAATATTTTATTTTCCATATGAAAATCCACCAAAAATTAGTTTCTTTTTGTTTATAATTGGAATATATAATTGGTGTATTGCTATTATTGTAATTTGAATTGATTTGATTTAGTTTGTCATTAATTGGAAGGTGGTTATTGAAAATGAATAAAATTTTAACAAAAACAACAAAAATTAATGAGAACACCTACACATTTACATATTCAATTTTGCCTAATATACACATTTCTACAAAGGAAACTTACCTAATATAATGCATTTTCTTAGGGGTCTATGCATCCTTTACCCCAACGTGTGCATTGGACACCTACGGTATATTGACTGGAGAAATCCATTGCAAAATTCAGATAATTGCAAACGTCTAAGCGATGGCTGTGTTTGGCGCTGTGGGTTAAACCACAGGCTTGCTGATCAGAAGGTCAGCGGTTTGAATCCCTGCGACGGGGTGAGCTCCCGTTGTTCGGTCCCAGCTCCTGCCCACCTAGCAGTTCGAAAGCACGTTAAAGTGCAAGTAGATAAATAGGGACCGCTCCAGTGGGAAGGTAAACGGCGTTTCCGTGCGCTGCTCTGGTTTGCCAGAAGCAGCTTTGTCATGCTGGCCACATGACCCGGAGGCTGTCTTCAGACAAACGCCGGCTCCCTCGGCCTATAGAGCGAGATGAGCACGCAACCCCAGAGTCGGACACGACTGGACCTGATGGTCAGGGGTCCCTTTACCTTTACCTTTATTGTTTCAGAAAGAGCAAATCGGGAAAGTATGCCATTCCATGCAAACAAAATCAAATTCCCCCACTCCATCCCTACTTAGGGATGGATGAATCCATTCAGGTATGTCATAGTGCAACATGGGGATGGGACTTTTTAAGCTGTATCTGAACATTACAACCCATGCACCTCCAGCAATCGCCACCTGATGGCGGTAATGTTTGACCTGACATAGAGTTCTCAAATGCTGAACCACCGCTGAGTTCTCAAGCACAGAGAATGAGTTTATAGAGCTTCTGCAATCACCGCTATCTCCATACTCTCCAACTGGATAAATATTTTGTTTCCAAGTTCATAGGAGAGCAGAGCTGAATTCATGACTTTTAGTTTTCACATGATTGGAAAAGAGTGACCACTAGTCGCTACGACCCAAAATGGAAAATCCTTGCTCTAAAATAAAAAATAAATAAAAGGTTTTTGAGACTTTTTCAATAGCCTTGAAACCCTGGGGTCCTGAGAAAAAGAATTAGAGAAAGTTCTTTTGGCCTGGTGTTAATGGATATCCATGGGGGATTACCTCCAGATTGTCAGTATTTTTCAAGAGGATCCACACATGTGCCAGAAATTTAGGTTTGCACAATTAAATTGGATTAAAGTGCTCTGTCTCCCAAGTGCAATAAATCTTGTTGTTTAGTCGTTTAGTCATGTTCATCTCTTTGTGACCTCATTGACCAGAGCACCCCAGGCACTCCTGTCTTCCACTGCCTCCCGCAGTTTGGTCAGACTCATGTTGGTAGCTTCGAGAACACTGTCCAACCATCTGTCAGGGATGCTTTAGCTGAGATTCCTGCATTGCAGGAGGTTGGACTAGTACTTCAGAAGGTCATAACCACAGCCCAAAATATTATTGGTCATCCTCTCCCATCACTGGAAGAACTATACAGTTCCCGTTGCCTTAAAAAGGTAAACAATATTTTAAAGGATCCATCTCATCCAGGATATAGTCTCTTTGCACCACTGCCTTCGGGTAGAAGATATAGAACAATTAGATCAAGAACAAATAGATTGAAGAACAGTTTCTACCCGAGAGCTATAACCATCTTAAATGCTGTAACCAGATAATATGACCTTGGAGTGCTGTGATGGGTATATCTGTGTGTGTGTGCATGTGTGGCCTTTTTGGTGTGTTTGTGTTTTGTGCTGTTTTTTTTCTTTTTTCTTTTACGGGATGGCATGCAATTTCGTTGCACTTGTATAGTGTTGTGCTTGTACTTGTGCAATGACAATAAATAAATTATCTTATCTTATGACCCTTGGGTCCCTTCCCACTCTATGATTCTACGACTCTACTTTAAAAGAAGAAGTTGTAGGGGAAAGCACTGAGAAGCGTGGGCTAAAGAAAGGATTAAGGAGAAGATGCATGGACACTCCACAAGCCTGGTTGCACTGCTGCAGATGTACCATGGCACTTCTTCGCTCTCAGTCATTGTCCACCCCTCCAATCAAGGAATATTTCTTGCTTGGTAAGTATCTGAAATTCTTACCAGTTAAGGCAAAACTGAATTCTGCTGCAGTGCTTGAAAATTTCAACAAAAACATTTTATTTTTGTCCTATTGAATGAAACGGAAGAGTAGCTAAGCCTGATTGCAAGGTGTCAGGTTCGCTAATGGTTGCTCATGAGTAAAGACCAAGTCCGTCTTGCCTTTCAACTATTTATTGTGCAAAGTATGTACAGTGCGGAGCTATCCTAAAACATGACCATCTAGTCGCTAGCAGAATCCGGAAGTGCCCCCCTCCTGTTTCGGCGCCAACACCAGAGTCTCGGCACCCTAAAGTGCCGCCTCCTTTCTCCCCTGACCCTTCTGCATAAAGCAGGCGCCGGAAGCGGTGTCTCCCCCTTGGAGTGGGACTGCTGAGCGGTGCTAGGTCTCTCTGCATCATCCTGGAGACCCCTTCCCACCTGGCTCCTCCCTGGTGACTCTTCCTCCCCTGGGGAGGAGCTGGCAGACTCACTGGGAGACGTGTCTGTCGACAACAGAGGCTGAGGCTGCTGGTACCCTCTCAGTGCCTGACTGGTAGGGGAGGGCACATCCCTGACACAAGGGATCCCAATATATACCGTACAGAGATTATGAAAAGCTCTCCCATTTAGGCATTAATCTTACTGCATGCAGTGCACTTAAAGAAAATGTTATGAAAATGATGTACAGATAGTATTTAGCACCAGCTAAGCTTGCTGGATGCGAGTGGCACTGTGGGTTAAATCACAGAGCCTAGGGCTTGCTGATCAGAAGGTTGGCGGTTCAAATCCCTGTGATGGGGTGAGCTCCCGTTGCTCGGTCCCTGCTCCTGCCAACCTAGCAGTTCAAAAGCACGTCAAAGTGCAAGTAGATAAATAGGTACCACTCCATAGGGAAGGTAAACGGTGTTTCCATGCGCTGCTCTGGTTCGCCAGAAGCGGCTTAGTCATGCTGGCCACATGACCTGGAAGCTGTCTGCAGACAAACGCTGGCTCCCTCGGCCTATAGAGCAAGATGAGCGCCGCAACCCCAGAGTCAGTCACGACTGGACCTAATGGTGAGGGGTCCCTTTACCTTTTAAACTTGCTAAAATGTACAAGACAATAACTAATGAGTGCTGGAAATGTAAAGAAAGGGACGGTATCTTCTACCACATGTGGTGGACTTGCAAAGACGTAAAGGCTTTCTGGGAAATGGTATATAATGAGCTAAAGAAAATGTTTAAAAATAATTTTGTTAAAAAACCAGAAGCCTTTCTATTGGGTATACTCAGGGCCGGCGCTTCCATTTAGGCGAACTAGGCAGTTGCCTAGGGCGCCAAAATGGAGGGGGCGCTGGCCAGCCTGCCCCCCGCCCCCCGCCGCAGCCCCCCACCCGGTGCCGCCCCAACCAGCGGCGGAGCAAGCAGCTTGGGGCGAAAACCACGGCGGCGGGGGCGCCAAAATGGAGGGGGCGCTGGCCAGCCTGTCCCTCGCCCCCCGCCGCCGCCCGGTGCCGCCCCAATCAGCGGTGAAAACCGCAGCGGCGCGGGGCGCCCGGCAGGGCAGGGGGAGGGGCACCGTACGTCATGCGCAATGACGTCACGTGGCCCACCCCCTCGCCTAGGGCGCCAAAATCCGTGGCACCGGTCCTGGGTATACTGGGTGAAGAGATATCAAGGGAAGATATAAGACTGTTTATGTATGCAACAACTGCAGCGAGAATTCTTTTAGCCCCCCAAACGGATACAACAAGAAGTACCAACAAAAGAAGAGGGCCAGGTGAAGATGATGGACTTTGCAGAACTGGCGAAGCTGACAGGAAAAATCTGAAACAAGCATGATCAAGAATTCTGAAAGGACTGGTGTAAATTCACACAATATCTGAAAGATCATTGTAAGCAATTAACATCACTAGCAGGGTTGTCTGAAGACTTGTAATGAGAAGCTTTCTATCTTTCCATCTTTATTTAAATTTTTGAGATACTCTGCAATTAGTGCAAGTAGAATTGGAAGATGTATACATTGCAATGATATAAAGGTTAATTTTGAAAGCCATGAGGCGGAAGGAAGTCAACAGGTTCTAAGAGCCAGTGTGGTATAGTGGATAAAGATGGTGTGAATGTATAGTTAATGAAAAATAAATAAAAATTATAATAAAAAAAGAAAGGCTCTCCCATTTGATTCCATCCCTTTCACTTCTCCTCCATTGTTTGTTTTGCAATCCTGCAAAAACCAGCTGTCTCAATCCATCAAAGTATTTGAATGAACAAATGATCCACAAAGCTCTCTGACGTTACACGGTGCAGTTATTTTCCCTCTCTGAAGATCCAGGCCACCGTTTCAAATCAGAAATGACTTTGCAGAGGCCGTTAGCAATTATCCACAATGTGCCAAAGCTAAATCTTGTCATGTTCGTCTTCCGGAAAGTTCCCAGTCAAATTCATATTGGAGGGGAAAAAATTAGACACATTTCTTGATTTGCAGCCACAGCACTGGGTAGAGCTATGGTGAATTATTCACTCTGCTTATAGTAACTGGGGGTTGAGAGAAATATTTCCCCTCGAACACTCTCTCATATATTCAGATGTGCTTTATAGCATTGTTTCATTTAAATATTCCTGCTGCCGCTGCACTCCATCCATTCCCTCCTGAAATTATGTTGTTTATTTGATAAAATTTATGCACCACTTGATTGTAAGGAACGTCAAAGTGGTTTGCAAAACAAGACACCAACCTATAAAATTATTGATAAAAAAATGATCAATAGGTTTTAAACATTAAAAAAATCAATAGACTCAAAACAGATTAAATCTCACATTAATGTTCTAAATACCTGGGTAGGCAGGTCTAAACAAAAATCATTTTAGCAGGAGCTGAAAAGAGTACAGTGAAGGCAGCTGCCTGAAATCAATAGGCAGGGAGTTCCGAAGTGAAGGGGCTGCCACACTAAAAGATCAAGATCTTACAAGTGCAGAATGGGTGTTAGGTAACATCTGCAACAGTGCCAGTTCTGCCAATCAAAGCAGTTGAGAGGGTAAAGCGAACCTGTAGGCAAACTGTTCTCAAGTTGTTACAGGTTTTAATAATAATAATAATAATAATAATAATAATAATAATAATAATAATATTTATTTATACATACATACATACATACATACATACATACATACATACATACATAAATACATACATACATACATACCTGACCCATCCGGCTGGGTTTCCCCAGCCACTCTGGGCAGCTCCTAACAGAATATCAAAAACATCAAACATCAAAAACGTCCCTAAGCAGGGCTGCCTTCAGATGTCTTCTAAAAGTCCAATAGTTGTTTATTTCCTTGACATCTGAAGGGAGGGCGTTCCACAGGGCGGGCGCCACTACCGAGAAGGCCCTCTGCCTGGTTTCCTGTAGCTTTGCTTCTCACAGTGAGGGAACCGCCAGAAGGCCCTCGGCGCTGGATCTCAGTGTCCGGCTGAACAATGGGGGTGGAGACACTCCTTCAGGTATACTGGGCCGAGGCTCCTTCAGGTATACCAGTAGCACCTTGAACTTGGCCCAGTAGGAAATTGGCAAGCAGCGCCGTTCTCTGAGCACAGGTGTTATATACTGACAACATTATGACTAGTTCCCAAATTGCTTTGGAGCCCAGATCTGGGCTGGGTCAGTCCTCGTCGATCCGGGCTGCTTCATTTGGTACCAGATTGGATGGTGTGTGTTTATGTGTATGTGTGTGTGTGTGTGTGCACGCACACACACACACACACCCCGTCCTAAATTTTATGTCCTGTCTTTGGAGCTCAGCCAGCAAGGGCTTCTCCCTCCTTCCCTCCTTTCTTTGCTACCCACTCTCCAGCCTTGTTTAGATCTTGGCTCGCTCAGAAGACAGTCTTTCAGTTTCCAGGTTCTAACTTTCCTGTCTGCAGGAGTGCCAAGCATGAAAAAGGATGGCAGGAAAGTAAGTTCATTAATTATACCCATGACAGACTTGGGGAGGGGAAGGGAGAGGCGGGTTGAGAAGGAGGGGGGAATGAAGAGGTGGGGAGCCGTGGGGGTAAATTAGAGGCTGCAGCACTTGAATGAACATACTAGGTTGTCAAAAGGGCCGTCACAAAGTAATAAATCTCCGCTCGTAATATTAGCACTTTCCATCCAGTCCAGTAACCATTTCTTTCCCTCCCTCCCTCTCCTTCTCTTTTGCCCTTTTTGCGTTTACGGTAAATTATTCCTCGGTGGAGGCTATGAAATGTCCAGCTGCCAATATTTTTTAACATTTACTCTCTGAAGGTAGCACCATACCTGTATGTGGGGGGATGTGTACAGTAGCTCTTTCGTATTTTGGGGGCTCTTGTTCCAGCTTCTGCTGGCAAACATATTTCCAAATTCTTTGCCTTTCAGGACCAAGACAGGGTGATGGGTGTTTCGTTCACATTTTCCTCCCGAATTCACACTCCTTGAACCAATCTGCAAATGCAGCCAATAGTGCAATGGTAAGATTTGCATCAATTTGCATCAACTGCTCCACCCACTTTTCCCTCTGACCGGAGTGACTCCCATATACATAAAGGTAAAGGGACCCCTGACCGTTAGGTCCAGTCGCGAACAACTCTGGGTTGTGGCGCTCATCTCACTTTACTGGCCAAGGGAGCCGGCGTACAGCTTCCAGGTCATGACTAAGCCGCTTCTGGCGAACCAGAGCAGCGCACGGAAACACCGTTTACCTTCCCGCTGCAGTGGTACCTATTTATCTACTTGCACTTTGATGTACTTTCAAACTGCTAGGTTGGCAGGAGCAGGCACTGAGCAACGGGAGCTCACCGCGTCGTGGGGATTCGAACCGCCAACCTTCTGATCAGCAAACCCTAGTGGTTTAACCCACAGAGCCACTGATGTCCCCTTCCCATATGTACTGTATGCTATATGGTAATTTATGGATCTAAAGCCATTTGCGCATGTTGCCATGCAACAGTCCATGCAGAATGTAGGCACCCTATATATAGAAAGGACCAAACCAGTGATATTTGAGGGAGCAGGCTAGCAGGCGGGGGGCCATGACTTACATCATAGGAACCTACACAACACAAAACACTGCTACTGTATGCAGGGGCGTAGCAAGGGGGGGCGGGGGGGCGGGCCACCCCGGGCACCACCCAGCAGGGGGGTGACAAACCCTGCTCTGGTCCGCCCCTCTCCTGCATGCCGGGGCTCCGAGCCTGCGCCCAGGGAGCCCAGCTAGCGGCGAAAAAAACCGCTGAAAGGGGGCGAAAAAGGAAAACAAAGCAGGCGCTTTCAAGCGCCTGCTTTGTCTTCCTTTCCCCCGTTCAGCGGCTTTTTCCGCCGCTGGCTGGGCTCCCTGGGCGGAGCCCCGGCATGCGGGAGAGGGGCGGACCAGAGCCACGAGGGGGTGACACCCCCCTGGCTGCTGGCCCGCCCCTCTCCTGCATGCCGCTGCCCGCCCGACACCCCCTTGGAGTGCCGGCGCTCGTGCCGGCGCTGCAAGGGGGTGTCGGGCAGGCAGCGGCTTCAGGAGTCCCGAAGCCGCTGCCTGCCCGACACCCCCTTGGAGCGCCGGCGCTCGTGCCGGCGCTGCAAGGGGGTGTCGCCGTGTCGGGCAGGCAGCGGCTTCAGGAGTCCCGAAGCCGCTGCCTGCCCGACACCGCCTTGGAGCGCCGGCGCTCGTGCCGGCGCTGCAAGGGGGTGTCGCCGTGTCGGGCAGGCAGCGGCTTCAGGAGTCCCGAAGCCGCTGCCTGCCCGACACCCCCTTGGAGCGCCGGCGCTCGTGCCGGCGCTGCAAGGGGGTGTCGCCGTGTCGGGCAGGCAGCGGCTTCAGGAGTCCCGAAGCCGCTGCCTGCCCGACACCCCCTTGGAGCGCCGGCGCTCGTGCCGGCGTTGCAAGGGGGTGTCGCCGTGTCGGGCAGGCAGCGGCTTCAGGAGTCCCGAAGCCGCTGCCTGCCCGACACCCCCTTGGAGCGCCGGCGCTCGTGCCGGCGCTGCAAGGGGGTGTTGCCGAGCAGCGGCTTCGGGAGATTCCCAAAGCCGCCGCCCGGCATCCCCGGGGGCGGGGCATCGCGCTGTGCGCGTGCGTCATGACGTCATGACGCACGTACACGCCATGACGCCCCGCCCCCGGGGGGTGCCTCTTGGCTTCCCGCCCCGGGTAGCCGAGAGGCACGGAACGCCCCTGACTGTATGTAGGTTTTAGTTTGTTTTTTTATCTTACCGGTATATTTTGGAAATGTACATCTAGTTTTTTTCCCTTTAAATTTTTTTGCTGGCCCCAAAAGAGTGGGACCCTAAGCTATAACTTGTTTAACTTATACATACATCCAGCACTGTTATCAGTGCTTAGAGGTGCTTAAGCAGTTAAATCACAATGCAGAAAGAACTTTGTTCTATGAGCATCCAGATTCCTTTTGGGGATTAAGAACTCAGGTACATTCAGGGAATTACAGTGGTACCTCAGGTTATTACATACGCTTCAGGTTACATATGCTTCAGGTTAAGAACTCCTCTAACCCAGAAATAACACTTCAGGTTAAGTACTTTGCTTCAAGATAAGAACAGAAATTGTGCTCTGGCGGCGCAGCAGGAGGCCCCATTAGCTAAAGTGGTGCTTCAGGTTAAGAACGGACCTCTGGAACGAATTAAGTACTTAACCAGAGGTACCACTGTTTATCATTCTAACTGCGTTATAAACATGCAAAACCAGGTGGCGCTGTAGTGTTTGATCCTCCGGCAATGTGATTTTCCACTATGATCTTCAGAACGCGTTTTCCTGTAACACTTTTTTTATGTGTCTAGGATCCAACCTAGGATTTAATCAGTTTACAGCAAGCAATCATCCCGGTGTGAACCTGTTGAGGTTGTTTTTTTTTTATTTTTTAAGGGGAGGAGTCAAACAGCTGTGGCGGGCTACACCTTTGCCTAATCTGAAATCAATTTTGAGGATTCTCCAAATTAAACCAGAAAACTGGCAGTGTACAATACAGGACAGAGCTGACCCCACAGAACAGGAGAGAGGAAATGGACTCGCCCTTCTCTGAATGCACTTATGCAATGTAATGATTAAGTATCATCCTTATCAAGCAATGTGCACACATGCGTGAAAAGCCATTCTCAATTTAAACTAACCACGCCGAAAGGACAGAATGATACAAACATTTATCACAATTCAGGCAAGAAACAGAATTAATAATAAATACCGTGAGTCTGTAAAGGTCAGCGCTCTCCATTTTTCTTAGTACCGCTAGGGGGCAGACTTGCTCTGGTGTGTGGTTAAACCATAAAAAAAACACCTTTTGCAAACCACCTGCTAATTTGCAAGCTCTCCTTTCCACTCCCCTTGTCAGATGAGTTTCATGGCAAAATGCTCTGCAGCCAGGAATCGAGTAAGCCGAAGCGAGTTTCTGTCCACCTGCAGGCGATGCTCTGTGGAAAATCACTAGATGTAATTATTTAATGAAGCAAGGAGTTGCTATTGATTTTGTGACTCTGGGTGGAAATTAGAAGCCCAGTTATAATTTCCCTTAAGCTTCCCATTTATCATCCAAAACAACCCTTGTCTTTTGGATCTCTTTGGGAACAGCAAAGCTGGTGCTTTGTGTTGAGAGGGCTACACCAGCCCTGGAGAGGAGATGCGCCTGAAATTTGGATCATTCCATGCAAGTTCATGACAGCAGGTTGGTTAGAACTAGTCTATGTGACAGAGCTGCAGTTGCTGCAAAAGCTAGCACAGCACTGAGAATTTTATAGAATTGTAGAATTGAAGAGTTGGAAGGAACACCAAGGGCCATCTAGTCTAACCTCCTGCAGTGCAAGAATAACAGCTGGAGAATCCCCAACAATGGCCATACAACCTCTGTTTCAAAACCCCCAAAGGAGGGGAGTCCATCACCTCAAATGCAAGATAAGGACAACCAAACACAGACCCATCAGCCATGAGGATTTCCCTGCAGAAAACGTCCTGGAGAAGTAGACACCAGGAGGATCAAATCCTCTGCTAACCATTCCAAAACAAGAATGTCCACATTTTTACAGCAACTTCCCTCTGCTCTGCCTTGAGTCTGCACCAGAATAAACGAACTCCACAGCTTGCCGCCTTGTTCCAGTTCATGACCGCTTTGATAGATTCCTTCCCCCACTCCTTTTAATATTGCTGGGAGCAATTATCTCCAGAGCTCTCTGGGGGATGCCACGCTGAAAACCAGCATACATTTCTTGTGAATTATGGGAGGATTCGTGCAATGGCGAAGGTGCTGAGGTAAGGGCAACCTGGATGATTCAGGTACCGTGGTCTTCATTAGGAGGAAATATTAGCCAGCCGTGACCTTTCGTTTGCATCTCATATAAATGGAGCAACTCTCCGAGAGTTGGCAAAGACAACTGGCAATGGATGGCAACTACAAGTCAAGCATGACAACTGCTAATTCAAAGGGAAAGGTTTATAGATTAAATGGAATGGAGGTTCCACGTAACCTATGAGCAAATGAGGCCAAATCGCTTTGCAGGAGGAAAGTCAACCAAGTAATGGGAGTGACATCGATAGCTTGGAGGAGGGGCACCTGTTGCTCCAGAAAATCCTAGTTTCCGTTTAAACCAGCTTTCCCCAACCTGGTGCCTTCCATGTGCTTGGACTACAACTCTCTAAGAGCTTATCAACACTTTTTGCCCTGCTCTTTCCAGGCATGGGTCTATGCTTTAAAGCTCTTTATTCAAACACACTTTTTTTTTCTTTCCCCTGAGAAAACCCACTCTTTAGTGTTCAATCGGAGCAAACATCAATTCGGGTTTTCCATGGATTCCCATTTGCTCTAGTTCAGCTTTAAAGAGCAGGTTTTCATGGGGAAAGCTCCTGAGCAGGGGTGCCAAGTAGGGGGAGTGGGCAGCCCCCAATTTCCAATGAAAGGGCCACCCCCTTGGTTTTGCTGCAGCTCGCATCACGCTTACACACATGGTGTGCTGACATCACATGGCCCTGGGCCACCTCGATCGTCGGGGAAAGGAGGTGTGCATGTTCCTGAGCAAAAAAAAACCAGGTGCTCAGACATAGAGCTTTAAAGTGCAGACAGTACCCAGAAAGAATGGAGGAAAGTTAAGTGTGCACTCAGTGAGTACAGCCAATAGTTAGAGATGATGGGAGTTAAAGGTAAAGGGACCCCTGACCATTAGCTCCAGTTGTGTCCGACTCTGGGGTTGCGGCGCTCATCTCGCTTTACTGGCCGAGGGAGCCGGCGTACAGCTTCCAGGTCATGTGTCCAGCATGACAAAGCTGCTTCTGGCGAACCAGAGCAGCACATGGAAACGCCGTTTACCTTACCACTACAACGGTACCTATTTATCTACTTGCACTTTGACGTGCTTTTGAACTGCTAGGTTGGCAGGAGCAGGGACCGAGCAACGGGAGCTCACCCCGTCACAGGGATTCGAACCGCCAACCTTCTGATCAGCAAGTCCTAGGCTCTGTGGTTTAACCCACAGCGCCACCCGCGTGTTAGGGAGTTAGGGAAGTCTAATTGGAGCTCCCATAATGCATTTGTGCAGGACTATGGATTTATTTATTTAGCTCCATTTTTAATTTGTGTCTTTCATTTATTTCGGTTTTATTTTGCCCTACTTCCTTAGAACAGGTCATAAAACATGGTTTTTATCTCCTCCCCAATTATCATCACAACAAGCCTTGAGGTAGGCTTGAGATGCACGGACATCATCTCTGAAATGGAATTTTTAAAAGAGAGATTTAATGTATAAACCATGAACGAAAGAGGCTTTTGTCCATGAAAACAGATAAAATCTCAAAACGTTTCCCCCTTGCACAGTCCACCTTATTGGTGGATTATTCTCGGGCTCCACAGGTATGGAGTAAGAGAAAAT
Source organism: Darevskia armeniaca (assembly GCA_034641395.1). NCBI lineage: Eukaryota > Metazoa > Chordata > Lepidosauria > Squamata > Lacertidae > Darevskia > Darevskia armeniaca. The sequence goes on from JAWWNF010000120.1 coordinate 533,810, forward strand.
TTTGCTATTCCCATCTACAGTCCCAGGTACTTCAAAAGGCTTTTTTGTGGGGTGGGGGTGCTAGTCCTAGCTCCCTGTTATTTACCACTGTCCAGTATGAAAGAGCTTGCTAGCTCAGAATCCTAGACCAGGATAAGAAAGATATTAGCTGTGATTTATTCCAGTCCTCCAAGGCAGCCAACCAAAGGGGTATGTTTCAAGGCTCCAAACAGCATTGTTTAAAACCTTGTCAGCTTCATGGTACCCCTAGTAAGACTCCATCACCTTCTACTGGAATGAGCCTGACCTGTTGAGTTGAAAGCCACAAATTGTCCAGAGCCACCATGAAGAATAGCAAATTTGTTGGGCATGATGTTTCACGGGTCAGAAAGACCATTTTGTCAGATCCGTGGCTGGACGTAACCACTTCAGAAGAGGCTGCTGGATCAGTTCACTGGTCCATCGAGTCCCGCATCCTGTTCTCACACTGGCCAACCAGATGTCCCTGGGACACGGGTGGCGCTGTGCTTTAAACCACTGAGCCTCTTGGGCTTGCCGATCAGAAGGTCAGCGGTTTGAATCCCCACGACAGAGTGAGCTCCTGTTGCTCTGTCCCAGCTCCTGCCAACCTAGCAGTTTGAAAGCACAACAGTGCAAGTAGATAAATAGGCACCATTGTGGCAGGAAGGTAAATGGTGTTTCCGTGCGCTCTGGTTTTCGTCACGGTGCCCCATTGCACCAGAGGCAGTTTAGTCATGCTGGCCACATGACCTGGAAAGCTGTCTGTGGACAAACATCAGCTCCCTTGGTCCGAAAGCAAGATGAGCGCCGCAACCCCATAGTCGCTTTTGAGTGGACTTAACCGTCCAGTGTCCTTTACCCTTTCCCTTACCATGGGAAACTCTCAAGCAGAACCCAAGCTCAAGTTCCCTCTCCTCTCCTCTGGGTATAGACTTCTCTCTATGCATTTGCCACCTTCCCTATACAGCTTTTGGCAAATGCTGAAGACACACCTCTTTCACCTGCCCGAGATGTGTGTTTTCAGGACCCTTCCTATACTTGTGACTGTCATTTTGCAATTAAGTTATATATCATTCTTATGGAAATCACTTTGAGATACTGTAGGGGCAGGTTAGCCTAACCTGAAATTCCTATGTTACAGTGCTACCTGAAATCCTTATTTTACAGACCCCTTTTCTGTCTTTTTGCATGAGGCACCACATAGATTCATAGGGAAAGGCAGTGTAATGAACTTTCACTTTATTAGTTTGAGGCTGGAAGAACATAAAACCAGACACAGGATGTCAGCATGACTCTCTTACAGCCCAAGTACAGACAAGGAGTCTGTACAGGGAGTCGGGGTGCAAATATCCTTATCACCGTGACGTACAAAGGGCCCAGCCAAAAGTTCACAGGAAGGAACTCCTTATAAGGTTTGCAGAACATCATAAGGCTATTCCTTATATGGGTAGAGGAAGGATCTCCTAATAAGGTCAGAGTGCCTGGGTAGAAATGTATAAAAGCTGGATGCGAACTCCATTTGGTGGGCTTGCTGAGGAATGATCCCGCAAGTGCCCTTCTACAGTTCTAGGATGTAGAATAAAAGCTTTTTCTCTGATTCAAACCTCGGTGACATTTTTGTCTCCTTTTTTCCTTCTCCCTCGGGAGCAACGTTGAACCCTGCTTTGCTAAGGCTACATGAAATTAATAAAAACAACCATTTCCTGTCTTTAGATGCATCAGCCAGTTATGATGTGATGCTTTCTGCCATTGTTCAAAGGATGTGTGGGTGTGTTGCATGCAGAGTGCTGGGAACGGGATAAGCCTCATTAATTTTTATTTCCTTTCGGCCAACACGTTTGCATGTTAAGCCCTAAACCTATGAAGTCCTGCATAGCATGAGTCTTTCATGCAGTACATGGGTTTGTACCCAGGACCATACACCATGAATGACGCCATTTGATATGTATTATGTGATTAAGCTATCATTTACATTTGCATCATGATGCCACCACTCAGGGCATGTTTAGCATTGTTTCATGAGAGCAAAATAAAAGCTTGCTGGATCAGGCCAATGACCCACTCGTTATCACAGATAATCAACCAGGTGCCTGTTGATTATCAACCCATAAGCAGTATCCAAACACAAGAGCCCTTTCCATCAGAGAAGCTCCCTCTAAGCTCTTCCAGTACCTTGTTATCATGAGCCTAGTAAAAGAAATCTTGTGAGTTTTTTAAAGTTATTGTGAAAATTCATCTACATCTTAGTGCAAATGTCTCCAAATATAGAGGGGTTTTTTTGCAAAGCAATGTCCTCCAATACAGTGGTACCTCGGGTTACTGACACTTCAGGTTACAGACGCTTCAGGTTACAGACTCCGCTAACCCAGAAATAGTACCTCGGGTTAAGAACTTTGCTTCAGGATAAGAACAGAAATTGCTTGGTGGTGGCGCGGCAGCAGTGGGAGGCCCCATTAGCTAAAGTGATACCTCAGGTGAAGAACAGTTTCAGGTTAAGAACGGACCTCCGGAACAAATTTAAGTTCTTAAACCGAGGTACCACTGTATAATGCATTTCTGCATGTTATTTTCAGTAAAATGTGTGTTTTTATGCCTCTAGTATCTGCATTTTTTAAAAAAAGAACTGCATTGCAAAATTCAGAAAAGTGCAATTTTCTAAGGATGGCTACATTTCGGTTTGCATATACAGTGGTACCTCGGTCTAAGAACAGTCCTGTTAACGAACCCTGCGGACAACGACCTCCACAAAACCGGAAGTAGGTTTTCCAGTTAGCACAATTTGTCCCAGAAGCCAAACGGAAGCCGAACACCGGCGGTGTGAGGCCTCATTAGGGAAAGTGCGCGCCTCCGTTTAAGAATGCTTCGGTGTAAGAACGGACCTCCGGAACGGATTAAGTATGTAACCCGAGGTACCACTGTAGTTTCAGAAAGAGTGGATTAGGCTTGCCTTCAAAGGCAAACTGAATTGGTATAAATCTCCCCACAACCTTGTCAAACTAAGGGATTTACCCCAGCAGAGACTCCAAGACCCAAGGAAACTGTCATTAAACTAAGACATTAAACCAGAGTGCAAAACCAGTTCCCCCTCCCTCCTTTCATCCACCCATCGAACACAGCTTCAAGGAACCTGCAGAACATGGAATCAGTTATCAGTGGGACAGCTTCCTTATTGTCTTGGAATGGATCAGGTCACCACCGGTGGGTGATAATTGAAAATGGCAAGGACCAAATAAGGGCCTGACGTCGGCAGCAATTATTTAAAACCCATCATTGGCACAGAGCGAATTCCAGCCATGCAAATATGGCCGCTAATTGGGGGCTGTCTCCATTGGTCCCATTCCTTAACTTCAAGGTTCCACATCTCTGATAATCCCTCTTCCTACCTGCTAACGCAGAACTAATTAACACGCCAGCGGAAGCGCCTGGGCTTTGACACAGAGAGAAGCGGGAGGAGGCAGGAATTAAACAGCTACAATTAATTACGCCTGCCTCTGTGCTCTCCACGCCAGCAACCTGGGACTTTCTCGCTGGTCTCTGCTCCTATTGTTCACCTCTCTCCCCTGGAGCAAAGCAACGGTTTGTAGAAATTAATTCCACGGAACTTGATTAAAGCTCAATGCTTTAATCATGCAGACAACTCAATAGGAGGGGATGCCGTGACAACTGCAAGAACACCCAGGCTCCCCCTTTTCACATAAAGTAGGTTGCATCCCAACCTCAGGTCCATAACACAGCAATGGTCCTAACTAAGGTGCCCCAACTCCCCATGGCTCACCTCAACAGCCATTCTCATGCTTCCATCTTTCCTTAATTTTTTAGTTATATTTTTTTTTATTCTAGGCTATAAGAACATGACACAAGAAGAGGTCTGCTGGATTCAGCCAATGACTCATCTGGTCCAGCATCCTGTTCTCATAGTGTTCAACCAAATGCCTATCAGAAGCCTGCAAGCTGCCCATGGCTGCTGGTGTGTTGGAGAATTATATTTTCCATTCTTTGAACTGCCATCGGAAGCCACCATTCCCATTTATCTCTGTGGCATGATCAGAAGCATCCAGGCTTTAATCCAGGGCTGGGAAACCTGTCATTCTCCACATGTTGCTGGGCAACAATGTTTATTATATTATTATTGTATATTTATTTATGGCCCATTTTTTAATTTATTTTTTGCATGACTGGGACTCAAGGCAACTTACAGCTAAAATAAGAACATGGGGAAAATAACAATTAAACACTATTAGAAGTAAAACTATAGGTAGAAATATAGATGTTAGGTAGATAGATAGATAGATGATAGTTAGATTAAATATATTTAAAACATACAGATAATTACAATAAAAGCAGCCCAGCACCAGCCCTGTTTTTAAAAGCAGTCAGTTCACCAAAGCCTGTCGGAATAAGAAGGTAATCACCTGCTGGTGGAAAGACAACTAGGAAGGAGTCAGTCTAACTTCTCTGGGGAGAGAGTACCAAAGTCTGGGAGCAACCACGGAGAAGGCTCTTTCCTGTGTCCTCACTAAGTGTGCTTGTGAAAGTGGCAGGTGTTAAGGAAAGTGAAGAAACGCAGAAATCATGTCCACCCTCCACAGTGCAGCTGCAGGCAACTTGTGACTGTCTTATCTACATGTCTAAACAAACTTGCATGTAGCACTCAGTACATGAGGACATTATAGCATTCATTGTCGGGGAGTACAGGATAATCTATTGGAAACATGGAGAGTGTTGGAGCAATCCTGTGAAAATGCAAACCACTTTGTGAACAACTTGTCTGTGGGAAGTTGGACAGCTTGCAAAAGATTCTGGACTCTGAGAACTCTGGCAGTTGCAGGACTTTGAAAGCAACTGGACTTTGCACTTGCCTTGTGGCCTTTGTCTCACCATTGACTTTGTAAGCAAAGAACTCTCTCTGGGCTCAGCGAGTGAAGACTTCTTGCAGCAATTGTAAAAAGTGTGTGTGTGTGTGTGTGTGTGTGTGTGTGTGTGTGTGTGTAGCATGTGTGTTTGTGTATGCCAAGTAAAAGCTATCTCTGCTACACAGTTGTTTCCAGTGGTAAGCTTAACCACTTGACTGAACTTCTGTGCCACATACACAACACCCAACAGCAGGACGACGAGATCTCAAAACCCAGACAGGTATGTATGAGAGAATACATTCTTTCAGATAGCTTGGACCTAAGCCATGTAATAATAATAATAATAATAATAATAATAATAATAATAATAATAATAAATTTTATTTATACCCCACCCTTCCCAGCCGAAACCGGGCTCAGGGCAGCTAACACCGATAAAAATTACAATAAAATATAAAAGAAAGAAAAACCGTTAATTAAAATACAGGTTAAAAATACAATTTAAAATTTAAATGCAGCTTCAATTATCGCCCATAATCAAAACCATAAGGGGAGGAAACATCAGACTGAGTCCAACCCGAAGGCCAGGCGGAACAGCTCTGTCTTGCAGGCCCTGCGGAAAGATGTCAAATCCCGCAGGGCCCTGGTCTCTTGTGACAGAGTGTTCCACCAAGTTGGGGCCAGTACTGAAAAGGCCCTGGTCCTAGTTGAGACCAGTCTAACAACCTTGTGGCTCGGGACCTCCAAAATGTTGTTATTTGTGGACCTTAAGGTCCTCTGCGGGGCATACCAGGAGAGGCGGTCCCGTAGGTACGAGGGTCCTAGGCCACATAGGGCTTTATAGATCCTAACCAGCACTGTGAATTGTGCTCGGAAACAGTTTGCATCATTAGGGTTCCTGAATCCATAGGATCAATATATGCAGAATGCCATTATCCCAAATGAGGCAGTGGGATTAGGAATTCCTGATGCACTCTCCACTACAGCTGATAGGTGAGGGGGAATTGCAGGACTCTCATCATTTCCCAGAAAACACAGCCCTGCCCCTGTGCCCCAAGTGATTGGACAAAGTCAACCCTGTGGGGTGGGGTGGTTCTTTGCCCAAAGGGAAATCTGTGTTGGAGCAATTGCTTTTGGTTGGGTCTAGCATTTCTAGAAAAGTACCAGGTCCTGCTGCTTTCCCACTGTCCTGAGTGCAATACAGGCACCTACCTGTCCCTGATGGCACTATGGCCACCTTTTATGATTAAGGGCTTGGGTTCATTGATGTACTGATGTGACCTGGGATTCATCCACAGGAAAACAGTTTTGTGGAAGCCACTGTATCAGTGATATTGAGCCTAAGTTCTTTGTCTCTCTGTGTTATACTGCAGCACCTTCCAAATTCATTCAAATTGCATGCAAATCCACACTAGCTTTCTGATGTGGCCATTAATGTGGATTGGAGTTGCATTTGAAACTCTGAATGTTAAGCAGTGAAATATTGCAAAAATGGAAAACAACAGCAACACACAACCCCAAACCTATCAAGAAAGTATATATCACGCGACCGTCACACCGCCAGATTCTAATTTTGTTCATTCCAGCTCATTTTGAATCTCATTTCTAATGTTAAGAACAGCAGCAGCAGCAGCAGCAGCAATATTTATATCAAGGTTGAGTAGAAAATGACTGGAGGGAAAGAAAGAAAGAGAGAGAGAGAGAGAGAGAGAGAGAAAGATATTGTCATTATCACAGAGATGAGAAAATTGTGTCATATCTGAGATCAAAGCACTTCATAAAAACACTGAGAATTTTTCATGGCAAGACATAAAGTGTTCTATGAAAGGAGAGGAGAAGGAGCAAATCAAAGAGCTGGAAAGGGAGTCATCGTTTGTGGGGGTTCTATAGGGGATTTTCAAGCACTCAGTTCCTCTCTCCCTTTTGTCACCCTTACAACTCCTTCATCTGCATTTTTTTCATCCTGAGGGATGCCCCTTGTAAAGTCTCTTTTACTGTGTTGCCATTTCACATGAATGACGATGGGATTTCCACTCCTACCTCTGCCCATATGAGGACTATGTAATTCTATCAAAGCAGTCCAGTCAAAGATTCATCTATATATATAAAATCGTTCAAGTTGGATGTTTGTTAACAATCGCCTTTCTCCGTAACCCCTTGATCGATTCCGTTCAAATTTGGACACAACGTTCCATGCCCATATGGGAGCAATCATATTACTTACATTGCACAAATACAACACCTTTCCCAGGTAAAAATGTGATTTTCTGCAAAAAAATATAGCGCCCTCCAGTGGATGTTAAACAGCACAACACAACACACCTCTTTCTGACCCCTCCTCCTCCTTTCCCGACGTCACTGCCACCATCCAATCGACAGACAGACCGCCCACAAACACTACTGGGACAAAGAACCTCATAGACTAAAATAGTAGTAATAAACAGTTGTAGAAACGAAGACAAAAACGGGAGGGGCAAACGGAGAACACAGATAAGCTGTAAGTAAACATACACTTTCTCTTTCATACTGTATCTTACTTTTGCACTTCACCAAATCAGCCACAGCAAGGCGTGGTCGGGTCAGCTAGTAGATTCATAGAATCGAAGATTTGGAAGGGACCCAAAGGGACATCTAGCTCAACCCTGCAATTCCCACGAGACCTTTGATTGGAGATGGGCAGCAGCAGCAAGTAGCAGTTCCAGCCCTACTGTTAGAATTTCAGATGCTGGCCAAGAAGGGTGAGGATCAAGGTGACATAAAGCAGGCTGGACCCCTTCAAGCGACAGATTTAATTTATCATTATCATCAATGTAAGCAACATTATCATCCATGTGAGGAAGCATATTGCACAGGCCTAAACCTGAGTTTACTCAAAGGAAGTCCCAGTGTGAATTTGGCCTCAATTTGTAATTACACTTAATTTGTGCACTTGGCCAAGAGTTTCTAAGTACCGCAGATTCCCAGAGGTGCACACTTTTAAAACAGAGACTCAGAATCACGCTCCTGAATATAAAAGAGGCAGTCAATTGCCAGGAACCCAGGTTAATTTAAGGTAATTGCTCCTCAGGAAGATATAAGAGAGAGGGAAAACTGTGGGTTTTTGGTACAAGCCTTGGCAAGCAAAAGCCTTCGTAAGTGGCGTTTGGTTCTCGCAAAGTATCCCCCCCCCCCCAATATTCATCATAGGAGCTTTCGTTAGCAGGAGGCAAACAGATTTCTGTTGGATGGAAGTGAGACACAATTGCTGGCTGGCAAACTGGCCCCAAGGGTGCATCACTGGGGCTCAAGACCAGTGATGGGGAACTTCAGACCTGGGGACCACATGTTGCTCTCCAAACCGCAATATTTGGCACTTAAACCTTCCCCAGGCCACACCCCTCAATAACTCGATGCATTGCAGGGGGTTGGACTAGATGACCCTTGGGGTACCTTCCAACTCTACAATTCCATGATTCTATTATTCTATTGGGGATCAATACAGCCTCTCCTACTTTCCTCAAGGACGCGAGTGGTGCTGTGGTCTAAACCACTACAGCCTAGGGCTTGCCGATCAGAAGATCAGCGGTTCGAATCCCTGCGATGGGGTGAGCTCCTGTTGTTCAGTCCCAGCTCCTGCCCACCTAGCAGTTCAAAAGCACGTCAAAGTGCAAGTAGATAAACAGGTACCACTCCAGCGGGAAGGTAAAAGGCGTTTCTGTGCGCTGCTTGGTCCTGTATACCTGAAGGAGCGTCTCCACCCCCATCGTTCAGCCCGGACACTGAGGTCCAGCGCCGAGGGCCTTCTGGTGGTTCCCTCACTGCGAGAAGCAAAGCTACAGGGAACCAGGCAGAGGGTCTTCTCGGTAGTGGCACCCGCCCTGTGGAACGCCCTCCCAGTAGAGGTCAAAGAGATAAACAACTATCTGACATTCAAAAAATACCTCAAGGCAGTCCTGTTTAGGGAAGTTTGTAACCTGTGATATTTTAATGGTTTTTAATATTTGTTGGAGGCCGCCCAGAGTGGCAGGGGGGACCCAGCCAGATGGGCGGGGTACAAATAATAAATTATTATTATTATTATTATTTCACCAGAAGCGGCTTAGTCATGCTTGCCTCATGACCCGGAAAACTGTCTGTGGAAGCGGACAAACGCCATCTCTCTCGGCCGAAAGAGCGAGATGAGCGCCGCAACCCCAGAGTCGTCTGTGACTGGACCTAACGGTCAGGGGTACCTTTACCTTTACCTTTATGATTCTATTACTCTGCTTCATACTCTCCTTGAGCATTTTTGCCTGGCTGAGACGTGTCCTTGAAATTCTCAAAAATCATTTTCTTTGCCTGGAGGAAAGAGAGGGAGGTGCGTATGTCTGTAGAAACAAAGGTAAAATTTACATTTGTTGGTCTGTTCACTTTGGGCTCTGGCTCCATCAACCATGGACATATGGGCCCTGGCAGTTTGGCCAGAAAGAAATGCAGCCTTCAATCTGAAAAGAGGTTCCCCACATCCAGAAGGAACAATAGTCAGGAATGATGAAAGTTGCTGGTTTCAAAGAGCATCTGGAAGAAGAGTTTGGATTTGATATCCCGCTTTATCACTACCCGAAGAAGTCTCAAAGCGGCTCACATTCTCCTTTCCCTTCCTCCCCCACAACAAACACTCTGTGAGGTGAGTGGGGCTGAGAGACTTCAGAGAAGTGTGACTAGCCCAAGGTCACCCAGCAGCTGCATGCGGAGGAGCGGCGACGCGAACCCAGTTCACCAGATTATGAGTCTACCGCTCTTAACCACTACACCACACTGGAGGACCTCAGACTGTAGAAGGCTGGACTAGATATATGAAACATGGTTTGATACAGCAGGGGACAGTGTCAGCCACTGGCAGAATCAGCAGAATAATGATTCTGGGGGGCACACAGAATGGTGAGAGGATGATCCTGGGGTGGGGCCCATTGGGCTGTGGGGCTGCCATTAAGGGGGAGTGAGTCAGAGATTATTGGTGGGCAAGAACCCTTTGATTCCCCACTCATGCTCTCCCCACGGCAGAATCCTCCCATCTTCCCACAACCCACACCAGCTCCTTCAGGGGAAAAGGAAGCACATCAGAGTGAGACAGTGTCGGCACACCCAGAGCAGGAAGCGCGGTTGAGGGTCCCAAAGGAGGAATGACAATTCTTGGAGATGCCACCCCACTCCCAAAAGTTGCCAAAAGTGATGGTCTGTGAATAACAAGGATATAGTCTGAGTTCCTCACTTGTAGTTTGATAAATCACTTAATGTGTCAACACAAATAGAAGTTATTAATATTGCAGTTGTTGTATAAGGGGTTATTATGATGACCGGAATGTAATGGAAATTAAGAAAATTTTGGAAGGCAGAAATAGAGCAAATAATCAAGCCATCAATTCTAGCACGTGGGGCGCCACCTTATCTAAATTATATAATTCGGTATTTGAACTATTGGTATTGATAATTGTATTATGAATTGGTATTGTTATAATGAGGCTATTATTGGATTGTAATTGAAAACTAATAAAAAGTATTATCAAAAGTGATAATCTGTGCCTCCCACTTCCCCCTAAGTCTCCTCCCAGCAGGCTTAAACTTTGTTGGGGAGGGGTCCCCTGTGCTCTCTGTGCTCTTTGCTCCGCAACATGCAAAGCCCTTTGTACCCTTGGATGAGGGGGAGCTGAATACAATAGGACCGGCAGGCTCCTGTGAATCTGTTGCAGCCGCAGCCCCCACCTCCTCAGCTGCCTGTCCTACGTCTTCAGTGTTTTCTGCCTCTTCTTCCTCTCTCTCACTCAAGCCAGTTGCTTGTTCAGCATCCAACCATTCTGCCCTCTGTTCCTCCTCTGACCTGTCTTCTGCGTCCTACCACCACTCCCTTGTCTCTGAGCCTTCCTCTTCTGAGGTTAACTCCATATCCTCCAACATTTCTGCAATGAAAATAGGGACATTCTAAGGAATAGCAAGACATTCCAAGATCAAATCAGAAACTGGGATGGCTTCTCTAAATCAGGGACGTCCCTTTAAAATAGGGACACTTGGAGGGTCTGGGATCCTGTACAAAGGTAAAAGAATAAGCCCGTTGGGTTTTCAAACAGCTCCCCACCCGCAGATGGAGATGGACAAGATGAGCTCCAAGGAGAACTTCCAACTCTACAATTAGGTGATTTGAATCAAGCCTCTGCTTAAAGACCTCCAAAGAAGGAGACTCCACCACACTCCTTGGCAGCAAATTCCACTGTCGAACAGCTCTTACTGTCAGGAAGTTCTTCCTAATGTTTAGGTGGAATCTTCTTTCCTGTAGTTTGAATCCATTGCTCCGTGTCCGCTTCTCTGGAGCAGCAGAAAACAACCTTTCTCCCTCCTCTATATGGCATCCTTTTATATATTTGAACATGGCTATCATATCACCCCTTAACCTTCTCTTCTCCAGGCTAAACATACCCAGCTCCCTAAGCTGTTCCTCATAAGGCATCGTTTCCAGGCCTTTGACCATTTTGGTTGCCCTCCTCTGGACACGTTCCAGCTTGTCAGTATCCTTCTTGAACTGTGGTGCCCAGAACTGGACACAGTATTCCAGGTGAGATCTGACCAGAGCTGAATACAGTGGTACTATTACTTCCCTTGAAGGGAAGAGAAAGGAGAGCTATGCATATAAATTGCTGAAATACTTAAGAATGAGCATACACAAATTCAGTTTCATATTCTTAGGTTTCGTTTCAGTTTGGGATGAAGAAATCTAATTTTTGCACTCTTTTCTCCATCGCCTCTCATTGCACCTGAGCAAATTGTGCTGGTAAGTGGCTTTTAGACAGGGACAGAATACACACACACACACACACACACACACACACACACACACACACACACCAATTTCCTTTTCATCACTGCTGCCATCTTTTAAGTATTTGCACGTCTGTAATTTTAACTGAAGTGACAGCTGTCCATCATCGCCATGCAGCTCACAAAGTGAAATACGATTGTTATCATATGACAGAGCCAAGGTACTTCCATGTTATTGCATTTTATTGCTAGAGCAGATGGATCCAGAATCCTAGCCACTCCCTAACGATGCTTCTGCTATAAAGAAGCTTTCAGAAAATCAGGAATGTGCATTATTGTTAGGCACAGGTTTCTTGCCATTGCAGAATATCTTGAAATAAAAGAGCAGAGCAACCCTAAATCCCAAATAAAAAAATAAAATAAAAACCACTGCTCCTTTTACAGTCTCACAACCAGGCAATATAAACATTTTTTAATCTTGCCAATTATCAGCCATATGTAATAAAAGAATCACTGTAGAACCAAATTAGGATGATAAAAACAGAGATGGATATGAGAGGCGATAAAAATAAACAAATAAACACCCTGCTATTAAAAAATGGAGTGAGTCTCATAAACACAAGTAGATTGAAATATAAAACATTCAATAAAAACGGAAAGAAGTTGCTGTTTCTATTTCTCACCCCAATCATATTCGCCTGGATGCAGAAGGTGGCAGATTGCTGTGTGTGTGTGTGTGTGTGTGTGTGTGTGTGTGTGTGTGTGTGTGTGGTGTGTCACGCAGCATTAGCAAGGAATCCAGTAAATCCGATTACTGCTGCCGAAAACTGTGTTCCCCCATGTCTTGCAGGTCATCTATTAAGACAACAAGAAAACTCCTCAGGGTCTCCCCATCAGCTCTGCTTGACGAGGACCTCCAATGATGTTGCTGTTGCCGATGGAGGGTCACTCCTTCCCCACCCCTTGCCTAGAAAGACAAACACTCTGAACTGGCTCAAGAGACCTTCATATCATATGAGTGTCCATGTGTGGTGGAAGAGTTAGAATCATAGCTGTCAACCCTCCCTTTTTTTGCGGGAAACTCCCCTATTCCAATGCCGTTCCCGCTGCTATCCCGAATTGTTGATATCCCTCAAATTTCCCGGATTTCAAAGGAAGCAGCTCCTCTCCCTCCCTGCCGGCCAGGGAGGCTCCTCAGCTGCGTTGCTCGGCTGCCAATAAGGAGTCTGAGACCGACTGGGGGCAGAGCTTGCATGCCTTGTGCAGCCAGACCCTCACGCCCAACCAGACAGCCAGCCTGCCTGCCGTCTACGCGCTCGCTCTTTCGCTCACCCGTTTGTGCGCAGCTTCTGGAGCGCAGGGTGGCGAGGCTACTTGGTGCCATTGCACCACCCTCGCGGCATCCCTTATTTTCAAATCCGAAAGTTGACAGCTATGGTTAGAATGCCCTTTCTCTCCTTCTCCACATAGGTGATGTCAGTCATAAGTTGGGTTCTTCAACTCAAAGTGATGCCCATTTGCATACTTTCTTGAGGGAGATTAATCCTCACTGATCCCTGGAGACGGGGGTAAATTGGGAGAGGGAGGAGGAAGGAGAAGGGAAGAGGACAGACTCCCATGGAGAATCTATGCAATTATTTTCAGAGAGCTTCTTCTAGCTAAAACTTGCAAGCTGCATGCACAGTCATCACCATCATATTTCCAAGGTGCTCTCGTCCACCTGGAGAGTCTAGCCCCCCACCTGCCACCTGGAATGGGGAAGGCATACCTGAAGACTCAGGTGAGCCTTGGAGGTCTGGAAACCCTGGAATGCCTGTATCACATGCACACATACCAGCATGGTATAGAAATGGGCATGCACACTTGGTCCTTCACCAGGTCCCAGATCTGGGAGGGCTTGGGAGGGGTCATGTTCTCTGCAGCCTCCCACTGTTGTGCAAGAACTTGCATATCCAGTAACTGGGTTATAACTCAGAGTAGACCTGGACTAATTGTAGAGTCCATTGGATCTGCTCTGGATGCCAGTGTCTGCGGAAAATTCTTTGCACATCAGTTGGGAAGACAGGCAAACTAATACCAGTGTACTGGAAGAAGCTAAGATCACCAGTATTGAAGCAATGATTCTTCAACATCAACTTCGTTGGACTGGTCATGTTGTGCGGATGCCTGATTTTCGTCTTCCAAAGCAACTAACTCTGTTCTGAACTTAAAAATGGAAAGTGTAATGCTGGTGGTCAACAAAAGAGGTTTAAAGACTGTCTCAAAGCAAATTTTTAAAAATGTAATATAAACACCGACAATTGAGAAACTCTTGCCTGCGAGTGCTCCAATTGGAGAACAGCCTTTACTAAAGGTGTCATGGGCTTTGAAGACACTTGAACTCAGGACGCAAGGGAGAAACGTGTTAAGAGGAAGGCACGCTTGGCAAATCCACACCATGATCAGCTCCTGCCCAGAAACCTATGTCCCCACTGTGGAAGGACGTGTGGATCCAGAATTGGCCTCCACAGTCACTTACGGACTCACTGTTAAAACTGTGTTTATGGAAGACAATCTTACTCAGCTACTAGTGATCGCCAAAGAGAGAAGGGAAGGGAAGGGAAGGGAAGGGAAGGGAAGGGAAGAGAAGAGAAGAGAAGAGAAGAGAAGAGAAGAGAAGAGAAGAGAAGAGAAGAGAAGAGAAGAGAAGAGAAGAGAAGAGAAGAGAAGAGAAGAGAAGAGCCACTAACTGTTCCCTTCTCTGGGCAACAAATACTGATAACAGCCGAGAAGCTGCCACTCACTTTTCCTCAAAAACAGGCAAGTCACAAATATTATTCAGCCTGCTGAGGTTCTTGACTCACGCAGCTGTCATGGGAGAAAATTCCAAACTTTTTAGGTTCTCAGGAGGGTCACTGGCAAGCTGAGATTTCTGCTATGTGTGTGAATGTATGTGCACCTATCTTTAAACACACTTAGACCTGTACAAAAAATGCCCATCCATCTTAGCCTAATTTTGGCATTTAAAAATCTCCTTCCCATGCCCAAACTGAGCAGTAGGGCTATTTCCTCCAGCATGCACCCCAAGTGTCCTTATTAAGACTTTTCTGCTGCCTCGGTAATTATGGGTGGCTCCTTTCCAATACCAAGATAACATATTCCTGCAGTAATGAGACCTGCAGGGAAATGTTTCTGCATCAAATGGACCCTGAATACCCATAACCACCAACAGCCGCAGAAACCAGGCTTCACCTTTCTCTTGTTGGTTTATCCTAAAAATGCTCAAAAAGGCCAATATGTCCATCCCACTGACCACTATCACTAAGAGGGCTTTTCTTAATCCAGTAGCCTTTGCAGGTTCTATAACACAGTTAACATAGAGGGGTGCATTAGAGCACAATGGGAAAGCTTCTTCTTTTTTTCCAGCTCAGGGGTTGCATTCTCCACATAGGGGCTACATACCAAAACTGGACAGGCCAGAGGGAAAAGTGGGAGGAGTCAGGGGGAGTGGGTGGAGCCATGGTTGTGACTCTCACCTTTCTTTAGTAGGCCACATTCTACCCTTGCAAGAGATTTCTGTCCTTGTACCCATAGACATCCTCTATCCAGGGAAGCAAGTGGCATTGTTACAGTCCAAGGCCACATCTCAGTCAAGCAAAGGACACATCTCAGAGCCCAGGGGCACATCTCAGAAAGTAATAATGATGATAACAACAACAACAACAACAACAACAACAATTTATTATTTGTACCCCGCCCATCTGGCTGGGTCTCCCCAGCCACTCTGGGCGGCCTCCAACAAATATCAAAATACATTAAAATATCACAGATTAAAAACTCCCCTAAAGAGGGCTGCCTTCAGGTATTTTCTAAATGTCAGGTAGTTGTTTATCGCTTTAACCTCTGCTGGGAGGGCGTTCCACAGGGCGGGCGCCACTACCGAGAAGGCCCTTTGCCTGGATCCCTGTAGCTTTGCTTCTCGCAGTGAGGGAACCGCCAGAAGGCCCTCGGCGCTGGATCTCAGTGTCCGGGCTGAACGGTGGGGGTGGAGACGCTCCTTCAGGTATACAGGACCGGTGCCGTTTAGGGCTTTAAAGGTCAGCACCAACACTTTGAATTGTGCTCGGAAACGTACTGGGAGCCAATGTAGATCTCTCAGGACCAGTGTTACGTGGTCCCGGCGGCCACTCCCAGTCACCAGTCTAGCTGCCGCATTCTGGATTAATTGCAGTTTCCGGGTCACCTTCAAAGGTAGCCCCACGTAGAGCACATTGCAGTAGTCCAAGCGAGAGATAACTAGAGCATGCACCACTCTGGCGAGACAGTCTGCGGGCAGGTAGGGTCTCAGCCTGTGTACCAGATGGAGCTGGTAGACAGCCGCCCTGGACACAGAGTTAACCTGCGCCTCCATGGACAGCTGTGAACCCAAAATGACTCCCAGGCTACGCACCTGGTCCTTCAGGGGCACAGTTACCCCGTTCAGGACCAGGTAGTCTCCCACACCCGCCCTCCCCCTGTCCCCCAAAAACAGTACTTCTGTCTTGTCAGGATTCAACCTCAATCTGTTAGCCGCCATCCATCCTCCAACCGCCTCCAGGCACTCACACAGGCAAAGGCCACACCTCAGAGCCCAAGGACATATTCCAGCTAGGCAAAGGGCACATTCCAGCCAGGCAAAGGGCACATTCCAGCCAGGCAAAAGCACTCAAGGAGGAGCAAGAGCAGAGTTGTTATGGGGTGTGGCCTGGGGAGTGGGTGTGTGGTTTAGATAGTGCCTGTCTGAAGAGAGTACCCAAGGATGGAGAAAGAAAGAAGTTTAGTGGGTCACATTTGGCCCCTGGGCCTGAGGTCCCCCACCCCTGCTTTACAGATTAGCACAAGCATAAAAATAAGGCAAAGCAGAAACAAGGTTCCTGCATAAAGGAACAGGAGAACAAGGTTTTTTAAAGTGGAGGAGAGGTGACAGTGAGATAGAAGAAGAGCAAAGCAACTAAAGTGCAAAAACGTATGTACCACTTCAGACTGCAGGGAGGCAGTTTCAGTGCATTGCTATGGAACAAAACTCACTGCAAGTAGAACATTAGCATGGCAGGGTATGGGCCAGGCTACATCTTTTCTCCCTGATGAGCTTGGAGCGTTTTGCTATGGGGTGCATTGAAAAGTGGCACACCCCTGACCACCTCCACCCAGGAAGAAGCCAGGCAAGCTAACCCATCACCTCCAGGTTCTCCCATCGACATGCTGCATGTGGAGACCCGGACCAGATCTCCTACCAGCAAGCAGTGTCGCACCACAGGGAGAACCTTGTCTTGTTTATGAAAATAATAATAATAATATCAGCCTTTAATTCCTCCCTAACTGCCTCTTGGATGCTCTGTGTTCCACTTTGCACAAATAAACTGGTCCCAGAGACTGTTCAGATAGCAATTTTTTTTTATCTGCAGATCCTTTCATGTGTCTTCGAAGGGTGGTTTTCCATTTCTCTTTTGCAAGTTTTATTTTTAAAAATTGCTGGCAGCTGATGGAATGAGGTGGGTGTGTTCGTGCGTGTTCCCTCACACACCCTGTACTTGTGGCTATTTGAAAATCCCAGCCCAGCAAACGAGGTCTCTGCACAAAACCACCAGTCTCTGTGTTGCTCAAATAGATGCAAATGTTTGCCTTGATGCTTATCTCCCTCACACCAAATGTCCTCCTTTCAATTTTTGACTCAGAAGCAAAGTGCTTTTGAGAGCACTGCTTTTTGAGAGAATTGTTTCCTGAAAAGCTCTTTCCATGTGAGAATATTTGTCATTTTCTATTCTGCCTCAGTAACTCAAATTATGCATTTAGAATTATACCATACTGATCCTTAACATGTGATCTTAAGGTGGGCTACTGTTATTTAAAATAGCCAAGCAGGTTATAAATGCTCCTAAAATCAACTGGAGACTCACTTGTAAATTCAAATATAAAACATGTCATGCAGCTAACAAATTCTAACTTCTTCTTCTTCTTCTTCTTCTTCTTCTTCTTCTTCTTCTTCTTCTTCTTCTTCTTCTTCTTCCTCCTCCTCCTCCTCCTCCTCCTCCTCCTCCTCCTTATTAAATGTATTTATATCCAGAGAACAAGAAGTACAACAATGTGACAACAGAATATTGTATATAAACAGCAGAATTTATCATTTGATGTAATAAACCAGAAATGGTAGTTGATGGAAGTCAACAGGGAGGGGGGAAATTGGAAAATGTATGTTTAGCAATGATATTGGATATTTGTTTTGAGAAAAGAAAATCAATAAAAATTATTTTTTAAAAAATAAGAATAATGTATTTATATCCTTCCATTCTTTGAGGTTGAGCTTCAAGGCAGCTTACAACGTTTAAAAACAATATCTAAGTTGGTGGACATCATTGCCTCCTGTGGGAGCGAGTTCCACAGTTTAACTACGTGCTTTACAAAGAAGTCCTGTCTGTTATGTCTTGAATCTTACAACATTCAGTTTAACTGTATTATGCCTTTATATTTGTTGGAAGCCACCCAGAGGAGCTGGGGCAACCCAGTCAGATGGGTGGGGTACAAATCGTTGTTATTTCTTGAGTTTTAGTGATATGATAGGAGGGAAACAACTTTTCTCTATCCACATATTCTGCACTAATGTCTTCTCATAGGAAGCAGCGATAGCCACCAACCAGGATGGATTTAAAAGAGGAGTAGAGAAGTTCATGTATGGGAAGGCTATCTACGGTTACTATGGTTGTGCTCTGCTTCCACAGTTGGAGACAGCAATGTTTCTGAGCACCAGTTGCTTGGAACGACAGGAATAGAGAGATGCTCTTCTGCTCACGTCCTGCTTGCTGGTTCCCCAAAGGCATCTTGTTGGCCACTGTGGCCATTGGCCTGACCCAACAGGCTCTTCTTATGTTCTTAGCATTACAAGGGAGGCAAACTTGTCTTCCAGGTAAAAGGTAAAGGGACCCCTGACCATTAGGTCCAGTCGCGGACGACTCTGGGGTTGCGGCGCTCATCTCGCATTATTGGCCGAGGGAGCCGGCGTACAGCTTCCGGGTCATGTGGCCAGCATGACTAAGTCACTTCTGGCGAGCCAGAGCAGCGCATGGAAACGCCATTTACCTTCCGGCCAGAGCGGTATTTATCTACCTATTTATCTACTTGCACTTTGACCTACCGTATTTATCTACTTGCACTTTGACATGCTTTTGATCTGCTAGTTTGGCAGGAGCTGGGACCGAACAACGGGAGCTCACCCCGTCGCAGGGATTCGAACCACCGACCTTCAGATCAGTAAGCCCTAGGCTCTGTGGTTTAATCCATAGCGCCACCCACGTCCCTGTCTTCCAGACCAAGTAATAATTAAGAGTTTCAGCAAAGTCACTATACAACTCTCCTTTCTGAAACCTCCTTTCTGAAGTCATGTAGGAAAGAGAGCCCTTTGCTCTGCTTCTGGAAGGGTTGTGTGGCCTGTTCCAGTTGTTCCAGAACTCGTGTACACCATAGCTGTCAACTTTCGGATTTGAAAATAAGGGGTTTTTTCAAGCTTTCGGATTTGAAAATAAGGGATGCCGTGAGGGCGGTACAATGGCACCAAGTAGCCTCACCACCCTGCGCTCCAGAGGCTGCGCGCGAACGGGTGAGCGAAAGAGTGAGCGCATAGACGGCAGGCAGGCAGGCTGTCTGTCTGGTTGGGCGTGAGGGTCTGGCTGCACAAGGCATGCAAGCTCCGCCCCCAGTCAGTATCAGACTCCTTATTGGCAGCCGAGCAACGCAGCTGAGGAGCCTCCCTGGCCGGCAGGGAGGGAGAAGAGCTGCTTCCTTTGAAATCCGGGAAATTTAAGGGATATCAACAATCCGGGATAGCAGCGGGAAACGGCATTGGAATAAGGGAGTTTCCCGCAAAAAAGGGAGGGTTGACAGCTATGGTGTACACCCAAGGAAGCTGAATATTGGAAGTTTCAGGGCAGAGAATAGAAAGTCCTTCTCCATGCAGTGTACAGTTAAACTATGGAATCCACTTCCCCAAGAGGCACCAATGATGGTCACCAACTTGGATGGCTTTAAAAGAGGATGAGACCGATTCATGAAGGTGTTGGGTTTTTATGTCTACGTGCTTTTCTGCACCTTCACACAGAAGCAATTAACAGTTGGCTGGAGGCCAAGAAGTCTGAGCAGAGGGAGCTATTCTGCCTGGAGATATGAGACCTTGGAGAAAACTCTGCTATTGGTCGAGGTCATCCATAAAGGCATGATGACTCATCACTTTCATTGAGGTGTTGATCTGAGGTGTTGGTTAGTGAGAGTGGTTAGAGAGAGAGACAAGATCCGTGTCTGTATCCTGTATGTAGTAACTTGTGAGTCTGCTGTAAATAATAAACATCTGTAAGTAAATCAAGTTACTAGTAAGCAGCGTCTTGTTCCTGAGTCCTGTTTTTGCTTCATTCTGCCAGCTTGCAATCATATGCTTCTGGACAGTCTGCGCAAGCTCTGCAACAGCAAACGTCTGACAGGTTTCGGTTGGATGCTTCAACAGGAGGAGAGGGCTGACAATGGCTACTAGCCATAAGGGCCAAACTCTGCTTCCACAGTTGGAGGCAGCAATGCTTCTGAATACCACTTGCTGGAAACCACAGGTGGGAAGAGTTTCTCTTGTGCTCAGGTTCTGCTTAATGGTTTCCCACGGGTATCTGGTTGGCCACTGTGAGGAGAAGAAGAAGAAGAGAAGAGTTTGGATTTGATATCCTACTTTATCACTACCCGAAGGAGTCTCAAAGCGGCTAACATTCTCCTTTCCCTTCCTCCCCCACAACAAATACTCTGTGAGGTGAGTGGGGCTGAGAGACTTCAAAGAAGTGTGACTAGCCCAAGGTCACCCAGCAGCCGCATGTGGAGGAGTGGGGAAGCGAACCCGGTTCACCAGATTACGAGTCTACCGCTCCTTTTTTTTAATATCATTTTTATTGATTTTAAAAATAATTTTATACAGTAATGACAGTCACATAATTTTACACTTCTTATACCTTTTTGGCTTTTTATAGCCTTGACTTCCTTCAGACCTTCCTTATGACTTTCTAATAACTATACCTTACTTTTATATTTCTTATTTCTTCCGTTGTTTTATTATGTCTCTCACTACCTTAATGACTATAAATTCATATTAACAACAGCATTTCTTCCTTGATCTACAAAACCTCTTGTAGTCCCACTAACGTATTGAGTTGAGTACTTTCTTTTAAATAGTCTGTAAATTTAGTCCAGTCTTTGATGAACTTCTGGTCCCGCTGTTCTCGGATTCTCCCCGTCATTTTGTCCATTTCTGCATAGTCTAATGCGAGTCTACCGCTCTTAACCACTACACCACACTGGCTCTCTGAGAACAGGATGCTGGACTAGATGGGCCAGTGGCAGATCCAGCAGGCTCTTCTCATGTTCCTCTGAGAAAACAAGTAAATTGCCTCTAGGAAGGAAGGGAGGGGGAACCACCCACCCATACAACAACGGCAAAGAAAAACTTCTTGCAGTTCAAGGAGCAGATGGTAAAATTCAGGCAGCTCAATTTAAATGACACCCCATAAAAAGCCTGCCAGATTATATGGGGCCATCAAGCCACCCGAGGCCTCTCTCACTTGCTTTTTATTTACACGTCTAGTGCAGCCCCTGTTGTTAAACCTTTCCTGGAATTTAAGGCTGTTTCTTTTTAATGCCCCTGTCTTACACGGCATCCGACGAGCTGTTTACAAATCAGGCCCATGACGGTGTCATAATCGCCTTCCCCAGTGTAACTGGGTGATAAAAAGCAAGAAATTACAAAGACGGGTCTTAATGGATTCGGGAAGAAGCGGCTGTGGCGTTTCACCTCTAAAAGGGCTGAAAGGGTTAAACTTGGCAGGGAGGATTGACCAATGAGAGCTCTCTCCAGGCAAGTGAGAGGGAGTTAAATGACAGTTGCAGGGAGAGAAGAGGCAGTTGGGGGTTGGAAGGGGAGTTGGATAGAGAGAGAGGGTTGGAGTTATTAGTAGGAGGCATAAGGGAGTTGGTTAAAATACCAGTTGGGTATTTGGAATTATACTTACCTGTAGACCTATTCGGTTATATTAAAGGGTTGTACCATATCATCCGAAACCATTACGCTTTGTGCACGCAAATAAAGATACTTATGTTCACTTTAAACTAAATCTGAGTCTGAAGTGAGTTACTATTTGCCAGGGAGAGGTCTGGCTGGTGGCAGCAAAGATACCATAGGTCGTTGGGGCAGTCACCAATAGACCGTGAAACGTCCGGGGGTGCTGCTCAGGTCACAGAGAGTGGGTGACCGCGACAAAAGTGGTGGCAGCGACGGGATACGATCAGTTCAGGTTGCCTGTGAGGGGAAGGGTAAATCGGCGGATAGATTACCTGACCCGAGGGGGTGATTGAGGTAAAACCCCAGGTTGGCGTGAGGCCACGTTTATAAAAAGAGTAAAGCATCTCGAGAGACTGTGCTGGCAGAGGGTTAGACTAGAGGTCAGTGGAAGGTAGCTTGAGAGGTTGAGAGAGAGAAAACCTAAAGCTAGACTTTGGGACCCGAGTCTTGAAGAGCCCAGCCAGGTAGAACAGTAAGGAGATTAAAAGGCTTTTATTTAACGAACGTGTGCCAGTACGTTACATTGTAAACTATTTGGGCAAAAGGGTTTTGTTTTGAGAGGGCACTCTAAAGAGCGCTGGAGAAAGTTCTGAGGTAACTTTAGGCGTGTCTTTGAGACCTGAGTGAGAAAACCAAGCCAAACCAAATAGTTAACTGAAACCCTCCATATTAAAAGGGAAAGAAAACCACCCACAAAAAAAATTAAGGATGCCACCTAAGAAAACCAAACACTCAGTGAGAGAAACCTCCTATGAAAGTTCTGGGGAAGAGAATGGTAATCCTCAGGGGGAGGAAACCAGGGTAGAAGAATTATCTAAAACCCCACCTGAAGCAGGAGCTCCACAGTTTTCAGAGGATTTTGAAAAGTGGAAGTTAACCCAAGAGTTTAACTTGAAATTAGAGTTAGAAAAATTAAGAGCTGAGCAGGAATGGGAAAAAGAAAAATTAAGAGCTGAACTGAGAATGGAAGCTGAGGATAGAGAGAGACAGTATAATTTAGAAATGAAACGGATGGAATTGGCTGCGCTGACCAATCAAAATAACAGCAACAACAGTAAACCTCAAATTGTTAACAAAATAGAGTCAACACGATTCCCAGAATATAAAAATAAATATATAAATGAACTAAAACAAGGGAAATTTTCCTCAGACCCTGCTAAGAGAAATTATGCCCCAGAGAAGGGCTCCCATGAAAAGGCATTCTTACCATCAGGGAGCGCTGAGGTAAAATTTAATAAGCCTAACAAAGTAGGCCCTCAGGAAATCTTTTGCTGGTCTTGCGGGGAAAAGGGACACAGAAGGGACGAGTGCTGGCATGAGAAGAAAAAGATAAAGGGTAGCACCACACCCAAGAAGACATTTTGTGTCCAAACTGTCGAGCAGGGCCCAACTGACCCAGTTGTCAGGGCAACTGACAAGTGCACAGATAGGCCGCAGCATACTGAGGGGCCTGAGGCTAAAGTGCTTCATTGTTATACCAACCAGCACGACGAACACTTGTTAGATAAAGCTGGGGGATTCGTGTGGGTAGATGGGAGGAGAGTGATTGGAATAAAAGGTTCGGCGTCACAATTGACACTAGTTCATTCAAGTTTAATTTGTCCCAATAAAATAATACCTGGTAAGCTAATGAAAATAAAAGGGATTTCACGACAACCTGTTGTTTTACCAATGGCAGAAGTACATATTACCTATAAGGATTGGTCAGGGAAGTGGGAAGTGGCAATATCTGAGGAGATTCCCGCTGCAGTTTTAATTGGGTGGGATCTCCTAGAACATGTACAAAGTGCATTTAGTGTGACACGTTCAAAAGGGAGTCAGCAGTTACGCAACTCTGAGGAGATGGCAACTGTTGCGAAGGAAGAATGTGTTGGGGAGATTGAAACTGTTGCGAATGAAGTTAGTGAGGGGAAAGATGAGTCCCTGTTGGTTCCTTTTATAAGCAACCTAAAACCTAGCTTTATGCTGGAGCAAAAAGGTGATGATGGGTTGATACATTGTTTTGAGGCAGCCCAGGCAGTCAGTCCTTTAACCCCTGAGAACCCTGAAAGGTTTTGCATGAGCAAGGGACTATTATATAGAGAAGTCCTGATCGGACCAGCTAGAAGAGGAAGTGAAATTAAAAGGCAGCTAGTGATGCCTAAAGTCTATAGAGAGAAGATTCTGCAGCAGGCTCATGATAGCGTATTTGGGGCGCATATGGGGATCACCAGAACCAAACAACGCGTGGGGCAACAATTCTATTGGCCAAACATGGGCAAGCAGATTAAACAATATTGTCAAGCTTGTGACATTTGCCAGCGAAGGGGCACAGGCAATGACAAAACTAAGGCAAAGTTATGTTCCCTACCGGTGATATCCACACCCTTCCAGAGGCTGGGACTGGATATACTAGGGTCTTTGCCTAGAGCAACGCAGAGAGGCAACCGTTATATTCTCACAATGGGTTATGCCAAGAAATGTCCTGAAGCCAAGCCGTGGCTGAAGTTCACAATGGATAGCGTAATTAGAGGGCAAGGAAAATGCCCAGAAACAGTGGTTAGAGCCCATATGAAGAACAGAAAAGGTGTAGAAAGGTGGAGAGCTGGAAATTTTATTGACAGGCGTGCCTATATTAAAGACATTGTAAAGAAAATAATTCCTCGCCCTAGTCAAAGAACTCTGCGTGCCAAGGCTGTGTTCCGTAAACCGCACAGACTTAAGAAACAAACAGAATTCTTCAGTGCAGCTGAGAGTGGTTATGGAAGAAAGTTTGTTTACGGTGGCCAAAAGGTTCGGCTCCACATTGATAATGTCCTATTCGGGGGCACTATATCAGAAAGCACTATGGCCTACTGTTTTAAACAGAAGCAAGGGGTACAGAGTAAACTGACTCATGCTTCTAGGAATTATGCCATAGTTAATCTCCCAAAGTCTGAAACCAAGAAGACTAGAGTGAAGCTGTCTTCTGAGTCCAAAAAGGAGAGCTGCTATGCAAACAAAGCAGGTATTGGTTTTGTTGCTGGTAGTTGTCGTAGTGACAAACCTATCGTGAAAGCTGAACATGGTTACACAGTATTAGCGTGGCCGACATGCCAAGATTATAAAAAAGTAACCTTTAAACGGCTAGAAGTGAGATCCAAACACACGAGGCAGCCCAAAGAGGGACTGATAGCAAGAGAGATTGCTAAAAGCAATAAGCAATCGGAGAGGTCTAGCCTACTTTCATTAAATGAACACTCTTGCCTAGAAAGAATCAGTAAGCTAATTAAAAAAGAGGCTATCCACAAACTTGTGAAAGCAGTTCTCACGGAAGTTAAACGTCAGAGAACCAGTTCTTATGCATCCTTTGATGACCTGAGGATGTCTATGCCAGGCCTTAAGCGGGAACCCTTATTCGAAGTCCGGATGGAGAGAAAGGCTGAGCCCAGAGAGGTCTTGACCATGAGAAGCAAGAACTCTACACAGTTTGGACTCCACGATCGGTACAGACGCCTCGACAACAGGGATCGAAGCTGGACTATCTCAACGGAGAGAAGAAAACCGCTTGCATCCCGTCGAGGACGTAAAAAGAAGAGGGAAAAAAAAGGAAAGAACATCTTTTGCTGTGGCTGCGAAGGAGAAAAAAAATTAAACTGTAAATTGATGAGATGGACCCTTCAACTTCAAGACTATAATTTTACCATCAAGCCAGTAAAAGGGACCTTGAACATCGGGGCTGACGCTTTGTCCAGGAGACCAGAGGAAGAAGACTAATTGTACACTAATAAAGTTGTTTACTAAGAGTGTGATTATTTAATGCATTTGATGGAGGTATGTAATTAATTAATTTGGCTGGGAGGTGGTAAGGAGAAAATGTGGTTGGTGATGTATTAAAGTAAACAAGAAGAGATAAAGGGTAAATGTTAAAATGTTATGTATTTTGGCTATTGCTGTTTGAACAGGAGAGTAACGGTATTAAGTTAACCCTCCTGGTTCAAACTTTATTAAGGGGGGAGGAGTGTGGCGTTTCACCTCTAAAAGGGCTGAAAGGGTTAAACTTGGCAGGGAGGATTGACCAATGAGAGCTCTCTCCAGGCAAGTGAGAGGGAGTTAAATGACAGTTGCAGGGAGAGAAGAGGCAGTTGGGGGTTGGAAGGGGAGTTGGATAGAGAGAGAGGGTTGGAGTTATTAGTAGGAGGCATAAGGGAGTTGGTTAAAATACCAGTTGGGTATTTGGAATTATACTTACCTGTAGACCTATTCGGTTATATTAAAAGGTTGTACCATATCATCCGAAACCATTACGCTTTGTGCACGCAAATAAAGATACTTATGTTCACTTTAAACTAAATCTGAGTCTGAAGTGAGTTACTATTTGCCAGGGAGAGGTCTGGCTGGTGGCAGCAAAGATACCATAGGTCGTTGGGGCAGTCACCAATAGACCGTGAAACGTCCGGGGGTGCTGCTCAGGTCACAGAGAGTGGGTGACCGCGACAGCGGCATCCTTAAAAGACAAAAGATTCATAGGAGGGGGGCTCTCCCCCCTTCTTCTTTTTATTATGAATAACTCCAGAAAAGAAATTATGGAAATGCAGCGTGTGTTTTACAACTCTCCGAGTGCCCAAGTGAGATTTAGTGGGGAAGAAAGTAATTAAAAAAAAAACCCCAGCAAATTGAAGCTCTGATTGTGTTTTTTAATATATATAAAGGTCACCTAAGGTGGAGATCAGATCTTGTCATCTGCATAGCAATAGCCAAGGAATTAGGGCTATTGAGTGAGTCGACAAGGGCAACGCGAATGCAAAGTAATCTATGATGGATGGGTTTCGTTTGATTTTGTAGCCTGTCCAATCTTGAAGGGGCAAAATGTCAGCATAGCCAGTTGGCGGTGGAGATGTGGGGAGGCATATTCAACTGTGTCAAAGAATCAAGAACAACCTTGTCACCAAGAGAGGTATTTGGGTCTATGTGAGCTCATGTCTCAGAGATCCCTATTAGGTGCAGAAGGGGAGAGAGCTAGCTGCTTGTGGCAGATTATAATGCTGTTTTACAGATATTGCAATGCAACACAATCCGATGGTGCTGCCTCCAAACTTGGAATATTGTGTACAGTTCTGGTTGTTGCACCTCAAAAAGGATACCGTGAAGCTGGACAAAGGAGTGGGATGTGGAACATGGGAGCAGTCAAGTACAACATCCCTAGAGTGGACATATAAGGGGACGCCTGGACCAGCCAGTCAGAACTTCCTGTTTCTCCTGGGACAGACTTCCTCTACATGCGACTAGAAGTGGGTGTGGCCTCACCTGTGCAGGTAGCAAAAGGCATAGGACTGGCCACCATCTCTCTCTTCTTTCGACTACACTTCGACAAGGAAGCATCAACTGCTTAGCCAAAGATGCTCTCTTGGCTTTCAGCCAAGAGAGGACAAAGGAGCTATCTCTATGGAATAGTCTCCAAGTGTATGTAACTTTTCTAAGCTAAGTCTTCCTTCTAGGATCCTATTGTGAACAGATGTGTAAGTAAACTCTTTTTATACTTTTATAGAAGACTGTGTCGTGTCTTATCTTTTAGGAGGGAATAAAGGGGAAAATACCAGGACAGTTATTATAGAGGCTTTAGCGAGCCTGAGCAACACATCCGCTGTGCGAGTTTAAAACTGTGTGAGTTTTTCTCATTGCTCCTGAGAAGAGGACACGGAGCAATGGATTCAAACTACAAGAAAGAAGATTTCACCTAAACATTAGAAAGAACTTCCTGACAGTAAGAGCTGTTCGACAGTGGAATTTGCTGCCAAGGAGTGTGGTGGAGTCTCCTTCTTTGGAGGTCTTTAAGCAGAGGCTTGACAGCCACCTGTCAGGAATGCTTTGATGGTGTTTCCTGCTTGGCAGGGGGTTGGACTGGATGGCCCTCGTGGTCTCTTCCAACTCTAGGATTCTATGATTCTATGATTCTGTGAAAAGGGGAATGTTACTCTGCTAAATTGTGGAACTTCTTAACACAAGTTGGAATAGGATATAACCAAACAATATATCCTCTCCTGCATCCCTCAACATTCCCACAAAAGGAACAGAGAAAGGCTACAAAGATGACTGAAGGGCTGGAACAACTTTGTTATAAGGAATTTGCAAATTCTTAGTTGATAATAATAATAATAATAATAATAATAATAATAATAATAATAATAACTTTTATTCATACCCCGCCCTTCCCAGCCAAGACCGGGCTCAGGGCGGCTAACAATCATAAAACCACACAATCACAAAACAAACAGTTAAAAATACAAATTAAAAACAATTTAAAACTTAAAAGTTAAAAAGCCACCTCATTTAAGTAGCTCACCAACAACCAACGGAATAAAAACGTCAGGGATTACACTCAAACCAACCCAAAAGCCAGACGAAACAGCTCCGTTTTGCAGGCCCTGCGGAAGGGTACCAACTCCTGCAGGGCCCTCGTTTCTTGCGGCAGATCATTCCACCATATTGGAGCCAGAACCGAGAAAGCCCTGGCCCTAGTAGCTGCCAGCCTGACATCTTTATGGCTAGGGATCTCCAGGATGTTATTATTTGAGGACCTCAAGGTCCTACCCGAGGCATACCAGGAGAGGCGGTCCCTTAAGTACGAGGGATGAAAGAGAAAATAGAAAATACTCTACTGCCCTTGATTCTGACCCCACATCCGCGCCTTTTCCTGGAGATGAAACTATAGGTCTAACCCACAAGGAATCCTGCTTTGGAGCACATGGACTCTAAGTATGGATACAGGTAATCCACAGCTCCAACCTGGACCAAATAAATACAACATTTCATTTGCAGGAAGTCTTAGGACAATAAGGACCAGCATGCTTTTCCATGATTCCTAGTGATTACTAGCCCATCACAATTCCAGTGTTATTTATTTATATATTTTAATGCTTCGTGTTTTTAATGCTTTTCTTGGGACAATTCAGAAAGGGATGTGGGAGAAAGCATCAGGTTCACATACCTTTGAAATTTATACTAAGGATCAGACCCCCTCATGCAGCGACACATGTCTGAAAATCACCTGATGATGCCGCAAGAACTTCTGGCAGCTCAACTGTCCACACAACTCGATCATACGAAGCACAAGGTTGCATAGCACTTAGTGATCATTGCCTTTTGCAGTTAATGCCAAGTTTACTAAGAACAGAAGAATGCAAGAAGAGCCTGCTGGATCAGGCCAATGGCCCAGCACCCTGCTCTCACAGTGACCAACCTGATGCCCCAATGGGGAAACCCACAATCAGGCTTGGAGCACAGGTGCACTCTCTCCCTTCTGTGGCAACTAGTTTCTAGCAACTGGTATTGAGAAGCATTGCTGCTTCCAACTGGGGAGGCAGAGCATAGCCATTGCGTACACACGCGCGAAACCCTGTCTGTGGTGCCCACCCCTTTCCCCAAGAAAGAGACATGAGACCAGAGTATGGGATTAAATTGGCCACAACTTTATTGAACTTCAGAAGTGGGAAACTTGGCACAGGCCTTGGCAGGCAACCCTCTCAGCCCATGGCTGAGGATATGCAGGATGAAGAGGTGCAGTGGCAGGGGACTGCAAAGCGCACACTTACACAGCATGCCCTCCCACTAACCTCGGTCCGGGAGTTCGACCTACACGCCGCCGCTCTATGGCCGGAAACTCCCGGTGTAACCTTTAACAGGCCCTGCACGCGCCGCCGCATGGGCTGGGAGCATGCCAGCATCCCGCCCAACCAGATGATAGACTAAAGACTACCTTGCCAAGGCCTAAAACCGCCAAAGTTGTGACGAAATGCTGCGGGGAGGGCGAAACCTGCCAATGCAGGGAAATTCCGTCCCGGTTCCAAATACGGCAACCATCATAAGACCACAGCACCGCCCGCAGACCTGTAACGCAAAGTGTTAAGCTGTAAGAAAGCATTGTTAGCTTGATGACTGCTGCCTTCAGACGGAACTGTATGGAAAGAAGAAATATTATTAATTTTAGGGAGGGAGGGTGGGTGAACCTAGAAAGGAAAATAACCAAAGAGGGCTGGCTGAGGACCTCATACCCTTTTTTAGCACCTTGATCCCACCCCCGGCCGACTGTCCATTGTCCACCTGGCCGAGGACGGGTCAAAGGGGGGCAGCCTATGCAGGTGGGCAGCTCCCACCCAGGGGACCCCCGCTCGGTGCCGCAAACCCTGCCCACCTGAGAAGGGAGGGCGGAAATTCTGGCTAGTGACCATCACTAGCCCTTTCTTCTCCATGAATTTGCCCAACCCTCTTTTAAAGCCATCTAGGTTAGTGGCCATCACTGCCATCACTGTTTTGGAAAGGCAGGTTGGAAGGACTTTGAGGAATGTATCAAAAAACATAACTGAGAACCAAATCTTAATTTGGAAAATATTCCCGAGGACAAGGAAAATCTCCAAAGTGAGGAGGGAGGGAGGAGTTGAAGAACCCCAAGGAGATGCATGATTTAGAGAATTAATCTGAACTAAAGAAAGCTGATAGAAATGACTTTCATTCTCACTCTCCAGCGAGATGAGAGGAACAAGCCAAAACTCTAATTCGTGCCCTCCTTCCCAGGAATAATCTGTGCGCCTCCCCTCCCCCAAATTACTCTGCCCAACGAGCCTACCTGCTCACAAACCTATAGTATCAATTTATATGCTAATGGACCTTGCTTTGTGATTCAAGGCATGTCCCTATCAGGGCTGCGCTCACAGCGCAAAATGCATTTCATCTTCGAACGGAGGGGCTGGGGCTCACGGAAACAAAAAAGGCATCAAATCCTCAATAATTGGATCATTGATGGAGTTTGTCCCTGCAGATTAAGCTGCTGTTTCATCTCATCCCCTCACCTGTTTGGCAGGAGGCTTCTGAAAGTGTTTTGCAATTAGTTAAACTCCGTAAGGTGGTTGGGGGAGCGTGGAACTCACAAAAAAAGCCATTGACTTTTCTTTGGGGGTTTGTTCCTTTCGAATGTTCTTCAGACAGGCCATCTCTCTCTCTCTCTCTCTCTCTCTCTCTCTCTCTCTCTCTCTCTCTCTCTCTCTCTTAAATAAATAAATCAGTGGTCTTGATGCAAGATGCATGCCTTGTGCATGCTGAGAATGGAATGCTGTCTGGGTCTGCAATTTAAAGCAAATCAACCTTTCAATTGCAACCGTTTGCAGATGACAATGTTGTAAGCAAATTGGTACCCGAAGAAATGGCAAAAGTAGGGTCCGATTTTCCCAAGGGGGAGTCCGGAATTTTACCCTGGAAAAGCGCGAAATTTAGAGCTTTCCCTTAGTGCCAGAAAACAACAGAGACCACACCAGAGCTGTCAAAAGCAAAGCAGAAAAATCCCGTTTATTGAATCTGTTGCAACAGAGGTTCCCCGTGACATATTGGGTACGAGGAGGAGAACCTAGAACAATGGTGTACCAGCTCCTATATAGACTTTTGAAATTCCCCCCCCTTGGAGTCCAGCCCACCCCCAGATACATCATTGTACATCACAACTTGGGAGGGTCAGAGAAGGTAACTTGAGAATTTCCCACACCTGGTCATCCCTCCTCGACCCCTCCCAGACACACATTTCTGGAAAACAAAAGGTTTCCTGATTTCCTGTCCTGGCAGGGCAGGGCAGATGCAGGGCTAATGACTGTCCTTTGTGAGGGAAATGGGCCATCTGGTACCTGGCCAGCTAGGAGTCAAAATGGTGTGAGGCTTGTCTTTCTGTGCTGTTTTCAGACATGTGGCCTTGTTTGCTTGTGTTATATTAATAAGAATTATTATATATATATAAATAAAATACCTTAAATTCTTACAACAACACCAAAGTGGGAGGGAAAGCTCATGCTGCAGAAGACAGCATTGGGGTTCAATACGAATTTCAGTGATTGGAGCACTTGGCCAAAACTAACGAAATCAGTTTCAACAGGGACAAAGGTAATGTTCTGCACCTAGGCAGGAATGACCAGATGCAGAAATATGGGATATAGGAAATGTAAAAATGAACTAGGGGTCTTAATAGAACACAATCACAGATAGAATCATAGAATTGTACAGTTGGAAGGGACCCCAAGGGTCATCTAGTCTAACCCCGCTGTAATACAGGAATTGCAACTGAACCATTCCTAACGGGTGGCCAGCCAACCTGTGCTTAAAAACCTCTAATGAAGGAGAGCCTGCCACCTTCCAAGGAAGTCAATTCTATGGTCAAACAGCTCTTGCCCTCTGAAAGTTTTTCCTGGTGTTTAGTCAGAATCTCCTTTCTTGTAATTTAAATCCACTGGTTTGAACATTGCTGAACTATGCTGCCCATCATCCTTTGCTAAGTCTTAGTAATCACAGCATCCTTTTCTAAGTGCTCACAGACAGACTGTTGAATTATCTGTTCTAGGACCTTTCCTGGTATCGTTGTCAAGCTCACCGGTCGGTAGTTACCTGGGTCTTCTTCTTCCCCATTTTTGAAGAAGGGGATGACATTTGCCCGCAAGGACCTTACCTCTTCTCTAATAATTCTCAAATATTATAAACAGATGCTATGAGATCACACACACAAGCTCCTTTAGTACTCTTGGGTGCAGCCCATCAGGCCCTGGAGATTTTAATTCATTTAAAATTGCTAGGTGTTTCCTTTTCATTTCTTTTCCTATCTTGAGCTGCAGCTCCCTCCTTGCATTGTTTATTCTGTTGCAACCAGGTTCATAGAATCATAGAATCATAGAGTTGGAAGAGACCACAAGGGCCATCCAGTCCAACCCCCTGCCAAGCAGGAAACCCCATCAAAGCATTCCTGACAGGTGGCTGTCAATCCTCTGCTTAAAGACCTCCAAAGAAGGAGACTCCACTACACTCCTTGGCAGCAAATTCTACTGTTGAACAGCTCTTACTGTCAGGAAGTTCTTTCTAATGTTTAGGTGGAATCTTCTTCCTTGTAGTTTGAATCCATTGCTCCATGTCCTCTTCTCAGGAGCAGCAGAAGACAACTTTTCTCCTTCCTCTATATGACATCTTTTTATAGATTTGAACATGGCTATCATATCACCCCTTAACCTTCTCTTCTCCAGGCTAAACATACACAGCTCCCTAAGCCGTTCCTCATAAGGCATCGTTTCCAGGCCTTTGACCATTTTGGTTGCCCTCCTCTGGACACGTTCCAGCTTGTCAGTATCCTTCTTGAACTGTGGTGCCCAGAACTGGACACAGTATTCCAGGTGAGGTCTGACCAGAGCAAAATACAGTGGTACTATTACTTCCCTTGATCTGGATGCTATACTCCTATTGATGCAGCCCAGAATTGCATTGGCTTTTTTAGCTGCTGCATCACACTGTTGACTCATGTCAAGTTTGTGGTCTACCAAGACTCCTAGATCCTTTTCACATGTACTGCTCTCAAGCCAGGTATCACCCATCCTGTATTTGTGCCTTTCATTTTTTTTTTGCCCAAGTGTAGTACTTTATATTTCTCCCTGTTAAAATTCATCCTGTTTGCCTTGGCCCAGTTCTCTAATCTGTTAAGGTCATTTTGAAGTGTGATCCTGTCCTCTGAGGTATTAGCCACCCCTCCCAATTGGACACTGCTTTCCTTTTGTGTGAAGACGAAGTAGGTGTTGAACAGTTCTGCCTTCTCTCTTTCACCCAATGGCATTTCTCTGTCTTCTCCATGCAGAGGCCCTAATACTTGCTTGTTCTTCATCTTGTTTCAGACATAGCCAAATAAACCTTTATGATTATTTTGCAAGCCTGAGCTCATTCTGACCTTTGGCTTGCCAGAACCTCTCCCTACAACTGTTGGCTACTCATGTATACTCCTTCATGATTTCCCCTTTTCTTCCATTTCTCATGAAAGACAAGGGAGAACATCCATTCATCTTTCAATAAGACAAGCAAGTATTCATGGCAATCCACTGCATGAAATGAATGAAGGATCCCCAGCTGAGTCCATCACCATCACCACTTGTGAACAGGTGAGTAGTGTTAGGATTCATTCCCCGTGTTGCAGTCATGGGATTGCTTTTATCACATGACGGTTAATGTTTTCATTCCACATTGTGGGAAGTGACGGAGACAGGATGTTTATATTACTGTGTTTCCGCGATGTAGGATTTTTGTCCTTTGTTCTCTCTCTTTGCTGTCTGATGCTGAAGAGGAAGGGAGCTGAGTTACGATGCTCTGAGTGTGTATATGTAAATAAACGTAGTTTAGCCAAATTTGCTGCACTACTGAGTCTGAACACTGACTGCCTATACTCTGCTGATCTTGAAGTGTGCTGATGCCTCTTGGTATCAGTCGCTGTGATATTCGGGCTGGAGAAAGCTTTTGAATCTCCCGACCGACCAGGAGGGAGAGAACATGCCAGTTGGGCATGTGTCTCTACTGGACTTCCAGCAAATATTAAAATACATTAACATGTTACAGATTTAAAACTTCCCTAAACAGGACTGCCTTCAGGTATTTCCTAAATGTTATGTAGTTGTTGATCCCTTTGACCTCTGATGGGAGGGCGTTCCACAGGGCGGGCGCCACTACCGAGAAGGCCCTCTGCCTGGTTCTCTGTAGCTTTGCTTCTCGCAGTGAGGGAACTGCCAGAAGGCCATCGGCACTGGACCTCAGTGTCCAGGCTGAACGGTGGGGGTGGAGACGCTCCTTCAGGTATACAGGACCGAGGCCGTTTAGGGCTTTAAAGGTCAGCACCAACACTTTGAATTGTGCTCGGAAACGCACTGGGAGCCAATGTAGATCTCTCAGGACCGGTGTTATGTGGTCCCGGCGGCCACTCTCAGTCACCAGTCTAGCTGCCACATTCTGGATTAGTTGTAGTTTCCGGGTCACCTTCAAAGGTAGCCCCACGTAGAGTGCATTGCAGTAGTCCAAGCGGGAGATAACTAGAGCATGCACCACATGGAAGATCTGCTTCCTGCCTTGTAGGACTTTTCTCTCTTGGTGTTGGAGGTTGGGGCCTTGACTGACTCCAGCTACAAAAGCTGAAACAGCTGAACAGACACTTGGGCTGGGGTGTTGTTTAAGATTGGGGGGTTGTTGCTGTTACTGATATTATTATTATTATTATTATTATTATTATTATTATTATTAGTTTGTGGGTGCAAGACTCCCCGAAATTCCTGGAACCAGCAGTGTTAGAATTAAATTAAGGAGGTGTTAAAACCAGGAATTAGGCAGATGCTGTGCATTGGACTCATGTATATAAAGCCAGACCCCTGTGATCAGTGTCTGTGTTAGACAATGATAATCCTAGGGAATCAACATAAATTAAGTATTAATTAGGTCAGGCTAATCCCCTTTGAGGTGTTAGCCTGGGGTAATGGGTCATTAGCACTACACAGGATCAAACTGAGTGTGGCCTCAGCTTGGGTTACATAAAGCCAGGGGTTTAGAATAGAGAGTTAGGAGTAATGTGGGCAGGAGCTGAGTGCAGAGTATTGAAGGTATACGATGGAGTTAGGAAGCAACGGACTGAAGAGAGAGGCAGAGAAATGGCTGCTGGCAGTTTGAATCCTTTGGGAGAAGGCAAGACACTCTTGGAGTGTAACGCTGGGGATCCCTCCATTGTAGACTCAGGCTGTATATATGTGTAAAAAAAACAACCCATATATCATAAAGAAACCACAATCTCCGCTGTGCCTCATTTTCCCAAGGAAATAGAGACACTGGAACTCCTGGAATCTTGAACTGCTGTGAAGATTAGGCTGGTGTACAACATATCTTTATTTTGGATTTTGTGATTTATGTGGAAGCTGTTCAGTTTTTGATGTTGTATTTGTTGTTTATGACTACTTTTGCAACATGGTAATTGTGTATTTTTTAATGTTGTGAGCCACCTTGAGCATTGTTTGAACTATGGTTCAAAATGAAATTATGTCTGTGTGCTTGCCCGATTCCCCGTTCATCTTAGAGAAACATACGCAGCAGTTTCCCAAATGTATCCATGATTAGAGATGTGAGAAGGCAAAGTGGTCCATTCTGCTCTGCATTTGATGCACGCAGCCCTGCTTCCACACTGCTGCACTTCGCCTTCAGCCAAGAACCACGTTATTCCACTTGTTGTCGACGGTGGCAAAATTAGACAGAATCAGAATCAGACTTAGTTCACATAGCCAACAGGCCATGGCAACTAAAATACAGAAAAAACAGATAAAAACATTGAAAAACGACCAGTCAGGAACAGAAGTATATAGATGTACTGATAGATCATATAGAGGTCAATGAGGCCCCAGTTTGGCAGCCTGAGATGATCAGTGGGGATGGTAAGGTTTTCTCGTTCATCAGGGCTATAGAGATAAGCTGATCGTGACATCTATAAGCCTCAGGTACATGGGCTGGTCATATATGCCGAGTTGACTTTCAGATTGTGGCCCTTAATCTCATTGCCCTCTCGATGAATCTGGCGACTTCCTCTGTTGTCAGGATGTTCTGGTCCGATAACAAGTGAAACGTGGCCGCAGATGAGTGACCTGGGATGGAAAGTAAAAGGGGGGTGATAATCTCACTCCTCAGGTCTTTATACAGAGGGCAGGCCAGAAGAACATGCGACACTGTCTCCATGTTTCCGTCTCCACATCAGCAAAGACGTTTCTAATAATATGACCTTGGAGAGCTGTGATGGGTGTATGTGTGTGTATGTGTGGCTTTTTTGGTGTGTGTGTGTTTTGTGCTATTTTTTGTTTTATTTTTTCTTTCTTTCTGTTTTTACGGGATGGCATGCAACTTCGTTGCACTTGTATAGCGTTGTGCTTCTACTTGTGCAATGACAATAAATTATCTTATCTTATCTTATCTTAATTGCAAAATTAGGCAATTTATCATGTGACTGCATGGAGTTAACCCAAGAAAGAGCATAACTTATGTAACCTAAGCACTTTATTATGGAAATTATGGTGTCAGAGGCGGAGGAAGCCTCTTCGGCATCTGGGCTGGGGTGTGCACCTGTGGTGCCCGCCCGGACTGTGCATGTGCAAAAGCCCATAAGGGCTGCCGCGTGTGCAACGTCCGTACCCGTACAGACCTCGGCTGCTCTACAGCTGGGGGGAGGCAGTGGGCCATCTTGTCACCCCTCCCAGGGTGGCACCCGGGGCCTGCCGCCCCCCCCGCCTCCCGTTCGTATGCCTCTGGTTCTACTCCAACCATTTCAATTCAAAGGACATTCCAGTGTGGGGACAAATCCGTTACATATCATTTGCAGATACCATTCATACCTCCTGGATCGATCTCTGCTACAGACACTGGGCGACTAAGCAAACATCAGAAATTTCCACCAGCATTTCTGTTTTCAGCAGAATTCTTTGACATCCCTGGTTGACACGCATTCATTTCTTTCTTCAGACACAAGTTCAAAGAATGCCTTAAATGCAGCTGAGATAGCTTAGTTGGTAGAACATGAGACAATCTCAGGGTTGTGGGTTCGAATCCCACGTTAGGCAAAAGATTCTTGCATTGCAGGGGGTTGGACTAGATGATCCTGGGGGTCGCTTCCAACTCTACAATTCTATGAAAAATATATCGGCACGGCATGAATTTACACATTGTTCTTTTATTAGAAAGAAGACACATTCATGTGTGCTCTGAAAACTGTACAGAAATAACTGACAAGCACAGAGGTCAGTGGTGGGAAAAACAGAGTTAACCCAAGAAAACTGGGGCAGGGGTGAGGAGATTATAGCAACAGTTATCAAACAAACTTTTGTTTCAGCAATTACCTAACATGGACCTGCTACTGGAGTGAATGGGATAACTGGTGGATGATGGTGAAAGAAAACCGAGTTTCCATTGGGGCGGGCAGAGATTAAAAGCTTGAAAACACAGTAGGAATAGGTTTGTGTGCTAAAAAAAATATTTGGGCACCATCTGTCAAGATATTCTCCCATGGAACTCTTATCCACTTTATAAGGAGCTTGAGCAGGAGATCACCCCACTGGATATAGTTTCCACTTTGAATGATTAGAGTAGTTACAATGATATGCCACTTAGCATTCTGAGGCCGTTTTGTGCTTTTGACTTTCAAAGAATCATCTAAAGCATGACCATTACATCACAGATTTCTTTTTTAAAAAATAGGTAAACTTTTTATTCTTAAAAACAAAGCAAAGTAACCCCCCCCCCAAAAAAAAATGGATTTTTTTTTAATGGTTTTAAATTAACAGACTTATTTTATTTGTAAGAGTACATGCTAACTATGAAAGAAATGTCATTATGCTGCTGCTGGTTTAAAAAGAAAGGCAAAACCCCACAATATAATAGAATATATTAGAAACATAATATATAGAAACATTGCTTGCATATCAAGCAGCTGGCATAGAACAGGAGTGTGGTTTGATATTTTAAAGTTGGTGCTCCTTTCATTTGCTTAATAAACTCCACAATTTTATAATTCTATGAAAAACAGCAGTTCAAATCTTCATTTAGACTCTTTCTGTGGTTTATGCTTACAGTGGTCACCCCTGTTCAGATGGGTAAAATTTTCAGGGTTTCTGGGTTCATGACTTCTGTTTATTCTGTCCGGAACTGCAAGCACTCCCTGTTAGAAGGCACACTGTTGCTGATTGTGTTTTCCCTGCAAACAATGTCTTTTGGGCCAACTATTACACTCTTCTTGGTCAACAGGTAGACATATAGCCATGCCATGCTTGCGCATAGCTGGATCTGGGCAAAACAGCAATTCCAGAAAGGAGAAAGACTTTGGATTGCATTCAAAATAGTGTTCTATCATGGCCTGCTTACATTGGGACTTCCTCCGTCTCCTCACCCTGTGCACCCCAAAAATCTGTTTTGGGAGTTCCCTCAACATTCCAGAGCAGGTATGGAGAGGATGTGAGGTGTCCATATGGGGAGGACAGGGGGAAAGTCCTGTTGCACTCATCTTATTCCTTGCATTAACAAGGTGAATATTTCCCTGTTCCTTGCCACACAAAGAATTGGATGGTTTCTTTCTGTAAAGCTCAGTCCACCTTATGGTCTAGCCCCACTCATTTCTCATAAACTGTTGGAGCAGCCAAGTAATTTTGTTGTCCCCAAAGGGGACAATGACAATAAAATATATTCTATATTCTATTCTATTCTTAATCTCTTATGCTCCCCATAATTCTACCCATGAATCACATTTCATTTGTTTGTATCAAGGCAGTCAATTGCTTTTGAGAATGTTCTGCGATTTAATAATCAACTGTTTATTTGACCACGAGAATCACGGTGCAATCCTGTATGTAGAGTAGAGTTCAGTGGGACTTACTCCCAGGTGAGAGAGTATAGGGTTGCAGCCCCAATCTCAGTTCTTTTTGTGAGTGCCGTGCAAGGACCCATACAGAACCCATGTGTCCTGTCCCCTACAGGAAAACTACCCATGACATCCTTACAGTAGAACTGGCATGGAGATGTGGGTGGTGCAAGGAAGCATCTAGGACTTCACAAGTTCCTCGTTATATACTGCAGAAACAGCACCAGAACCTAGTGCTTCAAGCAAAAAACATTGTATCCTGATGTACTCCTCCCCCGAAAAAAACCATATGAAGAATCTTAGTCAAAGGTCCAGATAATTCAGCATCGTTTTCTCCACCAGATGCCTCGGTTATGGGATTAGGCCACAGGCAGGACCTGAGCACAACACGCATCCCATTGGGATTCCCCAGGAAATGGGAATCAGAGTTATACTGCCTCTAACAGTGGAAGTGGAACATGGCCAACATGACTAGTGGCCATTGAAACCCAAGCTATGTGCAACCCAAGTCATAAGCAACCACATTAGGACCATAGGGAAGACCATTCCTTGGTGAGTCCCATATAGCTCAGTCTGGAACACACACATTTACAGACTTGCACTGAATTCGTGCTAAGTCTCTTGATCGTAGTGGATTACATACTCTGATTACCTTGGTAAAGCCCAGCATGAGATTTTTTTTTTAAATATCTACCTAGCATATGCATTGCAAGGGGCTTAATGAATCTCACACAGGCTGCAATAACCCCTTCTCTGCCTTCCCATGTGCAAACAAGTCTATCTGGAATTTAAGGGCGAGCTATAATCACTTTTCATTTATGTTCCTACCCTGCCTTTTCACCAAGGAGTTCAGGGCAACATACATGGAAGGTGAAGATTCCACATGGTATCTTCAGAACAACTCTGTGAGGCAGGTGTGACTGTAGTAGTGAAAATCTTGTGTGAGTTCTGTGGCTGGGTGAGAATTTGGGACTAAGTCTCCGTGGTCCATGACTGGCACCGGGTTAAAATTGCCATAGGAGGTAAAGGTAAAAGGACCCCTGACCATTAGGTCCAGTCGTGGACGACTCTGGGGTTGCGGCGCTCATCTCACTTTATTGGCCGAGGGAGACGGCGTACAGCTTCCGAGTCCTGTGGCCAGCATGACTAAACCACTTCTGGCGAACCAGAGCAGCGCATGGAAAAGCCGTTTACCTTCCTGCCGGAGCGGTACCTATTTATCTACTTGCACACTGACGTGCTTTCGAACTGCTAGGTTGGCAGGAGCTGGGACCGAGCAACGGGAGCTCACCCCGTTGCAGGGATTCGAACCACCGACCTTCTGATCGGCAAGCCCTAGGCTCTGTGGTTTAACCCACAGCGCCACCCATGTCCCTAACTTTGCCATACTGCTATGCAAACCTTTACCCCCACCTCACAACAACCTACCAATGTGCTGCTGCTGATTCTAGTGATAGTCTCAGAAAAGTGGACTAGGGATTTGCATTATGCTGTGCAGCTCTCATGCAGTGTCACTAATATCCAGGGCACGAATGCTCTGCAGGGAGCTGTACCCATTGACCTGAGATGTTTCAGCTGCTCATGGGACATCTTTCCAAGTATTTCATAGAATCATAGCATTGTAGAGTTGGAACTTGGAAGGGACATGAGGGTCATTTAGTCCAACAAAACCAGAGGCAGTTTTAGGGCAGCGTGGCTGGTTTCTCTGCACTGAGCTCTGAGCTGAAGGAGTGATGCAGGGTGTTGCAACTATGATGTAGTGAATTGAGCAGAATGGAAGGTGAGAGGTGGGATTTTGGCCTCACACAGGTCCCCAGTGAAATTTTAAAAGCCCACCCCTGACTGAAGCATCCATGACAGTTGGCCATCCAACCTCTGCTTAAAAACCTCCCATGAAAGACAGTCTACCACCTTCCAAGGGAATTTGTTCAGATGAAGTCTTCCCACCCCACCCCCCTCTCTGTAGGATCTCCCCATGTTCCTGGTCTAAAGCATGGACCAAGGATGTGGAACCTGTGGCCCTCCAGATGCTGTTGGACTCCAGCCCCCACCAGCCTAGCCAATGGTCAGGGATGATGAGAGTTGCACATTGGGAGGACAACAGGTTCCCTGTGGAACCAGAAAGTATGGGAAGCGTTTGCACAAGAAGCTCTGGGGGAACCATACACTACCATTTATAATGCAAACAAAGGACTATCGGGTCCTGCCATCAAACCATTGGTCCATCAGTATTGTCTACACTGACCAGCACCAGCAGTGGCTCTCTGGGGTTTCAGGAAGATTCCCCCCCTAGCCCTAACTGGAGATGCTGAAGATTGAACCTGGGACCTTCTGCATGCACAGCAGAATCCCTACCACTGAGCTACAGCCCTTCCCAATGAATAAGAGGACAACACAAGCTGTCAAGACCCAACACATGAGAATGGTAGGGCTAGGTATGAATTAGATGAGCCTTTGACTTCCATAGATGTGTCAATGTGCCTTGAGTTACTTGGGGGATTTCCTTGGGGGAACCCAGCCAGATGGGCGGGGTATAAATAATAAATTATTATTATTATTATTATTATTATTGAGTTAGACATGAAGTCCATTCCTAGAAATTTCCAGTATATTTTTGGTAAGATTTTCCCCCTTATAAGAACAAATAAAAACAATAATTTGATCGGTGTGAATTTCCCCTTCCTCCAATCCTTTTCACGGGGACTTTCCTTCTTAAGGGCTGGAAAGACCTTGAACATAATATACACTTGAATGGGAACTGCATAAGAGCACACCTAGGGCTCTTACACATTTCCCATTCTCTTCGGTGTGGCTTGCCTGGCACATGTTCTCAGTGGCTGATGTCCAGTTTCACTGAGCCTTACGGAGGACATATTCGTTTCAAGTCAAGAGCAACCTGCATGCTCCAGTCTTCGATGTGTTTGCAATCTTCCCCATTCACTGCAATGGAGGATGCAACTCCAGTTTTACAATGCACTCTCCACTGAAGAAAATGGAACAGACTTTCTCAGCGGGGACATCAGTGTGTGCAGCTACGAGACCCAGCAGACATTGCTGGATCATGCCCAGTACATACAATCTATCCCTGATGGAAAGGATTCCCTATCTCGATCCATTCAACCCATAAACCCATTTCCCCAAAATTCAGTTTGGATCTCCCCCACAACCCAACCCTATTCCCCAACAACAAAAGATAAGTGCAGGTTTGCAGGCAAAAAGATTATAACAAAAAAGCATAGTAGGCCCCCTCCCGCCCCAAATGAAAAATGTTCAAACAAAAGTTTTGGGACAATAATACGAAGATTGCTATGACAAAATAGACAATGAGGGGTTATCTGGAGTCTTTTACTGTGTCTGTGGGTTTGGGAAAGATCCTGCACCTTTGTGGGCCCCCCCCAGCCTAAAAATTGGTGATTTTTCCCTATTAAAAAATCCTGATCTATTTTTCTTCACTGAAATATTGCTGATCGTTTTACGGTTAAAACAAATGGCAGGATTATGTCTGAGGAAAGCTTGTGATTTGTTATTTCACCACCAGAAAATAAGAGAAGAAGCAATTCCACATGTTCATTTTCCCTCAGAAAAGATCAAAACTGCTTGATCAATTCTTACACTTCTCTTGCCTTCTTGCAGAACAATTTCCAGCTATCTTGGCAGGGGGAAAGTGGCGGCAT
The DNA here is from genome assembly GCA_034641395.1 of Darevskia armeniaca. Lineage (NCBI taxonomy): Eukaryota > Metazoa > Chordata > Lepidosauria > Squamata > Lacertidae > Darevskia > Darevskia armeniaca. The sequence continues at coordinate 576,365 of JAWWNF010000120.1, forward strand.
CGATTTCTGTTTGAGTTCTTATGGAAACGCAGAGCAAAATGAGTTTTAATACATGGTGGTTCTGAATTCAAAGTCGGGGGGTGTATATATATATATATATATATATATATATATATATATATATATATAAACTTGGTGTCAAGAGGAAGAAGCCAGCTGCATCAGGCCATTTCCTCGACACAATATGACAATCCAAACCCTGAAGATGAGGAAGACCTGCATGTTAAGATGCTTCCATACTTTTTCCTCGCAGGACAAAGCCGGAAGAGCAGCCTGACATCTCCGCCCCATTTGCATGGGACAGAAGCATGGAAAAATGACCGGAATGACACATGCCAAAGAAATGGAAGTCCTTGGGTTTCAAGTTCTCTTTTTATTGAAGAAAAGAAAAAGAAGAAAAAAAATAGATTTTTTTTTTCCCAAGTGGATTTTACTCAATTTTTTTTCCAGTTTGTCTCAAAGTCCCTAAGGCAATGTTCTCCATATGTTCTCAACTTTTCCATGTCTCTTAACCGGGGATCGTCCACTTGAGGAAGCAGACAGGGGGGAAGATGTTGTTCAGTCTTTCGAAAGCAAAGAGGGGGGGAAATGAGGCCACACATGAACCTTTGTACAAAGGCCCACAATGAGCTTGCCTAGGGTCTACTAGCAGTCAACATATGACCTACATTCTTGTTTGTTCATTGTTTGTTTGCTTTTTTTTGTTTTTTAAAAAACCTCCCCTTCCCACTCAAGGTTCTTTTCTCTCTTTTTTTGTCTGGAAACCAGTTGAGTGGATCTCAAATGTCTTAAGTGGAGCTCTCTTCATTGTTCGTACATCACTTTTTTATTTTTTTATGGAGAGTTCAGAAAATCCAGTATGGAAGGAGATGTCCGCCGCCGCCACCAGGACTCCCTCTTCCATCCAACTTCCCTGCCCCAATTAGGCATCCTCTGAGCTAGCTCCCAGAGGACTGCTGGAGAAATCCCAACTTTCTGACGAGGAGGCCTCTTCCCGGTTGAGGGGGATCTCTGTTCCTGTTGCCGTTCTGGTGGCTGCGAGGAGACAGAAGGGAGATGGGCAGGTTCCTCTCCCTCCACCTCTAGAAGAGACAATGGGTCACAGGATGTGTCCAGTGGAACTGTGGGTACCCAATGCTCAGCCAAGCACCTCCTGAGTTTCCATTCCAGACATCCATTGTGGCAGCATGGCTAGCAGCATCCTCTTGGTAAAGATCCTGCGTTAATCCTTTTGCCGCTGAGGCTGATGCCATTTTTTAAGAGAAAGCAACAACCTCTAATCCTCCCTTTCCCCTTATCATTTCATCATTCCCTTCTTTTCGCCGTGGCCTGCTCTCTTCCCCCACCCACCCCCCGGCCATCTTCCTTACCTGGGAAAGACCGTATTGCGTTCCGTACCTACTGCTACTATGTTCTACAAAGTAATAGTTTTCCCCACCCAACTCTGTCTCCCGAGAACAATACAAAGGTTGCTCCATATTAGGTTTCCTTTTTAACTGAAAGGTTTCGAAAAGAAACCAACAGACATTGCTCTCTTGCTGAATTTCAATTCCATTTGATTGGTTCTCTTTTTATTATTATTATTTTAAAAAATCTTTATCTGCTTGTATTTTGTGTTTTGTTTTCCAGGGTGGGGGGAAAGGACACCCAAAGAGTCTTTCGTCTTGCTTTTTTCCTCCTCAGACCTCCGTCTGGAGGTCGATAATGTCCTGTCCCACCAGGGGGATTGTGGCGCCCACCTTTTCCCACTCAACAGTTTTGAGTTCCAAGGGAGACTGTGACACCATCTCCATGTCCTTTTTAACCCACGCCGGCGGGGAGTGGACCTTCCGGATCCCTTCCCAGGGTCTCTTGTTTGGTGTCTGCTGTTTTTCTTGCTGCAACAAAAGGGGGGGGGGGAGAACAAAACAGAAAAAAAGAAGAGATCAGATTTCCAATAAATTAAGTTGAGAGGAAGGCCAAAGGGTTTTGTTGATTCTTTTGACTGAATTGATAAAAAAAAAGCCTTCGATTGATTAAAATGGCACTGGATTAATTGGGAGGTGGATGGCTTTAGAATTAATTGCTTGAATGCAAGTATTTGCAAAAGCCTCAGGTGACAGTCAATATATTTGAAAAGGTATTTTCCCCTTTCCTCTCCTATACTAAAGAATATGCATTTGTAGTGCCAACTTCAGTGCATGTATTCATCCCCCCCCCACCAAAAAGCCATGTCCATTTGGAGCAATTTGGGGTGGGGTAATTGTATGATAAGAGAAGGATAAATCCTGCTTCCCTGGCACTGGCCTTGGCCATGAATGCCCTACCACAGGGATGGAGACCTTTCAGCCTGGTGCTTGAATCTGGCCCTCCACGCCTCCCTGTTTAGTCCCCGAAACTCTCCCCAGATCACACCCCCTCATCAGCCCTGCTCTGGACTCCCCTCAGGTACTCTGGTCTGGCTGAAATGTGCCCTTGAGCTGTGATAATGCTTCTTGTCTGGATGGATGAAGAGATGTGGGCGGGAGAGGTTTGCAGAAACTTCTGGGTACCTAGAATGCACCCTGTGATATTGTCAGGGACCATGCTGAGGAGGGCTGCACTGAGGAGGAATGGTGGGAGCCTCCCCCTCCCGCTGCTCCTGAGCAGGATCCTGAATCTTGCCAGGAGCAGTGGGACAGTATAGATTTGGAACAGTGGTTTGCAGAGGGGCATAGTTCAGAAGGCAGAAGTTGGGAAAAACTGGGTGGGGAACAGCTAGGAGGAGAAGAACTGGGAGAGAGAGAGAGAGAGTTAACAGAATCACTCTCTCTGGAAAGTGTCCATCCGATCAGCCCAAGGTCAAGGACAGCAGATAAGGTGGCAGCTCAGAAAGCTCTGTGGTTGCGAGATCAGGTTGCAAGATGTGGTAGTGACGTGGGTGACAAGGGGGGAAGTGGGTGGAATCTTTAATTGGGAGCACCTTCTTTCCTAGGAATGGTTCCTTTGTTCTCTCGCTGTGATCATTAAAATCTCTAACTGGTAAGAGACTCCTTTCACTTTGTTCTGCTTATCTACTGCCAAATACTATTTGTATATGGTATCTGTTCAAGAATGTTTGGTCCACTATGCCTAATAAAGGTTTTATTGGTATTGGTATCTACTGCCAAAGGGGGGTGGGGAGGAAGCTGAGTCCCTGAAGCCTGACAGGTATAGAGGTAAAAGTCACATCCATTGCGTAATACAGTTTCCCTTTGTCTCCGCCAATCACTTGTATGTAGCTCCCAGAAAAACTTCCACAACCCACAAAGGAATGTAACCCTCAGCATGAAAAATGTTCCCTACTCCTGCTCTACCACTGCATCTGCTATTTGCATTTTTTTTTTTAAGTGGGAGCTCCAATCATGGCTCAGTTGGAATCATATCTAGTTTGGCCCTGAATTTTACCATCCTTCCCCTTGTTACACTAATGAACTGGCTGCAATGGCTTGTAGGAGGAGTAGGAAATGGGGATCCCCTAACAATGTACGCAAGCCGTGCCCATCCCTCAAAATGGCAGAAAATTCATGTTCCTGATGCCATTGGAAATCTCATCATTCTGGATCAACAGGAAGGGGCCACGGCTATAATTATCTGCCATCTTGTGAAGGCCAAGGCTCATGTAATTTGACAGGAAGAATTCTTAAAAACCAAATAAACTTCTTCTTGCTCAGTGGCACCAGGCAAACCTAGTGATATTCTGTGAATTATATAGATGTAAGCACAATAGGATCTTTCCACAACGCTACCCAAAATAGCATGTTCGAAACCCAAGGGGTATATTTTGCTTTTAAAATGTTCAGAACTGGTGCATCATTCTCTTAAATAAAGCAGGCTGTGGAAACCTCACCAAGAGCGTTATTACAATTCACAAAGGGATTTTTCATGCGAAATATCTGCCATGGGAAAGATTAGGGGTTACTGGAGAGAGAAAAGAAGTGCAGAATTCAATTCAGGCAGTCACAGCACTGGGGGAATGGAAGTAAGGTGCACATGTGCGATGGCCGAGCAGAAATTGAAGGAAACTCATGAAACTTCACTGGGGGGGGGATAAACCTCCTTTTGTGTTACAAAACTTATCCACTACAGTGGTCCCTCGACTTACGAATTTAATCCGTTCCGAATGGACATTCGTAGGTCGAAAAGTTCGTAAGTCAAAAAGCGATTTCCCATAGGAATGCATTGGGAGAAAAAATATTCAGAAAAATTCGTAAGTCGAGGAAACTGCATCTAAAACTGGCAACGGATTTCCATTCGGATGTCGAAAAATTTGTAGGCGTGCGGCCACTTTTTTCGTTCATAAGTCAAAAAATTCGGATGTCAAGTATTTCGTAAGTCGAGGGACCACTGTAGTTCTTGGGAAGTAAGAATTTTCCATCCTTTTGAGAGGATATCCCTCCATGCTGTGAAAGGATGGGACACTGAAGGAGCTTGGTGGGAATGCGGGGTTGGGATTAAATTCAAAGAGGGGGGGTTAGCATGGGGTGGGGCATATGCAGGGTTGGTGAGCAACATGAGCAGGATCTGCACCCCCCAGTAAGACAGTGGTACCTTGGTTGTCGAACGACTCAGCTCCTGAACAGCTCAAACCTGGAAGTAAGTGTTCCGGTTTGCGAAAGTTTTTTTGGAAGCCAAATGTCCGACGCGGCTTCCGATTGAGTGCAGGAAGCTTTGATAGCCGCACCCTGGTTTTCAAACAGTTCCGGGAGTCGAATGGACTCCCGGAAAGGATTAAGTTCGACATCCAAGCTACCACTGTAAAGGTAAAGGTAAAGGGACCCCTGACCATTAGGTCCAGTCGCAGACGACTCTGGGGTTGCAGTGCTCATCTCGCATTATTGGCCGAGGGAGCCGGCGTACAGCTTCCAGGTCATGTGGCCAGCATGACGAAGCCGCTTCTGGTGAACCAGAGCAGCGCACGGAAATGCCGTTTACCTTCCCCGCTGGAGCGGTACCTATTTATTTACTTGCACTTCGTGCTTTCGAACTGCTAGGTTGGCAGGAGCAGGGACTGAACAATGGGAGCTCTCCCCGTCGTGGGGATTCGAACCGCCAACCTTCTGATCGGCAAGCCCTAGGCTCTGTGGTTTAACCCACAGCGCCACCCAACATACTAATTGCATGGAATGCACAAACACATTTAAGTTGTGACCTTGCAACTCTGACAGTACATGTTTCTAATGTGGGCCTTGGTACTTAAAAAGTTCTCCACCTTTGTTACATCAACTCTGTAACATGAAGTGGTTATGAAGGTTGCTCCCTTTAGTTTCATCTCTATTCATTGTTTGGTCCTGAGGTGTTCCCAGATGCTCAGAGCCTGCCGTAGCACATTCCTTTTTCAACAAGGCTTCTAAGTGGAGATTAATTGTCCATCAGTACCTGTATTACATTTGAAATCAATGTTTTATTGTTGATTGCTTCGAAATCCATTTACGCAAAGCAATTGCAAGAAGAGAGATTCCAGCTAAACATTAGGAAGACTTTTCTGGGGGCAAGAGCTGTTTGGCAGTGGAACGGACTCCCTCAGAAGCATAGCTGTCAACTTTCGGATTTGAAAATAAGGGATTTTTCCAAACTTTCGGATTTGAAAATAAGGGATGCCGCCAGGGCGGTGCAATGGCACCAAGTAGCCTCGCCACCCTGCGCTCCAGAGGCTGCGCACGAACGGGTGAGCGAAAGAGCGAGCGCATAGACGGCAGGCAGGCTGTTGTCTGGTTGGGCGTGAGGGTCTGGCTGCACAAGGTATGCAAGCTCCGCCCCCAGTCGGTCTCAGACTCCTTATTGGCAGCCGAGCAACGCAGCTGAGGAGCCTCCCTGGCCGGCAGGGAGGGAGAGGAGCTGCTTCCTTTGAAATCCGGGAAATTTAAGGGATATCAACAATCCGGGATAGCAGTGGGAAACGGCATTGGAATAAGGGAGTTTCCTGCCAAAAAAGGAGCGTTGACAGCTATGCTCAGAAGGTGGTAGGCTCTCCTTCATTGGAGGTTTTTAAGCAGAGGTTGGATGGCCACCTGTCAGCTGTGATTCCTGCATTGTGTGGGGTGGACTAGATGACCCTTGGAGGTCCATCCCAACTTTAGCATTCTATGATTCATTAAATAAAAGTATGTATATATGCATTGGGCTACAATTTGCCCAACATATGGCATCTTCCTTTGTTCATTGTGGATAGTGGGAATGGTTTCTACAAGAAAGGCTTGGAAAGCACACATTCAACAGAATGAGTTGCAGTTGAAATGTAAAAGATAAGTGCTTCCAGTACATAATGAGGGTCTATATAACTAGACTGAGATTATTATCTTACGAAGGTGTTCATAATAAGCGATGAATGGCACAAAAATATTTTTGTGCTTCCTTTTTCTATCCTTTTGTCCTCCGATCACTTAATATTTGTTCTTACTGGATGGGCTATTGGCTCTAGCCTGTTTTATTATAAAGATAGTCTTTATGTATTTATGGATTGTATTAGTTATACTACATTGAAATAGGTCTTACTTAAATGCAAAGTGGTACAAAAAAAAGCACACCTTTAAAACGCGCTGATATTTTTCCAGTATTGCTCATGTTGTACATGTTAAATATCTGAATTAAATCATTCATATTTTGTTTTTTTTTAAAAAAGAAAGTAAAAACAAAATATAGCCCAAGGGATTTTAACCTCCTGCCCCTGCAATGTGTTGAGGCCTCTTTCTCTGCATAAATTCTGGGCATCAGGTTTGCCCATGAAAGGCTTCAGCTCAAAGCAGGAGATTGATAGCTGCACTGAACTGGAAACAGTTCTGAATTCGGTCCCTCCTCAAGGCCTTGGATCAAAGCCACCACGCTCCCCCCAAAAGAGATGGGGAGGATATTCCTTTTATCACCTTCAAAGCAAATACTGGGTGGTACGTGAGCAAAAGATTCCTTCCTCCTCTCCACAGTGCATAGTTAGAGGCTGAGCTCAGATGGCTTCAAGCATCACCCAGTCTGAGCAGGAGAACCTCCCTCCCATCACTCAGTGACGTGACTTCAGAAGCAAGACGTTCTACTGACTGGGTGAGTTCTGCTCCAGGGTCTCCTGCTTATTGGTAGCAAAGCAACTTCCAGCTCCTCTGCTTGCTCATCTCCGCAAGTCTTGGTTTACAGGAGGGGAAGGGCTGGTCTAAAGAGCTCCAGCAAAGCGCTTAAGGAAGTGTGTGAGAGATATTGTGAGCCTCAAAGGGATGCTTCCGAATTCTTCAGTGAAATCTTCCTTCTGCAATGCCTTGTCTCTCCAGCCCAGCACTCTGTCTCAAATGGTGATCCATGAAAATCCACATTAAGGGCACATCAAGAGATCCACCCTGGCATTCAGTGGCCATACTGCCTCTGAGCAGGAACGCTTCCCCTCCTCCACCCTCCTCCTCCCTCCTTCCTTTTGCGTCAAGCGACTGTGCTACATTTTTTTTTCTTGTCGCAAAGCAGCTGCTCTGGGGGGCTTTTGAGCTGAAAAGCTAGGGTGAAAAACAGCACTAAAGGTAAAGGGACCCCTGACCATTAGGTCCACTCATGACCAACTCTGGGGTTGCGGCGCTCATCTTGCTTTATTGGCCGAGGGAGCCGGCGTACAGCTTCCGGGTCATGTGGCCAGCATGACTAAGCCGCTTCTGGCGAACCAGAGCAGCACACGGAAACGCCGTTTACCTTCCCGCAGGAGCGGTACCTATTTATCTACTTGCACTTTGTGCTTTCGAACTGCTAGGTTATAATAATAATAATAATAATTTATTATTTGTACCCCGCCCATCTGGCCGGGTCTCCCCAGCCACCCTGGGCGGCTTCCAGCAAATATTAAAAAACAAAACATTAAAATATCACAGATTAAAAGCTTCCCTGAACAGGGCTGCCTTCAGATGTTTTCTAAAGGTCATGTGGTTGTTTATTGCTTTGACCTCTGATGGGAGGGCGTTCCACAGGGTGGGCGCCACCACCGAAAAGGCCCTCTGCCTGGTTCCCTGTAGCTTCGCTTCTCGGAGTGAGGGAACCGCCAGAAGGCCCTCGGCGCTGGACCTCAGGAGCAGGGACCGAACAACAGGAGCTCACCCCGTCGCGGGGATTCGAACCGCCAACCTTCTGATCGGCAAGCCCTAGGCTCTGTGGTTTAACCCACAGCGACACCCGCTTCCCTGAAAAACAGCACTAGAAAACCTCTAATGAAATAAATGTTCATGGCTAATAGTCACTGACAGACTGCCCCTATCCTTCTCCAAATATTTATCTAGTCCTCTTTGGAAGACATAAAACTTGAAGACCTCTCACTAACTTTTGTCTTATGTTTTTGAATTCGAGACATTGGCCATGATTGGGGTCCCTTCCAGCTTTGCGATTCTACAACTCCATGTGTTGTGTGAAGAAGGGAGGTTTTCTTCTTCTCAATGGTGATGTCTGTCCTGAACCTGCTGTCAGGACAGTCGTTGGGGTAGCCATGGAACCAAGGTGATAGAAAAGCTTCATAACCATAAAACATGCTTCTGAGATGGGCGAAGTGGACATCTTTGGACCTTGGCAAAGGCAAGGGAAGGTGGTTGCCAAGTAGGGATGGTTTGGGAGGGATGCAGTCAAGGCTCTAACAATGTTGGGGGGAAATGGGTTGGGAGAGTTGCATGAATCCTCTTTTCTGTGTGATGTCGGGAGCGGAAGGGTCAAGGGAGCATTCGAGGGGTGCTTGGTCCGTGACTGAGAGGACCGGATGCTTACTTATGGGTGGGAGAATGCATTTTGAAGACATGCGCCATGGCGAGGATTGAAGGGGAGGGTGTCTCTATGAGGTTCATTAAGGAAACGCAGGCAGTAAGACTTACGCTAGCGTTAGTTTTATCACTTCCTCCCGAAGAAACACTCCATCGTTTTATAGCCTGAGTGCACAAGAGAGAACAGGGTGTTTCCCCCCTCTTTGATCAACGTAATTGAATTGGCGCATGCCAAGGAACAAGAGTGCACCTCGTGTGCCCAGGAGAACAGTGAAATAACCATTCAACAGCATTTCCCCTTTAAAAACATAGTGCTTGATGGGGAAAAGGAAACATGCAGAACTGGAGAGGGATCTGCAAAAAGAACCATAAAACCCTGGCAGGCAGTGTCGCATTACGGGCCTCCGTAGGAACACAGAAAGCTGCCTTATACTGAGTCAGACCTTTGGGTCCATCAAGCTCAGTATTGTGTACTCTGACTGGCAGCAGCTCTCCAGGATTTCAGACAGTGGGCTCTCCCAGGTACACCTGGAGATGCTACACCTCCAGCTGTACCTGGATATTCATACATTACAAGGGTTGAATTAGATAACCTTTCCAACTCTACAATTCTATGATTCTGTGCTTGTATGCCTGGAACTGAACCCGGGTCATTCTGCCTACAGAAGAGTGTCACTGCACTACGGTTCTCCTTAATTTCTGAAGGCAGTGTGGGGAGAATCATTCTTGAGATTATACCCTAGTTGTTTTATTTATTAAATTTATTACTCACTCCTTTTGCCACGGCAACTCAAAGCGACTTACAATATTTTAAGCAAGCAAACACATACAGGCAATAAAACCAGCTTTAAAAACAACCTAAGACAATTTGGTTATTTGGTTTTTGGTTTAAAAAAACCCCTACATTAAAACATCCAACCCATGAAAAAAAATGCTGTAGATAATTCAAAGCCAAAGGCCTGGTGAAAAAGAAATGCTTTTGTTGAACTAAAAGCTGGTATTGCCTTAATTAATCCAGAATAAAGGAAGATGATCATGGATAAACAACCAGGATGTATCTGCAAGAAGTGATTCTTCACGCAGAACCTCTCACATCTCCCCTGCTGCTTAGCTGAGTCATGGACATTTTTTTTCTTTTTTGCACAGGTGTAGCACAAAGTATGAGATAGTGTTACTCTTGAGCTTAATCCTGCATCTGTGTGGTCTGCTGCTCTTTGATCTGGGGTGCTTTTGCCTTTGATCTACTAAAGCACAGGAAGTGCTGTAGGCCAGGCGATCTGCTTGGGGGCAGATCATTATCTCTGCCACCCCTTGAGGTCTTAGCAAGATATAAAAACCTCTGTGTTGCAATCTTGAAACAGAAACCAAAAACGAGCAATACGACGGCCAATGAAAGCAGTATATATTTTTTTTCTTGTATGATAACAGAAAGACAACGGACAGTGATCCGGTATTGACACTGTTTAGTGTATGTCTTCTTCAGCATATAACTGCAAAATATAGATAAACAGAGAAACAAACAAAACCATACTGACACGGATTTACTTTTTACAGTTCTATGGATCAACAGGAGAACCACTAGTAATAGATGTGATTTTGTAAAAAGGTTAAGACAGGAAGAATCCCGATTCATTTTCATGTTTAGAACACTTCATCCGGAAGGGTTGAATTCGGAAATGGATCTTGGCTGCTTTATTTAGCTCTGCTGTAGGAGTGATGTTGCTTTAACTGTGTTCATTCTTGATTGTAATGGAATTCACCTGGTGTCATGAGTGGGTTTATAAGCTTCTGTACTTCTGATAACCAACAGCAGTGGTTACATATTCATATGACCACTGCTCCTTGAAAACTTCCATTGTATGTTGAGGTATGCTATTATTATTATATTGGTGCTATGTTTTATTGAATTATAGAATCATAGAATCATAGAGTTGGAAGAGACCACAAGGGCCATCCAGGCCAAGCAGGAAACACCATCAAAGCATTCCTGACAGGTGGCTGTCAAGCCTCTGCCTAAAGACCTCCAAAGAAGGAGACTCCACCACCCTACTTGGCAGCAAATTCCACTGTCGAACAGCTCTTACTGTCAGGAAGTTCTTTCTAATGTTTAGGTGGAATCTTCTTTCTTGTAGTTTGAATCCATTGCTCCGTGTCCGCTTCTCTGGAGCAGCAGAAAACAACCTTTCTCCCTCCTCTATATGACATACTTTTATATATTTGAACATGGCTATCATATCACCCCTTAACCGTCTCTATATTATGTATATTTGCATTAGATGTATTGATTTCATGGATTACTGTGATACATGTCCATGCAGGTTTTGGTTGTTTACCTGTTTATATTTTGCAGTTATATGCTAAAGAAGACGTACACGAAACAGTGTCAATACTGGATCACCGTCCGTTGTCTTTCTGTTATCATACAAGAAAAATATATATACTACTTTCATTAACCCCTTGAGGTCTGACAGGTGAGCGGAGCCTGAGATTTTGGAGTGATGCTGTCATCCAAGGTCGATAGCATTGGGACAGCAGAATGCAGCTTTTGAATAAGGGGAGGCTGAAGTTTCTTCAGAAAGAACTTCCAGCTGAACAGTTTATGGGGAAAATATATGGGCTGGGGATCATCCATCATCTGGCAGAAATCCTCCTGGACACCATTTTGGCCAGCAATTCTCGGACATGTCCAGGAAAACCCAGACGTATGGCAGCCCTATATCTAGAAGACATGGGAGCAGGGAGTCAGAGAAAAATTGAAGTCATTTAAACTTTTCTCCAGTCAAACGAAAAAGACTTATCGAAAACAGATTTTCAAACTGCACATATCCTCACATGGGTGAGGAGAGAAAAAAAAAGGCCGAGGGGTTTTGCCCACAGGTGCAAAATTATGGTTTTTTGAATTTCCCGGATCCTTTGTTTGCAGGCCCCCAAATAAATTAGTTCCCCGGGGATGGAGTTGTCAGGAAACTGGGCCAGAACTCACCTTGCTGTCTGCTGTTGGAGACTCCTTCTCTTTCTCTGCATGCTGCAGCTTTCGGTTCAAGTCCTGGAACATGTCTTGGTGACGTTTTCTCGTGTGCATGATTTTCTGCAACGGACGAGAGAGAAACAGGTCAGGATATCCCAGGTACATCAAAGCCTCAGGCAGGAATTGTGAGATCAATTAAACCTAATTAGGAATGGGTGAATCTGTTCCAGTTTCTCATTGCTCTCGTCCTCATTTCTCCACATTTCCATATCACTTCATATATATATATCTGATGAAAATTCTTCAGTGTTTTAATGCAAGTCTCTCTTAATATAGTTATTTTTGGGTGCAGTTTTCCCTAATACAAATTTACTGATTTACACTTATAAACTGCTTGGTTTTAATAAAACTTCTAAGCCATTTACAGTTCTTAAAAACATGTTAAGATGATAAATAAAAAGGTTAAAAAGAGGTATTTGTAGCATAATTAAATGAGCTTTTAAAGAAATAAAAAAAGATAACTAAACTCAACAGAAAGCAAAAGAGGCCAGCCTGCTACATTTGTGGATAGGGTCGCCAAACAAAAACATTTTAAGCACGCACCACAAAGAGATCAGCAAAGGCATTTGCCTGATGTCAATAGGCAGGGAGTTCCAAAGTGTGTGTTCTACCATAGTAAAATACTGATTTCTTACAAGTGAGGAATGAGTATTATATGGCGCCTGTAGCAGTGCAATGCATTTCTGTATGCTATTTTCTCTAATGCGTGCACTTTGATGCATACTAGATCCTAGTGTGTGCATTTCTGAACAAACTGGAACTCCACTGCAAAATTCAGAGTGAGTGTGAATTGTTTTGGAAACCGCGAATTAGGTAGGTTTGCCTTTAAACGTGAACCGGATTGAATTTCTCCCCCATCTCTAGTCCTAGCCAAGTAAAGATGCAGGACTGAAAAACCCCCAAATGGCCCAATGACTACTGAGAATGATCACTGCTCCCAGAACACAGGATGTCTGTTTGTAGGGGGTTTCCATTTGGTGGGTTCATCCCTTTTTGTACTTTTGCAAACCTTGGGGTTCCCCCAAGCCTCTTAATACCATCCTCATGGGAGCGGATGGTCCAGTTTGGGCTACATAAGGAGAATGAGGTTGCTGTTTGTATAGCAGGCACGTCCAACTCCCAAGAGACTGTGATCTACTCCAAGTATAAAAGAAACCTGACAGTGATCTACCCATTATCATTGGAGGGAGGAGAAGCATGCATGGGGATTGCTCTGAGTTGTCAAGCTTTTTTAGGGGGGAGGACCCAGAGTGGTTTACCTTTTGGGGGGGGAGGACTGCCCAGACTTCTTGAGCTATTTTTTTAAGGGAGAGGGCCCAGAGTTGTTGAGCTTTCTTGGGGGGGGGGGCGATCAAAAAGGATCCCACAATCTACCAGGATCACCAGGGGATCTACCAGTAGATCGCGATCCACGCGTTGGACATGCCTGGTATATAGAATTTTTCATCCAAAGCGAACCACTTCATTCTTTCAGTTTATGCTACGGCTACGCAGAGAGGTATCCTATGCAACACTCTGGGCTACAGTTGCTGGACATTTGCTTTGATGCCTGGCTACCAGAAATTCTTGGTTCACTGCCCATGGATCGAATTAGGCACACATTTGCATCGCTGTACATTCCAGTGGAGAAAATTACCCCTTGTTATGGGGAATACGCAGTGCTATTTTTCTAGAAAAAAGAGGTGCCAGAAGTCACCACAAATGCCTCCTGAGAGGTACCAGAACTGAGTACCTGAGAGGTACCAGAACTGAGTTCCGATGAGTTCTGGCTGAAAAAAACAGCCCTGAATATGACGCAAACGGATTCATGGGTTCTCGGGACTCAGGCAATGACTCCAGACATTTTGGGTGTTAGGACAGTCAATTTGGTATACAGTGGTCCCTCGACTTACAAAGTACTTGACATCCGTATTTTTCGACTTACGAATGAAAAAAAGTGGCCGCACGACTATGAATTTTTCGACATCCGAATAGAAATCGTTGCCGGTTTAGATGCGGTTTCCTCGACTTACGAATTTTAGATGCGGGTTTTTTCGACTTATTTCTGAATATTTTTCTCCCAATGCATTCCTATGGGAAATTGACTTACGATTTTTTTTGACCTACGAATGTCCATTCGGAACGGGTTAAATTCGTAAGTCGAGGGACCACTGTATATGAAACTAAATTCAATGGAGGAACGGGGATGAAAAGATTCACTCTCATCCTGTCCTGTCCATTATGTAAATGGAGAAATACTCACCTCGAAATCTAGCTCTGCATACCGGGATTTCCGTCTCTGGGGATTGAAAGAGAAAGACAGATTAGCAGTAGGGTGATACCACCCCAATGAAATTTACGACATTTTATTTTTATTTTTTGCCACCGATTTTTTTGTGTGATATTTCTCCTGGAGAAAGCACCATGCAAAGAGGCCCTTTGTGTGCACAATTTGCAGCAATGGCCACAATCATGGCAGCCGTGTGGAGTCTCATCTGTCTGTGTGCATGCTCAGTCCCACTGGACTGAGGAGACACATTCCCTGGTCCAGACGTGGTCCTACCATTTGGCAAAGTGGGGCAACGGCCTCAGGTGCTGGATAAAGCCCCTAGCCATTCTCCTCTGCTGAAAAAGCAGAGCTGTGTGTGTGCTCTGCCACACTAGCCTATATAATACCCTGTTTCCCCTATTTTAAGACGTAGTCATAAAATAAGCCATAGCAGAATTTTTTCGCATTTGCTGAAATATAAGCCGTACCCCAAAAATAAGCCATAGTGATAGGCGCAGTTCTGGAGGGCGCCAAGGAAAAGGTGGGGCTGGGCTTACGTAATAAAAATAAGACATCCCCTCAAAATAAGCCATAGTGCGTTTTCTTGAGGGAAAAAATACATAAGACGGTGTCTTAAAATAGGGGAAACACGGTAATTATTATTATTATTATTATTATTATTATTATTTATTTGTACCCCGCCCATCTGGCTGGGTCTCCCCAGCCACTCTGGGCGGCCTCCAACAGATATTAAAATACATCAAAATCACAGGTTAAAAACAGGGCTGCCTTCAGGTATTTTCTGAATGTAGGATAGTTGTTTATCACTTTAACCTCTGCTGGGAGGGCATTCCACAGGGCGGGCGCCACTACCGAGAAGGCCCTCTGCCTGGTTCCCTGTAGCTTTGCTTCTCGCAGTGAGGGAACCACCAGAAGGGGCTCGGCACTGGATCTCAGTGTCCGGGCTGAATGGTGGGGGTGGAGACGCTCCTTCAGGTATACAGGACCGAGGCCGTTTAGCCTGCTGCTCAGAGGAGCAGTGGAGGACACGATCCCATCACTAATAATTTGGGTTCAGTTAACAATTTGGGACCTTGACAACTTTACCGACAAGATCACCTTACCCCATATCAACCGCTTCGATCTGGCACAGTTACAGGGGCTACATAATGTGAATTTCACATTTTAAAGAAATCAATGATTTAGTGTGGCAGAACTACACTTGGGAACTCCCTGCCTTTTGATATCAGGCAGGCTGTATGCTTTTAAAACATTTTTGTATAGATAATCCTACTCAGTTGTTTAGAAAGTTGGAGCAACTTTTAACCCATTTTATGAAAACCATCCCTCTCTCTGCCCACACCATGATTAGTTTTATATATGTCAGTTTGCATTTCTTAGTGCAGAAAGTATTGATCTGATGTGTAGAGATCTTTCCTATTCTACTTAGTTTGAGAAGGTTCTGGAAGCTTCTCTGTGTGAAAGGAACAAGCAGAAACTTCATGGTGTTTGGGTTATTCCTTCATAGAAGCTGAGTACAGCTGGTTTAAACTGGTCCTGTTATCTCTTCTGTCAAGGTCATGCTGACTATAATAATAGGCCAGAAGGAGCCTGGGTTTCACTTTCTCTCTTTCTCTCTCATTTCCAACTGGTGTGGTATTCTATATATTGTGTTAAGTTTTAGACTTATTATAAGTTATTGTTAAGTCTGCTGCAACTGGATTTCTTACGGATAGTGCCAATCCTGAATGTATTGGATTTGTGACCATGATGCTCATTTGCCTTCAGTAGCAGTAAAGCTCTGCTGGATGAAATGCCTCTGGTCCATTTTTGGGAAACCCTGCAATGTGTGTAAGCTTTTACTCCGCTAACTATACATTGGAATCTACTCTGGATCAATATTGAGAAGGTAAAGGTAAAGGGACCCCTGACCATTAGGTCCAGTCATGTCCGACTCTGGGGTTGCGGTGCTCATCTCGCTTTATTGGCCGAGAGCCGGCGTACAGCTTCCAGGTCATGTGGCCAGCATGACTAAGCCGCTTCTGACGAACCAGAGCAGCGCACGGAAACGCCGTTTACCTTCCCGCCAGAGCAGTTCCTATTTATCTACTTGCACTTTGATGTGCTTTCGAACTGCTAGGTTGGCAGGAGCAGGGATCGAGCAACGGGAGCTCACCCAGTCGTGGGGATTCGAACCGCCAACCTTCTGATCGGCAAGCCCTAGGCTCTCTGGTTTAACCAACAGCGCCACCCGTGTCAATATACATATACCTCTGTTATCTCCCCCAACCAGTCAATTTAGCCCCGTATTGTATCATACGACTGGTTCTTTTTCAAGGTCTTGGGGACAGGTTGGTCTTCTTCAGCCAAGGGACCTGAGGTCCTTTCCAACCAGAGATGCCAAGGAACCTACGATGTTCTCCGTGCAAAATGTGTGCAGTATCACACAGCTATCACCCAGCCACATACCTCAAGGGAGCTCATGGAAAGGGTGGAAACCGTCTCACTCTTGGACACCATGCCAGAGTTGCCAGACTCGCCTGTGTCACACAAGCTGTTTGGCATCTGTGAGTCACCAGATTTGTTGACCATCGGAGGCGACAGCTGGTGCTGCTGCTGCTGCTGGATCATTGGCGAGGCCTGAGCCTCCCCACAGCCCATGACCACAGGCTCCCTTGGAGGGCTCTTGACAACGAAACCTGGGTCAGTGGCCATACTGAGGTGGATGAGCCTTGTCTGAGGCATCTGGTCAATGTTGATGCTGTATTTTGTATCGTCTTTGGGGGGCGGCGGAGGCGGTGGAGGCTTCGGCCTCAAGGTGGCGGTGTTGGAAGGCAGGATGACGTAGCTGGTGTCTATGGCTTGGTCCTGCACTCGAGAGAGCTCCGAGTCCAGCTTCTTGAAGATGTCTCCGTCGCAGATGTAGATGGACTTGGGGGTCTGGCTCTTGTCCTTCTTCAGAGTGAGGGTGTGGTTGCTGAAGTCGTTGAGGTTGATGGCGCCCAGGTAGTGTGGGGAGCCTTGGAGGTGCATCTTGGAGACGTTGGCTGGAAGACTGTTGAAGTTGGACGATCCCTTCTGGTGGTTCAGCTTCAGCTTCTCCTCATCCTGCAGGGACGGGCGTTTCAGAGTCCCTGTGATGGTCATGGTGCGGCAAGTGCTGATGTCTTTGTTTAGCACTAATGGGTCGGCGGAAAGAGGCAAAGCATCAGTAACTGATGGGATTGGACGTGTCTTGCTACACAACAAAAATGACTCTCGCCATCATCACACCACCCAGGGATGTCCCCACCCATCTCCAGAACAGAGGCTCCTAATGGGATTTTCATTCATCATCATTATTATTTATTAAATTAGTATGCCACCCTATACCCGCAGGTCTCAGGGCAGTTACAACATAATATCACAATATAAAAACACAAAATACATAACCAAAATAGGAAAAAAAAAAAACAAGTCAATAACCACCCCCCTCCAACACATTTTAAAGGGGAATTAGAGTTTCACTCTCGTTTCATTCTTGTTCTAGACTTAGTGTCTCTGCTTTCAACAGCTACTGAGCGATGGGTTATTCATTTTTGTCTCCCATTCATTCAGTATGTGAAGACAATGGATGTAGAAATAAATGGCCTGCTTCTAATTTGCATGGTTATGTTTAAAATTAACCCACAAGCTTCTCGGACTGGGTTATACATATAAATAAATAAATAAATATGATTTATATGTCCTCTAGAGATCCCTTGTTTAATCCACTGTGTTTGATTCATGATGCAAACATTGTATTTCTGCTGGTAAAGGTATATAATCTAGTTACCCGTATTGGTTTAAAATGTTTTACGGTATTGATTTTATCCTTGACCTCAGTGCCACGCTTGCCCCGGTTGCCAATTTGCTACTGGCCAAGTTCTGCATGTTACTACTAGCATATAAAGTCCTTAACAACTTGGGATCAGTTTACCTGTGAGATCACCTTGCCCCAATTATGCTTGATTGATGGCTTCAATCTGCAGAACTAGCACTCTTTACAGGCGCCAAATAAAGCTCATTCCGCATTTGTAAGAACTCAAACTTTTGGTGTGGCAGCATCTACACGTTGGAACTCCCTGCCTATTGATAACAGGGAGGTCCCTTCCCTGTTTTCTTTTTGGTTCCTGCTAAACTCATTTTTGTTTAGACATGTCTACCCAGATATCTAAAATGCTGGTGTCTGTTTTAAACTCCTTTGAGTTTATTGCTGATTTTACTTTTTCCTGAATTCTTAAGATTGTTCGTATTAACTGTTTTTACTGATAATTTTATTGTTTTACTCTTATTGTAACTGCTTTGATTTTTTTTAAAAAAACCAATCAAGTAATGTATACATAAAGCAAATAATAAAGTGTATTTTTGTCCCTTCCCTATTTGAGAGATTAGATACATAATATCCTCTGGATGCTTTCAGACCAAAAGAGCAGTTTCAGCGCGTATAAGAAAAGAAAGAGCCAAATTCTGAAGCCGATGGAGAACATCACATGCAAACACACACATATGCATCACAGATATAAGTAAACTATATATTGCTATTGCTCAGCCAACTCTCAGCTGCAAGGAAAAGAGGGTTAAGGAGTCATGGCTGGCTTCTATGCTGCACCCCAGAGTCATGGAACCCAAATACTTACCCAGCATAACCAGCAGAACAGCTGCTTTACCTATTCTTCCCCTAAGAACAGGGGGAAATAAAAGACCAAGAAATATGGGCTTGGGGGCTTCATTCAAACAATTCCCGATTAAGGGCTGGAGCGTTACGTTGTTGCTGGGTGGTTGTGTTGTCTTGTAAAACACAACAGCAGGTTGTTGGGATTTAATTGGTCTGCTATGGTGCCTTGAGCTTGCTAAGCCAGCAAAATTCAAGGGCAAGCCATCAGAAATAATGACCCAAGCCTTTGTGAGACCGGCTTCCTCAACCTGGCACCCTCTAGTCTAGATGATATGGACTACAACTCTGATCCTAAATGTGGGCACCAGCTTGGGCAAGGCTGGTTGGTCTAACAGGCATCCCCAAACTGTGGCCCTCCAGATGTTTTGGCCTACAACTCCCATGATCCCTAGCTAACAGGACCAGTGGTCAGGGATGATGGGAATTGTAGTCCAAAACCTCTGGAGGGCCGAAGTTTGGGGATGCCTGGTCTAAGACATCTTGACATCCTGGGGTGTGGCAAACCCAATTGGGTAAGAGAACTGTCATTCTCAAACCTGACAACTGTAGCAACTGGGGTAGGGATTATGATATCTGATGGACATGGAAATGAATTTCCCAGATCTCAGATCCTAGATGAAGATCATGTGGGGGTGACTGAACTCTCTGGACCCTGTGTTTTCTATGAAACAGTAGACGTCTTGCAAGGAAAGATGGAGGCATTTAGCTGTTCTTCCAAGTATCACTCATGCATTTAGACAACTCAAGGGATGCTTCCCTGGATATGTGTTTGTGTGTGTCACAGTGCTTGCTTTCCTCTTCCCTCCACGTTTACTTTTCCTTTTGTGCCATGTCTATTAGGTTGTGAGCCCCTAAGGAGGGCCTGTCTGATCTTTTAACATCTCTGCAGTGCTTAGAAAACATCCGCTGCTTGTTTAAAATGCTATAGAACAGTTGCTCTGGAGAGATAGGGGTGTAAAATGGAGCAAGGGCCGTCCTTCCTTGCTCGTTTGTTGGATGCCTTTGGTTTTGTTGAGGTTAAGATTGCCGGTGCTGAGAGAGATCAGAGGGATAAAAAGAGACACACAGAGAGAGGAAATAAATGAAGACAGGGAGGGAAAAGAATCCAGGAAGAGGGAGAAGTGAGAAGACATCAGCAGAGAGGGAAGCGTCATATGGAGATGCCAAAAGGAAAAGCAATATGAGGATCCGCCTAAGGGCATGTTGGCACTGGGATAATTTGTGGGAGCTCACACTCCCTTTTGAAACCTTGGAGCTGAAAAGAGAAGGCGATAAATAGTCCCTGTTTAAAACAGGAGCGACGGGCTGCAGCTCACTCCCCAGCAAGCTGGCTCTTGTCGATGGGCACGGACTCTGCTCACCAGCAAGGATACTCATTTGTAACACAAGCTGGCGGGGCGAGGAAAGCAAGAGTCTGATGCGCCATGGAGCAAATCTGATGCGGGCGCTCCACCAGAAGGACAGCCTTCTAATGCGCACCCAGATCACAAGTCCCAAACAACACTTACTCACAAATTGGGCAGAAATGGATTGATCCAGTGTAGTGTAGTGATCCAGTGTAGTGTAGCTCCTTAATCTTGATGAGCTTTGAATCCCCCCCTTCCTGGTTCTGCTAAAAACATGAATGATTCTTGCATCTTATATGCATTATTATAAACATTATTACACGTAATATTATACACCTATTATATGCATATACATGCTACGTTTCCTGCAGTAATCCATGTGTAATACATACAATGCATGTGAACTGTATTAAGAATATGTGTATATTGATATACTTGTGAAATCATGCTGCAGAAATAAAATACAACATGGAGCATGGCTCTTTTATATATACCATGCATATATATATACATGTTTCTCCTGTATCGGTCTCTACAGCCACAGAAGGCGCTGTAACACTCTAACGGTTTGATTTCTCTCCAAAAGGTGCACTCTTCCTCACAAGGCAGATGGATGCATTATATGCATAGAAAATATGTGTTTTTGCATATAATTATTTGGGATTTAATAGAAAAGAAAGATGCAAAAATATATCGGAGCTAGGCAAGGACTCACTGCAAGAGGCAGCCTGAAGTTGGGGAGGGGGGGACTTATTCAGGTCGAATCTCCCAAAATCCATATATACCGTATTTTTTGCTCCATAAGACTCACTTTTTTCCTCCTAAAAAGTCAGGGGAAATGTCTGTGCGTCTTATGGAACGAATGTGGGGTCGGCCGCTGACTCCCTTTCCGGCCCCGCCCCCTTGCCCAGGCCTCCATTGTTGAATGTTCTGCAGAGGGAGGCTGTTTGTTTCCCCAGCGACATGTGACTGGCTGATTAGATTATCTGTCTGGAAACTGTAGAAACGGCTCCCTTTCCTTTTCTAAAGAAGCTGCAGAACTGTGAGTTGAACCCTATAAAAACAGGATTTTTCCCCTTTGCAAAGTAAGCTCAACAACTTTGAGCTGATCCCTAAAAAAACAGGGCTTTTCCCCTTTGCAAAAGAAGCTGCACAACTGTGAGCTGATCCCCCCAAAAACGGGGCTTTCCCCCTTTCCTCCTCTAAAAACTAGGTGCGTCTTATGGTCAGGTGCGTCTTATGGTGCGAAAAATATGGGTAAATCCAACTAAGATGATTTCCTCTTCCGTCTCTAGTTTCAAATCCCAGCAGGGAAGCTGCCATCTTGTTAAGAAGTCAGACAACAAATAGAAAGGGAAAGTGAGATGAAGGGATGGGCAGACAGACAGGATGGCGAAGGATCGATAAAGTTTGTGCATGGAAATGATGAATGGAAGGCAGAGATGAACAAAACAATGAGAGGAATAGCTCCACACGTTGCATTTTAACATTTGCCTAGTGTTTTGTGTGTGCCCATAAATTTATACTGTATGGAGTCGGAAAATAGGTGCAAATGTGTCCTCTCACCCGGGAGATGGGAGTGCCTCCATCTCCTCCCCATCAGGTAAGAGCACACCTGTTGGCAAACAAGAATCGGCTAGAAGGCACAGCAAAAAAAAAAAGCATGATATAAACAGACAGAAAAGAGAAGCCTGGAAAGGAAAGGGTGGGAAACAAATCCAAGAAGGAAAATACAGAAACGTTCACAGAGGTGTGGACAGCGATTAATTCTCAGCTTTAAGAAGAGATCCTGGTTTGGAAGATTGGAATTCTATGCAGGGTCGGAGGCAGCTGGGGTTGTCCTTGCTTGGAATGAGGAGGGAGGATATTTAAGGAAATCCCACGACGTGTCAAAGGTTGTTGTTGTTGTTTTTAACCCCTTCCCCTGGTGATTTAGGGATGCAGGAGGCGAGCAGAGCATTTAAGGGAGGGTCGAGGCAGTGCAGGGCACTCTTGACAGAGTTCTCAGTTGCAACAGATGCAGCGACTGGGTCTATTTAAGCAGGGGTGAGGGGTGGGGGTGGGAAAGAGGTTGGAGGCCCAGACAAGTCTGCAGGGCGATCCATTCCCAAAGGACGTGGGTAAGAGCAAGGAAGAAGCGGAGGAGACAGAGGGTGCTGGAGGAATAAGCTCTCCAATCATCTCTCCCAGAACAGGGAAAGTCTAGAGGAAGAAATGCAGTATGAGAGGATCCTGAAAATCACTAAATGTCCTAATTTAAACATCCAGTTCTTATATGGTTAGGGTCAGCAGGAGTGTTTTTTTCTGGCACGGTGATCAGGTCTCATGAGCTGCTTTGGAACTCCCTGCCTATTGATATCAGGCAGGTGCCTTCATTGTATTCTTTTTGGTGCCTGCTAAAAACAAATTTATTTACACAAGCCTATCTAGATGTTTGGAAATTTGATGTGAGTTTTAACCTGTTTTTAGCCTATTGTTATTTTAACTTTTCAAACGTCTTAAACCACTGCTTCCCAATTTGCTGACTAGTGTGGACCCCCTATTTTTTCCAAAAGCGAAGCCACAGACTCCCTACTTTGGAAAATTTTGATATCTGTATGGTGGTTTTTGTTATGTGAATGGTGCTACAGACCCCCTGGGTGGGTTATAAGCAGATCCCCTGTTTAAAATCACTGTTATTTTTCCTTGATAATTTTATTGTTATCTTTTTAAAAACCATGTTGAGGTTTTTTTTTTTCCTTTTTACAATCAAGCAGTGTATAAAATTTATGAAAAAGAAAGAAAGAGAGAGAGGGGGGGAGGAGCACAGATCAGGACTTGTCACTACCTGCTTCAACCCATTTTCTGAAATGTTTTCCACCACTGAACTGCAATTGGGGAAGATGGTAAAAGTACCCACACAATGATTGAATTGCTGTACCCAAATCCATTATGCGCCAAGGAAAAACCAATTCATGTGGATGTTATCATGCATCAAAAATGGTTGTGGGAACCAGTGTTGGCAGTGCTTATGTCACTCCAACAGGATAATAATAATAATAATAATAATAATAATAATAATAATAATAATAAGTTGTTATAGGAACAACTGTTTAGAAACTTGTGCCAGAGTTTTGATTTTCCTCTTCCCTCCCTGTTCCTTTCCCCTTGCATATCATGGTTTATTGTTTATTGTTTTACTTGTTTTAGATTGTAAAACTGCCGGATAGGCTCTGTCTTGTTTTGAACAGCCAGGTCACCCTGGAAGCCTTTTTGACTGAACAGCAGGGAGAAACAAAATAAATAAAGACCTGCCAAATAATAATAATAATAGACCTGCCAAGGGCCGAACTAACTGTGATAAATAAAGGCAGTCATTTTCATTCAAGTATAAAGTGAATCTAATTTTTTTATATGAGAAGGGGCACATAGGGGAGGGTACCTGGATCTTCTGCCCCTCCCCCCATGCTCCCTAACCTCCAGGCACTTCCCCCCCTCGGAAAGTGCTTGAAGGAACAGGGCATGCAGAGGGTTTCAGCTCCTCACTAATGCCAGAGTCCCTTTCGATGTAGGAATTAGATCCTTCCATGCCATCCTGGCTCTAGATGCGAATGGTGCAGTCATGGGGTTAAGTCAGCCTGGCTGCCACCAATGTGTCCAGTTTGGGCCTGGGTCTCTTCTTCCTCTATCCACGCCCCTTCCAAAAGCCTGTCCCAGGGAGGTTGCCCTTGACCTCAGCCAAGCCCCAAGCATATAGGAGGGCAGCGGAGGAGAGTTAGCCTGCAGGAGCTGGGAGGAAGCGGGAGCTCTTGAGAGGGCAGGAACGGCCGGGAGCAGCTCAGACGCACAGACCAGATGCAAGACAGTTTTTGACACGAAGAGACAGCAAGGATATATATTGTAAACAAAGAAAAGGAAATTGAGGTCAAGATCAATCCCCAAACCAGGTCACTTGTTGATTTCTCACCTGTGATGTGCTCACCTGATCTACAAGCCATATCCACGTCCTTCTCGAAATCAGTCTGGAAGACAGAGAAAACAGAAGGGGCGCGGTGGTCAACAAGGCAGAGGGGAGGGTTGGTTGTTATAGGGTGGGAGAGGAAAAGGGGCCTCAAATCCAGCACTTCTGGCACATTTCCAGAACAAAAGGTGGGTTATTGAGAGGTGGAGGTGTTCGGGTGCATTCAGTTACAAGTAGGTAGCCGTGTTGGTCTGCCGTAGTCGAAACAATAAAAAAAAATAAAAAAAATTCCTTCCAGTAGCACCTTAGAGACCAACTAGAATCATAGAATCATAGAGTTGGAAGAGACCATCATAGAGTTGGAAGGGCCATCCAGTCCAACCCCCTGCCAAGCAGGAACAAACTAAGTTTGTTCTTGGTATGAGCTTTCATGTGCATGCACACTTCTTCAGATACACCATTCAGACACGGGCAATATTGTCTTCCTGATCATAATTTGCCATTGTCCACTTCTGCCCCATTGTCTAATGTTCCTTTCACATTGCAGCACCCGTGGTGCTATGGAACTGTGGCTTTTTGCCCAACATCTCAGCACATAGTGCTAAATTTCATTTGCACCCGTGTCCATGGTGCAACACAATGGCGAGTGTCATTGGACAACATGGCTACTCGCCCTCTCTGCACATGCCTGCTTCTGTCCCCCTGTGAAAATGGCAGGAAAGAACTGAATGCACCAGCAAACTGCCCCAGGTCTTGTCAATTCACTCCCACAATTCGCTCCAGTCTTTGATGGGCGCAGGTGATGGTCTGAATGAATAATCACAACCAGATTTTTCATTTAGATCTGTATCTGAAACCATTCCGAGTTATCAGCCTGGTCACTGAGTTAGACAGGGAAGGCTTCGTTAAATCAGAAATGGCTTTGTTTCAGGTTCTTGAAACGCAACATTGAACAAAAGGCAGATTTCAGTGTGTCTTGTGCTGGGTCAGACTCACACACGTCTCCCAACTTTTGGCGATGTGAAACTTCTCCCAGTCCTTTGGCCAATTAAACAATCTGTTTTAAATGGTATGAGTTTTTGTTTGTTACTGTGGTATGTATTGTTGTGTTTTTATATTCTCAACCTTCCGTTGATCCTTGGATGAAGGGTAGTGTATAAATTTTAATAATAATAATAATAATAATTTTCCTGGGCTAAGTGAGCTGCAGAAGAAACTGGTGTTTTTCCCCCTGGAATCACCTAACAGAAATTAGCACTAAACATTCACTATAGTCCATTAATTTTCTGGAAGCGGCTTTTATGTCCCATGAAAGCTCAAATATAATATGGAAATTAAGAGTTAGAGAAATGTTGGGGAAATGGGGAAAGGCTGGGTAAATGCTGCCTTTGGCAGGAATCAACATATTATAGGGATGGAGACAATTATGCCAGTCCTTGTTCAAGTCTGATCCTGTCTAATTTGCTTTCTGTTATGTGGGGGTGGGGGGCGGGGAGGAAGATGGTAGCTGCTTGTGCATATTCTTGTACATATCAGCTGGAGGAGAAAACTGCATGCAGAGAGGGCCTTCTTGGTGGTGGCATCCGCCCTGTGGAACGCCCTCCCTTCAGATGTCAAAAAGAACAACAACTACCAGACCTTTAGAAGACATCTGAAGGCAGCCCTGTTTAGGGAGGCTTTTAATGTTGAATAGATTATTGTATTTTAATGTTCTGTTGAAAGCCGCCCAGAGTGGCTGGGGAAACCCAGCCAGATGGGCGGGGTATAAATAATAAAGTATTATTATTATTATTATTATTATTATTATTATTCTGCAAGTCAGTTGGGGTGTGTATGAGAGACTCATTCAGATATGCATCCCGTTGAACGCAACAGATCGGAAAAGCAGAATCTGAATCCAGATGCACATTCAATTTAGTGATTAGAGAAAGGTCTGAGCAAAATGGAACAATGGTCTGACTCAGCACAAGACAACTTCTTACAAGTATGAATTCTCAAGAGAGTTTTTTGTGGCTCACTGGGCAGAAAAGTGGAATATTCTGTGGAAATCAAGAGACATTTCCCCCCTCCCGAAGTCCAAGCATGCATCCTGCTAATTTTTGAGACTAGTACAGCTGATTTTTCCCTCATTTCATTTCTCTCTTTAGTTAAATAATTTTTATTTTATTTTTTAAAAAATAATCAATGTGGTGTACAATGAAACTATTAAAGCCACCTGATACAGAACAAATGACTAACGCAGAATCCAATTCATTCTCTAAAAACACTTGGTTGAAATACGTACATTTTCAGCAGATGACACCAGGATTATAGGTGCCTGTCTGATTCCCATAGGAACAGTATCCCAAATTACTGTTGCCACTACGCAAAAATCCCAGGTTCGCCTAGAGACTAAACTAATATGGGATAACTGTGGGACTGTTAGGAGGGTTCCTCCTGATGATCACAAGTGATCTGGCCTGTGTGTACAAGGGACAAGGTGGTCCTTCGGATAACCTCATACTAAGCCATTTAAAACTTTGGATACTACTAATAATACCTGAAACCTAGTTTCATATTGGACTGACAGCCGGTGCACGGCTTTCTGCACAGCTGTGATATTGTTTTAATCTTTCAAAATATAAAGCAACTGGTACATTTTCATAAATAAAATATATAAAGCATTATTTAATCATCTAACCTATGGGAAAACTTGGTGCAAGCGAATGGGGATGAATGGGAAATAAACAGGCCATCTGGAGACATGTGGAGTCAACGCGGGACTCCATGACTTTGAAAGTGGCACCTCTCTTGTCTCACTAATAATAATAATAATAATAATAATAATAATAATAATAATTTTATTATTTGCACTCTGCCCACCTGACTTTATTTGTACTCTGTCCACCTGTTTAGGGAGGCTTTTAATGTTTAATATATTACTGTATTTTAATGTTCTGTTGAAAGCCGCCCAGAGTGGCTGGGGAAACCCAGCCAGATGGGCGGGGTATAAATAATAAATTATTATTATTATTATTATTGACTGGGTTGCCCCAGCCACCCTGGGTGACTTTCAACAAATATAGAAGCATAATAAAACATCAAACATTAAAAACTTTGACAAACTGGGCTGCCTTCAGATGTTTTCTAGAAGTTGCTATTAAACTCCCTGACATCTGATGGGAGGGTTTTCTGCAGCATGGGTGCCACTACCAAGAAGGCCCTCTGCCTGGTTCCCTATAACTTCACAACAGAAGAGAAAAGCATTTCTTAACATAGGAACAAGAGGCACTTTATCCTACCATGAGCTGAGCATGTCCGTTCTGAAATGACCCCCCAGAATCTCCATTTCCTTCTTCCTGGCGGTCCACCACTCGGCATTTCACAGCATCCTGCACCTGGGAAAGGGCGTGGCATGAGAGAGAATCAGATCAAAGTGTCAGAAGGAGCAAAAGAAAAGGAATGAGGAACAGTAAGTCATTTCAGCACCAGGACAGAGGCACACCCAGCAGAATCTGCTTAGAGCAGGGGATGGCAACCTAAGGCCCATGGGCCACAAGCAGACCATGGGGGTATTTGATGGGCCCATGTTCCAGTGAGTTCCGGCTGAAAAAAAGCCCTGCCAACGCCCATTCAAGCCCTGGTTGGGGCTTTACATTCATTGGAACCATATAGAAAGACAGATCAAAGGAGACCGAGACAATGCCTTCTCATCTAGTAATTGTTCAAAGCAAGATATGGTCTTTTCTCAAGCAAGGCAAGATTTGAGTTTGGGCTGAGCCGAACCAGTATACCTGAAGGAGCGTCTCCACACCCATCATTCAGCCGGGACACTGAGGTCCACCTCCAAGGGCCTGTGAAAAGTGAGGTTACAGGGAACCAGGCAGAGGGCCTTCTCGGTGGTGGCGCCCGCCCTGTGGAACGCCCTCCCATCAGATGTCAAGGAAATAAACAACTATCTGACTTTTAGAAGACACCTGAAGGCAGCCCTGTTTAGGGAAGTTTTTAATGTTTGATGGCATTATTATTATTATTATTATTATTATTATTATTATTATTTTTATTATTATGTTGAGAGCCGCCCAGAGTGGCTGGGAAAACCCAGCCAGATCAATTTATTATTATTATTATTATTATTATTATTATTATTATTATTATTATTATGCCTGCTCAGATGCTCACCTCTCTTCTCAGGATGCAGTGGACCATCACAATGACAAAGCCTTCCAAGGAGTCGAAGACTGCGAAAAGGATTTGGAAGAGGGCTGATCTGCGGTCTGTGATGGCCAGCACGGCTGACATCCAGGTGAGGGCGAGGAGAGGTAGGACCACACAGGAGCTCCACAGAGATGCCCTGCGAGAGGGAAGAGAACAGACCATCATTGAGCCTTCCTTGCCATTCCAGTTGTGACGCAGCAGCCACTCAAGTGAGCGGATCCCGCAAACCTCTGCTTCCCAAAGGGTGACAGAGGAATAATTTCTGGTAGAGGCAGGGTTGTCCCGAACTGTTTCCAAGCTATCAACGGGACATTCTGGCCGACCGAGGAAAGGGGCTGACAGGGTTTCTGACCAAGGAAAGAGCCATATGTAAACATAAAATAATGATGCACACTGAGAAAACAGGTGGGACTATGGTGTAGTGGTTAGAGTGTCGGATTAGGACCTGTGAAATCAGGGTTCGTATCCTCCTACTTGGCCATGAAGCTCACTGGGTGATCTTGGGCCAGGCACTGCCTCTCTCAGTCCAACCTACCTCACTGGGTTGTTGTGGGGGTTAAATGAGGAGTGGCAGAACCATGTA
Source organism: Darevskia armeniaca (assembly GCA_034641395.1). Classification (NCBI taxonomy): domain Eukaryota; kingdom Metazoa; phylum Chordata; class Lepidosauria; order Squamata; family Lacertidae; genus Darevskia; species Darevskia armeniaca. The sequence goes on from JAWWNF010000120.1 coordinate 605,108, forward strand.
TACCACTTTGAGCTCCTTGGAGGGAAAGGTGGGATAGAAAATTTAATAATAATAGAAATAGTAAAGGTAAAGGGACCCCTGACCATTAGGTCCAGTCGCTGACGACTCTGGGGTTGCGGCGCTCATCTCGCTTTATTGGCCGAGGGAGCCAGCGTACAGCTTCCGGGTCATGTGGCCAGCATGGCTAAGCCGCTTCTGGTGAACCAGAGCAGAGCACAGAAATGCCGTTTACCTTCCCGCCAGAGAGGTACCTACAGGTATTTATCTACTTGCACTTTGACGTGCTTTCGAACTGCTAGCTCACCCCGTCGAAACTGGAGCTCACCCCGTCATGGGGATTCGAACTGCCGACCTTCTGATCGGCAAGCCCTAGGCTCTGTGGTTTAGACCACAGCGCCACCTGCGTCCCAGTAGTAATGGTATTAATGCCTACCCTTACGTAACCTACACACTCCACACCTAAGGTATATTCTATGAGCTAGGTTTTGAGGATGAAAAGTGGTTGTGTCTTCATCCTAGAATCCTAGGTGTGTAGTTTGACACACCCTGACTTCCTCATCCTCTGCTTTGTGTTCCATCTTGCCTGATGGAGAACAAAAAAGCTCTCCACACTTTTCTGATCCCTTGGTTAGTCCCAGTAAAAATATTACCCAGCTGTTGATTTTGGATCTCTCTCTTCGAGCTTCCAGGAAAACTACCTGTTTGCTCTTGCAATTACTTCCTGGATCCTGAGGAGACTCCCTTAGAGTAGAAAATCTGCTTTAATTATACCTGATTTGCCTTAAATTAGTTAAATTCTGAATTGAGAGCACCTTAATGTGCTGTTTAACCACGAGCAAGATTTGATGACGGCTAGTTTCCCCCCCCAATGACGCATAAAGCATCTCTCTGTTGCCAAGGGGCATTCAAACAAAGTAATGCAATGCAAAACTTCCAAAGTGGACCAATCTTGAGCTTCAGATTTCAAACGGACAAGATAGTCCAATACAAAGTGTTTTGGTCCCTGCAATTCATCTTGGAGAGGTTGTGTGAATTTCTAAATGAGTACTCTGTGCCCAAGCCCAAGAAAGGCAGTGTGGTTGGACTAGGGTCTGGGAGACCGGAATTCAAATTTCCACTTGGCCATGAAGCTCACTGGGTGACCTTGGGCCAGCCACTGCCTCTTAGCCTAGCCTACCTCACAGGGGTGTTGTGGGGCTTAACTGAAGAGGTGGAGAACCAGATCCACCACTTTGAGCTGCTTGTAGAGGAAGGTGGGGGTAACAAAATGCAATGATGAATCCAGGCTTGCCTCATGTGTACTGGGTTTTTAAGATGTGCTATATCTTCCATGCAATCCATTATTTTTAGATCTTTCCACAAAACAAAGAAGCCCAAAATTTCTTGTGATATTTGGAGCTGATTCGTCCTTTTTGAACCAGTCCCAATTTGCAAAAACAACTACATGAGAGAGAGAGAGAGAGGTCTACTTATGTGACAGTGCAACATAAGCCTGTTTGCAGATGATGTGGGAGCAAATATTTCAAGCAGGGTGGAATAAGGCAACATCAGCTGGGGAGGGTCATAGCTCAGTGGTAGAGTATCGACCTTGCAAGCTAAAGTCCCAGGTTCAATCCCCAACATCTCCAGGTAGGGTTTGGAGAGACTCCCTATCTGAAATCCTGGAGAGCTGCTGCCAGTCAGTGTAGGCACTGCAGGGTTAGATGGACCAAAGGCAGCTTTGTGTGTTCCTGTTGCAGCTGGGTCTTCTGTGAGCATTCATCTATCCATTTCATGCTATATAATAGACACTTTGGTGGAATCAAGGCCCATTCACAATTGGCTCTTAGCCCCTTCTTCTAGAAACATATTTCCCCCTTACCTGGTATCAACTCATAATCTTGTCTAAATTTGCATGAACAAATTAAACAATCTATTTCTATAGCAAATGGCGAGAAGAAGATGCTCATTGAGTATTTTCCCCCTCAATGGTAACCAGAGGCAACTTGGATATTTAGCCTTGGGGGAAGTCTTACTTTGATAATACACGAGGAAAGAGTTCAAAAGGGGGCATGGGATTCTCTTTGGACTGGCAGAGCGGGATTTGATTAAAAAAAGGAATAGTTTTCAAAATGAGATATAAATCTGGTGGGGGGAAATACAAATCCATACCCTGCGCCCCAAACTCCACCACCCACCTCCTCTTTTCAGGTGTACTCCGCACCTCTTTCTCAAACGTATGACATTGGTTAGCAGGACATCCCAACAAAGGCACCCTTTTGCAACTTGAAAGTTAATAAAATGGACTTGGGGACATGCACAGGGTGGGAAGAACAGAACCCAGCCCAATCCAAGAAAGTGAACAGAAACAACACATGGAACGGGGGTGGGGAGACGGTGAGAGATCAATGAGACAGTAGCACAGGTAATATTCCATGCAAGGAAGGAGAGAGTCAGTTTGTCCATCATTTCTCTAAGAGATCAGTTGTTGGGATTCTGCATTTGCAGTAATTAGGAGCCATTCAGATTTGCTTATCCCTGAGCCATCAATTGCAAGAGGAAATATTGAATCTTGATTAGACTTTTCCACTAGGCAATGTCCTTAAGGTCATCTTCCTCGCTTCCTTGAAGCACTTGCAGTTTCTGCCAGTTCAAGCAATGGGTAACATTGAGGACCCTAACATGGGGAGGGCTGTAGCTCAGAGGTGGTTCAATCCCCAGCATCTCCGGGTAGGACTGGGTGAGTTCCCAGCCTGAAACCCAGGAAAGCCACTGCCAGTCAGTGTAGACTGTGTGAGCTAGATGGACCAAAGGGCAGATTTCTATGTTTCGGTGTTCCTATGTGTCTGTCTGCTACAAATTCACATGCTCAGATTGTGTGCAAACGGATAGTCAAAGGTACCCTTCCAGAATTAAAGCAACAGGTCCCCCCCCCAAAAAAAAACACCTTCATAACAGGAAGCCAGAAGAAGGGAAGGGGTTCAGGAGGCATCTCCCCAATCTTTGGGGGTTGTTAATTCTCAGATATCAGGGGTATACATGCAAGAGGTGAAGGTGGCATGGAAATGGGAGATTCCAAAGGAGCAGATAGGCAATGAGTTTGCGTGGGACAGAGAGGAAGAAAGGAGAACCGGGTTGAAGAGAGATTGCCAGGAGAGAGATGCGAGGAAATTTTAGGGGATGCTGAAGCCGGAAGCTGCAGGAAGCGGGTCTCAAGGAGAAAGGCGAGTTGAGCAGTATGGAGAAATATGGGTGCATGAAGAAGAGGTCTCCTGGAGGTCGGGCAAGGATAAGGCAGGGAGGAAGGTCCAGCAAGAAGCTTAGGTTGCTCTATGAAGGAGTCACAGGGACATAGCTGTCAACTTTCAGATTTGAAAATAAGGGATTTTCCCAAACTTTCGGATTTGAAAATAAGGGATGCTGTGAGGGTGGTGCAATGGCACCAAGAAGGCTCACCACCCTGCGCTCCAGAGGCTGCGGCGAACAAGTGAGCGAAAGAACGAGTGCGTAGATGGTAGGCAGGCTGGTTGGGCGTGAGGGTCTGGCTGCACAAGGCATGCAAGCTCCGCCCCCAGTCGGTCTCAGACTCCTTATTGGCAGCCGAGCAACGCAGCTGAGGAGCCTCCCTGGCCGGCAGGGAGGGAGAGGAGCTGCTTCCTTTGAAATCCGGGAAATTTAAGGGATATCAACAATCCGGGATAGCAGCAGGAAACGGCATTGGAATAAGGGAGTTTCCCGCAAAAAAAGGGAGGGTTGACAGCTATGCACAGGGAGCAGTGAGAAGAAGAAAGGCAAGTATTTCATGGACCAAACAGGAACCAGCAGCAGGATTGGAGAAAGAGATGTGAGAAGAGGAAGGCAAGGTAGAAGCAGAATGTATGGCTCTGGGGTCTTCAAGGGTCTTGGACTGTAATAGGACTGTCTGTTTCTATCTTAAGGCCATGGCTCCCTTAGAGTGGGAAAAAAGAAAGTCAGCGTGAAGGCAGGAGAAGAGGAGAAAGGGTGAAGGAAGTGTGGAATGTTTCAGGTTTTTGAACAGCAAGGCTGTTTTTTTTGGGGGGGGGTTCCCCTGCAAAGCTAGTTTCTTGTGGTTTCTTGTTAACCAGGTTGCAAAAACCTTGTCATTCCTATAACAGCATATAGGTAAAAAGGTATATAGGTAAAGGGACCCCTGACTATTAGGTCCAGTCGTGTCCAACTCTGGGGTTGCGGCGCTCATCTCGCTTTATTGGCCGAGGGAGCCGGCGTATAGTTTCCAGGTCATGTGGCCAGCATGACAAACCTGCTTCTGGCGAACCAGAGCAGTGCACGGAAACGCCGTTTACCTTCCCGCCAGAGCGGTTCCTATTTATCTACTTGCACTTTGACGTGCTTTTGAACTGCTAGGTGGGCAGGAGCTGGGACCGAGCAATGGGTGCTCACCCCGCCGCAGGGATTCGAACCTCCGACCTTCTGATCAGCAAGCCCTAGGGCTCTGTTGTTTAACCCACAGCGCCACCTGGGTCCCTAACAGCATACAAGTAGAACACTGTATTGATCAGCTCGGAAGAAAGCCTGGCTGGTGGAGGTCTTGTCTTAATCACAATCGCCTTGTCTTAATCAACAGGGTCTTGAACAAACCTTCACCCCAACCACAGCTGAAGGCTTACTTTTCTGCTACAGAGAGGAGGGATCAAAGATGACTTCCCACCCTTCTTCCCCCAAAATGCTGTATGTCTTTGAGATGAAGGAGGATGACAGTGTCTGTGAGAAGCACGGCAGAGTTCGGGTAGGACGGGAGCTCTGTCAGGAGCTGGAAGATGGCAGAACAACTTCCGGGGTAGATTTTGGTGAGGGATATGGAACAGCACAGAAACTGCACTGCAGCCCTCTATCCCAGGGTGTCTCCCTCCCTCTCAACCTCTTCTTAAGCCCAACACAAGAAAAATGTCTACAGTTATTCCTCATCCTCTCTTCTTTTCTATCCCTTGACCCACTCCCTTAATACCTAGCCCAGCCATCTTCAACTTGGCTCTCTCCAGCTCCTTTGAACTACGTAACTCAGGAGTGAGCTTCCTTTCTGCTGCTCCAGAAGGTAGGACCTGATCTGATGGATTCCAATTACCAGAAAGGAGATTCCTACTAAACATTAGGAATAACTGTCTGACAGCAAGGGCTGTTTGACAGTGGGACAGACTCCCTCGGCAGGTTGTGGACTCTCCTTCCTTGGGGGTTTTTAAGCAGGGGTTGGATGGCTATCTGTCAGGGATTCTTGAGCTGTGATTCCTGCATTGTAGGGAGGTTGGACCAGATGACTCTTGGGTCTCTTCCAACTCTACAATTCTGTGAAGGGCTTTGCTGTCCAAACAGCTAGAGGGCTCCAGGTTGGTGAAGGCTGCTCTAGCCCCTTCATTAAAACCTAAAGAAACCAATGGCCATACGCCATAGAGTTGGAATCATAGAGTTGGAAGGGATCATTACAGTGTGGTACGCTGGTTTGACAGCCACGGACAGGAAGTCCCTACAGAGGGTGGTGAATACAGCCCATGATATCATGGGCTGCCCCTTGAGTTCACTAGATGACATCGCAGGAGACCTCAGGAGAGCGAGGAAAATTCTCAGGGACGACTCACACCCCGGCCAGCACCTCTTTAATGTCCTACCTTCGGGCAGGAGATATAGCTGTATAGTCAGCCACACCAACAGGTTAAAGAACAGTTTTTAACTGTGGGCTGTTGGGCTGCTTAATGGGGGGGGGGTAGTGGTGCAATTGACTTCCGACAAGCACACAGAGTGCGAAGAAGACTGAGTGTATGTGGGGGGGGGGGCCTCGTTTAATTTCACTGCACACAGGTGGTGTAGTGACAATAAAGGTTGGTTATTTATTTATTTATTTATTTATTTATTTATTTATTTATTTATCATCTCATCCAACCCTCTGCAATGCAGGAATCTCAGCTAAAGCATCCATGGCAGATGGCCAACCAACCTCTTCTTGGATACCTCCAGTGAAGGAGAGTTCCACTGTCAAACAGCTCTTGCTGTCAGAAAGTTATTCCTGATCAGCTAGTATATAGCCATTTTCAGAGGCTTTCAGAGTTGCTCCTCTCCACCCTGCAGAAGCAGATATATGCAAATACATGCAAACATAGTAATTTGCATTGAATAATGGGGCACAAAACGAGCACCAAATGTGCATCGTGAACCATGGTAATTATAAGGCTCGCTGGCATTGCTGGAATGAATTCCTTAGAGCAGTGTTTCTCAACCACTGTTCCGCGGCACACTAGTGTGCCGCGAGATGTGGCCTGGTGTGCCGCGAGATGTTGCCGGGTTCCTATCGTATTGCCCGCTCTCCTAAACCGGCTCAGCGGATAATGCAGTGGATAATTTGGGCAGCGGGGCGGGGCCGCGCAGGCGCGCCGCGCACCTGGGCAGCCTATAACTGCCGCGGGCCGCCGCGTTCGACCTTTCACCCTGACGCTGACGGCTCAACGCGGAAGCGCGATGGCGGCGGCAGAAGGGCCGGCAGGCGGCAAGAGCGGCGCTTCCCCGTCGGCTGCGCACCGGAGGCTGTGGATCCTCTCGGGCCACCTGAGGAGGGGGCTGCCGGAGGCGCACCTATCTGCTGCCCAGTGCCGAGGGCGGGCAGCGCCGGCGCCGGCTCGCCCTCAGCCGAGCACCTTCCCCAAGAGGCGGTAAGCGGGTGTGGCGGCGGGGGAAGCCTGAGCGAGGGCGGTTCCTCCTCCTCTTCGCACTCCCCGGTGGGACGCCAGCTTCCCGGGACGGGGGGGGCAGTGCCTCGCCCCGCCGCCCCTCGCAGAAAGGGCCCGAAGTCGGTGCTTTCCTTGCAAGAAGAAGGGGACGGAGAGGCAGGGAAAAGCCGTTGCCGCTTTCCGCTATTCCCCCCTCCCCACCCTTTGGCCTCATTTAATTCGAAAAGAGACTTGGGGCAGCTTTTGCAGATCTTGTTTAGTGCTGCAGTTCCCAACGTCTTCAATCACCGTAGGTGATTTCCGTTGCCATGGCGACGTTGCCGCCGCCATTTTGTGGGTGCACAGCGTCTCCTTGTGATTTTTTGACATTTTCTGGTGGTGGTGTGCCGCAAGATTTTTTTTCATGAGACAGGTGTGCCGTTGCCCAGAAAAGGTTGAGAAACACTGCCTTAGAGAAGTAATATCAAGGCTCCTTATGATGGTATAATTTAACCCTAGCCTTGATATCCGTGTGCAAAATAAACACGTGACTGTTCTGGATATGACGGGGGAAATCATTTGCTATTTGGGCAGTGGACCGACCCAATTTGACATGGCCAAATTTGCTTGCAGATCAGATTGCAACAGCTGGCCATTTCCAGGGCACATCCCCAGATTTTATTTTGCAGTTTTAGTCCCTCAAAGAGCATGCATAAATACATCTGTTATGCATACTAAATGCATATTATTGGGGTGGGGGGGGGGCTGCACTGAGAAGCATCAAAATGCATTGAAGAAATACATATTTATGGGAAGAGTGTGTACAAAATGCATACAATTTACATGCATTTTTATAATGCTTTCTTTTGGAAAAATCCACAAAAATAAAATAAAATGGAGCAGTCTTTAGAATGTGGGTAGGCAGAAGGTAGATTAGGATCTAGCTGCAGATCTCTTAGTGATCTGCAGGAGATTGCAAATGGTTTTTGATCCCCTATCGTCTAACAATCGCAACATCTAAAAGGCTTCCCTCCTACACTAAATAGGGCTGGGTAAATCGATCAATTCTGGTTTTTCTCAGTTTCCCATTGTTCCAATCTTAAGTTCAGTTACACAACAAATTTGTTTTAAAAAACAAAGAAAGGGAAACTCCTTTGGAAAATTTACCAGCATTTTAGGGTGAATTTCTCCTCATACAAACTTTTGTGTCTTTCATTTAGCCCATCATGCATGTTTTGGTCAAGCATTTTCTCCTATCGTAATGCACGTTTCTATGTTATTGTCACAATTATACGCATTTTTATGCATGCTTTTACTCTAGTGTGTGCAGTTTTGTGGGGTACACATTCCTTGGCTGGAGAACAGCATAGAAAATTCAGAGAAGTACAGATTTTGGTGGATAAAAGCATTTTGGCTTTTTGTTTTGGAAACTATGGCCCACCTTTAATTGCAAACTGGACTAAACTTCTACACCCCATCTCCCCCTAACAGAAGGGCAATCAGGATCTACTGATATGCATGGCTATATTTATGCAATTGGTTTTAGAAGCCACTTTGCCGCAAGTAAGAAGTATATACTACTATTAGTATCAGTGCTTTTTCCTAAATAAATGTTTAGGGGTACTCTCATTTTCCTACTCATATTGAAATACTGCCCCTCAATGAGACCAAATTTAGATTCACAAAATGTTTAGGGGTATGCGTACCCCTGCGTACCCCCAGAAAAAAAGCACTGATTAGTACTAATAGATATATTGGCCATTTGCAGTACAACAGCAGGGCTTTTTGATCCCTAACCGCCTAATGATAGGAATGTCTAAAAGGTCTCATCCCTACCCTGGGACAAATAAACACTTGGGAGAAATCCCAGAAGTGGATTTTTGTCCTGGGTTGAGCATGTGCTCATAAATTCCCTGCCCTCCTTACATAAAACGTTTCTTCCCTCCTGAGATAGTATTTTGCACCTGGTTCTAGCCGGAAACACATACACAAATAAAGCAGTTCTTGCAAGCCAAAAGTCTGCCCATCGCTGCCTTAGACTGCCAACATCATATGCTGAAATGATGCAAGCCAAGATCATTACAAGCTTAATTTAGGATACTGGAATGTGAGTGGCATGCGGAAGACAGCAAAGGAATACTATGGGGCAGCCACAGAGAACAATTCTCTGTCAAATAGGACAACAGGAGGAGAAGATGCTTTAAGGCATCTAAGGATGGAATAAAGGTCCTTCAATCTAAGGATGGATTAAAGGTCCATTTCGGCATCACTTTTGCAAGGACTTTGAAGAAGTGGGCTTACCAGTTGCAGTGAGGAATTGATGGAGTTTCCCTTCTATTTTTTAACTGTAATTTTCATTTCCTTGCCACAAGTCATAAGTCTGGCACGTGCAAATTAATCGGTTCCTACAGAAGATCAACCTTAGTATTGGAGACTGGTTTTCTGCCACCCCCAATCTGAATTATAAGTTCACAGCTGCAACATTGCACCATCATTCACAGGTGGGGAAACTGTGGTCATGGAATCATGGCACTGTAGTGTTGGAGGTGACCCATAGGGTCATCTAGCTCCAGCTAAGTCCTCCAGATGTTTTTGGATTCCAACCCCCTTCAGTCCTGGCCAGTAGGGGTCAGGGGTCAGGGTCAGGGGTGATGGATGCTGCAGTCCAGGTATATCACTCCCCATTTCTACAATTAGGTCTAGCACTGTCAATCAGTGACTGTTAGCTCTGACAGCTAAGTGGAGCTTCCATTATCAGGGTCAGTAGATCTCTGCAAGCCAGGTGCTAATACAGGGATGGGGAACCGTGGCCCTCTCGATGTTGTTGGACTCCAAATCCCTTCAGCCCCAGCTGGCATGGCCAATTGTCAGGGGTGGCGGAAGCCGTAGTGACATCGTGAGGGCCACCATAGGGACATGAATTGAGGAAGGATCCCACCTTCACATCTAAGTATGGAATGAAGCTCCAGCAAGACCTGAAAAGACCTGCAAGGCAAACTTGAGTAGACCTACATTGACCTAACTTCCCAAGTTTGCTGTGCAGGATGAGAGGCTGTAGAATTCTGGACACAGAGGTTGGCCACTGTGAGAACAGGTCTCTATGGGCCATCCAGGAGACTCTTCTGATGTTCTTATCTTGGGAAACTGAGCCATCTGCATGGAAGGACTACTATATTGCAGCCCTTGAGGATGCTTCCCAAACTGCTACTAGTAGAAAATGCAGCTGCCTGGATGTTGGTGTGGGCAGATTGACAGAACACAATGAACAAGGCTACTTTGGTGTTGACCCCACGTTTGTGGGTTTCTATCCTGACTGAAATCGATGAAGACCCATCAATCCAAGCCTTTAACGGGTTCTAAGGAGCTGTTTGTATTCAGACGCTTCCTCATGGATAATGGGTGCACTTTTTAAAAAATGGGTTTCTATAGTTTTGGGGAAGGTCCACAGCTCAGTGGTAGAGCATGCAGAAGATCTCAGGTTCAATCCACATTGGCATTTCCAGGTAGGGCTGGGAGAGACTCTTGACTGAAACGCTGAAGAGCCACTGCCAGTCAGTGGGGATGATCCTGAGATAGATGGACTGATTCAGTATAAGGGAGCTTCCTAGGTTCCTAATATGGTCCAAGGAGAGAATAAAGGAGACAGAAGAGCCAGGCGGGTATAAGAAATCAAACCAGGGTGCGGAAAAGAGAGAGAGCGAGAGAGCAAGAAGGAGGAGACTCGTAACCAAAAGGGTCGAGGGGGATAGAAAATAATAATATTTTTTTTTTAAAAAAAAGGAGAAAGAAAAGAAGTTGAAATTAGAGGAACTAACATGGCGTTACTGGTGGCTGTGGCGGAAACGTCAGCGGAAGATAGCACTCCACACTTGGAACATTTGAGCGTGATGCCGTAAAGAGGCACTGCCATCTGACTGCAATTAAAATTAAAAGACTGAAACGAAACAAAACACTTTGCTCGTGAAAACACAAACAAAACCAAAAAAAATAAAAGGAAAAGGGAGGAAGGACAGGAGGATGGGTGGGGGTGGGTGGGGATATTTAAACCCATAAAGGGGACAAAAAAAAAAAGAAAAAGAAAATTTAACAGAACAAAAGGAAATCCCGACCGACGACACCCATAGCTTGAAAGAGAGATAGAGAAATAAACGAAATAACGGAAAGGGAAGGGTTAAAATTCTCATCTATGTCATTCCAGGGGCAGAAAGCCATGAGCAACAGCCCAACTCCCCCCTCCTCCCAAAAAAGGTCAAGAGCCATGTCAAAGCCACTGGGGTTAGATGGAACTGTGTTGGAAAAGGATGGCCAGCCACAGAGTGGGACTCAGGGCTGTGAATATCCCGCTGCTACCCACAATTTCTGTGATTTTCTGTGAACCGCCCTGAGACCTCTGGGTATAGGGCAGTATAATAATAATAATAATAATAATAATAATAATAATAATAATAATAATTTCTACCACGTAACTTGCATAGCTGAGAAAAGTCAGTTTCTCTTTACCCTGTTCTGCTCCCTTTCTGAAATGTAGGAGATTTCTGAGAGGGCAGCTGCAGCAGTGGTTGGAAGGGCGGGGTGGGGTGGGGTGTATGCCTGGCTTTCTAAGGCTGAGTGTCTTACTGAGAGGGGGTGAGGGGCTGCGAGCTCTGTGTGGTGCCGTTGCAGCAGCAGAGCCAATGCAACGTTCCTGCCTTTCCACCTGCACCGCACTGACTTCTCCGTGGCTCACCCCTTCCACTCTTCCTTTTGGTAAGTTGCAGTGACATCTGACATCCAGGTATGCAACTCTTGTCATTGATCCAGCAATAATCAGATCTATTCCTTCCTTCCTTCCTTCCTTCCTTCCTTCCTTCCTTCCTTCCTTCCTTCCTTCCTTCCTTCCTTCCTTCCTTCCTTCCCCCCCCCCCCATAAACGGATATGCATATTTCTATATTGCTCTATCTTGTATCTTTCTAGGAGTTGTTGTTGTTGTTTTTTACATATGAGATTGTTTTCAATTGTTTGCATATATGGAGTCGTCCCCCCCCCCCCGGTGCAGAATGGTTTTTAATCTGCAAAAATTGCTTTGAGATATTTTATGGGAAGTGATTCTTTTTATCCAACCACTGCTATTGCCTAGTAGCAGCAAGTAATGTTCCTCCTGGTGGCTATGAGCTGGGTGCCACCATTTTCTTTTCCAAGAATCTATCAGGAGACAATGCTCCCACATGGGTTCTGGAGGGACATGCTGGCTGACATGGGTGGCTTCTAGGGAAATTGGTTCCACAACTCAGGGTGGGGAGAGATGGGTATTTTGGAGAAAGGCTGTAATGCTGCCTAGCTGGCTCTTGAAGCCAAGGATGGTGCTACAGCAGTCAAGAATGGAGGGGAAGACTAATCTGCTCAACCAAGAATATAGGAGACCTTATGGATCTGGCTATAAATGTGTTTGTGCCGATACTATATATCACATATGGAGAACATTTGGCCCCCTAGTAGTTGTGTGACACCAGTTCCCATCATGGACAATGGTGAGGGATGATGGGGGTAGTAGTTTAACAACTTCTGGAAAGCCACAAGTTCCCCAGTTTCCAATTCCTGCCAAATCTATTTAGCCATACAAATCCATATAATGTACCGGTAAATCATAAAATTGTAGAGTTGGAAGGGACTTAGTCCAACCCCCTAAAATGCAGGAATCACAGCTAAAGAGTGTCTGACAGGTGGTCATCCAACTTCTACTTGAGAGCCTCCAAGGAAAGAGAGTCCACCACCTTCTGAGATAGTCCATAGACTATTCCCAAAGAAGAATACACCGGACTCCACCCTCCTCTGTTCGGGTTTTCTCATGTCATGTGCATCAAAATCTACTATACCCACCCCCACCACTGCCACTTCTCCAACACAGTTCCAAAAAAACCCAGGTTGACCTTAGCCGGCTAGATGACCTGAATTGATCCAGCTCTCCCAGGCATTTCCACATTCTCAACAGGTAACATGTTCTAAACAGGTAACAAGATCAGCAGAACCATTCAACGTGGATAATGTACTTTTAAAAGAGAACATTTCACATGCAAGCAAAGAAATGAACAGAAAAAAGAAGGGGGAAGGAAAGGTATGGAAAAGCAAAGGCCCACATTTCCCTCGATGTTTTCATTTTCTGTGCACATTTGACACAGTCGATAACCAGCTGGAGGAGGCCTTGATTGGAAGACTCAGTCATGTTTCAACAGGGCAATAACTCCCAATCGAGCAATTTTCTGGCTGTGTGGTTTGATACTGCAAAGGAGCACACTGCAGGCTCTAGGAGTGAATCCTCCACTCACCATGCTGGGGCTGCCAGCCTCTCTTCCTTCCTGCTAGATGAACTGTCCAATGATAGCTGCCAATTGCTCTGGGCAGCCCAAGCTATCCTGGGGTAATCTGGGGCTGTCTCCACTAGACTTAGGTGAAAGCCAGATTCCCCCAGATCAGCCCAAAGCAGTTTGGAAACAATTTGATTCCACAGGACTGACTTCTGAGTAGAAATGGGTTTGGACGGCATTTCATTTTCATTTCATTTTTTGCACTTTGCAGAGGTTTAGGAAGAGTTTTCTTTCTCCTAGATGGGCCACCTTTCCAGGTTGAGGAGCCTCATCTGCCACTCACTTCCCTCTACAGCACATGCAGAAACTGCCTTCTTGACCATTAGACCCACTCTTGGTCTCGTCCGCTCAATCCGCCAGAGCCTGTCTTCACATGCAGGGGAAGTCCCTAACTCACTAAGGGTTTGAGACCCATTGGCTATCCTCTCCTGGTTTAGCCGGCCAGTTGAAGCCGTTCCCAGGGTGTGGCCACTGTCATAGAATCATAGAGTTGGAAGAGACCACAAGGGCCATCCAGTCCAACCCCCTGCCAAGCAGGAAACACCATCAAAGCATTCATGACAGGTAACGGTCAAGCCTCTGCTCAAAGATAGACAGCTTCTAGGAGCCACAGGTGAGAGCTGAGTGCAGGGTGGGGGCCAAAGTTGCACAAACTACCCCAGAAGGAGCATGACATGTCTCCTACCAGAGGTCCTCACCTCTCACCCCACACACCCCGATAAAACTTAAGATGCCATAAACACAATGCAAATGACTGGCTCATATGCTGTGAAATGTGAGTGGAAGAGATTTGGGGGAATCTTAGGGAAAGTTGGGGTTATTTGGGGGTGGAAGTGTCAAAAACTCTGACAGCTGTTTAGAGTTCAGTTCAGGCGATGGCCCATCTGGCCATCTGGCAACTCTGGGGTTGCGGCGCTCATCTCACATTATTGGCCGAGGGAGCCGGCGTACAGCTTCCAGGTCATGTGGCCAGCATGACAAAGACGCTTCTGGCGAACCAGAGCAGCGCACGGAAACACCGTTTACCTTCCCGCTGCAGCGGTACCTATTTATCTACTTGCACTTCGTGCTTTCGAACTGCTAAGTTGGCAGGAGCAGGGACTGAGCAACGGGAGCTCACCCCGTCGCGGGGATTCGAACCGCCGACCTTCTGATCGGCAAGCCCTAGGCTCTGTGGTCTAACCCACAGTGCCACCCGTGTCCCAGTACGCTTCCTAGCGTGCCTCCATTCTGAGAGTTGGTTTGAGGAGAAATTGGTGGCAGCCCAAAGAGGAACCTTTGATGAGCTCATCAAAGCTCCACCCCATAAAAATGGACACGCACCCATGGCACAACCTACTCTTTCACTCTCAGCCAGGTCCCAAATCCAGGCCTAACATTGTCCTTCGGAAAGTTCAGCCCAGCACTAGTTTCATGCACAATGAGCTGCCCAGTGTCTCCTTTAGTCAATAGGATCAATAGGATCCTTGTTTTCATGTTGTTGTTGTTTTTTTTTGCATGAAGTTCTCTGTTGCATTTCTGCTCCTTTCGTAAACCACACTCAAGTGAAATCCTTTGCCTTCCATCTCTGTCCCAATTGGGAAAAAGAAGCTCTAGTAGCTAATTCCTTCTTTCTTTTTTTGTGAGGGAGGGGGTTACCATTATCATCCCCCCCCATTGTGTTCCTCCACCTTTGCCTGGTTATCGAGTGTGACTGTTTAATTTCCGGTTTCATTCTTTTTTGCTTAGAGGAATTATTGATATAAGGCATACCCTGCCCGTTCCTTCAGTTTCTTATCTGTTATTCCATCTTTCGATACAAGTTTGTTAAATACCAGAATACCAATAACCATGTTCACCTGTTGGAAGAGAAACAACAGACACGTTTGTTTGAAAAGCCCGACCATGTCAAAAATCAGAAGCAAAATCATACATATCAACCTGCTGAATATGCCCAGATATGTCCCAGCCAGCTTAGCATTGCTTAAGAGAGATTAACAGCAAAATCTGGGTGGCTGGCGGGACTCTGACCTGCACAAGGTTAAAGGACCCAGGATTGCTAATTTCTTATTTGGTCCTGGAGCCTTTTGCATGATGAACGTTTGGTGTCTGGGAAAGCAGACATTGGAGTCAAACCAATTTTTCAAGAGAGTTCCCAGGAATACAAATTGGAGGGAGAAAACCAGTGCGTGAGCATGAAAAATGTCATGTCTCTCTGCTCAAGGATGGGGTTGTCTCCTTGTCAGCATCCCAAACACAAGCCACAGACAGAACTGCTTTAAAGCCCCAAGGGCTCAAAGAGGCCATTAGCTCCCATTGATCAGGGATGGAAAAATGTGTCAATTTCAGCTTCTCATTCCCCCCCCCCAGTCTCAAATTCAGTCTTCCACGATTCTGTGCCAATTCATCAGTGGGTTAGCGTGAATTTCTCTGGGTGTGCACTTTTATTTTTATTAAAATTTTGCAAACAAATTCCCTTAAGATAATGCATTTTGTATGTTATTTTCACTAAGGCATGCATTTCAGTGCACACTTTCCCCTAACATGCACATTTTTATTTATTTTTTGTACAAAGCATTTGGTTCAAGAACTGCAATGCAAACTTTCAGAAAGGAAGGAATGTTGCGTATCAAGTTTGCATATTGGGGAGTTCCGCATTAAAATGTGAGCTGGTCCCCATCGCTACCCTTGATGCCTCTTTTTAATTGTATTTTTAAAACTTTTAAATTGTTATAACCTTCCCTGAGATATTAGCAGGTAATAGTAGTTGTAATAATAATAATAATAATAATAATAATAATAATAATAATAATAAATTTTGCAGTTTTTATTATTCCCTGTTGCATTGTGTATTGCATTTACCTAGACGTAATGAGGAAGAGTGAAAAATGGAGAGGGCATGCTGCAAGGATGCATAGCTATACCATTCCTACAATTTCTCTGTTGCTACAACACAGAGATCCTGTGCAAGGTTAGCCCCCTCCCCCGTTGTCCATGACTCCTTGCCAGATCTCTTGTCCCTCAAACAGTGTTTATGTACATTTCAGACAGACTGTCCTGAATTACGTTTTGTTCGTGGATGTCAATTAATCACAGTATATTCAGGGTCCTTTGAACACAGCTAATGCCAGACCTTTGCAACTGCTACATGAAGCAAACCACTCTTAATCCTCCCCGTCCCCTTAAGTGCCTTCATTCAAATTCACCCATCAATATGGCATTCACACTCTTAATTAATCCAAAACAAATCTCCTGTGGAGAAAGGACCTTAGCTTGGGCACTTTTGCTTTCCTCAAGGAGCAATTTCCTCTTGAAGGTAGAGAGAGTCTCTTTAAAAAAATAAAAAAATAAAAGAAGTGGTCTTTGCGGGGTTGGGAGCATAGGGAAGGCACACACAGAAAAAGAAAAATGTTCGGAATTCGGGTAAAGTACCAAAACGACAGCCGCTGCTGGTCCCACGAAGGCATAAAGGAGACCTCCTTCCAAAGACAGCCAACAGCTAGGAGAGGAAGAGGGAGAAAACAGACGTCAGGGCAGTGGTGAGACTAGTCTCCAGGCACAGCAGAAACATTGCACAGAAACAACATTTAAAAATGAGGGAAATGGGAAGCGGGAGGGGTCTGGCCAATGAGACAAGTTGCATGATAAACACTTATATTAATTGCGTGTAGAGGTCACCAAGCCATCCCCACCAATAAATTCACACAAGAGACATAATTTTTGTTTGGGTTTTTGGCATAGTTTTGGCCACAACTTTATTGAAATACAAACCACGTGAGTTCGTTCACGCTGGTTCACGCTGTCCGACGGTTCACGCTGTCCGACGGGACAGAGCTGACCACTTGTCAGCGAAGACTAGCTGTCCGACGGGACAGAGCTGACCACTTGTCAGCGGGGGGAAACCATCTGGGGAGAGTTGAATGGAGGCTGGGACGCAGAGACCTCCCTCTTCCCCAGAGGTCCCAGGGGCTCATGCATGGCCCTGCAACCCTACTGGGTTCGGACAAGCATATTGAGCCGCTGGATTCCTTTAACGGAATTCCCACGCACCATGATCACTTTTGGGGGGCTACCGCGCTCCATTAACCAACACAACCAATGCCTAACCGCCAACCTTACAAGTTGTGACTAGTTGCTATGTAGTAGGCGAAAACCAAATGGCACAGCCAATCAGCCAAATGGAAAAATTCCTACTAGGCCCTGCCTCAAAAGCAGACGACCTCATGACAGGCAACAGCAAGGTCAACGCACAAGCCTATACCGGGGGGGGGGGAGATCCGAAGCTCGCAGCAAAGAGGGAGGTCGCACCACGTGCTGACCCATTTAAAGGACGCTGGGCTGTCCATCAAAATTAGATACATGTGCTTTTGCCCAGCAACACGCTGGTCAATGCTAGCTGTAGCCAGCTAGCCAAACCCACAGCTACAAAAAGGGGGGTGGCTTTTCTGCCCCCACCGCAACACGAGCTCTCTCTGTAGTGGAGAACTCGCTTTAGGGTTGGGGAAACCTGTCAATTCTGGGTTCGCCCAATTTTCCTTTTCAAATTTTCACACATTCACATTTTTAAAAATAAAATAAAAAGTCATTGTGAAAATTCACCAGCACTTTAGGGAAAATTTCTCCTAATATACACCCTGTATGCCAGTTTGTCTAAAACAGTTATTATTGATTAATTTATTGCCCTTATATTCCACATTGTGCTCTAAGGAGCTCAGGGTGGAGCACATGGGTCTCCCTGTCCTCAATTAACCCCCACAACAACCCTGCAAGGTAGGTTGGGCTGAGAGGCAGTAACTGACTCCAAAGGCCATCCACTGAGCTTCATGGCCAAGTGGGGATTTGAACCCTGTTCTCCCAGAGTTCTGCCTCGCAACACATTTTCACAAAGCAACTTCCCATAATCAAATGCATTTTGGGGGTATAATATTTTCAGTAACATATGATTGTTTTATTAACACTTCACAATCATATATACATTTCTCGTACATGTTATTTTGCAGGAGAACAGCTTTGCAAAATTCAGAGACGTGAAAATTGCAACGGTTGCAATTCACGTATTGCTTCATTGGGTATGGATTAAGTAAGTTCACCTTTAAATGCATTTCATTTAATGTTTCATTAAGCAGGATCCTTCTTGCTGCTCTCTGCATATTAAATCCAGGTTTAAAAATATCTGAATTTTCTTTCAAGCACCTTTCCTAACCACTCTGGGAGCTGTAGCACTGCGAAGGGAATAGGTGTCTCCTATCAACTCTCAGCATCCTTAGCAAAGAATCCCCGGGATTCTTCGTGGAAAGTCAGGACTGTTTAAAGTGGTATGATGCCACTTTAAATGTAGGCCAAAGGAAGAATAGTGATTTTACAGGAAAAAGAAAATCGGAAGCTTCTCCATATATAGGAATAATTGGATCTCAGGGATTCTAACTTATTCAGTCCTGCACGGTCCTGAATGTGAAGGTTAGAGAGGCAACAGGGAGTCTGCCTTTGTCCAGGAGCTGCCTGATTAAAAACGGCAACCCCACATGTTGTGTCAGCAACTTCCAGTTTATCTTTCCTATAAGTTGTAAAACATCACAATGTCCAGCTGTGTCCTGGCTGTGCTTTGTGGCACCGTTGTGAAAGTCCATCTGCAGAACAAACTCTTTCTTGTGACACTGTGCTACGTGATTAATTCCTGCTGCTCCATCGCCAGTCAGGAGCAGACACAAAACCCTCCACTTGCAATAGCTTGCATTGAAAGTCTGGTAGATCAAAAACCTCTCCACAGGGAACCTTTGGCTTGAATTTTTGTTGTTCTCACTGGTCAGCTCATTATTTCCCAGGACTTCTAAAAACTATTTTCATGCTCATTATTTCCCAGAACTTCTTAAAACTATGCATGCAGCCCATAGATCACCTCTGGAATTCAATCCCCAAGCCCATAAGATGTAGTTATAGCCCTCAACTTGGAGGACCTTTAACAAGGCTTAGACTAATTCATAGAGGAAAAGGCTATAAGTGCCTACAAGCCATAAGGTCTACCTCCAATAACACTGCCTCTGAATAACACTTGCCTGAACTGTTACATCCAGGTCCTGGTTGTGGACTTCCCATTGGGGCATCTGGTTGGCCACTGTGAGAATAGGATGCTGGAATAGATGGACCATTAGCCTGGAGCAGCAGGCTCTTCATAGAATTGTAGAGTTGGAAGGGACCCTGAGTTGGAAGTCCAACCCTCTGCGAAACAGGAATATGCAGCTATCCCATATGGGGATCAAACCTGCAGCCTTGGTTTTATCAGCACCACGCTAAGGAAGAGCTCGGAAACAACATGGCTTGAGTGAGCTGTGGTGACAAGCAACAGTGAAGAGAAGTGGTTGGGTGTGTGGAGGAGTATGGATGTTGGCATCACTGAAGCCCCGCAGACCTTCCGATGCCCTGATCAGCCAATTCAAAGTGTTGGTGCTATAACGCCCTAAACGGCCTTAGCCCAGTATACCTAAAGGAGCTTCTCCACCCCCATCATTCAGCCCAGACACCGAGGCCCTCCTCCAAGGGCCTTCTGGTGGTTTCCTCACCGCAAGAAGTGAGGTTACAGGGAACCAGGCAGAGGGCCTTCTTGGTAGTGCTGTGGAATGCCCTCCCATCAGATGTCAAGGAAATAAACAACTATCTGACTTTTAGAAGACATCTGTTTAGGGAAATTTTTATTGTTTGATGTTTTATCGTGTTTTTAATATTCTGTTGGGAGCCACCCAGAGTGGCTGGGGAAACCCACTGAGGTGGGTTATAAATAATAAATTTTATTTATTATTATTATTATTATTAGTAGTAGTAGTAGTATTGTAGCTCTGCACTTCCCTGCATATCCCAAGATATTTCATCAACCTCAGACCTCCCATGGTGAACATAAAGGTAAAGGGTAAAGGGACCCCTGACTGTTAAGTTCAGTCGCAAATGACTCTGGGGTTGCGGCACTCATCTCGCTTTATTGGCCGAGGGAGCCGGCGTACAGCGACCATCTTAACTCATCAAAATATGGCAATTCCAGATGCATGTGTCAAACAGAGCATTTTTAAATACATCAGAATTCTGGAGGTCAGCTGAGGGTAGACTGCAATATCGTTTTGATCCACTCAGTATTGCATTCGATTGACTCCATTTTCCTCCATCACAGATTTAATTTCAGCTGGTTCTCATCTCTATTTTCCTCTGAACACCGGGGAATCTGCCACCTGGACATCCAGAGTCCCTAAACTCGATTCTGACAATCCCACTGGGCTGCTCTCTTTGGAGTTCCCCGTGAACATCTGCTCCTCTTCGCAACCATGCCAACATTTTGCTTTGGGAAGCTACAGCAAAATCTGGACTGTCTGCTAGTCACGCCTCACAAAGAATATTCGGGTTCCATAGTGCAGATACAGATAATACTCTTGCTATGTAAAAGAACATAAGAAGAGTCTGGGTTAGGCCAATCATCTAGTCCAGCATCCCCATACCTTCTCTCTCTCTCTCCTCTCTCTCTCTCTCTCTCTCTCTCTCTCTCTCTCTCTTAGCATAATAGAAAAAGGAAACTTGGAAAGTGTATAAGACTTAACTAAACTATCAATATCATTTGAATCTTGTTTCTTGGGATGGGAAGTGGCTGGGACTCCCTGTAGGAATAACTGCCCCACCAAGTCTCATCTAAAGCCCAGAGGAAGACTTGGGACTCTGAAAGAACTTTGTTGTTGTTTAGTCGTGTCCAACTCTTTGTGACCCCATGGACCAGAGCACGCCAGGCACTCCTGTCTTCCACTGCCTCCCGCAGTTTGGTCAGACTCATGTTGGTAGCTTCCAGAACACTGTCCACCCATCTCGTCCTCTGTCGTTCCCTTCTCCTTGTGCCGTCCATCTTTCCCAACATCAGGGTCTTTTCCAGGAAGTCTTCTCTTCTCATGAAGAGGCCAAAGTATTGGAGCCTCAGCTTCAGGATCTGTTCTTCCAGTGAGCACTCAGGGCTGATTTCCTTCAGAATGGATAGGTTTGATCTTCTTGCAGTCCATGGGACTCTCAAGAGTCTCCTATGATGCTGCAATTTGCTGCAGACTTCTTAAAGAGGGCATAAACTGTGCTTCTCACGAATTTCACAATGCAGTTCTCCAGCAAAGTAATGTGTACAAAAATGAATATACCCAGATAAATTCCTCATTAAAGTGTACATAGTGGTGGGGAAAATCCATAAATTAAGGATTCTGTTTGATGAAACATTAAATGAAATGCACTTAAAGAAGGGACCCTGAGCGTCATCTAGTCCAAACCCCTGCAAGGAAGTAATCTCAACTATAGCATCTCTGACAGATGGCCATCCAACTTCTGCTTAAAAACCTTCTTCTGAGGTTATTCCACTGTCAAAGAGTGGAATGTGTATATAAAACCAAACCGTGTATAAAAATGTGTACATTAGTACAAATTTGTACTAGAGTGCTGATGAGGTTTCTAAAAAAATATCAATCTGCAAACTGTTGTGGAAACACAGAGAACCAAATTTGAAATTGGGAAAATTAGAAACCGAAAGAAACCTCAATTGACAGATTCACCCACTGCTGACTATACCCTGGAATTTGAAAGACCAAAGTCTGACTATACAACTGAGGAAGTGAAAGCTATCAGATCCCCAGTCTCTCTCATGTGATGATAAGCGATCACATGACACAGTGCGCACACACTATTTGAATGACAATGTCCATCAACTTTTGGGGTGTGTGGGCCCCCTCAAATATTTTATTAGGGGGGCCGAAGACCCCTCTGTCCCTTGGAGTTGGCTCCTAGGGCACCCATCTGAGAGGTGCCAGAACTGTGCTCTGGCATGCTCCTGCTGAAAAACACCCCTGACTTTAGGACTCAGGAGCTGAGATGCAAGCACATAATTCTTCTCCAGCTTGGATTTTAATTGAGGTGGAGAAGAATTTGGGGTCTGCACTGCACGCCTCATCTTTGAGGTGAGCATCATGCTTGCCCAAGCTTCATATACCAGCAATTTGGGGTGATTATGCCTCATGAGCATCTTCAAGCACATGCACATTGGAATGTGTTGTTGTAGTAGCACTAATACTACTACATTTCATATATACATAAGGATCTATGGATATAAGAAGAGGCCTGCTGGATCAGGCCAATGGCCCATCTAGTCCGGCATCCTGTTCTCATAGTCAGGGCCGGCGCTTCCATTTAGGCGAACTAGGCAACTGCCTAGGGTGCCAAAATGGAGGGGGCGCTGGCCAGCCTGCCCCCCGCCGCCCGCCGCTGCCCCAACCAGCGGCGGAGTGAGCAGGTTGGGGCGAAAACCGCGGCGGCGGGAGCGCCAAAATGGAGGGGGCACTGGCCAGCCTGCCCCTCGCCCCCGCCGCCGCCTGGTGCCGCCCCAACCAGCGGCAAAAAGCGCGATGGCGCAGGGCGCACAGCGGGCAGGGGGCGGGGCACCGTACATCATGCGCAATGATGTCACGTGCCCTGCCCCCTCGCCTAGGGCGCAAAACCCCCTAGCACTGGTCCTGCTCATAGTGGCAAACCAGGTGCCCCAATGGGAAACCAGCAAGCAGAAATCCACAATAGATACCTAATAAACATCAGGAAGGCAGCTACAGTATTGGCATTTAGGCTTAAAAAGTAAAAAAAGTAAAAAAAGGTAAAGGACCCCTAGACTGCTTAAAAGTAAAAAAAGGTAAAGGACCCCTAGACAGTTAAGTCCAGTCAAAGGCGCATATGCGGTTGCGCCGCTCATCTCAATTTCAGGCCAAGGGAACTGACATTTGTCCACAGAGAGCTTCCCAGGTCATGTGGCAGCATGACTAAACTGCTTCTGGCGCAACAGGACACCATGACGGAACCCAGAGCGCATGGAAACGCCGTTTACCTTCCCACCACAGCAGTACCTATTTATCTACTCGCACTGCCATGCTTTCAAACTGTTAGGTTGGCAGAAGCTGGGACAGAGCAACAGGAGCTCACCCCGTCACGGGAATTCGAACTGCCAACCTTCTTATCGGCAAGACCAAGAGACTCAGTGGTTTAGACCACAGTGCCACCCGCATCCTGCTTAAAACTCACCGACTCGCCCAGGCTTTCCCCGAGGGGTGATCCAGCAATGTTGACGTATTAAGCCAATCTGCTGATTTGTGATGCATTTTGTACTCGTTTTAGGGATGTAATTTTATTGTTGCTTTTATACCGCTCACAAGAATATTTTAGGCTGCTCAGTGGTTTGCGGTACAGAGATTTTTGCAAATAAAGAAAGAAAGCAAAACATGTGTGCCTTGAAACGTGAGAGGAGAGAAGGGAGGAAGGAAGGAAACTGTTACTCACTAGTTCATGGTGCCGTACCCCTTGGCTTTCGTGAATCCCACAGAGATGGCCACCACCAAGGCAGGTAGGCCTAAACGCAATAAAGCAAAACAGGCAAACAGTTATGGTTAGAGTCATTTGCAAATGGCCCTTTGCAGTAAGGAATCAGTCTGCTTGCCTTGGGGTAAAGGAAACCCAGAATTCTCCCCTAAAACGGATGCTCTTTTTACTAAGAACATAAGAGATATAATAATAATAATAATAATAATAATAATAATAATAATAATAATTTATTATTTGTACCCCGCCCATCTGGCTGGGTCTCCCCAGCCATTCTGGGGGGCTTCCAGCAAACATTAAAATACATTAACACATCACAGATTAAAAACTTCCCTGAACAGGGCTGCCTTCAGGTGTTTTCTAAATGTCATGTAGTTGTTTATCCTTTTAACCTCTGCTGGGAGGGTGTTCAACAGGGCGGGTGCCACTACTGAGAAGACCATCTGCCTGGTTCCCTGTAGCTTTGCTTCTCGCAGTGAGGGAACTGCCAGAAGGCCCTCGGCTCTGGACCTCAGTGTCCGGGCTGAATGGTGGGGGTGGAGACGCTCCTTCAGATATACAGGACCGAGGCCATTTAGGGCTTTAAAGGTCAGCACCAACACTTTGAATTGTGCTCGGAAACGTATCCAGATATGCTGGATCTGGCCAATGGCCCATCCAGTTCAACACCCTGTTCTCACATTGGGCAACCAGGTGCCCATGGGAAGCCTGCAAGTGGGACCTGAGTACCAGAGCATCTTCCCCACTTGTGATTCCCAGCACTTGGCATCCAGAAACATAGTCACCATGGAGAGCAGCCATTGGCAGTCCACCCTCCACTATCATCCTTGTAACACAGAGAGATAGCAACACTTCCATACAACCAAACGATTGTAGAGTTGGAAGGGACCACGAGGGTTGTCCAGTCCAACCTTCTGCAATGCAGGGATCTTCTGCCCAATGATCCTGAGATTAAAGGGTCCCATGCTTTTACTGGCTGAGCTATCCTTCACTTTCCTGCTGGAAAACCCCCCGATGATTAAGCTGAGAGTCCTTAGGGGCCAATAAAAAAGCATGATTTTGGACCTCTTGGGTCTGATTTTATTTCATTTGCAAGCAAGGAGGAACATGGCCAAAACCCACATTGGCCTATTGTCAGGGACTTGCCCTCCCCCAGAGCCGAGCTGACGGGGGAAGGCAGCTGGAGAGAAACAGCAATCAGGTCGGAGAGCAGTTCGCAGGAGAGCCAGGAAAGCCGAAGTGGTGGGGAAGAGGAACTGCAGGCTGACAGGGGGATGCAAGGTCTTGAGGAGGCTGGCAGAGACCCAGCAACGCCAACGGAAGGGGGAGGGGGTCTGACGGAGCTGCCCAGGGCCAGCCCACAGGTGTGCAGGGGGGAAAAGCGCAAAGGAAGGGGGAGGCGCTTTGGATTCCCAAAACTCCTATGTTGGGGGCGGAGCCGTGAACGACCACTCCCGGAATCTGGGACTGACTCAAGCGGCCATGAACTTTGAGAGCTCTGATGTATATTTTTGTAAATAAAGCAACTAGTTTAGCAGACGACGTGGTCTGGCTGATTACTCTCGAGGAGACATCACAGAGCCCTCACACCTATGAATGTGGCTGATATAGACTCAGGGTATTAACCATTATATGTTATAAATAGTTCTACTCACTAGCGTCCATGCAATTACATACCTATGGCTTATGTATGTTGGTTTAATTTCACGTCTGTATTTGTTTGACATTGATCTCCAATTGTATATGGACTGTGTTTATGGTCACCAGATCCTGTTTGATAACATTGTATTTTGCAGAATCTTGTATAGTCTTTCTTTTTTGGAAATTAATGAAACTACCACAATTTCTTATTAAATTAACATCACAAAAAATTCATCTCAGGTGCCAAAGGATAGGGTAAAGAGGTTCATCTTCAGCATTTGCTGTTTGCTGTACAGTTAAGCCAGACAACCCTTTGTGGGGAGAGAATTCTACAACAGAAAATGTCCTCTCTCTTGCTGGGACCAACACCCCCTGAACATTTGAGGAAGGTGGAACTACCAAGACAACTGCCAACTTCTAAAGGAGGTGGGTCACCCCTTCTGCTGATCTTAACACCCAGGAAGGTCTGTGGGAGTTCCACCACCCCCATTAAGTGATGGAGAATTTTCAAACAAATGTGAGATGAATTTTCAGCATTGCACTAATATTGACAAATATGATTTTTTTGGGTAAAGGTAAAGGGACCCCTGACCATTAGGTCCAGTCGTGTCCAACTCTGGGGTTGCGGCACTCATCTCGCTTTATTGGCCGAGAACCGGCGTACAGCTTCCGGGTCATGTGGCCAGCATGACTAAGCCGCATCTGGCGAACCAGAGCAGCGCATGCAAACGCCGTTTACCTTCCCGCCAGAGCGGTTCCTATTTATCTACTTGCACATTGACGTGCTTTCGAAATGCTAGGTGGGCAGGAGCTGGGACCGAGCAACGGGAGCACACCCCGTCATGGGGATTCAAACCGCTGACCTTCTGATCAGCAAGCCCTAGGCTCAGTGGTTTAACCCACAGCGCCACCCGCGTCCCCCCCTTTTTTGTTAGTTCATACCAATGTACAAGGGAAGTAACAGTCTAAGAGAGGGTACGGGAAGGAGTTGGGGCCAAATCAGCTGCTTCCTTCAAGAAGATTAAAATAATGTTAAACCTGGAACCACAGTTATGCTTGCATTTCATGAGTGGTGAAACTGGGAGGGCAGCATTTTGCCAAATGTTCTCCAGGGGTAGACTGAAATTCTTCGATAGGAGGGCCTCAGAAATGAAAACTTTCATGCAAGTATCATAAAATACTTTCAGTTCAGTTCAATCTTTGCAAATTCCCTTGTTGTGGTCAGCCCTCCTCATTGCTTCTCGCCTGCCCCCTGCAATTTTGCATGAAGGACCCCCTGCATCCAGTTCTTGCATAAAGGCGGCCTACTTTGAGGGACTTACAAACCGCTAACCCCTATTCTCTGATACTTGTGGCTGTGTATCAGATGCAACTGCCTCCCTCCTCACCTGAGGAGACCTCAGGCATCTCTTAAGCCCCATCCCCTTGAGTCACGCGTGGATCAATCCATCTCGCTGCTAAAGATGGGCAAATCCCATTAGGAGTCAGAGAGACATCGCTTGCCGGCCTGGGCTTAGCATCCCAATGACAAAAGCCCTCGCTCATTACAGACGCAATGGGATTTGAGGCAGATTTTCCTCAAGGTGTTAGGCACATTTGAGCCGGTGGCTGCCATGTCCACCGGTCCTGGATAGCATCACACGTAATTCCCAGCAAGGGAGATTGCTTTAATGGTGTTCCAAGGTGACCTGAGGCTCTGTTTCTGCTGAGATAGGAAGATCCTGTGTGAGGCCAAAGAAACGAGCCTGGACGGAGAGGGGGGAACACACAGGCACACACATCACAAATCTTGTAGCACTTTTGAAGGCACAAGTTTTTGTGGACTAGGAAACGATGCATCAGAAAAAAGTGGACTCTAGTCCACGAAAGCTTCTGCCACAATGAAGTCGATGGGCTTTAAGGTGCTACATGACTGTTGCAACCAAATAAGGACACACCTGTACGACAGTAAAGCCCACAATTTATGGACATTCAGCTTTAGGTGAATGGCCAAACATGTTAAAAAAAGGGGGGGGGATCCAGAAAAAATTACCTTGGCAATCCCATCTTCCATTGAACACAGTGTGTTTTGACTATTCCGGCAACAACTGATTTGCATACGGCTGATGTTCCTGACCCCACACATGTTGGTGGACTGTGCATAAGCCCAGGGGCGGATCAAGGGGGAGGGGGGCCGGGCCGCCCCGGGTTCCGCCCTGGGGAGGTGACACTCTCGGGGCCCCACCCCCACAATCAGAGACCGCTAGCTTGCTTTCTTGGTGTCGCTCTCTCACTCAGCCAGCCAGTGCCCCGCCCACTTTCCCCCTCAGCTTGCGCTTGCGTCACCGAGCGTGGGGGTGGGGCCAGCCCCGAGAGTGTCACCCCCCCAGGGGAAAGCGGGTGGGGCGCCGGCTGGCTGAGTGAGAGAGCGACCGATAAAGCAAGCACGGCTGGCTTGCTTTATCGGTCGCTCTCTCACTCAGCCAAGATTGCAGCGGGAGCAGTGATGGCCCGGCGATGGAGTGCGCATGCGTGAAATGCCGCGCGTGCGTACTCCGTCGCCGGGCCGTTGCTGCTCCTGCGGCAGCTGCCTGGCGACCGAGTGTGCACGCGCACATTTCGCGCATGCGCACTCTGTTGTGACGGTGTGTTGTGACGTCACAACATAACATCACGACGCCCCGCCCCCAGGGGGATGCCTCCGTTCGCCACCCCAGGTAGCGAGGAGGCTTCCTCCGCCCCTGCATAAGCCCACCCCAGTCCCTGCTCTGTCCCATCCCACCCCCCTTTCCATCTACTTCTGCGATGGGCACATGTGCAGTCGTGCGTCAATTGGATGTGTGTCAATCGGTCATTTCCTGCACATGATTTTGGCTTTGGGAGCGATCGATGGCGTGCAACCCCCACACAAGTGGTGGGCTTACTGTATATATCTAAAGCTTGGTTTCCCCCGAAGAATCTTGGGAACTGTACTTTGTTGAGAATGCTCCATCATCTGTCTGTATCCCCCCCCCTCTGTTGTGTGTGTGTTCCTGCCTGCCTGGATGA
Source organism: Darevskia armeniaca (assembly GCA_034641395.1). Taxonomy (NCBI): domain Eukaryota; kingdom Metazoa; phylum Chordata; class Lepidosauria; order Squamata; family Lacertidae; genus Darevskia; species Darevskia armeniaca. The sequence goes on from JAWWNF010000120.1 coordinate 633,112, forward strand.
ATGCACATGTGATCTGCATGTGTGTTGAGTGGCTTACTGCTCAGAGACGCCACAGGCATGCAGTTGGCCTCAGTGAGAACAGGATGCTGGACTTGATGGGACACCAGCTTGATCTAGCAGGGCTCTCCTTATGTCTTCATGATGTATGGGACTAGAAGAGGTGGTTCCCCCCTTTATGGAATTTCCCTTGGAGGTGCACCAAAGTCTGAACCTGAGCATTTTGAGGAGACTCTATTAAGTTCTTCCTTCCATTCTGCCTTCCTTCAATTGGAACACACCTTAATTTAAGTCGATAGCACAGAATACAACATTTCAGTAGATGCAAGGCTTTAAGTACGGCTACCTAAGTCAAGCCCTCAGAATGGGGGTGGGTGGAATGGAAGATCAAACAAATGTCTATCACTTTCTCAAAGATGCTCCTAGAATCCGAGAGTCGAAGGGAATTTGATAAGGCTTGAGGAAAGGATCAGAAGTAAAGATGTGCTGAGGTATGGAAAAAAGGAGTTAGCTTAAGTAAAATGATTCTGGTATTTTATGTTATTGTGAAGTTTATGAATTTGGAAAACTGATAAAGAGGATAGATGATAAATTCAACAGAGGGGGACTTGAGGAAGTCATCCGAAATATGAAATTGAGGAAAGGAGGAATACCTGGCCCACAGAAATGGGCCAGGCCTAAGCAATGGTATTTAATATGTTAGCTACGTTAAATGTATAATGTTTATTGTTTTCCCGGTGAGAGAGGGGGATGGAAATTTGCTTCCCTCAGTGAGAGGGGGGAAGGATGAAAATTTAACGGTATTGTTAAGTGCTTAAAATTGTTAAAATCAATAAAAAAAATTGAAAGAAAAAAGAATCCTAGAGTCGGAGGAGACCATGAGGTTCATTTGAGCCACCCCCCCCCTCCCAACAATGCAGGAATATGCAGCTGTCCCGTAAAGGAATTGAACCTGTGACCTAGGTGTTATCAGCTCTAACAACTGAGCTATCCACAAGTGTTCAGAAACTCAAGGAGAGCGTAGCTCAGTGCACCCGATACAGAGGCTCGATAAACTGTTAACAGGGCTGATGATTCAGAGCTCACTCTCTGCTGCCAAGCTTTTAAAAGGATATTAAATGACAATTAAACTGGGATTACACAAGGTAAGACTAAAAGCAAATAAATTAAAGTCATTTGAGTCAATAAAGCTCAGCGATAGTAAACAGAGGATCTCTCCAGAGAGAAGATCTTGACTTGGAGAGCAGTTCTACACATTACATTGAGCGAGGTGATAGAAATTTGGTCTCTACTGATTCTAACTGCAGGGGAGAGTGGGCTCAGTTTTTCCCATGCAAGAAAACAAACAGACAAAACAAAAGCTAAACTCAAACAAAATGAAAAAAGCTACCTCCCTCCATGTCACAATGTGGTGCATTCCAACTCTACAATTCTATGATCCTATGATCAGGAAGCGACTTATGCATGGCTTCTCCTTAACAATTATAATTATTAATATTGATTTATTGTGTTTGTATCACACTTTTCCAAGGAGCTAAATGTGGTGCACATCCCTTCCCAGCTCTATCCTAATAATAACCCTGTGAGGTAGGTTATGCTGCAGGTGAGTAAATGGCCCAAGTGGGGATTTGAACCCTGGTCACCTGGGTCCTAGAATCATAGAATCATAGAGTTGGAAGAGACCACATGGGCCATCCAGTCCAACCCCCTGCCAAGCAGGAAACGCCATCAAAGCATTCCTAGCAGGTGGCTGTCAAGCCTCTGCTTAAAGACCTCCAAAGAAGGAGACTCCACCACACTCCTTGGCAGCAAATTCCACTGTCGAACAGCTCTTACTGTCAGGAAGTTCTTCCTAATGTTTAGGTGGAATCTTCTTTCTTGTAGTTTGAATCCATTGCTCCGTGTCCGCTTCTCAGGAGCAGCAGAAAACAACTTTTCTCCCTCCTCTATATGACATCCTTTTATATATTTGAACATGGCTATCATATCACCCCTTAACCTTCTCTTCTCCAGGCTAAACATACCCAGCTCCCTAAGCCGTTCCTCATAAGGCATCGTTTCCAGGCCTTTGATCATTTTGGTTGCCCTCTTCTGGACACGTTCCAGCTTGTCAGTATCCTTCTTGAACTGTGGTGCCTAGTTCAACACTACCCCACACTGATTCTCCTCCCCCCCTCCTTAATATACTGTTTTTCTCCAAGCATGCAGTCCTGGTAGGGAGTTTTTAACAAGAGGGAGCCTTACAAAAATGCAACCATCTTTTCTGCAGTTTAAGGAGATCAAGAACTCTGCCAGCCCTCTTTCCAGCTCTTTCTACTTCACTTGAAGAGTGTCTCTCAGATTTAAAATGAGAGCCGAGCTGAACATTTCTCTGCTAATATTTTGGATTATTCTTTTTTTTTTTTCATCCAAGACCATTGAATAAGGCCAACTAGATCATCATCATCATCAGTAATATATACTGCTTAAAATGCAAAATCCCTAATCGGTTTACATAAAACACTGCAAGATGATTTAAAAGATTAAAAATGTATATGCAACATTTAAAAACAAAAACACAAAGAAATGCACCAATAAAAACAGAGAAACCATAAAGAAAACATTCAGATTGATGTCACTGAATAATAAAACAGAACACTGTGATACTTGCTTACCGGTAGTTAGATAGGAGGATTTTAAAGATTGCCACTGTTTCTGCCTCAAGAAAAGCTAATGGAAGAATATTTGACCATTGGCCCCGTTGACTGGGGCATGTTAGCTGGAGTGCCTCAAATTCCCCATCCATGGTTTAAAATATACTTTCTGAATCTTCCATACTATATGTATGTGTGCGTGGGAATAGCTGCCGCTATCCTCCTCTCACCCATTCACCCAGGAGCCATGCTGGGTACTTTAGAAGATGCAAAATGGTGACCAGGAATTTGCATGGCCTTCCCATCATCCTTTGGGAGGAAGGGCAAGATTACAAAGTTAGTCACCATCACATGACACAGATGCTGTTGTCACTTCTAGAGGCAACAAAACAAAGGGGGGTGCACTTTCCAGAATATTTTCTATTGCTAATGGAGTCCCACACCCAGCAGAAACTGCTGCAAGAGTTTCTCCTTTACCCGGAGAAATCCCCCACCCTGATTTTGCTGCCTGCAAGTAGGGTGGAAATGGTCAACTGTGCCATTTACACTGATGCGGAATTTCTGTTAGGCTCATCATCAGTAAGGCCAGTGTTACTTACACAAGAACGCAACTTGATCACAGAACTGGTAAGGAGCAGTTAAGGGGGAAACTAATGACTAAAGGTAAAAAAAGTAAAGGTAAAGGACCTCTGGATGGTTAAGAGTTTGGATTTTGGATTTGATACCCCGCTTTATCACTACCCGAAGGAGTCTCAAAGCGGCTCACATTCTCCTTTCCCTTCCTCCCCCACAACAAACACTCTGTGAGGTGAGTGGGGCTGAGAGACTTCAGAGAAGTGGGACTAGCCCAAGGTCACCCAGCAGCTGCATGTGGAGGAGTGGAGACGCGAACCCGGTTCACCAGATTACGAGTCTACTGCTCTTAACCACTACACCACACTCGCTCTCCAGTTAAGTTAAGTTAAGTTAAGTTAAGTTAAGTTAAGTTTTAAGTTAAGTTAAGTTAAGTTTTAAGTTAAGTTAAGTTAAGTTAAGTTAAGTTAAGTTAAGTTAAGTTAAGTTAAGTTAAGTTAAGTTAAGTTAAGATGGATAAGTCCAGTCAAAGGCGACTATGGGGTTGCTGCGCTCATCTCGCTTTCAGGCCAAGGGAGCCAGCATTTGTCCACAGACAGCTTTCTGGGTCATGTGGCCAGCATGACTAAAATGCTTCTGATGCAACAGAACACCATGATGGAAACCAGAGCACACCTTCCTGCCACAGCGGTACCTATTTATCTACTTGCACTGGCATGCTTTCAAACTGTTAGGTTGGCAGGAGCTGGGACAGAGCAACGGGAGCTCACCCCGTCGTGGGGATTCAAACAGCTGACCTTCTGATTGGCAAGCCCAATAGGCTCAGTGGTTTAGACTACAGCGCTACCCGCATCCTCTCTAATGACTGAATGATAACATGAAAAGGGTACAAGGAGGGAGCTACATAAACGCTTAAAAGGGGGGGGGGCTGAGTAAGTGTTTCCAAGAACTGTGGTTGCAGTGGGGGACTTGGGGCTCTCAAATTTCAGTAGTGCCCTGTGTGGCACTCCCCGCCTCTCACAATCCATTCTGCAGCATTGCTGTGGTGCTCTGCCAAGTGGTGCCAAGTCACTGTATCCTAAAACCACCTCTTGGTTGGTTGGATGGAAAGATGGTAGAGCAATGAGGTAGCACAAGGTGGTTGGGGAAGAGGATGGAACAGCCAAGATGACACATTTTGCCTATAGAGAGCGTATTCTAATGGAAAGCTCTCTGTCCAGTAACACATTATTGAATAAGGTCTCGCTAACTGGGAATTAAAGGGATGCGGGTGGCACTGTGGGTTAAACCACAGAGCCTAGGGCTTGCTGATCAGAAGGTCGGCGGTTCGAATCCCCGCGACGGGGTGAGCTCCCATCTCTCGGTCCCTGCTCCTGCCAACCTAGCAGTTCGAAGGCACATCAAAGTGCAAGCAGATAAATAGGTACCACTCCAGCGGGAAGGGAAACGACGTTTCCATCTGCTGCTCTGGTTCGGGCTATAGAGCGAGATGAGCGCCACAACCCCAGAGTCGGTCACGACTGGGCCTAATGGTCAGGGGTCTCTTTACGTTTACCTTTAACTGTGAATTGGCTGTGAGCCTCCGTATTTGAATTCCCAAGGGAAATTTCTCCCACAACACATGTCTCTTGGGGGAAAAAAATATTCTGCTTGACACTCATGGGAAGTTTCCATTTTTCTACTTGGCTAGGATGCGTCCCAGAGCAGGACATGGCCTCAAATGTCCTCCATTCAATCCTCTAATACCGTTCCGTGTGAAGGGTGAAACAGATTCTTTTAAATTCTCAGAGGAGTTCCACTCAAATCAACACCACCCTGGGGAAATCCAAGAGGTTAAAGGATTACCTAGCTCAGGGCCAAGCAAGCAGCAGGCGGCCACAATGAAGCTGACTTTGTAACTTTGGTCACAGCCAGAGGTGCAGAAAGAAAGAATTTCCCTTGGGGATTGAGGGGTGGGGGGCAATTCAGTTCAGTTTTCATTTTAATGCAAAGCTACACTTCTGAAAATAATATGCAAGCCGAACTGCAGCTATCCTTTGAAGTTTGGCAAATTGAGTTGATCGGTTTCCCAACCAAGAAAAAGTGTGCAGAACTGTGCATATTGGGGAAGTGTGCATTAAAAAATCATACATTGTTGAAAATCTACAAAACACACTATGTTGTGAAAAATTGCCAGATTCCTATGGAAAATCCAGATTCTCAGCAACTGATATGGATATGCATTGAACCTGTGTTCAATGGAATATATGAACAAGCCTAATTTCCCCCTCAAATAAGAAGTGCGCAACAGGTGCCCTGATTCTTCTCTGCTTCGAATTGAAATCTGAACCAGGGAATAATCTCCAGTTTTCCTTTCACCCACCCAGCCCCCAAATCCTTTTATAAAGTAGTTATGCTGCTGAACTTGCAGTGAGGTGACCATTCAGAGGCATTTTGTCAGGCTGAACAGATTGTGGTATGAGCCACAAAGTAACGAGTCACACTTAAAATTCATCTGCCCTGTAATCTCCCTCCCTTCGCTTACATTTTTATTCCACAGCTCAAAGTGGCATACATTCAGGACACCGGTCCTGAAAGATCTACATTGGCTCCCAGTACATTTCCGAGCACAATTCAAAGTGTTGGTGTTGACCTTTAAAGCCCTAAACGACCTCAGTCCAGTATACCTGAAGGAGCGTCTCCACCCCCACCGTTCAGCCCGGACACTGAGATCCAGCGCCGAGGGCCTTCTGGCGGTTCCCTCACTGCGAGAAGCAAAGCTACAGGGAACCAGGCAGAGGGCCTTCTCGGTAGTGGCACCCGCCCTGTGGAACGCCCTCCCATCAGATGTCAAAGAGAAAAACAACTACCTGACATTTAGAAAATACCTGAAGGCAGCCCTGTTTAGGGAAGTTTTTAATGTGTGATATTTTAATATATTTTTAATCTTTGTTGGAAGCCGCCCAGAGTGACTGGGGAAACCCAGCCAGATGGGCAGGGTACAAATAATAAATTATTATTATTATTATTATTATTATTATTATTATTATTATTATTATCTCTGCCTCCTCAACAACCCTTGTAAGGCAGGTTAGATTGGCCCAGGATCACCAAGCAAACTTCATGGGTAAGTGGGGATTCAAAACTCGGTCTGTGAGGGCCTAGTCCCAACACCCTAACCATTACACCACTGATCTAGCTATCCAGGAAGTGGGAGGCGTATCCTGAAAGGCTTACTTTGTTTTTAAGAGAGACCCAGTAACCAGCACCACTCTGAACACACCGTGCACTGTGGTAGAATAACCCCACCCATGTAGATGAGGATAGATTTCTCAAGTCAGCTTTTTTTGGCTCCGCATCTGAGCAATCCATCCCACTGGAGCAATTGCACAGTCAACTCATGCTGCAATAATATCCATATGTATTGCAACAGTTTTGCGCTGGGGGATTTGAATTTAAAATTTCCAGGAGAATGGAACTTTCTGCAGCTACACTGAGATGTGAAGCCGGCTGCATCCCCAATCATTTCCTGAAGGAAAACTAATGGTACTGAATTCTAAATTCCATGCTCAAACAATGTTTGAAAAGATCAACCCCAACCAAGTGAGCATCCCAGCAGCATAACAAGCCATGCTTCTCTTCGCTGGCACATGGGAAGATGCCTGATACTGAGACACACCATTAAGAGGAAGTTCCACAGCTTACGGGACCCCCTCTCCTGGTATGTCCCGCAGAGGACCCTAAGGTCCATGAATAATAATAGCTTAAGGGCCCCGGGCCCCAAAGAAGCCAGATTATCCTCCACCAGGGCCAGGGCCTTTTCAGTGAGGGCTCCAACCTGGTGGAATGCTCTGTCCCACGAGACTAGGGCCCTGCAGGACTTGATCTCCTTCCGCAGGGCCTGTAAGGCAGAGCTATTCCACCTGGCCTTCAATTTGAATTAGCCTGAGCCCCCATTCCCTTTCCCCTTCCCTTTTTTCTAAGAAGAAACCCTTCTGGGACCCCACATTTAAACTCTTCCCTGGTCTCCTTGCTGGCCCTAGCAGGACCAACTTGGCCAGTTAGCCCTGGCGATCACTTGATATCATGGGTGCTACATTTATGTTGCATTTTAAGTTGTTTTTAAGTCGCTTTCAATCAATCAATGTTTTACATCTGTTGTTAGCCACCCTGAGCCTGGTTTTTAAATTGGGAAGGGTGGGGTATAAATAAAATTATTATTATTATTATTATTATTATTATTATTATTATTATTATTAGTGGCAGAGAAGCTGCTTTGCATGTAGAATGTCCCAGGTTCAATCCCCAGCATCTATCACTGAATTGCAACCCTTCTCCTGATTTCCCCCCTCAAAATGAATTTAAACAGAGATAAAATGAATACGGGTGTGTGTGGTGTTATTTCAGTTTCATGCATCAAAACCAGAGTCGTCTTCTGGGTTCCACAACACTGCAATATAGATTTTGGGATTCTGAGCAGAGGAACCCCTTTTCAGTATGATTCAAATCCACCCATTTGAGTTCCAGCTGATGCTCAGCACTGGGTGTGTTGCTGAAGTGTGATTGTCACCCCCCCCCCTTCCCAGCTCCAGGTTTGACCAAGGGATCCTCACCCCATCCAAGACACAGGAAGCGTTTACGGATGATGCGGTTTCGCAGCCTGCCCGTCACAGCCATGTAAGATTGCCAGGCTTCGGTCAGCACCCAGCAGAAGGAGGAGAGGAAGAAAAAGTGAAGGAAGGCGGCCACCAAGGTGCATATCACCTGGAAAAGTGAGAGGGAGAAATGACATGTGTGATAAGAAAGAGGAGAAAGTCAAGGGCAACAGACAGCTGGGCCATAAGAGGTGAAGGGACAGTATGCCACAATAAATTCTTAGGCCGAGTCTCTTGTTTATTTGTTTTTTTAAAACACACACACAAACCAAACAAGTAGGTTTGCCGTAGTCAAAACAACATTAAAAAAAAACACCTTCCAGTAGCACCTTAGAGACCAACTACAGTGGTACCTCTGGTTAAGTACTTAATTCGTTCCGCAGGTCCGTTCCTAACCTGAAACTGTTCTTAACCTGAAGCACCACTTTAGCTAATGGGGTGTCCCGCTGCCGCCGCACCGCCAGAGCACAATTTCTGTTCTTATCCTGAAGCAAAGTTCTTAACCTGAAGCATTATTTCTGGGTTAGCGGAGTTCTTAACCTGAAGCGTATATAACCTGAGGTACCACTGTAAGTTTGTTCTTGGTATGAGCTTTCGTGTGCATGCACACTTCTTCACGAAAGCTCATACCAAGAACAAACTTAGTTGGTCTCTAAGGTGCTACTGGAAGGAATTTTTTTTATTTTGTTTCGACAAACCAAACAAGCCATTTTTATATAACAAAAAAAGCAGGCAACCACTTCTGGCCCTCTCCCAGTGTTTTAATGGGTTGCTTTTATGCTTGCTTTTAGATTTGTAAGCCGTTTTGAGCAACTCCTTCCTGGAGTGGAAATGTGGGGTAGAAGTTCTAAAAATATTACAAACTGGCAGCGGGAATGGCAAGTGTCGGCGGACGGCTGGTGCCAAGCCATTATGAGCCGAGCCAAATCTCAGAGGAGGCTTGGCTCAGCTCAAAATGGCTGAGGGATTTCTCAACGGAGCAGTCTGAATTATGAATGCTCCCTTCCTGAACTTTGCTGCTGTCACTATCTAGGTTTTCCCGAGGGCTGCCAGCTGGCTCTGCTTCCATTAGAATATATAAAGACGAGGCCTATCGGAAGGAACTCTTACTTCAGACTTCCCAGACGAGTGATGGCGAAAGGAAAGATGCTGCTATACACTTTCTTACATATATAGGAGGAAAAGAAGGGCAGGTACTGTATTTTTCACTCTATAAGGCACACCTGACCATAGGACGCACCTAGTTTTTAGAGGGGGAAAGCCCCATTTTTTTGAGGATCAGCTCAAATTTCTGCAGCTTCTTTTGCAAAGGAGAAAAGCCCCATTTTTTGAGGATCAGCTCAAAGTTGTTGAGCTTACTTTGCAAAGGGAAAAAACCCTGTTTTATGGGGTTTAACTCACAGTTCTGCAGCTTCAGGAAAGGGAGCCATTTCTACAGTTTCCAGACAGATAATCTAATCAGCCAGTCACATGTCACTGGGGAAACAGCCTCCCTCTGCAAGGGGGCGGGGCTGGAATCTCTCTCCCTTATCTATCTCCCCGATTGTTTGCTGAGCAGCTGCTCAGCGGGCTTCCTTTCAACACCCCCTTCTCTCTCTCTCTCTCTCTCTCTCTCTTTTTTTTAAAAAAGCACGATCTGCTTTTGCCCCTGGGCAGTAAAGCTCCAGGGACCATGCATTCGCTCCATAAGACGCACAGGCATTTTCCCTTACCTTTTAGGAGGAAAAAAGTGTGTCTTATAGAGCGAAAAATACGATAATTGCCTTCCACTCCCTGTTCCATTAGATAAAATGGGGTATAAGGTTATGGATTTGAGGAGGAAACTTGTTTAGAGATGCACACTCACTTTTGGTCAAGTCAAAGGCAGCCCAGTCTATGCATGAGCTGCTGGGATCCCTGCTTAAAGGTAAAGGGACCCCTGACCATTAGGTCCAGTCGCGGACGACTCTGGGGTTGCGGCGCTCATCTCGCTTTACTGGCCGAGGGAGCCGGCGTACAGCTTCCAAGTCATGTGGCCAGCATGACTAAGCCGCTTCTGGCGAACCAGAGCAGCGCACGGAAACGCCGTTTACCTCCCTGCCGGAGCGGTACCTATTTATCTACTTGCACTTTGATGTGCTTTTGAACTGCTAGGTGGGCAGGAGCAGGGACCGAGCAATGGGAGTTCACCCCATCGCAGGGATTCGAACCGCCGAGCTTCTGATCGGCAAGCCCTAGGCTCTGTGGTTTAACCCACAGCGCCACCCGCATCCCTTTTGGGGACTACAAGACATCAAATACATGTGAATATTTGGTTTGAAACAGATTCATAGAATAGAATCATAGAATCGTAGATTCTGGAAGGGACCCTGATGATCATCTAGTTCAACTTCCTGCAATGCAGGAATATGTAGCTGTTTCATACTGGGATCGAACCTGCAACCTTGGCGTTATCAGCACCACGCTCTAACCAACTGAGCTATCCTACGGGCATCAATAGCAAACCAGCTCCAATCCAAACATTCTGGCTTAGGCAGTGGCTGCAGCCGTGACTCCTTCCCCGGGATTCTAACCCATCAAAGCCCTTTCCCTTCTGCCTTCAGTAGCAAACCCTTTTCTTGTCCTTTGAAGCAGGCGGCAATGCTTGGCCAAGCGTGATTTAATAATCAAAAAGGCTGCCAAGCTGCAGCGGAAGAGAGAGAGAGAGAGAGAGAGAGAGAGAGAGAGAGAGAGAGAGAGAGAGATTGGCTAGGCAGACGCCTTTCTTCTTCATCATCCCCTTTGTCTAATGTGACCAGGAGCAAAAATGTGCATCTTTTAAATGTACTGCTTTCATCTTCAAAGGCGTTCATAAATGCAGAGAGGGGCACTATTCACTAGGGGTGCATACAGGTGGAAAATGTGTGTGTGTGTTTGTCAGGGGAGCAGGGACGCCATAAAGACACAGAGAAATGGAAAATACAACAGAAGCATTCCTAGCTGCTAAAGACGACTCTACACCAGTTGGAAGTTTTAATGCCCCCCCACTCTCTCTCACACACACACACGGGAGCAGGAGCAATGTGAACTGCATTGAAGGAAGTGGGCAGGACTCTTTTCATTCCCCTCCTCTCCAGGTATCTTCGTCTTACGGAAAACTTTCTCTACAAGAATCCATTTACGGAAATCGAAAATGAAGCAACCCTTTTGCTTGATCACCTTCAATTACGTCTTTATCCTTCTATCCTGCTGTCTCTACTTTAATGCCACTTTCCCCAAATCAAGATGAGTCATTAATCTGATTGCTTTGATGAAGATCTGTTAGCTTGGGAGAAGCTGGTGCCAGATCTGCCCTACCAGCTATTTCTCACTTTAGATTGATGGTGATCTACAGATTCCATCAAGAGCTGTCCATAATTTGAATGCCTTTAAAAGAAGTTGGCATAAATGTCTGATACAGAGTTCAGAATACTTTATTTATTTATTCCATTTATATCCCACCTTTTCCTCCAAGGAGCTTGAGGTGGTACACATGGTTCTCCCGCTCCTTATTTAATCCCCGCAACACCCTGTGAGGTAGGTTAGGCAGAGAGGGAGTGACAGGCTCAAGGTCACCCAGTGAGTTTCATGGTCGTGCAGGGATTTGAACCCTACAGTATCCCAGTTCCTAGTCCAACACTCTAACCACTACCCAACACTGACTCTTTGCTCAGCTTGTCCCTGACTTTTCTTCCTTCACTGCTGAGAATTTAAATTGACCCAATTTGCATATCACATTAAACCGTTGTTTAAAACAATGGTGCTGATGCATAAAACTATACTTTGATGTGACCTGCAAACTTGGTCATTGTTACTGCTGCTGTTATTTTGTTGGTTAATTTGCTCCTAATGGTTGTTGATGACATTGGAAATGCAGCAAGCTTGTTGTTTAGTCGTGTCCGACTCTTCGTGACCCCACGGACCAGAGCACGCCAGGCACTCCTATCTTCCACTGCCTCCCGCAGTTTGGTCAGACTCATGTTGGTAGCTTCGAGAACGCTGTCCAACCATCTCATCCTCTGTCGTCCCCTTCTCCTTGTGCCCTCCATCTTTCCCAACATCAGGGTCTTTTCCAGGGAGGCTCATGAGGTGGCCAAAGTCTTGGAGCCTCAGCTTCAGGATCTGTCCTTCCAGTGAGCACTCAGGGCTGATTTCCTTCAGAATGGATACCGGTAGGTTTGACCTTCTTGCAGTCCATGGGACTCTCAAGAGTCTCCTCCAGCACCAGAATTCAAAAGGTGCTGGAGGAGACTCTTGAGAGTCCCATGGACTGCAGCAAGCTTAAGAAAAGTCAAAGGGTTAGTCTTTCTATCCGTAACTGACCTCTGGAACGTATAGCCACAAAAATGCTGAAGCAGTGAGCATTGGTGGTAAGGATTCACCTAATGAGTCCTAGCAGCAGAAGCTGTAAACAAGGAATTTTGCTCACACAATGGGACTTAACCCCTTCTCCTCCCACCACATGTCTCTCACTCACTTCCCAAAGGTTGTTCTGGGGGGATCAGGAGAAACCCCAGAACAGCATTCAGGGGTGAAGAAAGGGGATCATTCCATCTGGCAAGCTGAAATGGCCTTTGACGAATTAAACAATCTTTTTTTCGGGGGTATTGTTTTTGTTTGGCACAATGGTGTGTATTTTGTTGTGTGTGTGTGTTTTTATATTGTAAACTGCCCTGTGATCATTGGATGAAAGGTGGTATAGAGACTGAATGAATGAATGAATGAATGATGCTATCCACTTAGTGTGATGTTGAATTCCACCCAATATCTCATAAATGGGAGTAAAATATTTTGTGCAAGCAGATGGCTCCTAACCACAGTAGCCAAAAACAGCAACTTCCATGTGCAGTAACTGACTGCTAAATTATTTTAAACACAGTGTCCTTTCTAGGCTCCCAAGTTGCTGTCTGGCCATGCACAGTTAGAATGGGGATGTTGCATCCTACAGAGCAGGGCCAGGACCAGAAAAGTCTGATAGTCCTGTCAAGGCTAGTGGTAGTCCAAATTTGGTAGTCCAGTCCTGGTTGGTGCTGCCAGATCCACCATACATCTCCTCCTCCCTCCTCCTCAGTTGCCCAACTGCCTTGCTTTTTGACAGCCTTAGAATATTTGGGTTGGGCCCGATCCAACTTGGGGCAATCCGGGGCTACCTCAACACATTTCAGCCAAATACCGCATGGGCCCAAATGGGCCCAGTTCAGTTTGAAATCCAGGCAGAGCACAGCCCTGATATTCACCACCATCTCCATTCTTGCAGACACTACCCAGACCTTGAATCTGCATCAACTTAAGGACTGCTTTGCAAGATCATTTCTCTCTTCTTCTTTTGTTTGTGTGTGTGTCCACAATAGCTATTGTTCAAAGGTATACTGTTGAAGTACATGGAGGTTTGATTGAGCTCTAATGGCTCATAGACCATCTCCAAATTTCTCCCAAATGTGTTTAAAAGCCATTCAAAAGCTGGGGCCCATCCATCGCCACAACATTTGGAATACGTTCCCTCATATTTACCTACCTAGGCAATGAGTGTGGGTTAGGGTTTCTTAATTAAGGTCAGCAACTGGCTCCAGGCCTGGTGTATGAAAGGGCTGCTATGGAAGAGCAGAACATTTATTAAATGGAACATTCTCCTCTGCCTCCCTTTGGTCAATCTGTCTTTTTGAATTTGAGAGATAAAAACCACTGAACCTTGCAAACTGGTCCTGTTCTTGCAGGAAACTGCCAAGGGGACTGGGGCGGGGGGAGTCAGAGAGAGCTAACTCTAGGCAGAAACTCAAAATGCAACACAGCTGAAGTCCTTCTTCTTCTTCTTCTTCTTCTTCTTCTTCTTCGAAACAGTAAGGATGCACCCCAGATTCTCAAAGGCAAAGAGTGATACATGTGTAATTTGCCATTCACTGGTACGTTCAGAGAATGAAATAATGAGCAGAAGGGAAGCAAATGAATGTCTCTCCCTGGGAGTTCAGCTATCGTATCTAACAGCAACAACAAAAAAACCTGGGCAAATTCCTACCTTATTCCGGGTCTGAGTTTGCCCAATCAGGATGAGAGCGTTGGAAGATATGATGGAGAGGCAGAAGTTGATAAGGATGACGGAACGTTCGGAACGGATGTACCTACAGAAAACGAAGAAAAAGGTAGACGGAAGAAGAGAGCCTTAGATCCATGATCTGCAACTTGTCAAAAGGCTGGTCATGGGAATGGGGAAATCTGCCAAATTCAGTTATCACTCAATGCCCCATTTTTTCTGATCTTAAATTCTCCACATTTCCCCCCGAAAAAGGACCTCATGAAAATCCTTCTAGTGAGAACTTCTCCTTGTGCACATTTTGTATGCACCTTTACATGGTATATACTTTCTTGCAGTTTTCCCTAATGCAATGCAGTTTAATGCACACTGTGCCCTACCTAGTACATGCATTTCTGCACACATTACTAGCCTGGAACACTGCACTACAAAATTTGGAGAAATACAAATTTTGAAAGAAGCCTGTGTTTCAGCCTGCGTATCATATTGGAAAGTGCAAATGAGGTTGTTATACCTTTAAACAATGAACTGAATTGAATTCCCCCACACCATCTCTGGCTGTGACCCTCATGGGACCCGTTAGCTTACAGACCCAATTCAAGGTGATCACATTCATGTTTAAAGCCTCTGTAGCTTAAGTAAGGACCATCTCCTTCCCTACAGACACACCCAGAGATTAAGATGGGCAGAGGGGGCCTGCTTGGTAGCTTTGCTGCCTTCCATAGCATTGGGACTGGCAGCTCAGGGGAGAGTTTTCTCTGAGGCAGCTCCCAAAATATGGACTGCACCTACAGAGGTGCATCTACCATCTTCATTGCATAGTTTCCATTGTTTCCTGAAGATGACCTCTTTACCTTGACCGCCAACAGTTAATATTTTTGTGATTTTTGTGTGTGGGATGTACGTTCTTTTATTTGATTTTAAGTTGCATTCCTGGATTTTAATGCCATGTGTTTATAGGGTTGCCACCTACCCTGGGACCCAGTGGTAAAGGCTAAGCAAGAACGTTCTTAAATAACCCCCAACCTGCAACACGTGATACATTTCCAAGAGCCCATGGGGCAGGAGAAGTTGTCATATACCAAGTCAGACCAATACAGTGGTACCTTGGGTTAAAAACGCTTCGGGTTACAAACACTTGGGGTTACAAACTCTGCTATCCTGGAAGTAGTTGCTCCGGGTTGCAAACTTTGCCCCAGGATGAGAATGGAAATCGTGCGCCGGCGGCAACTGGAGCCCCCATTTGCGAAAGCGCACCTCAGTTTAAGAACGGTTTTGGGTTAAGAACCCGGTTTCGGGTTAAGAACGGACCTCCGGAACGAATTAAGTTCATAACCTGAGGTACCACTGTAGCTCATTGGTCCATCTAGCTCAATATTTTCAACAATAACTGGCAGTTTGTCTTCAAGATTTCAGATAGGAGATGCCAGGGATTCCACCTGAGACGTTCTGCATGAAAAGCAGATGCTCCACCACTGAACTGTGGTCCTTTCCCAATCTGAAATCCCTGATCTCTACCATGAAATGACAGCAACAATTACCCTGTCATGGAAAACGAGTTTCTGCAAACTCTTGGCATGCAAACTCATGGCCACTTCAACTTAAAGCAAGACACACCTCTCCACAAGCACCTTATTCCCTGTGGAATCACATAACCTGGGTGATGTGCTCAGCTGTGGCCCAATGATGAGGAGGGGGGTGAGGTGCCCACCTTGGAAGCCCTAGAAGCAGAACCCACTGTGCCTCCGACACCCTTCCTGCCACCCCTGCTGCCAGCAGAGAAGAGTCTCTGACAGCAGCAGCGGTTTCCAGCAAGATCTTACAAGATCTTGTTGAAATCTCACGGAGTGCATGAGCTCTCATAAGACTTTGGTGAGATCTCACAAAATCTCACAGCTACCAGTACTTAGTGGGTGCTGGCACAGCCAGTGCCAGGGTGGCAGCGAGGAGGCAAGGTGGCACGTTCCTGTTTTGCCTCAAGCAGTGAAGTGGGAGGTGCCACCCCTGGATATAGAGGATCTCATCTTGGTTTCAAGGCACAATGCTGGATGATTTTCAGTTCCTTTCAAGCCCCACATTTCTATTTGTTCTGTCCTACCAAGAGTTGGCAGCTGGCGGACCTCGGGCCAAATCCGGCTGCAGGAAAGCCGCCAGCTGGTCTACCAACTCAAGGAAGTTGTTCCTGATACTGGGTTGAGTTGACAGCTGCCGCCGCCACCACCACCACAAAATTACAGCCAGTGTAATTTCAGCAGGACTTCAAGGAGGAGAGGGAATGGAAACTGCACAGTTGCTAGGCAGCTCCCTCTGTGTCATGTTGTGTTTTGGGGGGCAAACGGACAGAGGAAGCTGCCACAGCACAGGAAGGCTGGGGCAAACTGACTCCTTCCCACAATACAGGTAGATAGCCGTGTTGGTCTGTCATAGTCAAAACAAAATAAACAAATTCCTTCCAGTAGCACCTTAGAGACCAACTAAGTTTGTTCTTGGTATGAGCTTTCGTGTGCATGCACACTTCTTCAGATACACTGAAACAGAAGTCACCAGATCCTTATATATAGTGAGAGGGTGGGGAGGGGTATTACTCAGAGGGGTGGTGGGAATGGGTGAAAGGCTGATAGCTGTGGTAAACCTGTTGACGACTGTTAACGACCGCAATTAGTCTTACAGGAAAAAGCAAGGGGTGAGAAGGTTAAAAAAGCTTTGTCATGTATAATGAGATAAGAATCCAATGTCTTTGTTCAGACCAGGTCTCTCCATGGTTTTAAGCTTGGTAATGAGTTGCAAGAGAAGTTGCTGAATTGCAACTCATTACCAAGCTTAAAACCATGGAGAGACCTGGTCTGAACAAAGACATTGGATTCTTATCTCATTATACATGACAAAGCTTTTTTAACCTTCTCACCCCTTGCTTTTTCCTGTAAGACTAATTGCGGTCGTTAACAGTCGTCAACAGGTTTACCACAGCTATCAGCCTTTCACCCATTCCCACCACCCCTCTGAGTAATACCCCTCTCACCCTCTCACTATATATAAGGATCTGGTGACTTCTGTTTCAGTGTATCTGAAGAAGTGTGCATGCACACGAAAGCTCATACCAAGAACAAACTTAGTTGGTCTCTAAGGTGCTACTGGAAGGAATTTGTTTATTTTGTTTTTCCTTCCCACAATGTAATCTCATAATGTTACCTGGAATATATACCAGCTAAAATGGCATTATATGCAAAATCTTGTGTTTCGATTAGCTTTCTCCAGTGTGAATGTGCATGTGAATGACTGCCGTATTAGGCAGTTGGTCCCCTACCTCTCTCGCCCTGATCTGGCCACAGTGATCCATGCGACGGTCACCTCCAGACTTGATTATTGTAACTCGCTCTACAAGGGGCTGCCCTTGAAGTTGACCCAGAAACTCCAGCGGGTGCAGAATGCCGTGGCGAGGCTCCTTACGGGGTCTTTGCCGAGGGACCACATTCATCCAGTGCTTTACCAGCTGCACTGGCTCTCGGTGGAGTACAGGGTCAGGTTTAAGGTGCTGGTTTTGACCTTTAAAGCCCTATGCGGCCTAGGACCCTCGTACCTAAGGGACCGCCTCTCCTGGTATGCCCCGTGTAGGACCTTAAGGTCCTCAAATAATAACATTTTGGAGGTCCCGAGCCACAAGGATGCTAGGCTGGCCGCAACTAGGGCCAGGGCCTTCTCAGTACTGGCCCCGACTTGGTGGAATGGTCTGTCCAGGGCCCTGCGGGATTTGGCATCTTTCCACAGGGCCTGCAAGACGGAGCTGTTCCACCTGGCCTTTGGGTTGGTTTCAGTTTAACCCTGATGTTTCATTCCTTTATGGTTTGATTGGTGGGCTACTTAAAAATGAGGCTGCATTTTAAATTTTAAATCGTATTTTAACCTGCATTTTAATTGATTGTTTTGTATGTTTCGTTGTGATTTTATTGGTGTTAGCTGCTCTGAGCCCGGTCTTGACTGGGAAGAGCGGGGTATAAATAATTTATTATTATTATTATTATTATTATTATTATTATTATTATTATTATTTTACAGTTGTGGGCTGTATCCAATGCTCTGTGGGCACAGTTCTGCAGGTGCAGTGGGACTTCTGTTTCCTCTCCTCTCCCTACTCTTCCTTAACCCTCCAGAACTGATTCTGTGGGCGTGCAGGATGCTGGAGGGGGCCAGATAACAGGAAGAGGAAGCTCCATTTACACATGAAACCCATTGCACCAGCAGAGCTGCAGCACTGGATAGAGCCCGGCCTTATTATTATATGCATCAATGACATGTTGCTTGCAAAACAACAACAAACTAACTAACAGCCTGGAGGGGCCTGTAATTGCAAGCAAATTCACTATATTTTGCTATACTGAGAAAAAAAAATGTACTTTTGTAAGCTATAATTTTGTTCAGTCGTTCAGTCGTGTCCGACTCTTCGTGACCCCATGGACCAGAGCACGCCAGGCACGCCTATCCTTCACTGCCTCTCGCAGTTTGGCCAAACTCATGTTAGTAGCTTCGAGAACACTGTCCAAGCATCTCATCCTCTGCTGTCCCCTTCTCCTTGTGCCCTCAACCTTTCCCAACATCAGGGTCTTTTCTAGGGAGTCTTCTCTTCTCATGAGGTGGCCAAAGTACTGGAGCCTCAACTTCAGGATCTGTCCTTCTACTGAGCACTCAGGGCTGATTTCTTTAAGAATGGATAGGTTTGATCTTCTTGCAGTCCATGGGACTCTCAAGAGTCTCCTCCAGCACCATAGACAGCAATTAAGTAAGCTACCCAGAGTGGCTGGGGAAATGCAGCCAGATGGGTGGGTGAGGTCTCCTCCTCCTCCTCCTTCAGTGCATAGTTAAACTATGGAACTCATTCCCACAGGAGGCAGTGATGACCACCAACCTTTTTAAAAAGATTAGACAAATTCATGGAGAGGGCTACCAATGGCTACCAGCCACGATGGCTCTGCCCTGCCTCCACAGCTGGAGACAGTAATGCTTCTGAATCTCAGTTGCTGGAAAGCAAGTGAGGGGAAAGAGCTCTTGTGGCAGAATCCTGCTTGCTGGTTGGCCACCGTGAGAATAGGATGCTGGACTAGATGGGCCATTGGCCTGATCCAGCAGGGACTTTTTATGCTACTGAGTTTCTGCTTGGCTTGCTGGGTCACATGCGATTCACGGCCAAATGAAACCATTATCCTACCTAGATGTACAAGGGATCTAGACACACATGAATCTGCACACACACACACAGAGGAACCCACTCCCCACCCCAAAGATCCTTGCCTCATTGCTGCCTCTCTGCTATTTGTCACTGCTGGAAGCATGTCCGCAGTCCCCTGAGTCCGGACATAGATCAATCCGAAGAAACGGTGTCAGCGGGTTAATCTTCCCGCTGGCTATAAGCCTAGAGGAGGCTGCAAAGTGGCAAAGGCTACAAAACCTCGGATTATTAAAACGTGAGATTGTAGCTCAGCCAGCCAGCGGCCAGTTGCAACTAGGATCCAGGGCAGTGGCAGATGCTTGCTGCTCTGAGCTGGAAGCCCTCAAATATATTGGCTGCGGAACTGAAGAAGGGGGGGGGGAGCCCCACTCCTGGTTCACTGTGTTTTTCTTCTGTTTGCTTCATGGAATAAGAAGCTGCCCTTGGTCCAAGTGGCTCAGTAATGTCTACACTGCCTGGCAGTGGCTCCTCAGTATTTCAGACAGGGGACATTCCCTGGAGATGCCAGGGATAGAACCTTGGGCCTTTGATGTGCAAAGCAGATGCTCTACCACTGAGCTATGCCTCTTCCCAATGGCAATGATGCTTTACCCAAGAGTAAGAGCAGTGGGGGGCATCCATCGATGGCTGTTGGTGGGGGCATATATTCCCCTCTGCAATTCTTTCTTGGAGGACACCAGCCACTAAGAGTAGACCTGTTTGCACCTGCATATTTGTCTCCCAGATTTAACGAAATGCCCTCACAATTTTGGAAGGACGGAAGCAGACGTGGGAGACCACTCCAACTCTCACCCATAGAAACATTTTCTATTCCCCATTCTAGCTCCCCAACTATATTGTATTGTCTTATTGTGTGTATGTGCGGTGGCAAACCCAGGTTTGACTCTGTGTAAAGTGTGCACGGGAGTATCAGAAGAGCCCTGCTGGGTCAGGCCAAAGGCCCATCTAAGCCCAACATTCTGTTCTCACAGTGGTCAACCAGACTGGGAAGTTCGCAAGCAGGACTAGACCGCAACAGCTCTCTCCTTGTTGTGATTCCCAGAAGCTGCTATTAAGAGGAATACGATGATTGACGGTGGAGGTAGAACACAGTCACCATGCCTAGGAGCCACTGATAGCTTTATTCTCCACCAGATGGATGGTCCCATCCTTCCCCATTGGTAGCCTTAGCTTTAGATGATTTCTATCTGAATGTAAGAGCACAGCTAGATCAGGACAATGGCCCATCTAGCCCAGCAACCTGTTCTCATGGTGGTCAACCAATGGAAGACCACACACAGAATCTGAGTACACTCTTCCTATCTGCAGTTCCAACCCTACGGCCTCCAACCATGGATGGGGGTGGGGGCATAGCATCATGGTCTTGTCCTCCATGAATCTGTCCATTCCTCTTTTAAAGCCATCCCAAGCTGGCAGCGTTCACCAAATGGATAAAAATAAAGCCATGGGCTAGTGAGTAAGACAAAAATAATTAAGCAACTATTTCCTCCACCCAGTGCTGCTTCTTGGTAAACAGATGAGGTGGGGTTTGGGAACTCTTAGGAAAGTTGTTATCAGAAGGGATGAGAGTTGGAGTTCAGCAACATCTGGATGGCCAGATGTTCCCTCACTCCTACTTTAGCTTTATTCAGAACATGATCACTGTTAAAGCTTTATTGCCAACCATGGGTCTGATCCATTCAGCACAGGGAGTTCATAGGGTATCCTAAGCTACACACACCTGCACTGCAACTGAGGCAGAGCCCTAGGCAACACACTGCACAACTGGTTTTGCAATCTCAGACAATCCAGTCATTCAAACCCTGACAATTAGCTGATCATTAGAGCTGAATAAATAAATAAAAGAATATGCCTATCTGTATGTTGTTGTTTTTTACCCCTCCCCCCCTTTTGTGAAGTATAAATTGGCACTCTAGTTAAGGCTAGGGAAATTTTTCAGGGAGGTTACAAACACACCTACAATTGTCTCACGATGCACAGCAGACCTCATGACTTTCAAATGCCTTCTTATCTCTCCCAGTATTTAAGAGAATGCATAAATGAATTGCCGCAGAGCATTAGAGTGTGCTGTAGACATCGCTAGGAATGATGAAAAGTAACTATAGATTTATGGTTCCAGACAGAGATACAAATATGCAAATGAGAATACGTATTTATGAATGGAGGAGAGTAGAACCTTTACCTCCAGACTGAGATGTATATGATTATCAAAAGCAAGAGAGTCAAGGAAGACACTCCACAGCCTACGATTAACGTGACCGAAGGGACGAGCACTTTTTCTGTGTTCTGAAAGAGAGGAAATAAAAACCATGAGTATACTTGAAAGAGCAGGTGACCTACATTCTGCAAGATATTTCCTGGTGATGATGTGGTAATAATAATTCAACACGCGTGTTTTCTGACCTGAATATTGTAATTCTGATTCTGCAGACATTAATCCCAAACTCTCCTTCTGCTTGATTCTGTCTGATTTACCTTCTATCAGGGAGGGGGGAAAGCTATTTTGTGGTCAGCATGCACAAAGTTAGTCAGAAGGGGTAGTAGCTGGATGCAGAAACTAACGGACAAACCTAGTTGTGAGCAGGTTGAAAAACAATCACACATCCAAATGAAATCAATGGTAGGTCTGCTTTGGGGAGTTCATTGCCTACCAAGGGTTTCTGGAAGAAGGGATATTCTAGATACTCCGTGGAGATTCTACAAACATATGGGTGAATAGAAAAGCTGGAAATCCCGTAGACATAAAATGATAGGCTCCACACACTCCTAGAATTCTTTATTCAGAAATTCACTGATCATTCTTTCGAGAAGAGTTGAAGTGGCCAGAGAGAGACCTTTAGATAACTGCATCATTCTAGTTCACAGAAGAACTCCAACTTAACCAAGGGGAAAAATCAACATGTTTGTAATAGGCTACACAATGTCAGGATGATTTCTATGCATGCAACGGCCATCATGGATGTGACAGAGCTTTAACATCCGATGTGACTCAGTTAGTGGAGTCTGTTCACCTATTCCGCTGCAAGTCACCGAGCAATAACTGCGTAAATGATGCGTGTGGAAATCATGGAATCACAGAGGTGGAAGGACCTCAAAAGTCTATGAGTCAAATTCACCTGCCAATGGAGGAAGTCAACTGAAAGGTGGACAACCAGCCTTGCTTATAAACATCAAACATGGAGCAGAAGCAAAGCTAGGCATTATTTGAGCACCTGCCAAGGCCCATTTATTTATTCTGTTCCATTTATACCCTACCTTTTTCTTCAAGGAGCTTGAGGTGAGGTACAGTGGTTCTGGTCCTCCTCATTTAATCCCCACAACAATAACCCTGTGAGAGAGGTTAGGCAGAGAGGTAGGGACTGGCCCAAGGTCACCCAGTGAGCTTCACGGCCAAGTGGGGGTTTGAACCCTGGTCTTTCAGGTCCTAGTTCAACACTAACCAGTAGACCACACTGGCTTCCCTGCAGGGATGGCGCTTCTCATCCTCTTGGCTGCATCTGCCTGCTGCCTCCAAGCACCCAAGCCATGGCTAGAGTGAGGAAAGGCAGCAGCATCTGTCTCAAGTTCTCCATCAGAGGCTGGATTGGACCCAGAGGAAGAGGGGAAGTGGCTGGCATGTTCAAGTCTTTTTCAAACATTTTACCAGAACCTCAAATTGAAGATGCACTTCAAAAAATGTGTACCGGGTTTCCTGGAAGATTTCCAACCCGGCGATGTGAAAACTGAGCAGTGCAACCTTTCGCTCTTCTCACGGCCAGAAAAAAAAGAAGAGAAGAGAAAAAAACATTCCGTGGGTATAACAGCAAACTCGCTCACAGCTGTGCCTCCCTGACCAGCTTAAACAACCAGCTTAAACAAGGCTTACGATATGAGACTTAAGGAGCTAAACTCTTAAGACGTAAGCTTAGGAGGCTGAGGGGTGACGTGATTGTGGTGCACAGATTCATGGCATGTGGAAAAGCTGTGAGACAGGAACGGAGGGAATGTTCTGGCCATCTCAAAACTCAAAGAGGGCTGGAACCAAATGGGTTAACTAACCTGTGACCCTCCAGCTCATCATAACCAACTATTGGTCATGCTGGTTGTGGCTGATGAGAGTGTACGGCATGTAGCTATCAACCCTCCCCTTTTTGGCAGGAAACTCCCTTATTTCAATGCCGTTTCTCGCTGCTATCCCGGATTGTTGATATCCCTTAGATTTCCTGGATTTCAAAGGAAGCAGCTCCTCTCCCTCCCTGCCGGCCAGGGAGCCTTCTCAGCTGCGTTGCTCGGCTGTCAATAAGGAGACTGAGATTGACTGGGGGCGGAGCTTGCATGCCTTGTGCAGCCAGACCCTCACGCCCAACCAGACAGCCAGCCTGCCTGCCATCTATGCGCTCGCTCTTTCGCTCACCCATTCGCGCGCAGCCTCTGGAGCGCAGGGTGGCGAGGCTACTTGGTGCCATTGCACCGCCCTCGTGGCATCCCTTATTTTCAAATCCGAAAGTTGACAGCTATAGTGTACGGGTGTGCATTTTTTTGGGAGGGGGGAGGGATGAAATGAAATTGACAGAGAATGAATCCCAGCGTGTTGTGGCTTCCTCTCTCGCGCTCAGGAGGACCAGCCACTGTACTGCACCATGGTCAGCTCTATGCTCGGCCTCCCTCGCCCCCTCAACGCTGAGGGGGCCTGAGCCCCTGCCAGCTGATATTGAGAGGGCCAAATACACCTCCACCCCTAGGAGTTGGCGCACCTGCTCTCCAGTTTCCTGCTTTACTTCTCGGTCCCATCACTGCCAATTTACAACTCTTCGTCTTTGTCTAAGTTCCAGCTGGTTAACTCACACAGATCCACTTTCCTTTGTTTCCGTTAATGGCTCATCACCCAGCCTATCGCCTCAACAGAGAAAGCTGGCCTGTACCTTAACACTTGCTGGATCCAAGGGTTCAAAAGGTCTATGCATACAGCCTACTTCTACCCCCTCACCTCAGACTCGGTTGTTTTGATCAAGAACATAAGAAGAGCCTGCTGGATCAGGCCCATGACCCACCTAGCTCAGCATCCACCCAGATGCCCCCAGAGCAGGTTCTGAGCACAACACCATTCTCCCCACTTTGCAGCAACTGGTATTCACAAACATTACTGCCTCCGAGCATGGAGGCAGAGCATTGCCACCATGGCTGTTAGCCAGCAACAGCCAATAGATCAAGCGGTTCATACACTTTCTACTTAAAATCAATAAATGCATCCGTTCGGAGATTCTACTGTTTGACCTCTCCAAAGTCCAGGAGGAGCAGCAGCAAAAAAAACGTGACCTATGTTTACAACGGAATAGCTCACCTTCCTTGGCACATGAGATCCTGGGCTCGTGTGCCACCTCATTCCCTTACCGCCGGGCATTGGCGCTGCCAGGTTACTTCAAAGTGCACTAGCAGGGAGGGTAGGAAGAGAGTGGGGAGTACCTCTTTGTGTCTCCCTTCCCCAGTTCATATGATGCTGTAAGAATGGGGAGAGAAGGGGGGGGGGCTTTCAATCAATGCTTCCAACTAGGGTGGAAGTAATGGCTGCTGCTGCTCCTGCCTGGGGGCTGAGAGCTGTCTCTGCTCTTAAATAACCTGCCTGGGAGCAGAGAAAGATGTTCGGCTTTCCCTTCCCCATCTTTCCCCTCGCCTTCCTTTTCTTCTGCATTGCCCTGCTTACTTTCCTCGTCCTCTATTCTAAGCCATTTTTTATTCATTTCCTACCGGATCTCAATTCTTTTCTTCCTTCACAACCCGCCCCCCACCCCCCTCCACCGCCGCATGGAAGATGGGAACTCACATGGAAGATGGAGCAAGTTTTTTTTCATAGAATCATAGAGTTGGAAGAGACCACAAGGGCCATCCAGTCCAGCCCCCTGCAAAGCAGGAAACACCATCAAAGCATTCCTGACAGGTGGCTGTCAAGCCTCTGCTTAAAGACCTCCAAAGAAGGAGACTCCACCACACTCCTTGGCAGCAAATTCCACTGTCGAACAGCTCTTACTGTCAGGAAGTTCTTCCTAATGTTTAGGTGGAATCTTCTTTCTTGTAGTTTGAATCCATTGCTCCGTGTCCGCTTCTCTGGAGCAGCAGAAAACAACCTTTCTCCCTCCTCTATATGACATCCTTTTATATTTGAACATGGCTATCATATCACCCCTGAACCTTCTCTTCTCCAGGCTAAACATACCCAGCTCCCTAAGCCATTCCTCATAAGGCATCGTTTCCAGCCCTTTGACCATTTTGGTTGCCCTCCTCTGGACACGTTCCAGCTTGTCAGTATCCTTCTTGAACTGTGGTGCCCAGAACTGGACACAGTATTCCAGGTGAGGTCTGACCAGAGCGGAATACAGTGGTACTATTATTTCCCTTGATCTAGATGCTATACTCCTATGGATGCAGCCCAGAATTGCATTGACTAGTTTTCTCCCGCTCTGGAGGGTAGGACCCGAACCAATGGTTTCAAGTTGCAAGAAAGGAGGTTCCAACTAAACATCAGGAAGAACTTTCCGAAAGTAAGAGCTGTTTGACATTGTAATGTTCTCGCAGAGCAGGAGGTGGTGGACTGTCCCTCCTTGCAGGTTTTAAAGCAGAGGTTAGATGGCCATCTGTCATGGGTGCTTTAGCTGAGATTCCTGCATTGCAGGGGGTTGGACTAGATGACTCTTGGGGTCCCTTCCAACTCAACAGTTCTGTGATTCTATGATATCCTTCCGCTCCATGAATGCATCTACTGTATTTAGATAGTGAAATGCTGGTTTCTCCCCTTTGTTACGATTAGTATTATTTATACATTATTTTCTCCATTTTTGTTAAATTTGCAAATAAAAAGGGGGGAAGGGAGAAAGAACGAGAGTAGCTCATGCTACTGCCGGTTTTGATGACGATGAATCCCATTCCCCCAAGAAACTCTTGGAGAATGCCTACCCTTGACAGAGAAATTGGGGAAAACATTTGTGGTTTTTCTTGGTCTACAAGTAGAGCGGAAGATTTTGAGAGATCACTTGTGCACAGCTTTAGCCTAAGTGTCAGGTCTTGTCACTTTCCTGAGCGGCTCTATGAATGAAGACAGATGCAAAAATTTCTAGAGAATCGGTACTTGCTTGAAAGTGCCTTGATCATAGCACCATGTTGCAGTAATGCAATCTTGTGGTCATCAGTGGACAGTAGCATCATAACATTGACCCTGCAGGCAATGGGAGATCGGCCAGCGTCACAGAAGGTGGCCCCTGCTCTGCTCCGCACCGGTTTAGTGTGGAGCACGGGAGCTGACTGAGCGGGCGGCGGGGGTCCATGGGCCAGTTAAACGACCCCCATGGGCCGCTTGTGGCCCATGGGCCTTAGGTTGCTGACCCCTGATCTACACCATACTAGACTGGCAGCAGCTGTGAGAGGGAAGGAAGGATCAGTCAAGGGAGGGAGAGGAGATTGCTCCTCCCCCCTTCTCTCTGTTGCTGTACACACTGGGCTGGGCCATAGCTGTCAACCCTCCCTTTTTTTGCGGGAAACTCCCTTATTCCAATGCCGTTTCCCGCTGCTATCCCAGATTGTTGATATCCCTTAAATTTCCCAGATTTCAAAGGAAGCAGCTCCTCTCCCTCCCTGCCGGCCAGGGAGGCTCCTCAGCTGCGTTGCTCGGCTGCCAATAAGGAGTCTGAGACCGACTGGGGGCGGAGCTTGCATGCCTTGTGCAGCCAGACCCTCACGCCCAACCAGACAGCCAGCCAGCCTGCCATCTATGCGCTTGCTCTTTCGCTCACCCGTTCGCGCGCAGCCTCTGGAGCGCAGGGTGGCGAGGCTACTTGGTGCCATTTCACCGCCCTCGCGGCATCCCTTATTTTCAAATCCGAAAGTTTGAAAAAATCCCTTATTTTCAAATCCGAAAGTTGACAGCTATGGGCTGGGCTCCTCATTAGGTGCACCAACAGCAACTCAACCACCATTTTGGGATGACCAAGCTCGAATTATGGGAAAAATACGTCCTGTTTGAAATCCAAATGGGACAGGGGAAACATTTGTCCAAAAACAGGACGATCCTGTTCTTCTAGGGACAGGTGGCAACCCTAACTGAAATGTATCTATAGCTGAACTGAACAAATATTCCCACACTCTCTCCTTGTCTTTAAATGACGCTGATTAAATAAGCATAAAAATGATTAGTCACAACTAAGGTGTCTCAAACTGCTTTGCGGCAACAAACGCAGAAATAAGGAAGTCATCAAAATCAGATACGAAAACAGCAATAAACAGAAACTTAAATACTCATCTGGAAATACCTTTAAAAGCAACCAGACCTTCCTTTGTTCCCTGTAAAGCTTTCGGTACATTAATGGGATTGTGCTGATTAATTAAAATAGTCACCATCATCCTTGACAACACGCAGGAAGATAAAAATCCTCCTGGGCTCCCCAGGCGACGTATTTCAGAGCCCATCTCATTAAGCAAAGCTCTTAGTTTGCTCCACTAGAATGATAAGCAAAAGTCTCTTCCCTTTTTGCTGCATGCGGAGGGGCTTATCTGAAGTACCTTGAGGCATTTAGTGACTCCAGCCATGTTTGCCAGCCATGCCACTGCTACCCTTTCGGAATTAATTGGAACTTCCTGAAACAAAATGTGAACTGAATCACGGCTACCCTTCGAAGTTCTCGCTCTCCAAATGTTGTAATACATCTTGCAAAAAAAGAAAGAAAGAGGGGAATTGCATAAAGATGTATGTTTTTATTTATTTGCATTTATCTCCCACCTTTTTCTCCAGGGTTTCACGGTTCAATGCCCCCTCTCCCCATTTATTTCCCACAACACCCCTGCGAGGTAGGTTAGGCTGGCAGGCAGGGAATAATTTTATTATTTATATGCCATGGATCTAGCTGCGTAGCCCCAGCCACTCTGGGCAGCTTCCAGCAAAATGTAAAAAAAGCTCCAATAAAACATAAAATGATAAAAACTTTCATATACAGCTTCAAGGCTGAGTGGGGTTGTTGTTTTTGTTTATTATGGTATGTACTTTTGTGTTTTTATATTGTAAACTGCCTTGTGTTCTTTGGATGAAGGGCAGTATAGAAATTGAATGAATGAATGAATGAATGAAATCTCTGGCCTCCCAGGTCCTCATCCAAACTCTAATCACTATGTTGCACTGTCTCTATTGCTATTAGTGAAAATAACATTACAAAAAGTGCATCCTATTAGGGGAAAATGCTTTTTAAAATGTGTGTGTTGGGCAAAATTGCACATGGAAGTGTATAAGGAGAAATTCATCCCCCTCAAGCAAGCATATGCAGAAATATAGTGAGATAAATTTAAGATTTAAAATTAGGGAAGAGGGAGAGAGGGACTGACACGAACCGATCAGTCCATTCCTCTAATTAGAAATGCGTGTTGAGAGGAAATGCTTTTTTAATAGAAAAAATAGGTGTTTAAATTCACATTACAATGCAAATGTTTGCTCTGCATTAAAATTAATAAATCACAGATTTAATTAATCCAGTGAAGAGACAGAACTGACTTATGGGTGAAAACAAGTGAAAGAGGCACGGACCAGAAATAGACTAATTTGCCTGTCCCAATTAGTGACTCCATCTGGAGATGGTAAACAAGACGAAAGTGGGGTACT
The DNA here is from genome assembly GCA_034641395.1 of Darevskia armeniaca. NCBI lineage: Eukaryota > Metazoa > Chordata > Lepidosauria > Squamata > Lacertidae > Darevskia > Darevskia armeniaca. The sequence continues at coordinate 661,808 of JAWWNF010000120.1, forward strand.
GAAATATAGGGCTAAGTTTTAATCTTACTCCTTCTGTCTCTTGGCCTTGAGAAAGGAAAAAGACTCATTTTTCCTTACCGGTGACGGGGAAAGTTACAACTTAATATAGGCTGCATCTATGCCCTACACCTAAAACACATTTGTATAATTTTAATAGTTGCATCTCCTCTCAAGAAATATCATGGGAGCTGTAGATTGCAAAGGGTCTCCTAAAAATACTCAACACCCTTAATGAACTACAGTTCCCATGTTTCTTTGGGGGAAGCCGCGGCTTTTAAAAGATGCAAACTGCATCCACAAGAGCAAAAGTAGCCAATAAAGGTCTCAAAGCAGTTACAGACCCTCCAGGTGTCCCTATTTTCCAGGGACAGTCCCAAATTAACAGTTTTTTTATTTGATCCCAGAATGGCCCACTTTTCCGCAGGATGCCCCTATTTTCACTGGAGAAATATGGGAGGCCATGGAGTTATGTGACCCTTGAGCCAAGGAGAAAAGTATCTATATAACCTTTAGAAGACATCTGAAGGCAGCCCTGTATAGAGAAGTTTTGTAAACCTTTAATGTTTCATTATGTTCTTATATATGTTGGAAGCTACCTAGAGTGGCAGGGGCAACCCAGTCAGATGGATGGGGTATAACAATAACAATAACAAACAACAACAACAACAACAACAATAATGGAACAGAACATCCTGATTTTCATCAGAGAAATGTTGGAGGGAATGCTGTTACCCAGGCTGTTTTACTTGGAAACATTAGGCTTCCCCCAAAGGATCTTGGGAAGTGCTGTTTGTTAAGGATGCTGAGAGTCATTTTGTTGCTGTTTAGTCATTTAATCATGTCCGATTCCTCGTGACCCCATGGACCAGAGCACGCCAGGCACTCAGTCTTCCACTGCCTCCCGCAGTTTGGTCAGACTCATGTTGGTCAGACTCATGTTGGACCCACATTGCTAAGATCCCCCCATCTAAACATGATTTCTATGTGTTGGGTGGGGGTGCATTTATTTCCAGGCAGGACATCAGCTGGCTCTCCTGCATCATCGCTAGGAATCCTAAATGGTTTGGGGGTTCTTTGGCAGCAGAGTTGAGGGGAAGCATCTGTGATTCTGGCTCCGACAGGGGAGCATCTCTGGGAAAAGGAACACCAGACAGGTGTCATTCTTTGCTCAACAATTCCCCTATCGTCACTCAGTGTTTAATGTAACGAGAACTGACACTTGGCTCTCCCTGCCATGTTTCTCTGAGCAAGGCACCCGAGCCAGCAGCATACCAGGACCTGGATGCAGATGGCGCTTTCTGCTGCAAAAGGGCTCAGCTTGCTCCCCTCTCCTGAGAGAGCAGAAGTTGGCGAGGCTCTTGTTTTGGGACGTGAGCAAAACATCAAGGGCTGGCCCTTAGGACACGTGCTGGGCTATAATGGGAGAAGACAGACGCCTGCAGGCTCCATGCTGCTGCAACAACAAACTTTGCCCACTTCAATGCCCACTGGCTTGGGCGGAGGCTGCGATAGATTTTCAGAGGTGCTCTCTGTCTTTCAGCAAAAGACAAACACCACTTCTGAGTTAGGACAGCTGAATCATGGCAGTTTTGGGCTGGGTGTTCATCAGTATGCGGATGATACCCAGCTCTACCTCTCTTTCAAATCAGAACCAGTGAAGGCGGGGAAGGTCCTGTGTGAGTGCCTGGAGGTGGTTGGAGGATGGATGGCGGCTAACAGATTGAGATTGAATCCTGACAAGACAGAAGTACTGTTTTTGGGGACAGGGTGCGAGCAGGTCTGGGGGACTCCCTGGTCCTGAATGGGGTAACTGTGCCCCTGAAGGACCAGGTGCACAGCCTGGGAGTCATTTTGGACTCACAGCTGTCCATGGAGGTGCAGGTTAACTCTGTGTCCAGGGCGGCTGTCTACCAGCTCCAACTGGTACGCAGGCTGAGACCCTACCTGCCCATGGACTGTCTCGCCAGAGTGGTGCATGCTCTAGTTATCTTCCGCTTGGGCTACTGCAATGCGCTCTATGTGGGGCTACCTTTGAAGGTGACTCGGAAACTGCAATTAATCCAGAATGCGGCAGCTAGACTGGTGACTGGGAGAGGTCGCTGGGACCACATAACACCAGTCCTGAGAGATCTACATTGGCTCCCAGTACGTTTCCGAGCACAATTCAAAGTGTTGGTGCTGACCTTTCAAGCCCTAAACGGCCTCGGTCCTGTATACCTGAAGGAGCGTCTCCACCCCCACCGTTCAGCCCGGACACTGAGATCCAGCGCCGAGGGCCTTCTGGCGGTTCCCTCACTGCGAGAAGCAAAGCTACAGGGAACCAGGCAGAGGGCCTTTTTGGTAGAGGCACCCGCCCTGTGGAACGCCCTCCCAGCAGAGGTCAAAGAGATAAACAACTTTCTGACATTCAGAAAATACGTGAAGGCAGCCCTGTTTAGGGAAGTTTTTAACCTGTGATATTTTAATGTATTTTAATATATGTTGGAGGCCTCCCAGAGTGGCTGGGAAGACCCAGCTAGATGGGCGGGGTACAAATAAATTATTATTATTATTATTATTATTATTATTATTATTATTATTATTATCTCTGATCTTCCCATTCCATTCTCCACAATCCCACATCTTCTGAGTTTCCTTACACGTCCTCCTGGAAATACACTTGTTTAATGCAACATGTGAACATCCCTTGCCCTTGTGGAGAGATACACCGTTCCTGTGTTTAGCTGAGATTCCTGCACTGCAGGGGGTTGGACTAGATGACCCTTGGGGTCCCTTCCAATGCCACCATTCTGTGTGAAGAACAGCCCTTTGCCACTCCCCTCCCATGCTAAAATTTTGATTGTAAGTTCCCCTGTACACTGATACCACTAGATCTATAAATATCAATAAAGCAATAATAAGCTGGTTTTCTTTTTCTTTTCTTTTTTAAAAAAATAGATTTGGAAAGCTCTTACAGCCTTTCGCTCTAACCAACATCTTGTTTAATCTCCCCCCCCCCTATCCTGTGCTCAATCTGATAACTCCAGATCGCAGAGCGTGTAAAAGCACCCGCTCATTGGAAGCCTGCTTGGAGAAGTTTAAAAGTCCCTTTCCTGCACATTTTTGTCGGTCTTAACAGGCCATTCCGCATAATTATAGTAAATAAAACGGACCCAGAGAGCTATCTTAATGCCGCGCTATTCATTAACAATTACTATGTCCTTACTCTCCACGAAGCAAACTCCGTGGGGATAGCAAAGCAATTTGTGCTTAGTAAACGGCTCGGGCGTTGTGCTCTCAGACATAACGCCGCACATCGCTAATAAGTAGGGAGATTCAAAGGGCTGTGACTAGACTATCCCCCCGCCCCAAATAATTTTCCAATCTTTTGCAGGGACGTGAAGAAACCCTGTTAAGAATAAGGTCTCTAGTGTATGCATCAGCAATGGTGTGTGTTTGGGGTGGCAGTGCAGGCAGAGCCTAGCCATCATGGCTAGTAGCCCATGAATGCTTTAAAAAGGTAAAGGTAAAGGGACCCCTGACCGTTAGGTCCAGTCGCGGACGACTCTGAGATTGCGGCGCTCATCTCGCTTTCAGGCCGAGGGAGCTGGCATTTGTCCGCAGACAGCTTCCAGGTCATGTGGCCAACATGACTAAGCTGCTTCTGGCGAACCAGAGCAGCGCACGGAAACGCCGTTTACCTTCCCGCCGGAGCGGTACCTATTTATCTACTTGCACTTTGACGTGCTTTCGAACTGCTAGGTGGGCAGGAGCAGGGACCGAGCAACAGGAGCTCACCCCGTCGCGGGGATTCGAACCGCCGATCTTCTGATCGGCAAGCCCTAGGCTCTGTGGTTTAGACCACAGCGCCACCCGCCAACGCTTTATCCTCCATGAATTTGCCTAACCCTCTTCTAAAAACATCTAGGTTGGGAGCCATTTTTGCCTCCTGGGGAAGTGAGTTCCACAGTGTAACCACACACTGTGTAGAGAGTATTCGTTTAATTTTATTTGTCCTTCAGCTTTGTGTTTTTAAGGCTTTTATTTATTTATTTTTTAAGCTGATTAGAGCTATCTTTATGTTAGGCTGTCTATAAATGGATTCAATAATAATGGACCGTGGGGAATGCTTTTATATCATTTCCTGACTCTCCTTGCTCTTGCCAAGATTGAGGGATCTGTTCTCGGCACTGTATTCGGCTGATGTGCAGATTGGGATTTAGAGCTCCATCACCTTTCACACTTCCCAAATCTTTCAACAGAGTTGAACCTAAACATGATACATTGCAAGAAAATAACTGTACATACACCCATATTCGGAGAATAGGAAAGTATTTTGAAATATTTCAAAATATGTATTTCCAAATAGCCAGGGTGGTGTAGTGACTAGAGGGTTGGAATAGGACACGGGAGACCAGGGTTCGAATCCTCACTCGGCCATGAGGCTCACTGGGTGGCCTTGGGCCAGTCACTCCCACTCAACCTAACCTACCTCACAGGGTTGTTGTGAGGATTAAATGAGGGCGGAGAAGAACCATTAGCACTACCTTGAGCTCCTTGGAAGAAGAAGAAGAAGAAGAAGAAGAAGAAGAAGAAGAAGAAGAAGAAGAAGAAGAAGAGTTTGGATTTGATATCCCGCTTTATCCCTACCCGAAGGAGTCTCAAAGCGGCTCACATTCTCCTTTCCCTTCCTCCCCCACAAGAAACACTCGGTGAGGTGAGTGGGGCTGAGAAACTTCACAGAAGTGTGACTAGCCCAAGGTCACCCAGCAGCTGCATGCGGAGGAGCGGAGATGCAAACCCGGTTCACCAGATTACGAGTCTGCCACTCTTAACCACTACACCACACTGGCTCGCACTACACCACACAGCTCCTTGGAAAAAAGGTGGGATATAAATGCAACAACCAAACAAATGTGGATTTTGAGAGAAAATGCACTTAAAAATACACACTGAGATGCGTGATTAATGCAGAAACAAATGAGAATGGATTTATGGAAGAGCACACAGCTGATAAACTGGAAATAGATCGATTCACCCATCCCCATTCATGGTTGCTCTGTTTTTTGTTGCTTAGCCTTTATCCAGGGCACTACATGGCCATCCCCGGAGAACCTAACCAAATAGGACTGACTGAGTGTTGGCTGAGTCCAGGAATCATCTGGTGTTGGGGGGGGGTTGAGAAAGAGTGAGGGAGAAAGATCATGCCAGGAAGAGAAAGAGATCCCAGCTTGTGTTGATCCTGAGAGAAATGTCATCCTTGTTGGGCGCCAGCTGTCAATAAAGTGTGGAATGTTATTCAAACAACAGACCGTACGCTTGCCCTTTATGATTATGATTTTGTGCCACAACCAAGCCGGGTTGGAGAATGCCAAGCAGAGTGGGCAACTTCAGGAAGAGGAGCGTCCCTGGAAGGAGGTTTGAACTGCAAAATAAAAGAATTTAGCAGGGGCTGGACTCTGAAATCGGGAAGTTACATTTCCCACTGACATCTTCCACAAACAGCCAAATTGGGGGGGGGGGGGTTGGGGTTGGAGAAGAGCCGTTTGGGAATTCTGAATTGAAGGATGATGTGGAAAAATTTAAAATAAAGTCTTGCCACGAATACTGAACCCCTCCTAAAGTCCCTTTGGGATGAACCCAAAGCATCCTTTAATCCTACCACCTCAACGGCCGTTTCCTAATATTTGAAATTGCTACTCCTTTCATCCATGCCTGTGTCTCTGGGATGTAATCCACTGAGAGCAGCCAAGCACAACATTCCTTGTTTTCCTAGAGAAGACATGCAGGGGAATGTTTGCTCCAGCCAGTCGAAAACTTCCTGTTTCCTCCTGGCTGGAACATCCTTCCTTTGCATGTGACTAGAGGTGGGTGTGACCTTACCTGTCCAGGTAACAAAAGGACAAAGCATGCTGCACACACTCTCTCTCTGACTTCCTCCATCGTTGGAGCAGCTTTTTAGCTAGATATGATCTGTTGGCTTTCAGCCAACAGAGGACACTGGGATTATCCCCCTATGGGATATAGATCCATGTATATACTTTGTAGCTAAGTCTGCCTTATGGGATCCACACTGTGCTCTGCCTGATGTAAGTACACTTCTTTTATATACTTTAAACAAGATTGTGCCGTGTTTATACTTTTTAGAGGGATATAAGGGAACTTACCAGGAACTTAATAGTGAAAGGCATGGGTAGGCAAACTAAGGCCCGGGGGCTGTATCTGGCCCAATCGCCTTCTAAATCCGGCCCGCGGATGGTCTAGGAATCAGCGTGTTTTTACGTGAGTAGAATGTGTGCTTTTATTTAAAATGCGTCTCTGGGTTATTTGTGGGGCATAGGAATTTGTTCATCCCCCCCCCCCAAAAAAATGTAGTCTGGCCCCACCACAAGGTCTGAGGGACAGTGGACCGGCCCCCTGCTGAAAAAGTTTGCTGACCCCTGGTGAAAGGCTTACACGAGCCTGCAACCAGCTATGTGCTATGCATTTAAAAAGGGGAATGTAAAACTCTGCTAAGTAAAGGAACTTGCTAGCGCAAGTTAGGAAGGATATTATTAAACAATATATCCTCTCCTGCATCCCCGAACATTCCCATGGTGCCCATGCCAAGGATGCACCCAGAATAAGTGGTCCATCCCTGAACATTCCCACGGTGCCCATGCCAAGGATGCACCCAGAATAAGTGGTCCATCACCCCACCTGTCCTTCTGCTAGGGTCCCACATCCGACTAAGGGTTCCTACTGCTTCTCTTCCCATTCTTCCACCCAGAGGGAACCAAGCTCCACTTCCCACCTCTTTCGGATTGCAGACTTGCTGCCAAATTGTCACGAGCAAAGGTGGCTGCTGGGGTGAAATTGCCAGAGGGAGGAAAAGTTAACAAGGCCTGAATGAAATCAATGTGGTCTGACAAGCTGACAGCCTAGTCAGCTAATTACTACTGGGTTGCATTAATCAATGCAGAGGGAAGCATAGAGTAAACCAAAAAGCAGGAGCTCTCTGCAAAAAGGTGGAAAAGGCAGTATGTGTCGACATCTGATTGGTCCTGGAAGAAAAGGGACAAGGGAGCTGGCAATTTAAGAGCACTGAGAGCAGATACGCGCTTCATGTGCAAAACACATTCAGTGCACATTTAAAGCATATGACTTACACAAAGAATCTTGAGAACCATAGTTTCCGCAGACTACAATTTCCTAGGACCCTTAACAAGTTACAGTTCCCAGGATTCTTCAGGTGGTCATGTGCTTTGAATGTGTGTTGGGTGTGTTTTAAGTGTATGATGCAGACCAGTCCTGATTGTGCAGCTATTATTATTATTATTATTATTATTATTATTATTAAGCATGGGAAACAGATGAAAGTTGTGTTGCGATTGCAATAGATCACCAGCCTGGCTGGTGATTCAAGCTGGCCAAAGAAGCACTTCAGAAAGGAAGAGGGTGGAAATCATGTATTTGACCTGTTCCCACTTATCGTGATGGGTGAGCTTATGATATAAGTCAGGGACGGGGAGTCTGTGGTCCTCCAGATGTTGTTGAACTGCATCTCCCATCACCCCTGGCCATTGGCCATGCTGCTTGGGGTTGATGGGAGATGGAGTCCAAGAGCATCTAGGCTCCCCACTCTTTGTGTAAGTAGTTAGGTTTTTAAGATCATTCTTAGACAATTCTTGGGGAAAGAGTTGGGCTGCCTCCGAGCTCATCCTCATGAGAGATGGAGAGGCCTGTAAGGATTGGGTGAAATGTCCTCTCCAGAAGAGGAGGCATCCTGGATTGCTTCAGAGCATGCTCACAACTGCCCATTGCATAGCTGTCAACTTTCGGATTTGAAAATAAGGGATTTTTCACAAACTTTCGGATTTGAAAATAAGGGATGCCGCAAGGGCGGTGCAATGGCACCAAGTAGCCTCGCCACCCTGCACTCCAGAGGCTGTGCGCGAACGGGTGAGCGAAAGAGGCAAGCTGGCTATCTGGTTGGGCATGAGGGTCTGGCTGCACAAGGCATGCAAGCTCCGCCCCCAGTCGGTCTCAGACTCCTTATTGGCAGCCGAGCAACGTAGCTGAGGAGCCTCCCTGGCCGGCAGGGAGGGAGAGGAGCTGCTTCCTTTGAAATCCGGGAAATTTAAGGGATATCAACAATCTGGGATAGCAGCGGGAAACGGCATTGGAATAAGGGAGTTTCCCGCAAAAAAAAAAGGGAGGGTTGACAGCTATGGCCCATTGCTGCTTGAGAGACTGGGAAATGTATTGTTAAATCTACTTAACAAATTGAGCTGGGGGAGATTGGGAATGCCATTTCCTAGGCTCTGCAGCAGTAATAGATACTTCTGGGTAGGGAAGGAGGTAGCATTAGAGTCTGTCTGCAATTTAATGAGAAACTGCCTAATTGGCCCCACACCTGATATCATACAGTATGATTACACCTTATGTGCATTTAGCTTGTGCAGTTACAACCTTGCAAGGTTGAAGGCTGGCTGGCTGAAGCCACACAAATTAAACGCACACAAAGTTTTCCTGGTGTGAAAAGAGCTTTTAAGATCTCTGCCTTGCTTAATAGGCATAGCCCAGCTCTGAGATGGTAGGGAAGCTCATGCCATGATAAATTTTATTTAGACTTTTTGGTGCCACAAGACTATTTTCAAATAGTAAAAATCCAGATAGAAAAGTTGTTGAGTTTTTTTTCTGGCAAAGTTGTTAAGCTTTATTTTTATTTTATTTTATTTTTGGCAAATTCACAACTCACAAAAAATGGAAGTTTTGGAGCTACTTTCAAGGGAAATTGCCAGAAACAACACTGCCGACATGGATTGCCATACACCCAGATATCCCATACATTTTTTTGCAGTTTCCATCCAGACACTGCTTCTGACTGCACTATTCTGGATATGTCCAGAATCTTTGGCTACTTTTGCTGCAGCAAAGCGATTCCTCTGGAAAACAGAAAGCTGTCTTATACCAGTTCAGGTCTTTGGTCAACTGACTGGCCAATCTGGAGTAGAGGCATTGGAGAGAAGCCTCTGAAACAGTTCTCTGGCTATCTTTTAACCATGCCTTTTAGATACCTGTGCTCAGCTTCTCTGCACAGATCCCAGAACACCTGGCAACAGAGAAATGTCAGCTTGCAATAGTGGTGACAGCTAAGGGGTGCAAAATCAGGATGCTTCCCAACTGCATACATCTGTGCCTACCATGCAATCCACGAGTTTCACCTGGATTATTTTGCTAGGTCAGTGCATTTAAAGCTGCAGCCATAGGGACCTATTTGTCAATTTCAGTTTCTTGAATTGTTTGCATTCCTCCAGTCCTAAATTTAGTTCTTCACATTTCCGCAACAATTTGCGAATTGTTTATTTTTAAATCCTCAGGGAAAATTGTAAGCTTTCTAGTGCAAATTTCTCCTAATAAATACATTCTCACGCATTTTTGGCAAATATATACATTTTTCCTTAAAATAATGCATTTTTTATGTTTTTATTTTGTGTGTGTGTGTGTGTGTGTGTGTGTGTGTGTGTTTTGGAATCATCATCATGCATTTTTAATACACACTTCCCCCTAGCATACACATTTTTGGAAGACACTGTTTAGCTGAAGAACTGTGCTGCAAAATCCGAAAGCATGCCGATTTTGAAGGAATATACTGTACTGGCAGTAAACCTTGCAGATGTCCCTTGGAGTTGTGCTTATTCGGCACAACTGCACTTAGAAAATGAATGTTGGGTTGCAGTAATATTTAGAGACTCTGCAAGGTTAGGTTTTTGAAGTCGCCGTTGTAGTTCTGTTGTCTGCGGTTATCCAAAACCCACATCCTATTTGATTTAGTTTCCATCAGGAGCTAGATCTGGAAACTGTTGTGCTAGCCAGTCAAGGGGTGAAGAATGGAAATGTCTATCTCACTGATTTGTGTCTCAATGAAAGACAAGGATGGTGCCTTGCATCTGGGTGTCCATCCAATTTTGGGCAGGAAATTATCTGAGACATTCTGTAGAGCAACCTTTGCCAATCAAGTACTAGGGTTGGGAGTGATGCGAGTTGTAGCCAAAGATACCTGGAGGATACCAGGTTAGTGAAGGCTGCTGCAGAGTTTCTGCGGGTACCAAATATTCTGAGCAATGAATCTGGAAAATCCCTGGATTCTACTAGAGGGTTTTGCACAGTGGTATCTACAACAATTGCATTGCGCAGCCTGGGAGTCATTTTGGACTCACAGCTGTCCATGGAAGCACAGGTTAATTCTGTGTCCAGGACGGCTGTCTACCAGCTCCATCTGGTATGCAGGCTGAGACCCTACCAGTGGCGTAGCGTGGGTTGTCAGCACCCGGGGCAAGACAAGTAATTTGCGCCCCCTAACCCGTGGATTTTAGCACTCGAGTCTCTTCCACTAGATTAGTTAAAGAAACCCTTACCCCCTAAGCACATGTATTGTTTGTTATGAAAATACTGATGTATTTAGATGCAACTAACTTGTATTTAGATGCATTTTACTTTAATTACATCAGTATTTTCATAACAAACAATACATGTGCTTAGGGGGTAAGGGTTTCTTTAACTAATCTAGTGGAAGAGACTCGAGTGCTAAAATCCACGGGTTAGGGGGCGCAAAGTTAGAAGCTACTGAAGGTAATGGGGCCCTTTATATGCCCAGCTGCACTTTGTCAACAACAAATTGTCACTCTGTAAACCTTGCAGAGTCTCTAAATATTACTGCAACCCAACATTCATTTTCTAAGTGCAGTTGTGCCGAATAAGCACAACTCCAAGGGACATCTGCAAGGTTTACTGCCAGTACAGTATATTCCTTCAAAATCGGCATGCTTTCGGATTTTGCAGCACAGTTCTTCAGCTAAACAGTGTCTTCCAAAAATGTGTATGCTAGGGGGAAGTGTGTATTAAAAATGCATGATGATGCTTCCGGTTAGCGATGCCGGAGGAGAAGGTCGGGGGGACATGTCGCTCCTGACATTCCCCCATCCGACTGGGAAAAAGGGACATCGCGCCAGCGCCGCGATCCCTAAAACCCCCGGGAAGGGCGTCCCGGGGTCCACAGGACCTGCATAGGCTCGGACGCCAGACCTGCTCCTCGGGAGACCGCAGCAAGGGCTCCCGAGTGTGAGCGGGCGGCGGAGCCACAGGGTCCGCTAACTCCCCGTCGGGCGAAGCTGCGAGACCGACTCCTCGGAGCACGCTGATTTCTCCAAGACCTGCAATTGGAATCGTGAGTAAAATGCAGCAAAAAGGGAATTTGGACTAAACTTGGACTGGATTGGAATGAAAACACGGAGGTCCGTTCCTTTCCATTGATACAGTGAAACAGGGAATAGCTACAGTTACACTGAAAAGGATTGAATTGACTCTTTTGTTATGCGGCTTTAAATTAACCCTTGAGCCTCCCCTGGTCCTGGGGGAAGCAGAAGGAACTGTGATAGAACTGTGGATTATTCTAAGTTGAAAAGCTGTGAATTTCATAAGAGGAAAAGTTGGGAAAAGTTTTTTAGAAGTTTTTAAAAATATAAGAACTGTGATCAAAGAAAATGGCGAAGAAACCGGATATTACTTGGCAAATTGTGCTGGAGAAGATGCAGGAATACATTGCGGAACTGAGAGAGAGGAATGCTATGGGAAAGTCTGTGGACGAGATAAGGCAAAACCCAAACACCGTGCCGGCTGGAACAGATGTACAAAAAATCAAGGAACTAACAGGATCCGTCAAGGCTAGACAACGTAAGACTATATTGGCAAACATCAGCTGCAGGAAGAGACTTTACAACCGAAAGAGAAAATGTGCTGTCACTTTAAGAAGTAAGAGAAGAATCATAAGAACCACAAGGAAAAACAGCACTCAGACACTGACCGACAAGCAGAGGAAGGGAAGCCGAGACGAACTGAGAATGAATTGGGAAGGCTGGTTACGGTTTTTGGAAAAAGCCTTGCTGGAGGATACAATGCAGGACTCCCTCTGGCTCTGGGTTTCACAACCAGCAGGTATAGGATAAGAACTGTTAAAGTTACGGCCTGATTTGTGGACTTATGGTTTTAGATCTATGGACACGCCAGGGATTCTAAAAAATTATGACAAGTATGATAATGTAATTAATATTGCAAATAATAGTTGCGCACCCGGGGACCGGGGGAGGCAAGAGGGATGTAGATGAAGAAACATAAGTGATTTAATGGATTTAAGAAATGACAAGTTGGAAGATTGAAGTTTGATATTAGGAAAATAATTACTGGATTATGAACTTAGGAACCTGTTAAAAAAAAAATGGATATATGTAATTAGTTGGAAAACAATGGAGTGGACGAGAGGAAGCATGACAATGATTGTAACAAAAGTGAGCTGGCCTGAAACGGGGCCAGACAAATATTGTAAAACCAATAAAAATTATTTGAAAAAAAAAAAAGAGATAGACATTTCCATTCTTCACCCCTTGACTGGCTAGCACAACAGTTTCCAGATCTAGCTCCTGATGGAAACTAAATCAAATAGGATGTGGGTTTTGGATAACCGCAGACAACAGAACTACAACGGCGACTTCAAAAACCTAACCTTGCAGAGTCTCTAAATATTACTGCAACCCAACATTCATTTTCTAAGTGCAGTTGTGCCGAATAAGCACAACTCCAAGGGACATCTGCAAGGTTTACTGCCAGTACAGTATATTCCTTCAAAATCGGCATGCTTTCGGATTTTGCAGCACAGTTCTTCAGCTAAACAGTGTCTTCCAAAAATGTGTATGCTAGGGGGAAGTGTGTATTAAAAATGCATGATGATGATTCCAAAACACACACACACACACACACACACACACACACAAAATAAAAACATAAAAAATGCATTATTTTAAGGAAAAATGTATATATTTGCCAAAAATGCGTGAGAATGTATTTATTAGGAGAAATTTGCACTAGAAAGCTTACAATTTTCCCTGAGGATTTAAAAATAAACAATTCGCAAATTGTTGCGGAAATGTGAAGAACTAAATTTAGGACTGGAGGAATGCAAACAATTCAAGAAACTGAAATTGACAAATAGGTCCCTATGGCTGCAGCTTTAAATGCACTGACCTAGCAAAATAATCCAGGTGAAACTCGTGGATTGCATGGTAGGCACAGATGTATGCAGTTGGGAAGCATCCTGATTTTGCACCCCTTAGCTGTCACCACTATTGCAAGCTGACATTTCTCTGTTGCCAGGTGTTCTGGGATCTGTGCAGAGAAGCTGAGCACAGGTATCTAAAAGGCATGGTTAAAAGATAGCCAGAGAACTGTTTCAGAGGCTTCTCTCCAATGCCTCTACTCCAGATTGGCCAGTCAGTTGACCAAAGACCTGAACTGGTATAAGACAGCTTTCTGTTTTCCAGAGGAATCGCTTTGCTGCAGCAAAAGTAGCCAAAGATTCTGGACATATCCAGAATAGTGCAGTCAGAAGCAGTGTCTGGATGGAAACTGCAAAAAAATGTATGGGATATCTGGGTGTATGGCAATCCATGTCGGCAGTGTTGTTTCTGGCAATTTCCCTTGAAAGTAGCTCCAAAACTTCCATTTTTTGTGAGTTGTGAATTTGCCAAAAATAAAATAAAATAAAAATAAAGCTTAACAACTTTGCCAGAAAAAAAACTCAACAACTTTTCTATCTGGATTTTCACTATTTGAAAATAGTCTTGTGGCACCAAAAAGTCTAAATAAAATTTATCATGGCATGAGCTTCCCTACCATCTCAGAGCTGGGCTATGCCTATTAAGCAAGGCAGAGATCTTAAAAGCTCTTTTCACACCAGGAAAACTTTGTGTGCGTTTAATTTGTGTGGCTTCAGCCAGCCAGCCTTCAACCTTGCAAGGTTGTAACTGCACAAGCTAAATGCACATAAGGTGTAATCATACTGTATGATATCAGGTGTGGGGCCAATTAGGCAGTTTCTCATTAAATTGCAGACAGACTCTAATGCTACCTCCTTCCCTACCCAGAAGTATCTATTACTGCTGCAGAGCCTAGGAAATGGCATTCCCAATCTCCCCCAGCTCAATTTGTTAAGTAGATTTAACAATACATTTCCCAGTCTCTCAAGCAGCAATGGGCCATAGCTGTCAACCCTCCCTTTTTTTTTTTGCGGGAAACTCCCTTATTCCAATGCCGTTTCCCGCTGCTATCCCAGATTGTTGATATCCCTTAAATTTCCCGGATTTCAAAGGAAGCAGCTCCTCTCCCTCCCTGCCGGCCAGGGAGGCTCCTCAGCTACGTTGCTCGGCTGCCAATAAGGAGTCTGAGACCGACTGGGGGCGGAGCTTGCATGCCTTGTGCAGCCAGACCCTCATGCCCAACCAGATAGCCAGCTTGCCTCTTTCGCTCACCCGTTCGCGCACAGCCTCTGGAGTGCAGGGTGGCGAGGCTACTTGGTGCCATTGCACCGCCCTTGCGGCATCCCTTATTTTCAAATCCGAAAGTTTGTGAAAAATCCCTTATTTTCAAATCCGAAAGTTGACAGCTATGCAATGGGCAGTTGTGAGCATGCTCTGAAGCAATCCAGGATGCCTCCTCTTCTGGAGAGGACATTTCACCCAATCCTTACAGGCCTCTCCATCTCTCATGAGGATGAGCTCGGAGGCAGCCCAACTCTTTCCCCAAGAATTGTCTAAGAATGATCTTAAAAACCTAACTACTTACACAAAGAGTGGGGAGCCTAGATGCTCTTGGACTCCATCTCCCATCAACCCCAAGCAGCATGGCCAATGGCCAGGGGTGATGGGAGATGCAGTTCAACAACATCTGGAGGACCACAGACTCCCCGTCCCTGACTTATATCATAAGCTCACCCATCACGATAAGTGGGAACAGGTCAAATACATGATTTCCACCCTCTTCCTTTCTGAAGTGCTTCTTTGGCCAGCTTGAATCACCAGCCAGGCTGGTGATCTATTGCAATCGCAACACAACTTTCATCTGTTTCCCATGCTTAATAATAATAATAATAATAATAATAATAATAGCTGCACAATCAGGACTGGTCTGCATCATACACTTAAAACACACCCAACACACATTCAAAGCACATTCAAATTTTAGCACTCGAGTCTCTTCCACTAGATTAGTTAAAGAAACCCTTACCCCCTAAGCACATGTATTGTTTGTTATGAAAATACTGATGTAATTAAAGTAAAATGCATCTAAATACAAGTTAGTTGCATCTAAATACATCAGTATTTTCATAACAAACAATACATGTGCTTAGGGGGTAAGGGTTTCTTTAACTAATCTAGTGGAAGAGACTCGAGTGCTAAAATCCACGGGTTAGGGGGCGCAAATTACTTGTCTTGCCCCGGGTGCTGACAACCCACGCTACGCCACTGAGTCTGGCTGCCCTGTTCTGTGGAACAGCATTCGAGATATTACATGTGCCCACTTCCTGGGAACAGTTGAAGACATTTTTTGTTCCAACAAGCCTTCTTCTCTGGATGACTAGGTCTCTATCGTGGGTGTCTACTTGGCATTCTGGTTTTTTTTTTTAATTTGCTGCTATTTTCTGTATTGTTTTAAAATGCTTTGCTTTTTTTTTGGGCTGTCTCTTATTGCATTTTCCACACATCACCTTGGGATGTGTGTGGTAGGCGATTATTAAATAAAAAAATGAAAGTGCTGTAACTAAAAAGGGTATGAAAGCAGATGGAGACAAGGGAGCTAGGCGGGATGAAGGAACTGCACTGTTTTATTGCAATACTGTAAAAACCCTGATAAACTATAGATAACCAAAAAAAAGAGGAGAGCAGTTTCAGCATCCTAAGAGCAGATAGCTAGTACAGAGGACTCCCGACAGTGCCATGAGTGTTGAAATCAATATAGCAAGTCCCTGCTCGGAGCAATGGGTCTTGATGAGATGGAACCGCTCTTAGAGGCAATCGTACATATTTACATACATTTTATATCGTTTGTGCGGCAACGCTCTAAGAGGAATGCACCATTGCACTAGAAAGACTCATTGCAGTGGCTCCCACTAGCACAACTATTTAGCTGAATGTATCCCCCAAAGTTTTGTTCGGCTCTGGAATATGGGTAGCTGCCCTATAGGGTGTCAGATCATTGGCCCATCTGGCTCAGCATTGCCTACACTGACTGGCAGCAGTCCTCCAGGGTTTCAGGCAGAGAATTTTTCCTAGCCCTACCTACAGACGCCACCGGGGATTGAACCTGGGACTTTCTGCATGCAAAGCAGATGTCCTTCCCCAGAGCTATGGCTTTTGTCAAGCAGTTTTCAAGCGCTGTCTACTCTGGCTGCCGGTGACTCTCCAGGGTCCCAGGCAGAGGTTTTTTTTCCCTTGTCCCCTGGTACCTGACCCTCTTCACTAGAAAGACGTAGGATTGATCTAAGGTCCTTCTGCATCCCAAGCATATGCTCTCCCACTGAGTTATGGTCCCACCCTTAAAGGGACAGCTTTCTTCTCCTTGATCATATGGACTTCTTCAGGACTCAAGGCAAGGATCTTGACACTAGAGAATCAAGTCTGAAAATGCAGGTTTGGGGTGTATGGTCCAACCCTAGGCTCAGCTTCCCAGTGCATTGCAATATGATGAGTTGTAGCATTTCGCTGGTGCAGCCAGTAATTCTGCTCTGGTGCAATGGTTCAAGCTATGGAAATTTCAGGAGCACAAATGCGGAGAAGTTATCCAGGCTCACTGCATAAGTAGTTTGGAGCCCATAAAGGGTGTGGGGGGCAGAACAGTACAGGGGTTCCATCACTAACCCTATTTGCCTCGAAAGGATCAAGGGCACCCCTTAAAAAGGAAAATGCAACTGCAAACCACGGATACAATATGCTTACTATCAAGCCCAAAGAACAAATGCATGAGGACTAGAATACTGACTGCCTTGCTCTCATGCTCGCCCAGAGTTATTAGTTCCATTAAATTAGCTCCCTCGTTCCTAACAGCAAATTAACTTGCATCGTTTTTAATAATGGAGCTCACTTTGTGAATATTAAAGTGTCTTTATTGCTGTTCTGTTGCTGCAAAACTGGCCGACAAAAAGATTTGACCATTATTTGACTCCCCAAATAAAATAAAAATAAAACCCCCATTTTTAAAAAAAATGGTTTGATAGCCAAACTCATCAAGGAAGGAACACACATACTTGTCCGAAATAGGCAGAAATCACTCGCTTCTTGACATGGAACCTATCGGCCAATCTCCTCAAAATGCCACAAGCAATAGAGATCCACAAGCAATGCTACCTCTCCAATGAACGTATGCATTATTAAAATATTTCTATACCGTCTCCCATATCAACCCTCTGGTAGTTGACAGCCATAAAAGGCAACCCAAGAACCAAATTTAAAACAGATGGCAATAAGTGCAAATTGAAACCAATCCATAAAAAGACGCAGTATCAGGAATACCCAACAGTCTGGGTTGGTGTGTGATGTATTTTCAGGATTCACTGAAAACTCAACAAGGTAGGTGCCTGCCTTATTTCCAGGGCGAGATGGTTCCCTAAACTGGACGCCACAACAGAGAAGGGTCTCGCCCCTGGGCTGGGCTTCCACAGCCTGCAGCACGATCAATAGGGACTTATTTTGCGACCTTAAGAACTGGTTGAAGGCATTTCTTCATATAACCAGGTCCCAAGCTATTTAGGGCTTTTAAAATCAACAACCAAGACCTTGAACTTGGTCTGGAAGCTCATGGTCAGCTGGTGCTGCTCTTTCAGCGAAGGTGTTAGATGTCAAGGGAGGCTGCCCCGTTTAGGAACTTAAATGCTTTTTTGCACAAGCTTTGAGACCAACTGTAAGGGCAGCCCCACAGAGAGTCCATTTACAGTAGCCAAGTTTTGAGCTTCCCAGCACAGGGATCAATCAGATGCATAGCTGTCAACCCTCCCTTTTTTTGCAGGAAACTCCCTTATTTCAATGCCGTTTCCCGCTGCTATCCCGGATTGTTGATATCCCTTAAATTTCCCAGATTTCAAAGGAAGCAGCTCCTCTCCCTCCCTGCCAGCCAGGGAGGCTCCTCAGCTGTGTTGCTCGGTTGCCAATAAGGAGTCTGAGACCGACTGGGGGCGGAGCTTGCATGCCTTGTGCAGCCAGACCCTCACGCCCAACCAGACAGACAGCCTGCCTGCCGTCTATGCGCTCGCTCTTTCGCTCACCCGTTCGCACGCAGCCTCTGAAGCGCTGGGTGGCGAGGCTACTTGGTGCCATTTCACCGCCCTCGCGGCATCCCTTATTTTCAAATCCGAAAGTTTGAAAAAAATCCCTTCTTTTCAAATCTGAAAGTTGACAGCTATGATCAGATGTCTGTGGGAAACCCACAACCAGGATTCAAACACAATAGTCCTCTCTTTTCCCGTGGCTTCGAGCAACTGGTACTGAGAAGCATTGCTGCCTTTGATCATGGAAGCAGAGCCTAGCCATCATGGCTAGTAGCCATTGAGAGTCCTCTCCTCCTCCATGAATCTGTCTAATCCTCTTTTAAAGCCATCCAAGTTGGTGGCCATCGCTGCCTCCACTGCTGGTACAAGGAACACACCCAGACTATATATACCTGTTACTTCAGGGAGAGCACATCAGGCAGAATACCCGATCCCAGGAACAAAGCACCCACAGATCCTCCAACCAGTTGAAATTCAGCTTCAACTTTTTGATCCTCAGAAATCACACTACTGTGTCCAAGCACCACATTGGCACTTGAATGCCCACATCTGATTCAGGTGTCGCAGAGACATGGAGCAGGGGTTCCCAAAGCATATGAATAACACCACAATTTACAGGTAGATAGCCGTGTTGGTCTGTCATAGTCAAAACAAAATAAAAAAAATTCCTTCCAGTAGCACCTTAGAGACCAACTAAGTTTGTTCTTGGTATGAGCTTTCGTGTGCATGCACACTTCTTCAGATACACTGAAACAGAAGTCACCAGACCCTGATATATAGTGAGAGGGTGGGGAGGGGTATTACTCAGAAGGGTGATTGGCTGATAGGTGTGGTAAACCTGTTGATGACTGTTAACGACTGCAATTGGTCTTACAGGAAAAAGCAAGGGGTGAGATGGCTAAAAATAGCTTTATCATGTATAATGAGATACGAATCCGATGTCTCTATTCAGACCAGGTCTCTCCATGGTTTTAAGTTTGGTAATACCCTGTTTCCCCTTTTTTAATACGTAGTCATAAAGTAAGCCATGGCAGAGTTTTTTTTTACCTTTGTGAGAAGTAAGACGTACCCCAAAAGTAAGCAGTGGTGCCGCCATTGTTCCCGTCGCCTCTTGCAGAGTTCTGCCCCGCCTGCTTGGCGCACAGGGAGAGGCGCTGGGGGGGGGAAGACGCCTCTTCCTGCCCCGCCTGTTCCCCGTGCGCAGGGAGCCAGTGAACCAGCGAGAGGCGTGGGGGGGGGGACACACCTCTTGCGGAGTTCTGCCCTGCCTGCTCAGCGCGCAGGGGGAGGCTGTACCGTACCATACTGACGTAATAAAAATAAGACATCCCCCGAATATAAGCCACCCTGTGTTTTTTTGAGGGGAAAAAATTATAAGACGGTGTCTTAAAAAGGGGGAAAGACGGTACATTGCAATTCAGCCCATCTGAGTAATACCCCTCCCCACCCTCTCACTATATATAAGGGTCTCGTGACTTCTGTTTCAGTGTATCTGAAGAAGTGTGCATGCACACGAAAGCTCATACCAAGAACAAACTTAGTTGGTCTCTAAGGTGCTACTGGAAGGAATTTTTTTATTTTATTTTGACCACAATCTACATCTCCTAATGGTCACACCCAATGGCTACATATGCAGTGCTGGAGACAGAATGGAACTCTGAGGCATCCCCCAACTCAACAGCCAGGGTGTCGAGCTACACCAATCCAACGCTCCCCCTTGAACTGACCCTGCATTTAGGATCAGAACCACAGAACTACCGTGGCTCCCAGTTCCAAGCCACAGAGACTGTCTGTCAAGGTGCCCTGATTGAGGGCACCAAAAGCTGCTAAGAGATCAAGCAAGAGCAACAGGGTCACACTCACAGAATCACATAATTGTAGATTTGGAGCAGTCCCCAAGGGTCACCAAGTCCAACCCCCTCTAATGCAGGAATCACGACTAAAGCACCCCTGGCATGTGGCTATCTTCCCAAGAAAGCGCATCTATGTATGTACACATGCGATGGACATGGCTGCCAACAAAACTTGCGCATACTTCCTGTTCACATGCTACGTTTGCAAGTTTGAACTTCAAATAACTGTTTTGGGAGAATACCTATAAAATACGTAATGTGTGAATCAATCCCGCACTTGCATTAGAGAAAGATACCCTTCTCCAGGGACTTCTCAGTGTGATTCCTAATGGGATGCTGTTTTTGGTCAAGAGACTCTCTCTATATGCCCACCTTTGAGATGTGCTTAGTTGTTTTGGATAAAGAGGGTAAGTGAAGCGGATGAGCAAAGGGAGAACAGTTGGTAAGGACCTGGGAGAATTTGTGAGGTCCTGTGCTGAACTAAAACTTATGAAATGGGAATAGATGCGGTTCTAAGATGTACTGAAAGAGGAGTTCTAGGCTGCATTCAGATATAAGAATAAACTATGGAAACAAGTTACAGTGAGCCTTAGCTCATGTGTTCTTCGTACTTTCTCCTTCTTAAACCTAGCCACAAGGAGATAAGAAGCTTTCACTTCCAATACGGTTTGACCACAGTTTAGTGTTACATCCCAACCCTGAAGTTTAGTTCAACTATGGTTTGTTTTCTCTTATTCAAATCAATACAACAAGAATATTAGAAGTACTGAAAAGCAGCCCGGTATAGCCAGAAGATACATCATATTAAGTACTTAAGAGCATCAGGAAAACCAAATTTCACTGTGGAGAGGAAGTTCTAGGTGGCTCAATTTAGATAAAATCTCACCAGACAGCACAAAACTTTTCAAGGTCCTCCAAACCTTTGGCAACATCCAATTTATGAGTTTTTTGTTTCTTTTTTACTGACTGGCCACAGTTTAGGGTTACATTCAGACCCTGAACTTTGGTTTGCCGATGCAAGCCAGTTTCATAAACCCAAACTGGACGTTCGCTTGTTTTAGCAGACCACAGTTGAGACCAACTAGGGTTTGTAGTTAATCAAAAAGCGGAAGTTTTCAATATTCTCACGGTGGAGGGAGAGGGAGCATGCAAAACCCTGATGCATTACGTCCAAACACAGCCACAACGGAAGAGGGGGCAAAGGAAATGAAAGAGGATAGGAAGCATGCATCTTAAACTGTCCGTATAGGACAGAGAATCTGGGTCCAATTGTATAAACCTCCAACCTGCTCTTACAATTGCTATCTACCCATTCAAGCAGAGAGAAAAAATAGAGAGCAGCAGTTAAGGTGAGGGAGAGCATTTTCACTTTTCTCACCTGGCCACAGAGCAAAAACTGGGGGGGAAAGTGACTCGGTCACCATTGTTTCCTGCACAGACACACCACGAAAAATGCTGCTGTCCTCAAAACTTAAATTCCTAGAGCACCTAATCCCACAATGCAAGGCCCGGATTTTCGGGAAGGGGTTAGGCTTTGGGCCTGCCATGGACTCAGACACAGGCACAGACAACACTGTATCTTTAAAGCCACTTCAGTGCAGATGTTTCCATGGCAACTAGTGGACCAAATACATTAGTGTTTCTAATAATAAACCAAACCTTCATCTCGGGAAACCTGCCTTCCCCAGTGCCCCCACTCCTCCCCTTGCCCCCATCTCTCCTCACTACCTTTTAGATTACCCCCTCCCTCCCTCTCCCGGGATGAGCTGCTCTTCACAAAGTGAGGGAGGAGGAAGGAGAGAACGGCCCAACGGGGCCTCGCAAGACCTGAGGCTCAAGATGATGGGCACCGAGAGCATCGTGTGATTGGTCCTAGATGGGAGCAGTTCACCTAGGGACCCGGAACAGGGTGAAAGTCAACTGAAACACTGCAAAAAAGGGGTGTGGACATGAGAGAAAACAAATCGAATAAAGTCTTCTTTGCTTGCTTTCCTGTTTTACAAAGTCCAAGCAAAACTCATAAATGCCAATACTTCATGTCCTCCTCCATGACAGCCTAGTTTTGATAACAAAGAAGCCACCGTCTACCTTTTCCCTAAGAACCCTCTTTACTTGTGCAAGCGCATGCGAGGCAAATCCTTTGGCAAGTGCCAATGCACCCTTTTGACCCCATTTTGAGGCGCTGCTAAGAAGGCATCAAAGTAACTGGAGACAAAGCTTCCTTGACGCTCCGAAATCACAAAAGAATGTCCCCGAGAGGGGTCCCGGAGGGTTTGAGGAGCCGGGGGAAGAGCAAAAGATGCCAATAAGATTCCTGAAAAGGATCAACCAACAATGCCATATGAATCCATAGTCGAAGGCCTGAGATTCAGATGCATCCAAAGTCAACAGATCTCCTCACCCCCCGTTCACTCACTCACTCGCTCACCAAACCTCTCCCATCTCCCTCTAATAGTCCAGGCAACCGGCTGAAAACTGCAGGTGACATAAGTGGGGAAGGGGGTCAGCTAGGGGTACCCAGTAACCAGCATTGATGGAGGCGGGGGGGGGGG
Source organism: Darevskia armeniaca (assembly GCA_034641395.1). Classification (NCBI taxonomy): domain Eukaryota; kingdom Metazoa; phylum Chordata; class Lepidosauria; order Squamata; family Lacertidae; genus Darevskia; species Darevskia armeniaca. The sequence goes on from JAWWNF010000120.1 coordinate 684,322, forward strand.
AAGAGAAGGATGTTTCCAGGCAGCGAAAGACAATGGTGACATTTCAATGCTACAATGATCTTGAACTGGATGTTTTATTGTTGTTATTTAGGTCATAGATTCTCAAAGACACATGTCATCAGTCGCCTTCTGACAATGGTGGTACTTATTGAATGCACACACACACACACACACACACACACACACACACACACAAATACTCAGGCAATATCCTTGCCATGCACACCCAGACAGAGACTCACATGCGAGTGCGCACACCCAGCCTTGCACAGCACTGCTTGTCACACTGAAATGTCATCCGCTGGACCATTTCCTTTGCCTCTCTCTCTCTCTCTCTCTCTCTCTCTCTCTCTCTCTCTCTCTCTCTCTCTCCCCGCCTCCTTCTCGGCACATACACACATACACACACACACATGCCAAGATTCAATTCCTTTGGATGCCGCACAGCCGGTGAGGCACACTTACCATTTCGGCACTCAGCTGGGCTAAGATGGCGAAGGTGGAGATTCTGTCACACAGGCATTTAGTTCGGAAAGGATCGACCGGGACTGTTCGGCAGCCACGCCAGGACCAGGCGCCAAGCTGAGACGAAGAGGAGGAGGAGGAGGAGGAGGAGGAGGAGGGTCTGTGAAGGGAGGGGGAGGGGAGCCCAGTGCAGAGGGAGAGAGCAAGAGAGAGACAGAGAGGGAGGGAGGGAAAGACATGCACACACACAGAGGGAGAGAGAGGGAGAGACAGGAGGGAGAAAAAGAAAAACAGGCATCACTAACAAATTGCCAGAGGGAGAGAGAGAGAGGAAGGGGGAAAAAAAAAAACAGGACAGCAGCGGCAGCTAACCCCCTTGCCCACTGTACACGTGGCCCTCTCTCTCCCCCCACCTCATATGACACCCCTCCAGTGACACATACCCAGTGCCTTCCCACACACCTGGAGCATCACTCCTGGCAGGCTTCATCAGTGCACCCACATGTGCCACACTCGCCCCCTGCTGAGGCATGGCTTGTGATCCCCCCCCTCCTTTGAAAGATGCACTCCCCCACTCCCAAATAGCCTTTGATCCATAATGCTCTCCCTATACAGCTTGCTGTGGCTGAACTTGTCCCAACGGGCTCAGGACTTCCTCTTCTTTGTGATGACTGCCCCATCGCTCACACGGAGTGGGCGTCACAGCAGAGGACGAAGCTCAGGAGATGAACCACAATCTCCCTACTATGCTACAGGCTCATCGGTGATACGCGTGGACATTTCATGTGCCCGTAGCATCACCCCCTGACACACTCAATTTTCACTTTATTTCCCCCAAAGGGGTGGCTTGCTTCCTTACCAAACTCTGTCCGGCTGAAGACCTTCACTGGCGTGCATACACCTCCCTTCCCGCTGACCAGGACACCTCTCACATTCTGCACCACCAGCAACAACAGCACCATGCTGAACTTTCACGAAGACTTTGGGTGTCAAAACAACCTGAAACTCAGCGCCAAGCAGACGGCTGCTCTCTCTCCCACTACCCCAAGCCGGCACGTGCCGGCACACGCACGGCCTTCCCATGCTCACACACCCTCAGCCACAGCTGTCCACACACCCACAGCTATTCTGCATCGAAAAGATGCTGCAGGGAGGGAAAAAATGCAAGGTGTGCAGTGGGAAAATGGACTTTGCTGCTCAGTGCACTCCTTTGCAGACAATCCTGCTTTTCTGCCAAGCAGGAGTTGTGCTCTTCTTGAAAATACCTGTTGGAATTATTCGCACATTGCATTTGTGGATGTGCATTTCAAATCCACCAGGCCCACATGCACAGCATGCATTTGAAGTTTTGGACTGTCATGGTGTGTCCCCAACCAAAGACTCCTGTGAGCTGTAGTTTCTTAAAAGGCGCTGATAATTTTTAGGAGGTCCCTATTCCCCTCAAAGAGCTACAATTCCCAGAGCGGCTTAATGGTCAATTCCACTTCACGGGGAACTCTGTGAATTGTAGCTCTGTGAAGGGGACAGAGCATCTCTTCACAACTCTTGCCACCTTAACAAACGGCAGCTCCCAGAATTCTTTGGGGGATGCCAGGACTCTTCACAGTGCCTTAAATGGAGGGCGTGAATGTGGTTTAAGAGCATACCTAATAATTGGACTGTGTGACATGGCCTTCACCCATAAATAACCCTAACCCTTCCCTGAGGGGTTAATTTCTTGGTAGGGAAGGGAAGGGGGTTCTAACATGTGAGCCCATCCTGAATCTCAAGAAACGTACACCAAAGAATAACTCCTTTACATGGGACTCTTAACTTCATCACCATCATGCATAGCTTGCCATGCAGAAAGTTCCAGTTAGAAGAGTTTGGATTTGATATCCCGCTTTATCACTACCCGAAGGAGTCTCCAAGCGGTTAACATTCTCCTTTCCCTTCCTCCCCCACAACAAACACTCTGTGAGCTGAGTGGGGCTGAGAGACTTCAGAGAAGTGGGACTAGCCCAAGGTCACCCAGCAGCTGCATGTGGAGGAGAGGAGACTCGAACCCGATTCACCAGATTACGAGTCTACCGCTCTTAACCACTACACCACACTGGCTCTCAGTGTAAGCCACACCCAGCTGTGAACGGTACAGCCCTTCTCATCGACGATGTCCTCCTGGTTTACTATTCCCTTCTTTTTAGGCAATCCTTCCAAGACATAGTGCCAAAGTTCCTCTCAATGCTTCCCAAACTCCCCAAGCGCCAATGGAAGACTTTCAAAGTCCTACAGAGTCTTCCCCATATGGCATAGCTCTCATATGGATACAGATGCAGAAAACCTCCTTCATTTCCCCCAGAGTTTTGCTTTTCTGCCTCTGCTGTCACAGAACTGCATTTCCATGATGTATAGTGCCAGCTTTCACACTTCCTACTTTCAGGGAACTAGGGCTGAGCTGAAATCTATCAGAAGACATTCATCCTCCCGACCTTTTCTTTTTCCTTCCTCCATTTATTTTGTGATGGAGCTAGCTTTCTTCTCACGTTGCTAGACTTTGTGGAGGATGAAGAATGGTGGCCAGAGTGCCATTCAAAACATGTTCGGGGGGAAAAGAAAATATTTATGGAAACTATGGAACTTGCTCCCACAGGGGACAGTAATAGTCACCAACTCATAGAATCATAGAATCATAGAGTTGGAAGAGACCCCAAGGGCCATCCAGTCCAACCCCCTGCCAAGCAGGAACACCATCAAAGCATTCTTGACAGATGTCTGTCAAGCCTCTGCTTAAAGACCTCCAAAGAAGGAGACTCCACCACACTCCTTGGCAGCAAATTCCACTGTTGAACAGCTCTTACTGTCAGGAAATTCTTCCTAATGTTTAGGTGGAATCTTCTTTCTTGTAGTTTGAATCCATTGCTCCGTGTCCGCTTCTCTGGAGCAGCAGAAAACAACCTTTCTCCCTCCTCTATATGACACCCTTTTATATATTTGAACATGGCTATCATATCACCCCTTAACCTTCTCTTCTCCAGGCTAAACATACCCAGCTCCCTAAGCCGTTCCTCATAAGGCATTGTTTCCAGGCCTTTGACCATTTTGGTTGCCCTCTTCTGGGCATCAACTCAGATGGCTTTAGAAGAGGATTGGGCAAATTTATGGAGGAGAGGGCTATTGATGGCTCCTTGCCATGATGGCAATGCTCTGTCTCTACAGTTGGAGGCAGCAGTGATTCCGAATACTGGTTGCTGGAAACCACAGGAGGGAAGACGGCTCTTATGTTCGAATCCTGCTTGTGGGTTTCCCATTGGGGCATCTTGTTGGCCAATGTGAGAATGGCGGACTAGATGGGCCGTTGGCCTGATCCAGCAGCCTCTTCTTATGCTCTTAAGTTCTTAAGCTGTGCTCCTGCCACTTTAATGATGAGCTCCACCATCGTGAAATTGATGGAGGATTATCCTCCCTCTGGGGAGAAAAAAAATGCTTTCTTCCAATTTCTCTCCCTACAAATATGCTGGAAAATTTGCACTACAGGGAACCTTTTCCTAATTCCAACTGTCTGCTGAGCACTAAGGCACCCCTAAGCACCTGCCATGCTATCATGTATAGGAAGCTGTCAGAACATTGGTCCACTTAGCTCATCACTGTCCACACTGATTGGCAGAGGCTCTCCGGGATTTCAGGCAGGGGGCATCATCTGGACAAGGTGGGAATTGAACCTGGCACCTTCTGGATGCAAAGCAGATGCAAAGTTACAAGAAAGGAGATTCTGACTAAACATTTGGAAAAACTTTCTGACAGTAAGAGCTGTTCAGCAGTAGAACAGACTCCCATGAGAGGTGGTGAACTCTCCTTCCGTAGAGGTTTTTAAATAGCAGTTGAATGGCCATCTGTCACGGATGCTTTAGCTGAGATTCCTGCATTGCAGGGGGTTGGACCAGATGACCCTTTGGGTCCCTTCTAGCTCTAAGATTCTATGATCTACCAGTGAGTGCTGCACATTGCAGAGGATTGTGGGGCAAATTTTGGATGCTCAGTTAATCTCTTGAGTCTCACAGGTTCCCCATGTGACTTAGGTCCTAATCAGATGAGCTGAAAGGAAACCCATGAGTTCATCTTTGGTGGGTTTTGTGAAAAACTGCTCCCCCTCCCCAACAATTTGAATGAGGGCCATGACACTGACTTGCCATGTTTCTGTCCTGAGTTTTCCATCCCTTGCTGCTATTTGCCTAATCAGCCTCAGAACCCGGCCTTAATCCAAAAGGATAGCCGCCACCTCAGATGCCTTCAAAAGAGGAACTGACACATTTGTCATGGAAGATGGGGCTATCAATGACTATATGAGACTATGGCTATGCTCTGCCTCTACTGCTAGAGATGGGCAGGAAGAGTGATGATGTACTCACATCCTTTTGACAAGTTTTCCATGGGGAAATGTGGTTGACCAGGATGCTAAATTAGATTGACCTTTGCCCTGATCCTGCATCTGGGCTTTTTCATTTCCTTATGATCCCACCCAGGAGCATTTTGCCTTTGAGATAAACCCCCACGATTGTGGAACCCCTCCAGTCTGCTCTAATTTGGCTTCAGAAGTGACCCCCCAGACACACTGCACAGTTCTGCATAGTGGTAGAGATGTATAATGGAGATGCAATCGAGGGAAGCTTGCCCTCTGTTATTGAACTTCTTATTTCCGATTCCCCAATAAGCTTCTCGGGAACCAGAGCATGACCATTTCACGAACACCAGCATGTACAAAGATTATGAGAACCAGCATAGGCAAAGACTACCCTGCCCCTGTTCCCCTCACAGAGCTGTTTAGCAAAGAACCCCTCACCCAGCATGGGCCCTTCCAGATGAAGGGCAGAGATTTAGAAGATAAAGCTTCCAAAAAAAAGGGCAGTGAACAGACAATGAAAGGTTAACAATATTTTAAAGGATCCATCTCATCCAGGATATAGTCTCTTTGCACCACTGCCTTCGGGTAGAAGATACAGAACAATTACATCAAGAACAAATAGATTGAAGAACAGTTTCTACCCGAGAGCTATAACCATCTTAAATGCTGTAACCAGATAATATGACCTTGGAGATCTGTGATGGGTGTATGTGTGTGTGTGTGGGGGGGGGTTTGATGTGTGTGTTTTGTGCTGTTTTTTGTTTCTTTCTGTTTTTTTAACGGGATGGCATGCAATTTCATTGCACTTGTATAGCGTTGTGCTTGTACTTGTGCAATGACAATAAATTATCTTATCTTAAATTATCTTATCTTATATGTTTGTGCAGTTGTGTTGATATTATGCAATATAAGGTGCATTGAATCTAACTTCAGCAGGGAGGTCAGGTTCTTTAAGGTTTAACAGAGATCTGGATCCGCATGATATGTTTAAAGGAGTAGCCTACCGCTTTAAGCAGTCCTAGCTTCTCCCAAAGAATCCTGGGAAATGTAGTTTGTTAAGGGTGCCGAGAGCTGTTAGGAGACTCCTGATTCCCTCACAGAATTACACTTCTCACAGTTCCCTGGGGAAAGGGATTGGCAAGTCAAAGTGATTTAGGAATTGCAGCTCTGTGGCGGAAATTGGAGCCTCCTGACAACTTTCAATGCTCTTAACATACTACAGCTCCCAGAATCCTTTGAGGGAAGCTTATCATAGTGCTTTAAGTGTGCAGAGCATATTCATTTATGGGCTTTGGGAATCTATTGTATGTATGTGAGTGTAAGAGAGAGAGAGAGAGAGAGAGAGAGAGAGAGAGAGAGAGAGAGAGAGATTGAGAGAGAGAGATTATTATAGAGGGTAGGATGGCTAATAGAATGATAGATGACCTCCCTGGAGGGATCTAAGTGCATCAGCTGGCTGTGGAGAGCAGGGGAGTCCTAATCACATCCAACACAGAACATCTACCTGCAGGGTGACGTGGAGGCCTAAGGAGGGACGTGGATAATGAGGTGTGAGAGACCCAGCGCAGTCCATGGTTCAAGAGCTCATGGGGGAGGGAGGGGAGTAGTTTAAACCAATCCTTCAAGCCTTGACATGAGGCCTCATCACCTTTGTAATGTTGTAAAGAGGCCAGGCTAGGAGGGAACACAGCGGTAATTGAAAGTACGAGGTGCCTGTTACAGAACCACAAAAATGTAGACTCGGAAGGTACCCCAAGGCCCATCTATCCACTACCCCTGCTATGCGGATTTGGCAGCAAATCAAAATAATAAGGGAGACATGAACTGAGTGAGGAGGTGGGGTGGGCGAAAATATCAAAGGACAGTAGGAAAAGGATTGCCCCCTGTATCCATTCAGAAGAGGCGAGCTTGGATGAAACATAGAAGCTGCAGGCGGGATGGTCATCGGGGGCCACAGCACCTCAGCCCACGTGGCTTTCTCATCACAGCCTCTGTAACGGCATTGTGATGTCAGATGTAGCACTATGATGTCATCATAGAACTGTGTTGGGGCGGGGTGCTCCTGTGCTCAGGTCCTGCTTGTGGGTTTCCGTCAGGCATCTATCTATCTATCTGGTTGGCCACAGTGAGAACAGGACGTTGCACCTAACCTGACGATTCACTCAGTAGAGCATGAGACTCTTAATCTCAGAGTCATGGGTTCGAGCCCCACATTGGGTGAAAGATTCCTACGCTGCAGAGGGTTGGACTAGATGACCCTCGGGTCCCTTCCAACTCCACAGTTCTATGATGACTAGATGGGCCATTGGCTTGATTGAGCAGGGCTCTTCTTTATTTCTATATTTTCTATATATTCTATTATTTCTATATTTTTGTGGATTGCCAGCTCTCCCTGCCCCATAGCCAAAATGCCCCCCTTGCCACATATCTCTGCTAATCTGCAGTCTCAAAACAACAACAGAAAAACCCTACATGAAAATTCACATGTGAATATGGTGATTGGTGGTGCCCAAACCTGTCTTCACCTGCCATATCCGATGTCAAGGGTAAGGGCTAAATAAATGTGGCTTGTAGAAGACAACCTCATGGACCACATGGGGGGCCCTGGGGGGCCAATTCAGACCCTGAGGTCCCCCACTGCTGCAAAATATATGTATTACTTATTCATAGTAAAAAGCGTAATTTGCAGTTTCAGTCCAGTGGATAAGCGAGTCGAAATCTGTGCATTAGTCTGGAATGTACGGCTCAGATCAGTCCATAATGGAATTTGCAACGATCAAATTTCTCAGAGCGTCCTCCTACCACAAAATGCCTCCTCTGCAACTGTTGACTTCCTTCAGAAGCAACTTCTGGGTCAACTTCTCAGTAAGAAGCAGCACTGCTTGGGCCCTGGGAATAGAGTGAATTAAGGACTCCTCTCCACTCAAGAGGAAGTGGAGCAGCCACCGCTTAGCAGCTCAGCAGCTCTGCTCTACTGGGGTCTTTTTCTGACCTGCTCTGAGGTCGGAATCTGGCTAGGATCCATCTGCCAGGTTGATTACTAATTCAGATAGCAGGAGACAGAGTCAAAGTTAATTCTCCTCCTAAAACCCCCCAAAGCAATTTTCATTTGCAGCCTCGGCAGTTTCAAGCATCCTTTCACACCCCAAGGACAAGCAAGCTGCCCAGTTAGATTGAGGAGCATGGGCTTGCATGGACCACTGAAAGGATTTGCAATTTGAGGCTCAGGCGTGCGGCAACTGCACACCTCTCAGAGGTTGCTAAGCATTCAGGACAGGCCTAGAGGCTGTGGTGTTTAAGCAGTCTGGTGCTCTCTTTCAATCTCGGACACAGTGGTGCCTGGTGCCCTTTGAGTCTGGTAGGGTGGAAGGCAAGGAGACCGACAGGGGGAGCCAGAGCAAATGACAGGCAAAGCCACTTCCTGGGTATGTAGGAAGGTTCAAAATTGGGAAAGGAGTACGACAAGGCTGTATATTGTCTCCCTGCTTATTTAACTTATATGCAGAATTCATCATGCGAAAGGCTGGACTGGATGAATCCCAAACTGGAATTAAGATTGCCGGAAGAAATATCAACAATCTCAGATATGCTGATGATACAACCTTGATGGCAGAAAGTGAGGAGGAATTAAAGAACCTTTTAATGAGGGTGAAAGAGGAGAGCGCAAAATATGGTCTGAAGCTCAACATCAAAAAAACTAAGATCATAGCCACTGGTCCCATCACCTCCTGGCAAATAGAAGGGGAAGAAATTGAGTCAGTGAGAGATTTCACTTTCTTGGGTTCCATGATCACTGCAGATGGTGACAGCAGTCACAAAATTAGAAGACGCCTGCTTCTTGGGAGAAAAGCAATGACAAACCTAGACAGCATCTTAAAAAGCAAAGACATCACCTTGCCAACAAAGGTCTGTATAGTTAAAGCTATGGTTTTCCCAGTAGTGATGTATGGAAGTGAGAGCTGGACCATCAAGAAGGCTGATCGCCGAAGAATTGATGCTTTTGAATTATGGTGCTGGAGGAGACTCTTGAGAGTCCCATGGACTGCAAGAAGATCAAACCTATCAATTCTTAAAGAAATCAGCCCTGAGTGCTCACTAGAAGGACAGATCCTGAGGTTAAGGCTCCAGTACTTTGGCCACCTCATGAGAAGAGAAGACTCCCTAGAAAAGACCCTGATGTTGGGAAAGAGAAGGGGACAAGGAGAAGGGGACGACAGAGGATGAGATGGTTGGACAGTGTTCTCGAAGCTACTAACATGAGTTTGGCCAAACTGTGAGAGGCAGTGAAGGATAGGCGTGCCTGGCGTGCTCTGGTCCATGGGGTCACGAAGAGTCGGACACGACTGAACGACGAGGAGGCCAACTGAGGTTGGTGGGCAGTTTCCCTTTCATACATCTCTATTCGGCCCTTGGGATTCTCCCCTGGCAACAGCCCATCCCAGAGGCCACAACTCCTTGGGTTCTTTCTTGTGCGGCTACAATGTGCTACTGAATTGTGATCATGCCTTTTGCTTGCCGGGAAGGAAGTTAGAGATAGGGCTGTGTGCAAAGTCCTGAAATCTAGTGTCCAGATCAAGAGAAGTAACAGTACCACTCTATTCTGCCTTGGTCAGACCACACTTGGACTGCTGTGTCCAATTCTGAGCACCACAATTTAAGAAGCCTAAAAAGGCTGCTGGGAAAATTCTCAGCTTATTGTAAGAAAGAGCGGCTGGTGGTGAACCATCAGAAAACCAAAGTCCTGGTTTTTGCAAGGAAACATAGATTACACAGCTGGAGCATGGATAACCACCTAATCGAGCAAGTCAAAGCCTTCAAATATCTGGGCATAGTCTTCCAGTCTTCAGGGCTTTGGGATGGACATCAAAGATGGGTCAAAGAAAAAGCAGCCCAAAGTGCAAAGATGTTATCCCGTTTTTCCCATACAAAGGGCCACAAATATATACCAGCAGCCCTCAAAGTTTTTCAAGCCAAACCGTTGGCTCAGATACTCTATGGGGCCCAAATCTGGACGGGCAATCACTGCAGCATCCTTGAAACTGTTCAGTGTAAATTCCTAACACAGATTTTCGCAGTACCACCGTGCGTCCCAAATGCTGCATTATGTCTGGAGGCAAGCTTTCCCTCCGTAGAAACTCAATCCTGGCTAAGAACTTTTAATTATTGGCTACGTATAAACTTAAACCCTTCCGGCCTTCTACCCTTAGTGTTACAAGACCCTCACAAAAGAACGTGGTCTAAATCGGTGCATCAAAAACTTCTCTCCTGCGGTCTCCACCCACATCAGCTCCTAATGATGGGCCACACTAGGGCAAAGAGCCTAATTGGTCAGCGTCTAAAAGACCTTGAGCAACAGAACAATCTGGCGATTATAAAGAAACTCTGCCCTTGGTACGCCTTCTTTTCCCCTTCCCAGTTTGATTCCTTGCCATCCTATTTGCACAAATTAACCATTCCAAAATTTAGACACGCCTTTACCCCTAGCTAGATTGGATGTGCTGCCCTCAGCGGTACTCGAGGGCAGATTTCAAAAGATTCCAATCGAAAAAAGACTCTGCCCCTGCGGAAATGGCAACTTGGAAACAGTGGATCATGTCCTCCTGTCATGCTCCCTCTATAAAGATCTGAGGTCCGAATTTATTACTCCACTCTTACTCACTATTCCAGGCCGTCCATCTGCAAACACATTGTTCTTTCTCTTATCAGATCAAAATGAGCTGACAACAAACGTTGCTAGATTTATTGAGGGTGCAATGAGATTAAGGGCCACTATTTGAACGGCAATCATAACCACTTGATCGACCTTTTTATCCACTATTGCTTTTAACTGTATATTGTGTAACTTTTGTTGCAATGGCTGCTGGCTATGCAAATAAAGTTATTATTATTATTTAAGAAGGATGCTGGCAAGCTGGAATGTGTGCAGAGGAGGGCAACCAAAATGATCAGGGGTCTGGAAACCAAGCCCTATGAGGAATGGTTGAAGCAGCTGGCTATGTTTAGCCTGGGAAAGAGGAGGCTGCGAGGAGATGGTCATCTTCAAATATCTCAAGGGCTGTCCCATAGAAGAGGGAACAAGCTTGTTTTCTTCTGTTGCAGAGGGCAGGACTAAAACCAATGGCTTCAAGTTGCAAGAAAGGAGATTCTGACTAAACATCAAGAAAAACTTTCTGATAGTAAGATCTGTATAAAGATTTGAACTCAGATCCTCCAGCCTCAACACTCCAGACCAATGGATCCTGCAGCATGAAAGCGGGTTAAAGCCTAAGAAAAATGTGATGGGAGATAAGTAAACAAACACTGTGCTTTGCTTGTTTCCCCTGATGTTCTTGGAAGGCCAGGAAGGTGGGAGAGGATCTGTAATCTGATTAGCAGCTATTACTCAATTATCTCTTTAAAAACCAACGAGATGACTATTGATCCAGTTATCCCGGGCATGGAAACAAATGGAGGCTGGCAGAGAGAATCGTCCACAGAGGGACTTCTCGATTTCAAAGCATCTTGTTTTCACAATCACACCAAAAGGAACTCGTGACCTGTGTAGAGAACATGAGAATTGGTTGATTTGAAAGCAAAAATTGTGTTAGCAAAGAGCTGGGGGAGGGGGAGGATTGGCAGAGGCAGGCCATGCCTTCTCCCATCTGTGTTTCCAAAGCTAATGGCTTCTAACTGAACCAAAGCTTTGTGGAGAGGACAAGATTAGTGAACCATCCGCCAATTAGCCGCTGGGCAGGGGGAGAAAGCTCATATTACAGCTTTCAGTCTGAAGCCTTAATTAACAACAAAAGCATTCCATGGCACCTAGAAATCCATATCACCATCAAAATAAAACATATGGCTCACTAAATACCCAGAAGATTATCTGGGGTGAGAGAGAGAGGGGGAGATTACCAGTCCCAGACATAATAACTACAGCTGCCGCTAGATCCCCCTATATACTCTGTGGGAATCTGGCGACACGTTCTAGCAGGGCTTTTGACCTGGCAGGGAAGTGTGTGTATGTCCTGTGCAAATCCAGAGGGGGACCCCCTCTGTCCTTGACTTCTGCTTGTAGTTGAAAAGTGCTCACACAGAACTGGATGGTGATTAGCAGTTCATCATCACTCTTGAGAGTCCCATGGACTGCAAGAAGATCGAACCTATCCATTCTTAAGGTAATCAGCCCTGAGTGCTCACTGAAGGACAGATCCTGAAGCTGAGGCTCCAAGACTTTGGCCACCTCATGAGAAGAGAAGACTCCCTGGAAAAGACCCTGATGTTGGGAAATATGGAGGGCACATGGAGAAGGGGACGACAGAGGACGAGATGGTTGGACAGTGTTCTCGAAGCTACCAACGTGAGTTTGACCAAACTGCGGGAGGCAGTGGAAGACACGAGTGCCTGGCGTGCTCTGTTCCATGGGGTCACGAAGAGTCGGGCACGACTAAACGACTAAACAACAACAATTAACTTGGCTGTTTTGTAACCTGATTTTAGCGGACTGTTTGGTTCTGAGCTTGTCAGCCAATAATGTAATTTCTCTAGGACATTGACTGGCAGACGCTCTCCAGTGTTTCTGACAAAAAATATCCCCAGCCCTCCCTGGGATTCCCAGGGACCGAACCTGAGACCTTCTGCATGCAAAGCAGGTGTCCTACCACTGAATATACCTAATACAAGATGTACTGTTCTTTTGGAGGGAGGCACATTGCTGCTCTATATAGCTAGAGTCTGCCTAGAGCACACGCCCTTCCTATTTTCTGAACTTTCTGTGTATTTTGGGTGTGAAAGGTATAATTATGGCAAAAAGAAAAATACTGTTTTAGTATCACATAATGTGAGGAGGCTGTTTGGAAATGTATATTCTGCATTGAAGCAGGGGTGGGTGGAAACTGCTAGTTCTGCTGCATAACTATTTTATGCAGAGACATCACCTTGCCGACAAAGGTCCGTATAGTTAAAGCTATGGTTTTCCCAGTAGTAATATATGGGAGTGAGAGCTGGACCATAAAGAAGGCTGATTGCTGAAGAACTGATGGTTTTGAATTCTGGTGCTGGAGGAGACTCTTGAGAGTCCCATGGCCTGCAAGAAGATCAAACCTATCCATTCTGAAGGAAATTAGCCCTGACTGCTCCCTGGAAGGACAGATCCTGAAGCTGAGGCTCCAAGACTTTGGCCACCTCATGAGAAGAGAAGACTCCCTGGAAAAGACCCTGATGTTGGGAAAGATTGTGGGCACAAGGAGAAGGGGACGGCAGAGGACGAGATGGTTGGACAGTGTTCTTGAAGCTGCCAACATGAGCCTGACCAAACTGCGGGAGGCAGTGGAAGACAGGAGTGCCTGGAATGCTCTGGTCCATGGGGTCACGAAGAGTCAGACATGACTTAATGACTAAACAACATCAAATCACTGCAGATCCCAGTACTGCTTTTGTGAGCTGGTGTGCCACAGTGGCCAAAGGAAGGTGGGGAATCTGAGGTTCAGCTACCGTTTGTGTGGGCATTTCAAATTTGCCCAGCTTGAGAAAGTCCCACAGAGCTTGATTCCAGCCCTGCTGCTTGCCGTCTCCTCCAGAACCCCCTTAGTTTTGAGAAGGAAGAGTTGGAAAGACCTTTCTGGAGTAGGGATGGAAGGATCTGTGGATTTCAGTTATCTGAGCTTTTCTTTTTTCCAATCTTAACATCAGTTCTCCAAATTTTGCAGCAATTTTCTGTGAAAAAGAAGTTGACCGGAAAGAGCATTGCATTGGCCTTGAGTCTGTTGCATCTGGGATTTCAGTGAACAAATGATGTTCCCTTGTGCTGACCTAGTTTAGGGTAGTCTGACCAGTAGCAGCTATCCAAGGTTTCACAGAAAACAGAAGAATTTTGGGTCCTCCCAGTTTCTGACACACACACCACAACTTAAATGCAATAAATCCCATTTTTGAATCAGTTTGCAAACATTTTTCCCCCACACAGAATCATAGAATTGTAAAGTTGGACGGGAACCCAAAGGTCATTTAGTCCAACCCCGTACAATGCATGAATCTCAACTAGATCATACATGACAGATGGCCACCCAACCTCTGCTTAAAAAGCTCCTATGAAGGAAAACCCACCACCTTCCATGGGAATCCATCCCACTGTCGAACAGCTCTTACTAAAAAAAAAAAAAATATTCCTGGTTTTTAGTTGGAAACTCCTTTCTTGTAAATGAATCCATTGTATGCATGCTTTCTCGCAACATACCGTATTTTTCTGTGTATAACACACCCCATGTGTATAACACACACCTCTTTTTGGGGGCTCCAAATTGAGAAAATAGGGGGAAACTGCCCAGACTTTTAGAGCATTTTTTTTGGGGGGGGGTGCCGAAAATTGCTCACCCACAGGACCGCCACAGCCAATCGCATGAACATTGATGAAGCCACCACTAGTCTGCATGCTTGCCGAAAGCAAGCACCAATCACCCGCCCAGTTGCCACAGCAGCTGATAGCCAGCGGACCTTGCCGCACCCACAAACGCCTCTGACGATCTCCTGCACACGGCAACCACCAATTGCCTGTCCCACCTATCCACTCTCTGTGTATAAGACGACCCCCAAATTTTACAACAATTTTTAAAATAAAATAACCTCATCTTATACACTGGAAAATATGGTATGCTTTTTTCCTTTCGCATTATTGTGGTTGCAGAATTGCATCATAAAATTTGGAGAGGTGAGAATTTCAAAGGTTAGTTGTGTTTTGGTTCACGTATTAAGTGTGATTTAGGTAGGTTCACATGAAAATGGTACCAGACAAATTGCCCAGTCTGGATAGCTCAGTTGGTTAGAGCATGCTGCTGATAACTCAAGGTTGCAGGTTCAATCCCAGTAAGGGACAGCTGCATGGTCTTGCATTGCAGGGGATTGGACTAGATGATCCTCAGGGTCCCTTTCCAACTCTTTGATTCTATCTAATCCCAACCATTCTTATTCCCGCATTCTGCTATTTGATATCCTTCTAACTGGAGATGTCAAGGACTGGAACCTGGAAACTTCCTCATGCAAATTATTATTATTTATTTTTCAATTCTGTATACCACCCTATACCTGCAGCTCTCCCACTGGGCAATGGGTTCTCTCTGAAGGGGGGTGGGTATTTAGGTTAGATGATGTGAATTCCCAAATAGAGAACATTTCCTTTTTTTATGGGAATGCAGATAACCGGACAGGACAAAGAGGCAAGTACAGTCACCAATGTGGCTTCCCTGGATGAGACAATGAATGCATCAGCCTCCGACCCACTTCAAAGCCATCACCATCTGCCCCCAAAAAGAGGACACTGGATTAAGGATTAAGTGGTGCTAAGACGGAGGAAGCTGTTGTTACACATTCAGCAAAAGCGACAGAAATCCCCCCCCCCCAGAATCAAGAATTTGCATCTGGATGCATCTGGATTCCCAGTGTCTCCTACTGTGCATGGTCCCCTCGCTCCATGGTTGAGCGAGAAAGACTTAAAAGTGGAGTAAGGGAGCTTGTCATTAAGAGAAATGCTTTGACAGCTGATCTGTGCAGTCAGCTGAGAGGGAAGGAGATACTGGGAGAGCAAGAAATGGGCCGCTCGTGTGTGGTCTTCCCTGGGGGGAAGCGACGGTAGTCTTTCAATTGCTCATTAGGACCGAACCTGAGAGCAGAGGAGAAAACCCAGGATGCAGGAGCAAAATCATGTCTCTGGCATCAGATATGTAGTAGGCGATCTAAATTCTCGCTGATCATTAAAAAAACAGCAGCAGCAACACAGCACCTTTGTGCTATATATCTGTGCCTTTCTGCATGATGGATTCACACTTGTTTGTTTTCGTGCGCACAGAGGAATTGGCGGGTGTTATTTTGTTCCACCCCACTGAGTCACTCGAGAAAAGAGATTTGTTTGCACACTGTGTATAAATATCTTATAAATATCAGGAATGAATGTTAAGAAGATAGCAAGGGGCTGGCTGCTGGAGTGGACGAAGGGACCATCTGGTCCAGCGTTCTGTCCCCATGTCAGCCAACCCAAAGTTCCAAGGGATAAACCCACAAGCACGACACAATAGCCATCCGGTGGCCTGTTTGGTATGATGAATCAGGAGGGACCTCGCAAAGAGGGTGGAAAGTATCATTAAATGTGGAACAAGCTCTTTTAAAAATAATATTTTTATTTTTTATTTTTGCTCCTGTCTCCAGTCAGAGACAGGGCTGGTCCAAGACTTTGTCCTGCCTCAAGTAAAGGATGAGATGACCTTGCCCCATTCCATGCTGAAAACATTCAGCACTGGTGACCGGACAGCTCCTTCCACCACATCTATGGACAGTAGACTACTTTAGACTGCAGGGGTCAGCAACCTTTTTCAGCCATGAGCCGGTCCACTGTCCCTCAGACCATGTGGTGGGCCGGAGTATTTTTTTTTGGGGGGGGGAGAATGAACAAATTCCTATGCCCCACAAATAACCCAGAGATGCATTTTAAATAAAATGACACATTCCACTCATGTAAAAACATGCTGATTCCCGGACCCTCCGTGAGCCGGATTTAGAAGGCAACTGGGCTGCATCCGGTCCACGGGCCTTAGGTTGCCTACCCCTGCTTTAAAGGTAAAGGGACCCTTGACCATTAAGTTGTGACCGCCTCTGGGGTTGCAGCGCTCATCTCGCATTATTGGCCGAGGGAGCCGGTGTACAGTTTCCAGGTCATGTGGCCAGCATGACTAAGCCGCTTCTGGCGAACCAGAGCAGTGCACGGAAACGCCGTTTACCTTCCCGCCTGAGCAGTACCTATTTATCTACTTGCACTTTGACATGCTTTCAAACTGCTAGGTTGGCAGGAGCAGGGACCGAGCAATGGGAGCTTACCCCGTCGCGGGGATTCGAACTGCCGACCTTCTGATCGGCAAGCCGTAAACTCTGTGGTTTAGAGAGTACAAATAATCTCTCTCTCCATCTTTCTTTCTCCTCCACTGGAAGCCAACTCATTGTCTACAAATGCTGCAATGCAGCAGCTCAATGTGTTGTGTGAGCAGAATGACACACACACCCCTATGAGCACCGCTGGAGTACAAGGCCTGGCCTGCCTGCCTCTCTGCTTGATCACTCAGTGTGGGGCTTTCCTCTCCGTGGAGTGTTGGGAGTGGGCAACCAGGCAAGATGGGTTGACCGCTCAGGGCTGCAACAAGTGAGCATCAGTGGGTGTCCTCTGAGTAGGACGTAGTGGAAGGATGTAATCAATACTCGTTGGGCACAGAAATGCACTTTGCACATGCTCTAGTGGCACCATTAGATACAGCCAGGGAGGGGGCTCATGAGAAATGTAGTGGGGGCTGTTGCTGCTGCCCAAGGTGGGTTCCTCATTCTGCCTAATGGTGGGGCTGGCCTTGGGCAGGGATCTACATGAAAAGAGTCTTGTCCCCAGCATGCTAGAGTGGATAGTTGCAACCTTAGCTTCATTCGCTTGTACTCACTGGGGGTGAAAGATGAAGGACAGAGGAAGGGGTGTGCTGGTGAATTTAAAGGCATGGACTCCCCTTTTACTCAATGGATTGAAGCCACTGAAGTGCATACTTTTCGTGGGCCTGGGACCTCTGAGTCCTCTCCCGGTTCTATTTCTACATGAAGTCCTGGAAAGTAGGATATTGGTCATGGTACTGAATGGAATATCTGTACTATACCTGAAGGAGCGTCTCCACCCCCATCGTTCTGCCCAGACACTGAGGTCCAGTGCTGAGGGCCTTCTGGTGGTTCCCTCTCTGCAAGAAGCCAAGTTACAGGGAACCAGGCAGAGGGCCTTCTCGGTAGTGGCACCCACCCTGTGGAATGCCCTCCCAGCAGATGTCAAAGAGAACAACAACTACCAGACTTTTAGAAGACATCTGAAGGCAGCCCTGTTTTGGGAAGCTTTTAATGTTTGATGGACTACTGTATTTTAACATTCTGTTGGAAACCGCCCAGAGTGGCTGGGGAAACCCAGCCAGATGGGTGGGGTATAATTAATAAATTATTTATTATTATTATTATTATTATTATTATTATTATTATTATTATTACTAGGCGGCAGTGCACGTCTCAACAATAGATGATAGAGACACGCCAGAGGGTGGTACAGAGCTGTTATGAAGTACCCCATCTTACTTGCAAACTCCCAGACGCATCAGGCATAATAGCATAAGAAGAGCCTGCTGGATCAGGCCAATGACACATCTTGTCCAGCATCCTGTTCTCACCGTGGCCGGCCAGATGCCTGTGGGAAACCAGCAAGCAGGATTCGGCCACAAGAGCCTTCTCCCCTCCTGTGGTTTTGAGCAACGGGGATTCAAAAGCATTGCTGCCTCCAGCCGTGGAGGCCCATCCAACAAGTCTATTAGCCTTCAATGGCCCTCTCCTTCATGAATTTCTCTAATCCTCTTTTAAAGCCATCTAGGTTGGTAGCCATCACGAAGCTTTTTCAGATCAAGTTACCGTAATTATCATGCTTATCTATGCCACGTCAATCATGCACTTGGGCACATCTGTTTAATTCCTGGAAGAAAAACAAGCAAACCCACACAGTCTCTATTCCACTGTTGCAAATGCATCTCCCCACCCCACTCCCTCTGTTGGACTTTTGCTCCTGGATCTGTGAAGGAAGCTCCTGTGACAGCTGGATGGTTCGGCCTAAATATCCCCCTCCCACAATGAACCTACATTTGACTCAAGCTGTCTTGTCCTATTTGCAACTCCGGGAAGAGTGGCTGCCCTGTCCTGATCCCAGCTGAGAAAATGCTGAATCGCTTCTTGCTCTCATCATTATGCTGCATTTGCTGCACTTGCCCTCGATGCATGACACTTTGCATTAGGGCTGTGAAGTTCGGGGAAGGGCCGTAGCTCAGTGGCAGAGCATCTGCTTCGCATGCAGAAGGTCCTAGGTTCAATTCACGGCATCTCCAGGTAGATGATGCCCCTCTCTGATGCCCTGGAGAGACACTGCCAGTCTGTGCATATAACACTGAGCTAGAGGAACCAATGCTGTGACACAGCAGAAGGAAGCTTCCTATATCTCTAAGTTATGGTGGGGCGGGGGTGAGAATAGTAAAATGAGATACAGTACTATATATGCCTTCCATGCTAAGAATAATTCTACTATACCTCTACATTTTACATAATACCATTTGCCTGCCAGCAATCCAAGGAGCAAGGTCTATGAGTGTAACTGGGGATTTTCTACATTTTTTCTCCAATAAGCAATTTCAATTTCATATACGGCCCTTTGATTGGTTCAAAATTGGGAAAGGAGTACGACAAGGCTGTATATTGTCTCCCTGCTTATTTAACTTATATGCAGAATTCATCATGCGAAAGGCTAGACTGGATGAATCCCAAACCGGAATTAAGATTGCCGGAAGAAATATCAACAACCTCAGATATCTGAGATGGTATCTGAAGAAGTGTGCATGCACACGAAAGCTCATACCAAGAACAAACTTAGTTGGTCTCTAAGGTGCTACTGGAAGGAATTTTTTTATTTTGTTTTAACCTCAGATATGCTGATGATACAACCTTGATGGCAGAAAGTGAGGAGGAATTAAAGAACCTTTTAATGAGGGTGAAAGAGGAGAGCGCAAAATATGGTCTGAAGCTCAACATCAAAAAAACTAAGATCATGGCCACTGGTCCCATCACCTCCTGGCAAATAGAAGGGGAAGAAATGGAGGCAGTGAGAGATTTCACTTTCTTGGGTTCCATGATCACTGCAGATGGTTAAAGCTATGGTTTTCCCAGTAGTAATGTACGGAAGTGGGAGCTGGACCATAAAGAAGGCTGATCGCCGAAGAATTGATCCTTTTGAATTATGGTGCTGGAGGAGACTCTTGAGAGTCCCATGGACTGCAAGAAGATCAAACCTATCCATTCTTAAAGAAATCAGCCCTGAGTGCTCACTAGAAGGACAGATCCTGAGGTTAAGGCTCCAGTACTTTGGCCACCTCATGAGAAGAGAAGACTCCCTAGAAAAGACCCTGATGTTGGGAAAGATTGAGGGCACAAGGAGAAGGGGACGGCAGAGGATGAGATGGTTGGACAGTGTTCTCGAAGCTACTAACATGAGTTTGGCCAAACTGCGAGAGGCAGTGAAGGACAGGCGTGCCTGGCGTGCTCTGGTCCATGGGGTCACGGAGAGTCGGACACGACTGAACGACTGAACAACAACAACAACATACGGCCCTATACATATACTCCTTATATACCCAGTAGATCTCTGCAGTGTTCAGGAAAGTGTCTACTGAGAGCTTCAAAATCCTCAGACCTCAGAGCAGGGCTTTTAGTGTGGCTGCTCCCCTCTCATACCCTCCAACATTTCTCCGCTGAAAATAGGAACGTCCCATTCCATAATGATAATTTCACTATTTATATCCCACACCTCTTATTGGGTTGCCCCAGCCACTCTGGGCAGCTTCCAACATATATAAAAACATAATAAAACATTAAATGTTTTTTTAAAAGACGTCCCTATTCAGGATCGCCTTCAGACTGCTCCAGGTTGGATAACTCCATACCCTCCAACATTTCTCCAATGAAAATAGGGACATCCTAAGGAAAAGTGGGGACGCGGGTGGCGCTGTGGGTTAAACCACAGAGCCTAGGACTTTCTGATCAGAAGGTCGGCGGTTCGAATCCCCGCGATGGGGTGAGCTCCCGTTGCTCGGTCCCTGCTCCTGCCAACCTAGCAGTTCGAAAGCACGAAGTGCAAGTAGATAAATAGGTACCGCTCCGGCGGGAAGGTAAACGGTATTTCTGTTCGCTGCTCTGGTTGACCAGAAGTGGCTTAGTCATGCTGACCACATGACTCAGAAGCTGTATGCCGGCTCCCTTGGCCAGTAACATGAGATGAGTGCCGCAACCCCAGAGTCGGTCATGACTGGACCTAATGATCAGGGGTACCTTTACCTTTACCTTTAAGGAAAAGTGATACATTCCAGGATCTAATCAGAAACTGGGACGGCTTTTTTGAATCAGGAACATCCCTGGAAAATTGGGGCACTTGGAGGGTCTACAGCAGTTCTGCTGAGATACAACAGGAACTCACTAGCTACTCTAATTGAACACATTTTTGTCCTAACAGGCTTTTCCAGATGTATAAATGGGTCTTTGATGCGAACGTCCATTTCTTAGGGTTTTAGTCTTGTTTTAGAAAGCATTTGTTGGCTTTGCATTTTTAACTGCTTTTAATAATCGCATGTGTCAGTCGCCTTGAGATGGCTCTTTAGAAGGCAATTAATAAATCATCAGCAACATTAATGCTGATGCACATGGATTACCAAAGCACATTAAGGCTCTGTGCAAAAAGGACATGTCGATATGGGCACCCGTTCACAGGAAGATTCCTTCTTCAGCTATGATTTAATCAATACACTTTTATGCACTGCTGATGTGTAAATTAAAAAAAGAATAAGACAAAAAACAACAACAACACACACAGCACATCGTGCACTTCTGAGCCCAGAGCACAGACCAGAAATAGAAGAATGGTGGATTGCTAATGCATTGGTTCTGCTACAAAAACAAGATTAGGCAATGCAAGATCTCAGCATCAGTGGAGTGTTTGGATGGATAGAATGTTTTAAGCACCTCCAGCTGCAGTTAGAGGTGACTCTATAACAGGAGGACATGGAGGGTGGGGGGAATAATTTCTTCTGTTCACATTTTAATGCAATCCCACCCAATCCACTCTTCCTGAACCAATTCACAAACCAACACACAGGACTCTTTCCAAATCACACTTCTAATTTTGCAATGCAGTTCCCCGACTCAGAATGGATTTATATATATATATATATATATATATATATATATATATATATATATATATATATGCATACATACACATACACATTTACAAAAAGCGCATGGCCATCCCTTCTAGACAGACTGACACAGTAGAAACCAGTTACAGGCAGGTAGCTGTGTTGGTCTGCCATAGTCGAAACAAAGCTTTCGTGTGCATGCAAGATGGCTTTTTTTAGCCATCTCACCCCTTGCTTTTTCCTGCAAGACCAATTGCAGTCGTCAACAGGATTACCTCACCTATCAGCCAATCACCCATTCCCACCCCCCTTCTGAGTAATACCCCTCCCCACCTTCTCACTATATATAAGGGTCTGGTGACTTCTGTTTCCGTGTATCTGAAGAAGTGTGCATGCACACGAAAGCTCATACCAAGAACAAACTTAGTTGGTCTCTAAGGTGCTACTGGAAGGAATTTTTTTTTATTTTGTTTCGGCAGTAGAAACCAGACTTGCCATGTTCACATGTTCTACTTACAAGTAATAAAGCACCATACAACTACAGCGATACTATAATAAATAGTGTATGTTGATACTAATATGCAAGAGTCTGTGAGTGCAGGCAGATCATGTTAAATTCTCCCATTTTAAAATTGTATTTCATGTCATTCTCAATTCTCTAAGAAGAAACAAAAGAGAGGTGCCAAATGCATTTTCTTCACCTTTCTCATGAGCATCGCTAGGGCTCGGGATTTATTGAAATTCCCATCATGTTCTGCCCTCCACAATATTTCACCACAGGATCTCGAGGCCATGGACTGATTCAGCAGGCACTGCAAAAATGGCATTTCCCATCATGTTCTGCCTTTGCACGCAGAAGTGCCACATATTTTAAGGCAATTAAAACACAGAGGAGATAGAGCAAAAAATAATAACTAATATCGGGGGAGGGTTGGAACAATAACTTAGGGAGCAAAAATAGAGTTCATAATCATGTGTTTGCTCCATATCATTCATATGGGGGGCATTTTTTGCCCCCCCAACTAGAATCTGATTTCCAAAGAAAGCCCAGCATGCAAGAGAGGGAATAGGAGAACATCAGCTGGGTAGAATTAGCAGGGAAGATGCTCCTGCCACCTGATTGGCCTAGATCAGTGTCTTCTGCCTGCAGATACTTTGGACTACAACTCCCATCAGGCTGTGCTGGCTGAGGGCGATGGATGTTGTAGTACAAAACATGCAGGAAGCCAAAAGTTTAGGAACGCTATGCTATACTAATGTCCCTGCCCTTTCCTTTCCATTATCTCTCCAAAGCCAGTTTTCGCAACACACTTCTCTTGAAGTAGCATGGAGTTCCTCCCCTGAGCTTTCTGAAAAGCTCTCCCTATTCATAATAAGCAAGGCACACTGGTTAGTGCCGCTGACCCCTCCATTCGTCTGCTCTAGAATAAAGAGGGAGGAAGGGAATCTATTCAGTGGGGAATATTCAGAACCCAGCATCTGCTAGACAACTGTTCTGTAAAAGAGAAGCAAAAGCAAACTGTAACTGCATTCCTTAATTGGCAATATATATATATATATATATATATATATATATATATATATATATATATGCCATTTGTGGGGGATCAAAGGATACTTATTTAGACAGGAGTGCGGCTATTTTATACTTTCCTTTTTTATACCAGTTTTTTCTCCACCCACCTCAGTTTATTTTCTCTCAAGAAAGAAAGAAAGAGAGAAGGAAGGAAGGAAGGAAGGAAGGAGAGAGAGAGAGAGAGAGAGAGAGAGAGAGAGAGAGAGAGAGAGAAGGAAGGAAGGAAGGAAGGAAGGAAGGAAGGAAGGAAGGAAGGAAGGAAGGAAGGAAGGAAGGAAGGAAGGAAAGAAAGAAAAAAGAAAGAAAGAATGAATGAAAGAAAGAAAGAAAGAAAGGAAGGAAGGAAGGAAGGAAGGAAGGAAGGAAGGAAGGAAGGAAAGAAGAAAACATTTTACGTCATTATCCCCACCACCAATCCACTTGCTCCAAACTGGGACAGATGTCAAAACATCTGTGTGAAACAGTCATCCGCTTTTCACACTGTTGTTAATCTCGGCTCTGGGGACAAAGCAAGAAGGACTGAGAAGAGTTTCCCCTAAGGGGAGATTCCTTCTGTTCTCTGGTGTGAGGACAGGGAGGGTGTGATTTTGCTAATTAAATACCTGCTAATGTGGAGGCAGCTGAAAGAGGGAGGCTTCTAATTAAAACGGGAAGAGGCTGGTGGGTGGTGCAAATCAATAGGGCTCAGCTGGGACAGTCTCTCTCTCTCTCTCTCTCTCTCTCTCTCTCTCTCTCTCTCTCTCTCTCTCTCTCTCCTGCCATAGCTCCCTGGATGGACCACACACAAGCATATCTCAACTCTGCGGGGTCTGGTAACATGTAATGCTTCCACCACATATTCCTCGATTTAATCAGATCAGAAATTTGCCCCACTAGGGCTGGCAAGCTGAGAGGGCTGCTAGCAGATTGCTAGTCACTCACACCATCCACTTTCTCAAGCACACTTGATGTTAGAAGAGTCCCAGTTAATTGGGTGCCATTTTCAAAGTCTATCTCCCCCACCCCCATCTTTCCTAGGACTTCTCCTGTCCCTTTCCTCTTCCTGGGGTTGGGTTAATTAGCCTATAGGAGAGCTACTGCTGTGAGAAGTGAGAGCTGGACCATAAAGAAGGCTGATCGTTGAAGAATTGATGCTTTTGCATTCTGGTGCTGGAGGAGACTCTTGAGAGTCCCATGGGCTGCAAGAAGACCAAACCTATCCATTCTGAAGGAAATCAGCCCTGAGTGTTCACTGGATGGACAGATCCTGAAGCTGAGGCTCCAAGACTTTGGCCACCTCATGAGAAGAGAAGACTCCCTGGAAAAGACCCTGATGTTGGGAAAGATCACAAGGAGAAGGGGACGGCAGAGGACGAGATGGTTGGACAGTGTTCTTGAAGCTACTAACATGAGTTTGGCCAAACTGCGAGAGGCAGTGGAAGATATGAGTGCCTGGTGTGCTCTAGTCCATGGGATCACGAAGAGTCGGACATGACTAAATGACTAAACAACAACAACAAAAGTGCTGTATAGTGATTACAGTGCTGGACTGCAACCCGGGAGACCCAGGTTGAAATTCTCACTCTGCCATGAAACCCACTGGGTTGGGAAAGACCTGTGCGTGAATCCCAGGAAAGCTATTGCCATTGGGAGAAAACACTGCTGTAAAGCACTGGGGTGTCCTGGGATAAGCTCAAATAACACCATTCCCTGTGATACTAACAACTCGAGAGGAATGCTTATAAGAACCCAAGAAAAGCCTGCTGGATCAGGCCAATGGCTCATATAGTCGGGCATCCTGTTCTCACAGTGGCCAACCAGATGCCCCAAGCAAAACCCACAAGCAGGATCCGAGCACAAGAGCACTCTCCCCTCCTATGGTTTCCAACAACGTATTCAGAAGCATTGCAACCTCCAACTGTGGAGGCAAAGCTTAGCCATCCTGGCCAGTAGCCACTGATAACCTTAATCTCCATGAATCTGTCCAATCTTCTTTTAAAGTCAATTTGGTTGGTGGCCATCACTGCTTCCTGTGGGAGGGAGTTCCACAGTTTACTGTGACTGTGAGCTACTTCAGAGGCACCAAATTCTGCCCAACACTGGCAGTGGGGGGGGGATCCCGTCACACGGGTGTGACACCCCATGCGCAGCACACACATGAGATGGCACATGCATTGCAACACAAGGCCTCGCAAGGCACACCACCATGAGGCCTGGTCACTCAAGATTTGCGGGGTGGGGGGAGGTTCAGCCCCACCTCAACCCTATAGTGTTGGCACCTATGCATTACTTGAAGAAGCACTTTCTTTTATCTGTCCTGAACTTTCCAGCATTCAATTTCATTGGCTGTCCGTAAGTTCTAATGTTAGTAGAGAGGGAGATTAACTTTTCTCTATCCATTTTCTTCAGGCCATGCATTACTTAACCAACTTCTATCATGTCACCCACAGCTAATTTTTTTTAGAAAAAGAGGTGGCAGAACTCACCATGAACAGCTCCCTCATTCTCTTAGAATGGCATTGGTGTCCACCTGAGAGGTGCCAGAACTGACTTCCAGTAACAACAACAACAACAACAACAACAACAACAACAACTTATTTATATCCCGCCCATCTGGCTGGGTTTCCCCAGCCACTCTGAGTGGCTTCCAACAAAAGATTAAAAATACATTAAAACATCAGTCATTAAAAACTTCCCTAAACAGGGCTGTGAGTTCCAGTTTAAGAAAAAGCCTTGAAGTCACGTCTTATTCACCATTTCTCTAAACCAGGGGACAGCAAACTTTTTCAGCAGGGGGTCGGTCCACTGTCCCTCAGACCTTGTGGGGGGCCGGACTATATTTAAAAAAAAATAAAAAATGAATGAATTCCTATGAACCAGAAATAACCCAGAGATGCATTTTAAATAAAAGCACACATTCTACTCATATAAAAACACCAGGTAGGCCCTACAAATAACTCAGAGATGCATTTGAAATAAAAGGACACATTCAACTCATGTAAAAACATGCTGATTCCCGGACTGTCCATGGGCCGGATTAAGAAGGTGATTGGGCCGCATCTGGCCCGCGGGCCTTAGTTTGCCTATCCATGCTCTAAACTAAAAAATCCCCATCCTTCTAAAAACAAACAAACAAACAAACAAACAAACAAACAAACATACTGTTACGGAAAAATCTAGGTGTGAGGTTGCTCAGCCTTCTCGGGGTTCAAAAATTCCTCTTTGAACCTGTTGCACAATAAACTTTGGTCTACAGCTATTTGCTCCAGTTGGTGGCTGGACTCCTTTGTTCTGCAGGGACCCGCGGGCTCTGCCAGATGAGCTGGGTGGCTGAGCAGCCTTGCACCTAGATTTTTCCGTAACAAAACAAACAAACAAACAGAAAACCTCTGACTTAGTGGCAAGTTATTTGCTTGCTTTCACCACCTGACCTCAGATCAAATCAAATTCGAATAATTCCTTTCCTGGGGGGGGGGGGGAATCACATAATCCTGCACATTGGAGCTGTCCGTTCAGCACCACAGAAGCACCCTCTGCATCTCTAGGCATCTTCCATCTGCGGCTCAGCGCCACCTACTGCAATACAGCCTGACACACCATGCATCACAATTCCTCAGCAGTAGGTCAGTTGCATGACAAGTTTACCCCCCCCACCCCGCTTGCGGTCCCAAGAAGCTGCCAGGGCTAAGTATCGACCCAGCTGTCAGCTGTGGCTCACGTGTGTCGCTGTGCACTAATCCACTTTGCCAGCCAGCTAAGAAGCCAATGCTTCTTAGGAGTCGAACTACTCAGAACTGCAGGGAGCGTGATGTGTTGAGATATGCCATGGTTCTAGGGCAGGGGGTGCCAACGCCATGCCCATCAGTTCATCTAGCCAAAGAGGCCATGGGGTCTCCTCCCTCCCGAGTGAAATTAGTCTTGAAAGAAGCATTGTGTTGCTGCTAATAGATTAGGGTTTATTTTTTGGGGGGAGGCAAATTTCATGCTAGGGTCATTAGGAATGGAACTGAAAATGAAACTGCCAATATATCTTAATGCAACCACATTTGGAATACTGTGTTCAGTTCTGGTCATCTCAAGTCAAAAAGGGTACTGTAGAGGGCAACCAAAATGATGAAGAGGATTAAATGACTCTCCTACATGGAAATGTTGGATCACTTGGGAATTCTGAGCTTATAGGTAAAGGGTAAAGGTAAAGGGACCCCTTAGGTCCAGTCACGGATGACTCGGGTTGCGGCACTCATCTCGCTTTATTGGTTGAGGGAGCCGGCGTACAGCTTCCAGGTTATATGGCCAGCATGACGAAGCCGCTTCTGGCGAACCAGAGCAGCACACGGAAACACCATTTACCTTCCCGTCAGAGCGGTACCTATTTATCTACTTGCACTTGACGTGCTTTCGAACTGCTAAGTGGGCAGGATCAGGGACCGAACAACGGGAGCTCACCCTGTCGCGGGGATTCGACCCGCCGACCTTCTGATCGGCAAGCCCTAGGCTCTATGGTTTAACCCACAGTGCCACCCACGTTTGGGAATTCTGAGCTTATAGGAAAGACAAAGAAGGGGTGTCAGGAAAGAATTTTACAAAATGATGCCTGGCATAGTAAGAAAAATGTTTTTCCCCTCACTCTCTCATAACAACAGAACTCAGAATTTTTTATTTTATTTTTTGTTTTGACTACGGCAGACCAACACGGCCACCTACCTGTAAACAGAACTCATGGACATTCAAGAAAGCTGAAAGTTGGAAAATTCAGGACCGATAAAATAAAGTGCTTTTTCACGCAGTGCACAGTTAAACAGTGGAACTCCCTCCCACAGGACGCAATGATGGCTATCAACATGGATGCCTTTAAAAGAGGATTAGAAAATAATAATAATGGCAGTTCAAGAAGCCATAGATTGTTTGAATAGTCAAAGGCTTGGGAGAAGACAAATGTTTTTTGCCTGCTGCCTAAAGAAAGGTGCCAGAGATTCTCTGGGGAATCTCCTTTCTTGTAATCTAAATCCATTGGTTTAAGTCCTATCCTCTGGAGTAGCAGGAAACAAGCTTGCTCCATCTTTAGAAATGTGCAGTGGCTATCATTTTACCTCTCAGTCTTCTTGATGGTTCCTGTGGGTTTTCTGTGGGAGGGGGAAATGGGTCACTGCATGGTCCCTAGATACCAGCTACATTATCACATATCTGGGGGTTTTTTTGTGTGTGTTAAAGGGATACAGAATAACTTCAATCCATCACACTTACACACACTACCCTGGGCATGCAGTTATTGCTTTCCCTTACACTAATCTGTTTCTCATTCCGACACTTTATGATGCATAAGAAGAAAAACAATTCTAAAAGAAATCCAAGGACTGACTCGGGGGTTTTTTTATGTCAGTTTCTACAACTTTGGTGTGCATGAGTGAGTGATGCCTCCCCCTAGTGGCAGGTCTTGAGAGAGAGAGAGAGAGAGAGAGAGAGAGAGAGAGAGAGAGAGAGAGAGAGAGAGAGAGAGAGAGAGCACAGCTCCCAATTCACCTCCAAATCTGTGTTGTCTAGAGGGAACTATTGCTGGGGAAACACAAAAAGTGTTCCACCTCTTCAATAAAAGGGGGTGGGGCTTGGTTTATACAAAGATTTCAATTGCATAATAATTGGCCTGCAGGATCAGAGCAAGGGCCAGCTAGGCAACCATTCTGTTTCCATCAGTGTCCAATCAGACGTCATCGGGAACTTATAAGAAAGTTATCGGCCTTCCAGTTTGATGCTGGTGGCTGACGTTCAGAGATATACTCCCTCCAAACACATAGTCTCAATTTATCTTTACTATAGAAGAACATAAGAAGTGTCTGCTGGATTAGGCCAATCTGGTCCAGCATCCTGTTCTCACAGCGGTGACCAGATATCTGTGTAAAACCCGCAAGCAGGTTGAGCACAGCAGCCTTCTCTCCCACCTGCGGATTCCAGCAACTGCTGCCTCAATCACAGTTAATAGCTGTCGGTGGATTTATGGAATCATTTAAGGCAGGCTTTGCCATCCTGTGGCCTCTGGCTGTTTTGGATCAGAACTCCCAATAGCCCAGCTACCATGGGCTGGCCATGCCTGATGGGAGTTGACAAAGACTGGCCTTAAGCTTAGTAGGCATACTAATCATTTCTTGTATCAGTGAGTTCCACATGTTAAGATTTTTGAAGGAAACTGTTCAGAGGGGAAAGAAGGATAGCGCTTGCCTTCAGACACAAAAACGTACGTGTTGAAAGCGGTTCCTTCTACTACATGTCACTTCTAGGATCTACTAAATGATGACAGTGAAATGATTGCAGAAACATACATCAATTATTTTCATCAAGAAGAAAGCTTTTTTTAAAAAAAATTGAGGGATGTGTTACACTGCCACTTGCACCCCTTGTTAGAGGCAATGGAAACCTTTTCAAGGAACTTGGAGAGCCCACCTCAAAGGCGTGGTGAGATTTTTGAACCCTTAAATTCTTCTCCAGCTTGGGTGGTTGCTTAGAACCCACTGCTGCTACCTAGGAAGATGCCTATACAAAGCTAGATCATCAGTCCATCTAGCTCGATATAAAGAGGTAAAAAAGGTAAAGGACCCCTGGATGGTTAAGTCCAGTCAAAGGCGACTCTGGGGTTGTGGCGCTCATCTCGCTTTCAGGCCAAGGGAGCTTGCGTTTGTCCACAGACAGCTTTCCGGGTCATGTGGCCAGCAGGACTAAACCACTTCTGGCAGAACGGGACACAGCGACGGAAACCAGAGCGCACGGAAACGCTGTTTGCCTTCCTGCCACAGCTGTACCTATTTATCTACTTGAGCTGGTGTGCTTTCAAACTGCTAGGTTGACAGGAGCTGGGACAGAGCAACAGGAGCTCACTCCATCATGGGGACTCGAACCGCCGACCTTCTGATCAGCAAGCCCAAGAGGCTCAGTGGTTTAGACCACAGCGCCACCCGCGTCCCAAGCTCCTTTAGCTCAATAAAGTCTATGCCGAATGGAAGTGGATCTCAGGGACTTCAGGCAGAAGTCTTTCCCCAGCCCTACCAGGGAATGCCACGGATTGAACCACTGAGCCATGGTCCTTTCATCGAAACTCTCAACTACTATTCCTATGGGAAAGGGAGCAAGGAAATGGCCAAGTGTTGCTGTTCCAGTTGCAGCTGGTGTGGTGGCAAGCTGCCTTTCCAATAGTGGTATGACTACATCTCACCTTGATGGGGCAGGGCAGAGCAGTGGCAAGGGCAGGGTTGTATGGAGGACCCAGCAAGGCTCCAGAGGTGCACCTACCCAGCCCTGACCTTGGCGCATGTCCATCCGGCTCAGCAACATCTAGAGTTAGGAGGCGGCTCCATAGCAGTGACACCAGTGGCCAGAGGCTGGCTCTGTGGCTCTGCCCCACAACACAACCTGCTTCTGCACTCCTCTCTTCTTCCATCTGGCCCCACTGTTGCTACCACCATCACAGGAATTTGCCAGATGAGAAAAGTGAAGGCTGGTGGCAAACACTTTTGGCCACAGGGCTGTTGGCAAGGATGCGCCGGGGTGTGTGTGTGACTTTTCTGGTTTGCATTTGGCATTAGCCCTACTGGCTTTAGCAGATCTAGATGGGCATGGCTAACTTAGCTTCAACCATTTCCGTGGGTCTATTCTGCTTAAGTGAGGGACCCAGGTGACGCTGTGGGTTAAACTGCAGAGCCTAGGGCTTGCTGATCACAAGGTCGGCGGTTTGAATCCCTGCGACGGGGTGAGCTCCCATTGCTTGGTCCCTGCTCCTGCCAACCTAGCAGTTCGAAAGCACGTCGAAGTGCAAGTAGATAAATAGGAACCGCTCCGGCGGGAAGGTAAACGACGTTTCCGTGCGCTGCTCTGGTTCGCCAGAAGCGGCTTAGTCATGATGGCCACATGACCTGGAAGCTGTACGCTGGCTCTCAGCCAATAAAGCGAGATGAGCACCGCAACCCCAGAGTCGGATATGACTGGACCTAATGGTCAGGGGTCCCTTTACCTTTACCTTTATTCTGCTTAAAACAACATTGAATACAACCTTCTGAGTCTCCACTTTTTGTACTTCTTTGCAGAGGAAAAATAACTGGTAAATTAATCTGAGGTGAGCATGGGAAATCTCACAAATTCTCCTCTTATACCCAAAGGTCTCAATGTAGTGAAGTGAAGAAGATTGGTTGATGATTAACTCATTGCTGGATCCAAGAGCTTCCTTTCTGGATTTGAAACCTCAGGGTCAGTGTCCGGAAGGTAATAAGAGCAACCTGGCTGCTGGAGTGAATTACAGAAGCCATTCTAGAATCTGCTACCCATTCCAGGGTTTTGGTGGAGCTGAATAAAATCATTCGACACTTTGCTGGAACTGATTGGAGATGGGACTGCCCATCTTTAGTTCATTGTGTGTTTTATGGTGCATTATAAACTGCCCTGAATGCTCTTTGTGGGCGTGAGACAGAATATAAATCCCATTTTTAAAAGAAAAGATAAGGGGGGAAATGAAAGGGCATATATACAAGGCAACTCGCTAACTCTTCTATGCGAAAAACACACACACTTTGCAATTGCCAAAGGAGAGATGACAACCTCGCAGTAAATTCAGAGGCCAACACATGCATCCTTCTTGAAATTTCAAAAGGAGAGATGGCAACCTCACAATAAATTCAATGTGCACTCGGGATCTCTGGATTTGAAATGCCTGTTGGCTGTTTCCGTCTGCTGGGTTGAGTAAGTAATGCTGAGAAGAACTCCCATTGCATTAGCAATTCTTGGCACATTCTTAGCAAGCTGCGCGAGCAACAATGAATTCAAGAGTTATACGGGGAGCGGTGTGTGCAATCTGCTACAGGGCCACCCTGTCCCAGACTCATGAAGCACCAAACAATTCTCTGTGTGTGCAAGGCGGTGGGGATTCTACCATGTGTCTACGGAGCAAAGCAAATCTACCTCCTCCAGCGGGAACATGAGACTATGGGGAGCCGGCTCTGAAACAGTCAGTTAGAAATACTTGTGGCCTGCATTTGTACAATATCTATGATGGAGGTAGGAGCCTCAGGCAAAAAGCCTTAATTACCTATTCACAAGTACACCACACACAAGGTATATATGCACACATTTGCAAGGTATACATTATATGCAGGTAGATAAATTCTGCATATTCACTGCAGTGTGGTAACCATAAATATTAGAAAGCCAGAAATCACCAGAGCTCCATTTAGGAACATAAGAAGAGCCTGTTGGATCAGGTCAAACGACCCATCTAGTCAAAGAATCATAGAGTTGGAAGAGACCACAAGGGCCATCCAGTCCAACCCCCTGCCAAGCAGGAAACACCATCAAAGCATTCCTGACAGGTGACTGTCAAGCCTCTGCTTAAAGACCTCCAAAGAAGGAGACTCCACCACACTCCTTGGCAGCAAATTCCACTGTCGAACAGCTCTTACTGTCAGGAAGTTCTTTCTAATGTTTAGGTGGAATCTTCTTTCTTGTAGTTTGAATCCATTGCTCCGTGTCCTCTTCTCAGGAGCAGCAGAAAACAACTTTTCTCCCTCCTCTATATGACATCCTTTTATATATTTGAACATGGCTATCATATCACCCCTTAACCTTCTCTTCTCCAGGCTAAACATACCCAGCAACCTCCTGGAATCAGGAGCAACCTCCTGGATCAGGCCAAAGCCCCATCTAGCCCAACGTCCAGTTCTCACAGTGTTCTCACAGAAGCCTGCAAGCAGGAGTTGAGCACAAGAGCCCTCTCCCCCCTGGGACGGGGAACAACTAGTTTTCAGCAGCATTGCTGTCTCTGACAGGAGGCAGAGTAGAGCCATCATGCCTAGTAGCCGTCAACAGCCCTCCCATCCATGAATTTGTCTAAACCATGAATTGGTCTAATTTACAACACAACTCTCTCTCTCTGTTACCACCTCTGCATACCCCCCAATATAACTCTTCCCAAATCCAGGACACTGCCAGTGAGGTTCTTTCCTCTCTGTACACAGCCACCACCACCCCAGCTGTGGGTCAAGTGGCGCAGATCCCTAGCCAATGCGGTCTGCTCTCTCCAGTGGTTCTGGGGATGCAAGAGGTGAAGCGGAGGGTTGTCCTCACTCCAACCCATCACATCAACGTTGTTCTGCTCCCCACTGCACACTCCGATTGGAGGAGAGCCTGGCTTCTCCCAGCAGCCACCGCTGCCGCCTTCTTTCCCCACTAAATTTTAAAAGACACAGAGGGGGAAGTTGGGCTCCTCAGCGTCAGAAGCCCAAGGACGGATGCATGGATTCCAGGACATTTCAGGATCCAATTGGAAGCTGGGATGGCTTCTTTAAATCCACGATGTCCCGGTCAAAACGGGACAATTGTGCAGAGAACGACACATCTTTGACGCTGTGTGTGTGCTCAAGAAGGACACACATTCAAACCTGATGCCCAGAAAACTCTGCCAGTCAGGTCAACAATGGCTCTTAGCCATCGTGTCTCCACTCGCCACCCCGATCACCAGGGGAAAGGAGAAGTAACCAATAATACTCTACCAGCAGTTCTCAGCTGAGGCCTGGTTCAGGGTGGCTGCAAATCTCCTCCTCACTCCTTTGCACCCTCCCTCGATGAGGATATTTTCTCCGGCTTTCGGGATCCGTGGCCTCTTCCAGTTAAATTGCCAGAGCTAATTTATTCCCTCCCACAGACTGCCGTGGGTGCCTCCCTGCCTCCCTGCCTCTCTCTCTCTCTCTCCACAACTCAGTCCCATCCCGTCCCCGTCCCCCACTGCCCCACCTCCAAGGCCAGTAAAGCTGACTAACTCACAGGCCTGAGCACTTCAGAGGTGCCATGTGACTCGTAAGCATGGAAACCCATAATGAGGCCCCCACATTGATGGTGCACAACAGGAGGCACTCAGGAGTCTGAAAACTGGACACTTTCCAAGGAGGTTGGTAGAAGGGTGGGGGGGGTAGTCTCCTCCTTCCCCCCAGACCCTTAGAAAGGGAGAGGTGGAGCAGGAAAGTGGGAGTGGGGAAGATAAACACCCACAACCAATGCAGAGATGAGGGGAGCAAAAGAGAACCCACAACAGCACCCCCACCCCACCCTGAATTGAGAGTCCTGGCATTGAGGAACCTGTTCCATCAACATGTAGGGCATGTTGGTGCGCTGAATGCCACAGGCCAGCCAGCTAACCCTGGGCATTGTTAGGTATTCAGAGGAGGGAGGGCACAGCGAAGGGATGTTTTCCTCTTCTCGAGTGTTTGGAGAGGGGGGGGAATGGGGACATGCCGATCTGAACTTAATTCAGAGGGGAGGGAGGGGAGACAGAACCACCAGACCTCTGTTTCCATGGCACGATTACACTCTTTACATCAGAAATTTTGCACCTTGCCATAGCTGGTCTCTTTTAAGAGGGACATATGGGAAGAGAATAAATGGAACAGGGGCATCATCGTCTCTAACGCGATGAGGAGGGGAGGGAGATGCCTGAATAGTCCTCCTTTCGTTCATTTCCATCGGATCTTTCACACGAGAAAATTTCCCAGAAAACTGCTTGTTGGGTGAAGGAACCCTGCGGAAAATATTTGGGGTGGTCAACCTATGGGTCGAAGGCTGGATGTGGGGCTCGGCCTCAATGGGAAAGCCCTCAGCAAGTGATCAGACCTCTTGGAAGAGCCACCTGTGGTTCACCTCCTAGCCTGATGGGTAGCGTTGAAGAAGAGAGAATTGGGTGGAGGGAGAGAGAGAGAGAGAGTCAAAGAGAAAGAGGGGGAGAGAGGAGTGTCAGAAAGAAAGTGAATGGGGTGTCTAACAGAGAAAGGGAGAGGAAGAAAAGGAGTGTCAGAGACAGACAGACCTGCCTATTTCAGGTCTTTCCCTGTACACTCTTTGCTGCTGCTTCAACCACTGTATGTATGTGGCCCCCAGCCAATTATCCCCAAGGGAATAAGGCATTTAACAGAAAAAGAGGCTTCACATCCATTTCCATCACTGTATCTGCACTTGAAGTTCTGAGAATCAAGATATTTAAGGTCTACATTTGCATCAGGCGCTGCCTCCAGAGAATTCACTTCTCACACACATTACAGCTTTGGCTTGGATACAATTATTTAAAGGAGATTCTGACTAAACATCGGGGAAAATTTTCTGACAGTAAGAACTGTTTGACAGTGGAACGAACTCCCTTGGGAGGTTGTGGGCTCTCCTCCCTTGGAGGTTTTTAAGCAGGAGTTGGATAGTCACCTGTCGCGGATGCTCTAGTTGAAGTTCCTGCATTCCAGGGGGTTGGACTAGATGACCCTCGGGGTCCCTTCCAGCTCTACAGTTCTATGATTCTATAGGGCTAGGAGGGGCAAAAGCTTCCATTATACCCTTGCTTATTCTGTCTATGGCAGCCCCATGGTTCTAGGCCAGGTTTGGGGACCCTTTGGCCCTCCAAAAGCTGCCAAACTACAACTCCCATCAGCCGCTGCCAGCATGGCCAATAACTTTGGGTGATGGCAGTTGTAAGTTCGGCAACATCTGAAGGGCAAAAGGTTCCCTACATCTGTTTTAGTATACCTGAAGGAGTGTCTCCACCCCATCGTTCAGCCCGGACACTGAGGTCCAGTGCCGAGGGCCTTCTGGCGGTTCCCTCACTACGAGAAGCCAAGTTAAAGGGAACCAGGCAGAGGGCCTTCTCAGTAGTGGCACCCGCCTTGTGGAACGCCCTCCCTTCAGATGTCAAAGAGAACAACAACTACCAGACTTTTAGAAGACATCTGAAGGCAGCCCTGTTTAGGGAGGCTTTTAATGTTTAATAGATTACTGTATTTAATTTTCTGTTGAAAGCCGCCCAGAGTGACTGGGGAAACCCAGCCAGATGGGTGGGGTATAAATAATAATTTATTATTATTATTATTATTATTGGGCCTAGATAATCAGAAATGGATGCTGAGGAAATAAATAGAGAGTAACCACTCTTATTCTCCTTTGTGGATTCGAGGAACATGGGGAGGTTCTTGTTTTGCAGTTCCATTTCCCTTGATACCTTATTCAAGCCATCCTGTTATAGCTGATTACTCATTTTCAAGTGGCTTAGGGCTGTGTGCAGATGTTGTGATATCAAGTCAACTTCCCTTATCCCAGGGGTGTCAAACTCTGGCCCTCCAGATGTTTTGGAACTACAATTCCCATCAGCCCTAGCTAACAGGACCAGTGGTCAGGGATGATGGGAATTGTAGTCTCAAAACATCTGGAGGGCCGGAGTTTGACACCCCTGCCTTATCCCATCTGTCATCAATGAATGACATGCATTCGGGTGGTCCCAAATTCCATTGAGGGTGCTTTTGAGTTAGTTTCTTAGAAGGATGACCGTGGGGATGTGAGAATTTCCCCTATGACCCACCCTTCCAATTCCTCCTCTTTGAACTGCAAATCCCAACACTTCCCCACCAGGCCTACCGGTAGAATTAATAGAATTGAAGCTAAGAGACCCCAGGAATCTAATACCCTGCAATACAGGAATCACAGCTAAAGAAGAACTGACAGATGGCCATCCAACCTCTACTTAAAACCTCCAGGGAAGGAGAGTCCACTACCTTAGGACATGGGTCATTCCACTGTTGAACAACTCTTACCTTCAGAATATTCTTCATACGTTTTAGTCAGAATCTCCTTTCTTGTAACTTGAATCCATTAGGTCTGTTCCTACCCTCTGGAACAGTGGAAAGCAAACTTGCTCCATCTTCCATGTGACAGCCTTCTAGACATCTGAAGATGGCTACCATATCACCTCTCCTCTTTTCCAGGCTAAACATACCCAACTCCTTCAACTGCTCCTCATCAGGCTTGGTTTCCAGACCCTTGATCATCTTGATAGTCCTCCTAGGCACACCTTCCAGTTCATCAATATCCTCCTAAAGCTGTGGTGTCCAGAACTGGACCCAGGACTCCAGATGTGGTCTGACCAAAGCAGAGCAGAGCAATGATACTATTACTCTCTTCATCCTGGACAAGCCCTGATCTTCCTCCACTTTGAAGAGGCTGCATGCCCATCCTTACAAGCCACCCCAAAGGAAGCCTTCCCAGAGTTCTACGCCAGAGGAGATTTGGCAGCCTTTCAAGGCAATGGGGGAAGGTGTTTGTCGAGACATCCACTCAAACTGTGCCGCTAAGCAGTTAATAATTACTTCCTATGAACACTCCTGGAAACACACAGCGGCGTAACCCAGAATCGTTCCACGCTCGCAGCTTTCAATTCTGCCAGCTTCTGCAAAGCTCATTAATCACACGCGCTATTCTAAACACAAACAAGCACTGGCTCCCCCAGCTTGTCCAATTCAAATATAAAAGGCGGGGCACGAAGGAGGAGGAAGGGGAGGGCTGGCTCACCAGAGCGACAAGCAGGCTGGATTTATTAAATCAAAGAGCCATTATTAACAATGCAGCTTAAATATCTATCTAAATGCAAATGAGCGCATGATGGATTGTAGGATCCCCCCCCATGCCCCTTGTTTTTTTTTTAAAAAGGATTGAGACACTTCATGTTAGGATTTTGGAGAGACTCTTTTTTTGAGAAAGAGGGACACCAAACCTGCAAATAAAGCCAGGTGTCTCAGGAACTGGAGCTTTAAAGGACAACCTGTCATGATCTGGGTATTTAAATAATAATTAAAGGTAAAGGGACCCCTGACCGTTAGGTCCAGTCGCAAACGACTCTAGGGTTGTGGCACTCATCTCGCTTTATTGGCCGAGGGAGCCGGCATACAGCTTCCAGGTCATGTGGCCAGCATGACTAAGCCGCTTCTGGCGAACCAGAGCAGCGCACGGAAACGCCGTTTACCTTCCCGCCGGAGCGGTACCTATTTATCTACTTGCACTTTGACGTGCTTTTGAACTGCTAGGTTGGCAGGAGCAGGGTCCGAGCAACGGGAGCTCACCCCGTCGCGGGGATTCGAACCACCGACCTTCCAATCGGCAAGCCCTAGGCTCTGTGGTTTAACCCACAGTGCCACCCACGTCCCTTACAGTAGTTATTAAAATGGACCAGGCTTAATAATATGCTAACTATATGGCTGAACCTGTTGCCTAAGGTAGCTGTAAGCATATCAGTGCCCTTCCAGACAAAGGTGTTACGTGTCTCGGGATCTCAAGTCCTGCAAGTGGAGAGGTGGCCCACCCTGGATGGGGTTGTACCCCCCTGGAAAGAGCAGGTTGGCAGTTTGTGGGGTGCTCCTCATTTCGACATTCCCACTGGAGGCCCAGGTGGCCTCAGTGTCCTTTTCCCAGATCAGGCTGATTTGCCAGCTATGACCCCTTTGCGGTGGTAACTTCCAAGTCGAATGATTGCAACAAGTTCTATATCGGGCTGCCTTTGAAGTCTGAAGACCTCAAGGCCACGACCATAAACACTCAATTTTAAGGCTGATTCCCCCTTCTCCTTGATTCCTGATCACCTGCCCTTGCCTTTGATCTGATGGTGTTTGGTTTTTATAAAGGTTTCTCCCAACGAACTACCTGGCAATTGTGTGACCCTCCAGATTCTGGCTCCCCAGTCACGCCCCCCTCCCCACCATCCTGCACTGAGTCAGTGGCCACAAGCAGGGAGCCATCATCAATCCCACTTCCTCAGCATGGGAAGATGTACTATGCAAGGCACATGAGCTAGAATCTTATGCGCAATCATAAAACCTTTTATATGTCCAGATTAAAGTTTTAATTTATGAAACATCCATAAGAAAGGGGAGAGCTGCTATCCCTCAGCCAGTTGCTTTACTGTTCCTTGGGTTTGTGCTTCCGCTGCGTTCTGCTCTCCCTTCCTTATGGTTTAATTTTGAGAATCTCAATAATTGATTTTGCAATGGGCACATGGGCTGTTTGCTGAACTTATGCAATTGATTACAAATGTTGTGTAACTTACATTGCCGTTATGTTGCTCCGCCCCATTCATTTCAGTGTCAAGGAAATGGAACAGTGTACAAATGGAAGGGGCGGGGAATGTGAACCATTACAAATCATTTGCAAACTGAAATCACAAGAGTGAATACTCATTGCATTCGATGGGTTGATGCTTGTTCTGGGCATGGGATGAAAAAGCTCTGGACTCTGGAACACAAGCCATTCCCAGTTCTGTTTTAAGTTTTTGTGGAAATTCCCTGACGTCTCTGCTTGCTACACCATAAGATGGACACAGATCAGAGTGGGGATGAATTCGAAGGACTATCCGATTGTGTGAGTTAAGAAACAAAGGGTGTCTGGCCATTCCTTCTGTGTTGCAAATACACTCCACAATGGCAATCTTCCCCCACCTGATGAATAAATAATTCTTTTTCTTGACCCAACAGCGAGAAAAATAACCCACTGAACTTACACATCAGTTTCCTCCCATAGGATGCAGGTCTGGTTGGTAGTTCCCTGTCAGGATGAGAAAAGAGGAAAGGAGAAAAGAGCTGGTGTTGAATAGTTGACTGAGAGATCTGCTTAAATACAGGACAACATGTACTTGAATTATTATACAGGTGAAGCAAAACTAGTCCCATGGAAACTTTAGTTCGCCCCATTTCCACCTCCCTCTCTTGCCTCAGAGGCCTTTAGGGCATCCTAGGTAGGAAGTGTAACCCAGCCACACTTCCTGTTGCTCTATATGAGTGAACTCCCAAGCTCAACTTCCTCCAAACCACAGGTGGGGAACTAATGACTCTCCCAGTGTTGTTGGCCTCCAGCTCCCATCAGCCCTTGCCAGCAGAGCCAATGTTCAGGAATTGATGGGATCTGTCACCCAGCAACATCTAGCGTGGAGGTCTTCATCTTTCAGTGTCCCCAGATGTAAATAGAATCATAGAATTGTAGAGTTGGATGTGATCTCAAGGGTCATCTAGTCCAATTCCCTGAAATGCGGGAACTACAGCTGAAGAATCCCTGACAGATGGCCATCCAACCTCCACGCAAAGACCTTGAAAGAAGGAGAGCCCAACACCTTCCACGGGTGTCCGTTCCACTGTTGAATAGCTCCCACTGTCAGAAAGTTCTTCCTAAGGTTTAGTCAGAATCTTCTTTCTTGTAATTTGAATCCATTGGTTTGGGTCTGACCCTCTGGAGCAGCAGAAAACTAGCTTGCTCCATCTTTCATGTGACAGCCCTTCAGATGTTAATTCAGATGCTCTTGTCAAACTCCAAGTCCCATCAAGTCCCAGCTGAGCCAAAGATCAGGTTGATGGAAGTTGTAGTCCTGCAACATGTGGGGACCCAGCCTTGGAGACAACTGATCTAGAAGACCATAGGGGATCTAGAGCAGTGTTCCCCAACCTTTGGCCTCCAGATGTTTTTGGACTACAACTCCCATCATCCCTCGCTAGCAAGACCAGTGGTCAGGGATGATGGGAATTGTAGTCCGAAAACAGCGGAAGGCCCAAGGTTGGGGAACACTGATCTGGAGGACCCCAACCTTTCTATATGCCTTTACTATTTAAAAACAAAGCAACCCATACATTTCTCTTTTCAAGTTTACCCACCTCCCCAAAAAACATTCAACCTCTCAAAATACAATGTTTCTTCCTATGCTCAGATGTCATATAAATCATAGGGTTTTGGGGTGGCAGCGGCTATAATGAACTTCATTCATATCAGCGACATTTTCCTTTTCAGTGAAATAGGTGCTTACATTGTACAAATGGGAGAACTCAATTTCCATTGGGGTGAGCAGTGAGCGGGGAGCTGGTTTCACAGTCACAGAGATGACTCTGGAATTCAGAACTGTAGTATTTCTAGGGAGAAAACACAGCATGTCAAAAGCCAGCGAAGGGGCAGAATGGAGAGAAGTCACAGCAACGGAGAGAAACTCCCAGGACATTATTCATTTCCAAGTGTTGCGATTCCACCTTTGCACAAAATCTGCTCAAGGCAGCTTGCGATCAGCATGGCACACTTTAAAATCGATGGATTAAACAGCAATGTCGAAACAATGAAATAAACACAAGGAGACCAAAGGCTAGCAGTGAAAATCACGATATTGTTACCCAGAAGCTTGAGAGAACAAAGCAACCAGGTGACTAAATGAGAAACATATACAGTGGTACCTCTGGTTACGTACTTAATTCGTTCCGGAGGTCCGTTCTTAACCTGAAACTGTTCTTAACCTGAAGCACCACTAGCTAATGGGGCCTCCCAGAGCCGCTGCACTGCCAGAGCACAATTTCTGTTCTTATCCTGAAGCAAAGTTCTTAACCTGAAGTGTTATTTCTGGGTTAGCAGAGTATGTAACCTGAAGCGTATGTAACCCGAGGCACCACTGTGACAATAAAAGCTCCAATATAAGAACATAGCAAAGAGCAGGATCAAGTTAAAGGTTCATCTGCAATTAACTGCAATTAATCCAGAATGCGGCAGCTAGACTGGTGACTGGGAGCGGCCGCCAGGACCACATAACACCAGTCCTGAGAGATCTACATTGGCTCCCAGTACGTTTCCGAGCACAATTCAAAGTGATGGTGCTGACCTTTAAAGCCCTAAACGGCCTCGGTCCTGTATACCTGAAGGAGCGTCTCCACCCCCACCGTTCATCCCGGACACAGAGATCCAGCTCCGAGGGCCCGCCCTGTGGAACGCCCTCCCATCAGAGGTCAAAGGGATCAACAACTACATAACATTTAGGAAATACCTGAAGGCAGCCCTGTTTAGGGAAGTTTTTAATTTGTGATATTTTAATGTATTTTGATATTTGTTGGAAGCCGCTCAGAGTGGCTGGGGAGACCCGGCCAGATGGGCGGGGTACAAATAAATTATTATTATTATTATTATTATTATTATTATTATAGCATCCTGTTCTCACAGTGGCCAACCAGATGACTCTATAAGAAGCCCACAAGGAGAATATTAGTGCAACAGCCTTCTCCCTATTTCTGATTCCCAACAATCAGTATTCAGAAGCATTACTGCCTCTGATCATGGCAGCAGAACATAGCCATCATAGCAAGAAGCCATTGATAGCCTTGTCCCTGATGAATCTGTCTAATTTTCTTCTGAAGTCCATGGCCATCACTACCTCTTGTGAAGGCGAATGCCACAGTTTATGCTGCTGTGGAGATATTGCCAAGGAGTTTGTACAGGAAACCCCTGATTTGTGTAAGGGTTGTGCGCTGGGTCAATGCATGCTTGCATGAAATATCATGCAATCAAAACACCTCGCTCCGCCCTGTTCTATCCCCGCTCTGCCCTGCCCTTTTAGTGATGTCTTTTATGACATTCTCGGTCACTTCTGGGTTCGGCGCTATGTGTGCGTATGATCACACATATATTGGTCATGCCTAAAACAGGGATTGCCTGTACTACAAATGGGGTCCCACCACAGAGAAAACTATCTGCCTAATCTCTGGAGACTGGACTACTCAGGGCAGGGAGTTGGTGTTTGGACTTAAGGGCGCCTTTAATGAATGGGTAGGCTCATATGGCGAAAGGAGGTGCTAAGTTTTATTTATGTATATGTGAAATTTATTCCCTGCTACATTAAAAGAACTGCAAAATATTAAAACAGCTGAACTTTGGAATCCAGCTTTGTATGCAGCATCCTCCTATCTGCTCCTCTCAATACAAGGCCCATACTTAAAAAGCCTTGAAAACAGAGCTGGTACCAGACTTCATGGGTTTTTAGTGCAGTTTAACTGATGGAGAAAACCCCTCCATCTTCTTTGCAGCAGCAGCACTGCCAGCCTATTCCCCTGCCCAGCCTCTGCCTGGCTGGGGCGGGGGCAGCAGGTCAGGCTGGTAAGGGGCACTTCTGAGCCCTGGGACCCTCATCAAGTGCCCGACCTGGGAAACCACTGGCTCCAGATCAGCTCAAAATCCCAAAGGACTGGCAGAGGTGCTTGCAATTTGCCAACAAACTCAGCTAATCTCTGGCACTGGAGGACTGGTA
The DNA here is from genome assembly GCA_034641395.1 of Darevskia armeniaca. Lineage (NCBI taxonomy): Eukaryota > Metazoa > Chordata > Lepidosauria > Squamata > Lacertidae > Darevskia > Darevskia armeniaca. The sequence continues at coordinate 727,341 of JAWWNF010000120.1, forward strand.
ACCACACGTCGTTCTGAGATGATAGGATGATGGAAATCCATAACTACTTTGTAGGTGCTGTGTTGTGTCACTGTCAACATTTCACAGATGGGATAGGGTTGCGTGGCCACTGACTTCCCAAAGGACACCTACTGAGTTCAGGGTTGTGGCGGGATTCGAACCAGGGGTCTGTCCAGCTCACAACCTCACCTGCGACACTGCGCAGTCATCAAGATGTGCAATCACTTTTTAACACCGCACTTGTTTATGGCTTGCTGCATTTAATTCACATCTCCACCCGGGGATTGATCTCCCAAGCGAATCCCACAGAGGGGACATCAGAGAGTGTAGACTATTTGATCGGTAATCTGCTCGCAAGTCCCAAGCCTAGATGCAGCTTCAAATCCGCAGGTACCTTCAGTGATAACCAGCCGAGAGCAAAGGCCTGGAATTTACAGGAAACGCTCTCATGCTAATCAGTGCAGAACGAATCTTGAAGGTGCCAGAGGGAGGCTTAATTTGCTGCCTCAGTACCTGCCTCGGCCTCGGAGAGAAGATGGAGAGGCAGGGAAAGTGAGACGTAGAACAGAGAGATCTCTCTGTTACCATCAGAGATTGCAGAGACTCACGAGCCCCAAGGCAGCACAGAGGAAGTCGGAAGCACACAGCAGGATGGCTGTGCAGGAGCACTCCCAAAGCATCACAAAAAAGACCTCCAGAGAGCAAGTGAGACACTCTCCAAGAGGAACCCCACAGAGAGGGAACTTGGAAGAATCCTCTGCCCTAGGGAGTATGCTCAAAGACATCCCCTTTTTTGTAAATATCCCTGCCTTCCCACATGATCATTTTCAGGACACTTGTCCATCAAAGCAGGCAGATGATTCTCAAAAAGCAGTTCCGAATCCTTGTTCCACATCCCACAAGCATTGCTGCTTGCAATTACACATCACGTTCGCCATTTAAATGCACAGATCCAAACCACCGTTGCTTCCCTTTGTGCAGTTGTCTGGCTAGAGCTTCTGGCTTTGCATTCAAAAGCCCAGACAGATGTCTAAACGGATGCAGGTCCAAAGTACGTGCATCTACAATTGTTGGACTAGATGACCCTTGGGGGTACCTTCCAACTCTACAATTCTATGATTCTAAGTCAATGCTTTCACTGAGACCTGAGGTTGAAGCCTGACAAGACAGAAGTACTGTTTTTGGGGGACAGCATGTGAGCGGGTGTGGGGGACTCCCTGGTCCTGAATGGGGTAACTGTGCCCCTGAAGGACCAGGTGCGCAGCCTGGGAGTCATTTTGGACTCACAGCTGTCCATCGAGGTGCAGGTTAACTCTGTGTCCAGGGCGGATGTCTACCAGCTCCATCTGGTACGCAGGCTGAGACCCTACCTGCCCACAGACTGTCTTGTCAGAGTGGTGCATGCTCTGGTTATCTCCCGTTTGGACTACTGCAATGCGCTCTACGTGGGGCTACCTTTGAAGGTGACCCAGAAACTGCAATTAATCCAGAATGCGGCAGCTAGACTGGTGACTGGGAGTGGCCGCCAAGACCACATAACACCGGTCCTGAGAGATCTACATTGGCTCCCAGTACGTTTCCGAGCACAATTCAAAGTGTTGGTGCTGACCTTTAAAGCCCTAAACGGCCTCGGTCCTGTATACCTGAAGGAGCGTATCCACCTCCATCGTTCAGCCCAGACACTGAGGTCCATCCAGCTCCGAGGGCCTTCTGGCGGTTCCCTCACTGCGAGAAGCAAAGCTACAGGGAACCAGGGAGAGGGCCTTTTCGGTAGTGGCGCCCGCCCTGTAGAACGCCCTCCCAGCAGAGGTCAAAGAGATAAACAACTATCTGACATTCAGAAAATACCTCAAGGCAGCCCTGTTTAGGGAAGTTTTTAACCTGTGATATTTTAATGTATTTTAATATCTGTTGGAGGCCGCCCAGAGTGGCTGGGGGGGGTACAAATAAAAACTTATTATTATTATAATTATTATAAGGGCACTACATCATGTTTCAGCTCTGTGCAATATGGCATTGTGGCCTTTAAGGACCAAACCTTACATTCAGCAGGTCTGAGATCGCAAGTTGCTGATGAGCAGCTGAAAAGTAGCAGTAGGGAGGGTGGTCTCGTTGGCAGTGGAGACGCAGCTGGTGGGAGAGAATGCTTAAGCCTTCTCTTGCTTTCCTCCTGACACTTCCTTCCCCAGCTGATGGTTCATGTGATGTGGCAAAAATGCACCCAGAGCCTCAGCTGGAGGGAACAAATCTGGGATAAGGGAGTCCCAGGAGATCATTTGTAGGGTAAGGGTTAAGCAACATCCCTCTCATCGGCAGCTAGAAATCACTCCCTTATCTTAATACAGTACTTAGATACTGTTTCACAACATTCCTGATCCCTAGATCCAGGTCTACTGGTGAATAAGTGGGCTGACGCCCTCACTCAACTTCTGCTTGCTTATCAACCATATGCATCTCCCAAGAACATATCTGGGAGTCCAACTGTGTAAGGTTGGTCAGAGAAGGATTTGTCACCCTTATTCTAAGATGCCCATGACCGACCAATAGACTACCCACTCCTAACGCATTTCACAAACACGTGCATCAGCCTTACCTCTGAAGGGAGAGGATCCCACCCAGGTTTCGGTACAGGACTGTCCCCACCACGAAGACAGCGGAGTCATCTGTCTCTGTGAAGAAGCAACAGGGCAAAAACAAGCAACAGAATAAGAAGAGAGGAAGAGGCCCGACAGCCTTGCGCGTTGCTGCGCGAGCAGCCGCCGCACGGACGGGGTGCTGCTCGTGCCTGTCATCTCGGATGGACTTGCCAAGTGCAGCATCCCTCACGGACTGCGCATGTGCAACATTCCGCACATGCGCAGTCCGTCCGGGCTGCTGCTCGCAAGGCTGCCGGGCGTGAGCAGGAACCTTACGAGCTACCGCTGCACGGGTGGGGTGCCGTGCGGCGGGGCTCGGCTTGGGAGTCGCGGGGGCTGGCTCCGAGTCTCACCCCCTCCAGGGTGGCACCCGGGGCGGACCGCCCCCAATGCTCCCCATTGCTCCGCCCCTGCTCACGGCGGCATTGAAAGGTGATGGGTGGGAGCAAAGCATGAGAGAGCGAGAAAGAGAGAGGTGGGCATCAGTCAGAGAGAATGTCTAGCATTGAGAAGAGCAAGATGGAGTGAAAGAAAGTAACTTGCGTCATTCCAGACCAGTGTTTTTTTCCTCCGGGGGCATTCAAGGCTACGCAGTACTGGAACCTCTTTTTGTTGTTAAGAAGTGTGGCGTTTACTGTAACGACTTCATGGTGATTACCCGCACCTATTTTTCTAGGGGGGAAAGCACTGTTCCAGACCATTGGCTATGGTGGGCTGGGGCTGATGGGAGTTGTAGTTCAAAGCAGCCAAATCACAAATGCATGATTGCTAGACAGCCTCCAACAGGGGCAATGGCACCATGGAGTTTCAGAACCTGCATAGAGGGGACTCTATGATGTCATACCCCAAAACCTGGTGTGTGTGGGGGGGAGACCATGGGTTAATCCCTACCTCTTCCTTCTAGTCACTACACACTCCTTTTTCTGCCTGCGATGGGAGAAGACGTATCTTTGCTCTCCTCTGGAAAGCAATTTCCTTTTTGAACTGGACTGTGAATATTTGTAACGTTTAAGGATTAAACCAGCCGGCCTGGTTTTCATCAGTGCATCTGTTGAACCATGGCAAGACTTTGATAAGTGAGTAAACCCTGGCAGAGGCATAGGAAGGTGCAGAAAATTTCTTGTCAACCCCCCCCCATTGATTATTTTTTTATTTTATTTTTTGCCTGCAAAAATGGTTTTACATTATTTCATATTTTCTTACAAAGGGATAATAATAATAATAATAATAATAATAATAATAATAATAAACTTTTATTTATATCCTGCCCTCCCTGGCCAAAGCCGCGCTCAGGGCAGCTATCAACAGATACATAACATTGATATAAAATCAAACAATAATTAAATTACCTACTAAAAACATGTCAAAATCAAATTAAAGTCTAATTAGATGGCTTTCCGCAGGGTTAGAGTTGGGAACAGTAAGTGCTCCACTGAATTGAAATTTCAGCCTTCACGACATAGGAAAACGGCCAAGTAAACAGCTATTTTCGTGGAGGAGGGTCAAGATATTAACTGATATGCATGAAATTTCATATATAGCTATATAATCCCTAGTGTAGTAAGATAAGACCTTTGGAGCAGGCATTTAAAAAAACAACAACCGTTTTTTATAAACCGTCCTATTAGGGCAGTAATTGTTCCTTGATAATTTGTCACCCCCTCCATGATGGAACCTGGGGCGGACCGCCCCCCCCCCGCCTCCCACTTCCTACGCCCCTGAACCCTGGGGTTTTTCTTGTTTACTTAAGAATCCGAGAGTGAATTATTTGCTAAGAATTTGCTAAGAAACATAGAACAAGGAGAAGATAATCCAAATCTGACTAAAGTATCCTTGGATATCATATATCTGTATCTATATCTACTCTCTATCTCTATCTATCTCTATCATCTCTATCTCTATCTCTATCTATCAGTATCTATATTGATCAGAATACAAAGGCAAAATAAACACACACTGCTCTGCCTCCATGAGATGCTTCTGTCTGCAGCCTGCGCCAAGAGGAAAAATCTCACCTGCTGTCGTCCCACTGCCCTTACCTGAAACCCCTGTGGAGAGGATGCTTTTGGACACAGTGACTTTGTCCTCGGCACTGCGGGCCCAATCCACCATGCCCCGCCAGCCTTTCATAGGGAAGCTAATGTCTTTGGCTGCGTTGGCAGGGAGCTTCTGGATGCTGAGGACTTGAGAGGAGAGAAAGAGAAAGAGAGGGAGGAGGAAATCAAGCCAACTTCCATCTGCCCAGTGAGTTCCGCACGCACAGGAATAACAATGAACATTTAGAGCAGGAGTTCCAGTTACAGGTAGGTAGCCGTGTTGGTCTGTCATAGACAAAACAAAATAAAAAAATTCCTTCCAGTAGCACCTTAGAGACCAACTAAGTCTCTAAGAAGTCTCTAAGAAACAGAAGTCACCAGACCCTTATATATAGTGAGAGGGTGGGGAGGGGTATTACTCAGAGGCGTGGTGGGAATGGGTGAAAGGCTGATAGCTGTGGTAAACTTGTTGATGACTGTTAACGACTGCAATTAGTCTTACAGGAAAAAGCAAGGGGTGAGAAGGTTAAAAAAGCTTTGTCATGTATAATGAGATAAGAATCCAATGTCTTTGTTCAGACCAGGTCTCTCCATGGTTTTAAGCTTGGTAATGAGTTGCAATTCAGCAACTTCTCTTCCCAGTCTATTTCTGAAATTCCTTTGCATTAAGACAGCTACTTTGAGATCTTGTAAGATCCCTTGCTTTTTCCTGCAAGACTAATTGCAGTCGTTAACAGTCGTCAACAGGTTTACCACAGCTATCAGCCTTTCACCCATTCCCACCACCCCTCTTGAGTAATACCCCTCCCCACCCTCTCACTATATATAAGGGTCTGGTGACTTCTGTATCAGTGTATCTGAAGAAGTGTGCATGCACACGAAAGCTCATACCAAGAACAAACTTAGTTGGTCTCTAAGGTGCTACTGGAAGGATTTTTTTTATTTTATTTAGAGCAGGAGAACGACTTGGCAGCTTGGTTGCGGGCATACAGAAGAGGAATAAGGAGTTAAATCAGGGGCCTGGAACTTCACATCTCGGGGGTCAAATGTGGCCCTCCAGGTCTCTGTATCTGGCCCTTTGAGCCTTTTCTAGTCTGCACCCTTCACTGTTTCTCTCCTCCACCCCCCCGCCACCTCCCTGATCATTTCTGCTTCACCAGAATGGGTCTTTGCTCATCTGGATGGAGGATAGAGAGGGTGTGTGTGTACCTACTGTCCAAAGGTAAATTTTGAACTTGTTGCTCTGCCCAATTTCTGCTTCTGGTGCTGCCAGCCACTGAGTGTGGTCTTCAGAAGGTTGTCCCAAAGGGAACGCAACCTTTGGGTTGAAAATATCCCCCCTCCCTAAGTTAAAATCATTCAACAGTTGATCAGGAGATCAACTGTTCCATATAAAGAACCTTCAATGACAGTATCAATTACGGAGACCATTTTTCACGTCCGTTTCTCCCTAGGGGTCTCCTGGTTGTTGGCACGGCAGTCAGATAAGCTCAGAGTCATCATGTCTGTGCTTTCAAGACTTTCGGAGTGGAGTTTTGGAGACTCTAATGGAAATTGTTGGAGTGAGGAACCTATCGGGACTCACAACTGAGATATCAGGTTCCTATTTGTTAGTGCCTTCTAGGGATACTGGAGAAGTGCAGAAGCTCCATCTATCAGGCAGCAGGAAATGGTATTGAAATGTTTATAACCGACAAGGTTATAAGAAGGAAACAACAAAGTATGTAGAATATGTGGAGTTTGCAATATTCAATAGCGATATTAGGCAGAGACTCATGGTAGGGTCTTATTGATGGTGGCTCCTCGATTATAAAATTCCCTCCAATTGGAGTTACTCTCATCCCCCTTCAGCAACTTATTTTCATCACCTACTAAAAAACACGCGTCTGCAACATTTCGCATATGATGGCTAATAAGATAATTGTGTCCTTCAGTGTTTTGTGGCTACGTGTTTTGTGTTGACGACTGTTCTTCTTGTGATACTGAGGTTTTGTCTTTTTATTGCTGACCTTTTATTTTCTGTTTTTATTGCCAAGTGTTCCGAGGTAGATGTAAGTGGTGCAGCAAATTAATGTGATGTAATGAAGTTTGTCTTAGTTGCGCCTATTGTTATACACGGCTTGTCTGAACAAATTAACTCCGCACGACAGGAACGTACGATGATGAGTTAAGCTGAGTCAGGCAATTGGTCCATCTAGCCCAGGACTGCTTAATCTGACTGGCAGCAACTCCCCAGGGGTCTCAGGCAGAGAATGTCTGAAGCATCTGCTTCCTTATACTTTCGCCTGAAGATGCCAGGGATTGAACCTGAACCAGGGTAATTCTGCTTGCAAGATGAGTGCAGAATTTGGTGGCCAGGTTGCTCACCAGGGCAAGACAGTTTGAACATGTTACACTGATCCTGGTCTGACTGCACCAGCTACCAATGAGTTTCCAGGCCCGATTCAAAGTGCTGGTTTTGACCTCTAAAGCCTTAAATGGCTCAGTACTGCAGTACCTCAAGGACCGCCTCTTTTCGTATGAACCTGCTCAGACCTAATATCATCTTCTGAGGCTCTTCTTTGTGTGCCTCCTTCTTGAGAGATCCAGAGAGTGGCAACAGGAGAACGGGGCCTTCTCTGCAGTGGCTCCCCATCTGTGGAAAGCTCTCCCCAGGGAGGTTTGGCTGGCACCTTCATTAGATACCTTTAGGCACCAGGCAAAAATGTTCCTCTTCATGTGCTGGGGAGGGGGAGTTTATTGTGCTGTTTTTGCTTTATTGTGTATTTTGTGTTTTTATATTGTGATTTTATGTTGTAACTGCCTGGAGACCTGAGGGTATAGGGCTGTATTTTGCTAAAAATAAAATAACATGTCCCAAGGGCCAAACTACACATTACACGTAAATGTATCCTAAAGAAGCCAGCAGCTGGAGCTAGCTCAGTGTCTCTTTCCCTAGAAGAAGGAATTGCATAAACAGCATCCCCACTGATATTCCCCCATCAATTAAGCCAAACCGCAAATAAATAAATAAACACTATTAATGTTTTGAAATGACCAGCTGGCTAGAGCATAGCTGTCAACCCTCCCTTTTTTGGCGGGAAACTCCCTTATTCCAATGCCGTTTCCCGCTGCTATCCTGGATTGTTGATATCCCTTAAATTTCCCAGATTTCAAAGGAAGCAGCTCCTCTCCCTCCCTGCCGGCCAGGGAGGCTCCTCAGCTGCGTTGCTCGGCTGCCAATAAGGAGTCGGAGACCGACTGGGGGGGGGAGCTTGCATGCCTTGTGCAGCCAGACCCTCACGCCCAACCAGACAGACAGACAGCCTGCCTGCCGTCTATGCGCTCGCTCTTTCGCTCACCCGTTCGTGCGCAGCCTCTGGAGCGCAGGGTGGCGAGGCTACTTGGTGCCATTGCACCGCCCTCGCGGCATCCCTTATTTTCAAATCCGAAAGTTTGGGGAAAATCCCTTATTTTCAAATCCGAAAGTTGACAGCTATGGGCTAGAGGCATTCAAGCAGGGAAGTGGTCCAACCTACTCACCCAGGTTTTCAGTCACTTGATAGGAATCTTGGAAGTCCTTCATACGAAATCCGATGACATCAATGAAGTCCTCCACCAGCCTAAAAAGCTCCTTGACATTCGGTCCCATCTGCAAAGGCATGCATTTTTTTTTTAATAATGATAATAATAAATCAACCTGCATGGCCATAATTGCTGATAACCCAAGACTAAGTTCAAATTGGGGACCTTCTTCCCCCTCTCTCGCACACAAACACAGCACTTCCTCAAGTAACACCAGGAAAACAGTCATACTAGATCCTGAAAATTTTATACTGTCAATTTTGTGCAATGTATTCATCTTTTTGGATGATGATGAGTTTTTCTAGACTGGCCATTGCAGAGTGGCATGCATCATCATAAAATTATACACAAAATAAAGGGTTGTTTCCAACCCTACTGTATTGCTATTGCAGTAGACATCTGCTTGTGCAAGAGAACTTTCTCCTCTTTTTCTGGACTCTCGGAAGCTGATTTTTAAGGCGCATAGAAAGAGGAAAGGGGAGTCCTGAGTGGGACTCTGAGCAAACAGCATTAAAGATCAGCCAAATGCTGTTCTGTCTTCAAACATTAAACACATTGGATAGCTTGAGTATTGCATATGGCCTGCAAGGTAACTTTCTTCCCCAAACCCGAACAAATTAATGAACTTTCAGATGGTGATGAAAAGGAGCCCAACTGTATTTCAAAATGACTTTTTGGGGTGAGGGAAAGAGAAATTAAGCAAGCTGCATAGCTGGATCTGGGTCCCATTTGTCACTATTCCGGTTCCTGGTATTTCATCAGACAAACAGCTTCCCCATTCTCTCTTAAATCCTGAGGACTAGCACCTTGATTTTGTGACAATGCCCAAGGCCTGCAGATATGCACAGAAAGCCTGGCTTATATTGTCAGCCCAGCAGCTTGTTACGCTACACTAGAATACAATTGGCCTACAGCACAAGGCGGATTTCAACATCCAATGAGTTGATCCTGGACAGCTCATTCTTCCCTAGATTTTTCCCCCCTCCTGCATTTATTGAATTTAGCACACATAGATCTTCCTGGCTCTGGGATTTTACTTGGAAATAGGATAGAGGATGTAATGGAAGACACCTCTGTCACAGCCCAAGTCCTTCCACAAAGGCTTCCCAGGCCAGTGTGGTGTAGTGGTAAGAACAGTGGACTTGTAATCTGGTGAACCGGGTTCGCGTCTCCGCTCCTCCACATGCAGCTGCTGGGTGACCTTGGGCTAGTCACACTTCTTTGAAGTCTCTCAGCCCCACTCACATCACAGAAGGTTTGTTGTGGGGGAGAAAGGGAAAGGAGAATGTTAGCCTCTTTGAGACTCCTTCGGGTAGTGATAAAGCGGGATATCAAATCCAAACTCTTCTTCTTCCTGCATTTGCAGAGGATGGGTTTGAAAATCCGCTAGCAGGATTTGGAGCTGCAACACTTTCAGCATGAAACAGCAGCTTTCAGGGATGCCTGAATTGCTTCTCCAAAGTTTGCCCCTTTCCCCCCTAGCATTAGTTCATAGCTGTTTGCATCCTAATCGACTGCAGCTGTAGCGCCACTTCTTTTTAAAATAATAATAACAGCCTGCCTTCTCCCTTAATAACAGTGATACTGCCATGCAGCCAATTGGATTCATCTGAAAGATGATACCTCTGAAGGAAAACAAGGCTAGTTTAAAGCGAGGATGTGGCCATGGTGGTGATGTCATGCAGACAAATCCGATTGGCTGCATCCTAAGATGACATCGGTTGTCATCAGATCTTGTCATTCGGATGAAACAACGGGGCTGAGGACACAGTGGAATGGGGATGTGATTTGTCCTGCAAGCCGAGTATTGTTGCCACAGTCTTGGTTTCAGGTATGGTGCAGTGGTGGACTTTGGTACCTTGGCTTTTGGAGTCTTCTTTTAAAAGTATAACAAGTTTACTCACATTCAGTTCACAGTTGGATCCCTGAAGGTAGGCTTTAGCTTGTAGTTACAGATACCTTGTGGCTTACATCCTTGTAAGGATGGGCCCATGTGCTGCTGGCAGAGAGCCAGCAGTGCAGTCCAAGAGAAGAAATGGCACCAAAAGAGGAAGATGGCTGCGTGACTGGACCTTTTGTTAGGTCTGCAAAAGTCATGCCCACCTACCTGGTCACATGCAGGGGGAGTATGCTCCAGTCCAGGTGTAACAGGAAATTCTACCTTGGCTGGAGTAACACCCCCTATCTATGTCCACTCTAGGGAAACAAGGAATGTTGTATTTGACTGCTCCAATGGATTACATCCCATAGATCAGGAGTCAGCAAGGTTTACAATCTCCCATGGAGATTGTCCGTGGGCCGGACTGGCGCAGTGCGATGCCGGAAATCACACCTGCGCATGTCCATGGCACCGGAAATTGCTTCTGCGCATGCCCAGATGCCGGAAATCGCGCCTGCGCAGAAGCGATTTTCTGCATCTGGACATGCGCAGACGCGGTTTCTGGTATCTGCTCATGTGCAGATGCCATTTCTGGCACCACTCGGCGAGTCTCCGCACCACTCTGTGCTAGTTTAGCGCAGCATGCGGGGGACTTGCCGGGCGGGCGGCTCGGTTTGCGGGCAGCTTGTGGGCCAGTAAAACGGTATTCAGCGGCCGCATCCGGCCCATGGGCCGCACATTGCCAACCCCTGCCATAGATCTAAGGAGGGCCACATTCAAATCCCAGGGCAGAGGCTCCCCACTCCTGCTCTAGGCTGCCTTGCCAAGCATTCCCCATCAGTTCTTCCAATCTGCAGTGTGGTGCATTGGTTAGAGTGTTGGAACAGGACCTGAGAGAACAGGCTTCGAATCCTGACCCAGCCATGAAATGCAGTGAATAACCTTGGGCCGGTCACTGCCTCTCAGCCTAACCTACCTCCCTGGGTTGTTGTGGGGATTAAATGGGGCAGAGGGAACAATGTTCACCATCTTGAGTTCCTTGGAGGAAAAGTTTGGCTATGAATGCAATAATGAAGAGAATTGCAGTATCTGCCTGCCTCACAAGACTGTTGTGAGGATCCTGGGGGTTGTGTCTGTCAGGTGCTTTGAAGAAACCAAGGAGGAAAGGGCTAGATAAATATTGAAATATTCACACGGACTCACAGCCTTGTTAAAACCCCTGAGAGACAGACACCTGCACTCGTACACATACAAAACTCCCAAAGGTGATGATGCCCATTTGAAGGACAAGGTTCTCATACCAGCTGAGCTTCTTCCCACTTGTCTCGGTTATCTTCTGTCAGGATGTTGCTAATTATCTGGACAAAGTTCTAGGACAAAAAGACAAAGTAAGGGTTTGGTTTCATCCATGACACACCAGGGCTCGCCCAAAGCATATGCTCATTCCTAGAAGGGCTATAGCTCAGTGGAAGGGCATCTGCCTTGCATTCAGAAGGTCCCAGGTTCAGTCCCCGGCATCTCCAGGTAGAGCTGGGAGAGACACCTCTGTCTGAATTCATGGAGAGCTGCTGCCAGTCAGTGCAGACAATACTGAACTAGGTGGACTAATGGGCCCATGCAGTATAAGGAAACTTGCTTGCTATGTTCCTGGAATTTGCTCCACTGCTCTCAATCAACCCATTTTGATGGTTTGGAAAAGGAAACGGCCCTGCAGTTGTCTGAAAGTCATGCTACACATCTCCATCCACTTCTGAGCTGACCCAGAAGAGCCCAGAAAAAAACGTGTGCTTCGTGACAGCTAAAGGGAACCAGACCCTGGATCTAGGGGTGTCAGAGAAGTTCATTGGAGATGGAAACAGGAATGGAAATGGCCAACGTTTGCTTATTCACCCCATTTGTGTTGCATTTCCTTTGCACTGAAGTGAATGGGATGGAATAAAGTGACGGCAATGCAATTTGTGCATTTCGCCATGGCGGGCAGTGAGATGAGCTGCAGCAGAAGGGGGGGGAGAGAGAGAGAGAGTGCTGCCTGCAACATCCACAAGGGAGGAAAGGTGAACGCTGCCTTCTTTCATCCCTACCTGAATCCCACCTCCATGCAATGTATCCCAGATGGTGTCAGGGACTGGGCAGGGCAGGAACGGTGGTGAACCCCTCCCCATCCTGACCCTTCCAGGGAGGAGGAAGAGGAAGACAGTACAGATTTACAACAGGGGTTTGAGGGAGGTCACAGCTCAGAGGCAGATGAGGGGGGAAACTGGGAAATAATGGGAGGAGGAGGCAGAACCAGAATGACATGGTGCCTTTGGAAAGCATTCCAGACCCCTCCATCTCCCAGAACCCGGCAAGCCTTAAAAGTAGAATCATAGAATCATAGAGTTGGAAGAGACCACAAGGGCCATCCAGTCCAACCCCCTGCCAAGCAGGAAACACCATCAAAGCATTCCTGACAGGTGGCTGTCAAGCATCTGCTTAAAGACCTCCAAAGAAGGAGACTCCACCACACTCCTTGGTGGAGAGCAAAGGGCTCAAAGACAGAGGGCACGTAGCAGTACCCGTAGAAGTGATGAATGAGGAAGTAGGGGAGACAGGTGGTGGTGAAGATTCATTCAGGACAACACCATTATCCAAGAGGCTGGGTTCTATAGCCACTCTGTAATATTGAAATAAAAAAGGACGGTAAGAAACTTTCCCTTGTCTTTATACTATCCTGGGCACCCAGCTGGGAGCTGCTGACAGCATCCTGACAGATGGTAAGATGCTTAGATACCACCACCACCCTCTCCTAGGACACAGGCAACAAAAATGGCTCTATTGTTCCTGTGCCCTGTGCTCATGGGCTTCATAAAGGCTTCGGATGGCCATTGTGAGAAAGTGGAAGCTGGACTGCATGCACCTTCTGTGTGATCTAGCAGGGTTCTCCTTTTATTCCTATGCGGTGCTGGCTGAGCCCACTGGGCCTTGTGGAGCGGCAGGCAGGGAGACCAACAGTAGGGGGCGCCAGAGCCACTGACAAGCAGAGACAATGAATTCTAGCTCTCATAGAATCTTAGACTTGTAGAATGGGAAGGGACCACGAGGGTCATCTAGTCCAACCCCATGCAATGCAGGGAATATTTTGTCCAACGTGGGGCTCAAACCCACAACCCTGAGATTAAGGGCCTCATGCTCTATCGACTGAGCTACTCTGTCCTTCCACGAGGACAACGCTGGGACAATGGAGGAAGAAGCCGCAAGGCAGCATCACCCCCTGGACTGAGTTGAAAGTAAGAAGGCAGGCAGACTGAAATTGGTGCCACCATGCCCCATTCATCCCAATGGCCCTGCCTCAACTGTTCCTAGGCTCCTAGCACCTGGTCTGCTGCTGTTTACATTTCCCCAGAGCGTCCGTCCGGTCCTGCCCATCCCTGAGAATTCAGGAAGGAGGTGGAAAAGGAGGAGGCCTTTATTTCAAAGCCATTAATTTCCTTTCCAATTAGATAATTAGCAGCGACGCCACGCACGAAAGCAATCCAAAAGGATATATTTAACATTTTAAAGGCATGTGACCGTGACCTTCCCCCAAGGACAGTCCCATAGCTGCTCTGCACAGACAACTGCAGAATGACGATTCCTATCTCCCGGTTCTGCCACGGGGACACAGAGTGCTTTCCCCTGTTTCCCACTGACCACTGTGGCTCTGTCCATAGATGGCACAGAAACCAATTCATTCCGGCCCAGGGAAATTTCATTTCGAATATTAACTTTGTTTTCCAAAGTTGCATTCTAGCCACTAGGGAGAAGCAAGAGGGAAGAGCAATTTTAGAGATGCCGGAAAGAAAGCAGGAACAATGTCATTTCCCCCCCACTGCACTGGGAGTAGAGCTAGGCACCACAGTTCAAGAAGGATACTGACAAGCTGGAACGTGTCCAGAGGAGGGCAACCAAAATGGTCAAAGGCCTGGAAACGATGCCTTATGAGGAACGGCTTAGGGAGCTGGGTATGTTTAGCCTGGAGAAGAGAAGGTTAAGGGGTGATATGATAGCCACGTTCAAATATATAAAAGGATGTCATATAGAGGAGGGAGAAAGGTTGTTTTCTGCTGCTCCTGAGAAGAGGACACGGAGCAATGGATTCAAACTACAAGAAAGAAGATTCCACCTAAACATTAGAAAGAACTTCCTGACAGTAAGAGCTGTTCGACAGTGGAATTTGCTGCCAAGGAGTGTGGTGGAGTCTCCTTCTTTGGAGGTCTTTAAGCAGAGGCTTGACAGCCACCTGTCAGGAATGCTTTGATGGTGTTTCCTGCTTGGCAGGGGGTTGGACTGGATGGCCCTTGTGGTCTCTTCCAATTCTATGATTCTACTTTACTGCTGCTGTCCCTGATGGAGAAAACCATGATGGCTGGAGAGGACTGGGTCAAACGCATACTTTCATTATGACAGATAAGGCTATCAATGGCTACTAGTCCTTCCCTCCCTTTGGCACCTTCCACTAAGCCTCTGAATGCCTGCTGCTAGGGATCATAAGTGGAGAGAATTGCTGTTGCTGAAGGCTTCCCATGGGTTGACCCCTGGGAGAAGAAGATGCTGTGCTAGATGGGCTTAATCAAGCAAGGCTTTTCTTAAGTGACTGTTAAAAAGGGATTGGAGTAGATAAATTAAGGAAGGTTATATAGATCTATTAGCCATGATACCTAAATTGAAACTCAGTGTTCAGAGCCAATTATGTTCAGAACAGTTCCTGGAGGAGTTAAACAAAGGGGTGAGTGTGTGTGTGAAATTATCTAGCCTTCAAATCAATACTTTAGCTGTGATTCCTGCATTGCACAGGGTTGGACTAGATGTTCCATTGGGTCCCTTCCAACTCTACAGTCCTATGATTCTGGTTATGGACTTCCTAGACGCATCTGTTGGGCAACTGTATACAACCGGATGCTGAAATAGATGGACCCACGTCTACAAATCATGAACGCAGCCATATGGGTCACACAGTCTCATCACGGATTCTTGTGACAGTGTTCCACCAACGCACACATGGACTTTGGGAAAGTAGAAGGTGCGGATGAAATGAAGATCCAGATTGAGAAAACTGCACATAAAAAAAAAAATGTACAAAGCAGAACCGCAGAGGCCTCCTAGCACGTTGGACACATTTGCCAGGTAATTCAGAGCTCCAAACTCCAGGGAGAAGACTTTTGGAATCATCTCTCCTTGTTCAAGCTGTTGGATCTCCAACCTGCCAGCTCACCTGTATGTCACCAGTAGTGGGGCTGTAATAAGCTCTTCGGAAGATCTCGGTCATATTCCTGAGTACGTCGATGGTCGAGAGCAGATCCCCACTGTAGCTGGTCCCATCCTGAGAAATCTCCACCAGGTTTTGCAACACACCCGACACCCCTTCTCCTATCAAACCCCGCTGGGCTTTTGAAAGATGATCTCTTGTCTGGGGAGACAGAAATTGACACGTGTTAACTTAAAACAGGGGTGGGGAACCAGATGGGCAGGGTATAAATAAATTTATTATTAATTATTCTTATTATTCTTATTCTTATTATTCTTATTCTTATTCAGCCACATGTTTACCTTCGTACACCGGGCTGTTTCCTAGTCCTATAAAAGCTTATAAATGCATTTCTCTCCACCTACCTATGTCTCTCCATCCTTTATCCAGTTTAAGCCAAGAGACACACTTATTTAAGGCTTTGGGCTAACCTGGTGAACTACCAGGACTTGGTTGCTCTATCAGTCACAGAAAAGAAAACCTGGCCATGTAACATCAGCTTCTGTGATTGGAAGGTAGTATGAAGTCTCTGGGTTGGATGGGTCTGGTATATAAATACTAGAAACCTTGAATTCTCTCCATGGTTGGTCAACAGAGCAGCATCTCCTGCTTGCTATACTTCTCCAGTGCATCCTCAACTCCATCCACTGAGTTAGGGGACTCTGAGTTGGAGAATGCACATTCCAGGTCTGGATTTAGGTCCCCAAGGTCCTGGCCCAGCCTTGACACTCACCATCATCTGGATGTTCCTGTAGTCAATGGAAACACACTTGACATAGGTTGGAAGGGTCCAGTAGGCAATGCCTTCTTCATCCAGCATGCACCGGCGTAGGATCAGCCCTGAAGGAGAGCAGAAAGGGGACAGTCAAGCTGGTGAACTTACAAAGTCTACCCACAACAGCATTGATCCTTATCAGTCCAAGGAAGGAAGTTGGTCAACATGAGAAAATCAAGCCATTGTAAACCGAGAGAGCTGCTACTGGAGATGATTGCTGTGTGGTTATAGAAAGCAGCAGACTGTGTGTGAAATAGGAAGATTCTGCCTTCGCGGAGTTCAGTGGCAAAGTCCATTTAGTTCCAAAGTGAAACCTGCCCTCTAGATCCTTAAAAAAATGTTCTTTCCCCATGACAGAAGCTTCTGTTCTTCTGCCTCATTTGCAACGTATGTCATTTCACTATGCATGTGGTTGAGCTTACCTTATCGTAGTAAGATGACCATAGAATCATAGAGTTGGAAGAGACCACAAGGGCCATCCAGTCCAACCCCCTGCCAAGCAGGAAACACCATCAAAGCCAATGGTGGTGTCCATTTTTTCCTTTCCAATACACATCCCTCCTGGACTCTGCAGCCTCCATGGCTGCCCCAAGTGCTTCCTGCTCTGAAAAAAGTTCCATGAGAGGACCTACCGGTACGTCATGACTCCCCCTAGGTCTTAACTGAGAAACCATGGAGGTTGGCTACTGAATGCCTGAGATGGACTCAATCACTGATTTTAGTTCTAAGGGAAGTCGTTCCTTTTATCTTAAAAAAAAAAAACCCCTCTTCTACACTTTTAGCAATCACATCACAATTTCTTTTTTAAAAATCTGTACTTTAAAATAAAAAATAATAACAAGCACAATAAAAGTAATAAAAGCTGTCAGTAGGCACCCTCCCTACCTTCCTGTATCCACAGTAAAGCCCAGGCCCCCAGGAAGGCTGCAAAGTGCAGACCATAAGAGAGCTGAATTGTAGAATGAAAGAATGGACACCCACAAACACCCCAGGCCACCAACACTGTAAGGTAAGCATACACACACGAGCAAACACAAAACACTCTGCAGCCCACCCATGGAATTTCACCAACATTTAACATAAGTGCATAAGGAGAGCCTTAAGGATCAGGCCACTAGCCCATCTAGGTCAGCAACCTGTCTTCATAGTGGCCAGCCAGATGGCCCTAAGGGAAACCGGCGAGCAGGATCCGAGCGCAAGAGCAACTCTCCCCTCCTGTGGTTTCCAGCAACTGCTGTTCAGAAGCATTGCTGCCTCCACTTGTAGAGGAAAAGCACAGCCATGGTGGCTAGATGCCAACAGTAGCCCTCGCCTTCCACACATTGGTCTCTCTTTTAAAGCCACCCTAATTTGGTGGTCCTCTAAGTTGGTGGTTTACTTCTTCCCTTTGATCATTTCTGAATGCTGTTTCTTTCCTCGCTGATTGATGGAGAAGAGTTGGGCAGCGGAGGGAGAAACTCAGGAGAAATTTTTGGCTCGGCAACAAGCACGGCCCATTGATTACAGGTGGATACACCTCATTGCTTGCTCAAGAACCACATGGGAGAACCTATAGTCAGGAAATAAATATTCAGCAGCAGCAACATGTTTGGGAACCAACAGGCATTCATCATCCTGGCAAGAGCTAGTGTCCACTGCCTTCCATTACTCTTGTCTCTCCTAATTTAGAGTGATCCTCTGGTTTGGCAGTTCCCCACCTTTGGGACTCAAAAGCTAAAGTGGTAGGGTGGGATGAAACAAATGAGGCCACCTTAGCTGACCCCTTCCTTGCCATGGAAGTGGACACACTCTCTCTCCATCAAGAGCCCCCAGAGGGAGCCATTTTCACCAATGGAGGGCATCTCTTTCGGAACCGTTCAGCAATTCATCTTCGGACACGGTTCCGAAATGCCAGCTGCTATCCTGGCACATCTTCCGGGTTAGATGTCCAGAGAAGGCAACTTTGGCACAAACAAGCCACAAGATTGTGGCCAGAGCTTCTGCTCCACAGCCACAGCAGCCAGAAAGACACATCTCATTTTTTTTCAAGAACAAAGTGTCTACTTCCAGTCCCAGGGCAAGTTCACATTGAAAAATTCCTCTGAGTGTTCTGCCCTGGTGCCCAGTTTTCTGAATACTGTTTGCTTCGGACAATTAAAGTTTGCTTCAGACACGCTGCACTGAAAGAATCCTGAGAACTGCAGTTTGTTAAGGATACCCTGTGAGGGATAAACTATAGCCTAGGGCTTGCTGATCAGAAGGTCAGCGGTTCGAATCCTGGCGACGGGGTGAGCTCCCGTTGCTCGGTCCCAGCTTCTGCCCACCTAGCAGATCGAAAGCACGTCAAAGTGCAAGTAGATAAATAGGTACCGCTCTGGCAGGAAGGTAAACGGTGTTTCTGTGTGCTGCTCTGGTTTGCCAGAAGAGGCTCAGTCATGCTGGCCACATGACCCAGAAGCTGTCTGCAGACAAACGCTGGCTCCCTTGGCCTATAGAGCAAGATGAGCACACAACCCCAGAGTCGTCTGCAACTGGACCTAATGGTCAGGGGTCCCTTTACCTTTACCTATGATGCGCACACAGCCTAAGAAACAAACTTAGAGAAGAATCTCTACTGCTATGGAGGAGGCTGTTTCTTAGCTCTCGTCTCCCTTTTGCCATTGCAGGGAGTGACTTAAAGAGTTTCCATTCATTTGCGACTTTAATCGGATCACGATTCAGATCTTGTTTGATTTGCAGTTGTTGTTGTTCAGTCATTCAGCCGTGTCCGACTCTTCGTGACCCCATGGACCAGAGCACGCCAGGCACGCCTATCCTTCACTGCCTCTCGCAGTTTGGCCAAACTCATTTTAGTAGCTTCGAGAACACTGTCCAACCATCTCATCCTCTGTCATCCCCTTCTCCTTGTGCCCGCAATCTTTCCCAACATCAGGGTCTTTTGTTTTGCAGTATTTGACCACAAAACTTCCATTTGTATTTCAGGGAGTGTGTGCAGATGGACTGAGGGGACCGTGGACTGCATTTGTCCATGCATTTAATTGGCTGGTAAAGGGGCTCTCTGCATTCAAGTGAGTGGATCTCTAATTGACAGCAGATTCAGCCCAACTGGGTCCTCCTTGCATTGAGGACATGCATTGGTGCCCACACAGAGGCCAAATGCAGAGATAGCGGAGGCCAACTAATCCGTTGTGCCAGCACAATGATTTTTAGCTGTGCATGTAACTCCCCCTCCCCTCTCCCTGTCCCCCTGAATCTGCTCCAGAGTTGGGGGAACCCCTGGCACAAGTTTAAGGGGTGCACATTGGGCTTGCAGGGAGAGGAGAGCACAGCAAAGTTACACTGCATAACTAAGAGTCATTGTGCTAGTGTAATTGTTTGGCAGGATGCGACCGCTAGCCACTGCAAGAGTCAGGAGTGGGAGATGGGACTAATAATAATGGTGGTGATGGTGATGATGTATGGAAGTGAGAGCTGGACCATAAAGAAGGCTGAGTGCTGAAGAATTCATGCTTTTGAATTATGGTGCTGGAGGAGACTCTTGAGAGTCCCATGGACTGCAAGAAGATCAAACCTATCCATTCTGAAGGAAATCAGCCCTGAGTGCTCACTGGAAGGACAGATCCTGAAGCTGAGGCCCCAATACTTTGGCCACATCATGAGAAGAGAAGACTCCCTGGAAAAGACCCTGATGTTGGGAAAGATGGAGGGCACAAGGAGAAGGGGACGACAGAGGACGAGATGGTTGGACAGTGTTCTCAAAGCTACCAACATAAGTCTGAGCAAACTGCAGGAGGCAGTGGAAGACAGGAGTGCCTGGCGTGCTCTGGTCTGTGGGGTCACGAAGAGTCGGACACGACTAAAAGACTAAACAACAACAACATCCCCGCCCATCTGACTGGGTTTTGCCAGCCACTCTGGGTGGCTTCCAACAAAATATTAAAAATGCAATAAAACAACAACACTGTCCAATCTCTTGGCCTCCCTTCCCATGCTCTCCCCAGGGAGCTTCAGCTGGTGTCTTCATTATGCACCTTCAGGTGCCGGATGAAAACGTTCCTCTTTAACCAGGCCTTGGGCTGGTTGACATCTGCTGCCCTTTTAAAATGTGTTATGGAAGGCGGGGGTTATTGGGTTGCCATGGTTTTTGTTTTTTATTACCTATTTTGTGTTTTTTATATTGTAATTTTATGCTGTGAACCGCCCTGATTTCTATGGGTATAGAGCGTTATATAAATCACTTCTCAGTTACATGTTTTTGTATGTTTGTGGTATTTAATGCCTTGTGACTTGCCATTATTTTTACTGATTATAGTTTAGCATTTCTTTGTTGTAATTGATAAGTGTAAACTGTTTAATTATTATTTGCTTATATTTAAATTTACTGTTAAAGTTAAATTCACACACACACACACACACACACACACACACACACACACACACATTTCCAGGTTTACAAACAGCAACAGAAAGAACAATTAAAATATAATCAATATGATACCTTTGACTTCTCCCCCCCTTTGTCTATCCTTATACCAAAGTTTGTCCCCCCTGCATCTCCTCTTTTACTCCAATTTTAGCATCTTGAAACACTCCCTAGTTCTTCTTTTAACTACAAGTTTTATGTCAGCCCTACTAATGATTTTAATTATTTACAATACTTTTTCAAACACGTGATATACGGTACTTTCCCCGTTCCTTATTAACATTTGATTCTTCCTGGTTCCTAATTCTTCCAGTCAGTTTTGCCATTTCAGCAGAGCCCATCAATTTCATCTGCCAATCTTCCTTGGTAGGGACTGTATCTTCTTTCCATCTCTGAGCTGGCAAAGTCTGAGCAGCTGTAGTAGGTTTACTATTATTATTGAATATTATTTGATAGAAGTTGTTCATTTTAAAGTTATTTTGACTTTTTGCATTGGTTATTATTATTATTATTATTAATACTCCACCCATCTGGCTGGGTTTGATCTGATTATTTGATCTTTGCTATCTATTTTGTTGTTTCTTCAGCCTGTAAAATGCCTTGTGCACAGCAATATAGAAAGGCGGTATACAGATTAAAAGTGAAATGAACATGAAATAATAAAAATAATAAGCATTCTTAAAATGTGTGTGTGGTGGGGAACTCTGTACCCACCCATAGATAAACAGAAATTCAAGAGAAGTGGAAGAGAGAACATAGGAACCACAAAGACGCAGCTTCATACTATCTGAGAAACTTGTAGGGTTCCATGGCTATGCAGTCATGTGGAGGGGAGCTTACTGTGATGAACCTGAATCCAGAACCAGCGAGCCACGAACCACTTTTCTGATAGTTACTGAAATCTGAAGTCTGCACCCTTGTGTCCTATGTGACCTTGCAAGAGATCCAGGGCTAAAGCCATTTGAGGTGTCAAGACGTCATCCCTCGCCATAGAGGAGAGAAGGACCACACCAGACCACCGCTACTTACCTGTGGCATTCCGGGGACATCGAACAGCTGCAGATTCTCCTCCTGGAGTCTCCTTCCAAATCACAGAAGCGAAGTTATCTTCGTCACAGATCTCATGGGGCTCTGGAGAGGAAGAAAGGAGGTGGCTGAATTTAGTACATCTGCCGAGACGGACGGAAGGAAGGAAGGAAGGAAGGAAGGAAGGAAGGAAGGAAGGAAGGAAAGCAACTTAAAAGGAGAAGATGGATGAGACAAAAAGAAAATGTGGGTTGGCAGTGGTGAATGAGAACAGCCAACTGTTATATCAAGTAATCTCAGAATTAAGAACTGCTTAAGTAGAGTATGGTTTAAACAAACAAACAAACAAGCAAGCAAGCAAGCAAGCAAGCAAACAGACAGACATATATGGATTCTAGAAACTTAGGAAGTTTGCTAGATCTCCACAAATCTACGAAGGGGGACGTGGGTGGCGCTGTGGTCTTAACCACTGAGCCTCTTGGGCTTGCTGATCAGAAGGTCAGAGGTTCAGATTCCCACGACGGGATGAGCTCCCTTTGCTCTGTCCCAGCTCCTGCCAACCTAGCAATGTGAAAGCATGCTAGTGCAAGTAGATAAATAGGTGGCAGGAAGGTAAACGGCGTTTCCGTGCGCTCTGGTTTCCCTCACAGTGTCCTGTTGTGCCAGAAGCGGTTAAGTAATGCTGGCCACAAGACCCGGAAAGCTGTCTGTGGACAAACGCCAGCTCCCGCGGCCTGAAAGCGAGATGAGCGCCTCAACTCCATAGTCACCTTTGACTGGACTTACTGGTCCAGGGGTCCATTACCTTTACCATTAGCTATGACAGCTAAATGAAACCATCTTGGTCAAAAGCTTGGAATACCAGGTGCCTATGGGAAACGTGTGTGTGTGTGTGTGTGTTTGTGTGTGTGTGTTCATGTCATGTTCAAGTTTCATGTCCTGCTGGCAAGCTTTCCACAGGCCAGTTCCATAGACCTGCTGCCTTGCAGGTGTTTCTGGACTATAACTCTCATCATCCTTGATCATTGGCCATGCTGGCTGGGTCTGATGGGAGTCAGGGTCCAACTACACCCAGAGAGCCCCAGGCTCCACATCACCTCTGCCATTGGAATCTGATTGTCACTGTGGGAAACAGAATGCTGGCCGAGATGGATCTTTGGTCTGATCCAGCATCGCACTTCCTGCATCCACACCCCTTAAAAACCCTGTGCAAATACACTCACGGAAATGCCTGAAGGCGATTCTCTCATTCCGAATCTGGGAGAAAGCTTGGAGCACACACAGAGGAACTGGGCTCCCGGCCTGAGTAGCACAACCCTTTATGTGGAAAAGTTATTTATGGGACATAAAGCAGTGAAAGCTGTCATTGGGGTATTAAAGTCATTTCTCACCACTAAGCACAGGGAGGAGGGGGACATATATTTCACAGCTTTCAATTACATTTTCTATTTTATTGGGCATGTAAAGCAACTTGTAAACAGGGTGGGAGCATACATAGTCTGGGTGGAAGTGGAAGAGAAAGAGCAAAGGGAATGACAGGCATGGAGGAGCCCTAGCAGCTTCTGATGGAAGTCCCCATCTCATAGAATTTGACACTGGGCCGCAGCAGGATTCCACCATGCCAGGAACGGTGTGCCAAAGAGATGGGCACCTAAATGGCACGGGAGCAGCTGTTGGTGGGTTGGAATCAATGATCCTGACCGTCGCTGCAATCTGTCAGTGTCTAGCCAGCAAGGTTGACTTCAGAAGGTCACAGAGCACAGTTTCAATGTGTGGGTTGCTGCTATCCAAGACAATTAGTCAAGGCCGAACACCCAGCCTTGGTGGGTAATGGACTCGGCATCAGCGCTTGAACTAGAAATATGCTCTGCTCAAGACTTGGGATGCAACATGATGAGTTTTGCTGTGGTTTCCACCCACATGCATTCTTGGCTGCATTTGGAATTGGGGGTGTAGTCTTTCAAAGTTACCATGAAACTGACCGGCATAGGGACTGAGGGCATCTTCACACATTAGTCTCAAGGCAATAAATAGATGTATAACCTCATCACTTCACCATATAGTGCTCAACTACCCTCTATATGATGTTGGCCGGAAGAATTTAGTGCTACCATTAATCCAAAATTTGTCTGGGCACCCGGTTGACTTCCTTCTTGCTTTTTTATTGCAAGATACTGACCAGTTTGTAACCCTACAAATGGCAAAAAAATTAACTTCTGTTCTGACATACAAGAGACGAAATGGACTGTTAGTAGGAAATTGAAATTGCTTGGAAGCAACATTCACATTATTTTTGTATATATATATATATATATATATATATATATATATATATATATATATAGTCTTTTATTGGCACTAATTTTATTGTCACCAAATTTTTAAAATTCAATTGTGTGAGTGTAACTGCTGTTCCGGCGTTTTCTGTCTTGTCTTGCTATGAGCTTAAAGCTGAAATAAAGTTGATGATGATGTATAACCTCCCCTGTCAAACAGCTCTTGCCACCAGAATGTTCTTCCTGATGCTTAGTTGAGAAGTCTGCTTTCTTGCCATTGGAATCTATTGGTTTGGGTCCTGCCCACTGGAGCACCAGAAAAACAAGCTCCCATTTTGTACCGTTTGCCCCAGTTCCACCATGGCTGAGCTCTGACTCTCGCCAAACCCGAATGGAGCAAAGCCGCTCCTCAAACTGTTGCTGATTGCTTGACTTCTCCGCCTGCGGCAGAACACCTTCCTCTCCGCAGTGGAAGCAGTGGGACAGGATAGCAGGAGGAGTGCCTCCTCTTGCGCTTCCGCTGCCTGAGGCGGGCGAATTACACTGCATTATGCGTGAGCCGGCTCTGACTGGCTCCATCTTCCATGTGGCAACCCATCAGATATTTGAGGATGGCTACCATAACACCTGCTGTCTTTGTCCATGGAGTTTTCTTGGCAGGGGTACTGGAGTGTCTTGCCAGTTCCTGCTCCAGGTGGATCACATTTAGTCAAAACTCTCCACTAGTAGTGATGTATGGAAGTGAGAGCTGGACCATAAAGAAGGCTGATCGCCGAAGAATTTATGCTTTTGAATTCTGGTGCTGGAGGAGACTCTTGAGAGTCCCATGGACTGCAAGAAGATCAAACCTCTCCATTCTGAAGGAAATCAGCCCTGAGTGCTCCCTGGAAGGACAGATCCTGAAGCTGAGGCCCCAATACTTTGGCCACCTCATGAGAAGAGAAGACTCGCTGGAAAAGACCCTGATGCTGGGAAAGATTGAGGGCACAAGGAGAAGGGGACGACAGAGGATGAGATGGTTGGACAGTGTTCTCGAAGCTACCAACATGAGTCTGACCAAACTGCGGGAGGCAGTGGAAGACAGGAGTGCCTGGCGTGCTCTGGTCCATGGGGTCACGAAGAGTCGGACACAACTAAACGACTAAACAACAACAACCATAACACCTCTCAGTATTCTCTCCTCCAGTCTAAACATACCCAACTCCCCAACGCTTTCCACCGAGGGATAGCTAGGTAGCTAGATAGAGAAAATATGTAAAAGCCTGCTTCTTGGGAGAAAAGCAATGGCAAACCTAGACAGCATCTTAAAAAGCAAAGACATCACCTTGCTGACAAAGGTCCATATAGTTAAAGCTATGGTCTTCCCAGTAGTAATGTACGGAAGTGAGAGCTGGACCATAAAGAAGGCTGATCGCTGAAGAATGGATGCTTTTGAATTATGGTGCTGGAGGAGACTCTTGAGAGTCCCATGGACTGCAAGAAGATCAAGCCTATCCATCCTTAAAGAAATCAGCCCTGCGTGCTCACTAGAAGGACAGATCCTGAAGTTGAGGCTCCAATACTTTGGCCACCTCATGAGAAGAGAAGACTCCCTGGAAAAGACCCTGATGTTGGGAAAGGTTGAGGGCACAAGGAGAAGGGGACGACAGAGGATGAGATGGTTGGACAGTGTTCTCGAAGCTACCAACATGAGTCTGACCAAACTGCGGGAGGCAGTGGAAGACAGGAGTGTCACGAAGAGTCGGACACAACTAAATGACTAAACAACAACAACCATAACACCTCTCAGTTTTCTCTCCTCCAGTCTAAACATACCCAACTCCCCAATGCTTTCCACCAAGGGATAGCTAGGTAGCTAGATAGAGAAAATATGTAAAAGCAGTATGAAGTTTGAGAAATGTGGTTTTAAAAAAATGCATGTTTTGACACAGCTCAAATTTTGGAAAAAGAAAGAAAGAATGTGGTTTGTTTTGGAAGCAGGACAAAAGGGAACAAGGAATTAAAAGCATTCACAAGTGAGCAGAATGCAAGGTGGCCGATCTGTTCATCCTTAAAGGTAAAGGACCCCTGGATGGTCAAGTCCAGTCCTTAACTAGCTGAATATCAGCAGTGGTGCTGGGCTAAGAAGGAGATCAGCTCTGCAACCCTCTTTCCACATTCTGCTTGTAGCTGACATTCAGGAACCAACCACCAGAGGCTTGTCCTCAGTTTCACCCTTTCAACTTTCCCTCCTGTACGTTCCTGGTACGTTCCTGGGAAACAAGGCATGACACTCTGTATTAGGGACGCTCATTAGAAATGCATTCCGCCACCTTGTCTGAGAGTGTGGGAGTGCTCTCTTTCTCAGGAGGGGATAACACGATCCCTGTAATTTTTAATATCCCTTTGTAACAAAAGCCATTTTACAAAAGGAAGCACACAGCACTGGGAGAATTTAACATCTAACCCAATTACGCTCAATGGCTTTCCTCCTTTCTTTGGAAACCAAATTATGTTGATATTTGATGTTCTTCCTCCTCCCCTTCTCTCTAGGGTGAAATACAAATGCAATTGTTTTTTTAGACATTGATCTGACGGCTACAGGAACTGAATGCCCATACTTGTCTGGCGTACAGGCCAAAGGCTGGCCAGGAATCTTGGAGGCAATCAAAGGCCAACAATAGCCAGATTAATTTTTGTTATTTTGCTGCTGCATTTTATTTGTCTGTGAACCACCTTGATGCTCCTTCTTTCAACCATCATTGTAATCATCCAGACACATGTTGGATGAAGGCCATCAGCTTGATACCCCGAGAGAGAATCACACATACCCTCCCCAGGAAAAAATAAGCTATACTTAGAGCCTTTTGATTTCCTAGTGAGACCAGATGGACACACTGGCATCAATGTACTTCACAAAGCAAGAGATGTTCTACCTACCTGTGAACTTCCTGCCCAAAACCACTTGACCCTTCTGATCAGTGGGCCTAAGAGTGTAGGCAGCTGAGGGGCAGCAATGCCACTCGCAGGGAAATATGCAGGTTTTTTTTTACTCCAACGTCCTGCAGTGCAGGAAGCACAGCTACTGCACAGTTTTAATTAGGATATAAGAAGTGTCTGCTTCTCAACTCAACTCATTTTATTTCGGCTTTAAGCCCATAGACATAACAACCAAAAACAGAAACAGCACAGTCTGGTTTACAATTGCTAACAGTAAAATAGATTAAAAGGGATACTCAATTGAATAAAATATGATAAAAATTAAATTAAAATTTCAAACTGTATATAATAATCCCTTGCGTTTCTTAAGTGTCAGAACTGATGTCAGAAATTTTGCCATATGTAGGGTTATAATCGAGTCTGAATCTTGCAACAGAAGAGCAAGGTAAGACTCTTCCAAATACCCCGGTAATTTTTGAGTGAATGGAAGTAATAGAGTCTTTCGGGCGACAGAATACAAGGGGCAGACAAACACTATGTGATGAAGAGATTAAATCGAACGGTTATCACAGGCACATAAGACCGAAACTTGGCCCCTAGAAAATCTATGAAAAAGGACGTTTGAGGGGAATACATTAAACTGTGCTTTAATAAAAGCGAAATGATGACTAGCAATAGAAAGAGTTGATAGATAGGCTGGTACTTGAAATGGGGGTACAATGCCCAGGGATCTCGGTGAGCATGTCCCCCCCGCCCAGCATAACATTGCATTGCAACTCAATATCATCCAATCTTTGAGAGATGGTCTTTTTTGCTGTCTGCTTGATCAGGCCAATGCCCCATCTAGTCCCTCATCTCCTGCAGAAATCTCTTACCTGGGCATCTCTTCTCGTTGCATTGCTTGTACTCTTCTTTGGGTCCTTGACATGCGTCTCCTCCATAGAAAGGACCGTAGCAGACACGGTCACGTTTCTGCGTCCCACCTCCACAAGTGGCGGTACAGCTCCCCCACGGGCCCCACACTTGCCACTTCCCATCCACTGGAAGAGAAAGAGAGAAAAGGGAGAAATTGTAATGCAGGGTTCCTGCGGAGGAGGGTGGAGATCTGGGGTTGTGGGCACGCACAATGCACTTTACGTAGGGCTACCCTTGGATCTGGTCTAGAGGCTCCAGCTGGTTCAAAATGCTGCTATTGGACTTTTGATGGGGCAAATTATTGCCAGCACATAACTCAAAAGCTTGCACTGGTTGCTCAGACATGGCAGAGCCAAGTTCAAGGTCCCTCCTTTTAAAAAATAATAATATTGAAGTAAATCAAACAAATAGATACAATAAACGTAATAGAGGCACAAAAAACCCAGCACTATATATCTGGGAGAGACTTAATATTTGGTTGGTAGAATACTTAAGACCATTAGGAAAGCCAAATTTCATGTTGTACTAGGGAGAGGGAGTCCTGTGTCGCTGCATTTGTTGAAAACAAGATAGAATCCCACCAAACTGCAAATAATTTTTCTGGGTTCTCCAAGCCTTTGGCAACACACCATTTATGTCAAAACAAAATTTAAAAAATTCCTTCCAGTAGCACCTTAGGGACCAACTAAGTTTGTTCTTGGTATGAGCTTTCGTGTGCATGCACACTTCTTCAGATAACAGGTATCATAGTCTCCCTTCCAATTTGAAACCATACCAGACCCTGCTTAGCTTTGCAAATGTGCGAGCAGTTTTACTGCTGCACCACTACCGGTAGGAGGTTGTTTTGTAGGTCAGCCATGCATTGGTTGAATCCCAAAGGGGCAGAGGGTGAACCACACACTACTACTGACCTGGGCACTGTCTTAGGAAGCAGTCTCGGCTCTCCACCCAGTGTCCTTGGCATTCGGCTCCCCCGTACGACGGCCCGTTGCACTCTCTCGTCCGCTGCTGGGTGCCGTTGGAGCAGCTGGTGGAACAGGAGCTCCAGCTCGACCATTCATTCCAGTTGCCGTCCACTGAGTGACCCAAAGAAGGAAAGGAGGGAAGGCAGAATGTGAAAACCGCTTTTGCATGGAGATATAGCTTTATAAAAATGGTTGTGTGTCTTTGTTTCTCAGTTTGATCCTTTTACATGGCTTTGTAGGCATTGTGGTATTTTATGCGTTTTCATTTGCAGTTATTTTTATTTGAATTAATTTTGGGATGCATTTTAATTGATTGATTGCTTGTTTTTATGCATATTGTATTATTTATATGATGTTAGCCGCTCTGAGCCCAGGGAGGGTGGGGTACAAATATATTGTTGTTGTTGTTGTTGTTGTTGTTGTTGTTGTTATTATTATTCATAGTTTAGTAATCATTCATTGCAATTGTTAGGAGTGAAGGCTGTTTAATTATTATTTGCTGATGTTTTGAGAGCTAATTTTTATTTTATATTATATATGTTATATCATTAGTTCTTCAGTTTCCCAATCAATTCTCTCTTAAAATAAAGATATTTATGCTTTTCAGGTTTATACATTTCAATAATTTTACAATCATCTTAACATTTCAAAACTCAACTTCCTTCCCCCTCTTTCTGTGGTTCCTTAAATTTATTTATTATATTTTCTGCATATTCCAAATTAACTTTATTTACTCATTCATTCATCTACTTTAAATATATACTCTTATAAAACTGCAGGGTATTACAACAATCCAGTTTTGAGAGTTAATTTTATTGTGTACTATTATATTCTGATATATTATTGAATATTGCTTTATTTGATATAAGTCGTTCCATTTTAAAGTTCTGTTTTATTATGATTTTTTTTTTGTATTGGATCAGATTATTATAAGGTGTATGTTCTTTGTTGTTTATTTTGTTGCTGTAATATTTTGTTGTTGTATATTTTTTTGTTTCTATAGTAATATAGGGACGCGGGTGGCGCTGTGGGTTAAACCACGGAACCTAGGGCATGCTGATCAGAATGTCGGCGGTTCGAATCCCCGTGACGGGGTGAGCTCCGTTGCTCGGTCCCTGCTCCTGCCCACCTAGCAGTTCAAAAGCATGTTAAAGTACAAGTAGATAAATAGGAACCGCTCTGGCGGGAAGGTAAACGGCGTTTCCGTGCGCTGCTCTGGTTCGCCAGAAGCGGCTTCGTCATGCTGGCCACATGACCTGGAAGCTGTACGCCAGCTCCCTTGGCCAATAAAGCGAGATGAGCGCCACAACCCCAGAGTCGTCTGCGACTGGACCTAATGGTCAGGGGTCCCTTTACCTTTACCTATAGTAATATAGGAAGGCAGTCAATGCCAATGACTCATCTAGTCCGGCATCCCATTCTCACAGCGGCCAAGCAAATGCCTGTGGGAAACTAGCAAGCAGGATCTGACCATGAGAGCCCTTTCCCCTCCTGTGGTTTCCAGCAGCTGGCTTTCAGAAGCATTGCTGCCTCCAACTGAGGAGGGCAGAGCATAGCCAATGAGGCTAGCAGCCAGCCACAGCTCTCTCCTCCGTGAATTTGTCCAAGCCTCTTTTAACACCATCCAAACTGGTGGCTGTCACCAGGGCCAGATTGAGGTTCGATGAGGCCCTAAGCTACTGAAGATAACGGGGCCCTTTCTATGTCCAGCTGTCCTTTGTCAACAACAAAGTGTCACTGCTTTTTGTGTTGAATATATGCTATATGGTCATTGATGGACCTGATAGGTATCTCAAGCCATTTGTGCATGTTGCCATGCAACCAGTCCATGCAGAATGTAGGCACCCTATATATAGAAAGGAGCAAACCAGTGATATTTTAGGGAGCAGGCTAGCAAGTGGGGCCCATTGCTTACATCATAGAAGCCTACACAACACAAAACACTGTTGCTGTATGTAGGTTTTATTTTATTTGTTTTCTATCTTATATTTTGGAAATGTATATCCAGTTTTTTCCCCTTTAATTTTTTGGGGGCCCCCAAAAGAGTGGGGCCCTAAGCTATAGCTTGTTTAGCTTATACGTAAATCTGGCACTGGCCATCACTTCCTCCTGTGGCAGTGAGTTCCACAGTTTAACTACACACTGCCTGAAGACGTGCTAGTTGTGCAGGATGAATGGCCTTTCTTCAATTGG
Organism: Darevskia armeniaca; assembly: GCA_034641395.1. Classification (NCBI taxonomy): domain Eukaryota; kingdom Metazoa; phylum Chordata; class Lepidosauria; order Squamata; family Lacertidae; genus Darevskia; species Darevskia armeniaca. The sequence goes on from JAWWNF010000120.1 coordinate 758,190, forward strand.
TGTCTTTCAGAAATTGGTGAACTCACAGCTCCCATCATCTCTGACCACATGCCATCCTGAATGGAGCTGATGTGAACTGTAGTTCAACTGCAGAGTCCCAAGTTAGGATCAGGAGGGCGACAGATGCAGGCAAGAGAGGGGGAAGCCTGTTCACAGGGAAGCAATTTACTGAATCCTCAGGGCTGGTGTGCATGTGAGTGTGTTTAACTGTCAAAATCGCTTCCATTTTGACAAGACGGTTTTCTCCCTGACATTTCAGCACCATCTACTTCTGTAATCTGCAGATAAGTCATCGATGATTGGCACTGCCAGGGCTAAAATAATAATACCGTCAGGTTCTCATTGGGTGGTCAGAAAACGGAAAACCAAAACATGTCTATTTTAAGCACCAACTTTCTCACCTTTAAGGCCCCCCACGTGCCCCAGTGCAAACTTCGGAACCCACTAGATACACATGACTCCAAAGAATCCAGCCAACTCAAGCCGAACTCAGAACGCACAATTACTTGCATCACTTAATTAACACGAATAGGTGAAGGAGTTCTCCAGCCTGAAATATCAGCCGTAATTTATCACTCAGCTGGAAAAAGCCCCCTTATGCCAAGTGCAGGTTAGGAATGAAATATGAATACTTTTATTAGAGAGATATATCTTGAAATATTTCCTGACATGACAGACCCACTCTAATTATTTCTGGAAGGCTTCAGCTCATTAGCAGAGGGCTCATTATCTCTCTAGCAGGAGGAAGTCCGAGTGTCAATTCCTAACAAATTGTAAGGCTGGAAGGATCCAGGAGGTCATCCAGCCAGCCCAGAGAAGGATTTTCTAGGTATGCAACCACTGCAGATCAATCCAGAAAACCCAGCTTGAGCATTCTCAAGGAAGTGAGTCAAGCCAGAAATGCAGAAAATTGCCTAAAGTTGCTAGCAGGGCAGTTCTGCATTTTTCTTCCCATTACGGCCAATCAGATGCCTCCAGAAGTCCCCAAAACACCAACACAGCTTGCAAATATAAAGAACAATTTTACTTGATTAAACACACTTGATTAAGCACAACATGCATGTCAAAGCCTGGAGATACTTATAGACAAGCAGTCAACTAATGGCACAACTCTGCCAATAATGTATATAATAATGATGTCATAGCACAGTGCAAACACGCAAATTTCCCTGCAGATAGTTCTCTATTAGAAGCGTAAAGTCATGTAAATGGGAAAAAGAGTTCCCAAAGGGAGCAGAAGTTGCGGTGTGGGCATAAAAGCCATTTAACTCTAGGTTTGGGGAGGGGCCTGTGGCCACGACCATATTGATTGACTGCCCAGCAGTTTATATAGCCTAGGCATGTGACCCAGTGGTCACTCTGGCTTGAGTTTCGGATCACCTGGAATCGCCGTCTGGAGCACAGTGGAGCGATCTTATTATTGTCTGGTTAAATTTCTTTATTTCCCCCTTCTTTCTAATCCCCTCCAATCCCTTAATTACTTTAATCCCCCTTTTCCCTGTTTGATTTCCCACCCCACCCCACACCTGCCCTTGGGGAAGATTCTCCCTGTGCCTGTGAGTGCTGCCTGTGCGTAATTCTCCTTGGCTTGCCTTCCCAGTAGTGAGAAGCCCCCATTAGGGGCTTTCCCTCGCACAAAGGTTTTCCCCCATTTCTCCTGTTTTATAATGGGGGTTAGTCAGGGCTGTTCCAGACTGGCTGGAATCACTTTCATTAGTATTCCCGAATGCTGGCTTTATTTTGGGTGTGTAGAATAGTAAATAAAAATAGAAATACTTTATTGTCACTGTACCTGTTGCTATTTCAAGCGAGCCTCCTAGCAATTCGACGTTATCACTGTTGTGGGCTGTTTCTTTTCATTTTGTGTGGGCCCCATCATGAGACAAGGATTCTTAAGAGCAGAATCTGTGAGGCCTGCACATATTATTCAAGCCTAAGCCTCCTACTGTTTGCCTATGAAAATGTATCCGTTTGTTTGCAGGCTCAGTGGCTCTGTGTGTGCGTGTGCCTGAACGTCTGTGCTGCTGTTGTGAATGTAGCTATGTCTGAGGCAGACAGAGTGGAGCCACTGACTCTCTGTGCCTCATAGGACTATGAGCACTCTGTCTATGCTCTTTAGCTATCCTGTTTCTGAACAAATTTAATTTCTTCAAGTATGTTTTGCCCTGATAGTGACAGTCACAATTTCAGATGTCTATTTTACTTAGTATTCCTTATGGGACTATTCTATTGCTGGGTAGGTAGAATAGAAATAGAAATAGAAATAGAAATACTTTATTGTCACTGTACCACATGTTTACAGTGAGACTGATAAGAGCCCTGCTCCCTCCCAATCTCTCAGTTTTTGTCACACTCTGTGTGCTGTCGTTCTACCACCAATTCCTAACGTCAGCTGCAATGTTGCTGTCTTTCATTCAGCAGCCTCACAGCCCATGGGTAGAAAATGTTCTTTAACCTATTGGTGCGGCTTGTCATGTTTCTATATCTCCTGCCCGAGGGCAGCCCATTTGTGATTTAATTACCCTCCCCCCAAAGAACTTTGGGTTTCTTGAGGGGGTGCTTCCCTCTAAAAGGGCAAGCAGGGGCACCTGGACAGGTGGCGGGCCACCTCGAGTCTGTTATTTCACTGGAATAGGGCTTTGCCTTAACCATGAATTGGTTCATGGAATACTGCAAACGACTGGGCTGTTTAGCCATTACAGCCTTACTGGTCGGAGGGGCTTATTGTTCTATAAATAAATTTGAATACACAAGGCTATTCGGACAGGATCTTATATGCCAAGGGTTTCATAGTTCAGCAGCTTGGTCTGTGATTGAATTGCTTGATTCCTTTTATGTGCACGCAGCTAGAATGGCTCCAAAAGAGGGCTTCTGCGCAGACTTATTCCTCTATCCCAGCTAAGAGGGCTATTAGGGGCCATCCCAGTCACTTCATTCGCCCAATCCTAGTTGTACTGTGGGCCGTATTAAATCCTTCATAGCAATTTCGGCTGGTGATTCGGAAGCGTTGTCCCGCTTTGCATCCGGAATGGATGGTCTCCTTCAAGGCTCTGCCCGTCAAACCAGTGCTCAAGCAAGGCCACCGCCTCTGGTGGGGGCTTCATCTCCTGCAACAGCGGCATCCAGTGTGGAGGGAGAGGAGCTCCCAGTATCAGGGGTTTTAATTTCTGTTTCCCAATTTTCACGGAGTTCAGTTCCTTCCTCTCCGCAGGCCCCGATGTGGGTGGTGGGAGCATTAGCTCAGCAGGCAGCTAGGAGGAAGGGGCAGCAAAAGGCCCCCTCCCGGTCCGGGAGGTCTTCTCAGTCCTTACCCGGGCCTTCTTCTGGGGTTGGTATCTCATCTGTTTCTTTTCCTCAGCCTCTCCCAGGTATTTTTGCTACAGGATCCTGCACCTGAGTCCTTTGCGGAGGTCAGCCTACCAGTGCCAGCGAGCACGTCTTCAGGCGGAAAGTGTTGCCACAAGAGACGTTCCTGTAAGCGGGCCAAAAGGAGCCTGGGAAACTCTTCTTCTTCAACGGCCTCTCCCAGGTACTTCGGTCCAAGGGGCGATTCGCCATGACGGGAGCACCTCTTGGTGGTGCAGCAGTAAAAATGCTGGCATGCTTGCAAAACTAAGCAGGCTCTGGTGCGGTTCAAATTGGATGGGAACCACTTGTTGCAATGCATGGAAGTTGGTCAATATGACCCTCAGGATCCCTTCCAGCTTGTCTGTTCCTTGATTTCGTGACTCCTCTGGTAAATAGGTGCACATACCTTTTGCTGCTTGCTGTCTAGACAGGCACCTCCCCTTTTTTGGGGGGAAGGGGGCCCACAATAGCAACCCAAAATGCCCCCTGTCCAAGCAGGGCTGGGGCTGACAAGCTACGATCCTATATCTCTCGCCCATTCTCCCATGAGATTATCTCAATCGATGCCTGGCTGGAAGGTTATACAGATTGGTCAGCTGTTTTGCACTTGTTTGAAGGGTCCCTCCCCCTAGATATTTGGATTCCCATGCCATTTGGGATTTATCCCTAAGTAAGCCCCATGAGATTGCTGTCTGATCCATGATTTATTGGTCCTCACAGAAAAGGGCTCCTAAGCAGCGGGCTATCCGGTTGCCGCTTCCTAAGGCGAATCAGCGGTCTGGCTGTTGGAGCTATAAGAAAGGAAGGCCCTTTTGAGGGGGAAAGGGAGGAGGGCAGTAGCCTGCAAAAACGGCCCCCTCCCAGCCCACGCCAGGCACCTTGAAATAGTTGTATCACTACTCTGGGCCCGACTCCCATAAAGTTACAGCCCCTGTTGCATTGGCTGTCCGATTAGCCTAATCAGGTGGCGGCTCTTTATCTGCGGGAAGGTTTTTCCCATGGTTTCAGGATTCCCGTATTAGTGAGCCCTTTGGCGGGTAAACCTGTTAACCAGAAGTCAGTGCGAGAACTGCCGGATGTGGTTAGGAAAAGGATAGGGTAAGAGTTGGCATTGGGCCGCATGGCTGGCCCTTTCGACGCTCCTCCTTTTCCCGAACTGCATTTCCCCCCCCTTGGAGTGGTGCCTAAAAAGGCACCAGGGGAATTTCGCCTGATTCACAATTTATCACACCCCAAGATGATTTTGCTGGTCTCTGGCAGTGACACAGGCGATTGCCCAGTGCTCATGCAGGCTTTTACTGCACTCACTGAGGAGCTGGGCGTCCCTTTGGCATCGGACGAGACGGAGGGCCCGGCCACCCAGTTGGTTTATTTAGGCATTTTTGCTGGACACTGTCACGCAGACTTCAAGTCTGCTGTCTGAAAAAATCATCACATTGAGGAAGGTTATCGAGGAGGTGCTTCCCCTCTCTAAGGTAACCTTGAGTCAGCTTCAATCGCTGTTGGGACACTTGAATTTCGCTTGTAGGGTGGTGGCACCGGGGAGGCCCCTTTTGCTCCCGCCTGGCAAGACTCACTTCTGGCTTGCGGGCGCCTCACCACCACACACGTTTGCCCCAAGATGTGAAGGAGGACCTTCGGAACTGGTTGATATTCCTTCAGGAATTCAATGGGGTCTCACTGTGGCAGGACACTTTGAACCTCCGCAATGCTTCCAGGTTCACTCTGACGCTGCAGGTTCCTTAGGTTTTGGGCTAAATTGGCAGGGTCGCTGGTGTGCCATGCCTTGGCTGGCGGCCTGGCAGGAGGAGGCGATTACACGGGACTTGACTTTTCTCGAGTTTTTCCCCATTGCAGTGGCCGTGCATATAAGGGTCGAGGAATTCAGGGACCGTCCTCCTGGACTGACAACCAGGCGGTGATGACCCGGTTCAGAGCCTTGGCTCCGGAGGCGTGAGAGCATCCGGAGCATTTTCCAGACCACCTGTGGAGCCTTGGAGGCACTTGGCCATGCAGGGAGTAGCCGCTTCTGTTGCCCCATCCACTTTTTGTCTTATAGAAGGCCTGGGCTGATTTTGCCCAGTTTTGCGATCAGTCCGGGGCGGGCCAGTTTGCCTCGCCCCCGACAGCTGACATGGTGCTGGAGTATTTGACGCACCTCTTTGCGATGGGCTGCGCTCCCGGGACCATCAGGATCCAGGCAGCAGCTATTTCCTTTTTGCCAAGCTTTTCTTTGAGAAGGACCCTTGTTCGAAGTTTTTTATTCGACAGGCCTTGAAAGGTTGGGCTAGGATGGCTCCATTGCAAGCCCAGGCCAGGCACCCAATTACTTTTGCTCTTTTATTTAAAATGCGAGCCAAGCTTTGCGTGGTTTGCTGGTCGCGCTTTGAGGAGCGCCTTTTTCAGCTGCCTTTTCACTGGCCTTTTCTGGGGCACTGCGGGTTGGGGAGGTGGTCCTTGAGGCTTCCCAGCTCGCTGGTTTGCGGGGTCTGTTGTTAAATGATGTAGATCTGTCTCTTTCAGAGGTGGTCATCACCGTCCGCAATTCCAAGACTGCCCAGCTGGGCCGGGGGGGTGTGATCCGGCTGCCCGCCACGCGGAGGCTGGGCCCTTGCCCGGTCAAGGACACTGCGCGGTATCTTGCAGTGCACCCCGCTGGGAATGGCCCTTTCCTGGTGCATGAGGATGGCTTGCCTTTGACCCGGCAGCAGTTTGCCAAAGTAATGCGCAAAGCCATCACAGCCTGTGGCCGCGTGGCCGCTGGTTATGCCCCTCATTCCTTCAGGATTGGCGCAGCTACGGCGGCTGCCCATTGGGGGCTGTCAACAGACAGGATTAAGGAGCTGGGACGGTGGAAGTCGGATGCCTACAAGGACTATGTGCGACGTTGATATGGTTTTAATTGTTGTTTTTCTGTTCCCTTCAGGTCCTGCACCCGTACGCATTTGGATTGTCGGGCACAGCATCGTTTACTGGGCCGGCGCCAGAGCTTGGGAGGCAGGGCTATGGCCCAACCTTGGACTTTCACCCCATGTTTTTGTTTCCTGGTTGGGCAAGAGGGGCTTGTTGTGGGAGGAGTTGATTCCTTTGCTTCGCAATCATGTTGCTGGAGAGGGCCCACCTGATGCCATGGTTTTGCAGTTGGGCGAAAATGACTTGCCAGCCACAAAGTGCCAGGTGTTGCGCCGCAAGATCCAGCACGATTTGCAGGAGGTTGCCTTTTTATTCCCACAGGTTAAGTTGTTTTGGTCTCACCTGCTGCAGCGCTGCTCCTGGAAGGGAGCTCGTTCCGCTGTGGCTGTCGAAAGGGCACGCAGACGCACTAATAGTGCAGCAATTCGGGTGGTGTTGGATGTGGGAGGGTCTGAGATTACTCATCCCTCTATTTCTTTCAGGAATGATTCCCTTTTCCACCCAGATGGCGTGCATCTTTCCCCCTTGGGCAATGACCTGTGGTTAAGGGCTATCGGGGGGGCCCTGAAGGCTTGGCTGGGTTTGTGAGTGGTTTTGGCGGTGAGCCGGTGGCTCTTGTGGCGGTTAGGCATTGGTTCAGTGGTATGGGAGGCCGGTAGTCTCCATGAAGTGCTGTGAGTAATGGGAATTCCGTTAAAGGAAGCCAGGGGCTCTATAATGCTTGTCCGAACCCGGTAGGTTGCAGGGCCGTAAAGCTTGAGCCCCTGTGAACCCCTGGGGAGGGGGAAGGCTATCATGCCCCCAGCCTCCTTAACCCTCCCCAGTTAAAGGTTTCCCAGTGCTGCCCAATGGTCAGCTCTGTCCCGCTGGACAGCTAGTCGGTTGCTGACTAGGGTCAGCTCTGTCCCGTCGGACAGCGAGAACCAATGCCTATGCAACCACTCACTTGATTTGTATTCAATAAAAGTTGTGGCCAAAATTATGCCAAAAACCCAAACCAAAAATATGAGTCTTGTCTGAAGTTACTGGGGGGAAATGGCTGGGTGCCCTACACACGCAACAGTCACAGGAAAGGACTCTTCACATAGCCATATGTAGAGGCAGGGGTCATGCGTGAGTAGCGGACGCAGATGGACACCTTCTCACCGTCCATTGCTGAAAGTAGTACAATAGATCAGAAGACCTGTACTCCGGATGATAAGCAGGTTTCACAATAGCTTCTTCAGTTCATAATAAGCTGTGTTGGTATTTTGGTCTTGGTGTATCATAATCGGTTTAACACCTGATACTTTCTTTGTATATCCAGAAGTCCCCAGGCAGGGCAAGAAGTCATGAGATTTTTTTCCAGGAGGTGACATCAATGCCATATTAAAAACATTAAACGGGCCTGGTGGATCAGGCCAATGGCTCATCTAGTTCCATATCCTGTTCTCACAGTGGTCAACCAGATTTCCTGGGGGAACCCACTAGCAGGATTCAAGCAAGAACAGAGCTTGGGGGAGGGGGAGAAATTTACTCAACATCTACTTAAAAAATAAATAAACCAGCTATCATATCCTAATCTCTCTCTTTGTTAGACTCTCCATTCAATCAATCAATCAATCAATCAATCACATTCTACCATAGAATCACAGAATTGTAGGGTTGGAAGGGACTGTGAGAGTCATCTGATTCCAACCCCCTGCAATGCAGGAATCTTTTGCCCAACATGGGGTTCAAACCCTTAACCCTAAGATTAAGAGTCTCATGCTCCACCGACTGAGCTATCCCATCATAGAATCATAGAATAGAATCATAGAATCATAGAGTTGGAAGAGACCCCAAGGGCCATCCAGTCCAACCCCCTGCCAAGCAGGAAACACCATCAAAGCATTCCTGACAGGTGGCTGTCAAGCCTCTGCTTAAAGACCTCCAAAGAAGGAGACTCCACCACACTCCTTGGCAGCAAATTCCACTGTTGAACAGCTCTTAATGTCAGGAAGTTTAGGTGGAATCTTCTTTCTTGTAGTTTGAATCCATTGCTCCGTGTCCGCTTCTCTGGAGCAGCAGAAAACAACCTTTCTCCCTCCTCTATATGACATCCTTTTATATATATCACTCAGCTCAGTTTCCCATGGCTCCCATCGGGTTCCACGGGAAGAACGAAAACAGGCTCTGGAATGAGACACTTGCCCCAGACACTGATGTTGGTCACTAGGGCTGCGGAACCCCCTAAGTTCACTTGTTTTGTGAGGGAGGGTGAAAATGGCTAACAGTCATTTCTACTAAAGGCAAAACAAAGCATTATACCTGGGAACAATGCTGCGGAGACAGCAGAAGTTGCTCACCCTTAAGCGACTTAGCCAATGTCAGCAATGAGCCCTAGGAGGATGAAATGTGTTTGTCGAGCCCCACAAATTATGAAGCTCTCCTCCATCCTGTGGGCTGGTATCTCTCCACTTATTGGATATCAAAGGGGGAGGGAGTGATAAAATAGTGGGGGAAGAAACCCAAGCGTCCGATCATTTGTCCAAGTGCTTCCTTCATTTACCCGAGTCTCACTGCACCAAATCAAACAGCAACCAGCCAGCTGCGATCTGAGCAGAGCTTCTGCTGCAATTAGACACTTTCTCCCCTCTGACTTCCCATTCCTCTCCCTGCTCTCCTCCAGCGAGTGGCTCGTTCTCCAAGAGTCCCTGCCGCACGCCGAACAACTGCATTGTGCCTGCAACGGTGAGTTGTCATTGTTTGCCGGTATAAATCCCAGGAACAATAGCCGATGCAGCCGGCGAGGCTCTAAAGCACTGAATCGCTCTCATTGTCCCTTTCTGCCTCCCCGATTTGGTGCCCGTTTGGCGTATGATTACCATTGTGCTCACCAGTAGACATTAATCAGACTGGATGGGGTTGTAGTGAGCTGCTTCCCTTTAGATTGCTCTTTCATTTGCTGCAGTGGTTTAAGATAATTCACATACACACACACCACCCATGGTTGCCTCAATATTTTTTTTTAAGATAATAATAATAATAATTTATTATTTGTACCCCGCCCATCTGGCTGGGTCTCCCCAGACACTCTGGACGGCTTCCAGCAAACATTAAAATACATTAACACACCACAGATTAAAAACTTCCCTGAACAGGGCTGCCTTCAGGTGTTTTCTAAATGTCTGATAGTTGTTTTTCTCTTTGACATCTGGTGGGAGGGCGTTCCACAGGGCGGGTGCCACTACCGAGAAGGCCCTCTGCATGGTTCCCTGTAGCTTGGCTTCTCGCAGTGAGGGAACCGCCAGAAGGCCCTTGGCGCTGGATCTCAGTGTCTGGGCTGAACGGTGGGGGTGGAGACACTCCTTCAGGTATACAGGACCGAGGCCGTTTAGGGCTTTAAAGGTCAGCACCAACACTTTGAATTGTGCTCGGAAACGTACTGGGAGCCAATGTAGATCTCTCAGGACCAGTGTTATGTGGTCCCGGCGGCCACTCCCAGTCACCAGTCTAGCTGCCGCATTCTGGATTAATTGCAGTTTCCGGGTCACCTTCAAAGGTAGCCCCACGTAGAGCACATTGCAGTAGTCCAAGCGGGAGATAACTAGAGCATGCACCACTCTGGCGAGACAGTCTGCGGGCAGGTAGGGTCTCAGCCTGCGTACCAGATGGAGCTGGTAGACAGCCGCCCTGGACACAGAGTTAACCTGCGCCTCCATGGACAGCTGTGAGTCCAAAATGACTCCCAGGCTACGTACCTGGTCCTTCAGGGGCACAGTTACCCTGTTCAGGACGAGGGAGTCCCCAACACCCACCCGCCCCCTGTCCCCCAAAAACAGTACTTCTGTCTTGTCAGGATTCAACCTCAATTTGTTAACCGCCATCCATCCTCCAACCGCCTCCAGGCACTCACACATATATATAAAAACATAATAAGACACGAAACATAAAAAGGAAAGAAATCCCTATAAAGGATTGCCTTCAGACGGCTCGGGGATTGGACAACTGCGTACCCTCCACCATTTCTCAATTGAAAATAGGGACATCCTAAGGAAAAGTGGGACATTACGGGATGAAATCAGAAACCGGCATGGCTTCTCTAAATCAGGGACGCCCCTGGAAAATAGGGATACTTATTGGGGGGGGGGTCTGGCTTCAGACTGCTAGATTTTCATCATTTTCAGGCACTTTTTCTCCATTGTACTTCCTCTTTGACTGTGCAGTACACACTCTGATGTCGACAATGTTGGGTATAAGCAGCCTTGCATGTCTCCAGCCAGAAAAGGGCAGAGTTGAGACTAACAGAAAGTCAGGGGCAAATACCCTTTGTAGTTTCTCACTAAACCCAAAGTTCCACCCTTTCCTCCCGCTCTCACCTCTTCTCTGCATGAGGCTGCCATGAAACAAGCTTCCACAATGTCCAAAGCCAACCTTGTAAATATGAAGACACTATTAAAAACACACACCTTCTTTTATCTTTGCAATTTTGCAATTTCTGTCCATACCATGTTATTTCAATGGGCTCATGGTGTGTGTGTGTGTGTGTGTGTGTGTGTGTGTGTGTGTGTGTGTAAGGGAGGAAAGTAATAATAATAATAATAATAATTTATTATTTATACCCCGCCCATACACACATTTGCATATGCTGTTTTGCCCAATATGCACATTTTTTTTTTTGCATTTTCCCTATTTTTTGCATTTTTGCACGCCATTTCCACAAAATGTACACATTTTCATGCACAGCTTTCTCCTAATATAGGATTTTTTCAGCACGTTACTTGCTGGAAGAGCTGAATTACAAAATCTGAGGAAGTGTGGCTTTCAAAGGACAGTTTTGTTTTGGGTTGCGTATTGGCTCGAAAAGCGCAAATCAGGTAGCTTCTCTTTAATATGCTCTTCCACAGCTCGCCATGGGGGAAATCGATCCAGGTGGACTGTGGTGTCTCCGTTGACCCAGGTGATGCCGTATTGAGCCCCCCAGTGCTCTGATTTATTAATCCAAAAGGGACTTTCCCCCCTCTCCTCTGTGGCTGCCCACACATCTTATTTTTAGTTTTTATGTGCAGGACACAGGCCCGACCTATTTACATATCCTGCTCATCAGCGTTCTAAGTCTTAATGGTTTCCTAATGCAGCCCTAATGGGATGGGACAGGCTTTAAACTCTGCATGCCGCAATTACATATACGTTGCCGGGCCTCTGTGTTTTGCTCAGAATTCAAAATCATGCCATAGCAATTCTGCATGGTAGCACACTTCATTAAGTAAGATAGTCATTGTGGCCCCCACGTGACCCATCCAGCGAAATGAACACTTACTGACTTGGGGTATGGATGGCTACCAAGTTAGCAATAAAGCAACCTGATCTAAGCAACCAGTATGTTTCCGAGCCAGGGATGTGGGTTGCGCTGTGGGTTAAACCACAGAGCCTAGGTCTTGTCGATCAGAAGGTCAGCGGTTCAAATCCCCATGGCGGGGTGAGCTCCCGTTGCTCGGTCCCTGCTCCTGCTAACCTAGCAGTTTGAAAGCACGCCAGTGCAAGTAGATAAATAGGTACCGCTGCAGCAGGAAGGTAAACGGCGTTTCCGTGCGCTGCTCTGGTTCGCCAGAAGCGGCTTAGTCATGCTGGCCACATGACCCGGAAGCTGTACGCCGGCTCTCGGCCAATAAAGCGAGATGAGCGCTGCAACCCCAGAGTCGGACACGACTGGACCTAATGGTCAAGGGTCCCTTTACCTTTAATGAAGTGAAAATTGTGTCAAACTGCATTTGCATTTGCGCAAAATTTGGAAATGAGATTGAGAACTCTTAATCCACCCTCTCTCCATTTGGTGCCTTCCAGATATTGCTGGCTGGAGCTGATGGGAGTTGCAATCCAAACATCTGGAAGGCCCAAGTCTGCAAAAGCCTACAGCAATGCATGAGTTCCTCTCGCCTAGAAAACAAGGGGAGGTAATTTGGAACTCTCAAATATAAGGAGAAATTATGGTATGGAGCTTCCAAGTTCCCTAATTCGTCAGTCCCCGTTTGAGCCGAAAACCTCGCCCACTGAAGAGCAAGCGGGGAAAGTTTCTTTGCCAACTTACCGGGGCAAAGTGCGATGTTGCAGAACTTGGTTTGCTTTTCGGGTCCTTCGCAAGGGTTGCCGCCAAACTGAGGAGGTTTGCAGGTCCGTGTGCGATCCCTGTACCCTCGGCCACAGGTCGATGAGCACAGGCTCCACGGAGACCACTCGTCCCATGTCCCATGGACTGAAATGAAAGCAGAGGTGGTCAACCAAGGAGCTGTCCGGTTGGTTATTGCTCATCTTAAGCAGAAGCAACCTTTGCATGCCTCTAGTCAGCAGAGAGAAGCGTTGAGACTACAAGGGAGGGACAAATATACTTTGTGGTCTCCTGCCAAACTCCCAAGCTCCACCCGCTCTCTCTCCTGCATGAAGCAACCATGAGAAACTAGCTCCCATCCAGGGCCGGCGCGTCCATTTAGGCGAACTAGGCAATTGCCTAGGGTGCCAAAATGGAGGGGGTGCTGGCCAGCCTGCCCCCCGCCCCCCGCCGCCGCCCCAACCAGCGGCGGAGCAAGCAGGTTGGGGTGAAAACCACGGCGGCGAGGGCGCCAAAATGGAGGGGGCGCTGGCCAGCCTGCCCCCGCCGCCGCCCACCACCGCCCCAACCAGTGGCGGAGCAAGCAAATCGCGGCGGCTGGGGGGCGCCCAGCCGGGCAGGGGACGGGGCACCGCTCCGCAACGTGCGTCATACGCAATGACGTCACGTGGCCCGCCCCCTCGTCCAGGGCGCCAAAATTGCCAGCACCGGTCCTGCTCCCATCATGTAGACTTAGAATCCAAAGCCATCCTTGTCAACATGAAGAAACTGAATAAATAACCTTCTTTTCTTCACCAACAGGACCTCTGTGTTTTTTATTTACTCTTTTAAGTAATGCTAATCACTTGTGAATGAGACAGAGGAGGTTTCAATGAGGTTTATTCCTGGGGCATAGTACCCATCTTCCCATTAGTCCCCAAAAGAAAAAATGGAAAATGGAAAAAAAAATCAGGTCATTTTTATGGGAACCTACACAGACAGAATTAATCCCTCCAACACCCTGGCCTCAATAATAACCTTGCTTGCTTGTTGATTTTTTAAAAAGAAACTGCTCAGGTTGGTAGTATTCTTGCAGCCAGAGTTAAGTCAGTGGATTTGTGAATGTCTTGCAAGATGCAAAGCAAGTTTGTGTCTCTCTAGAGAGCATGGGTGAAATGTCAGAATGATGGAGGTAGCTGAATACTGTCCATTTTCTTTGGGCTGTGGGCTTTAGCACCCGGGGTAGCTCAATAAAGTATGCATACTAATTGCAGAAATTTGCTTATGGGGTGTAATCAACTCAGGTTGCAGAATTCCGCTTCCTTTGTTGCAGAAGTCACGTGATGATAATAATAATATAATAATAATTTATTATTTATACCCTGCCCATCTGGCTGGGTTTCCCCAGCCACTCTGGGCGGCTTCCAACAGAATATTAAAATACAATAGTCTATTAAACATTAAAAGCTTCCCTAAACAGGGCTGCCTTCAGATGTCTTCTAAAAGTCTGATAGTTGTTTTTCTCTTTGACATCTGGTGGGAGGGCGTTCCACAGGGCGGGTGCCACTACCGAGAAGGCCCTCTGCCTGGTTCCCTGTAACTTGGCTTCTCGCAGCAAGGGAACAGCCAGAAGGCCCTCGGAGCTGGACCTCAGTGTCCGGGCAGAACGATGGGGGTGGAGATGCTCCTTCAGGTTTATTGGACCGAGGCCGTTTAGGGCTTTAAAGGTCAGCACCAACAATTTGAATTGTGCTCGGAAACATGACCTTTGAGCAGAGCCTTTTAGCATGCAGATGAGTAGATATAGCGCCCACTTCCCTGTGGTTGGGGAGGTAGCGGCAGGGAGAATTATATGCGCAGTGTAGAAGGTCATCACCTGGACAGACGGCGGAGTTGTTGCACTGCCGCTGCTCCCGGAGGGGCCCACTGCATTGGGTGCTGTAGGAATACGACACACAGAACCTCGTCCTAGTCTGCCAGCCCTCCCCGCAGGTGGTCGAACACACGCTCCATGGGGACCACTCCTCAGCAGCTGGATCACCTGTCGGGGTGCAGAACATGTGAACATCTGGCCCAGTGCTGTCTGCTGCACCTGGCGGTGGGCTCTCCAAAATGCTGACCAGGTACCATTCCTGGCCCTCCGACCTGACAGTGGCCTGGGACAACATTGCATGTAAAGTGGGAAGTATCCAGCATGGTGCAAAACCAAAGATCCCATCATCTCCCCCCATTGCCATGGTGGCTGGTGTTGATGAGAGATGCAGTCCGAGTTGGCACGGGACATTTTTGTGCCTGGTGCAAAGAGCAAGAAGCAATTCCAAGAGCGTGTTATTCTATGTGTGGCTAGGCTAGTGAATCTACAAGTGTGAACAGAACAGAAGTATTGACTGCAGGGATTGAAAAACCGCTTTGCCTTTTCAGTGACTGGTTCGTGCATTTTCGCAGGCCCTTCTGTCCTTGAATTGCACATTCAAATGAGGTTGCTCTCGCCTCCTCCAAGTCAGAATTAATTCCGTCTCCTATAGTCAAAATTATGCACCATTTAAACATCAAATACCCAAGGATTAGCAGAAGTGGTGTTAGCCTCCAGAAAAATTAGAGCTGGAATGTATTAAATTGTTAGGGCTGTGATCCAATGACTGCATAGATTAGTTTACTAAATTCTGCATATGTCTCATTTCATGATGCACAGTCCACATAGGGAACCTCTGCCGGCTGTGCATGCCTTGCCACATCCCAGCACTTTTAAATTCCATCGGTTTTAATGGGAAAGTTAAACATGTGCAAATCTGTGCTCTGTTGAAACTGATTGGACTTAAACATGCTTAACTCTGGCTGGGTCTTACAGGAATTGTGTGAAGCTGCTATGTATCGATTTCCTTTCTCTGGTAGATATAACCGAGTCAATGACTTACCTAGTTGAGGCGCAGGGTACCCATACTGCTGCACGTCGTCGACATCATCTCTCTTCCGGTTATCTGTGGACCTCAGTGACTGGCTTCGGGAATTGTAGTGTCCATTGGCTAGGATTAAAAAGGGGGTCCAACGTAAGTCAACCATCCACCGATTCTGCAAAGCCTTTCCCCCATGAAATTTCATTTCAAATGCAAAGCAAAGCACACGTCGAAACATTTGGTAATCAAAGCACCTGTTGTGGCGGTACTTAGAGTCATGCTGACCATTTCCCCGTAGAAACACCAAACAACAAAGCCCCTAGTTACAGACAGGTAGCCGTGTTGGTCTGCCATAGTTGAAACAAAATAAAAAAAATTCCTTCCAGTAGCACCTTAGAGACCAACTAAGTTTGTTCTTGGTATGAGTTTTTGTGTGCATGCACTGAATATCTGCATATCTGAAGAAGTGTGTATGCACATAGAAGCTCATACCAGTAACAAACATAGTTGGTCTCTAAGGTGCTACTGGAAGGGATTTTTTAATTTTGTTTCAACAAAGCCCCTGTTGAACTTCTGTCTCGTGGCTATTAAAAACATAGGAGTATTTTTAGAAGATGTAACATCATCAATGCTTTTTGACCCCCACCAACCTCTTCCTCGTTCCCACGGCATTCCAAGCATAAAGGTATGGTTTAGCTTAGAAGGGATGGGCATCTGTGAAGAAGCACAGTAGTAGTAGTAGTAGTAATCATAATCATTATAGTTTCCCCAGCCACTCTGGGCAGCTCCCAACAGAATATTAAAAACACGATAAAACATAAAACATTAAAAACTTCCCTAAACAGGGCTGCCTTCAGACATCTACAGAAGGTCATATAATAATTTATCTCCTTGACATCTGATGGGAGGGCGTTCCACAGGGCGGGCGCCACCACCGAGAAGGCCCTCTGCCTGGTTCCCTGTAACCTCACTTCCCGCAGGGAGGGAATCGCCAGAAGACCCTTGGAGCTGGTCCTCAGTGTCTGGGCTGAACGATAGGGGTGGAGACACTCCTTCAGGTCTACTGGGCCGAGGCCGTTTAGGGCTTTAAAGGTCAGCGGCAACACTTTGAATTGTGCTCGGAAACGTACTGGGAGCCAATGTAGGTCTTTCAGGAGGGTGAAATATTGGCAGACAGGTATCAACAATGAGTTGAGAAGCATAGAATTCTGACAGGCATTGACCAAGTTCTTTTTTGCACTATAGCACCTAACAGGGAGCACAAGAAGTTCATCCCTTGGCAATGCACAAATAATAATAATAATAATAATAATAATAATAATAATAATAATAATTTATTATTTATACCCCGCCCATCTGAAACAGAACATTAAAATACAATAATCTATTAAACATTAAAAGCCTCCCTAAACAGGGCTGCCTTCAGATTACCTTGGCAACCAAGTGCTTGGCAAAGAATAATAATTTTAATAATAATTTCATTATTTGTACCTTGCCCAGCTGAGTGGGTTGCATTAGCCACTCTGGGAGGTTTCCAGCATAAAACATTAAACATTAAAGACTTCCCTAAACAGGGCTGCCTTCAAATGTCTTCGAAAGGTTATGTAGTTGCCCATCTCCTTGACAACTGATGGGAGGGCGTTCCACAGGGCAAGCGCCACTACCGAGAAGGCCCTCTGCCTGGTTCCCTGAAACCTCACTTCTCGCAGTGAGGGAACCGCCAGAAGGTCCTCGGCTCTGGACCTCAGTGACCAGGCCAAGAGATGGGGGCTCTGCTCTGTCCTGCCTCCTTGGTAGGAGACAGCAATACTTCTGACTACCAATTGCTGGAAACTGCAGGAGGAGAAAAGGCTCTTGCATCGGAGTCCTGCTCGCTGGTTTCCCACAGGTTGCCCAATCTGAGAACAGGATGCTGGACTAGGTTATTATTATTCCTGTGGAACACCCTCCCATCAGATGTCAAAGAGAGAAATAATTATACGACCTTCTGTAGACATCTGAAGGCAGCCCTAGATCGGGATGCTTTTAATGTGTGATATTCTTCTTCGTTGTTGTTGTGTTTTTACATAGAATCATAGAGTTGGAAGAGCCACAAGGGCCATCCAGTCCAACCCCCTGCCAAGCAGGAAACACCATCAAAGCATTCCTGACAGGTGGCTGTCAAGCCTCTGCTTAAAGACCTCCAGAGAAGGAGACTCCACCACACTCCTTGGCAGCAAATTCCACTCTCAAACAGCTCTTACTGTCAGGAAGTTCTTCCTAATGTTTAGGTGGAATCTTCTTTCTTGTAATTTGAATCCATTGCTCCGTGTCCTCTTCTCAGGAGCAGCAGAAAACAACCTTTCTCCCTCCTCTATATGACATCCTTTTATATATTTGAACATGGCTATCATATCACCCCTTAACCTTCTCTTCTCCAGGCTAAACATACCCAGCTCCCTAAGCCGTTCCTCATAAGGCATCGTTTCCAGGCCTTTGACCATTTTGGTTGCCCTCCTCTGGACATGTTCCAGCTTGTCAGTATCCTTCTTGAACTGTGGTGCCCAGAACTGGACACAGTATTCCAGGTGAGGTCTGACCAGAGCGGAATACAGTGGTACTATTACTTCCCTTGATCTAGATGCTATACTCCTATTGATACATATCCTGTTGGAAGCTGCCCAGAGTGGCTGGGGCAACTTAGTCAGATGAGCAGAATAATAATAATAATAATAATAATAATAATAATAATATATCAATGACCAGATCCAGCAAGCTGTTCTCGTGTTCTTACATTCACCAAGCTGCATAGCTGTGACCACTTCAAGGAAAATTCCCAACCCTACAATTTGCAGAGTGCATCTCTTCTCTTTGGGAACAGCAGCAGTGAGCAGTCCTGCTATTAGAGACCAAGGCTAATCTCCTGTGTGTCTGTAAGTATAACACCCATGCTCAGTAATATTTGGGTGGCTGGTGGTTTTTAAAGAGACAAGTGGAAAGACGAAGACAACAAGTTTAATTTCAGTACGGCTTTTGACAAAGTACCCCTGATATTCTTGCAGAGAAGATGGTAAAATGTGGGCTGGACGAGGTAACTGTTAGGTTAAGGAAGCTTTTCGAAATTTGATAAAGTCGATATATATTCTCTTTTTGTTAACAGAACTTCTGTGGGTTCCTGCTGGTGGCAAGGAAGAAGACAAATTCTCTGGCAGGATCCAGCAAGTTTGTTCAGCGGGAGATAATCCCATCGGCCTTTCTCCTGCTCGGCACCCGGGTTCCACCTGATGAACCGCTCCTAATGACTGATCTCACTTGCTAATGAGTTGTGTGATTGCTTTCTGCTCCCCTGCTGGCATGCCTGGTCTCAGCTGCTGTGCCTGTTGCTAATTAAAGCTGATGGGGCAAAAGGCCTGAATTTTAAGGAGGTCTCTTTCTTGGAAGAACAAAAAGCAAAGCCCCCATTGAGGCCACCTGACAACCCGCCCCAAAATCAGAGTCCGTTCTCCAGCATCTGGTCTTGAGTTGAACTGGGAGCCTTCGAGGGTCTATGGGTCACCAGAAGTTCCACAACAGCAAAGGTACTTCTAGCCTTAGGTTTTGCATTAAATGAGGAGGAGGTCCTGGGCCTTCAGAGGCTCTATAAGAGCAGGGTAGACATGTGCCTTCCTTTACAGAGGACAGTCCTCTCTCTGAAGGATCTTGGGCAGCCAACTCTGTGGAACTGTGGAACTCACCCCTGAAGGAGTCAGTACAGTCATACCTCGTGTTGCGAACGCTGCGTGTTGCGTTCGACACGGGTTACGAACGTGTCAGATCCGGAAGTACCGGAACGGGTTACTTCCGGGTTTGGCGGTTCGCGCATGTGCAGACGTGCAAAATGATGTCATGCGCATGCGCAGAAGCGCCGAATTGCGTGGCGAGCATGCGCAGATTTGGCACTTCATGTTACACATTTTTCATGATGCGAACGGGGCTCCGGAACAGATCCCGTTTGCATCCATAGGTACCACTGTAATGACCAACAACTTGGATGGTTCTAAAAGTGAATTGTTCAAATTCGTGGGCAAAGGCACTGTTGTATCTGAAATTATGGTAGGGGAGATACTCAGAAATGTGTTTTTCATAGCATCCTGCTGTTGGGAGGGACCCTGAGGATCATCTAGTCCAACCCCCAGCAATGCAGGAATATGTAGCTGCTCCTTATAGGGATTGAACCTGAAACCTTGGCATTGTCAGCAGCATGCTCTAGCCATGATGGCTGTGCTCTGCCACCATAGTCAAAGGCGGCAAAGCTTCTGAATGCCAGTTGCTTGAAACCACAGGAAAAGAGAGGACTGTTGTGCTTGAATCTTCCTTGTAGATTTCCCAGGGGTATCTGGTTGGCCATTGTGAGAACAGAATGCTGCAGTAGATCGGCCAGTGGCTCGATCAGGCAGGCTCTTCTTATTTTCTTATGTTCTTAGGTATAAATTGTGTGGTATGTATCAAGAATTAAGCTCCTTTGGTCTGTCTAGAACAGGCATCCCCAAACTACAGCCCTCCAGATGTTTTGGCCTACAACTCCCATGATCCCTAGCTAACAGGACCAGTGGTCAGGGATGATGGAAATTGTAGTCCAAAACATCTGGAGGGGATGCCTGGTCTAGAACCTATAGCCAATTAGATTCACAGGGATGACCCTGAGTTCTAATTCGGCATGGGCAAAACTGTCAATTTCAGTTACTCATTTCTCCTCCTCCTCCTCCTTTATTAAAATTTGTATAACCCATTTCACCTGAAGATCACAGGGTGGTTCACAACATACAAATGCAAAATGAGGACACAAAATGCATAATAATAACAACAGCCCCCTTCACACAAACACATTTAAAAGGCCCTGGGAGGTTAAGCAGCCAAAGGCCTGGTTAAAGAAAAATGTTTTCATCTGGTGCCTAATTTTTTATCCCTGGGGAGAGCATGCCACGAACCAGGAGCCACTGCAGAAAAGGCCCTGTTCTCATGTTGCCACCTTTTAGGCGTCTCATGGAGGAGGCACATGGAGAAGGATGAGTCAGAATCTTCCATTCTCCACATTTCAAAATCAGTCGCTGTTTTTACTTCCTCATCAAAATTCGTCACCAGGTTTTTCCTATCCTACACATACAGTAGTACCTCGGGTTACAGACGCTTCAGGTTACAGACACTTCAGGTTACACACTCCGCTAACCCAGAAATAGTACCTCTGGTTAAGAACTTTGCTTCAGGATGAGAACAGAAATCACGCGGCAGCAGCGGGGTGGCAGCAGGAGGCCCCATTAGCTAAAGTGGTACCTCAGGTTAAGAACAGTTTCAGGTTAAGAGCGGACCTCCAGAACGAATTAAGTTCTTAACCCGAGGTACCACTGTATTGATATGCACTTTTGTCCAACAGACACATTTTCCGCAAGCTCTTTTCAATAATATATGCCTTTCTTCGTTCAATAATATATGCCCTTTACCATTTTTGTGAGAGGTATTTGACTGCCAAACAGCTTTGCAAAATTCGAAGAAGCGAGGCTTTTGGTGGATCAGTTGTGTTTTGCTTTGTGCATTGTTTTGGGAAGTGTGAATCAGGTAGATTCTCCTTTCAACGTGAACTGCACCAAAGAAAGTTCCCTCTATCTGCTTTCTGCACCCCATGCCTAAAAACATTCCATCCTGCCTCTCCTTAGCTGCCTTCCCTCCAAGCTAAATAATGCAAAGTGCTGTAAGCTTTCTTCGTGGGGAAGGTGCTCCGCTCCGCTGATGACTGTCAGGTGCATCAATGTGCCATGTCAGTGCCAAGGCTCATTATTCATGTCGCACAACCTGTGGCAAAAGCCTGATCTGCCACAGCAATCCTTGTGAGGTTTTTTTATATATTTTTTATGATGTAGATCTTGTAAAAGGTCATCTCTCAGCGAAGGAGTATTAAGGCATTACTGACTGACAGCAGGCTTATCCCACGCATAGCACGTCAAGGAACCGTTTACAAGCCCAGCTGTGATGCAGAAGAACTCTTCCGTCACCCTGAGCACACGAAGGAGACACTTCATGTTATCTCGTAAGGAAGGGGTGATATTTGGGGGCATTTGAGGGGTGGGTGGCAGCAGCAAGCCCGTGATCAGGAACCCTTTGAATGTCAGGAAAAGCATACAGATCCCAACGTTGTTTCTGAAAGAAGCGTGTTGAGCAAGCCAGCCCTTTGATGTGCATCAATTTGGACAGCTGCCTGCCGTGGTGATGGAAGGGGAGAACGAAGCCTGCAGAACAAGGAGTGGGAAGCCTCTGCCACACCTGATCTGTGTATATATTCTGAAATGTCAGACGCTGCTGATTGCCAGACGGCAGCGTGCACCCGATTCGGCTGGCTCCCTCGACGGTATCGTTTTCAGAGCATAAACAGGAGCTGCTGGTGATGTTCTCAGCCACTCTGTGGCACCGTCTCATGAAAGCCACAGGCGTTGGCACTTTGTGACACCGTGCCAGGGAGCGTGTTGACATACTGTTGCTTCAGCTTGGATTTATTTATTAATTGGCTGGGTAGGTGACGGTGATGGGAATTTAAACTGCTCAACCACCAATTCAAAGCAGCTTGAAATCATGGTGATGCTATGTACTCCTCAAACTACGAAAGTCTTCCCATCGGTTAAGCTCAAGTTCCCTCTTTGGGGGTAAGCATATGATCTGCCAGCCTCAGGCCCATCGGAGGCTCCAAATGACTCTAAGCACAATATGTTTAGACCAGGGCTGGGGGCACCTAGGGAGGGCATTGTGGAGCAGCGAAAGCGTGGCCACCAGCCACGGGTCATGTTCCTATGACGCCCGGGGCATGGAGGGTGAATGGAGCCCACTGCCCCCGCCGCCAGAGCGATGCCAGCCCTGAGCCACTTCACAAGGCTGGGATGATCCCAGCCTCACAAAACAGCTCAGGGAGGGTGGTGTGAGAAAAATGCCATGCGCCCTTCGATGCCATCCTCACCCTCGAGAGGCAGGGATCGAAAAGGGACATGGCTGCTGGGTCCTTCTCATGTCACACTCCCCGAATTGCTTTGCAAGGTTGGCATCCAATTGGATCCCAGCCTCACACATGAGCGGTGCCCCCCCCCAAAAAATGCACCTGGGGCAATCACCCTGGCATTCCCCCCTGCCACACTATGCCCCTGGTGTTGCCACTAAAACATGGAAGCATGCTTACCTTTGCTGGTAGTGATTTCTGGAAATCGCTACCAAAGCTCCTTCTCCATTTGTTTCTTTGCTCTAAATGTCATCCGATTTATTGATTGATTGATTGATTGCATGCGCACCCCACCTTTTTCTCCAAGGAGCTCAAGGGGGCATGCATGGTTCTTCCCCTCTCTTCAATTAATCCCCACAACAACAACCCTGCAAGGAAGGTTAGGCTGAGAGGCAGTGACCAGCTCATGGTCACCCGGTGAGCTCCGTGGCCAAGTGGGGATTTGAATCCTGGTCTCCAGGGTCTTAGTCCAAAACTCTAACCACTACTCCATACTGGCTCTCAGGTAGAATTTGCTTAGCGTATTAACTTGGCTGATCGCCGAAGAATGGATGCTTTTGAATTATGGTGCTGGAGGAGACTCTTGAGAGTCCCATGGACAGCAAGAAGATCAAACCTATCAATTCTGAAGGAAATCAGCCCTGAGTGCTCCCTGGAAGGACAGATCCTGAAGCTGAGGCTCCAAGACTTTGGCCACCTCATGAGAAGAGAAGACTCCCTGGAAAAGACCCTGGTGTTGGGAAAGATGGAGGGCACAAGGAGAAGGGGACGACAGAGGACGAGATGGTTGGACAGTGTTCTCGAAGCGACCAACATGAGTCTGACCAAACTGCGGGAGGCAGTGGAAGACAGGAGTGCCTGGAGTGCTCTGGTCTATGGGGTCACGAAGAGTCGGACACGACTAAACGACTAAACAACAACAATTAACTTGGCTGTTTTGTAACCTGATTTTAGCGGACTGTTTGGTTCTGAGCTTGTCAGCCAATAATGTAATTTCTCTAGGACATTGACTGGCAGACGCTCTCCAGTGTTTCTGACAAAAAATATCCCCAGCCCTCCCTGGGATTCCCAGGGATCGAACCTGAGACCTTCTACATGCAAAGCAGGTGTCCTACCACTGAATATACCTATCACGAGATGTACTGATCTTTCGGAGGGAGGCACATTGCTGCTCTATGTGGCTAGAGTCTGCCTAGAGCACACGCCCTTCCTATTTTCTGAACTTTCTGTGTATTTTGGGTGTGAAAGGTTTAATTATGGCAAAAAGAAAAATACTGTTTTAGCATCACATACTGTGAGGAGGCTGTATTCTGCATTGAAGCAGGGGTGGGTGGAAACTGCTAGTTCTGCTGCATAACTATTTTAAAAAAGCAGTTCTCCGCTGTTAATTTAGACTCCAGTGTGAAGTTTGAATTAATTAGAAATGTCTTCCGGAACACTGATTATTTCGCCAACACATGAAGGCTTGAAGCAAGTGTCTGCCCACTTTTCCAGTCATGATTCTAGTGCATTTAAAGCCCACCTTCTCTCCAAGAAGCTTAACAGGGCTTTCTCTCCTAAATTTTTTTCCTCACAACAACCCTGTGAGGTACGTTATGCTAAGAGAGCATCACTGACTCAAGGTCTCCTAAGAAGCAACAAGGATCAGTCCTGTCCAACCCTAAAGAACTGTGCTGTGACAGCTGGGGAGGTTGAGAGGCTCTGGCTGTCAACCTTTGGACACCTGCTTGCTCCAAGGCCCTCTTGATCACATGGGAACTACATTTCCCATCATGCCAAGAGCATGGACAAGCCCTGTAGCATCCCTAAAGGAGCATGCAACTGGTAGACTTATTCCCCTCCCCCCAATTCAGGCTTCGGTTTGCTAAAGAATTTATAGTTATTGGTCCACAACAGTAGGGAGAAATCCAGTTCACTTTGCATTTTAATGTAAAGCTCGCTAACTAACGCTTACAGAAACATTACACAAACAGAAACACGGCTGTTCTTAACAATTACCACCGTTCTGATGCATATCTTATGGGGAAAATGTTCATGAAATGCATAAATTAGTGAAAATGCCATTACACAAATGTATCATATTAGGAAAAATTTGCCTATCCAGAGAAAATTTGCAAAAATACTAGGTTTTTTAAAAATTAAATTACAAACTAATGCAGAATTGTGGAGAACTGAATTTAAGACTGGGGAAATGAGAAATTGATAATAATGGAAATTGACCAATTTCCCCATCACTTCATACCTGTGACATCATCAAGGTGTGCCAAGTCTCAGGTGCTAACAAGCAGCTGTAGACCACAATCAGATTTGCTTTAGACCACTGTCAACTGGTGAAATGGCTCTGAAGGGCCCCTAACACCAAATTTGATGCTAAACTCCAGTAAATGCAGATTTTAGAGCAATTCTTCATGGGAATACCTGTGATTCCTGCATTGCAGGGTGTTAGACTAGATGGTTATTTGGGCCCCTTCCATCTCCATGGTTTTATAATTCTGTTGTTGTTTAGTTGTTTAGTCATGTCTGACTCTTCGTGACCCCATGGACCAGAGCACGCCAGGCACTCCTGTCTTCCACTGCCTCCCGCAGTTTGGTCAGACTCATGTTGGTAGCTTCGAGAACACTGTCCAACCATCTCATCCTCTGTCGTCCCCTTCTCCTTGTGCCCTCCATCTTTCCCAACATCAGGGTCTTTTCCAGGGAGTCTTCTCTTCTCATGAGGTGGCGAAAGTACTGGAGCCTCAACTTCAGGATCTGTCCTTCCAGGGAGCACTCAGGACTGATTTCCTTCAGAATGGATAGGTTTGATCTTCTTGCAGTCCATGGGACTCTCAAGAGTCTCCTCCAGCACCATAATTCAAAAGCATCAATTATTCGGCAATCAGCCTTCTTTATGGTCCAGCTCTCACTTCAATACATTACTACTGGGAAAACCATAGCTTTAACTATACGGACCTTTGTCGGCAAGGTGATGTCTCTGCTTTTTAAGATACTGTCTAGGTTTGTCATTGCTTTTCTCCCAAGAAGCAGGCGTCTTCTAATTTCGTGGCTGCTGTCACCATCTGCAGTGATCATGGAGTCCAAGAAAGTAAAATCCCTCACTGCCTCCATTTCTTCCCCTTCTAATTGCCAGGAGGTGATGGGACCAGTGGCCATGATCTTAGTTTTTTTGTTTTTTTGTTTGTTTGTTTTATGTTGAGCTTCAGACCATATTTTGCGCTCTCCTCTTTCACCCTCATTAAAAGGTTCTTTAATTCCTCCTCACATTCTACAAATTCTTTGGGAGGGCCTGCTCTCAGATCCCAGATGAGAATTTGCCAGATTTTCTCCTTGCTTTCACCAAACCATGCCTTCCTTGTCCACTGGGCAAAGTACACCTCTTCCCGCCCCCCCCCTCACATATTGGCCAGATGATGCTAGTTGCTGGCTGCTGAGATGTGTTTGGCCTGTGAAACCGCTACCTTGGTCCACGTCCAATAGATGGCAGAGGTCTCCGTGTCTGAATTAGCAAGGAAGGGATCGCTGGGTTCTTTGCCTTGAGCAAGCAATAAACAGAAATTACTACAAACTCTGGATGCTGTCCTACAGACCGGCTTTTCTCTCTCCCCCCCCCCAAATAAAAACACCCCCCACCAAACTGGCTGGACGGAAAGAAAAGACACCAGCTGGGGGAAAGGAAAATGGCTGTTGTTAAACCTGAAGTAATTCTGTTTTCAATCTGCAATAAACAGTAATTCTCACCAAGACCCTGGAGGCATCAGACTTTTGCCTATGAAGACACTTGGAAGCCTGCATTGATATGCAAAAGCTAACGCCACCTATGAAATGCTGGTGCCCTTTATTGCTTTTCTTGGGTTGGAATCTGAGGCTGCGGAAGGTGTTGGCTGGTCTTTGTTTATTTCTTTCCTCCCTTGTGGATGCCACCAGCTAGTAACTTCCTTGGGGCAGAGACCTGGCAGCATGGCACATTGGCTTAAATTCTGGATGGGCACTGTGCCCAATGCATGTTTGCAGCCTGGGGCAAATTACAGTGTCCTATGCCAGTCCCTCCATCCCACACAGAGAGGGTGGGCTGGAGCAGGAACCGAATCTCAGTTCAGCACTGCAGGAAGGACAGCAACCTCCACTGCATCCGAAAACACAGGGCAGAAGAAGGCAATTGATGGCTCTCGTGCCTATGCTCTGCCTCCACAGTTAGAGGCAGCAATGCTTCTGAATACCGGCTGCCGGAAACCACAGGAGGGGAGAGGGCTCTTGTGTTCGGATCCTGCTTCCGGGTTTCCCACAGGTTGGCCGCTGTGAGAACAGGATGCTAGACTCAATGACCCAGCAGTCACTTCTTATATTCCTAGGTCAGTGATGGCTAACCTTGACACCCCAGATGTTTTGGAACTACAACTCCCATCATGCCTAGCTAACAGGATCAGTGGTCAGGGATGATGGGAGTTGTAGTCTCAAAACATCTGGGGTGTCAAGGTTAGCCATCACTGTCCTAGGTTGTATGCTACATACATGACTTAGAATAGCTCAGTTGGTACAGCAAGAGACACTTCATCTCAGGGTTGTGGGTTTGATTCCCGTGGTGGATCCCTTCCAACTCTGTCTGTCTGTCTGTCTGTCTGTCTGTCTGTCTGTCTGTGTCTATCATCTATCTATCTATCTATCTATCTATCTATCTATCTATCTATCTATCTATCTATCTATCTATCATCTATCTATCATCTATCTATATCTATCTATCTATCTATCTATCTATCTATCTATCTATCTATCTATCTATCTCTATCTATCTATCTATCTATCTATCTATCTATCTATCTATCTATCTATTTATGTCCTCCAACATCACACTACTGCTTCACTTCAATCCCCAGCATCTATTGCTAAGGCAGCTGCCACAATCTTCCTAATGGTAGGGTTGGCCTTGATTACTTTGATGGGGAGACCCAGATTCAAATTCTAACCCAGGCACAAAGATAACTGGATTGGGTTTGATATCCCGCTTTCTCACTACCCGAAGGAGTCTCAAAGCGGCTCACATTCTCCTTTCCCTTCCTCCCCCACAACAAACGCTCTGTGAGGTGAGTGGGGCTGAGAGACTTCAGAGAAGTGTGACTAGCCCAAGGTCACCCAGCAGCTGCATGTGGAGGAGCGGAGACGCGAACCCAGTTCCCCAGATTACGAGTCTACTGCTCCTAACCACTACACCACACTGGCTCTCCAGTTTCTGCAATCTGCAAATGTGCTCACAGGCCCAAAAAGGTTGGCAACCTTTGACATAATGTGCCTTGTACGCATCCCAGCCTGGTCCGAATTGAGTGCAGATGTGGCCCTAGCCTTAAGCAACAGCAGGTGAGGTACACACTGTGGCCCAGACGAAAAAGACCATGTTGCCACCTTCATGCCACAAAAAGTGCCCTCCCTGCTACCCACACATGACACTTTCTGAGTTACTAGAGGGAGAGGGAACTGCTGGCAAGACTCCATTTAAAGTACAAAGGCTTGGATGCCGCCATTTCTCTGGGGAAATTGAACTGGATTTGGAGAAGGAGCAATTGATTGCTGCTCTGATGCTACAGAAAACCAATGCCTTAGTTATTCTGTATTAGGACACAAGTAGATGAGGTTCTCCTTTAAACAAACAAGCAAAGAAACAAAATAGAAAAGGAAAGAGGATCACACACACACACACACACACACACACACACACACAATTCTGGAACCGCTGAAAGAATTGGAAATGGACACAGGAGGAAATATCAAATCTCCTGTACTTTAGGTAGGGAAACACACACCCCTTTCAGGTGCATTTGATTCATTTTTTAAAAAAATAGGATAAAAACCTGCATGAGATCCAGATCACAAACCTCCCGCCGTCTCCTCTAATCCTGGCCCTCAGTCCCATGCCTGTTTGGAGAGCTGATAGAGCACAGATAGAGGCGAGTCAACAAGGGGAAAGTTTGGCAAGGATCCCTCTGCCCGTCTGGACAAATTAGTCAAAGGGAATGAAAAGATGAAAGCCTAATGCAGTGGAAAGTTTCCATTTAAAGATTCCAGCTACAATATGATTTAACTTTATGGAAATGCCAAACAACGTGTGAAATCATTCTAGTTCTTCCAAGGCTCATCTTCTTCTGATCAAGGGCTGTTGCATCCCTGGCTCTGCTAAGGAAGTCTACTTTTCCCTTCCTTTTGAAGAAAGTTATATCTTCCTTAATTTTTTTTTTTAAATAGACACACCAACAACTTTTGCGTGCCTTCCCCAACATGGCGCTCTCCAAGTGGGATGTAAACAGACAGAGCAGTCAACTATAACATTGCTAGAGTGGACATGAAGGTGTCTCAGTCCTCCAGCCGTAACTTCCTGTTTACCTGGACTGAGACAACTTCCACTAAGTAACAAAGTGGGAGTGGCTTCACCTGGGCAGGTTAGGACAAAACCACAGGTCAGTGGCCATTTTCCCTCTCTTGGATCGGGACTTCAAGCAAGCAACATCTTAGAGCAGAGATGGGCTCTTAGCTTCCAGCCAAGAGGGCCCAAATGGAGTCTTCTCCCACATGGAGAGTCTCCACGTGTATATATATCTTCTAAGCTAAAGCCTGCCTTCATCTGGGATCTTATTGTGACCATTTGATGTATGTGAGTAAACGTTTTTACATGCTTTTATAGAAGACGTGTGTAGTGTCTTATTTTGACGATGGATAAAGGGGCAATTCCAGGAAATTACTTTTACAGAGGTTTAAACAAACCTGAGCAACCTTCTGCTGTGTGATTTAAAAGGGGTATGTAACTCTGCTGAATTAGTTGGAACTTGTAAGCACAAGTTAGGATAAGGATATCTTAAGTAATATATCCTCATCCACATTCCAAACATTTCCACACTCCAGAGGTTTTGAACTCACCAAGTAGACAGAGAGAAGTTTTTCTCCCTCTGTCATAACACTAGAACTCGTGGGTGTCCCACAAAGCTGAACGTTGGAAGATTCAGGAGAGATAAAAGAAAAGGACTTATTCATGCAGCATATGGTTTAACTGTGGAACTCACTGTCACAGGATGGTCACCAACTTGGATAGCTTTAAAAGGAAATCAGACAGATCCATGGAGGAGAGGGCTATTGATGGCTATGCTCTGCCTCCGCAGTTGGAAGCAGCAATGCTTCTGAATAACAGCTGCTGGAAACCACAGGAGGAAAGAGTGGTCTTGTGTTCGAATCCTGCTTATGGGTTTGCCAATAGAGGCATCTGGCTGACCACTGTGAGAACAGGATGCTGGAGCATATGGGTCATGGGCCAGAGCCAGCAGGCTCTTAATTTATCATGGCAATTTATCATCGCCACTATTTCCACAGGTCTATGGACAGCCTCATCCTCTGGCAAGCTGTTGGGTTGCCTGCAAAACCAACATTTCAAACTGAAATTTGACAGAGATGCAATTTCCACAAAGCTCTGTTATCAATCCGATCGGCCAGCAATATTCACCCCACAGCCATTAATTAATGCCAGTTTCAGGTGGATATTTAAAGGCTGCAATTCCCTTCTCTTCTGTTCATCTCTTGTACATGTTTTTAAAGATGAAGCATCTTCATTTTGTGCTTCTAGGGAAAGCCGGAAGCCACAGGAGGGGTCAGGGGTCTTGCACTCCCATCCTGCTTACAGGTTTCCCACAGGGTCAGCTACTGTGAAAACGGGCCGCTGGCCTGATACAGCAAGCTTTCCTTGTGCTCTTTATGTTCCCATTGCCTCTGGAGCTGATAGGAGTTGTAGTTCAAAATATCTGGAAGGCGCCAGGCTGCAGGGGAATGGACTAGTTGGAAGGTCTAATCAAATGTATTTCACTGAAAACCACGGGAAAAGTTGGAGATAAAGGTATAATTATAATCAGCAAGGCTCGCTCACATTAGCCTGCCCGTAGTAGTTACTGTAATTTGTGGGAAATTCTGGAAATGAGAGAGGCAGTGCCCACATACCATTTCTCCAGGCCTGGTACAAACTTGTAAGATGTCCCTCCTTACCATTCCACCATGGTCTCTTGCTTGTTTCAATAAACTGGAGGATTAGTCTAAACTCCCATTTAGCTCTCATTTCTGGCTACTTGATTTGCATTTATAGGCAGACAAAGCAGTACAGCACGATGCAGAAATGGCAGGATGCACAAAAGGCAAGCACTCTTTAGACCAGTGATGGGGGACCTATTTCTCTACAGACATTGCTGAACGACAACTCCCATCGACCCTCACCATTGGGCATGCTGGCTGGGGCAGGTTGGAGCCCAACAATGTCTGGATTGCAAAAGATTCCACAACTCTGCCTTAAAGCAAACCACAGTAGTGTGTCCTATTCACCAGAATCTGATAGTTTTTAAATCGTAATTTTCGTCTGAGGAATGTTGGAGATTATGTATAAGGGTGAGTTGCAAATTCTCCGTTGGTCCCTGTTGATAACAGGGGCTCTCCTGATCTCATAGAATCATAGGGTTGGACGGGACCCAGGGTCATCTAGTCCAACCCCAGAAAAACTTTCTGACAGTAAGAGCTGTTTGGCAGTGGAATAGTCTCCCACGAGAGGTGGTGGACTCTCCTTCCTTGGAAGTCTCTAAACAGGTTGGATGACCATCTGTCATTTAGCTGAGATTCCTGCATTGTGGGGGTTGGACTAGATGACCCTTGGGTTCCTTCCAGCTCTTAATCACATATAATAAAGTGCAAGTGTCTCTGCGTCCAGTCCCTGTGTCCCTGGGATTGTGCTACTGCGCATGTGCCCCACGGACAGCCGTTGGGACTTGGAGCGCAGAGACTTCGGGCGGCCGGGCTCAGCTCTGTGCATGTCCCCGATGTTGCTAGGGCAACAGAGACTTCGGGCGGCCGGGCTCAGCTCTGCGCATGTCCCCGAAGTTGCTAGGGCAACAGGGACGCTATGCGCAGAGCTGGCTACGTCATGCGGCTCTCGCGTTGTTAGAAAAAAGAACGAGATAAGCGAGAGCCGCTCAGTCAGCTCTGCACATAGCGTCCCTGTTGCCCTAGCGCCCGTTCTAGCGCCCGTTAATTTAAAGGGCATAAGTTACTAGTATTCTATAATTCTATGATTCACCTCCCCCCCCCCAACACACCCCAAAATCAGTTCCGGGGGTTCCTGCCATCCACTGCAGCAAATTTGGGGAAGGGTGCACGAGGAGATGAAAAGGAAGGGAAACTTATTTTGTGCAAGCAGAAGTCTTTGTGCCAATGTGATGGTTTCATTGGACGCAACCCACAGTCTGGTGCAAACCTTAATGGGCCTGAATGTGAGCAACGGTTCTGCACAGTTGTCAGGGTCAGGAAGTTGATGAGCTGGAAACACAAGCCACTTACGGTTGCAAGCTTTCCTGTTGCAGAGCCGGCCTTCTTCCAAGACTCCCTCGCAGATGAGGCCATCGTCAGGAAGGGGCTGGCAGGTACGGGTGCGAGTCTGCAGGCCTCCTCCACAGTCCCGGGTGCATTCTCCCACAGCGACCATGGGTTCCATCCGCCTGAGGACCAGCCAGGGGGAAAAGGAAAAGAAAACAGAGCCTCAGCTGCCATGCTTTGAACTTCAAGACACAACCCCCTCTGTGTTTGTTTGCTTCACATATGCACCAGTGTCGTTCAGAAATGGACCCTCCATTTCCAGACACTACACATCATCGGTGGATAATGCCTCATCCTCATCCTAGCTGAACTAGCGAAGCACTGTGGTTATTTCCAGTATACCTGAAGGAGCGTCTCCACCCCCCATCATTCTGCCCGGACACTGAGGTCCAGTGCCGAGGGCCTACTGGCGGTTCCCTCACTACGAGAAGCCAAGTTACAGGGAACCAGGCAGAGGGCCTTCTCGGTAGTGGCACCCGCCCTGTGGAACGCCCCTCCCACCAGATGTCAAAGAGATAAACAACCACCTGACATTCAGAAGACATCTGAAGGCAGCCCTGTTTAGGGAGGCTTTTAATGTTTGATAGATTACTGCATTTTAATGTTCTGTTGGAAGCTGCCCAGAGTGGCTGGGGAAACCCAGCCAGATGGCGGGGTATAAATAATAAATTATTATTATTATTATTATTATTTATTGCAAACAAAACTGCCTGCTGCAGATGCTCAGAGGAGCTCTCTTTGCTCTCATTTCACCATGCGCTCCCAGGGCTGAGTACAGCCCATCACTGAATGAGTCCTATATTCCTGTGACTACCAAGTGATGGGGAAAACTTGTTATTATTAATTATTATTATTATTATTATTATTATTATTATTATTATTAATTAAAAAGGTAAAGGGACCCCTGACCATTAGGTCCAGTCGTGACCAACTCTGGGGTTGTGGCGCTCATCTCGCATTATTGGCCGAGGGAGCCGGCATACAGCTTCCAGGTCATGTGGCCAGCATGAGAAAGCCGCTTCTGGCAAACCAGAGCAGCGCACGGAAACGCAGTTTATCTTCCCGCCGGAGCGGCACCTATTGATCTACTTGCACTTTGACATGCTTTCGAACTGCTAGGTGGGCAGGAGCTGGGACCGAGCAACGGGAGCTCACCCCATCGCGGGGATTTCAAACTGCCGACCTTCTGATCGGCAAGTCCTAGGCTCAGTGGTTTAGATCACAGCGCCACCTGCGTCTCTTTTATTATTTATTAAAGAACCTCTAAATCTATGAATTTCGATTCAGGTGAAATCCAGTGACAGATCTAGTCTTGCTGTGGTTTCCTGATGATCCAGCAACAGCTGATGACAACAAGAAAGGAAGAGTCTGAGAGTCGCATTTGCTTCCTTCATGAATAGCTGAAATTGACAAACTCTCAGGTTTCATTCAGAATCCTTGCAATCAAAGATGGGAAGTTATTATTGCGGAAGGCAACATTTGTTTTCCTAAGAGGAGGCGAAATCAGAAGACCAAATGACCGCCTCCCCAGATGCACATGCAAACACTTCTCATTCAGAGCATTTCCTCCCAGCTGCTGGCTCAGAATTCTCCCCAATTTTCTCTTCTTTTCTTTTGGCCTTAAATGGTGGGGTAGGGATGGGAGCGAGGGGAGGGGGAGGTATGCCGACTGCCTGGCTGCATTATTCAGCACTCTAGATGATGGGTGAAAATTCAGTGCTGCCACCCTGCTTAAGGAATAGCTTTTAAATCAGCATCTGTGTCCACCAACGTAAGAGGAGAGGCAGGTTTTGTGTGATTCTCCCCTTCCTCATTGTGTCCCCCTGCATCTGTTCCAGAGCATCAGAACCACTGTGTAGAACAGTGGGAATACTTGGTGGGGGGGGGGGGCTAAAAAGTGTGGGCAGTAATCAGTGGCCCAAGTTCATTAATTTTGTGTTGAATTAATTAAACTAAATAGTTTTAATTGGGTTTTGAATAGGTGTGCAATTAATTGTGACTCTTTGAATTTTAATTGTGTTGTTATCTTTCTTGGTGGGTTGTGAAATCTGCTTTTCTGAATAATGCTCTCTCACTCTCTCTCTACACACACACAATCCCCCCCCCCCCCCCGTTTTTCACTTTAGAATGTTCGTTTAGACAACCTTAAAATGTCAATGACTTCCCTTCTTCTCTTTCCATGGTTCATTTTGCATATCATAAATCCCTGCATATTTTACATAGACTAAACCATTCAGTATTCCATTATTACATCCTACAACAAAACTTGCTTACGCTGTTGAATTTATCTTAATGCTGCCAACATTTTTCAAATGTACACAATTTCCTCCCATATATTCAATAAACATTCCCCAGTCTTCTTTTAAATGTATGTTCTTCTTGTTCTCTTATTCCAGGCATGTCCAACAGGTAGATCGTGATCTACCGGTAGATCACTGGACGTCTGTGGTAGATCACTGGTAGATCATTTGCTCCCCCAAAGAAGCTGAACAACTGTGCCCCCCCCAATGGGCCTTCCTCCTTTGTAAAAAAAGCTCAACAACTTTGACCTGAACCCCCAAAAAGGGGGTAGATTACTGCCGGTTTTTAACTCTGAGTAGATCGCAGTCTCTTGGGAGTTGGCCACCCCTGTTTTTCTAGATGTTAGGTCCGCAAGCTGTGCATATTCCATCAGTTTAAGTTGCCATTCTTCTTCTGTTGGGACCTCGCTCATTTTCAGTTTTTGAGCTAACAAAACACGGGCCACCCCTGAATAATGTTTTCTATAGTGTAGGGTCAGGGGTTCTGGAGATGAGTTTATGGAACCAACTGGGTGGCTGCCCAAAAGAGTTCAGGAATCACTGGTTTTGTAGCCTTATCAGGAAATTCAGGGGTTTGCGTTGCTCCCAGGTAGGGAAAGAAGGAGCCAAAAAGACATCGAGGTTTGGTTCAAAAGAGAAAGGTTTTATTCCTGCTTTCCGGAGCAGCAGAAGGATCCTGTTTGGTCATCCAAAACAGGAACGAAAACAATCAGTCCAGGCAAAACTTATATACCTTTCAGAGAGCTCTCTCTCCCCCTCCCAAAAGGTCTATGACCATATTAGGGAAATCCTTCCTGCTTCCATGCATCACGAGATCCTGTAACCCATATAAGGACATTACATCCTGTGAACTTTGCCTAGGCCCTTTGTACGTCACGGTGATCAGGACATTTGCACCCTGTACAGACTCTCTGTCTGTACTTGGGCGGTCGATGCCATCCTTCCAGACTAGCAAGGCCATGCTGATAAGAGAGTACGCATGCTTTGCCCTTGCACTGTGGTTCTGAACTTTTGTTATGCAGTCTTCTGCTGCTGCCGGAGACTTTCCTTATGAATTTAGGGGATGTGTAGCCTCCTGCAAAGAGGTGTGTGAAATAGGAATTACAGGTTAGCCCTGTAACATAGGAATTTGAGGTTAGGTTAAGCTAACCTCCTCCTTTCAGTTTAGATGGTGGCACTGGGGGAGGCAGAACTGCAGAAAAAGGCCTCCCCTAGGTAGTGCCCATCTGTTGCTTTTGAACCACCGCTCATTAGCCACAAACAGCATGGTCATGGTCAATTATCAAGGATGATGTTGAGTTGTAGTCTATCAACATCTTGAGGTCACTAAATTGTCTTCCCTTTCATTAGCAGATGCCTCTGCAAGATCAAAAGCTATTCTAGGATCAGAACATTGGACTTCACCCTACACAGGTCCAAACATCCATTCCATGGTTGGAAACAGTCACTCATTTATACTAGGGCTGCAGCTTTTAACCTATAGACGGTGGCTAACTTTTTCCCACCCACCCCCAGTTGTGGCTGGACTACAACTCCCATCATCCCTGACTATTGACCATGCTTGTTGGGGATGATGGAAGATGGAGTCCAACAACCTACATATGGCAGTCACCATCTTAAAACAGGCATTCCTTGTTCACTCTGAAACAGGAGAGTTCATAAGGAGAGGTTAAACGTCTACCTAGTAAGGATGCTTATAGCAGAATCGGCAAAGTTACTTTTGAGGTTCCTTCCAACTTTATGAATCTGTTATTCTAGGAGGGCTTGACGCACCTAGGACACCGTTTGCTGCAGGGTATGCATCTATCATAAAAAAACCCAAATGATTTTCCCCACGCTGCAAAACTATAATTTTAGAAAAGTGCAAAAGTATTTTAATTTCATTAACTGCATTGATCATCTACAATTTGTTTAATCAGGCAACGGCCCTAATTTTGACTAGAGACTGAAGCGTCTTGCCTCCCAAATGTTTCAGATGCCCTCCCCAACACCTACCAATTTGACGCCTCTGTAGGCCAGCTGACCATGTGCTGAATCCAGAGGCGGAGCTAGCAGCTCCGACACCCAGAGCAGTCTGCAGGGGCGGGGCTAGCCGCCCGCGGGGGTGATCCGACGGTGGTATGTGCCCCAGGGGGGTGCGCTCAGGGATGACACCCGGAGAGGGCCACACCCACCTTTCTCCACCTCCACCTGCATCACATGCAGTTACACCTAGGAGGGATGGAGGAGGAATTTGTTCAGCCTGCTTTTCACAATGGATGGACCTGATCCCATGTTCCCAAACTTGCTTGCAGATTGGAATCAGATTGCAACCTTTGCTGGATTTTGCAAGGCAGTTTCAGTGTGCAAAGATCGCACGCACACAAAATCACATTTTACATTAAAAAAACCACACACATTAAAATGTGTATTTTATGGGGGAACACATTGTAGAAATTGAACTTTTATGTAAAAAGTGTGCACAGAATTCGTACAAAGGCATTCAGTTTGAATGGCCAATTTCTGTACATTCTTTCTAAAAAGTGGGATGGAGCGGGCTTCAGACTGAGTGATGGAATTAGGCCCTTCATCCCATAGCCACTTATAATACCCATATCCTTGCTTGCCCCTTGGCGTGAATGGGAGAAGGGGTGGGAGATAAAGGAAAAAGGTCTGACTTCTGAACCTGTGGGGAGCCTGGAATTGAATATCTGGGGAAAGGCCATCTGCTCAGCAGGCAGAAGGTCCCAGGTTCATTCAACTCTCAGCATATCTAGGTAGGACTAGGAGAACCCGATATCTTGTGGCCAGGAGAGCTTCTGCCAGGCATTGCGTGTCGAGGCCCCGGACACCTCCCTCCTAAATAATTCACACATCACACCAAAAGTGAAACCCCAAGCCACGTGCAAGGATTATAAACAGCTATGTCTGTCAATCATTAACTTGCAACAAGCACATCTACCCAGTAACAAGCTGAGCACCAATCCCCTGTTATGGCCAATAACCTAACCCGCCCAGTAACAAGGAAGTTGTCCTGTTAGCCCTTCCGCAACCCGTGCTCTCCATGATTGGAGAACCCGCTTTGTAGACAAAACTGAACTAGATGGGCCAGACCATCCACAGCTGCCTACATTCAACCAAAGCAGTTTTAGGTTATATCCAAAACTGGCATTGCTACTCATGTACAGGAGAAGAGTTGACCTTCAAGAAATCTGAAGGTATATTTCTCACTCCTTGAAGGTTGCCCCCCCCCCCCGCCTGAACAAAGACTTCTCTAATGGCACGCACAAGTAGGATGCCTTGTCTCTTCTACTTCCCGACAGGAGATGGATTGTGTTTCAAGGCCATCAACGTCTATTGACATAATGGCATCCCCTTAATGTCTCACTCAGTCCGATCGATAGCATATCCGTAACCAGACACGCCGGACTAGGTGAGGGCTAATAAACTCTTCACTCCGTGCTATTAAAAGTCCTCTCTGTCCTCCTCCAGTGGGTGAGCTGGGGAGGGATGGGGAGCAGGAGGCGGCTCCAGGCCCCACACAGCCATTTTGATAAGCGGATGACTTATCTGTCTATGCCCCCCTTTTGACTGGTGCTTAAGCAAAACGCTTAATTGCTATGATGCATTAAAAGGCAATTTCATACTGCAGCATTAAGCAAAACGCATTTCTGCCATTGGAGCTGACTGCCAATCAGAGAAGGGCCCCTCTGCTTAATGATGGGTTATTTAAACAGCCCCGTGTTTTACGACGCAATCCATTATGATATCATTAAAAACCATAAAGAGAGGTTTGGTTAGGTGCTCCGACTTGCTCTGAATGAATTAATAGATCTCCTGGAGTTGTGGGCTGGGCAAGCGAGACCTGGCACAGATTCTTCCCAGTTGCCTCCTCTTACTCTCCTCTTCCTAATGCTTCAGGTTTCCGCCTACCTTCTAGGGGCAACCAGGTTGGTTCTTTTAAACATCCCATAAACTTGAGAACTATGACATGGGTTACTGGTAGGAAGAATGTGAAACTCAGCACAGTTGCCCAACTGGGTGGAAGCCCAATTCATAGATAAGAACATCAGAAGAGAACGGCTGGATCAGACCAATGGCCCATCTAGTCCATCATCCTGTTCTCACAATGGCCAACCAGATCCCTGCAGGAAACAAGCAAACAGCAGCACTCTCCTCTCCTGTGGTTTCCAGCCTCTGAATGCAGAGATGGAACAGTCACTAACTGTCAGGCTTCATGGAATCCGATCCCCCTTCCTCACAGCTGGCAGCCAGAAATGGGAAAACAAGAAGTTCTTACCAAGGTTTTTATTTCAATATTCACAGAGATAGATGTATGATGCCGCCTCTTAGATAATGGTGTTGCTCCGAGTAAAGTCCCACCGTCTCCATCTCCCCTATCATACGTCATCCCTGTGCCGGCTGATCTGTGCTTTCTGCCTCTCAGCTTTCTGTTCTCCTACTTTCAATGCTTGCTGGGAACTGGGGGGGGGGCATGCTTTCTAAAGACACTGAGTCTGTCATCTGTCTCTCCTCCTCCTCCTCCTCCTCCTCCTCCCCCCTCTTTTTCTTCTTTCTGCTCCTCTCCCAATATTTCCCAGCTTCTCCCATCTGCAGCCTCTGGACTTCTGCAAACCACTGTTCTAAACCACTGACCTTCTGCAAACCACTGACCTTCTGCAAACCACTGTTCTAAATCTATACTGTCTCCCTCTTCTTTGAGAGGTAGAGAAGGAGGGAGCAGCAGTCTCCACCATTCCTCCTCAGTACAGTCCCTGACACTGACCTTTACACACACATAAATGCCTGCCAGTGTGGGGAGAGCCAGTGTGGTGTAGTGGTTAAGAGCGGTAGACACGTAATCTGGGGAACCGGGTTCGCGTCTCCGCTCCCTCCACATGCAGCTGCTGGGTGACCTTTGGGCTAGTCACACTTCTCTGAAGTCTCTCAGCCCCACTCACCTCACAGAGGGTTTGTTGTGGGGGAGGAAGGGAAAGGAGAATGTGAGCCGCTTTGAGACTCCTTCAGGTAGTGATAAAGTGGGATATCAAATCCAAACTCTTCTTCTGCCACCACCTTTTGGCTTCTTCAGTGTTACCACACTGCTGCTGCCTGGCGAGGCACTCTTGCACAACAAAACCAAGACCCAAACACAAAGAAACCCGACTTGGAACACTTGCAGTGTGAAACATTACAGGATTTCAGCAGGAGGTTATAGAACATGCACCAATTGCAAATAAAGGAGCATGTCTGTCCCCAAACCTTTGCAGATGTAAACAGTATTGAAAGTTTGATCTCATGGAGCTGCCCCAATGCCATCATGAGCCGAAAACATCATGAATGCACTATGAAAAGGACATCTGGGTGGTATAGCCTTGGATACTTCTACCCATCAAGCCAACTTTAGGTAAAGATAACGGTAGAGGTAAAGGACCCCTGGACGGTTAAGTCCAGTCAAAGGCAACTATGTGGTTGTAGCGTTCATCTCACTTTCAGGCCAATGGAGCCGGCATTTGTTCACATTTGTCATGTGGCCAGCATTACTAAACCGCTTCTGGCACAACGAAACACCGTGACGGAAACCAGAGCACACGGAAATGCCATTTACCTTCCCACCGCAGTGGTACCTATTTATCTACTTGCACTGGCGTTCTTTCGAACTGCTAGGTTGGCAAAAGCTGGGACAGAGCAACGGGAGCTCACTCCGTTGTGGGGATTCAAACAAACGACCTTCTGATCGGCAAGTCCAAGAGGCTCAGTGGTTTAGACCACAGCACCACCTGCATCCCTAAGTCAACTTTACCCAACAAGAACACAAAAGGAGCCTTTGGATCAGGCCAGTGGCCCATCTAGTTCAGCATCCTGTTCCCAGAGTGGCCAAACTGTTGCCTGTCAGAAACCTGCAAGTTGGATTCGAGCACTAGAGCATAAGAGCACTCTTCCAGCAACTGGTATTCAGAACATTGCTGCCTCCAACTGTGAAGATGCAGAGCATGACTCCATGAATTTGTCTGATCCTCTTTTAAGGCCATCTTTGTCGATGGCTGTAACTGCCTTCTGCAGGAGCTAGTTCCAAAGTCTAACCATGTGTTGCATGAAGAAGTTCTTTCTCACATGAAACAAATTGTAATTATCTCGATTTTCTGCTGAACCCCCCAGAAAGAAGGGCATTTTCGTTGGCCAGGTTCAATGCAAATCCATCGAACCTCCTATGGGGAAGGTTCTCAGGAAGGGCGGAGGGTGAGAGAATTTGTCCATGCGATGACCACCAGGTGGAAAGTCTTGTTCATATGGTTTTTCATTGTAAACTTTACGATGACCTCCGCCAGCAATTCCTGGACCGGCTCTGCATCCTTAGAAGGAGACCAGAGCGGGAGGTCTTACATTTCCTACTATTGGGGAAAGACCAGGAGCTCACCAAATTGGTGGCTCAATACCTACATTTGCTTTTTTCTCGTCGTAATATTCTGCAGTCGTCTGAGTTATCAGGAGTCCCAGAGACGTGACGGTGGACAGCGGAGTTTTTTTCTCTTTACTCTTTTAGCATAGTTTGTGCCACTATGAAAGTGTTAATCCGGTTCTGTTTTGTATGTGTGTTTGTTTGATGCCAATAAAAGGTTGATGATGATGAAGTTCTTTCTTCTATCTGCCCTGAATCTTCCAGGATCAACCTTCCTTTCAACATGCCATGCATGTCTCTCCTCACTTATCGTCTCCCCCACCCCAGCTCAGGCTTTGGAAGCATTTATTTCTCAGGTGGTCTTACACAGAGCACAGCCTACATTAGCATTACGCATGCCTGACTGGCTTTCAAATGAGCAAAATAAATATTGTTCCTTAAAAAAGTAAATAAATCCTTGCTTCTTTTACCCCAGTGGCTGCTTGCAGAGGAACAACTGCTGATCTATTAATGCAGCAGAATAGCAGTTGTAGTAATGAACCCATTGGGGGATATAGGAAGGCTCTGGATGCTAGTGGGTTTTCCAGTTTGCAAGGCTTTTTACATTATTACTCTGCTCGGTGACCTTGGCTCCATGAATTGTCTTGAGAGCAAAGCCGCAGGAGGAGATAGCAAAGTGTCAGGATGGGAAGAGGATCATGTGATCCCATTTAATTGGGTCTGTGGGATTCTGAAGGACACTTCAAGGTTGCTGCACAATAAGTTGGTGGGCTGGCAAGAACCCTGAAAGTCACACGGAGATCACTTGTAAAGCATCAGATTTGGCTTAGAGTCAGAAATCTCACCTCCCAACCCTTCCCATTCCATGCCTGTCTCCTACACTAGAGACAATGCAGGCTGGAGGTGTCTGTGGATCTAACAGACAGCATTCAGAGAGAGAGACTCTCAAAGCATCCTTCGTAGCAATCAGGCAACAGAGCAGCAAACTCATGCAATTATTTCCATTACACTCTGTGCAGCCTCCACCCATCTAAAGTGCTACCTCCTGGTGATGGGAACCCTATAGTAGCTGGTATTTCAGAGCCTATGTAAATGTTAGAGCCAGAAGTAAAGATTTCTCTGAATTGGCATGGGATCATACTTGGGGCACCTCAAAGGTCATTGTGCTGGTCCCGAGGGTTACCCAGGAGATGAAGTCTTAGTCTGGTCCATGGTTTATAGGTTCAGGGTAGAGACAGTCCAAAGTAGCCAAAGCTGGGAGCAGGGCAGGGAATCAGGTGAGGTCAGGAACGCAGGCAGGAAACCAGGGCAGGTCAGGAACACAGGCAGGAAAGCAAGGCAGGTCAAAGGCAGGAACACTAGCAGGATCTAGCAACCAACAATGTTGCTCCCGCAACTTGGGGCTGGGGCTGGCCGGCTTTTATCTGCCCCTAGGCATAGGGTGGCCCCGATCCTCTGGTGACTCGCCTCCCCTGGCCTGGAGGCGAGCACTCCTCCTGCGGGAACTCAGATCCCTTCACTTCTCTGCCCTGAGCCTCTGCAGCTCAGGAGAGGCTGGAGGGTTACCGGACCCAGAGGCAACCTCAGCTTCCCCTGACGGGGCTGGGAGTGGAGCACCTGCAGGCA
This sequence comes from Darevskia armeniaca, assembly GCA_034641395.1. NCBI lineage: Eukaryota > Metazoa > Chordata > Lepidosauria > Squamata > Lacertidae > Darevskia > Darevskia armeniaca. The sequence continues at coordinate 800,071 of JAWWNF010000120.1, forward strand.
ATGGGTCCTCCATCCCATCAGGAGCCAGAGCAGACTCAGCAGATGCCTGCACCTGAGGATCCAACACAGGTGAGGACCCTTCAGACTCAAGCCCCAGCCGGTGCTGGTTCTGGAGGCGGGGAATCCTGTGCAGGCTGGGATCCCTCAGGTTCAGCATCTGAGTCTGAATGCCAGGCCATCACAGGCATCTAGCCCAGGCATCCCCAAACTGCGGCCCTCCAGATGTTTTGGACTACAATTTCCATCATCCCGGACCACTGATCCTGTTAGCTAGGGATCATGGGAGTTGTAGGCCAAAACATCTGGAGGGCCGCAGTTTGGGGATGCCTGATCCAAACCCCTGGCTGATGATACAGGAAACACCTCTGGTAGGTGGCTATCCAGCCTCTGATTAAACACCTCTAATGAAGGAGAGTCCACCATCTTTCAGAGCATGCTGCTATTTCCATCAGAAAGCTCTAATAAGTGAAAGTCCACTGCTTCCTGTGGCAGTCTGTTCCACTGGTGAAAGGCTTGTACCATCAGGAAGTTCTTCTTGGTGCTTAGTCTAAATTAACAGCATGCCAAAATCTGGCCTGCATTTCCATGAGTCCGTTCTCACTCTGAAAATGCAAGCCATTTTCCTGCTACTTTAACAAAGGCGGAAGGCACCAATGGCTTTACCGTTCCTCCCCTTCCTTGCATGCTTAAAGAAAGCTCAAATCAGTATGTGGAAAATGTTATGAAGCACACCCAAATATATTACATTATTTGCGTAAGAGTCAAGTTGCACACAGTACTCTATTTGTGCAGAATATAAATATTACTGCAACAAATAACAAAGTCCACGACTCTTGCACACACACTTTAAGAGCTAATTGCATTGCTATGCATTGGACTTCCTTTCAAGTAAATAAGTGTTTATTTAGGCTACTGCGGGCTCTCACTGACCTCTGCTGGACAGAATCAGATCTGCTAAATTCTGCTAACTGTCCTTAGATCAAAAGCCTCTGCCGTGCAGTGCGTAAGTGGGAAGTCAGTCACTCCTATTATCTTCTATATGGTGCCCGCAGGTTTAAGGGCACAGTCCATCTTAAAGAAGCGACATGAGCTCTTTGGCTCCTGTATTAAACAAGAAAGTGCACTGAACACAAGAACTAAAGCAAGCTCAAGAGTCTCAAGCAACCTCTCCTAATTGTACCGAAGGGAAGAGGCTTATCTTACGAGTCAGTTCTAAGCAGACCATTGGTCCATTTTGCCCAGTGATGACCACTCTGGCTGGCAGAAGCTCACAATAGTCAGAGAAGGATGCCTACTCTACTCAAAGAACTTGGATAAGCATTGACCTCAAAGTCAAAATTGGAACTGAGCACGGGTTTGTCCCTATTTAAATCAAATTGGGGAAAATATTACAGTCAAGTGGAATTGCAGGCAGGACTGGAAATTATAAGCAAAAGAATGAGAATGATAAAGGAATGCAGTGTGGGATATATGTTGTAGAAATAAGTATTACCTTTAAGGCAGTAGATGTCAAAGAGAACAACAACTACCAGACCTTTAGAAGACATCTGAAGGCAGCCCTGTTTAGGGAGGCTTTTAATGTTGAATAGATTACTGTATTGTATTTTAATGTTCTGTTGGAAGCCGCCCCGAGTGGCTGGGGAAACCCAGCCAGATGGAAGGGGTATAAATAATAAATTATTATTATTATTATTATTATTATTATTATTATTATTATAGATAAAAGGATTTTGATCAGAAACATCATGGAAGTAAGTAAGGATGGGAACTCAAAATGCTAAGGGCGTATTTGTTAAATTACGGTATATGAAAATCAATTAAAAAAATGAAGAAAAAAAACTTATTTAAATCGAATTGTCCGTGGGGTAATTTGAATGTGTGGAACACAAGCACTTCAAGAGCCATACGCAAAGATAACAACTTTGGAGATGCATGGAAATGTTTTTGCTATTGGGATGCATTAATTCAACAAGGATGTCACAGTATTCAGTCTGATCATTCCTGGAACTTGGGAGTAGCAAAGCTAGATCTGGCAAAAGGGTTGTTTGGATCAGAGCTTTGTTCCCACTCTTGGCCAGCCAGATCCCTCTGGGGAGATCACAAAGTGAACATGAAGGCAACAGCCCACCCCTGATGTTGTTTTTCTTCCCATTTGCATCAGGAATTCAGAAATATACTGCTTCTGAACAGGGATGTTCTACTGTGCTGCCATTTTTAGCTTTGGGGTACCTGCGCCATTGGTATTGGTCCACCCACAACCTCCATTGTTAAAAATTGATTAAAGTAGAAAGGGTTAAAGTGTGAATGGCATGTTAAGTAAGGCTGGATAAAACTGTCAAATTCAGTTTCTGATTTTTCCAATTGTAAGTTCGGCTATTCACATTCCTTCATCAGTTTGCCAATTTCCAACACCAAAGGTATTCATGAAAATCCATCAGCATTTTAACGCAGATTTTACATTTCTGCATACACATTTGCCTAATATAGACATTTTTATTTTCACTAATACATTTTTATGCACACTTTACTGAAGTAGATTCATTTTTGCACACTTTACTCGGCTGGAGAACTGCGCTGCAAAATTTGGAGAAGTGCAAATTTCAAAGGATGGTTTGCATTTTGTTTCAGAAAGTGCAAATCAGTTAGATTTGCCTTTCAATGTGAACTGAATCAAGGCTCTCCCCCTTCCTTCATAGCAAGTACCAATTCCCCTCTCCATGCCTTCAAGTCTCAAGTAGCTGGGAGAGGCAGTGCATTTTAGTTGCTCCTACACAAACACACATGCGCACACAACTAGTGGGAAGGTTGTGCAAAACTGGCGCAAAGTACATATTTCCTAAGTGAAGAAGAACTGGCGGGGGGGGGGGGGAAGCAGTGGAAACCAGGCAAACAGCCAAGCCAAAAGATGCATAACAGTGTATGGTCTAATTAGATCACTGCCATAGAATATGCATAATTCAAAATCACATGAGGATTAGAAAAGTACAGACCTAAAAGCCAAATTTGGTGTGGGGTGGTTGTTTTTCGGATGAGAAATGACGAGCCAGTTGATGGAGCCCATTGTGACCACACCAGATTCCAATTTTTGTCAATTGTGTTTACAGTTACAAATGTATTTCTCATGCTCACATGCGTACATCATTGCAGAAATGCAACAGCAACTAATGTCTTTTTTTCTCTTTAGGAACTAACAAGCGCAAGGAGTTCCCGAAAGCACAATGCAAACAGCTATTTTGTTTGTCAGTGCCACTCTAAAAGTAGAAGCTGCTGTGTAGGGTCACCATAAGGGATTATAATAACCCTTGGGCATCTAATAATTAAAATGCAGTGCATCTCTCCTCTGCCACCATCAGCCCCTTGATGCCATCCTCATATTGTCCCACAGACCTGGTAGCAGCCCCAGACAGAGGGTGGGCCATATGGGCCACTTGGCCCGGGCCTCCGATTCCAAAGGGGGCCTCGGTCAGCATATTCACAATCGCTCACCTGAGGTGAATGTAAAAAATCCAGGGGGGGGGAACGGGACCAGAAAACGCGAAGGGTGGGAGGGTGGTGCGTTTCAACCTGCTAATAGCACCCTCTGGTTGTGTTGGAGAGGTGAGGGATTGTGAATATGCCCTCGGTAAGCAAGTAAGGTCTTAGTCAAGTCAAGTGTTTCTGATGGTGGGCCATGTTTTTAATGCTGTTAAAAGTTGGTGAGTTTTTCTTTGAAATTTTGTTGACTAGGCCAGGAATATTATTTACACCTGAGGAGTACATATAGGAGTACATATAAAATAAATCAACCAAAGGCCTGGTTAAAAAGGAATGTTTTTTGCCTGGCAGCTAAAGGTGTATACTGAAGGCGCTAGGCAAACTTCCCTGGGGAGAGTGTTCCACAGATGGGGAGCCACTGGAGAGAAGGCCCTGCTCTTGTGTTGCCACCCTCCGGACCTCTCAAGGAGGAGCCACACAAAGGAGGGCCTCAGAAGATGATCTCAGGGTTTATATAAAAAGAGGTGGTCCTTGAGGTATTGTGGTCCTGAACCATTTAAGGCTTTATAGGTCAAAACCAGCACTTGGAATTGGGCCCGGAAACTAATTGGTAGCCAGTGCAGTCGGACCAGGATTGGTGCAATATGCTCAAACTGTCTTCCTCCGGTGAGCAACCTGGCCATTGAATTCTGCACCAGCTAAAGTTTCCAAACCGTCTTCAGAGGCAGCCCTACGTATAACGCATTGCAATAATTCCTAGTAGGAAAGTGGGGTGTATCAATGCAATAATAACACCATATCTATAATATAAGTGAAGCAGATGTGATCTAGAGACGATATGATAAATCGTCTAGAGATTCTGCCTTCAGTTGTGTGCTAAATTCTGGAAAACTTTCACCTCTTTCTGAGGATGCAGCACAAGAGGCATTTGAGCATTGCTGCAGTCATGGTTATTGAACGAAACCCTTAATGACATTTCTGCACGTGAGGCCGAACCTGCTCCATGCAGGGGAGGCTGGAACAAAGCACTTTGCCTGCGAGGGGGACTGCGGAGTTTGAAAGGCACATGAAAGCACTCTCTCCGCTTTCACGTCAAAAGACCAAGTGGGCTGTCAGCCAGGATCCCTCCCCTCACTGCCTCCCGCCTCCCAGACCTATCAGCTATGTGACATCATGCCAGGCTCAGTTACTAATCATGACCATTTTGCAGAGTGGAAGGGGAGCTGGGGTGCCTGTGTGTTTTAAGTGTTAGATCTGAAATGGAGAATCAAAGGGGAGATCACATTCAATAAAGTGCACAAACTCAGAATGTCTCAACTGAGAAAACCCTCTCACCAAATGGAGCCGCAAATCTGCAAGCTATAAAATTCCACAATTTGGACTATTAAAGATTTGTCACAAGGACAGCCCTGTCAAGCAACTGATTTTGTCCCATTTTTTCATCTCAATGGAACTTGTTCATAGGTTGCATGCCATGACATCCCATTACGACCCCTTTTAATGTAAAATAGGGACTTTTCAATGCATTCCCCAGCAAAATACACATTTTGTGTGCATCTTTTACAGAACACACTTTCCATACGCCCACCCCCAAAACACACAAACAGGGTCTCTTACTCATAATAGATATTTAGCCTGGGGAAGAGAAGACAGAGAGGTGGTCTGATAGCTATCTCAAATATCTGGAAGTCTGTCACATGGAAGATGGAGCCGGCTTGTTCTCTGCTGTTCCAGAGTAGAAGACCTGAACTAATGGATTCAAATTGCAAGACAGGAGATTCCAAATGAAGCTTAAGAAGGACTTTTTGACAGTACGAGCCATTTTACAGTAGAACAGGCTCTCTTGGATTCTCCTTCATTGGAAGTTTTTAAGCAGAGGTTGGATAGCCATCTGTCACGGATGCTTTAGCCGAGATTCCTGCATTGCAGGGGGTTGGACTAGATGACCCCTGGGGTCCCTTCCAACTCTAAGATTTTATGATTATGCGATTGTATTCAAGCAAGTAACAGTGCATGTGTAGCAGCAGACACAGGGCTCAGAAGCCATTGTTCAGGAGTTCCAGAGTTAGTCTACAAAAAGCTTAACTAACCGTGTGGAAATGAGTTTCATGGGTTACATATCCAATGCGTGGAGAAAATTTCCTCTCTCCAGTCTTGCTCCTTCTCTGTTTCACAAGGCGACAAGGAAGTCTTACACTGTGAAAGACAGTAAACATTTCCCTATTTTCTCCATCCATTCCCTCCAGAATCTTATACATCTCCACCAACCATCCCCTTTCCTTTGGCTTCCTTTTGTTCTAAGCTTAAAACCCCTGGCAACTCTCCTCGCAGAAGGAAATGGAGGCAAGCAAAGGGTTAAGTTCTTTGGGGCTGCTGTTCTTTAACCAGCTGTAAGATTATGTCCTGCTCTCCCCGAGGCCTGTCACAATCTGAATGACAGCACCGCCAGGAAATTGATAGATGGCATTTGCTCCTAGCAGTGAGCGGGAGGTAGTTCGAATGAATGAGAAAGCCGGCTGCAGAACCTGATAGCAGCCAAGGAGAGAGAGCAAAATGCTCTCTGTCTAACAGAGAGGGGTTACAGGGGTGCAGCCAATTCCTTGCGATGGGTTCTGCAGTTTGTTAAACAAGCAACCAGTGGACTGTTTTGCAAAGGGTGTACAAGCGTCCTTTGATCCTGAGACAAGATCAGGAATCCAAATCTTCAGGAGGAACAGAAAAGGAAAAGAGAGAGAGAGAGAGAGAGAGAGAGAGAGAGAGAGAGAGAGAGAGAGAAGGATGGAGGTTTGAGGATAAGGGTCAAATCAAAGCATGAAGAACCATTTCTCTTCCAGATGTTCTGAACTACAACTCTACCAACCCCAGCAGCCAGGGCCCAATGGCCAAGGCTGATGGGAGTTGTAGTTCAGCAGCACCTATGGGGCCAAATATTCCTCACACATGTTCGACTCTGGGGTTGCGGCGCTCATCTCGCTTTATTGGCCGAGGGAGTCGGCGTACAGCTTCCAGGTCATGTGGCCAGCATGACAAAGCAGCTTCTGGCGAACCAGAGCAGCGCATGGAAATGCCGTTTACCTTCCCACTGGAGTAGTACCTATTTATCTACTTGCACTTTGACATGCTTTCGAACTGTTAGGTTGGCAGGAGCAGGGACCGAGCAACGGGAGCTCACCCCGTCACAGGGATTCGAACCGCCGACCTTCTGATCGGCAAGACCTAGGGCTCAGTGGTTTAACCCACAGCGCCACCCGCGTCCCCCACCCCCCCGAAAAAAACACCTCCCAGCCTAAAACAGCACATTCCAGACACTTGTTGAACACCTCCTCTACGTCTTAATGTCTTTCCGTCCAACATCTGCAAAGACTCTGTTTCTGCATCGGTGCAACAAAGACAACAGACATGATACTGACATAGCATGTTAAAGCAGAGTCTGTTGCTGTCCCTGCTGTGGGTGCCCCAGTCCCTCCCCACCCCTCCCAACACCAGCTCCATGATGAGAACTCTAAACCCCCAAAGCACTGCAGATAGCGGAGGCAAGGGTGATTTAACATCTTAATTGCATCAATTTCCGAAATGGACTCAGCCTTTGCCAACAAGGTTGCTGTGCTTGATTTGCTATGGCAGGAGACGGAGTTGATCTGGGCAGTTCGGCAAAGCCAGGAGGGGTCCATTTGTGCCAAGTTATTCATCATCTGTCAGCAAGTCCCGGCTGTGCGGGATCAATAGCAGCTCTTGTTTCTCCATCCTCCTAATTAACGGGCTCCCAGGGGCACCTGAAGATGAACTCTTGTGTGTTCCAGACCATGCACACAACTTTATTTTTTCTTGGCTTGCTGCAGAGAGTGTCACCTGCTCCCATATTGTGCTAGCTTCATATCACATGACAGCAGCTTGCATTGACCACTATATCTGGAAGTCATCCTGCCTCAGTCCAAGATGCCAGATTCAGCTCAGGGTCCATTTGAGTCTTCTTCATCCCCCTTCCGCTTATAGAATCATAGTATTATAGAGTTGGATCATCTAATCCGGGGGTCATCTAATCCAACTCCCTGCAATGCAGGAATCTCAACTAAAGCATCCCTGACAGATGGCCATCCAATCTCTGCTTTAAAACCTCTAAGGATGGAGAGTCCACAACCTTCCAAGGGAGTTTGTTGCACTGCCAAAGAAGCTCTTGTCCTCAGAAAGCTCTTCCTGGTGTTTAGTCAGAATCCCCTTTCTTGTACACATTTTGAAGAATGACCATGTTTCAATTCATGCATTGTTTTAGAAAGTGCAGATTTGGTAGGTTGGCCTTAAATGTGAACTGAACTGAATATTTCCCCATCCCAAATTACAGGGCCCTTCAAAGTACATTCGATATACCCGCTTGATTTAAATAAACTTGATTATCTAGATATCTGTCTGCTGTTGTTGATGTCAATGGGACTTAACCTTGAGCTCCATTTGTGCCTGTTTATTTATTACAGTGATCCCTCAACTTACGAATGCCCTGACTTAAGAATTTTTCGAGTTACGAGGGATCAAAGCAGCCGCCGCTTCCGAATTTTTTCGACTTCCGATCGGAAGTCGCGGCCGCTCTAGTTAGGGTTTTTTCGACCTACGGAGTTTTTTTTCGAGGTACAAATGCGTTCTCCAACGCATTCCTATGGGGACTCGACTTACGATTTTTTCGAGTTACGACGCTCCCATTGGAACGGATTACATTCGTAAGTCGAGGGTCCACTGTAGGTTTATATGCCCTTCATCCGAAGATCTCAGGGTGGTTCACAATATAAAATATAGGATAAAAGCACAAAATAAATAGGTAGAACAAAAACAAAACAAAACAATAACCCCCAGCTTATTAGAAAACAAGCTTGCTCCATCTTCTCCAACCTTTTATAAGTTTGAATATGGCTACCACATCAACTCTCAGTCTCCTCTTTTGGGGGCTAAACTTACCCAAATTCAGTATGGTCACTCCACTACAGACGTACCTCGGAAGTTGAACAAAATCCGTTCCGGAAGTCCGCTCGACTTCCAGAAAGTTCGGAAACCAAGGCACAGTTTCCAATTGGTTTCTGATTGTGCAGGCACACCACAAACAATAGCAGAATTTGCGTCGGACTTTCAGCTTCCCCAAAAACATTCGAAAACCGGAACACTCATTTCCAGTTTTTGATCATTCGGGAGCCAGAACGTTTGACTCCCAAGGCGTTTGGGAGCCGAGGTATGACTGTACTTCCCAAGGGTCACTTCATTATGAGTAACGGCTTAGGGAGCTGGGTATGTTTAGCCTGGAGAAGAGAAGGTTAAGGGGTGATATGATAGGCATGTTCAAATATATAAAAGGATGTCATATAGAGGAGGGAGAAAGGTTGTTTTCTGCTGCTCCAGAGAAGCGGACACGGAGCAATGGATTCAAACTACAAGAAAGAAGATTCCACCTAAACATTAGAAAGAACTTCCTGACAGTAAGAGCTGTTCGACAGTGGAATTTGCTGCCAAGGAGTGTGGTGGAGTCTCCTTCTTTGGAGGTCTTTAAGCAGAGGCTTGACAGCCACCTGTCAGGAATGCTTTGATGGTGCTTCCTGCTTGGCAGGGGGTTGGACTGGATGGCCCTTGTGGTCTCTTCCACCTCTATGATTCTATGCTTCTACTTTTTTAAAGGACACTACTGTAGTTGAGGTAGACTGAGGTTGATGGAGAAGAGCCCCGGCAGATAGGGTAAAGAGACAGGCGCCATCTGACTCTAAGCTGAAGATAACTTTTCATAGCATAGCTTTTGGTATGCATGCGGGGTGCATGCTTGTGTTTTTAATTCTTTCACACTGGGGTGCGGAGTCTTCTGGGAGCGCGAGATTACATCGCCACATTTATCCACTCAATCATTTCCACCACCCCTCCACCAAAGGAGCGGAAAAGGCTGCTCCATTTATTTATTTATATTCCATCTGAAAGGAATCTTTATCTCCAGCGCCCGCGACTCGGCTGAAGACGTCCTCGGTTTGCACAGAAGATCCATTTAAATGCAAATGTTGACTTTTCGCCTGCCTCTGGAGGGGGGAGACGATGTCTAATAACATCGCAAATAATCCCTTTCAAAAAGAACAAAGAAACAAAAGAAAGGAACCCAAGTGAGGCAGGTAGGGGTATTCCCAGAAATCCAGCCCCAAGTCAAGACTTAATTGGACGGCAGCGGTCACAAGGGGAATCCCAGAGAAACCTGTGGGGTTGGGTGGAAAGAGAAAATGGAACAAATAAAGGTTTGTTGTTGTCAGGGTGATTCTGAAGATGATTTTCCATGTTAATTCTCAGGAGAATACAACACAGTCTTTACCTACCACACCAAAGATCCATCACTGTCCTTTTGAGTAGTGGGACCTCCATGTACATTGCAAAACCATGAGGTCCTATCCATAGACCATAGAAAAGTAGTGCTGGATAGGACCCCAAGGGTCATCTGTCCCAATCCCTGCAATGCAGGAATCTTTTGCCCAATGTGGGGCTTGAACCCACGACCCTGAGATTAAGAGTCTCTTGCTCTACTGACTGAGCTATCTATCAACCAACTAACTCCTCCTTCTCTTCTCTCCACCTCAGTGGAGCATGCTCAGTATCTTTCTGTTCTGGGAAAGTTCCAGAAATCTGTCTGGAAGAGGAGGCAGCGAGAGTGGCTGCTCCACTGGAGTTTGAAGGAAGCGTGGATGTTGTTTTAAGCCTGTTTTCAATAATTAAAGATTTATCCAGGTTCTTGGCTCACCACCAGTTATCGTTGTGGGATACGGCAGAGAATACCTGTAAGGAACTGTGAATTTTATCCTGGTCAGAACATGTCCTTGGATCGCTGAAATCTCTTGAACTATTACATCTTCAAACTGCTTTCTCTCTCTTTTTTTTCCAGTGCCACCCTCGGGTTGCTGAAGATGCTGTACAACCCTACTTGGGGCAAATTCATTGAGTCTCAATTTTGTATTTTTTATACACACGGGGTCTTGCTTTCTGAACACTTGCTATGTGAAAATTCACCTGTCCGAACAGGAGAAATGAGTACCAAAACCTTGCTATACAGATATCCAAACCATCAGTTTGCCCACTTCCTTCCTTGCTTAGCTGGTCTTTGGCAGCCATTTTCAGGCAGAAACCATGCAGAGAGGAGGAAGCGAGGAAGCGAGATCAAACAAATCAGGGAGCAGGAGAAATTGGACAAATCATCTTTTCCTTTGTCTCTCTTCTGGTTGGCTGGAGCCATTTCAGGAAGAAACCATGGAGGGACAGGGGAGCGAGATTGGACAAATCACGAATTAGAAATGCTCCCATAGGAAATCATGAGCTCGTTATGTGAATGATTGGTTAATAAATGGTTTACTGGGAACACATCGTGTTCAGAAAGTGGAACCTCTCTCTCTCTCTCTCTCTCTCTCTCTCTCTCTCTCTCTCTCTCTCTCTGTGTGTGTGTGTGTGTGTGTGTGTGTGTGTGTGTGTTTAGTTTATAAATTGTATGTTGCTTATGTCTTCTTCATTGGGTGGGTTAGTGCAACCCTGGATGGGAGGTGCACTATCCAAATCAGAATAAAGCTGCCTACTGTTGGTGAAGAAGAAGAAGAAGAAGAAGAAGAAGAAGAAGAAGAAGAAGAAGAAGAAGAGTTTGGATTTGCTATCCCACTTTATCACTACCCGAAGGAGTCTCAAAGTGGCTAACATTCTCCTTTCCCTTCCTTCCCCACAACAAACACTCTGTGAGGTGAGTGGGGCTGAGAGACTTGAGAGAAGAGTGACTAGCCCAAGGTCACCCAGCAGCTGCATGTGGAGGAGCGGAGACGCGAACCCAGTTCACCAGATTACGAGTCTACCACTCTTAACCACTACACCACACTGGCTCCCGAATACAAAATACTACTGGTGTTTACAGAATAACTAAATCTGTTATACCTCTTGTGCCTGTTTCATATTCTCTTACAGACTCTGATGGGCCCCAGGATCTTGCCTGGCTTTCAATCTGATCCATACTTCACAAGGTTTAGGCCTGGATTTTGATTCATTTTAGGGGGTGTGTGCACAAATCACAAGATTCAGTTTAGACCCCAAATCGGCTCTTTGATAAATTCACTTGACTGCCCAGGTCCGAATCCAAATAAGGCATTTTCCTTCTATGGCAAGGTTGAGGAGAAACACTGCAAATTTGGCACACGCAGTCTGCAAGGTCCCACCCCCCTCCTTCCGTATCGTCAAAACGTCTGCGAGCATTCATGAGGCCTCTGATTCAGAAGGGGATGATTCAGAGGGAGCCCACGTCGGCTTGGACATGCGCCAAAGCTCTTCCAATCAGTCTGATGCCACTCAGATTTGGGATACTTCCAGATCTAATGAACTCCCCTACCTGTTCCAGCCTTCTGTTGACTGCTCTTCAGAATGTACCCGTGCTTAAAATATCACACGTCTGCACCAATATATTCCAAACCCTGTAATATGGGTAAATTACACAAAACTGCCATAAAATGCCCAATTTCTTTCTTTTCTTTTCTGCAGGATTGACCTGATTTCGGTATTCACAGTAAAGGAGGGGAACCTTATGCAGGACACTTATCCAAAACACCAAAGTTTGGGAACGGTACTCAGGACCCCCCTCCCCATTTTTAAAGACTCCACAGATTCCTGCACTGCAAGGATTGGGCAAGATGACCATTGGGGTCCCTTCCATCTCTACAATTCTGACTCCACTTTTTTTTTTTTTTTTTTAACACACAGCAACCACTTTTTGCAGCATTAAAGGCTAGAAACTGGTTTTACTATGTTGAGATTCTCAGGGATTCTGAAATCTTCCCCTGGGACTTTCTTTGTTTGCAAGTCTCAGGGGGAAAGTAGCTAGCACTGCCATCCAATGTCCCAGCCGCCAGCTCTCCCAAATGGTGTGAGACCATGGAACTTCTCACTCAAGTTACAGACATGCTTGGTCGCATTCCAGACGCCAGCATCTGGAATGCATCCAGTTGCTTCATTTTCAGGGTTGAGCCAAATTTTTCTTATTGAAATATGTGAGGACCCAACATGAGGAGAGGATGCTCTCTGCTATGGTAGGTCACCTGTCAACTTGTGGAGGATAAATGGGAACACGATGGAAGGGACAGGGTAAGTGTAGACGAGGCCCTCCCAACCTGCCCCATCCATCATGTTTCTGTTCATCATCCATGAGTAGCAAGATGACTTTCTGTAGTAGGGAGACATCTCTATCCATGTAGACTTCCCATTATGGACGGTTGTCCTTCTACTCATGGGCGGATGAATGGGAACATGACAGAGGGTGCAGAGTGAGTTTGGAGGAAGAAACACCCGAGTAAGCATATTTTATGTATGCAGGTATGTTTAATCAGGAGAGGAGAAGACTGAGAGGTGAAATAATAGCTATCTTCAAATATCTGAAGGGCTAACACATAGAAGATGAAGCAGGCTTGTTTGCTGCTGCTCGAGAAAGTAGGCCCTAATCTAAAGAAGAAGAGGAAGAGGAGGAAGAGGAAGAAGAGGAGGAAGAGGAGGAAGAGGAGGAAGAGGAAGAGGAAGAAGAAGAAGAGGAGGAGGAGGAGGAGGAAGAGGAAGAAGAGGAAGAGGAAGAAGAGGAAGAGGAGGAAGAAGAAGAAGAGGAAGAAGAAGAGGAAGAAGAAGAGGAAGAAGAAGAAGAAGAAGAAGAAGAAGAGTTTGGATTTGCTATTCCACTTTATCACTACCCAAAGGAGTCTCAAAGTGGCTAACATTCCCCTTTCCCTTCCTCCCCCACAACAAACACTCTGTGAGGTGAGTGGGGCTGAGAGACTTCAGAGAAGTGTGACTAGCCCAAGGTCACCCAGCAGCTGCATGTGGAGGAGCGGAGATACAAACCCGGTTCCCCAGATTACGAGTCCACCGCTCTTAACCACTACACCACACTGGCTCTAAAGGACTCAAAATACAGGAAAGCAGATTTCAGATAAAATTAGGAAGGACTTTCTGACAGTTACGGCTGTTTGACAGTGGGACAGACTCCCTCAGAAGGTGATAGACTCTCCTTCCTTGAAGGTTTTTTTAGCAGAGGTTGAATGATCATGTGCTGAGATTCTTTAGCAGCAATTCCTGCACTGCAGGGAGCTGGACTCGATTAATGTTAGGGGGTCTCTTCCATCTCCACAGTTCTATGATTCTATCTCAGCCTCAGAGAAAATCCTACACTTTGGAAAGCAGAGGTGCTATCTTCCTGAATATCCCTGGCAATTATGCCCAATATACTCCATTTTTAATCTTAGTTCATGTGAACATAGCCATTGGCTTCCATGTTGGAATACAGTGACATAGACATAAACCAAGCCCTCCTTCTCCTATTAAGGAATGCCCAGAAAAATACATTCTATTTCATCAAAGCCCCATCATTTTTTATCTCACATCTCTGCATCTCCAAGGATGCTTCTGTCTGCCTCGGTTCCTTCACTAGCCTGTCTCTGCCAGCTTTAACTGGGCTTCTTGCCTGTTTTAAACTAAATTTTGTTACCATGGTGACAATGACTTTGTGGAGGTGGAGCTTATGGGCATTCATAAAATAAAATAAATCAATTCTCTGAGCCCATGCAGCAATCACAATCTGACTATTGGCATCCTGCAAGATTTCTTTTCCTGAAAAGGAAACTTGTGTTAATTACCACTACATTGGAACGATGGAATGTTTATATATATATATACCTTTCCATCAATGCACATTCAAATTAAAACAATTTTAAACTGTGTTTATTATAAATCTCATGAAGCTATGACAACGAGAATCAGCATCACAAAAGCCACTGAAATAGCAAACCAGGAGCAAGCAGTTATCCTGCGAGTAACATTTCTGACATCTTTAAAGTCTCCATCAAAATGAGCTATTTCACAATGACCCAGGCCCCTTGTCCAGACCGAACCTCAAAACAAGTCACAATTTTAGACCCCTAACATGTCCTACCCCTCCCAGTAATAAAACACATGCACCAGCCCTTTGCTCTTGCATCAGAACAGGCAGTCCGTGGTGAGAGAATTGGAGAAGAATGCTTTCTGGCCCAGAAACAATAGGAGCTGGCTTATAGTGAATCAGACCGCTCATTCATTTAGTTCAGTGCTGTCTACACTGACTGGCAGCGGCTATCAGAAAGAGAACATACCTGCAGATGCCAGGGATCAGTAGCAGATCCTGGAGTCTCAAATTTCAGCGGTGCTCTCTGCAACACCAAAATTCGGTGCCCCCACTTCTTGCCTTCCATTCTACGCCAAAGCTGTGGTGTCCCCTCTGGTTCCCCTGAGGTTCTGTGCCCAGTGCAACCGAAACAGTCGTGCTGGTTCACTTCTACAGGGATTGAACCTGGAATCTTCCACATGTAAAAGCACTGAGCTAGGGCCTGAAACAATTCATTGGGGATCAAGAGATGTGTAGTACAGTGGCAAATTCAGAATCTCAGGGTCCCCACAGCCATACCCCCTTCTAAGATTATACAACCTTCTAAGGTCATGCAATAATAACAATTAGGGATGCATTGAAATGATCAATACAGTTCTTTTGTCTAGATCAGGGTCTCCCAATCTTGGGTATCCAGCTGTTTTGGGACTACAACTCCCATCATCCCTAGCTAGTGAGACCAGCGGTCATCAATGATGGGAATTGTAGTTCAAAAAGAGCTGGAGACCCAAGTTTGGGAAACCCTGGTCTAGATCTAGAATTCTCTCTGCATATACATGGGCCAATGTTTTGGACTGCTCCAGTATCTTCTTTCAGAGCGACAAGTTGTGTTTTCCTTGCAGCAGAACTTGTCACACCATTCTCTTGATGCTGAAACAGGTTGTGTGGTCAGTGGTCCAAAATGCTTAGCTTTGAAGCATACAGAATGATGACTCCTGGGTGTTTTTCCTATGCACCTTCTCTAGAGTGACCCTTGGAGCCAATCCTCAGTAGCTCCCTCCTTCCCTTTTACTCTGATTGGCTCCAAGCAACGCAAAGGGTGAGAAAACTTCCCATTGGAGATAGCCGAAGAATTTATAATTTACGACTTTTTAACATAACAGAAGTTATCTCCTGGAATGGTAGATCTAAAAAGCAGACGGGTGACTAAGTAAGTAATTATTGTGGAAAAATATGTTTGGAAACTACGGAGAAGGAAAGAAAAGATGGCGGCGGTCCGCGATGGAACTTTTGGAGTCAGAAGGGTCGAGGGGCACGAGAACTTACAGTGATGAAATACGGCTATAAACCCACACAGAGACCTTGCTTGCTTTGATTTATCTTGCTTGTCGGATTACATCAGAGGTTGCGAGAAGATTGAAAGAAAAGAAAACAAGGGACAAGATGATCAGAAGGCCTCCGGAATTTGAAGCATGGGGACTCATAAAAAAAATTTAAATATGAATTTGGCAGATTTGGAACTTTTTTTATTATCAATAATTGGATAAATGATTTGGAACATAATCTGGAATGTTTCAATGTAATTTGATTGTATTGGAAACTTTAATAAATATGATTTGTAAAAAAAAAGAGAGAAAACTTCCCATTGGCCAGAAAAGCTCCTCACAGATTGGGCAGCACTAGGATGCTGAAGATAGGATCCCTGCTGCATAAATCTTCAACCTCCACAACCCTGGTCCATGATGCTTTGGCCCGTGACAGGAACCTGTGTCTCTGAGCACACTCAGAAACGTCATTCCAACTGCTAGAGGCCAGCCTGCCTAAGTGAACCAGGATCCCAATAGAAAGTAAGGGAGGTAGCTTGCTGAGACAGGGAGAGGGAGGAAGGGTCTGCCATCTGGGCTTTGCTAGAATTCCTTGTGAGCGCTCGCAGAAACCTTCAAGGTTTTTTGAGGCTTTGCAAAGCCCAGATGGCTCTCGAGGTGAACAGAGGGATGCTCAGCCATCCTGAGCTGTTGCTAGAAACTTTATACAAAATTACACCACGGGAAACCGAAGGGCGGAACCGATGAACTTTACTTAACTCCGCACAACTGTTCTTGCAACTGATCCTGCTGCCCTAGATTCTAGCTCTCTGCTGGTGTTCCCTGAGATGCCTTCCTTTGATGCAACCTCTCGGGGAACGCTTTTGCCTTTACAATCGTTGCAGTGATGAGGTACGTCTTTCACGCTCCACGTTCATACCTAAAATCAAGATCAATTCAAATGGGTTTTTCCTCATCTGAGCCACAGGGGAGGCGGGTGTCCGTTCCTGCAGTCTTTGCCTTAAAAGTGCCACTATCTAAGATCTGAAAATATTCTTTCCAGTAGCACCTTAGAGACCAACTAAGTTTGTTCTTGGTATGAGCTTTCGTGTGCATGCACACGAAAGCTCATACCAAGAACAAACTTAGTTGGTCTCTAAGGTGCTACTGGAAAGAATTTTTTTATTTTTTATTTTGATCTGAAAATATATTAGTGATAGAGTTTATGATATTTGGCATGATACAGGAGCAGGTTCACATTCTGCAGGTGCTTTTTTATCCAGAGGCTCAGGCAGCTTTAGTGGCTAGAAGTGCCTGTTTTTTCCAACTGCAGTGTCCAGGTTCCCAGCTTGATAACACAGTAAGCGTAAGTAATTAAAAAGGAGGATTTATTGCAAAAACGAACAGATAGCTCCAGACAGCTCTGACAAAGCCTCCAGCATCATTAGTCAAGATGACCCTTCTGAAGACTTCTTCCGGCTGCGACAGAAGAGAGCCAGTATGGTGTAGTGGTTAAGAGCAGTGGACTCATAATCTGGTGAACCGGGTTCACTTCCCTGCTCCTCCACATGCAGCTGCTGGGTGACCTTGGGCTAGTCACACTTCTCTGAAGTCTCTCAGTCTCACTCACCTCACAGAGTGTTTGTTGTGGGGGAGGAAGAGAAAGGAGATAGTTAGCCACTTTGATACTCCTTAAGGGGAGTGAAAGGCGGGATATTAAGTCCAAACTCTTCTTCCTCCTCTTCTTCTTCTTCTTATTGAACTTATGACTCTTACGTTTCTTGTTTTGCTTCCTATCTAGCAGCCCTCCCATCCGCCAACTCTTCAGAATCAGTGGATCAGCTCCAACCCTTTTCTGATCTGACAAGCTGAGTCTATTCGTGTCTATTTGTGCTTCCTGCGAGCTCTGGCTGTGTTCTAGCCTGCTCTCAGCTACTGCCTTATCAGCCTGCCTGTCAAGGTCAGGAAGAGCCGAAGTCTGCAGCTGCCGGCTCTCCCCTGCCTAACATCTGAGCCTCTCTGAAATTAATAAAATAAACCAATAAATGATATTCCCTAGGATATAGCAGGTGTATGGAGTTTTAGGGGAGCTGTAAACCCATTTTCCTGGAGTTTCTGGAGGTGCAGTTATGATTTCCAAGGTGACCACATTTATCACTGAAACAGCCCTTTTCTTTCTTACTATTTTCTTTCTTATATTTTTTTCTTACTATTTATGGTGCTCTTATCATTTCTGTGTGTATTTGTCACTTTCCACATAGTTCCAAATTCTTGGTCTGTACCTTTAAAACTCCTGACCTCAACTGTGGTCCTTATATCTGTTATCAAACTACATCTGATATCTCCACTTATTTTTGCCCATCACCTGGAGCCAATATCTCCACCATCAGCTTGAACATTAATGGGATGTTTGTACTCTCTGACAGCTGAGAAATCTGAGTTATCAAGCAGTTGAAAGCCGTCACTAGGCCCAGGGACCTTTGTGGTATCAGAGATTAAGTCCATCACTCATTTCTTTCCACACTTCAACTTGCCAAATATAGCAAACACTGGGAGGGGGACCCCCCCCCCCGCGCTCATCCGCAGCCCTCCCTGAAGGCTGTGTTGGGGGGAGATGGACTGGCTCACTCACAAAGGAAAAAGTAATTGGGGTTACTCTAACAGACAAGAGAACACTTTGTGCCATCGTTCCACTGAGACCCTCAAGCTGGCATGTGGGAGCCCGTCAAGCGCAGCTGACAGGGGGTCTCCCCTCTCTTATGATGAAAGCTGTAAGCGGAATCCTAAATAGACAATATGCAGAAGAGAAGCAGGATGAGCTTCACAGCCCGTGGAGGGGCCTGAACCAAGTTGCTTGGCATCGAAGATAAAATAATAATAATTGCATTTTGAAGGACATATAGTTGGCAAATGTTTGTGCTGCAGATATCTGGCTATTCCCTCATTCTCTAAGAACGTAAGGAGAACCTGCTGGATCAGGCCATTGGTCCATCTCATCCATCATCCTGTTCTCACAGTGGCCAACCAGATGCCTGTGTAAAACAAGGAAACAGAGCCCTCTCGGCTCTTGTGGTTTCCAGCAGCTGGTATTCAGAAGCATTGCTGCCTCCAACTGTGGAGGCAAAGCATAGCCTTCTTGGCTAGCAGACACCAATAGCCATCTCCTCCAGGAATTTATCTAATCCTCCTTTAAAGCCATCCAGGTTGGTGGCCATCACTGCTTCCTGTGGGAGAAAGTTCCATTGTTTGACTACGCCCTGCATGAACAAGGACTTTCTTTCATCTGTCCTGAATCTCCCAGTATTCAGCATCATTGGATGTCCATGAATTCTCTGCCCCTCATCCTCTAACTGATTCCAAGGAGCATCAGCATTCATGTCTTGCTGTGTCAGACAAAATCCCTTCCAACTAGTCCCACATTTATTCAAAGCAGGGGCCAGCCAGGGATGGTATCCATCATGGCAGGGGTGTATGGGGTGTTAGGGGAGGGGTAATTTATCCACCTCTAGGCCCCACCCTGAACTCAGCTCTCACCTGTGGCTTCTGTCAGCATGTGACAGCGGAAACACCCCAGGAACAGCCAGCTAAGGCAGGTGAGGGTAGCCAATGAGTCTCAAACCCTCAGTGAGTTATGGACTCTACTGAAATGCATAGTCAGGCTCCAGCAGATTAAATGGACAAGGCCAATAGTGGGTCCAACAGTCAAAAAGGCAGTTTTGCATGTGCTGTAGAGCAAAGTGAGGGGCAAATGAGGCTTGGGGAGGAAAACTCTGGTCCTAAACCTCTGCTGCCTCTCTCTTCAAGAGAGAGGAAAAAGCCAAGGAGTAGGTGAAGGTAAAGGGACCTCTGACCATTAGGTCCAGTCGTGACCGCCTCTGGGGTTGCGGCGCTCATCTCACATTATTGGCCGAGGGAGCCAGCGTACAGCTTCCAGGTCATGTGGCCAGCATGACTAAGTGGCTTCTGGCGAACCAGAGCAGCGCACGGAAACGCCGTTTACCTTCCCGCCGGAGCGGTACCTATTTATCTACTTGCACTTTGACGTGCTTTTGAACTGCTAGGTTGGCAGGAGCTGGGATTGAACAACGGGAGCTCACCCAGTCGTGGGGATTCGAACCGCCAACTTTTTGATCGGCAAGCCCTAGGCTCTGTGGTTTGACCCACAGCGCCATCTGCGTCCCACAAATCTGGAGCAAAGTCCCTAAGACAGTTGAATAGCAGATTGTATGCCTCCTTCTATCAACTCCTGCAGCCAATCTGGTCCCAATATACTGCTCTGCTTTCCTTTTGGACCACATCAGTGTGGCTGAGAGGGGGTCTTGTCAACTGGACAAGCCAGGACATTGCCCAGATTTGCACCCCTGGGAGGTCACTTGTGCAGCGCTTTGACTTCACCCCCTGAAGCGCACTCCATTGTCTCTTGAGACAGACAGATGCCAACAAAATCCTGGCATGAAGGTGGCAGCCAGCTCCTGATTCTCCCCCTCCTCCATTGCCTAACATTAAGAAGTATCCTGTCTCTGTACATGAAGCATATGACTCAGAATAGTTAGCTAAATGACAATGTTGGTCCAGTGTGTAGCATCTGTGAAAAAGGGGGATTCCATGCTAGGGATAATTAGGAACGGAATGGAAAACAAAACTGCCAAAATCATAAAGTTGTTATGGTGTGACCGCATTTGAGATAATGTGTACTATTCTGGTCACCTCACCTCAAGGAGGCAATTTTAGAGATGGAAAAGGTTCAGAAAAGGGGAAACAATTGGCGGGATGAACTTATGAGGAACGGTTACAATATTTGGGCACTTCTAATTTACAGTTCCATGATCACTTCAGATGGTGACAGCAGTCACGAAATTAAAAGACCCCTGCTTCTTGGGAGAAAAGCGATGACAAACCTAGACAGCATCTTAAAAAGCAGAGACATCACCTTGCTGACAAAGGTTCATATAGTTAAAGCTATGGTTTTCCCAGTAGTGATGTATGGAAGTGAGAGCTGGACCATAAAGAAGGCTGATCGCTGAAGAATTGATGCTTTTGAATTATGGTGCTGGATGAGACTCTTGAGAGTCCCATGGACTGGAACCTATCCATTCTGAAGGAAATCAGCCCCGAGTGCTCACTGGAAAAACAGATCCTGAAGCTGAGGCTCCAGTACTTTGGCCACCTCATGAGAAGAGAAGACTCCCTGGAAAAGACCCTGATGTTGGGAAAGATTGAGGGCACAAGGAGAAGGGGACGACAGAGGACGAGATGGTTGGACAGTGTTCTCAAAGCTACCAACATGAGTCTGACCAAACTGCGAGAGGCCGTGGAAGACAGGAGTGCCTGGCGTGCTCTGGTCCATGGGGTCACGAAGAGTTGGTCACGACTAAACAACAACAACAATTTACAGAAGAGGCAAGCAAGAGGAGACATGATAGGGGTTTATAAGATTATGCCTGGTATTCAGAAAGCAGATAGAGAATTTTTTCTCCCTCTTTCATAACACTTCAACTGGTAGACTTTCAACAAAGCTGAATGTTGGAAGATAAAAGAAACGGCATGTTCATGCAGCACACTGTTAAACCTTGGATCTCGCTCCCAGAGGCAGCAGTGATGGCAACCAACTTGGATGGCTTGAAAAGAACACCAGACAAATCCACGGAGGAGAAGGCTATCTGTGACCACTAGCCATGATGGCTATGCTCTGCCTCCATGGGTAGAGGTAGCAATGCTTCTGAATGCTAGTTGCTAGGAATCACCCGTGGGGAGACTGCTCTTGCACTGACCCGGTTTGGTTGGAAAATGCAGGCTAATAGTTTTTGAATTGAAAGTGACCGTTCACTTTCATTCCGAAGGGCTGCAGCGCTGATGCAGGTGGGTGACCACTTGCACGAGAACCAGGCCTCTGTGTAACTGGAGGAATTACCATTCCCCACATCAAATGGGGTGCGCATTTTGCATGGTCACGAGTAGCCCCCTGGGATCACGTTGCAGCTCCTGGCAGTTGGGTCTGGCACCGCCTTCCCAGGCTGGATACCTGTGGTCTCCACCTACTCCAGCAGCCGCCCAATCCCGGCTGGGGAGGTGTTGCCAGGGGGATTGGCCAGGTAGAAGGAGGGAACATACAATACACAATAGAAGTTCAGTCATACCTGGGAAGTGGCCGTAGGATCCAGAGCTTCCCCACCCTCCACTCCCTCAATTAACGCTTATTATGCAGATTAACCTTTTATTTTCCACAGCCACACAGGCACGCAGGCGCTGCTATGACAAGGTCGCTGTTGAAGGGCCGGAAAGGACTTTCCCTGCATTGGCAGGTTTCGCCTTTCCCGTAGCAATTCGTCACAACTTTGGCGGTTGCAGGCCTTGGGCGGAATCCTTTAGTTATCTACCTAAAATGGGGGGGGGGCGCGGGGCGGTGACCCCTGCCCCCATTGCGGCGGCGATACCAGGGTTCCCATTAAAGGGGTCTTAGGGGGACGCATTGACCATACGCCCAGAGGTCGTCATTGCCCTCCCCCTCCAGCGGCGGCGAACAGGGGGGCGGGCTATCTGCTTGAACATATGTTCTCCAGAGCTAGCCCACTCCCCACACATTCTGGATAACCCTGAAAATTACCCAGAACTCCGGCTGGGGGGGCTGGGAAGGATAAACGGCCAATGCCTGAGCCAAGGTCTCCCTACTTCTGAATATTAATAAAGTTGTGGCCGATTTAATCCCATAGAACGTTGTCACGTGTCGTTATTTCATAGAATCATAGAATCATAGAGTTGGAAGAGACCACAAGGGCCATCCAGTCCAACCCCCTGCCAAGCAGGAAACACCATCAAAGCATTCCTGACAGTTGGCTGTCAAGCCTCTGCTTAAAGACCTCCAAAGAAGGAGACTCCACCACACTCCTTGGCAGCAAATTCCACTGTCGAACAGCTCTTACTGTCAGGAAGTTCTTTCTAATGTTTAGGTGGAATCTTCTTTCTTGTAGTTTGAATCCATTGCTCTGTGTCCGCTTCTCTGGAGCAGCAGAAAACAACCTTTCTCCCTCCTCTATATGACATCCTTTTATATATTTGAACATGGCTATCATATCACCCCTTAACCTTCTCTTCTCCAGGCTAAACATACCCAGCTCCCTAAGCCGTTCCTCATAAGGCATCGTTTCCAGGCCTTTGACCATTTTGGTTGCCCTCCTCTAGACACGTTCCAGCTTGTCAGTATCTTTCTTGAACTGTGGTGCCCAGAACTGGACACAGTATTCCAGGTGAGGTCTGACCAGAGCGGAATACAGTGGTACTATTACTTCCCTTGATCTAGATTTCCCTCAGGGGCTGCCCGGGGTTCGGGGGGACTCCGCCTGACCACACAAAATGGCACGACTGGGTTCAGGTCAAGGAGAAAACGGGATGATGTGCAGGAGGGAAGGAAACCAGGCCTTACCATGAAGGTAACCTAGATGGCCTTTGTCATCAGTCAACTTGAAAAGGCCGTGTCTAGAGCTTTGCCTTTCGAACTTGTCTTGGAAACGGAGCACCATCTGCTATGCTAAACACAAATGGGGGGTGGGAGGGAGGGAGGGAGAGGGAAGAAAGGTCAACTACTCCTCCTCCAGGCAGGAAGCCAAGAGACGGCTCCCTTGCCACCATGGTTCCCTGCCATCTTTCGTTCTCCTGATTGTTTCTGTTTATAAATATTAGATGCTGTCACGCAAAGGAGAGAAAGCGCTTAGGGTTGGGCGTGGGGAGGGGGGAGCTGCTGAGCTGGAAGAGGAAGTCGGGATTAAGATGGAAAGAGAAAGCTCACCCAGGGCCAGCGACCTCTCCTAACCTTATCGCACGAGGAATGCAAAATCCGGTTGGTCACTTTTGCCACTTGCCACAGGCCTCACTGCTGTGGTCAACGTGTCGATTCCGCGGACCTTTATTCTTTCTGACAATGGTGATGGCCTGGACAAGACACTTGACCATCACGGGACTCGGCCTGCTTTTGAACTCTCTGCCCAACATGCTCACCCACAGCAGCAAAGTTGGGTTCCGATGCCGATGACACATTTTTAAAAATAATCCGGCACTTGTCCTGTCACACTCAAGCAGCAAGTTCTGTAAATAGGTCTAAACTTCACTTAGAAAAAACTAATGCACCAAAAATAAACAAGCAAGCCATCCACTGTCACATGCAATGGTCTCCTTGACTTTTTTTTTTTTTTTTTAAAGAAATATTTTAATTCTACGGTAGGGGTGGATGAATAAGTAAGTTTCAATTTTTCTCAGTTTCTCATTTTTCCAATCTTAGATTCCAGTTCCCCATCTTTCTATATCGTTGCAAGTTTCTCGTAATGTACACATCTTTGCAAAGAAATTCCCCCTAATATAATGTATATTTTTGCATGTTATTCTCACAAGTATACTCATTTTTTATGCACACTCTACCTTAGCATGTGCATTTCTGTACACATTGCCCACTGCTTGCAGAAGCATGTTGCAAAAACTTGGGTGTCCATGTTTTGTTTTGCATACTCCTTTGGAAAGTGTGGATTACTTTTTAAAGACAAACCAAATCAAAACCCTTAAACCAGGGGGCTCATCCAGGTAATGACCCTACAGGGACTCCGGAAGCAGCCTGAATTATTTCAGTGATGTCTGTGGATCATTTTGCTTAACATTTAACCCAGGCCTCTTTTTCAATGTGAAGTCAGGTGAGGATTACTGTTTTTCAGCAGCGCTTGGTGAACCTCTGTGTCCTCTTTCCATTAACATTTAATTATCAGTCCGAAAACTCAGGCAATTAACGAGATCTATAAGCAACACAAACAAATGGAATGCGCCATCTCAGCTCACAAGGAGGGCCAGGTCCCGAGGAAACCACATTTGCACCCGGTCCACATTAATGCACGTTCTCCTGGAGAGAAGAATTCTGTTTTCTGGTTAGGAGACATGTGGAGGTCTTGACTTACGCTTGCTAAAAGAAAGGTCGCCAAATGCATTTCCATATAAAAGCAAAGCAGAGCCTCAACTCTTGCAGAAAGATCATCTGTTCAGAATAATTCCTTGAGGAGGAGGAGGATGGGAATTCCGGCCGCTAAAGGGGGAGGTTAGCAGGGCAGATCTTCCTCCCTGACCATTGTTGGTGCAAACCGGTTCATTTCTGTAATTCTTATCCCACCCTTACTGCCCAAAAGAGCCCAGGACTGCAAACAAATTATTGACAACAGCATCAAGAGACGGGCCTTTTTTCCCCACTGATCTGGGCTGCCGTTTCATTTTCCCCAGACTGCCCTTGTGGGGATAAAATAAAAGATGGTAGCTCCCTCACTGGCTAGGCGCAAGCAGCCTGGGGAAATCACCGTGCACCCCAAGAGGTTTACCAAAGTCCACCCCCTTTGGTAAACTTTCGTAATTTGGTTCCCTGTGCAAGGCCAAATGGATCTTCTCAATTAAGGATCTTCTTAATTTTGGACCCTCTTGGCTTGGCTCCCTGTGCGGGGAAACTGCCCTAAATCCGGTGCTGGGTGGAGCATGAGACACTTCAAAAATATTATTATTATTATTATCATTATTATTATTATTATTATTATTATTTTAAATACATATCTTTATTAATAGCTTATTAAAAAATACAAAATAATAATACACATCAGACATCCAACATCTTACTCATTCATACCAAAAACACAAAAGACAAACAATTGAAACACAAACAAACAAATTATACATAAACAACATCCATATCCATACACTTCCCAACTAAAATATGACTTCTCACCATTTGAGTTCCGTATTTTTTAAATTTTCTTTGTATCAGCTATTCCTTACACAATTTATTGTTCCTTTACATAGTCCTTCCCTTATTTCCCCAACATATCTTATCTATCTATATACGTCCTATTCATGACTATATATTTTCTTCTTTATTTTCTTATTTTATTACTATTATTTCCTTCCCCACATGGCATTTCATTCCAAGCAATTCACTAACTCTGTCTTTATACCCTCTTTCTTTAAATACTCTTCTACATACTTCCACTCCTCTTTAAGTTTTTGTTTTGATATATTTCTAATTGACGCCGTCATTCGTGCCAATTCAAAAAATATTAATAGAACGGCAGAGTTAGAAGGGAACCCAGGGGTCATCTAGTCCAGCCCCTTGCCATGCAGGACTAGTGTTCCTCTTTTTGCTGGACTGGGGAGGTTTTCTTCTGCCTGAAGGCCACATCTGCTTCATGGAACCCCCCTGGGGATTACATGGCAGCGGTGGGAAGGACCAAAAGCAGAAAGTGGGCAAAGGCTTATTTATGGGATAAGGCTATATCACAGGTAAGCTGATCCCCAGTTGCTAAGGGCTTTATATACTAAGGTAAAAGTAAAGGACCCCTGGATGGTTAAGTCCAGTCAAAGGCGACTATGGGGTTGCGGCGCTCATCTCGCTTTCAGGCCAAGGGAGCCGGCGTTTGTCCGCAGGCAGCTTTCCAGGTCATGTGGCCAGCAGGAATAAGCCGCTTCTGGCACAACAGAACACCATGACGGAAACCAGAGCACATGGAAATGCCATTTACCTTCCTGCCGCAGAGGTACCTATAAATCTACTTGCACTGGTATGCTTTCGAATTGCTAGGTTAGCAGGAGCTGGGACAGAGCAACGGGAGCTCCCTCCATTGCGGGGATTCGAACCGCCGACCTTCTGATCAGCAAGCCCGAGAGGCTCTGTGGTTTAGATACCTATATGCTAATAGTAGCACCTTGAGCCTGGCCTGGCAGCAAATCAGCATCCAGTGCTGATCTCTGAGCCACAGGTGTGTTTAGGGAAGCTTTTAATGTTTGATGAATTATTGTGTTTTAAAATTTTTGTTGGAAGCCACCCAGAGTGGCTGGGGAAGCCCAGCCAGATGGGCGGGGTATAAATAAATAAATAAATTATTATTATTATTATTATTATTATTATTATTATTATTATTATTATATGCTGACAAGCTCCCCTCTGCCAACAATCGTACTGCCGCATTCTGCACCAACCTGCAGCCTCCGGATCAGGAGCAAGGGAAGCTCCACAAGGAGTGCATTGCAGTAATCCAGTCGCAGAGTAACCAGCGCACGAACTGCCGTGCCCCCATTCCATCCATCTTGCAAATGTTGACTGAGGAAGCACATTAGCTCTTTCACTTCCCAGCTCCCTCCCCCCACACTTCTAAGAGCAAACACAAAATGTGCGGAGCCTCTGGCAAGTCCCTTTTATTGTCTAACACAGAGTCCATGCAATAAAGTCCGTTAATTAAAACATGAATATTTAAAATGGCTTTCAAGAGTGGCAGTCTTATCTCACCAGAGGGGGGGGGGAGTGAGGTTGGGTGTTAAAAAGGAGGCGAGGGGGGAGGGAAATAAGACTGCAATACGCTGGGGAGGGGGCAAGCAGCAGGCTACTTCATTTTTGCAAGAAGATCATTCAATTATTTAATTGTGGAATGAGTGTGGGTTTTATTCTCTCCCTCTCTCCCCCCCTCCACTTTTTCCAAATGGCACTAGATGTTCCATTTGGGGGAGGGGCAGAGGAGGCGGCGAGGGAGATATAGCAGGGAGGGGAGCATGTGGAATTTTAATTAAAATATTTTTTATGGTGGCAGGATTATCGTATTCAACAGAGTGGCACTTTCAGCACTGCATATGGGTCTACAGGACTGGCGTGCTCAGATAGCAGAGTCGGCATGGATTACGGACAGAGTCGCAACCACCGCTTCTTCCACGTTGCCCGAGAAAGCATGCACAGAGTTGTCACTTTAGCCTCACAACAACCCTGGGAGGTAGGCTGAGCTGAGGGGAAAGCAAATTGCCCACATGAGCTGCGTAGGAATCTAAGCAAATCACTCTCTCCGATTCGAAGCTAGGCCTCTTAGTAGGGGTGCGTGGAGAAATTTGATTCTGTTCACATGCAAAGGGGAACTTAGCTTATTTGCAATTATTTGCAAAGCCACTTCCGCACTGAGCAGGAGGGGGATTTGCGGGCGTCACGACCTGATTACATGCGCAGGGGCTGGGCTCAGCCCCTGTGCGATTGGTAGTAATTCTGTCCACGTCACTCACCGGTTGACCAACCCGCGCGGCCGGGAGGCGTGGTCAGAGTCCCTTTAAGCTTGTGTCGGGCGGGAATTTCCCTCTTTCGTCCAGCTGACCAGCCATATAGGTTCACCCGCCCACCCGCCCTTTAGGTTTAGCTCTAGGTTTAGTTTAGGTAGCCTTTGACCTTGCTATGGACTTCGGATGGTCGCCTTGGTTGGCCAAGGGGCCTGGTAGGACTTTTCCCCATTTGGAATAGCCAAGCGGGTTTTTTCACCTACCTCGTAGCAATTCGTCACAACTTTGGTTTGGCGGTTAGGCATTGGAAAGGTTCTATAGAGGGGAGGAGGGGAGGTAACGCCATCATCTGCCCCTCATGATGAAGGGTATTCCGTTAAAGGATTCCGGGGGGCATGGCCCTGTCCGAAGCCTAGGGAGGTGAGGGCCTAAGGCATGCCCCTAACAGTGATCACAGGGGGAGTTCCAGTCGATGCGCATCACTGGCCTCCCTACTGGTGGTTAACCCTTCCCGGACTTCCAACACACGGGTTGGGGTCGGATATAGTGTTAGGGTCCAATGCCTAAGCCAATACCACTCAACATCCGTAACCAATAAAGTTGTGGCCTTTATGCCCATTAAAATTATACAATGCACTTACAAGTTTTTTGTTATAATATGCAATGAAAACAGAATAAAAATATATTGAAAATAAAATAAAATTATACAATGTGTCTGCGTCATTCATTTTCATGGGGAGGGGAGGGGAGGGGAGGGGAGGGGAGGGGAGGGGAGGGGAGGGGAGGGAGGGGAGGGGAGGGGAGGGGAGGGGAGGGGAGGGGAGGGACATAGCCACGCAATGTGCAAATAGATCCGCAACCACTTTTCACTTCCCAGAATTTTGCAATGCCTATCAAGAAATGAATACAGAAAATGCACATACTAGGATAAAGCATGCACGAAATGCATGGAGATGATGGGAATTGTAGTTAGAATCTGACAGAGGAGTCTGTTGCTGAACTAGTCAGAAGAGCTCCTTTGTAAGATAACGACCATATCTGACCACTTAAGTCTCCTCATCAGCATCCCAAAAGAATGAGCCAGGGTTGCAAGGAAGGGAAGTATACTTCCAGGTTTCGCAGCGCACACATGCGCAGAAGTGCTCTGTGTTTAATTTGTATCCGCTGGTCCAATGTATAATAATTGTTTTATGAAACAGCTGTTTGAAAGTTGCATATTCAGTAATTTTTATATATTAAAAACCTAGATGGTTTTTGCAAGCCCTGGCTCTAGCATGGCGGGGTTCTCCACCAGTTTGGAATTTCTGAGTAATCACTAGAAATAACTGTGCCTGTAAAGCAGAAGGAGAAATAACGAAATGCAAGGTACATTTATCAGCACAACCCTATTACACATTTCTATTATAAAGCAATTCCTGTAATAAGCCTCTAGCCCAGGTTAGTGGGCATGCAATGGAAGGCTAGGATTTGCAGCGACAAAAGGAGGGCTCTCTGATTCGATATCAGGAAGTGAGATAGCAAGGAAAGGTGATGGTCAGGGCCTCCTGCCAGCTGCGAGCATGCATGAATTCTGACTCCACTGGCAGGCGCAGCTTTGCTTTGTAAATTTGCCCAGGTCAGAGACCTGGCACTCAGCGCTGGTTTGGACACCAGTCGCCCTGTCAGCTTCCAGCTTGTAAACAGCCAAAGCCCTGCGGATTATTTTGATGACAGCAAACCGGTGGTTCCCGAGGAAGAAGGATCGGAGTTCTGTCGATGCTATTCTGTCCAAGCATTTATGGGAACGCCTGTCACTTGGAGCTCCCCAAGCACAAGAGCTCAAAGTGAGGATCTGTGGGACTGATCCTGGCTACAAGGTAGAGGAGGCCAGCCTGGAAGCCACAAGGAAGTGGATGATTTCTAGCGGGGTCACAGAGCAAAACTGAATTCCAAACCGAAGGAATTAAACTCATTCACAGCACTCTTGTTGCTTCGAGAATATTCACGCTAGTCCTGCATTGCAGGGGGTTAGGTTTGATGACCCTTTGGTTCCTTCCAACCCTACAATTCTATGATTCTATCATTTAAAAATAAATAAATTGGTTTTTCAAATTAAAATTTTACAATCACAAACATACAGCATAGACCACAAAAACAAGATTCCACAGAATCTCCTGGACTTCCCTCCCTCCCTTTGTGGGTCCTATCGTCAATCATTTCCTCCTGCATCTTTTCTAATAATCCAAATCTTTTACATCTCCATTATATCCAAAATTCGCCATTAAACTACAAGTGTTATTCCAATTCTACTAACAATTTTAACTGTTTACAATGGTTTTTAAGATAAGTTATAAATTTTGCCCATTCCTTATTAAAATTTTGGTCTTCATGATTTCTGATTCTTTCAGTCATTCTTTGCCATTTCGCCATAATCCATCAATTTAATCTGCCATTATTCTCTGGTCGGGACTTGGTCCTCTTTCCATCTCTGGTAAAGGTAAAGGTAAAGGGACCCCTGACCATTAGCTCCATTCGCGGACGACTCTGGGGTTGCAGCGCTAATCTCGCATTATTGGCCGAGGGAGCCGGCGTACAGCTTCCGGGTCATGTGGCCAGCATGACTAAGCCGCTTCTGGCAAACCAGAGCAGTGCACGGAAACGCCGTTTACCTTCCCGCCGGAGCGGTACCTCTTTATCTACTTGCACTTTGCCGTGCTTTCAAACTGCTAGGTGGGCAGGAGCAGGGACCGAGCAACGGGAGCTCACCCCGTCACAGGGATTCGAACCGCCGACCTTCTGATCGACAAGACCTAGGCTTTGTGGTTTAACCCACAGCCATAGCTGTCAACCCTCCCTTTTTTGCGGGAAACTCCCTTATTCCAATCCCGTTTCCCGCTGCTATCCCGGATTGTTGATATCCCTTAAATTTCCTCCCTGCCGGCCAGGGAGGCTCTTCAGCTGCTTGATCGGCTGCCAATAAGGAGTCTGAGACTGACTGGGGGTGGAGCTTGCATGCCTTGTGCAGCCAGACCCTCATGCCCAACCAGACAGCCAACCTGCCTGCCGGCTACGCGCTCGCTCTTTCGCTCACCCGTTCGCGCGCAGCCTCTGGAGCGCAGGGTGGCGAGGCTACTTGGTGCCATTGCACCGCCCTCACGGCATCTCTTATTTTCAAATCCGAAAGTTTGAAAAAAAACCCTTATTTTCAAATCCGAAAGTTGACAGCTATGCCCACAGTGCCACCCGCATCACTTGCTCGGAAACGTACTGGTTGCTTAGATCAGGTTGCTTTATTGCTAACTTGGTAGCCATCCATACCCCAAGTCAGTAAGCATTCATTAAGTTGGATGGGTCACGTGGGGGCCACAATGACTATCTTACTTAATGAAGTGTGCTACCATGCAGAATTGCTATGGCATGATTTTGAATTCTGAGCAAAACACAGAGGCCCGGCAACGTATATGTAATTGCGGCATGCAGAGTTTAAAGCCTGTCCCATCCCATTAGGGCTGCATTAGGAAGCCATTAAGACTTAGAACGCTGATGAGCAGGATATGTAAATAGGTCGGGCCTGTGTCCTGCACATAAAAACTAAAAATAAGATGTGTGGGCAGCCACAGAGGAGAGGGGGGAATGTCCCTTTTGGATTAATAAATCAGAGCACTGTGGGGCTCAATACGGCATCACCTGGGTCAACGGAGACACCACAGTCCACCTGGATCGATTTCCCCCATGGCGAGCTGTGGAAGAGCATATTAAAGAGAAGCTACCTGATTTGCGCTTTCGAACCAATACGCAACCCAAAACAAAACTGTCCTTTGAAAGCCACACTTCCTCAGATTTTGTAATTCAGCTCTTCCAGCAAGTAACGTGCTGAAAAAATAACTATATTAGGAGAAAGCTGTGCATGAAAATGTGTACATTTTGTGGAAATGGCGTGCAAAAATGCAAAAAATAGGGAAAATGCAAAAAAAATGTGCATATTGGGCAAAACAGCATAGCAAATGTTTGTATTAGGAGAAATTCGCACTAAGATGAATCTTCACAAGGGCTTTTTGAGAACATGGAAACCGATGTGGGGATGCGGGGAACTGAACTTAAAAGTGGAACAAAATAGAAACAGAGAAACTGAAAGATTTATCCATCCAACGGTCTGAGTTGTACCACTTCATAGCGCAGGTGTGGTCTCACCTGATGAAATGTTCCCTTGCGGAAAACCACTTCCACATACAGAAGACGAAAGATCAAGGTGTTGGCTAGGCTTGGGCATGTATCCCTGCCATCTTACATAGATGAATATTCAGCCATGCTGACCCCCCCCCACACACATCTGAAGCCTAAAATGGCACATTCCAGACACTCTTTCAGCACCTCATTTTGGGCCTAATGCATTCATTAGGGGAAATAACAACAGCAGCAAAAGGTATTACCGTATTTTTCGCTCCATAACGCACACCAGACCATAATGCGCACCTCGTTTTTAGAGGGGGAAAACCAGTAAAATATTTTTTTCTAGTTTTCCTCCTATAAAAAGCTGGGAGGGAGGGAGGGAGGGAAGAGAGAGAGAGAAGGAAGGAAGAGAGAGAGAGAAGAAGAGAGAGGGAAAGAAGGAGGGAGAGAGGGAGGGAAGAGAGAGAGAAGGAAGGAAGGAAGGAAGGACGGATGGAAGGAGAGAGAGGGGGAAGCATCTCCCTCCCTCCCTCCTTGTGCTCTCCAGGGGCGGGGGAGGAACGGACATCCCAAAAGCGCTGCTTTCCGGCTGTCCGTTCCTTTCCCGCCCCCTTTCCCGCTGTCCTGGCGAGCGCGGAGTGTGTGGGGGAGGAACGGACATCCCGAAAGGGCTGCTTTTGGGCTGTCTGTTCCTCTCCCGCCCCCTTTGCTGCTGTGCGGGCGTTGGAGGGGGGTGGGGGAGGAACAGACATCCCGAAAGCGCTGCTTTTGGGCTGTCCGTTCCTCTCCCGCCCCGCCGGGAGCCATGGATCCGGTGGCAGAGGCATCCCTCTGCTTAGACTGCAGTGGCAGCCGAGGGATCCCGCTGCCGGCCAGTGCCTTCGCTCCATAACACGCACAGACTATTCCCCTTCCTTTTTAGGAGGAAAAAAGTGTGTGTTATGGAGCTAAAAATACGTTATATATGGGTAAATTGCTTGTCAAATAAATGTGTATATCAATCAAAACTGTGTACACAAATTCCAAGTCGTGAAGGCCAGGTTGAGACATCTTGAGGGTCGCACGTATCCTGCAGTTCTCCACCCTTTTCATCGGTAAAAGATCTGGAGATTGGCTCCTTTAAAATAATGGAAGTGGAAAATTCAGGGCAGGGGCCTCAGAAGATCATTTCGTGATGTCTCCCATCTACAGTCCCTCCCCTGTCCCCATGGCCCCAGCTCTGCTAGCATTAAACCACCGCTCTAAAGACTGTGCACTGATTTCTCTCCATGCTCATTTCCACCTCGGTATTCTGCTGCAAAAGCACCTTGGGAAATTGTCTCCATTGCCCGAGTCTGAGAGGGTGTTAAATAACACTGAACTTGGAAAGAATGACACCAAACTGAGCAGTTAAGCTGTTTGCCGTGGCGCTGCTCATTAAATTACACATAAAAGTCCCCTCATAGCAATAATGGAAGTAGCTGCCTGTAAAACTCCCTAGCGAAACTGGGTGTAAATTCCACCTCTCGTCTCCATGGGACAGTCGGCAGGTAACTGCTGATATTTCCGCATTGTTATCATGTTCATAAGCTATTGAGCAGGGAACAGAAGCAAGACCTTTCGTTTTCTTCCTTCCTGCCTCCTCCTTTATATCTTACAAAAAGGACATATATTTTATTGAGGTGCTGCCCACGTTATCATAATGCAATTATTTACTACGTATGCTCATCGTAGACCGGGCATGAAGAACCTGTGGCCCTCTCAGGGCTGGCCAAAATTGTCATTTTCAGTTTCAGCTGCTCATTTTCCCAATCTGAGCTTTAGTTTCCCACATTTCCACATCAGTTTTTGAGGGTTTTCCGTTTTTTAGCATACGCATGAAAATTTGTCAGATTTTTACTGCAAATTTCTCCCAATATACACATTTGTATGCAGTTCTCCTTAATATGTACATTTTTGTTAAGCAAGTCTCCCTAATAGGGCTTATTTTGTATGCTACTTTCACTGTTTTCATGTATGGGGTGTGTATGTGCACATCACCCCAGCCTATGTAGTTATGTCCACGTTACTTGGCCACCGAATTCACTGCAAAAATTCAGAGAGGTGCAAATTTTCAGAAAGTGCACCATTTCAGAAAGTGCAAATTAGTTCGGTTAACCTTTCAATGTGGACTGAATTGAAATCTTGTCTCTTGGAGAAGGGAATGGGTGAGGAGAATTAGGGCAGGTGGGCTGCTTGAGGTGGGCTGTGCCCCAATTAGGTTCTCCACTCAACAAGTTAAGCAGCCCAAAACATGGGAATGTAAGAGGTTGATTTATGCAAAGTCAGGTCATTGGCGCATCTAGTTGAGTGTTGTCTACACTGATTGAAAGTGGCTATTCATTCTCTTCAAACAGGGTTCTTTCCCAACCCTACCTGGAAATGGCAAGGACTGAGCTCAAGAGCTTCACCTTGCAATGCATGTTCTCAACCACTGATTCCTCTAAAATAATAATAATAATAATAATAATAATAATAATAATAATAATATTTATTTATACCCCACCCAGCCACTCTGGGTGGCTCCCAACAGAACATTAAAAACAAGATAAAAGATCAAACATTAAAAACTTCTCTAAACAGGGCTGCTTTCAGGTGTCTTCTAAAAGTCAGATAGTTGTTTATTTCCTTGACATCTGATGGGAGGGTGCCACCACTGAGAAGGCCTTCTGCCTGGTTTCCTGTAACCTCACTTCTGGCAGAGAGGGAACCACCAGAAGGCCCTCAGAGCTGGACCTCTATGTCCGGCTGAACGATGGGGGTGGAGATGCTCTTTCAGGTATACTGGGCCGAGGCCATTTAGAATTTTAAAGGTCAGCAACAACACTTTGAATTGTGCTCGGAAATGTACTAGGAGCCAATGCAGGTCTTTCAGGACCGGTGTTATATGGTCTTGATGGCCACTCCCAGTCACCGTCTAGCTGCCGCATTCTGGATTAATTGTAGTTTCTAGGTCACCTTCAGCTTGCAATGCATGTTCTCAACCACTGATTCCTCCAAAAATAAATTAAGATTCCAGTCCCCATCGAACCTTTTCCCTACATCTTGTGATAGTGAATCCTATAATGTGTGAATTTTGTGAAAAAAGTATCTCATCTGTCCTGAATCTCCCATCATTTACCCCCTTTTTTGGGGGGGGGGAGTGTGTGATTATAAGTTCCTGTGGGGAGCTCCTCCTGATGACTGGCTGCCATGGCAAGAGCTCCATGAAAGGCACTAAGTTCCCCTTTCCCCAAATTTCAGCCCTAGCGTTAGAGTGCCCACCCTATTTCACCTGAAGCAGATGTTTGCGACAACTCGGCCAATTTCTGAGGGAAGCAAAGAGTGCTGAGAAGAGTAGCATAATTTCCTTTTGGGGGTGGAATGTGGGTCCTCAGTCCTTGTTCAGAGTCTAATGGTAGGATAGCTCCTCCAGAATAATTAAGATGGACTTCAACGTTGAGATACCCTGTCTACATAGGACACCTAGGGAGATGTCATACATGAGTCAGGACCTGGGTTCATCCAGCTCAGTGCTATCTACACTGACTGGCAGTGATTCTCCAGAATCTCTCCCATCCCCACCGGGAGATGCTAGAGCAGAAGAAGAAGGAGAAGGAGAAGAAGAAGAAGAAGAAGAAGAAGAAGAAGAAGAAGAAGAAGATGATGATGATTTTGGATTTGATATCCCACTTTATCACTACCCGAAGGAGTCTCAAAGCGGCTAACATTCTCTTTTCCCTTCTTCCCTCACAACAAACACTCTGTGAGGTGTGAGCAGCTGCATGTGGAGGAGCGGAGACGCGAACCCGGTTCACCAGATTATGAGTCTACCACTCTTAACCACTACACCACACTGGCTCTCAGACTGAAACTAGTGGGACAGGAAACAGAAGAAGGAGACAGGGACAGGAACAGAGATAGGAAACAGGAAGTTCATCTCGCTCAGGATTATCCACAATGCAGCTCTCTGAGGTTTCTTCTCTAACCCTGGTGGTGCCAGGGCATGAATCTAGGACTTTCTGCAGGCACAGATGAGCACAGACACCCCGATCGTGTGCTCTGATTATAAAGGGAGCTTAAAGGTGCCTGCTAAGGTTTCAGAATGTCGAGGAAGCGCTAGCTAGGGAATAGGAGATTTTTCTTTACCTCCCGATACTGGAAGGCTCACACCAACCCCATGCAATATATATTAGAGCAGCTCTGGCATCTGGCAGGGCAGAGTCCCCTGGCTTCCAAGCCTTCTGCTGCATCTGCACTGCGCTCGGATAATGGCTTGTTTTACTGACACTCTGCGGAGAGCCCGGCCACCCCGCTCCTGACACACCATCTGCTTTCAGATCCAGAGACGGGAGCCAAGGAAGGGAGAGGAAGGGGGCACATGGAAAAGAAAGCATGGCCCTCCCATTCTCCATATTCGCACACTGGGGATTCCTTAATACAGATCCTTCTATATCCAGAGCTGTTTAGTTTGACATTCTTTCTTGGCTTGATCTATTTTAGTGGTTCCCAAACTTTTTGCCATTTTGGTTCCGTAAACTCATCCCCAGTGCTCCCTGCCCTATCCGCTTAAAAACATTCTTCAGAACAGCAGCTTGCACAACCAACTAAGTATGATAACAACACAATAAAATTCGAAAGAGCAACAATTAATTGCACATATATTCAAAACCCAGTTAAAACTTTTTAGTTGGGTTTATTCCACAAAATTGATTAATTTGATCCAATGATGCCAGCTTTCAAAGTCTGATAGCCACGTCCAGACCCCCCCTGCCACGCCCTGCCTCTTAGCACCCCACTGCGTAATTCCAATGAATGATACATATTGTGGATCCTTTGCCTTACGATGCACTCACAAAAACACTTTCTGCTTTAATCTGTTTTAGCATTGTAACTTTTGTATGTTTTAAAGTAGGGATGTGATTCCCCACCCCCCACCCCCCCGATTTTACCGTTCTACCATTTCGTAAAATGCTTGGAGGTTTTCAGCGATCAAGAGGTGTATAAATTTTACGAATCAAATAAATGAGATAAACAAGGAGGGCCAGCAACTGCAGAAAAGAATCACCCAGGTGCATATTTCCAAAATGTATGTGTAATACCTTTCAATACCAGTTCCCGGAAACCACAGGAGGGGAGAGTCTTCCTCTTGTGCTTGGGTTTCCCACAGGCATTTGGGTGGCCACTGAGAAGTGGATGATGAACTAGATGAGTCATTGGCCTGATCCAGGAGGTTCAGAAGGAGACACATAACAAGCAGCTGTGCATGATGGTCCATTGCAGAAAGGAGGACACCCCCCCTCCAAACTCAGTCTGTCCACAGCCAGCCTCCACCTGCCTGTCTTCCTACCTACAAAAACCAGTCCAGGGGGTGGCACTGTCAATCAGCTGCCCCCTCCTTGGTCTCAGGGCTCATCCATACTCAGTTGACTCCCATCATCCCTAACTAGCAGGACCAGTGGTCAGGGATGATGGGAATTGTAGTCCCAAAATAGCTGGAGACCCAAGTTTTGGAAATACTGCTTTAAAGTGCTGTGTCCGAGCCCTTTTTGTTTTGCCCTGGTGCTTCCCCCTATGAAAACTCACTCTTTAATGCGGAATTGGAACCAACAGCAATCTGAGTTTTCTGCAGATTGCTGTTTTCTCCGATTTAGTCGGAAAGATGAGGTTTTTGTGGGGAAAGTGCCCATGAAAAAGAAAAATGTCCCCATATACAGTGGACTTGTGCTTGGAAATGTGTCACAAAAGGAGGTCTGGATGAGTCTGGATGAGCTCTATGTGTTGCACTTGTAGAAATCAGCAGGGAGGGGGGTGGAGGTGAAGCTAGACTTTGCTGGCTCCCCCTGTCATTGGTCTCCACCAATTTTTGGCCTCCCTGCCTTCTGCCCTACCAGTCCCAATGGGCATCAGCCCCCACAATGCCATACAGTTTTCCTGCATGGCTGCTAGTGGTACTTAAGTACAGAGAGAGTTTTGCCTGCTATTTGCTCTGGCTGCACCTCTCATTGACTCTGGCGCCACCTAGTGATGGGCTCCCTACCCTCCACCCTATCAGCCCCAGCCACTACTAAATTAAAGCTACCATGTTCAGACTAACAGATTTAATTGTTTTTAAGTCCTTAGGGCCCACCCAAAAGATAATGGGGAGGGCTGGAGACTTGTTGGGGCAACTGAGAAGGAGGAAACCGCCTTGTGCGCAGGCAAGGCAAATTTCAGCTCCTCTTCCTGCTTCCAGCAGCTAAAACTTACATCCCATCAACTTGCTATTTCTGTGTTAATAACATGCTGTTGTGATGTCACCGCAAAAATCCAAAAAGCCTTTTAAAGCATCTCAACAGATAATGGCCGGCCAAGCAGCTCTCCAGGCTACTGTTTATCTCTCAGATAAGCTGCATGTACAGCCAAAAGTCAACGTCTCTGCTAACTGAGAGAGGCACACCAGGCCCCACCATCTCCCGGAGCCAGCAGCAGCCTCCCTAAAGGGCCTTCTCATCCATTCAAACAAACACCACCTGCTGCTTTTGTGTACTGCAGGCACAAAAAAACATTTACCCCCCAAAGCTGGCATCAAGTCCTGCCTTAAGCTCTGGAAGAGACCTGCGCCAGCACAGAGGCAGTCAGAACATCCTGTTAGAGAGATGCTACCGTGGAGCAGCAGCTAAAGTGAGATTAGGATGCTCAGGAAAAGACTTTGCTGGGGGGAGGAGAGAGAGAGAGAGAGAGAGAGAGAGAGAGAGAGAGAGAGAGAGAGAGTTGGTGTTGGAAGGAGATTCAGTCCAACAAGGAGGATAATGCATGAAGTTTGCTTTGGCTTCATTTTTGGAGGGTTTTTTAAAAACTGTTTTTAATTATTTTAACTGTTTTTAATTTGTGTAGGGTTTTTTGTTGTCGATGGGAGATGTGTCTGGGAAGAGAGGAGCTGACGAGAGAAGAACAGGGTTAGGGTTAGGGCTAGGGCTAGGGTTGAGGTTGAGGTTGGGATTAGGGTTAGGGTTAGGGTTAGGGTTAGGGTTAGGGCTGGGGCTGGGGCTGGGGCTGGGGCTGGGGCTGGGGCTGGGGCTGGGGCTGGGGCTGGGGCTGGGGCTGGGGCTGGGGCTGGGGCTGGGGTTGGGGTTGGGGCTGGGGCTGGGGCTGGGGCTGGGGCTGGGGCTGGGGCTGGGGCTGGGGCTGGGGCTGGGGCTGGGGCTGGGGTTGGGGTTGGGGTTGGGGTTGGGGTTGGGGTTGGGGCTGGGGCTGGGGTTGGGGCTGGGGCTGGGGCTGGGGCTGGGGCTGGGGCTGGGGCTGGGGCTGGGGTTGGGGTTGGGGTTGGGGTTGGGGTTGGGGCTGGGGCTGGGGCTGGGGCTGGGGCTGGGGCTGGGGCTGGGGCTGGGGCTGGGGCTGGGGTTGGGGCTGGGGCTGGGGCTGGGGTTGGGGTTGGGGTTGGGGTTGGGGTTGGGGTTGGGGCTGGGGCAGCCTGTCCACGGGTTTGCAGCTGCTGTTGCTGAATGCCAGGTCGGCTCTGAGTAAGACTTCTCTCTCATCCATGATCCAGTTATGGATGAGGAGGCTGATCTGGTCTATATCAGTGAGACCAGGGTGGGTGAGCAGGGCGGATTTGGTCTCCCCCAGCTGTGCCCGCCTGGGTACTCGGTGCAGCATCAGAGTAGACTCGAGGGGAAGTTCCTGTGGTCTATAGAAATTCTCTCTCTCTCTCTCTCTCTCTCTCTCTCTCTCTCTCTCCAAGCTCTCTGTCCTGTCTGGGATGGATCTAGAGTGTGTGTTCCTGGCATTGGGCATTTGAGACACATTAGGAGTTCTGCTGGCTTTACTGCCCAACAGTCTCCCTGCCTGAACTGCCTGAGCTGTTCTCAGAAACGGTGCTGAGGACTCCCAGATTGCTGGTTTTGAGGGACGTCAACATCCATGCCCAGGTGACTGGCTCTGTGTTGGCTAAAGACTCCATGGTTGCCATGATGCTCATGGGCAGGGGTCAGCAAACTTTTTCAGCAGGAGGCCGGTCCACTGTCCCTCAGACCATGTGGTGGACCGGACTATTTTTTTTTGGGGGGGGGGTGAACGAATTCCTATGCCCCACAAATAACCCAGAGATGTATTTTATATAAAAGCACACATTCTACTCATGTAAAAATATGCTGATTTCTGTAGGAACTAAGACGGCTGTCACCAACCAAGTGCCTTCCAGATGTTTGGGACTTCAACTTCCATCAACCCCAGCCAGCATGTCTGGAGGACACATCTGGAGGACTGAGTTAGCAAAAGCTGAACCAATGGTTGTTCTTAGTAGTAGTATTTATTAATTAATTGAATTTGTTACTTGCTTTTTCATGCCAAGGCAACTCAAAGCGACTTATGAAAACAAGCAAAACACCCGCATACAAACATTATAACCAATAAATAAATAAAAAATGGTTTAAGTCATCCCTCCCACTCTAAAAGACCACAGATAGTTAAAGGCTGAAGGCCTGGTTAATGAGGATTGCTTTTACTTGGCGACTAAAGATATATAACAACATTGCCAGGCAAGCCTCCCTGGGGAGAGCGTTCCACAGATGGGGAGCAACCACGGAAAAGGCCTGCTGCTAACTTCCTTAACATCCCTTACTACAACCCCCAAAGAAAGACAGCAAAATCACTTTCAAACTGGAATCCAGTTTTTGACGTCCTCAACGATGGGAAGCCAATATCACTTTAAATCAAAGCAAATTGAAACTGTGGTATTAATGATCAATGAATGGGTGGAGGGGGGAAATGTTCCCCTGTACCTGAGCCATAATTTCTGGTCAATTTCTGCACCGCCGAGCATCAGGACGACATAACTTACCCAAGAAATCCAGCCCACTGCTGTCCTTTGGGCTGCTCACACAATTCTCCAAGTAAATCCCATCTTTGAAACAATCGTCCCTCTTTTTGGTGAAGCCCAGGATATCGCTGGGCTGGTCTAGCACCTCTCCGCTGGAGCAAGAGCAGGGGGTCTGCATTATGCCACAGGGGTGGGAACTGCTGCTGGTGGTCAAGCAAGTATCCAACCATTTGCACAGCATCTGGCAGGCAGCCTTGCTGGGGCTTCTGTTCCCGACCACCAGGTATTCCACCGAGAAATCCCTTTCCTGGACCTTGGCCGGCTTCCACCGGACGTGCCCGCTTTCTAACGCGGACGCGGTCTGCTTCATCTGGAGGAACTGCTTGCTGGACTGGAGGAAGGCGTAGCGGGTGGAGCTGTCGCAGAGGTTCAGCACATCGTCAAAGCTCTCCATGCCCAAGTACGTCCGCGTGGACTCCAAGAAGGAGTCAAACTGGTAGGTCCGTATCTGCTGGTGGTCGCATCCACCTGTGGGCTTCAAGACCTTCATGTACAAGGTGTACCTCCTGGGGTCGGGGTTCTGGATAATCCAAGAGCAGCGGGAAGAGTTCAATGGGAAGACGGCAAAGGAGGAGAAATAGCCAAAGAACTTGCCCTGGACCAGAGTGGTGCACGGAGACTGCCCAAGGTCGAGCGCCACTACCGTCCACACAAAGAAAAGTGGCAATAACAAAAGCAGGTTCAAGGTATATCCAGTGCTCCTCCTCATCCTAGGTCCCTCGTCCTTTGGAACTCAAAGCAATGGCCAGGCAGAGGGCAGATCTTGGACATAACAGGAGGAAATGAGAGAGTTCTCGCCCCGGGCTCTACATGAGATCAATCCAGCCGTCCCATGTTTGGATTCGGGCTCCTCCCTGTGGCCGAGGCAAGCAACACCTGGGGAAGAGAAGGAGAGAGAAACACGCACTGTTAATTCCAGGATGCAACGCTGTGAAACGCAGCCATGTCCAGGCTTTCCTTGAGAGAGGATCTAGCAGGGCACCGATGTCTCCACAAGGCCATCTGGAGGCTCTGTCTGGCAGACCAAGGACGCATCTGCTTGTGGCAGGCACTCCCCCTCCCAAATCCACAAGACGCGCATGACACAAGCAACTGTCTTCATTTTGGGGTTTTGTTTTTTGCTGAGAAGTGAAAGCCAACTTCTCTCCACCCCCACCCCCCACGTCTTTTAAATGCTGGCACAGAACTTCTCCTCAGCCCTGCCTGTGGAGAGACACAAAAAGCTCCAATTGGACAGCTTACCCCCTTCCGAGCACACACTCTGTACGGACATTATATATATACCATCAAACACACACCGCCCTTCCCAGTTCACAATCCCTGAGACGCTGAAAGTGCTGTGGAGGAATCCGGGTTAGCTGTGAACTAGAATTTGCCACAACAACGTAGGATTGATCAGAAGCCCTCGGAAAATGGAAAGGTTTGTGCTAAAAGACCACAAAGCGCCCCTGCCTTAAAACCTGGGAAGACATGCCATAATTGGGCTGCCATGGTTTAGAAGGTCCTAGTTTTACTGAGCTGTTTTATGTATTCACTGAATTTTCAGCTTCTGAAAACAAATGTGCTTTTTTAAAAATAAAAAACAGCAACAACCAAAGTCCCATGACATGGGATTTGTTTCCTGTGCCTCATTATCTCTATTCACCAACAGCACACCCTACACCAGCTCATCTCTTGTGTTCGGATTAAATGTCTGTGGTGATAAACATGGGTTTTCCTGCACTAACTTGAAAAGCATTTCTTTGCAGTATGTGTATGTGTACAGAGGGGGGTATAAGAATTTAATAGATTGCCATCTAAATCCATCAGGCAGTGTGATTATCGGGGGTGGGGGGTTCGCAAAGAGGCAAAGGGGTAGCAAGGGGTACTGGAGGCATAAATGGCTACCGGGCTTGGAAAAGCTGGTATCACTGGATCCAATTCAACAATTTTGTTAAAATTAATTAAGCTAAATAGTTTTAATTGCAGTTACAGGTAGGTAGCCATGTTGATCTGCCGAAGTCGAACCAAAATAAAAAAAAATTCCTTCCAGTAGCACCTTAGAGACCAACTAAGTTTGTTCTTGGTATGAGCTTTCGTGTGCATGCACACTTCTTCAGATACACTGAAACAGAAGTCACCAGACCCTTATATATAGTGAGATGGTGGGGAGGGGTATTACTCAGAGGGGTGGAGGGAATGGGTGAAAGGCTGATAGGTGAGGTAATCCTGTTGACGACTGTTGGCTGCAATTGGTCTTACAGGAAAAAACAAGGGGTGAGATGTGTATCTGAAGAAGTGTGCATGCACACGAAAGCTCATACCAAGAACAAACTTAGTTGGTCTCTAAGGTGCTACTAGAAGGAATTTTTTTGATTTAGTTTTAATTGGACTTTGAATAAATGTGCAATTGATTCTTAGTGTTTCAAATTCTATTGGGTTATTACCCTCCTTAGTGGCTTTTGAAATCCACTATTCCAAATAACATTTTTTTATAGCCTGGGTGAGTGGCTGGAACCAAATGGGTCGTTGACCCAAAAAAGTTGGGGAACCACTGGTTTGGACAACAATGGTCAAAGTGGAACGTAGATCTGGTTTAATGAGGCTTTGGGGGGACTTTCTGTAGCACCAACTCCTTCCTTATTATCAGAGTGAAGGTAAATATTTACTTCGAGCATTGTGTTCCCAGGGCTTTTTTTTAAAGAAACTCTCCCCATATAAACTGCCCTGGTCTTTGCATTCATCCTTTAAGGCCCTTCTTTGTGTGCCTCCTCCTGAGAGGTCTGGAGGGTGGTAACACGAGAACGGGGCCTTCTCTGCAGTGGCTCCCTGTTTGTGGAATGCTCTACCCAAGGAGGCTTGCCTGGCACCTTTATTATATATCTTTAAGCACCAGGCCAAAGCGCTCCTCTTCAGCCAAGCCTTTGGCTGATTCTTATTCTGCAGCCTTTTGAATGTGTCTGTGGGAAGTGGGTGGGGTAATTGTTTCGCTGTTTTGTTTTACTTATTCCCTTGTTTTTATCCCGTATTTTATTTCTGTGAACCGCCCTGAGATCTCATGATGAAAGGCCATATATTCCAAAATGGTGAAAATGACCGGGAGAATCAGAAACCAGGATGAGAAGAAGTTTAAGAGAGAATGGGAATTTTTTAAAATGTATTTAAGAGAACACTGTAAACAATTAGAAATATTTGCAGGATTAGAGTAATATTTGTAAAGCACAAAATTCAATGGAAAAGTTAATAATATTTACAACAAATTAGAAAAGAAATTAGCTGAATGAAGAAGAGTAACTATGGAAACCTGAGAAGGGCAGGGGGGGAGTCAAGGGATTCAGAGAATTCTAAATGAGAAGGTGAATGATATGTTTACATTGAAACATGTTGTGCAAAATTTAATAAAAATATTTATAAAGAAGAAGAAGTAAGGTTGTAGATCAGGGGTCAGCAACCTTTTCCAGCCGTGGGCCGGTCCACCATCCCTCAGACTTTGTGGGGGGCCAGACTATACTTTGAAAAATAAAATGAACGAATTCCTATACCCCACAAATAACCCAGAGATGCATTTTAAATAAAAGCACACATTCTACTCATGTAAAAACACCAGGCAGGTCCCACAAATAACCCAGAGATGCATTTTAAATAAAAGGACATATTCTGCTCATGTAAAAACACGCTGATTCCCGGACCGTCCGTGGGCCGGATTGAGAAGGCAATTGGGCAGCATCTGGCCCACAGGCCTTAGCTTGCCTACCCCTTCTGTAGATAAAACTAATAAATAAAGATGTAAATAAATAAGAGTCCTGCTGGATTGAAGCAAAGACACATCTAGTATAGCGGCTTCTTCCTGCAGCAGCTGGCCGGATACCTGCAAGCAGAACTTCAGTGCAAGTGTGGTCTCCCCAGCGGCGTAGCTAGCCACTTGGGTACC
Organism: Darevskia armeniaca; assembly: GCA_034641395.1. Lineage (NCBI taxonomy): Eukaryota > Metazoa > Chordata > Lepidosauria > Squamata > Lacertidae > Darevskia > Darevskia armeniaca. Next base: position 844,677 of record JAWWNF010000120.1, read on the forward strand.
TAGTGCAGCGCACGAGTCCTGCAGCCGGGGGCGGGGGCGAGCCACCCATGGGTGCAGGTTGCGCTGTGCGGAGCCTCTCCTCCGCCTCCCCCTCAGCTGTAGGGTGGCTGAGGGAGAGGCGGTGGGCAGACGCAAGCCCCACGCTGCTGTTTCAGGTAGCGCGGATAATAAAATGCACGGTAAGTGCCAGCCCCCCACAGTGTGGCATTCAGTGCCAGCCATGTTTTGTTATGTTTGTTGCCTGAACTAAAAAGTTTTGTGAGCCCAATTTTTTAAAAATTCTTTTTTAAAACTCATATTTTTGTCATTTTGTCACCACCACCCCCCAGTGCTGACACCCGGGGCGGACCGCACCCCCCCCCCCACTCCATTCTTCCACCACTGGGTCTCCCTGCTTGTGATTTCAGAGGCATGCTGTCTCCAATGAACAGTCGAGGTGGCACTAGAAACTGCAAGGTCTCTCTAAAACAGTGTAGGATTGATCTGCCTTCACTCACTTTCTCCTACATCAATATCCCATCCATCCCCAAACTGTGAGTCACCCAAGTTGCTGATCAATGGCTGATACCTATTGTTTATCTTCCAAGCAGGCATGTCTGCCTGTTTTCCCCATCAGTGAACACTAAACTCTCAACTCCAGACAGAAGCTTATCTTTCGACCCCTCCAATACAGGGCTTCGCTAAACCTCCTTGTGAAATTCCGCTCGCCTTATCAAAACACATTGCAGAACCGGCTTTCAAAGGTTAATGGCTGGGCACTGGTCAAGGACCTGCTCCTCCTCTTCACTATCACAACTTGCTTGGTCTCCAGCTGCCTCTTGCATTCATCCAGATGGCCGTGGCAGCGAGGTGGAGAAAGCAGTTGACACCGCAACCTGCTTGCTAGCTGACTCTCTGTCTGGCAAGCAAACAGGTGGAAGCAAGGGCAAGGTAGGGGAGGAGAACAAGCAGAAGCTGGTGATAACAGTCACGAGGATTGATGGTAATGGTGGGGTCCGCTAATCGGGCCCAAACTGCCTTGGTTACTGAAAAGCCAAATAATAATAATAATAATAATAATAATAATAATAATAATTTTTGTTCAAAACACAAAACAAAACAATAATAATAATAATAATTTATTATTTATACCCCGCCCATCTGGCTGGGTTTCCCCAGCCACTCTGGGCGGCTTCCAACAGAACATTAAAATGCAGTAATCTATTAAACATTAAAAGCTTCCCTAAACAGGGCTGCCTTCAGATGTCTTCTAAAAGTCTGGTAGTTGTTGTTCTCTTTGACATCTGGTGGGAGGGCGTTCCACAGGGCGGGTGCCACTACTGAGAAGGCCCTCTGCCTGGTTCCCTGTAACTTGGCTTCTCGCAGCGAGAGAACCGCCAGAAGGTCCTCGGAGCTGGACCTCAGTGTCCGGGCAGAACAATGTGGATGGAGATGCTCCTTCAGGTATACTGGACCGAGGCCGTTAGACAGAGGAGATTCCCATAATCACTCGTTTATTCAGCTGAGTAAAACAGAGCAGGTAAGCCCCTAATAGCCTTTGTCCATACTTTTTATAGACATCCCCCCTCCCTTTCCGCCTTTGAGGTTCCTTGTGCTGATTGAAACAGGACACACCTTGAAGGAGAGAGTTGCCTGGCAGAGGGAGGTTTTCCTGAAAATCACCTAGCAACGTTATCTGGTCTTCACATATTTGTGGCTCACCCTCCTAAATTCTAAAGCAGGCAGTTTTTTTTACAGAAGCAAAATGGCATCAGTTAGGCCATGGGTAGGCAAACTATCAAACCTATCCATTCTTAAGGAAATCAACCCTGAGTGCTCACTGGAAGGACAGATCCTGAAACAGAGGCTCCAAGACTTTGGACACCTCATGAGAAGAGAAGACTCCCTGGAAAAGACCCTGATGTTGGGAAAGATGGAGGGCACAAGGAGAAGGGGACGACAGAGGACGAGATGGTGGGACAGTGTTCTTGAAGCTACCAACATGAGTCTGACCAAACTGCAGGAGGCAGTGGAAGACAGGAGTGCCTGGCGTGCTCTGGTCCATGGGGTCACGAAGAGTCAGACATGACTAAACGACTAAACGACAAAAGGCAAACTAAGGCCCAGGGGCTGGATCCGGCCCAATCGCCTTCTAAATCCGGCCCGCAGATGGTCCGGGAATCAGTGTGTTTTTACATGAGTCGAATGTGTGCTTTTATTTAAAATGCATCTCTGGGTTATTTGTGGGGCATAGGAATTCGTTCAATTCCCTAACCAAAAAACAGGACAAGAACAGGCCTCTGTGGCTTTTCCTGAGACCCCACAGTAAGGGGCACCTAGGGAGTCAATGGATGGGGACTTCCCCAAGGCTCCTCCAAACCCTTGGCTATCCCAAAGCTCTTGCCATCTGTTTAGTCCCTCCTCTGCCTGCAAGACACAATGCCAGGATCATAAGCGACATCTTTCCTCACTGCAGCAGGAAGGAAAATGTTCTGTTATCATCATTTTTCCTTTGCAAGTGCTATTCGGCTTATGATTTGTGAACGTGGAAAACACACACACACACACACACACACACACACACACACACACACACACACACAAACCCTGCAAGCCTACTACAATAGCTATAGCTGTCTTAGCAAGACAAACATGCTGATTCCAGTATTCAGAAACAGGGGATGCCTGGATGTGCCCTTCTTTTCTCTCCCACCGGCCTCGCCACTCTCCCCGCCGCGCACCTCTTAAAAGCCAGCAAACTTTAACTAAACATCCTCGCTAATAGGCTGCTGTGTTCCGGCTGCTAGGCCTTGGGATTGATTTCCCCTAAACAGGGTCCCGTCTGGAAAAGGCTCTACCACAAAGGATGTAAACATTTCATTCCCACCGCTCCAACTGATCCCTGCTGTAGTGGAATTTTTTTAAAGGAGAATTAAACACACAAACATCAAAATGAAAGAAACGAAGAGCCCCATAGCAACAAACAAACAAACCCCTGGATCTCTAACACAGTTGGCAATGAACGCAGCAGAGCATTGGATCAGCAGCAGAAGGCTCTTAAGAGAGTCCTTGGTGAGAGGGTGACATTTACCCGCCCTCAGATATCTTGGGGCTCCACAGTCTCTTTCCTACCATTAACCACCCCACCCCCTGCAAAATGATCCCTATTGTAACTAACTCAGAACGGTGAAGTTACAGGTAGGTAGCCGTGTTGGTCTGTCATAGTCAAAACAAAATAAAAAATAAAAAAATTCCTTCCAGTAAGTTGTTTTAAGCTGCTTCTTAATGTTGTTTTAATGCTGTCACCCAGCCTGGGACCTTAGGCTGAAGGGTGGGTAATAAATTAATCAATAATAATAATAATAATAATAATGTCATTCCCTTACACCCTCCCTGAATGTTGCATATGGACATCTTGGGGTGGGGGTGTCGATATAATTGCCATTTTGAGTTCATGCTGAGCAAATCTTGAAAATACATTTCGAAAGAGAGGAGAACTAAAAATAAATAGACTTAACATGCAGCTTTAATTAAACTGTGGCAATGTGAACAATACCTTTAATTTGAGGGAAATGAGCTGAATTCTTGAAAATATAAACATGTCATCATTGGAACTAATTTTAGGAAATGTTTGTTCAAGTCTGCAGCAATCATCATATTTCACACAATTCTGGGGGTATAAAACCAAGTTCTGCATAAGACCTAAGCAAATGTCATGAAGGGCAGAACTTATTTATTTATTTGAAGCATTTTTACCACCACCCTCTTTGCCTAAAAGGGCTTCCAGAGATTTTGTAAGGCTAAAAAGCCTTACAAAAACCAACATTAAGACAGCGGCCAATGTTTTGCCCCAGGTTACTTCGCCACTGAGTCACCTGGGATGATCCTGGGTACCCCCATTGTCTGAGAACCTCAGTTTCTCATCTGTGAAATAGGAGGTCAGAGTTTGACCTGAGCTGAATGCATTTCATTTAAAACTGCCCATACTTTACTAGTTAGATTTCTCTCCAGTAGAGGGCAGTAGCAACTTGCATCCGATGCACACCCAAAAACGTTCACAATTTACGACAGCATCAGATACCGAGTTTTGTATGTGGAAAGGGCACATTTTAAAAACTGCGTGCAGATCTTAATATGCAACTGTCACATGCGGAACAGCTCTGCACGGAAGCTGCAGCACAGCATGTACATGTGGGGACATCAATCACATTTATAAGCAAACATATGGCAGGTCATTGGTATGTGTTACCTGACATTGTCTGCTCTGCCTGATGGTAGGTCTTTGGGGGTCTCAGGCAGGGAGCTTTTTCCCATTAAAGGACCTCAGGCAATAGGGCTGAGAGTCTGAATGTGGGAGCTGAAGTGTTTGTAACCTGAGGCATTTGTAACTCGAGGTACCACTGAATTGGGAAGTTTTTAAAGTTTGACATTTTATTGTTTTTTTATATTCCGCCCAGAGTAGCTGGGGAAACCCAGCCAGATGGGCATGATATTATTATTATTATTATTATTATTATTATTAATCCACAGCAGTGACCAGAGGAGGAATGTCTGCTGGGAGTAGTTCAGAGAAGCAATGCCATGGTTCATCTGTAGCAGCAAAACTGCCTTCATCTGCCCCTGCTGTAACAAAACATGTCTCTCCTATATCAGTCTCTACAGCCACAGCAGGTACTGCAACCTTCCAACAGTTTGATTCCATGCCCAAAAGTGCACTTTTCCATTGTCTCCTGAGATGGATGGATGCCAATAAGGCCACCAATGAGACTCCCATCCTATGCTTTATTTCCTGCCAAATGCCAGCAGATGGTTCCCTGCTGCTCAGGCCCTCCAGTGCCCTCCATCAGGCCCTCAGGATTTATCCCTGGCCACCACACCTTTCACTGCCCCTGCTCTACAGCCTCCTCTCTTGATTTTACCAAGCTGGAAGGTAACTTTGGAGCAGCGTGGAGGGAGAGTGGGGTGTGAGTGGCTACACCCACTTTTGCCATGCCCACCTTTGGTATATGGCCCCCCGGAATGTTTCCCTGGAGGGAATGTGGCCCCCAGCAGGGTGAAAAGTTTCTCTAATGGAATAAATCACTCCACCGGGCACTTGTCACGGACTGCCATTAAAATGAACAAGCAAGCGCTTTCTCAAGGAAGGGCAAAATAAAAAATAATAAATGAATAAAGTCCGACTTATTTGGTAGAAACCATTCTGAAAAGCCAGTGAGTGGTGCTGACATAGCTGTAGAATTTATTACGGTCTTGTTAAATTACTGGACACCCATGATTTCACCCTTCCATTGCTTCCCCTCCCCTCCGGCAGACACGCCATTCGGATAACCTTGGTGGCTGCCTTAGGGCACCCTACATATGTGCACAGCACCTCTGAAATGTCACTCTTTGGCTGTCGAGCTGAGTTATGGATAGATCCCCTATTTTCTTTCCGGCCCGCCATCTGTCTTCCCTTTCTGAAGGCAACGAACGCCTGTTGACCGTTCCTCGCAATAACTCACCTGTCCGTAGCAACGGCAGTTGTTATTAATGGGGCAGGGAGGCAAGGTGGGGAGAACAAAGCCTGTTTTGGGGGAGCCAGAGGGCCAGAGAGAGAAAAAGGAGCTTCGTCTTGTCGAGAATGAGAAGACCTCCAAGCTGGATTAAGAGTTAGGCTCTGCCTAATCTAGAACAGGAACACGACTCAGCAGTTCTTTCAGGCAAGTCACACCATGCATTTGAAGCTCCCTGATACCACTTTTAAAAAGTCATGGATTTCCCCAAAGAATTATGGGAGATGTAGTTTGTTAAGGGTGCCGAGAGTTGCTAGGAGGCTATTTTTATGCTCCCAGTGGCCTGCCAGGGAGAGTCAGGTCACCCTCCCAGAGCTCTGAACTGCTTGCTTACCATAGCTGTCAACCCTTCCTTTTTTTGTGGGAAACTCCCTTATTCCAATGCCGTTTCCCACTGCTATCCCGGATTGTTGATATCCCTTAAATTTCCTGGATTTCAAAGGAAGCAGCTCCTCTCCCTCCCTGCCGGCCAGGGAGGTTCCTCAGCTGCATTGCTCGGCTGCCAATAAGGAGTCTGAGACCGACTGGGGGCGGAGCTTGCATGCCTTGTGCAGCCAGACCCTCATGCCCAACCAGACAGACAGCCTGCCTGCCGTCTATGCGCTCGCTCTTTCGCTCACCCGTTCGCATGCAGCCTCTGGAGCGCAGGGTGGCGAGGCTACTTGGTGGCATTGCACCGTCCCTCGGCATCCCTTATTTTCAAATCCGAAAGTTTGTGAAAAATCCCTTATTTTCAAATCTGAAAGTTTGGGGAAAGTCCCTTATTTTCAAATCCGAAAGTTGACAGCTATGTTGCTTACAGAAACTTTCCAACATTCCCTCTCTGTTCACCATCCTACCCTCTCTGACATTTTCACCCTCCCTGTGACCAGCCCCAATCACATGAAATGAAGCTGAGGCCACATGCAACCCTCCAGTTACAGCTATCCAACCCCTGCTCTTCTCTCTTTGTCCCACCAATACTTCTCAGCTACCGATGACCTGAAAACTAAACAAGCCACAGTCTCCCACATACCTAACGCCACAAAAAAAAACCCATCTTTGCTCCACTCACTAGACTAAATCCTTTCTCTGCGACTAGGAATTGGGACATCTATTTCATTTATTTATTTATTGCATTTATATCCCAACTTTCCTCCAAAAGGAGCAAAAGGAGGCATGCATAGTTCTCCGGATTTTACCCTCATAACAACCCTGAGAAGTAGGCTAGGCTGAGAGGCAGTGACTGACCCAAGCTCACTCAGGGAGCTTCATGGCTGAGTGGGGATCTGAACCCGGGTCTCCCAGGCCCTAGTCCAATGCACCATCCAATTCAACAAGCATACCCTCAAACATTTCCCCAAATGAAAATAGGGACATCCTATTCCATGAAGAAGGATGTGGGTGGCGCTGTGGTCTAACCCACTAAGCCTAGGGCTTGCCGATCAGAAGGTCGGCAGTTTGAATCCCCCCGGCGGGGTGAGCTCCCGTTGCTCTGTCCCTGCTCCTGCCCACCTAGCAGTTCGAAAGCACATCAAAGTGCAAGTAGATAAATAGGTACCACTCCGGCGGGAAGGTAAACGGTGTTTCCGTGTGCTGCTCTGGTTTGCCAGAAGCGGCTTTGTCATGCTGGCCACATGACCCAGAAGCTGTCTGCAGACAAACGGTGGCTCCCTCGGCCTATAGAGCGAGATGAGCGCCGCAACCCCAGAGTCGTCCGCGACTGGACCTAACGGTCAGGGGTACCTTTACCTTTACCTTTATTCCATGAAGAAGAAGAAGAAGAAGAAGAAGAAGAAGAAGAAGAAGAAGAAGAAGATTTTATTATTTATACCCCGCCCATCTGTGGACAGCTTCTGTAAATCCAGGACTGTCCCTGGAAAATAGCGACACTTGGAGGGTCTGCACCAAGCTGACAGGGCAGTTTGGAAGAAAGTTTATTCTAAGGAAATTATTCCCTCCCTCCTTCCCTCCCTTCCCCTTCCTTCCTTCCTTCCTTCCTTCCTTCCTTCCTTCCTTCCTTCCTTCGCAGCATTCTTTCCTCTAATCAGAAGGGTGTGTGATTCTTTAAAAACACACACACAACCAAGGGTCTTCCAGCTTTGCCTCAAACAAACTGTAGCCTAGTGAACCCAGGGAAGCAAATGCGATTGCAGGCAGAGGAGTTGCATCAAGTTACGGTTGAACTAAGCCAGCCTCTCTTTTCACCCTGTTGCAAAACCAAGCAGATCACCAATGTGAGAAAAGCACCACTGGAGCTCATCAGTGCCACAGAGACCATATGCATGCATAAACGTAGTCCAGTGACAGCCAGAGAAAGGTGGGGCTGTCATTTCACCAAGGAGAGGGAATGGGAAGAGGGAGGCACACGGCCACAGCTGGAGGGCTAAGGAGGAGGTTAAAAAACAAAAGATGGCCGAACCTCACTGATGGAGAGCTGAGCACACGGACCAGAGGCAGAATGCAAGAGATGGGATTTTGCTGCCTTCCCCCCGCGAGGCCAGAGAGCCTTTTGAGTCTAATCTAGCCCCTAGAGTCAATGAGAGTGGACAGCTCTGGCCTCCGGCCTCATTTCAGCTTCAGTTGATGACAAGGGGAATGGGGAGGGAAAAATAATAAAAAGCCAAGCAGTCAAAATGCAGATGTTAGTAATGGAGCTGATCAGCAGGAACGAGGGCAGGGGAGCAGAGGAAGGGGGCCTGAACATCCATGAGGCAAAACAACAATGTTTAAATGCAACAGAACTGTTAATCTTCCGGCATCTTCTTCATGGGGTCTGCTATAGGTTGGGTAGGATTCTGAGAGCGCAAGAATGGCCAAAGTTGGCTGCTAGCCAGGTTGGCTCGGCTCTGCCTCCACAGTTGGAGGTAGCAATGCTTCTGAATATCATAAAAAAATCCTTCCAGTAGCACCTTAGAGACCAACTAAGTTTGTTCTTGGTATGAGCTTTCGTGTGCATGCACACTTCTTCAGATACACTGAAACAGAAGTCACCAGACCCTTAGATATAGTGAGAGGGTGGGGAGGGGTATTACTCAGAAGGGTAGGGGGAATGGGTGATAGGCTGATAGGTGAGGTAAACGACCTGTCGACGACTGTTAACAACTGCAATTAGTCTTGCAGGAAAAAGCAAAGGGTGAGATGGCTAAAAAAAAGCTTTGTCATGTATAATGAGATAAGAATCCAATGTCTCTATTCAAACCAGGTCTCTCCATGGTTTTAAGTTTGGTAATCAGTTGCAATTCAGCAACTTCTCTTTCCAGTCTATTTCTGAAATTCCTTTGTAATAAGACAGCTACTTTGAGATCTTGTATAGAATGTCCTGGGAGATTGAAGTGTTCTCCTACTGGTTTCTCTGTCTTGTGATTCCTGATGTCAGATTTGTGTCCATTTATCCTCTGGCGTAGGGTTTGGCCTGTTTGTCCAATATAGAGAGCTGAAGGGCACTGTTGGCATTTGATGGCATACACAATCCTTCTGAATATCAGTTGCTGGAAGCTGCAAGAGGGGAGAGGGCTCTTGTGCTCAGATCCTGCTTGCGGGTTTCTCCTTGGCAACTGGGAGAACAGGATGCTGGACTAGATGGGCCATTGGCCTGATCCAGTAGGGTCTTCTTATGTTCTCACGTTGCTAGAAGAACCCAGTTGCCAGTTCAGGTCAAAGGCCCATCATAATCCAGCATCCTCTTCTCACAGTGGCCAAACAGATGCCTCTCCTGGGAAGCCTGCAAGCAGGACCTGGGCACAAGAGCACTCTCTCCCCAGTTGTGATTCCTAACAAACTGGTATTCAGAGACATAATGGCTCTGGCAGTTGAGGTGGAACACAGCCAACTCTATACCAGTGTGGTGTAGTTTTTAGAGTGTCAGATTAGGACCTGGGAGACCAGGGTTTGAATCCCCACTCAGCCATGAAGCTCACTGGGTGTGACCTTGGGCCATTCCCTGCCTCTCAGCCTAAGCTACCTCACGTGGCTGTTGTGGAGGTTAAATGAGGAGGGGGAAACCATGTATGCCACCCTGAGCTCCTTGGAGAAAAAGTTGGAATATAAGGGCAATCAATAATTCAACCAATACCATGAAACCAGATGACAATGTTTCTCAATACCAACAGCCTTTCTAAGTTAATTTATTCATTAACGGAATTCCCAGCCTAGGGAGATATATTAGAACCCCAAAGGAGCAAATCAAGCTGTCTAGTCCTGGGGGATGAAATTGATTCAATTCACATTTAAAGACAGATCTACTTCATCCACACTTTTTGAAACAATACACAAACCAATACACAGCTATCCCACAAAATTCCATTCTCCAATTGTTTTCAGTGCAATTCTTCAGCCAAGGAATTTGTACAATGATTCATATACGGATCGTGCATAGAAATGCCTGCCTGCCTCTGAAGATGGAATTTACATTTAGCTGTCAATAACCAGGGTATACTTCAGAAAAAGCCATCTTAGCTGTGGATGGGTCAGCCTCCTTCTGGACCATGTAACTTTTGCATGATTTCACTCATAATCCTGTTGTATTCCATGCCTGAATTTATCTACAGGTTTTTTTAAAAAAAAATCCTCAAAAATACACATTTATATGTCACACACACACACACACACCCAAGAACTGCATCACAACATTTGGAAAAGTGTGAAACCCAGAGCTGACCAAGAAGTGCAGATCAGGTCAATTGCAGATGAATTTGCGCAGCCTTTCAAGCATCCCTAATTAACCCAGCAGCCATTTCATCATATGGCAGCTAATTCCATATATTAAGCATGTGTTGTCAGAAGAAGTCCTTTCTTTTGTTTGTCCCTGAATCTGCTGCCAACCTGTCTGGCTGACTTCCTTTTATCCTTTTTCACACAGCGCATAGTTAAACTGTGGAACTCCCTCACACAGGAAACACTGATGGCCACCAACCTAGATGGCTTTTAAAAAGGAATTAGACAAATTTATGGAGGAGAGGGTTATTGATGGCAATGCTTCTGAATACCAGCAGCTGTAAACCACAGGAGGGGTTTCTTGTGCTCGAATTCTGATTGGCCACAGTAAGAAAAGGGTGCTGGGCTAGAGGGGCCATTGGTCTGATCCAGCAGAGCTCTTCTTATGTTCATACCCTGTTTCCCCTTTTTTAATACGTAGTCATAAAGTAAGCCATGGCAGGATTTTTTACCTTTGTGAGAAGTAAGACGTACCCCAAAAGTAAGCCATGGTGCCGCCATTGTTCCCGTCGCCTCCTCAGCCCCTCCTGCATGCGCAGGGAGCCAGCGAACCAGTGAGAGGCACGGGGGAAAAACGCGCCTCTTGCGGAGTTCTGCCCCACCTGCTCAGCGCGCAGGGGGAGGCTGTACCGTACCATACTGACATAATAAAAATAAGACATCCCCCGAAAATAAGCCACCCTGTGTTTTTTTGAGGAAATAAATTATAAGACGGTGTCTTAAAAAGGGGGAAAGACGGTATATTCTAGAGGAAAATATTTTAAAATAATAATAATCCAGAACTATCACTATTTGATATGGATCTTCTTGGTGCATGGGGATGGCCAATGTTTCACTCTCCCAGAACACAATATTTGAGCCCAAAGTTCTCCATAGAGAACTGGTGTGAGTTATATCCTTATTTATGGCATTTATATCTGACTTGTCCTCCCAGGTGCTCAAGGTGGCATGCAAAGGGTTCTCCCTCTTTAAGGTAGGCTAGGCTGAGAGGCAGTGAGTGGCTTAAGGACACCCAGTGAGCTTCATGGCTGAGTAGGTATTTGAACCCAGGTCTACTGGGTCTTAGTCCAACACTCTAGGAGGCTTCTCATTGTAATCCATTTAGTGGAAGTCCTATCAATAACAGGCATCTCACCCAGTTTCTTGGGAGTGAGGTAGATTTTGCCCTCATTGCAACATTTCACAGAAATATAGAATTGTAGATTTGGTGCAGTGAGAGCTGGACCATAAAGAAAGCTGATCGCCGAAGAATTGATGCTTTTGAATTATGGTGCTGGAGGAGACTCTTGAGAGTCCCATGGACTTCAAGAAGATCAAACCTATCCATTCTGAAGGAAACCAGCCCTGAATGCTCACTGGAAGGACAGATCCTGAAGTTGAGGCTACAAGACTTTGGACACCTCATGAGAAGAGAAGACTCCCTGGAAAAGACCCTGATGTTGGGAAAGATGGAGGGCACAAGGGGATGACAGAGGACGAGATGGTTGGACAGTGTTCTCGAAGCTACCAACATGAGTCTGACCAAACTGCGGGAGGCAGTGGAAGACAGGAGTGCCTGGCGTGCTCTGGTCCATGGGGTCACGAAGAGTCGGACAAGACTAAACGACTAAACAACACAAGATTTTGTCTCATCTTGTCCAACCCCTGCAATGCAAGACTTGCAACTAAAAACTCCTTGGAGGATGACCACTCAACCTCTGCTTAAAAACCTCCAGTGAAGGACAGTCCCCCACCTTCCAAGGTAGTCTATTCTGGCTCTTAGTCTGGATCTCCTTCCTTGCAATTTGAATCTATTGGTTCGGGTCCTACCCACTGGAACAGCAGGAAACAAATGTTTTGTTTTGTTCCCCCCCATGATTCAGAGACTGAAGTATTACACTTCTGTGGTCGGAGATAAACTGTCTCCCAACCTGCTCACATCGGTTATTCCAGAGGTAGCCAATGCAGCATCCCTCCATGGAATCTGGAATAACTATACTTCTAGAGATGGAGTAACCCTTGCCTGTCTCCAGAGCAACGTTTTGCTCCAAGACGTTCAATCCTGCGCATGATGGTTGGCAACTGTCAACCCTTTTGTGGGTTTCCATCCCTGCGGTAGTTGTTTCTTAGCAACTCTGCCTCCAGCAAATACAAAATGTCTCTGCCTTTAGCTTGCTATTTTAAGCTGAAACTGTGCCATTTCAGGTTGGTGCTGGCTGTATAGACAATGCCTGGAAGCTGCCCATAAGCCTCGGCATTGAGGAATGATCGGATGGTTCCATAGGCTAGAAGCAGGGACAATTTTAGCAAACATTTTAATTGGGATCAAAATGCAGCCTCATCTTTTAGTGATTTGCGAGAAAGTGATAACCTAGAGACGAAGCAAATTATTTCCACGAATAGACTGTTTCTCCCTTCCCATCCCTCAGTAGCTGGGATTACCTATGTGACCAGTGCAGGAAGCATCACCGACTTGCCATCACTCTAAATCTGCCTCAGTGACTTCACCGCATAACCAAATTTGCTTAGCTACATAGTTCTGTGGTGTTGCATCCACGGCACCATCCCTGATTGTTGGGGACCAATGGAAAAAAAGAGAAAAGAGACCTAAAGGGAAGCAGTAACAGAACAACGGCAATGAACAGAAACCAAAAAGAATAAACAATTATAGAGTCATAGAATTGTATAGTTGGAAGCTCCTCCAAGGGACATCAAGCATAACCTCCTGCAATGCAGGAATCACAGGTGAAGAAGCCCCAACAGATGGCCAACCAACCTCTGTTTAAAAACCTCCATTGAAGGAGAGTCCACCACTTTCTGAGGGAGTCCATTCCACCGTCCAACAGGTCTTATTATCAGATTACTAATGTCTAACTGGAATCTCCTTTCTTGTAATTTGGATCTATTGGTTTGGGGCACCCTCTCTGAAGTAGCAGGAAACAAGCTTGCTCCATGTCACACGGCTTATTCACCAGCATCAACTACACCAACTTCATTGGACTGGGTCATGTTGTGCGGATGCCTGATGATCATCTTCCAAAGCGAATACTCTATTCTGAACTTAAAAATGGAAAGCGTAATGCTGGTGGTCAACAAAAGAGGTTCAAAGACTGTTTCAAGGCAAATCTTTAAAAATGTAGTATAAACACCAACAATTGGGAAACACTTGCCTGCGAGCGCTCCAATTGGAGAACAGCCTTTACCAAAGGTGGCATGGGCTTTGAAGACACTCGAACTCAGGACGCAAGGGAGAAACGTGCTAAGAGGAAGGCACGCTTGGCAAATCCACACCGTGATCAACTCCGGCCCAGAAACCAATGTCCCCACTGTGGAAGTGTAGCTTTGGGCCACTGCTACAGAAGGACGTGTGGATCCAGAATTGGCCTCCACGGTCACTTACGGACTCACTGTTAAAACTGTGTTTATGGAAGACAATCTTACTTGGTTACGAGTGATTGCAGAAGAAGAAGAAGAAGAAGAAGAAGAAGAAGAAGAAGAAGAAGAAGAAGAAAAGAAGAAGAAGAAAGAAGAAGAAAGAATTCACCAGCTTCTGGTCATTCCTACAGAGTACCAGGCTTCACCACAGTGAAGAGACAAGACAATTTTATAAAGGCATCCCGTGTATAGTTGAAGCTAAGGAGGTGGGGGCACTGCACAGGAAGCCATCTGCCAGTCCAGGTTCTGCGAGGAAGGGTGGAATACAAAGGAAATGTAACAGATCAACAAATCATTAAATGGGTTCTTCATTATATGCCAACATATTGTCGGTTATGATCAGCGTTGAACTGACATATCTCAGAAGACGTTTTCTTTTTCTCACCATGTCCCCACAAGAAAAGACCACTTTGCAGAATGTTCTCCCTCCCGTTCTTTAGTTGTGTGTGGCAGCCTCCATTTCCCCCCCTCAGTGGCTCAGAATCGCAGGGCATCCCATGGGGCGGGGGGTGTACAATGGAGGCCAGGCTGCCAACACAATTGCTGCTGTTGACACTTACAATGGAAACAAGAAAACCCGGGGAAGAGGAATTACTGCCATGACTAACAGCGACGGAACACCACTCCCAAGGAGCTGTTGGAAAACTTCTCCTCCCCCTGGAAATGTCCAATGGACGCCTCCCTTTCTCTCTCTTGCACACACTTCTTCTCTCCACAAATGACGGCGCTTCCAATTTTTTGGCTATTTCTGGGTGGAATTCAATATCATGCCAGCCAATTCAGGTTGCAATTTTAGTCTGTTGCGAAGTCTTGTGCAACAAGACCGCTTCCCCCCAATAAGACCTCTTCCCGTTGCAGGGGGGAGGAGTTGCGAGTGGGATCCGTTCCCGCACTTGCAGGGGGGCATGTTCGCCCCCTGCCTTAGCTCCTCCTTCCTGCCGCATCAAGCCCCATAGCCAGCCAATAGGGCTGGCTGGGGGGGCGGTGTCTGGCCACATTCAAGCAGCCCGGCAACGCCATCTTCCTCATTTTGCTCAGACTTTTTTGCAATAAGGATAGCAAGGGATGCAGTGAAAATGGTAGAACACTTGCTTTGATGCAACGTCATGTAGCTTCCAACAAAAATCAGAATGAATCCTCATTAAGTACCCAGCATCATATAATCTCATTGCAAACAAAATCATTATAATACAGGCCATTTGGAAGCATCTCGAGTTTCAGAACATTAACAGACCCGTTCTACACAGCTCTTAATGCTACATGCATTCTGCAATAAATCAAAGGAGTCTGCCAGCAGGAGTCTCCAAGTGCCACTGAGTGACCTCTTGGTACAATAGCCCTGATGAACAAGTGTTTTCACATACAGTGCAGTAATTTTAATGCTGGCCTACCCAATCCTTGGCCCACCAGAAGCTCAGCAAACCTATTATTTTGACTGATTGTCTTGGAGTGTAGAAAAAAATGGGGAGGTCATCCAATTAGCAGCCCACCATGGATGGTGTTTGATTTGGCAGGTCCTGTTGCACAGTCTTGCTTTAAGTGCCTGCAGTTTCTAAGGCAGACTGCAAAACTAGAAATTATTTTCTATTTCGCAGAATTAATTGGTTTCCCAACTTATCCTCCTGTCTCCTATTTTCTCCTCGCCCATTCAGTTCGAGCTGCGTTGCACATCTCCACTCAGAAGTGCCTTGTGTAGCCTGGAAGGAGCCTATACAAAGAGACAGATTCTCACCCAATCGAATGTTGTCCCGGTACATTTGTCCAACTCACTTTTAATTTTAAGAAAACTGGGGGGAAACGTACTCAAAGAGAATTTCCTACTGAGCAGCAACTGCCAAGAGCAACTGTTTTGGTGAATCATGCATAATTCAGAAAGTAAATGTTGGTTGATGTTAAAAAAAAAGTCTGCCTTTGGCAGATCAAGCATTCAAAAATATTCCCCAGGAAGAGGGGCTATTTTAGTTCAGATTATCTAAACAGCAGATCATTTGGAGAATTCTGTTGCCTAATGCATTAAGAAGGCACAGCTGAAGCAAACTAAACAGATTTTGGGAGTTGCTTTTACACTCCATGCAAGTTTATTCAGATCTCTGCAATTCTCTAGCCAGTTACGAACATCAAGCAAACCACGGGGGTGTTAGATTAATTGCTACGATTAGCCAAATAATGGGTTGCTTGCAGACTCCACGAGCGCATAGTAAGATGCCTTACACCAAGTCAGATCTCTGCTCCATCTAGTTCAACATTCACTGGCTTCCCAAGGTTTCAGACAGGGACATCAAGATGCCAGCGATTGAACCTGGGACCTTCTGCATGCAAGGTGGATGTTGTACTGTGAATTTATACGAAGTCAGAGCATGAGTGTAAGGGTTCTGTAGTGGCTTCTCCCGAGTAACGAGTCTCAACTCCCTTTCCGTATATTTACAATGATTTATTGTACAGGTATATACAGTGCAGAGCTCAGAAATCAGTGGCCGTCTGTGTCACACTCAGATCCCGAAAGTGGCGCTCTTCTAGAGCGCCCCCAGCAAAAGATCTTCGGCACCCTGAGTCTCCTCCTTCCCTCTTTGCATTTCCTCCCTCTACGCAATTGGGGCAACGGAACTGCAGTGGTTTCCTCCATCCCTGTTCCCCTCTGTAGGTGTTCAGGACCAGCAACATCCCACAGCCCCTCCACCCTGGAGCTCCCTTTCCCCTCGTCACTCCCACAGGAAGTCTTCCCCTCGCTTCTGCGGTGTTGGGAACCTTCACCCTCGAAGAGCCCTAGCACCACCTTGCCAGGCTTTCCGCTGCCCTCCGAGGGTTCCCTGACAGCGAGTCTATCTAACCTTACAGCAGGGGTGTCAAACTCCGGCCCTCCAGATGTTTTGAGACTACAATTCCCATCATCCCTGACCACTGGTCCTGTTAGCTAGGGCTGATGGGAATTGTAGTTCCAAAACATCTGGAGGGCCGGAGTTTGACACCCGTGCCTTACAGTGTCTACTCCAGATTTCTCCAATCTGGTGTCTTCCAGATGTTTTAGACTATGACTCACATCATCCCTGAGCACTGACCATGCTGGCTGAGCCTGTGGCAAGTTCTCTACTTGTTACTCTCCTCCCTTGCCTGCACAATTCTGGTCAAATTCCTAGTTTGGTTTCATGTGCGTCCTTGATAGATGGGTGCTGCCTTCATTTGCCCCTCCAGCAGTACTGGCCTATTAACTGACTCTGCAATCCTATATTGGGTTTATATGCATTCAATTCTCATGGTTTCTCATGTGTTCTACATGGGGCTACCTTTGAAGGAAACTACAACTAATCCAGAATGCGGCTGCTGGACTGGTGACTGAGATCAGCCATATAACCATATAACACTGGTCCTAAAGGATCTACATTTCCAAGCACCATTCAAAGTATTGGTGCTGACCTTTAAAGCTCCAAACAGCCTCAGCCTTGTATACCTGAAGGTGTATCTTCACCCCCATTGCTCAGCCTGGACCCTAAGATCCAGCTCCGAGGGTCTTCTGGTGGTTCCCTCTCTGCAAGAAGTGAGGTTACAGGGAACCAGGCAGAGGACCTTCTTGAGAGTTGCACATGCCCTGTGGAATGCCCTCCTGTCAGAAGTAAAGGAGACAAACAACTATCTGACTTTTAGAAGACATCTGAAGGCAGCTCTGTATAGGGAAATTTCATAATTGTTGGAAGACACCCAGAGTGGCTGGGGCAACCTAGTTAGATGGGTGGTATATAAATTTATTATTATTATTATTATTATTATTATTATTATTATTATTATTATTGCTATTATTATTAAAATCTGGGAATGGTGAGGATGCTGAGAATCCTACCAGTGATTCTTATCTGTCCTCAAAAAGGGAACAATAATAAATGTTGAGCTAGTGTACTGTACAAATGATTTAAGAACCCAGAGGATTGCCTCTATCTTCTGTAGTCTTCACCAATCTGACTACAACTCCCATCATCCCCACCCAGCATTGGCTAAGACTGTTCCAAAATGTCTGAAGGTCATCATGTTGCTGGAAGCTGATCTAGTCCTAGTTCCTTGCTGATACTTCACTCCCTATCCCCAACAATCCAGCCAATGAGAGTTGCTTGGATGCAAGAGAACAATCCTGCAGGAATTGGTTGAGCTTTATTGCACCCCTTATGCTCGCTGAGGGATGTTTGTGCACCTACCACTCCATGTCTGATATCCAAGCAAAAAGCTTCTCCAGATCCTCAGGAAGCCAATAAAAGCCTTGAGGATGTTAGATGCAGCCTCATAACCACTAAACACTTCATCCCACCTGAATAATTACAGACTGATGACTCCACTTATACGTGTCCAAGCAGTTCATGTCACTCCCAACCCCACCCCACCCCACCCCACCCCTTCTGAACTGGGCCATCAACATTTTTCTGAAAAACACAGAAAAGAATTGGTGACGCTTGTGTAGAAAAACAGAAGATTATTATCTTATAGGAGATAAGTTGAACGGCATGTTGTCATGGTTACAGAGTTGTTCTGGCACCACCAATAAGAACACGGGACTTTATTGTACTGCCATTAGCATTTAACATTTTCTTTTCTGGCTGCAGATAAATTGGAAAGAGATGAAGGAAAAGACAGTGTTTCCCAGTGTGCTTTAATCACCTGTCTTATGACTCGCAGTTGCGTTCATGGAATCGTGCTATTTTTGTTCTGAATTTTTAACCCACAATAAAGACTTCTCTTTCTCTCCACCACCACCACCTACACCTTATTTTTGATCATCACTAGCATGGTTGAAAATCACCTATCCAGGTGCTGTAGAGAATGTCAGCAACGCTACTATCAAAGTTTATGATGCCCTCCCATCTGGAGGGCTTTAGAAGAGGATGAGGGAAATTCATGGAGGATAAGTCTATCAAGACACTGAGCCCCGGGGCTGCTGCAGGCGACGCCACAACTACTACAGTGGCACCTTGGGTTAAGAACTTAATTCGTTCCGGAGGTCCGTTCTTAACCTGAGGTACCACTTTAGCTAATGGGGCCTCCCACTGCCGCCACCGCACAATTTCTGTTCTCATCCTGAAGCAAAGTTCTTAACCTGAGGTACTATTTCTGGGTTAGCGGAGTCTGTAACCTGAGGCGTCTGTAACCTGAGGTACCACTGTATTTGGAATGGAGTGTGAGAGACAGGGGCGCACTGAATTTTGGCTTCACACAGGGTGCCACTGAAATTTGAGACTCCAAGGTCCACCACTGATACTGTCAACCGATGATGGTGGAAGGCAGTAGTCATGGTCAAAGAGGCTGTAAGGAAGTGGATGGTCAAAAGGGTTACTTTTGCTACTCCCTTCCATGAGAACATAAGGAGAGACCTGCTGGATGAGGACAGAGGCCCATGTCAGACAGCATCCTGTTTTCAGTGGCCAACTGCAGGCCTTGTGAAACCCCCAAGCAGAACATGAGCACAATGCCAACACTCTGCACTTGGGAGTCCCAGAAACTGGTATTCATTTGAGAGAGAGAGAGAGAGAGAGAGAGAGAGAGAGAGAGAGAGAGAGAGAGAGAGTTTATTTTTAGATTTTCAGATTTACAAGCAATCACAAAGAGAACAAATAAGACAAAATCTATAAATCCCCTTTGACTTCCCTCCTCCCCTTTTCATGGGTCCTTATGTTAATTTTTTCTTCTGCTTAATCCAATTTTGTTAATCCAATTTTGTTAAACCACAGCCCAACTTTTAGCTCCAGGTGTCATTCCATCCCTACTAATAATTTTAGTTGTTTACAATGATTTTTTTAAGATAAATTATATATTTTCCCCATTGAAATTTTGGTCTTCCTGATTTCTAATGGTCAATTTTGTCATTTCTCAGTTTGTTCTGCCATTCTTCCCTGGTAGGGACTATGCTTTCTTCCATCTCTGGGCTAATAATGTCCGGGCAGCAGTAGTCATGTGCATAAATAGTCTCTTCTGGGCATTTGGAATTTTGACACCTAAAAGTCCTAAAAGAAAAGCTTCTGGTTTCTTAGAAAATGTTGCTTTTAGCATTTCCCCCCAATTCATTATCTATCATCTCCCAGAATTATTTTACTATTTTCCAAGTCCAATCAGAAACTGGTATTCAATCCATTCTACCTCTGATGGTGGAGGGAGGACATAGCCACTAGGGGCATCTTGCCCATAGAGGCAAGTGGTGTGGGGTGCCAGGGCTCCAAGTTCATGCCAAGTTCTGGAGGGCACCTGGGAAGAGGCGGAGGCTGGACGCATACCTCCCGGCATCAGCTCACTGTTGTTGCCCGCTGCGCCAAAGCGGTGCTGTGCCCGGAACCTCTGCCTCTTCCCCACTGGAGGAGCTGCCCTCCAGCCGCTGTCCGCCTCCTCCAGCCCCGCAAAGCTGCCGGCAGCGCTGTAAAAAGGTGAAACCGGGGTGGGAGGGTGCCGGAGGGATCTTTGAACCACGGCACCGGATATCCTTAAGACGGCCCTGATAGCCACTATGACTAATAGCCATTGATAAGGTCCTATAGTACCTGAATGCTGGTCTTCAATGTAGACAGCACGGACACTAGCCAATATGTGCATATAAGTCATGCAAATCCACATTCCACATACCATCTCACAATATGTGCAGATGATCTGGCCAGCTAAAGAATCAAACTTGGGGATCCAAAAATACCTGATTTGCACCTAAAGCAGTTGTGGAGGGGAAGGGTTGATTCTAATTGCACCA
Source organism: Darevskia armeniaca (assembly GCA_034641395.1). Classification (NCBI taxonomy): domain Eukaryota; kingdom Metazoa; phylum Chordata; class Lepidosauria; order Squamata; family Lacertidae; genus Darevskia; species Darevskia armeniaca. The sequence continues at coordinate 865,023 of JAWWNF010000120.1, forward strand.
CATTTAATACCACCCAGAGTAATTTCCACTTTCATGGGAAGCTCTTCAGTGGGTGCAAACACCCGAGTGGAGAATAGAACACCCAGTGTGGTCCTTTGGGGTGCGGATAAATATTAATGGGAAATATTTCTGGGGTGGGGGATAAAGACAGTGGTTTGAATTCTGGGGAAGCAGAAGAGCAACCTTCAGAGATGGAGTTCTAGAGCCACAGGAACAAAGGATTAAATCTGTGCACATTTAATTGCATCTGAAAACAAGTTTCTGGAAAGGCCCCAGAAATTGCAGTCCCCTCTCGGCCTTCCACACAGTGTGACACTGCAATGCAGCACCAGAGAGAGAAAGAGAGAGACGAATGAAGCACCTTCTGAATGAAACATTAGATGGAGCTTCAGCTGACTACAGTGGGCATCCTTAGGAAAGAAACAGAAGGATTTCCACGCAAGGCAAAGCAGATAGTGTGCCCATCTCTGCTGCAAAATTTATCTCCTCAATAATGCCAGGTTCCAAAGGCTTACTCTTCAATCGGTGGGTGGGTGGGATCAAGCTGTCTCTGTGTCTTCAGTGTGCAGATGCAGGCTCATATGACTAAAGGCTACTAGCCATGAAGAAAGTGAAGCTTTGCTTCCATGGTTGGAGGCAGTTATACTTCTGAATACCAATTGCTGGGGGGGGGGGCAGAAGGGGAAAGCCCTCAGACCCTGCTTGGGGGGTTTCCAAGCATCTGGTTGGCCACAGGATGCTAGACTAGATAGATGGTCTATTTGGCCTGATCCAGCAGCTCTCTTCTTATGTTCTTGATGCTCCTCCATACGGAAAACAAAACCAAAGCAACAATTGTGTACAGAGAAATCTGGCATGTTATACTGATTTGTTCTAGTCAAGTCTTCTCCCCGATACAGTATTTTTTCTGAGTGCAGGAATCTCCTCCCTCCCAGGAGCACCATGCTGTCATATGAGCCCCCACCAGTAGTCTGAAGTGGTATAGCCCTAAGCCCTGAAAGAGGTTGGTCACCTCAGGGAGAACGAGGCGTATTGCTTCAGCCCGACTGATCAGATAAAAACAGCTGTTGAGAGCTGCTTCTGCAGGACTGAATCTGCTACTGGGCAGATGGAATGTATGTTCTCAGCCAGCCCACTTTTGTACACAGCTGCCTATCTGCTGCAGATATAAGTGAAAATGAGTTGGGCAGTGGCAGGAAACATTCAAAAATGGGGACCACAGCAATCATACCCTAGTTCTTTGCCGTGCTCCGGGCACAAAATTGTTAGGGCCTCAAAATTTCAACACCTGGTGCTGCCTCAATACAGCTGTGTGCTTCTGTCACTGGGCTCCATTGAAAACAGTTTCTCCATGCAAACTAGGAAGTGACCTCTCCAGACAGTGCAATCCTATGGGTAGCACAGAAACCATTGGGCACACAATGGGCACAATGGGCAAAGTGGGCACAGAAACCATTGGGAATGTGCACACAAACTCTGTCTGTTTCCCTTCCACAATCCCCTCTGCACAGCCCCGGACATGGGCAACCCCCGCTACGCTACTGCATGCAGGAGGTTGGTTATGCATTGGCAAATACTTGGTTTTGTCTGTCCTGAGCCTACTGCCAATCAACCCTCCATAGGGTAATCCCAAGTTATACCAGTTATGAGTTTCCCACAGGCATCTGGTTGGCCACTGTGAAAACAGGTCACTGGGTTAGATGGGCCTTTGGCTTGATCCAGCAAACACTTCTTATGTTTTTATGTTCATATATTATTAGAGAAAGGGGGAAGGGGAGTTTGATCTCTGCACAAAGTCTATAAGGTTCTTCTTGGACTTTTTAAACACTTATTTCTGCACTAGCCGGTTCATCTGCCAGTTCATCCCAAATGTTGCCACCCAAATCATTTTCAGGTTTACTACCTCGGAGTGAACTAGACACATACCTTGTTCAAATATATAAAAGGATGTCATATAGAGGAGGGAGAAAGGTTGTTTTCTGCTGCTCCAGAGAAGCGGACACGGAGCAATGGATTCAAACTACAAGGAAGAAGATTCCACCTAAACATTAGGAAGAACTTCCTGACAGTAAGAGCTGTTTGACAGTGGAATTTGCTGCCAAGGAGTGTGGTGGAGTCTCCTTCTTTGGAGGTCTTTAAGCAGAGGCTTGACAGCCACCTGTCAGGAATGCTTTGATGGTGTTTCCTGGTTGGCAGGGGGTTGGACTGGATGGCCCTTGTGGTCTCTTCCAACTCTAGGATTCTATGATTCTACCTTTACCTTACAAAAACGTTTGTGTGGTGTGACCAAGGTAACTACTGAGCATCCCAGTTTGGGTGCTCTTTGTCTTCAAAATTCAATGCAACCACAATCGAAATGCAATCAGAAGCTCAGGAGGAATTAATCTAAGGTCAGGAGAGTTATATATATATATATATATATATATATATATATATATATATATACATATATAGCTGGGAGGGAAAAGCGGGTCTAATTGACTTAAAATCTGCTGGATCTGTTCACCTCTCAGAGGGTATGGCGTACAGGCGTACAAACATGAGGGAAAGTAAAGAAAGGCACTTAAGCATATGCATCACCTACTGGTGATTTGCTGCCACCCAAGTGTCTTGTGTACATGCCTAAGAAAGAAAGCAAATGCAGAAAACTCTGCTGTATTCCCCGCCCCCACTCCTTCCAAATGTGCAAGAATTTAGCCACGTTCCAGCTTGTTGTTGTTGTTGTTGCTTAGTCATTTAGCAGTGTCCGACTCTTTGTGACCCCATGGACCAGAGCATGCCAGGCAAGGTGTGCCAATTCTCAGATGCTAACAAGCAGCTGTACACCATGATCAGATTTACTATAGACCACTGTCAGCTGGTGAAATGGCTCTGAAGGGCCCCTAACACCAAATTTGATGCTTGTTGTTTAGTCATTTAGTCGTGTCCGACTCTTCGTGACCCCATGGACCAGAGCACGCCAGGCACTCCTGTCTTCCGCTGCCTCCCGCAGTTTGGTCAGACTCATGTTGGTAGCTTCGACAACACTGTCCAACCATCTCGTCCTCTGTCGTCCCCTTCTCCTAGTGCCCTCAATCTTTCCCAACATCAGAGTCTTTTCCAGGGAGTCTTCTCTTCTCATGAGGTGGCCAAAGTATTGGAGCCTCAGCTTCAGGATCTGTCCTTCCAGTGAGCACTCAGCACTCACGTTCCAGCTAGGGATGGGCAAATCTGTCACTTCCAACTTCTCTCTGCTTCTTATCTTTCTACTCTAAGCCACAATTCAGTTTCCATTTTTTTTAAGGTCCTTACAAAAATTAGTCTTTTAGGGTGCATTTCTGTATGCAATTCTGCAGGCTGCTTCCTCACCTGTAACATAGTCAAGGCTGGCCCACCCATGAGGCAAGGTGAGGCAATCACCTCAGGCAGCAGGGTCCACAGGGGCAGCAGATCCCAACATAGATCTTTATTCCCTTCCATTGTTGCTGATCTAAATCTTCACTCACCCCTTCATCCCTGGTAAGGAGCGAAGTACCATTTTGCACTTAATCTCAGATGCCAAAATGTCTTTGGCTGTCCTGTCTGTAAACTATAAAGCATTTTTGTGATATCTATCTATCTATCTATCTATCTATCTATCTATCTATCTCTATCTATATCTATCTGTTGGTAGAGCATAAGACTCTTAATCTCAGGTCATGTGTTCGAGCCCCACATTGGACAAAAGGTTTCTGAATTAATAATAATAATATAATAATAAACTTTTATTTGTACCCCGCCCTTCCCAGCCGAGACCGGGCTCAGAGCGGCTAACAATCACAAAACCATAACAAACCACAAAACAATCAGTTAAAAATGCAAATTAAAATACAATTTAAAATTTAATTTTTTAAAAAAATGCCACCTCATTATAAGCAGCCCACCAACCAACCAACTGAATAAAACGTCAGGGATTAAACTCAACCCAACCCAAAAGCCTGGCGAAACAGCTCCGTCTTGCAGGCCCAGCAGAAGGGTGCCAAATCCTGCAGGGGGCTGGACTAGATGACCCTTGGGGTCCCTTCCAACTCTACAATTCTATCATTCTATTACCTCTTTATCTATGTGCAGGTCCTGCAAATTTCTCCCTAATATATGTGGTGGTTATCTGGAGTCTCCAACAGAGAACTTTCCCAGCTCTCTTAACTTTTGATAGACGAGAGCAAATATAGGGCCATCTGCATATAACACATGCATAACTACCACTGAAATCACAGTCCTTCCTTTCTGAGCCCCTAACATGGCAAAGGCGAAGTGGCATATCACCAGGCATGCCCTTGGATTTCTGTTCAAAATGCAACCATTTCCCTTGTTGAGAGAGCAGAGCCACTGTGTTTTTATAAAACTGCCTCCAAGGGGTGAAAAGTACTACTCATATCCAAACATATGTCTCCTGAGCTGTTTACTTCCATGGCTCCCACAGAGCTGTTGAACGCAGGCCTGAACCTCTTTGCCAAGCTTATGAACTCTGACAAGTTTGCAGCCCTGAGCAGAATCTTCCATACTGTTTACTTGCATACGGCCATAATTGGATGTGATGCGTCTGCACAGATGGCTCTTCGGAAAGGTTCGGGTGCAGAGCATAAAACAAATTCTCGCTAGATTTATCATTGCTATTATTATTATTATTATTATTATTATCGTTATTATCATCATGAACAACAAATACCTCTATATTAAAAGCATGAATCAAAGCTTGCAACTTAACTGCTAGGCAAATTCTCTAGACATGAACTCTAAAACAGATGCGTTCCAGAATTATGTACGCTTTCCTCACTGAAACCGAACTAGGCCATGACTGAATCTCAGGCAGGGACAATGAAAGGAAATGGGTAGAAGGGAAGGAAGGAGGAACAATATTCTTACTTCTTTCTTTAATAGAGAGGTGCATTACTCATGACAAGACATAAGAATGTAAGACAAGCTTGCTGAATTAGACCAGTGGCCCATCTAGTCCAGCATTTTGCTTTCACAGTGGCCAACCAGTTGCCTGTGGGAAGCTTACAGGTAGGATTTGAGCACAAGAGCCCTCTCCCATCCCATGGTTTCCAGCAACTGGTATTCAGAAGCATTGCTTTCTCCAACTGTGGAGGGAGAACATAGTCATCAGGGGTGGTAGCTATTGAGAGCCTTATGTGGAGGCAGAGCATAGACATCATGGCTAGTAACAATCAATAGTCCTCTGCTCTGTGAATTTGTCTAATCCTCTTTCTAAGCCGTCCAAATTGGAGGCCATCACTGCCTCCTGCAGGAGGGAGTTCTGTAGCTTCACTATGTGCTGCATGAAGAAGTTCTTCCTTGTGTCCAGATGGGCCTTTGGCCTGTTCCAGCAGCCAGGCTCCTATTTGGCCCATAGCAATGGAGAACCTCCCTGGAAAAGACCCTGATGTTGGGAAAGATGGAGGGCACAAGGAGAAGGGGACGACAGAGGACGAGATGGTTGGACAGTGTTCTCGAAGCTACCAACATGAGTATGTCCAAACTGCGGGAGGCAGTGGAAGACAGGAGTGCCTGGCGTGCTCTGGTCCATGGGGTCACGAAGAGTCGGACACGACTAAACAACAAAACAACAAATGGAGAACCTGTAGTCCTCCAGATGTTTTTGGACTGAATCTCCCATCGGCCTCAATCAGAATGACAAACGGCCAGGTGTGATGAGGTCTGAAAGCCCAACAACATCTGGAGATTCCCAACCCATGCAAGATTTGAGAACACGAAGGAGCAGCCTACCCCTGATATGATGAGCACTATCACAGAAAACAAAGCATTGGGAATGAGATGAGGAGATTCAAGATGTGGAATTCAACATAGTGCCAAGGGGGGTATGCATGCTGGGAATGTGGTCCACTTACACAATGGGATTTTAATTCCCTCCCCCATGTGCCCCTTTGCACCCTCTAAACCTGGTATTGGGGTTCCCTGAAGTCTCCAGAGCACATCTTCAGATAATGTATGCAAACAAGATGCATGACAGAAACTATAGAAATGTATCCCAGACAGTTCACAGCTCAGGTTCCTAGATACATCAAGAAACAGACTCCCCCCTTTTTAATGCCAAAATCCAAAAAGAAAGGTTTAGCCATTCAGCTCCCCTAATGACAGGCTTGCTAATTAATGCCTCAAAGCAAAGCTGAAAGTGATTAATGATGTAACATGCAGATCAATACACACATAAAAGAGTGATTATCAGCCACCTAATCAACCTAAGGTCTCTCCCCGAACCTTTCCCTTTCTCTCTTGGGGTATTGGTGGAGCCAGGTGGCTGTGGGGAGATATTAATCACTGGCAGTCCATAAATAGAGAAGAAACTTGGAAATCTGAGTCTCAAGTGGGTTGTTGTACCCACCACTATTCAAACTCCAAGTAGACCTATTGAAATTACTGGACGTGAGTAACGGTGCAGCCCTAACCATGCCTACCCAGAAAATCCTATGGTAGTCAGTAGGGCTGATTCCCAGGTAAAAGGGATTAGGATTCCATTTTAGAATCATAGAATTGTAGAGTTGGAAGGGACTATGAGGGTCATCTAGGGTCCTGCCGTGCAAAAATCTTTTGCCCAACATGGGGCTCGAACCCACGTCCCTGAGATTATCAGCCTCTACCGGATGGGCTAATTTAGGTTCTCTAATCTGTGTAGAACTTAGCTGGATACAACCCTGTGAGACCTCAGGCATGGGAAAACCCTCAAATTCTATCTAATTTGACGGGCAGGACAACCAAATGGTGACTCCCCATCCCCAGTCTAAATCCTGTGCAAATTTCTGTCTAAAACCTATGCAGATGTGCATGTACCTCAGAAATTAGCACGTAGAGAGGTGATGAGGTCAGGATTATGCCTACCTCCAATCACCTTGAGCGAGTCACCTTGCCTCAGGTACCAAAAGGTCTCCAGCTGGCCCTGCCCCAATCTCTACCTCTTCAATGTTCCGTTTGCATAGAAATGACCCACGTAATTTGTCTGAGACGCCCCATGTACAATCTGTAGCCCACAAGCATGAAGGATGCAGGTCATATCAGGGGTTTGCAAATGGGACCATGGGGACTTGGAAATTCTTATAGACTGAACACTTATTTCAACACTCTGTAAGCATCTGCACAGGGCCCGAATTACTCCCCCTTCTAAATGGTGGTGCACACAAATCCTTCCGTTGCCATGACAAAATGCACTCTAACTTTTACATTTAGTCCACGTTTTCTCCAAGGAGCTCCAGATCGCATAGATGGTTATCTCCTCCCTCTTTTTATCCCCACAACAACCTGGGGGGGGGGATTAGGTTTCTAAGGTCACCCAATGGGATGCATGGCTGAGTAGGGATTTGAACTCTGGTCTTTCAGTTCCTAGTCCAACACTCTAACCACTAAACCACTGTCAGGGATCTGACCTCACGCAAGGCTCTTGAAACGGGGAAGGAGGGGTGGAGGGAAGTGCAGCCTCTCTTGGGAAGCAGCTCGGAGTCCAGCGGGGTTAGCAAGGAAAGCCCCAGTGGTGAGGAGCAGGAACTGCCAGGCAGTGCGGTGGAGCTGAGGGCCAGAGATGCTGGCAGAGCCCTAGCTCCACCTGAGTGGTCTGAGAAGCAAAGCGGGCAGCTACTTCCATCGCCCCAAATGCGTAGGGGGGGAAAGCGTAAGGAACGGAGGCAACGCTTTGGAATTCCGAAGCTTCTATGTTGGGGGAGGAACCGGCGAAAGCCACTCCCGGATTCTGGAACCGACTCAAGCGGGCATGAATCTTAAACGCTCCGATGTACATAGTTTGTAAATAAAGTATTAGCTTTAGAAGAACGGATGTTTCTGGCTCTTTACTCTCGAGGAGACAACCCCGAGCCCTTACAACCACAGTGGCTCTCAATTAATCAGTACCGCTTTGTATTACACTTTCATCTTCCTCAAGGAGCTCAAGCTGATGGACGCAGAGAACTCCCCATGCCTATTAAGGTCACCTCTTTTTTTAATCTTGCTTGCCATTCTCCGTCCCTTAGTACAGCAACTCTTGACAATTTTACTAACCATGATGCGAGGACACATGTTCAAGATCACTGTTGACAAGACCACAATAAATTAAACAATCACGTTTTCTTGCCCTTTAATACCACCGCAAAATTTGCCACCTGAGCAAACTGCTCTGCTCTCCTTCATAGCAGAGCTGGTCTTTACAGGTCTTGCCCAGACATGATCAGCAGTTCAAACCAAGTAGACCTGAATGAACATGTTTGGCACTGCACTCCATCCCTAGACTGCCTCCATCACCTTGCACCTTGCCCACAGATTAACTGGGTCTCAGAATTTGGGATTTAAGCAGTTGGGAACTCAGCCACGAAGCTTGCCGGTTGACCCATGAGTCAAACTCTCTCTCAGACTTATTTGCGTGTGTAGGTCACCCAGCCACTCCCCAATAACTTCAGACAAGACACATAATTTTTGGTTTGGGTTTTTGGCATGTTTTTGGCCACAACTTTTTATTGAATACAAATCATGTGAGTGGTTGCGCAGGCATTGGTTCACGCTGTCCGACGGGACAGAGCTGACTCCTAGTCAGCAACCGACTAGCTGTCCGGCGGGACAGAGCTGACCACTTGTCAGCGCTGGGAAACCATTAGCTGGGGAGAGTTAAGGAGGCTGGTGAAATCAGAGCCTCCCCCTCCCCAGGGGTCCTCAGGGGCTCATGCTCTTCGGCCCAGCAACCCACCGGGTTCGGACAAGCATTGTAGAGCCCCTGGCTTCCTTTAACGGAATTCCCATTACTCACATCACTTCTTGGAGGCCACCGGCCTCCCATACCACTGAACCAATGCCTAACCGCCAACCTTACAAGTTGTGACTAATTGCTGAATAGTAGGCAAAAACCAAGTGGCACAGCCAATTGGCCAAATGGAAAAATTCCTACTAGGCCTCTACCCAAGCGGAGACGACCCCATGACAGGCACAGCAAGGTCAACGCACAAGCCTATACCAGGGAAGGGGGGGTGGGAGATCCGAAGCTCCAGACCAGAGTGACCACTGGGTCACATGCTGGACCTATATATATGGACGCTGGGCTGTCCATCAATTATGCAAATTCCTGGCAACCATGGCTGTGGCCACAAGCCCATCCCCCAAACCAAGAGGTAATGGCTTCATGCCCACACCGCAACACAAGCTCCCTTTGGGAACTCCTTTTACCACCCTCCCAGGAAGCCTTGATGAGCCAAACAGGATATTCCCAAGTGCACCATCTTGAACTCCTTGGGGGAAGGACAGCTAGGCATGACATGTCACCCGATGATGGATTCTGACTCTCCCATATACCTGAGCTGAGAGAGCTCTGTCTCCATGGAAGCCCCTTGAAAACATTGCCTGCGTCGAAACTCTAATATTTATTTTAAATGGCTAATTAATGGCTTCTTCGGTTGAAAGCAAGACAGTTAATCAATTAAAAAACCTTTGCTGTGTTGACTGGGTGAGTCACAACCTGTTCTTCACAGCTATTTATTCAGGTTCCTTAAAAAAAATAAAAATCCAGTGAAGATGAAGCTACAGTTCCGAGGAGCCATGTAGAATTTCACATTTCTTTGTTCAGAAGGTACCAACCCCATAAAGCCCTTGAAAGTGTAATGCAGGTGGGGAAGGAGTTGTAGTTAGGTAGAACCAAAGAATTTTCTCCCTTGTGTTCCTCCACCCAGCAAAGGGGTTGATTGACAGTTCATGCAGCTGGAGGGGGGGAGAATAAGGGTCAAAGCTCAAATATTTGAGCACATGCTTTGAATGCAGAAGATTCCAGGTTCAGCCCTTGGAGTATCAGTTTGTAGCATTTGGAAGGGGATCATGGTAAGTCTGTTTAAGTTTGTGTAATGGCGGCATTCAACGGATCAATGGCAGGGTTACTGCTACTATAAGCGACAAACATTAAATCAGAGTGAATATTTTAATATCCAGGTTCAATAAAAGCATATTCTTAAAAGTGTACTGAATGACACATTTGATGATTCATATTAAACATAGCACTGAAGCGTGGTGCTCCTGTTTCGGGAATTCTAATCTCGCTATACGCTGCTAAGAAATGAATTTAGCTAACCAGATAGTGCACGATCTCCTTGCAAGACCTAAGAACCAAGATGATCAAGAGTCTGGAAACCAAACCGCATAAGGAATAGTTGAAGGAGCTGGGCATGTTTAGCCTGGAAAAGAGGAGACTGAGAGGAGATGTTATTGTCCTCTTCAAGTATCTCAAGGGCTGTCACATGGAAGATGGAGAAAGCTTGTGTTCTCCTGCTCTGGAGGGGAGGACCCGAACCAATGGATTCAAATTTACAGGAAAGGAGATTCTAACTAAACATCAGGAAGAACTTCCTGAGAGTAAGAACTGTTCGACAGTGCAACGGACTCCCTTGCAAAGTTGTGGATTCTCCTTCCTTTGAGGTTTTTAAGCAGAGGTTGGATGGCCATCTGTCATGGATGCTTTAGCTGAGATTCCTGCATTGCAGGGGGTTGGACTAGATGACCCTCAGGGTCCCTCGCAACTACAATTCTATGATTCTAAGAATTGTATCAACCCTTTCAAAAAAAATTGGCCTGGTGACATCACTGAATCAAACCTTCTTCTGAGTTGCAGTATTTTTTTAAAAAATAAAAGTAAAGTAAAGTAAATAAATGTATTGAATCATGCCATGGACAACAGACTGTGGCTTGTGCAGCCCACCCCTGGCTCTTCCCACTAACCTTTCCAAATAAATTGAGTGAGCAACCCTTTGCCTACTCTGTTGACTCCTAATGCTGCACAAAATCCAGTGTCAACACAATGGTCATAGGACTCTAAAGCAGCATAGTTATAAGTGAAAATTTAGAGATTCCTTCCTTGGCTGCAGATCTGAGGAATTCCAAAGGAAGCTTAAACATAGGTTCCTTTTAAAGATAGCAAGATTTCACAGCAGGGCTTTGGTATACCCCTGATTTTTGGGGTGAGAAATACTTTCCTTGCTTTCCTTAACTTGCAAGACACATCATCTTTCACAGTGGTAAATGATGCTGCCTGTTTGTTGGGAGGCAAAACAGAAATCCCTTTAATTCAGAGGAAAAAGAACAAGAGTGAGGAAAACAAACCCAGCCTTAGGAACAGAAGCTCTGTTTTCTGCTTCCCTTTGTTCCCCTGCTAATCAATTTTCTTTCATTGCCTGCTCTTCCCCCATTCATTCTCACAACCTTTTATAAATGTCCAACCTTGCTCCCCTTCCTTGCCAAGCTTTGCAGCCCTCCATTCCAACCCTTATTAATTAACTGCTTAATAACCTCCAATTATTCCCTAAGCACATGAATAGACCTGGCTTTTCCCTTCTGGGATGGAAGCATCTTTCAGCCAAGAGCTGGTGGTGTCCCAAATCACTGAAGAAGCAGGGAGGGACATACAGTAGACTCCTTCCAGAGTTGAATTTGGTCTTGGCATCCTTTGGGGAACATGAGTAACAGGCTTTCGGGTGGGAAGAACCGTTTATGGTTGCCAAGAAACCATAAAATGCAGTCACCAATTCGGGTTAGGGTCAGGTCAGAGAAGGGAGCATAGTCTACAGGCACAGAACAACAAAGACTCCCTTCAACTCTCCTGTAGCACCTTCTCATAGAATCATAGAATCATAGTTGGAAGAGACCACCAGGGCCATCCAGTCCAACCCCCTGCCAAGCAGGAAACACCATCAAAGCATTCCTGACAGGTGGCTGTCAAGCCTCTGCTTAAAGACCTCCAAAGAAGGAGACTCCACCACACTCCTTGGCAGCAAATTTCACTGTCGAACAGCTCTTACTGTCAGGAAGTTCTTCCTAATGTTTAGGTGGAATCTTCTTTCTTGTAGTTTGAATCCATTGCTCCGTGTCCTCTTCTCAGGAGCAGCAGAAAACAACTTTTCTCCCTCCTCTATATGCCATCCTTTTATATATTTGAACATGGCTATCATATCACCCCTAAACATACCCATATCACCTGGCTAAACATACCCAGCTCCCTAAGCCGTTCCTCATAAGGCATCGTTTCCAGGCCTTTGACCATTTTGGTTGCCCTCCTCTGGACACGTTCCAGCTTGTCAGTATCCTTCTTGAACTGTGGTGCCCAGAACTGGACACAGTATTCCAGGTGAGGTCTGACCAGAGCGGAATACAGTGGTACTATTACTTCCCTTGATCTAGATGCTATACTCCTATTGATGCAGCCCCGAATTGCATTGGCTTTTTGAGCTGCTGCATCACACTGTTGACTCATGTCAAGTTTGTGGTCTACCAAGACTCCTAGATCCTTTTCACTCTTTCTTACGTCACAGAATGATAGAATGATATGAGTTGGAAGGGACCCCAAGGGTCATCCAACCCAACCCTCTGCAATGCAGGAACCCAAACCCACAATGAAGAGTCTCAGGTATTTCTAAATTCCCTTTGCTCCTGCTTCCACCACAGATACTTTGAATATTCCTCACCTATAACGCAGCCAATCGAGAAGCATATGGTGCAATGCAACCATTTATTAAAACGGAAATAATAAATATGGGTTTCATGTGAAGCATATGGTTTCAGTTTGGTATTCTCTTGTTTGCTGCTTTTTTCTCATATAAAACAGCATATAACAAAACAGATCCTAAACCAATGCTGCTATCATCCAAATCTTCTCTCTCTCTCTCTCTCTCTAGCTACCACCTGGTCACAAATTCACCAGACTCTTTAAACCAGTGGTTCCCAAAGTAGGTGGTATCTTCCCCTAGAGTTAGTAGGATTACCTAGGAGGGGCACTAAGAGGCAAGCGGGTGGCAGGGGGCACTGAAGGTGTAAATGTCTATCAGACTTTGAAAAGCTGGTACCACTGGAGCCATCGATTTGTTGGATTAATCTAAACAAAGTTTAATTGGATTTTGTTGTGTGCAATTAATTGTTATTGATTTTATTTTATTGTGTCGTTATCTTCGTTAGTGGGTCATGCAAACTGCTATCATTAATAATGTTTTTTATACGGTAGGGGGCACCAGAAGTGAGTTTATGGAACAAAGGGGGTGATGACCCAATTTTCTGAGGGAGCCACAGCTCTAAAAGGAGTTCCCAAAGGGAGCTTGTGTTGCGGTGTGGGCATGAAGCCATTACCTCTTGGTTTGGGGGATGGGCTTGTGGCCACAGCCATGGTTGCCAGGAATTTGCATAATAGATGGACAGCCCAGCGTCCATATATATAGGTCCAGCATGTGACCCAGTGGTCACTCTGGTCTGGAGCTTCGGATCTCCCGCCCCCCTTCCCTGGTATAGGCTTGTGCGTTGACCTTGCTGTGCCTGTCATGGGGTCGTCTCCGCTTGGGTAGAGGCCTAGTAGGAATTTTTCCATTTGGCCAATTGGCTGTGCCACTTGGTTTTTGCCTACTATTCAGCAATTAGTCACAACTTGTAAGGTTGGCGGTTAGGCATTGGTTCAGTGGTATGGGAGGCCGGTGGCCTCCAAGAAGTGATGTGAGTAATGGGAATTCCGTTAAAGGAAGCCAGGGGCTCTACAATGCTTGTCCGAACCCGGTGGGTTGCAGGGCCGAAGAGCATGAGCCCCTGAGGACCCCTGGGGAGGGGGAGGCTCTGATTTCACCAGCCTCCTTAACTCTCCCCAGCTAATGGTTTCCCAGCGCTGACAAGTGGTCAGCTCTGTCCCGCCGGACAGCTAGTCGGTTGCTGACTAGGAGTCAGCTCTGTCCCATCGGACAGCGTGAACCAATGCCTGTGCAACCACTCACGTGATTTGTATTCAATAAAAAGTTGTGGCCAAAAACATGCCAAAAACCCAAACCAAAAATTATGTGTCTTGTCTGAAGTTATTGGGGAGTGGCTGGGTGACCTACACACGCAAACTGTCTCCCATCAGCATTCAAACTCCCTTTCAAATTCTTACCCAATCACTATTAACTTCCAACATTCCAAGCATGCTATTTCCCACCCTAACACACACCTTAATTCACATATTATACATACCTACACAATTACCTTAATTTATTTAATATCATTACACATGCACCCAATATTATTCACATAAACACCAGGGCATCTCAATAGCCCTATCCTTTTAAGTTCCTTTCTGTACCCCTTCTCCTTTACTGTCCTTTAGGCGTGGATCCACTCCAATACCATCTACACATTTCTCTCTCTTTCAGTGCTGGAGGGCTGCCATTATTTTACCTCCAGGGACCCCAGAAAACTACACTGTGTCAGGGTTCAGATCTGCCCAGGTCTCAGAGTCCCAGTTGAGAAGCAAGGGAGCAAGACCTTCCAGCAGATCTCTGCATTGCCAGAGACCCCCGAGGAGCCATCATCATTGTTAGTGCAGGAGGAAAAGTGTCAGCCTCATAATCTGAAGGTTGTGAGTTTGAGCCTCGCCCGGGGCAGTGGGACATTTTTTATAGCCAGGGTAGTATAATGGTTGGGGCTAGGACCTGGAAGACCTGGGTTCAAGTTCCTGCACTGACATGAAACTCACTGGGCGACCTTGGGCCAGTCCCAGTCCCACAGCCTAACCTGCCTCACAGAGTTGTTGTGAGGATTAAATGATGAGGGAGGAGAACCATTTATGCCGCCATCAGCTCATTGGAGGAAAGGTGGGATATGAATGTGATCAATAGATTGATATCTGAACATCCTTGCCTAGAATGGGAACTCTCCATACTAACTGCTCAGGTTCCTGGCCAGCTCTAAAACAGGTGCCCACCCATCTCTCCTAGGACCGCAAGAGCTAAGGTGATTGGGCAGTGTGACCGGGTGCTGAGCCTAGGGGGATGCCATAGGGCAGTGATGGCTAACCTTGACACCCCAGATGTTTTGGAACTACAACTCCCATCATCCCTAGCTAACAGGATCAGTGGTCAGGGATGATGGGAGTTGTAGTTCCAAAACATCTGGAGTGTCAAGGTTAGCCATCACTGCCATAGGGCATTGCAACTATGATGCAGCGAATTGAGCAGAACTGTGCTGGGCCCAGGGGTAATCGGAGAAACGAGGTCCAGGTCCGGTCCAGAATCCGAAGGTTCAGCGAGGAGTCAGTCTGACAGAGCCAAGGCAGAACACGGGGCAGGAAAACAGGCAAGGATAGGTACAGGATCCCAGGCAGGATCTTGCTTGCAGCAATGTTGCTCCCACAACTTGGGGTGAGGTCCGATAGCCTTTTATCTTTGTCAGGGCAACGGCCAGTCCCGATCCCCCAGCGACTCACCTCCTTGTTTTGCCGAAGGCAAGCACTCCTCCTGCAAGTACTCAGGTCTCTCCTTCTCTCAGACCTGAGTCTCTGCAGCTCAGGAGACGCCGGTGGGTTACTGGACTCAGGGGCAGCCTCAGCCTCCCCTGACCAAACCGGTAGTGGACCAGCTGTAAGTGATGGTCCAGCTGAAGGCAACAAGGTAATCTCCACATCTGGAGCCAAGATAGACTCAGGCCCCTGACTCGGCCCAGCTGGTGTTTGCTGCAGGGGAATCTGTGCAGACTGGGACTCTTCAGGATCAGACCCCGGACTTGGTTCAGATGATGTCTGAGGCAGAGGATCCGGTGCAGACTGAGACTCCTCTGGTTCCGAGCCTGAGTCCCAGGGCATCACAAGAACAGAAGGAGAGAAGTGGTGGGGTGTTAGCCAATTTTGGCCTCACACAAGGTGCTGCTGAAATTTGAAAAGCCAAAATCTTTTTTTTTAAAAGCCAATGCAATTCTGGGCTGCATCAATAGGAGTATAGCATCTAGATCAAGGGAAGTAATAGTACCACTGTATTCCGCTCTGGTCAGACCTCACCTGGAATACTGTGTCCAGTTCTGGGCACCACAGTTCAAGAAGGATACTGACAAGCTGGAACGTGTCCAGAGGAGGGCAACCAAAATGGTCCAAGGCCTGGAAACGATGCCTTATGAGGAACGGCTTAGGGAGCTGGGTATGTTTAGCCTGGAGAAGAGAAGGTTAAGGGGTGATATGATAGCCATGTTCAAATATATAAAAGGATGTCATATAGAGGAGGGAGAAAGGTTGTTTTCTGCTGCTCCTGAGAAGAGGACACGGAGCAATGGATTCAAACTACAAGAAAGAAGATTCCACCTAAACATTAGAAAGAACTTCCTGACAGTTTGACAGTGGAATTAGCTGCCAAGGAGTGTGGTGGAGTCTCCTTCTTTGGAGGTCTTTAAGCAGAGGCTTGACAGCCACCTGTTAGGAATGCTTTGATGGTGTTTTCTGCTTGGCAGGGGGTTGGACTGGATGGCCCTTGTGGTCTCTTCCAACTCTACGATTCTATGATTCTATGAAATCTGCCCCGGCAGAAGCAGAGGAGATGGCAAACCAGGCAGGAACTTCACAGTCACTGCCAATGTGCCTGGCTAGCTGCTGAGAGCAGAGACAAATTTAGGGCAGTGTGACTGATTCCACTGGCCTGGGTGCCGAGCCTAGGGGGCATGGCAGGACCTCGCAACTATGTTGTAGTATATTGAGCAGAATGGAAGGTAAGAGGCAAAAGGTGGGCAGATTTTGGCGTTGCACTGCTGAAATTTGAAAGACCAAAGTCTGACCCTGCTGGGGGGGAAAGGAATGGAAGCTCTTGCTTGGATCGGGAGTGGAGCCTCCATCTCGTATACAAACTCCCAGTGTGAACAGCTTCATATCAGTTCCTCCCAGCTCCAGGCTTCCTGACCTAGGGAAACAGGCATGGTGTCGCACAGGTTTGTTCTGCCAGAGTTGTGGTGAGGAACGAATGACAGCAACCAGGCACCTGAAGAAACAGCAGGCCAAGAGCCAGTGAGTTTCCCCACACCTCTGGAAATGCCAGGACCCTTCCTGCTTTCACAGTCCTCACACAGGCCCAGTTCTTTAAGAAGAAAATGAAGAATTCAACTGATTTTCTGAGCAGGGGTAGACATCCCCTTCCGTCCCCCATAAAGTGCTTTCCCCTCCCATAGGAATTCCCATATTTCCCTCCTGCTGTGTAGTTCTACCCTGACTGGTTGAGCTCAGCACATAATCTGGACAATCAAGAGAACGTTTTGTTTTTTAATTGATCTGGGATATTGCAGTGAAGTACAGGAGGAGGGGGACCCAGGTGGCGCTGTGGGTTAAACCACAGAGCCTAGGGCTTGCCGATCAGAAGGTCAGCGGTTCGAATCTCTGCAACGGGGTGAGCTCCCGTTGCTTGGTCCCTGCTCCTGCCAACCTAGCAGTTTGAAAGCACGTCAAAGTGCAAGTAGATAAAGAGGTACCACTCCGGCAGGAAGGTAAATGGCGTTTCCGTGCACTGCTCTGGTTCGCCAGAAGCGGCTTTGTCATGCTGGCCACATGACCTGGAAGCTGTACGCCGGCTCCCTCGGCCAATAATGTGAGATGAGCGCCGCAACCCCAGAGTCCGTCACGACTGGACCTAATGGTCAGGGGTCCCTTTACCTTTTACCTTTACAGGAGGAGGTATTTGCAAGCCCAACCACCTCCAGGATTTGCACTTCCAATATCTCAAAAGCCAGGAGGTCAGGTGTGCAGCTTCTAGCCATCCTTGAATTAAGTCTTGGGGGTGGGATGGGGGGCATTCATTGGGTTTTATAAGACAGCATCCACAAGTGCTGACAAGGAGGGGCATTGCTAGCCAGTAGGCTTGGACTCTACTTTGGTGAGTCCCTAAACTCCTGTTCCTCTCTCTCTCTTTTTAAAAAAGTTAATCTAAGGGATACAAGGCATCTATACATTAGCATATACAATGATTATGCAGATTTGTGTTGTGGGCTTTTCTCTCTAAGTACCAAGTATCACCTCTGGAAACAAGCTTGGGGAATTTAGGTTGAAAGAACAAAATAAAAAAATTCCTTCCAGTAGCACCTTAGAGACCAACTAAGTTTGTTCTTGGTATGAGCTTTCGTGTGCATGCACACTTCTTCAGATACACTGAAACAGAAGTCACCAGACCCTTATATATAGTGAGAGGGTGGGGAGGGGAAGTTGAAAGAGTTCTATGAGCTTCACTAAACGAAGAAGCAAGAATTGCCTGATCATATAGGGAAGACACATCTTCCTCCTCCACCAACTTCTCCTCCTCTCCCCTACAGAAAGGCTGCATTGATTTTTCACTAAGGCTCTGATGTGGGGGGGGGGGGAGACCCTGCCTAATAGGAGCAGATATAATGAAAGCCAGAGGTCATTTGGTCACATACACACAAAATTCTGCCAGCCACAGGAATTCATGCCGGCTCCTCCGAGTCCCTCGCGAGATTAGTTTATTACTTATTCACTTATCAGTCTATTTAATCATGACTACGAACAATGCTCTGGTTTGACCCCTCTGGGTTGCTGAGTGATTTTTCAGTTCTTTCTTTCCATTTGTGCAGTTGTTCTTGGGTAGTTTTAAAAAACCAACAGAAATAAACCTTTGGGTTACTCCATTTTTAGCCCAATTTTAACTGGAGTCCTACAGTGGCACCTTGGAAGGCGAACAGAATCCATTCCGGGAGTCCATTCAACTTCCAAAATGTTTGGAAACCAAGGCACATGTGGCTTCCGATTGGCTGCAGGAAGCTCCTGCAGCCAATCAGAAGCCGTGGAAGCTGCGTTGGACATTCGGGTTCCAAAGAACCTTTGTGTCAGGGGCTGGCCGGGTTCAGAGGGAGTGTCTGAAGACACAGCTGGCCAAGACAGGGCACAGCTAACGCCCGAGGAGGTATTGAGGGTGTGGGACCAGGAACAGGCACAGCCCCTGTTAACACCAGAAGCGGTAATGAGGCAATGGGAGGAGTCCTCAGCCGGGGCTCCAGTGCAGCCAATGGGCGGGGATCAGGAAATGGAGACCGGGGAGGAGAGGAGGCTCGAAGAGCCTGCCAGAGCATCGGAAGCAACCAGCATGGAGGAGGAAAGTGAAATGGATGAGGCAGGCGCCGCCCAGCTCCGGTCCAGAGGGCGGAAGCGAAAGGAGGGTAGGCGGCGCCTAGGATTTCCGAAGCTTTTATGTTGGGGGCGGAGCCGGAAAGCGGTACTTCGGGGATCTGACACAGAAGGGTCGGATGATGAACTGTAACACCTGTCATGCTTGATGCTGTAAATAAAGCCATTAGTTTAGTAGACGGTGTCTGCGGATGCTTACTCTTGAGGAGGACACACATCCCTCTCACACTTTGCAAACCGGAACACTCACTTCCGGGTTTGCGGTGTTTGGGAGCCAAAACGTTTGACTCTCAAGGCGTTCGTCAACCAAGGTATGACTGCATTTGGACGTAAGCAGATTTACTGGGTATGTTTTGGTTAGCACTGGTAGGATTCTCTTTCCATCAAAATCAATTTATTACCTGCCTGAAAATCCATACGGATGTTTTACGTTTCTCATATTGATTTGACAAGGGCTCAATTTTCACCAGGCTTTAACTCCAGATTCTCTAGTCAGTGCCAAGGCACAATTACAGAACGTCTGATGGTAGCAATAAAGACACGAACCCTTTTAACCAGTTAACCCTTTTAACTCCAGATTCTCTAGTCAGTGCCAAGGCACAATTACAGAACGTCTGATGGTAGCAATAAAGACACGAACCCTTTTAACCAGGCATAGGCAAACTCAGCCCTCCAGATGTTTTGGGACTACAACTCCCATGATCCCTAGCTAACAGGACCAGTGGTTAGGGATGATGGGAGTTGTAGTCCCAAAACAGCTGGAGGGCCGAGTTTGCATATGCCAGGTTAAAAGGGTTCGTGTCTTTATTGCTACCATGTACAGAGTACCTTTCCTTCACCACAGTCGAGCCACAATGACCCCCAAATTTCTGGGATTAGGGGAGTCCTATAGCTCTCTTCAGGATAAGGAGAAGATGTGAGCAGTGATACACAAAGTTTCCTTCTGGAGGAAATGAGGGAGACTTTGCATCAGCTTTTTCACCTGCTTCACCCCAATATATTTCAATTTTTCCCTAGATACAATGGTATTAGAAGATTGGGTGATAGGGGGGCTGATTTTTTTTCCCCAGGGGACAAAATGGGTGCTGTAATCAAAGCCTTAACTTTGACTCAGTTTGAGATTGGAACTATTTCTGACCCATAAAATACTAGGGGAATCCGTGAGAATATAGCCTCTGTTTGCATAGCCTTTTCACTGCATAACATCACGCTGAATTCAACTGGCATGTGTCATACCGGTAGAAACTCAGGCTTTAAAGAGTGTGGCAAAGATAGAGAGAGAGGCTGTTAGAAAATGGTCTCTGTATATATAGATAGATAGATTATATGTCCCAGAGCTCAGTGCTGGCATTGAAAATAGATTCCAAGGTTGTATTTGCTGGTGCAAATTAAGCTGTGATTTAAGCCAATTTAGCTCAAAGGGACCCACCCAATGGAACGAAACGGGTTTAAATGTGCAATTTCCTCTTAAACTGTAGTAGATTAAAAATGCAAGGGAGGGGGAGAAACCCTCATTAACAACAACCTCACCTCAAAACCTTGAAGGGATGCCTGAAAAGTATCCTTCTAAACAAACGAAGGAGCAGAGCACAGACAAAAACCATTTGATCAGTTTTATCACTTGAGGTTTCTCAATAATTTATTGCCGCTACTTTCCTATCCTCCCTAGAAGTGCAGGACAGCAGATGTATACAGTATCAGGTGTCTATAATGTGGCATCAAATTTATGTCACCAACTGAGATAAAATCTTATGCCAAGAAGGGAGTCAAATGAGAAGAATCCCCCATCCCCCATCCCCTGGCATCCGCTTCAGATTGAAATCTCTAGGACGTCGGCCAAGGAGAGAAATCTGCTTGCTTGGAAAAATAATACCATGGGCAGATCAGAAGACAAGTTTGAATGATGTCAGTCATCATCAGGGCTTATGCCTACGGATGCGCAGATGGCTAAGAAACTCATTGGTGTGCTTCGCTTCCCTCAAAATTCAATAGACGCTTTGCCAAAGCAGGACATTCCTACCAACCCTAGAAGTGTGTGGCTTGAATCTTGGAAACAAGACACAATGGTTGTCCAACAGGGGACAGACTTACTTCCAGGACAAGCAGGGGAGCTGCCCCACCAGGGAGCAAGAGTTGGGACAAGAGATTATTGGGTGCTTCCCAGGCCCCTGTGGGGCAGTATGAGGAGGCGCACGGCTGCCCAGAAGACTCCCAAGGAGAAGGGAGAGGAGAAGAGGCTGAGGGAACACTCCACAAGGGAGGGTGTTTGAAAAAGAGTGAGAGGTGGCCAGCTCTGCAGGCAAGGGACAACACAACTGGGTTCCTGAGCCCCACAGAGGTGCCACAGAAGGAACGTAGTTGGTCAAGAGAGCCATGGACCCAAAAAGGTTGAAAACCTCTGCTTTAGAGTTTCTCTCCCTCTCTCATAACACTAGATATCCAATGAAGAGGAAGATTGGAAGATTCAGGACACCTTGAAGGATGTATTTCTTTATGCAGCACAGAGTTAAACTGCAGATCTCACTCCCATAGGAGGTGGTGATGACCACTGGCTCGGTTGGCTTTAAAAGCGTTAGATAAATTCATGGAGAACAGGGCCATCAATGGCGCTTAGCCATGATGGCTATGCTCTGCCTCCACAGCTGGAGGCAGCAAAACATCCAAATACCAGCTGCTAGCTACAGGACACGGGTGGCGCTGTGGGTTAAACCACAGAGCCTAGGGCTTGCCGATCAGAAGGTTGGCGGTTCGAATCCCCGCGATGGGGTGAGCTTCTGTTGCTCGGTCCCAGCTCCTACCCACCTAGCAGTTTGAAAGCACGTCAAAGTGCAAGTAGATAAATAGGGAGCGCTCCAGCGGGAAGGTCAACGGCGTTTCCGTGCGCTGCTCTGGTTCGCCAGAAGCGGCTTTGTCATGCTGGCCACATGACCCGGAAGCTGTACGCCGGCTCCCTCGGCCAATAATGTGAGATGAGCACTTATATTCAGGTATTGTATTTTTTTCCTCTCCCCACCCCCTTTGAATTTTAAAGGTGCGACTTATATTCGGGCCAATACAGTACATAATAAAACATTCAACATTTTTTTTAAAAAAAACTTGGAGCTCGGGGGTCAGATAACTCCATACCCTCCACCATTTCTCCAATGAAATAGGGACATCCTGAGGAAAAGTGGGATATTCTGGGTTCAAATTAGAAACCAGGACAGCTTCTCTAAATCAGGGACGTCCCCAGAAAATAGGGACCCTTGGAGGGTCTGGTCTCACAAACTCCCACAAGCTTTGCTCCAGCTCTGGGCTTGTGTTCACCACACATGGTCGCCCGGTGTGCTTCCTGGCTGAGTGGGGATTCAATCCTGGTTCTTCCTAGTCTGAACATGAGACTGCAGTGATTAGATGGTACAGGCTCTACCCAGAGGCCCATGCAAAAGACAACGTTTCTTGCTAAAGGCCTCGTTCCTTGACCCTGACAGCAATTGCTACAGTAAACTGGTTTGCACATGGCAAGAAGGCCATCTGACTGTGCCTGGGAGTGGTCCAAATGGATGTCGCCCTGTCTGCGTCTGCGGGTGTGAAAGTCCCTCCAGACAGGGCTGAAGTCAAATATTTTTGCAGTGAGGGCTGCCTTTTGCTAGGCTCCTTTAATGGACATGATGAATTAACCACCTGAGGGTACAATCTGCAGTAAGTGACCTTTGAGAGAGAGAGAGAGAGAGAGAGAGAGAGAGAGAGAGAGGCGCGCACAGAGAGAAAACCCCTCCCCTTCACCCAGCTTGGATTTGTTCTGTGATCTGCAGAGAGGACCAAGGAAAACATTGTTATAAATTCAGCCCGGAGACTGATAGGGAGAGAAAGCTGCAGACTTTGGGCCTTATTGGCCCAGAGCGTTTGCTGATGCTCCGAATGATGTCAAAGGGCTGTCATGGCAACGGAACCCCGCCAAGCCCAGATGCAAGTCAGCAAGGCTGATGAGGATGGGGGAATGTCTCAGATTCCACAGCACCAGCATCAAAGGTTTAGTGGCCAGCCCTTCAGAGTTAACACAAAGAAACACACACACACACACACACACACACACACAAAGCAATCCAATCCAGATTCAGATTCTCAAAACCAAAATTGGAGAAACCGAGCAACGGACTTGGTGTTTTTTAAATCAAGTAGCAGACTGTTCTTTAACCCATGAAATAACTTTTAAAAAAATGCAGCCCAATTCTAAGGAAGGAAGGCTGGATCAGATGTAAAGATGAGGAAGAAATTCTGTTCAGTTTGCATTTAAAGGCAAACCCACCTGATTTGCAGTTTCA
The DNA here is from genome assembly GCA_034641395.1 of Darevskia armeniaca. NCBI lineage: Eukaryota > Metazoa > Chordata > Lepidosauria > Squamata > Lacertidae > Darevskia > Darevskia armeniaca. The sequence continues at coordinate 888,207 of JAWWNF010000120.1, forward strand.
GAAACAATACACGAACTGAACAAAGTTGCTCTTTGAAATTTGTACTTCTTTAAATTTTGCAGTGAACTTACCCAACCAAGTAATGGGTACAAAAAATGCATATGCTGAGGTGAAGTGTGCATAAAAATGCTATCGCTCTTCCTATGTATTTACTATTATACAGAGATTTGAATACAAAAAACCTCTTCAACCTAAGCCCAACAGACAACACTCTTTGCAGTAAATATCATGGTCAACTGAACCAACTTTATCCTGAGTTAGACCATTGCTCCATCTAGCCAAGCATGGCCTCCTCTACCTAGCACTGGCTCCCTTTGGTGTTTCCTAGCTCTCCACGCTCATGTCCCTTTAAGTGGAGATTCTGTAGCTCGAACCTGGGACCTTGTGCTTCCCCATGGAGCTACCACCCCTCTGAACATGTTGGAATATAAGAAGAGCCTTCAGGATTTCCATCTACTAGTATTCAGGAGCATTGTTGCCCCTAGCTGTGGAGGCTTGGGAGAATTGCCCAATTAGAAGCAATACACCAACGAATCATAATTATTCAACAGGGCCAAGAAGGCTATTTTCCATGCCCTTCGAGCCTCCTTGAAATTTCCTCCCAGCCGACCTTTCCAGAAGAGTGACCCAGTAACACCATTCACTCTCGCCAGCATACAAACACATACACTGACTCGTCACCTCCCAAATGGGCTTGCAATTCAGTCACGGTTGCTTGGGTACAAAAGGATCTCTGTCAGTTCCATTCAGGCAGGAACAAGTGGCATCAATAGCTCAGGGTCCATTTGAGGCCCAGAAACAGTGCAGTCTTGTGTTAAGGGTGAATGAGGGGAACGGAGAGGGGGGAGGAGGGGATCAGAGGAGGAGATGTTGATTCGGTTAATTATTGACTCATTCTTCAAAGTGGAGAGGAACAAGCAGCGGTTGGGGGGGGGGAGAGAAAAGGGGAAGGGGAAGAGTTCTTACAAAGCCAAGCTTGGCCTGGAAGCACAAAACTAAGATGCTTCATCTTTAAAATTATCCGCAAGAGGTGAACAGAAGAGAAGGGAAGTGCAGCCTTTCAATGTCCACCTGAAACCTGCATGAATTAATGACAGTGGGGTGAAGATTGCTGGCTTAACAGATTTATACAGAGCTTTGGGGAAATTGTATCTCTGTCAAATTTCAATATGTTGGTTTTGCAAGCAATCCAGCAACTTGCCAGAGGATGAGGCTGTGGATAGACCTTTGGAAATGGTGGTGATGCTATCTTGTCATGTTAAATTAAGAAGATCCTGCTGGCCCAGGCCAATGACCCATTTGGTCCCACTTTACCATATAGTATTTATATGTCCTTTATATTGTGTTGTCCGGAAGAACTTACTGTTACCAGTAATCCACAAGTTGCCTGGGCACCCGTCAGATTTTCGCCTGGCCTTTTTATTGCAAGATACAGATCAGCATGTAACTTTACAAATGGCGAAATTTTTAATTTCCATTTTGACATATAAACGTCGTAATGGACTGCTGTTTGGAAGCTGAAAATTCATTATGGTATCTATTTCTAATTTGTACTCTTTTAAGTTTTACTGGTTCTAAATTTTTTTAAATCAAATTGTACTGTGTATTTGTTCTAGTTCTGTTGTTCTTATGAGCTTAAAGCTGAAATAAAGTGATTGATTGACCCATTTGGTCCAGAATCCTGTTCTCACACAGTGGCCAGTCAGATGCTTCTGTTGGGAAACCCACAAACAGGTTTCGGCCAGAAGAAGAAGAAGAAGAAGAGGAGGAGGAGGAGGAGGAGGAGGAGGAGGAGGAGGAGGAGGAGTTTGGATTTGATATCCCACTTTATCTCTACCCGAAGGAGTCTCAAAGCGGCTCACATTCTCCTTCCCCTTCCTACCCCACAACAAACACTCTGTGAGGTGAGTGGGGCTGAGAGACTTCAGAGAAGGGTGACTAGCCCAAGGTCACCCAGCAGCTGCATGTGGAGGAGCAGGGAAGCGAACCCGGTTCACCAGATTACGAGTCTACCGCTCCTAACCACTACACCACACTGGCTCTGAGTCCTCTCTCTTCCTGGAGTTTCCAGCAATGGTATTCAGAAGCATTGCTGCTTCCAACTGTGGAGACAGAGCCTAGCCATCATGGCTAGTAGCCATCAATAGCCCTCTTCTCCATAAATTTGCCTAAATTCAAAGCCATCCAAGTTGGCAGCCATCACTGCCTCATGTCTATCACAGTCACTGAGCTGGTGGTATCTCATCTCCACACCCACACTATCTGAACTAATTTTGACTTGAAATATCTGTTTTAGATCTACTGCTGGCATTGCTTTTTTACTTTGTACATGTATGCCTAAGATGTATTCTTTGGTGAGAGAACCCCACCAGAGATTTGAAATCACAAAATATGCAGCAAAGTAAAGCATGTAAGTATAGGCTGTTTGACCTTTAAAATATGTCTTTCCAAGTGAGTTCCAAAATAGTCCTCTTTTCTCCCAGCATAGGAAAAGACCCATTTAGTAAGTTAAAAATGGTTTACTTACAAACTCTCCAAATGTCAGGCCTATGTGGTTTTCAATCAGTCCGAAAGGAGTAAAATTTAGTTTAGTTCCAAAGTGGTTAAAGTTCCTAAATTATTGGTAAAGGAACTCAAAAATGATGGATGAGAGACATGCAATTTGAGCTGGGGCAACCCACTCAATGTTCTTCACATGCTGAGTTTCTCAGGTAGACCAGGGAAGGAACAAAACCTTGATTACCGAGTTCCTCCCAAGGTGAGGGGAAGTGGACTTAGGCTAAGCCTGGGAGGACAGCTTACTCTATGGTATTAACCCCTTCATGCATTAATTAGACATAAGCATGTTGGTTATGTGAGGCTGGTTATCCCACAACAAATACAATACTGTTAGTTCAACATGCTTCTGAGATAGCAAACCCCTGTCTGTATCAACAAGGAATCCCAACATCTGGAATTGGCACAGAATCTATTGGAAACAGCACAGAATTCACAGCATGAGATTTTCTGCATTGGAGGCAGAAGGGAAACAATTATTTTTGCAGGGAAATGGAACAAAACACTGGAATTCCAAATGTAACTCAGTTAATTTGGAAGGAAATTGTGTTACTTTCTTATGAGACTGTTTGAAAAATGGGAAGAGCCTTAGAAATGAATTTAAAATGCATATTGTATTTTATATTGTTATACTACTTTAGTATTTGCCACCCTGGGCTCCTTTGGGAGGAAGGGTAGGATATAAATTCATAATAATAATAATAATAATAATAATAATAATAATAATAATAATTCAATAAGGATTCTCTCTCTGCTTCATAATACAGATTACATTTTCAGTTGCAAAGTGTGCATGACTAGAAAGCTATAAAATCCTGGCAGTTTCTGCTACATCCTATGTAGCAAAACTCTTAGATCAGTCATAGGTCACAGTGAATTCACCCGTCAGAAACAGCAGTCCTTCTGCTGTATATATAATTTTTTATCCTGGGATGAAGGAGGCAGAGCCAACAGCCTCTGTTTTTGCCAAAGGCTGCTGACACTCACTTCACCTTTTAGACCTGGTTTTTCCAACACTATAATTTCCAATCAAATACAACACACTGTATATTGACATTGCATTTGGAATGCTTGAGGAATTCAATATTTATGAATGCTAACATGATGAATGCAGAGAGGAGTTGAACTTGATGGCCCAATGGGCAACTTTCTGCATTCATCAACGTTCAACATAATGCCCAAGAATAAGAGAAGAATAAAGGTAAAGGGATCCCTGACCATTAGGTCCAGTCGCGGACAACTCTGGGGTTGTGGTGCTCATCTCGCTTTATTGGCTGAGGGAGCCGGCATACAGCTTCCGGGTCATGTGGCCAGCATGACTAAGCCGCTTCTGGTGAACCAGAGCAGCACATGGAAACACTGTTTACCTTCCCGCCAGAGGAACTTGCACTCTGATGTGCTTTCAAACTGCTAGGTTGGCAGGAGCAGGGACTGAGCAACGGGAGCTCACCCCGTCACGGGGATTCGAATTGCCAACCTTCTGATCGACAAGCCCTAGGCTCTGTGGTTTAGACCACAGCGCCACCCGCATCCCTTTTAAGAGAAGAATAGAACACAATAAATAATATCATGTTAATTTGTCATCAAGTCCTGTTGTTGTCTATTCCAACTGCCAGTGGCTCTCTGTGGTCTTAAGAACATAAGAAGAGCCTGCTGGATCAGGCCAATGACCCATCTAGTTCAGCATCCTGTTCTCACAGTAGCCAACCAGATGCTGGCAGACTACAACTCCTGTCCTCCTTGGCCATCGGTCATGCTGGCAGGGCATGATGGGAGTAGGAGTCAACAACATCTTGACGGCCACAGGTTCCCCATTACTGGTTTATGTGATCATTTTAGAACCTGAAGAAGGAGAAAGATCCCTGTAACCTTTCAAGCTTCTGTGTTCTTTACAGCTGCTGCTTCCTGGGGAAATGCAACAGTCATATAGGCAGACAACCATCTGACAGATTGACTACCCTAGATCTATTCTGACTGGTAGCAGTACTCCAAGGTCTCAGGCAAAGGATTTTCCAAGCCCAGCTACCTGAGATATCTGGAAAGAGAACAGAGGGAGCTCTTGCTGCCCACCTGCCATCAGTTTAACATTCCAGCTTTATGAGGCACAGAACTTAACTTCCATTGTAGTTACTTAGCAAACAGCTGGGTTTATATTTTTAAAGAGGGAAAGTGATGAATAATATGCAAATAAGCATATATATATATATATATATATATATATATATATATATATATATGATGCATCTTGTCAAGTCTTTTGTGTAAAATGTAGCACGAGGACTCACTCTGAGTCATCCGCTGAACTGAGGGATAAAGTGGGTTGGTAGGTTATTAAATGTAAAGGTAAAGGACCCCTGACAGTTAAGTCCAGTCGCAGATGACTCTGGGGTTGCAGCGCTCATCTCGCTTTACAGGCCGAGGGAGCCGGCATTTGTCCGGTGAGAGTTTTTCCAGGTAACATGGCCATTGGCCAGCATGGCTAAGCTGCTTCTGGCACAACGGAACACTGAAACCAGAGCAGCGCACGGAAATGCCGCTTACCTTCCCGCCGGAGCAGTACCTATTTATCTGCTTGCACTTTTTGACGTGCTTTGGAACTGCTAGGTTGGCAGGAGCTGGGACAGAGCAACGGGAGCTCACCCAGTCGTGGGGATTCGAACTGCCGACCTTCTGATCGGCAAGCCCAAGAGGCTCTGTGGTTTAGCCCAGGGATAATGGACATTGTAGGGACCCAGGTGGCGCTGTGGGTTAAACCACAGAGCCAGGGCTTGCTGATCAGAAGGTCGGCGGTTCGAATCCCTGCGACGGGGTGAGCTCCCATTGCTCGGTCCCAGCTCCTGCCCACCTAGTAGTCCGAAAGCACGTCAAAGTGCAAGTAGATAAATAGGAACCACTCCAGCGGGAAGGTAAACGGTGTTTCCGTGCGCTGCTCTGGTTCGCCAGAAGCGGCGTAGCCATGCTGGCCACATGACCTGGAAGCTGTACGCCGGCTCTCGGCCAATAAAGCGAGATGAGCGCCGCAACCCCAGAGTCGGACACGACTGGACCTAATGGTCAGGGTTCCCTTTACCTTTACCTAATGGACATTGTAAGTGGGAAAATGAGAAAATGCCCCACCCCACCCATTCTAGGCTACAGAAGGCTGTCTTCTCGCCCTGTCAAGCCAGGTGTCACATTCGTTAAATCTATCACCTTAAGAGGGATAGATTTGCAAGGGATTTTGAGGACCTGGAAGTGAGAGGTGCTTCTATGAGACTGGTTGATTGTTTATATATTCCATCTTCTCTTCCATGAAGCTCAAGGTGGCATACATGGTTCTCTCCACCTCGTTTAATCCCCACAACAACCCTGTGAGGAAGGTTAGGCTGAGAAGAAATGACTGGTCCAAGGTCACCCAGTTAGCTTCATGCCCAAGTGAGGTTTTGAACCCTGGTCTCCCAGATCCTAGTCCAATACTCTAACCCAAGCATAGGCAAACTTGGCCCTCCAGATGTTTTGAGACTACAATTCCCATCATCCCTAACCACTGGTCCTGTTAGCTAGGGATCATGGGAGTTGTGCACCAAAACATCTGGAGCAGGCATAGGCAGATGTTTTGGGACTACAACTCCCATCCTATGCCTGCTCTAACCACTACACTGCACCCCTTTCTCTGCAATTGCCTTTCTTCAGTCACTTTTCAAATGGAGAATCCAGCTGACATCATTTACACACTGTTGCATTCTTGTGTTTTTGTTATCCTGGGCTTCTCTAGACCTGATTTGTTGCTCCCATCCAGGAATGCCATTATGTGCAGTTCTGACAAGGGGTGAGATATTCAAAATAAATAAATCCCAGCCCCTTCCCCAAAACAAAAATTCTGGGATGAACTTATTGAGGTGGTGGTGAGGGGATGCCATAAAACTAAAAACATTTTTGAGCGGGTTTCAAATGTGGCTTCAATGTGCAATATTTCTGCTGTGCTTCAGAGCCGTGATGCCTTGAAATGCAGAGAGTCTGTCAAAGTGGTTTGCCAGTGATGGATACTGTACCCTGCTGAGTCACTCTGGCAAGTTCCTCAACTATTCATTGCTCCAAATAACTGTGATTCAGCCTCCCATTTGGCAAAAGAGGAACCGCCGTATTAAGATTAAACATTCACTCTGCCACACTATAAAAATGCAGGGGTCATGTATCATGGGGTGAGATGCAAAAGCAGAAGCCTAACCTGTGGGTGACCACAGCTGCCTGATATATGAGCACTACTGCTCATAGTACCCAGCTATGCTGCTCTGATAACTGATAAATGGACACCACATGGAAAGGATCAGGGCATTTCTTGGATGGAAGGGCCATAGCTCTGTTGTAGAGCAATTGCTTTCTATGCAGAAGGTCCCAGGTTCAATCCTGAGCCTTTCTAGGTAAGGCTGCGAGGGAGAACCCAGTCTTAAATCCTGGAGAGCTGTGGCCGATACAGGCAGACTAGATGGGGCAGTCATCCAACACAGCATAAGGGTCCTGTATTCCTGGATGGGGCCATGGGGCACATATCTTTTCCTAAGTATACAAAGTGATTCTAGATGGGTAATGAATTCAGGAGATCGTGTGTGGTCTGAGTTCCTGGTTAAGATATCAATTTGGAGAAATAAATTAGTTTAGGGTGGCATTATTTAAAGATTATTTGTGGTATAATGAACTGGGGGAGAGTAAAAAGGGAGTTGAGCTGATCTGGAGCAGGAGCTATTGGAAGATGAATATGTGCTGTGCCATTTGGTTAGCAATTAGCATATGCAAATTGTATGCAAATCTCTGTCTCTGGGCCCATGCCTTAAAACGTTTACAATATCTGTGGGAGGGTCCAACTGTACAATTCTATGATCACTAGAATTAGAACCACTGTTGTTGTTTGTTTAAGATTTCTTTCTATTTTTTTGCACTCCAGTTTTTTTATGATTCTGCCTGAGAAGCACATTTGGCATCAAGTCTGTATACACAGGTCCATGCCAAGGAAGCCTTCCCAGCCCCTGAACAAAGGGAGTAATGTAGAGTTGATATCATTATCCAGGCTTGGTCATCAAACTTAGCTCTCCTTCACCTTTAGGGGATCTGAGCTACTGACATTTTAATTAAGCGGTTTCCCCCTTAACTCTCTAGTCAGGGAGGCAGAACAGTCTTGACTCCCCGACACCCAGCCACACAAACCTTGTTGCTATAATGCATGAGTGGCATTCGTCTTCCTCCGCTTTGCCCAGCAGCAACACTGGTGTGAGAAGTGACATAATAGACTGTGTTTGGGTTGGGCTCCAAATGAAGAGAAACTTTGCTTTCCTTCTCCTGTGCAAAAGAGGCCTATGGAATGGACACCTTTTTCCTGCTAGCATGCTGTCACTGGCCCATTGTGGGCTAGGTCTAAGGGTCAAACTACATACTCCTCAGGATTCTGCAATCCCTTCCCTTCATGGCGTTATTGGTTTTGGGGGAGAAATTCGGTTTGGTTCACATTTAAAGAGAAACCCACCTAATTTGCATTCCTGAAACAATCTATAAAATGAAACACAGCCTTCCTTTGAATTTTACACTTCTCTGAATTTTGCAATGCAGTTGTCCAAGCAAGTAGCATCTACAAAATGCAAGTGTACCTAACAGCATGCAGTGCTAGATAAAACGTGTATAAATTTTCAAGTATTATTGAAAATCGCAGGAGGGGGGGTTGCATTGTATTAGGCAAAATTTCGTAAAAAAAATTTGTAACATCAGGAGAAATTCAGACCCAAATGTTTATGAATTTTAAATAGGACTTTTTTTAAAAAAAGATAACTAACTAATGTGGAAATGTGGAGAAATGAACTGAAAATTTGAAACAGCAAAATTGACAGCGTCACCCAACCCAAACTGAAATGGAGCAGAAAGCAGGCAAGTGGGGAAGAGGCTGCTTAATCGCCCTGTAGGTTTCTAGCTCAGCGCCACCTCTCTAAACTGCTGTCTCTCACCCATAAAGAGGGAACTAGAGCCACTTGTGTCTACCTATGCACTCTGTTTAAGAGAAGCACAGTAACAGAAATGCTGCTTTTTCGAATCCAGTGAAGTGATAACCATCTTTTATACAACTGTGTTTGGTTGCCAATGTGTGCTGGTCATCAAAGGATGTTTCTGGACCACTAGCTTTCAAAGTCTTTTCCTGAAGTTTATCAGCATCCCTCGGTGGCAAGGGAAGTGGATCCCAAGACATTTTACCTGCTGTTGCCGATCTTTACCCAGAGTGTAATGTTCTAGCAAATTCTGGCATTTATCTAAACAGGGGTGCCCTGAGTGGTGCCCTCCAGGTGTTGCTGGGCTCTACCTCCCATCACCCTGGGCTTTTGGCTACATCAGCTGAAGCTGATGGGAGTTGGTTTGTGACAATGTCTGGAGGGCAGCAGGTTGGCAAAGGCTGTCATAGCTAGATGTAATTGCAACTCCCCAGCAGTCAGAGCCTTGCTCGTCCCCTTGAAGTGAGCCTGCCTAACTCTTTCCGTAGGGGATATATTTGCTTTGAGGAATGGCCTCCTTTCTCGGCAGGGTCTGCTTTCAGATGCCCAAATTCCCTGCTGGCACTGCAGAAGTATATGGCTTCTGGTAGCAGAGTGATGCCTCTTTAAGAGCAGTATTTACAGCAGCTCTCAGCGTGTGTCATTCTGCAAACCTAACCTTCACCTTTTCGTTCAAAAGCTCTCCTTCCCCCGCCCACCTTGTGCAAATGCCATAGCCGAGCTCCTTTTCTTCTCCTGGAACACCCCCTTCTTTTTAAATCAATCATTCAATAACCTGCATAGCATGGAGGCCAACTCTCTCCCCTCCTTCCTCCCCCTTTCCTTAATCTTGTCTTGTCACTGTTTGGCAATAGGTCTCCATCAGAACTGGCTTGTTCCTTTTCAGAGGCTACAAATAGGAATATTGGAAGATGCCTGATGCCAAGTAGGACCACTGGTCCATCTAGCTCAGCATTAAGAATGGAAGAAGAGCCTGCTGGATCAGGCCAATGGCCAATCCAGTCCAGCTTCCTGTTCTCACAGTACAGTGGTCAACCAGATCCCTGTGGGAAACTCACAAGCAGGAATCGAGCGCAAGAGCTCTCTCCCGTCCTGTGGTTTCCAGCAACTGTTATACAGAAGCATTGCTGTCTCCAAGCGTGAAGGCAGAACATAGCCATCATGGCTAGTAGCCATCGATACCGCCCCCTTCCAGTGATTTGTCTACTCCACTTTTAAAGCCATCAAAGTTGGTGGTCATCACTGCCTCCTGTGGGAGTGAGCTCTATATTTTAACTATGTGGTGTGTGAAGAAGTTCTTTCTTTTATCTGTCTTGAGCCTTATGAGGAGCGGTTGAAGGAGTTGGGTATGTTTAACCTGGAAAAGAGGAGACTGGGAGGAGATGTGACAGCCATCTTCAAATATTTCAAGGGCTGTCAGATGGAAGAGGGAACAAGCTCATTTTCTCCTGCTCTGGAGGGTAGGACCCAAACCAATGGCTTCAAGTTCTAAGAAAGGAGATACTGACTGAACATCAGAAAGAACTTTCTGACAGTAAGAGCTGTTCGACAGTAGAATGGTCTCCCTTGGGAGGCTGTGGACTCTCCTTCCTTGGGGGTTTGTAAGCAGAGGTTGGATGGTCATCTGTCATGGATGCTTTAGCTGAGATTCCTGTATTGCAGGGAGTTGGATGACCCTTGGGATCCCTTCCAACTCTACAAGTCTATGATTCTATGACCTCCTATTGACCATGCTAGCTGGAGCAGATCAGAGTTGTGGTGTAGCAACATCTGGAGGGGTCCACCACATTGACCACCCTCAGTCTTCATCTATGCTGGCTGGAAGCAGCTCTTGGGGATTTCAAACTAGAGGCTATCTCAGCCCTACCTGGAGACACTGATGGTTGAACTTGGGTTGTTTTTGCATGCAAAGCAGGTGTTGTGCCACTTAGCGATGGCTCTTCCCCAATGAAAGAGATTGTGCCAAGACTATTCCGCCCATATGCTAATAGAGAGACAACATTTTTTTAAAGCCAACAATTTTGGATAGGAAGCGCTTGGTTACTCTAGGCTTCACCACAGGAATAATGCTTTGTCAATAGGCCCTTCATAAGGTGAAATGGTTATAAGCATTAGGTCCCAATGTGGTCTATTAACCAACAATTTGCTTTAACAAAGGAACAATTAGAACTTGGCTGGCACCATGACAACACACAAGGAGGGATGGAACAGATCAATGGCAATCCAATATGCATTCCCATCAAGAAAATATCAAGGGAAAAGGGTTTGATAGGCTACCAGAGTGGTTCCCATCTCACATGGTGCAGGTCAAGGAGGCAGAATGGAGTGTAAATGCCTACAGAGAAATTCAGCAGGGGAGAAATTTGGAAAGGTCCCTGAAAGTGACCTGGTGGTAAAGGCATGTGTGCACCCCCTGCAAAATTCCTTGCAATGTGCAAATCCTTTCTTCATCCCACCTATCCTAGACAAATTTTTAGATCTGGGAAATAGTGGCAATTTACTAGTGAAAAGGAGGAGGAGGTGGACAGTCGGCTAAGCAAAGTGCAGAGGAGAGTCACAGTCATGGTCCTAAGGAGTGCAGGTCCACATTTAAGTCTTTTGTTTCTCACAGGGAAATACCGTCTGTCTTTTAATAAAGCATTTTGAGTGTGATTGGTGCCAGCCCTTCCAAAACAGGGGAGGAAAGGGGGAATGAAAAGTCTGCAATTGGCTATAATTAGTTCGTACAACAGAGAAGTGTAATTTGCATTGAATTATTCATAAGCAAAGAGTGTTGGTTCTGTTACAGTGAAGTCAATTCCCTTCCTGCATCTGAAAATGGGGAGGGTGAGTAGTAGCGGCCGTGGACAAAAGTATTAAATGCAACAGACCATACGGGCAGAAGGTAGGGCTTTCTTGTGGAGCATGCTCAGTGGGAAAATATCTGGGGCCTTCAACTGGATTTCACTATGGATTCGCAAATGTGAGCCACGCAGACTATGAAAACTATTAACATACATTACGATCTCATGTACCAGAACTCAAACTCTGAAGGTTTGCGACAGGCATGCAAAATGGTCTGTATCCATAATAAGGCGCATACATGTAGGACTCCAACAAATGTCAAGTTTGGCCATAGCACAGGGATGGGATAAAGAGAAGACACATCCATAAGGTCACATCTGGTGGTTCCCTCTCCTGATGTGGGTGGTAGGGGAGTACATTAGCTCTGTGCATTCCCCAAATAACAGGGAGCATTGGGGTGATTTGGGGACAAACCTTCATGTTTCCAAGCTAGATCAGGCTTTTAAGAAGGCACATGGAGGCAGTCCCCAACCTTTCATAAAAAACACAGGCCAATGGCCAACCTAGCCCACCATCCTATTCTCACTGTGGCCAGCAAAATGTCTGTGGGAAACCTACAAGTTAGATTCAAGCACAGAAGCACTTTCCACGGCTGTGGTTCCCTGCAACTGGTATTCGGAAGCATTGCTGCCTCCAATTGTGGAGGCAGAGCTGAACCATCCTGGCTAGTGGCCGTTGAGAGCCCTCTCTTCCTCCATGAATTTGTCCAATCCTCTTTTAAAGCCATCCAGCTTAGAGGCCATCACTGCCTCCTGTGGGAGCAGTGTATGGATTCAGGGTTGTGTATATATCTGGATGGGAAATGACACTTTTGGCCACCAATATCTCTCTTCGAAACAAAATAAAAAAATTCCTTCCAGTAGCACCTTAGAGACCAACTAAGTTTGTTCTAGGGACCCAGGTGGCGCTGTGGGTTAAACCACAGAGCCTAGGGCTTGCTGATCAGAAGGTCGGCGGTTTGAATCCCTGCTACGGGGTGAGCTCCCGTTGCTCGGTCCCTGCTCCTGCCAACCTAGCAGTTCGAAAGTACGTCAAAGTGCAAGTAGATAAATAGGTACCACTCCGGAGGGAAGGTAAACGGCGTTTCCATGTGCTGCTGTGGTTTGCCAGAAGTGGCTTTGTCATGCTGGCCACATGACCTGGAAGCTGTACGCCGGCTTCCTCGGCCAGTAATGCGAGATGAGCACCGCAACCCCAGAGTCGGACACGACTGGACCTAATGGTCAGGGGTCCCTTTACCTTTACCTTAAGTTTGTTCTTGGTATGAGCTTTCGTGTGCATGCACACTTCTTCAGATACCTATTCTTCAGATAGCTCTCTTGACCATCTGGCTCAGGGCTATATATATGGACTGGCAGCAGCTCTCCAGGCTTTCATATGGGGGTGGGGCATTCCCACCTGGAAATGCTTGAGATTAAATCTGGAACCTCTTGCATGCAAAGCAGGCACTCCACCTTTTGAGCTACGGTATGGCTCCGGTGCATGTTGCTGCAGGTGCAGGTGTGGAGGGGCGCAGAATGACCTACTTTCCATAAACAAAGACTGTGAAGCAAACTTCTCCAAACTGAGTTGAGATTTCCCCAGTCTTCCCAGGATTCAGACTACCTGCATTGTCCCAACAAGGATCTGAAGATAGGAGAGGCCTGCTTGAACCTGACACAGACATGGGTGAAACAAAAACATTCCCACACTTATTCCCACAGGCTAGCCATTGATAGACTTATCCTCCATGAATATAACACCGGTCTTGAAAGACCTACATTGGCTCCCAGTACGTTTCTGAGCACAATTCAAAGTGTTGGTGCTGACCTTTAAAGCCCTAAACGGCCTCGGCCCATTATACCTGAAGAAGCATCTCCACCCCCATCATTCAGCCCGGACACTGAAGTCCAGCGCAGAGGGCCTTCTGGCGGTTCCCTCACTGTGAGAAGTGAGGTTACAGGGAACCAGGCAAAGGGCCTTCTCTGTGGTGGTACCCGCCCTGTGGAATGCCCTCCCATCACATGCCAAGGAAATAAACAACTATCTGACTTTTAGAAGACATCTGAAGGCAGGGAAGTTTTTAATGTTTGATGTTTTATCGTGTTTTTCATATTCTGTTGTGAGCCGCTCAGAGTGGCTGGGGAAACCCAGCCAGATGGGCAGGGTATAAATAATATCTTCTTCTTCTTCTTCTTCTTCTTCTTCTTCTTCTTCTTCTTCTTCTTCTTCTTCTTCTTATTCTTCTTCTTCTTCTTCTTCTTCTTGTCTAATCATCATCTAAAGCCATCCAGGTTGGTGGCCATCACTACTGCCTGTGGGAGCAACTTCCATAGTTCAACAATGAGCTGTGGGGGAAAGTATTTTCTTTTATCTGACCTGAATGTTCCAGTGTTGAGCTTCATTGGATGCCCACAGGTTCTAGTGTTATGAGAAGGGGAAGAAGAACTCTTCTCTGTCCACTTATTCCATGCCATGCATAATTTAAATTTAAAAGCAAATCCACCTATGGAAGTGCTATTTGACTGGAAATTTGACCCACATATGTGAAAATGAAAAAAAAATGTTCTAGCTGTTTTTGGTTTCCTCAATAGTCAATGGCGGTGGAGCACAGCTTCGGATTTCATGGATCAGATTCGGACGTGACAGAAGAATCATATTTGAACAAAATAGAGCAGGTACAAAACAGAATTGGGCTGCTTCCAAAAACTGCAGATAACACCAGGCAACTCTTGTGGTCACTACACATCACTGGTACATGGAGTGTCTGCTGAACATAATGAAACATCTTGCCATTTTTAAGAATTCCCAGTCCATTTCAGAGCATAAATAAAACTATAGGCTTTTAACCTTTAAAGCCCCAAATGGTTTAGGATTTGAGTACTGAGAGGACAGTGCCCTCCCACACTGACCCGCTCAGGTATGAAGATCTTCTGAAGTCCTTCTCTGAATGCCTTCAGAAGATACAAGGGGGTTAGTTAAATACCTGCCATTTCCATGTATGTCCACCCACCCTCTGTAGAACTCCCTTCCTAGACAGACTTATCTGACACTATTTTTGTTTCCTTTTCTCCAGAATTTGAAGACCCTATCTTTATTTGCTCAGGCCTTCTCTACCCATCAGTTTGAAATGAATTTCAATGCTGGATTTTTTTTATCTGCCCTGCTCCGTAATCACATTTTTATCATATTGATTTTATTGTGTCCGCTTTCATTTTTGCAAGCTGTTCTGGGAGCTTTGCCAGTGAGAGAATGGGCTATAACAGTTGGGTGTTTTTTTTATTATTATTAAAAAGAACCTAATAATTAATAAACAGAAATAAAATCATGACCCGAGGGGCTTTGTTAATTGGCTGTAAGCCTGAACACTTCCACCGAGCCTCTCCAAGATGAGAGGTGATTATCTGCTATCAACTACTAAGAAAACCTAAGAGGAGCCTTGCTGGATCAGGCTAAAGGTCCATCTATTCCAGCATCCTGTTCTCACAATGGCCAACGAGTTGCTCTTGGAAAGTCTACAAGTGGGACATCCATTTGCAATTCCCAGAAGCTGCTATTCAGAACCATACTGTCTCTGGTCATAGAAGTTTTACATTGCCATCATGGTAAGCAACAAGTGATAGCCTTATATCATCCATTAATTTCTCTAGTCCTTAAAAAAAAATGTGTCCAAATTGGTGGCCATCACTAGAGCTTGTGGGAGCATGGAGAACTTTCCTTTATTGATCTCGAACCTACCAGCACCCAATCTATTTCTACACTACCAAGAGGAATGCCACCAATCGACTGCTAAGTGGTGTTCCTCATTTTTTTCTGGTGATGCCCTACCAAGCATTTTAAGATGTTTAAATGTGCAACCTTAAAGCATACTCTTAACAAATACCTACATGTCATGGGAGTAATTAGGACTGTGAACTGGATTCATCTGAGGCCCAAGAACCAAGAGAAATCAGGTATACATATGCAGAGGAGCCCAAGAATCAGAGGTGGTGGATACAGAGAGTTGCTCACTTCCAAAGGTTGACCTGATTCAGAACCCCCAAATTGGGGCACTAGTAGCAAGAAACACCTTTCTTCCTAATATCCATCATTTGGCTTCTTTCGCTGTGCCACACAGAAGCAGGGTCAAGCCCCCGCTTCATGGCTGCAAAATGTACTTTAGCCTAATTTCCAAATTAATTGCATTGGAGGAAGGGACGGCAGATGAGCAAACAGCTGGAGATTAAGAGAAGCTGCCCAAATCAAGAGCATCTTCTGGTGCTAAAAGGTGCAATTAGGATTAATTTCTTCACCACATTAGCATATATAGATACACACACACACACACACACACACACACACACACACACACACACAGCATCTCTCTTTTGCTTGCATGTTGATATTTCCAAAGCACCCCAGTGAGAAAGATTGGCCCTGCTTGAATGGCGGCAGCAGGAGAGTGGCCTCTTCCTTGTGAGTTGGAAAACTTGGCTTGAACATTATAGTAGATGGAAGAGAGAAGCCTAACATAAGGCTCATCGCTCATCCACACTTCCACGTGCCCCACTGTTTTCCCTTGGGAAAACCCGTTGTTTGCCACTGAATCAGAGCAAACGTCCATGGAGTTTTCTCCAGATTGATGTTTGCTCTGATATAGTGCTAAAGAGTGGATTTTCCAAGGTAAAGCAGCAGGTCAAAGGTGAAATGACTTGGATCTGTGCTTAAAAAGCACAAGGCAAATGAAAAGCCCATGCTATCTAGGCATGGAGCAAGTGTGGATAAGCCCAGAGGCAAAAAGGCATTTGACTGGTGCTGAGGGGACCCTCAAACTGCCACAGGACAGGCAATCTCTTCCTTCTCCTGCCCAGAAGATCTATTATGCTGCAAGATGTAGAGATGGACACCTTTAAAAACTAATAGGACAAATTCATGGAGGGTGGGTCAAATAATGGCTGTTATCCATGATGTCGAAGCAGAAGAAAATTCAGGGAAGAGAGCTCCTATTGAATACTAGGTGTGTATAGCAGTTCCAGCCAAAGCTCATATCCCAAAACAAATTGGGCCGATTTGGGTGGATCCAGGCTTCAGACACATCAGGTTGAGGCAGCACTGTATCACCCTGAGTCAGTTTGGCCCACCCAGAGCAATCCAGGGCTGCCAAAGGGCAGGGTGGGCAGGTGGTGGATATGAAGGAACAGAGACTGGTGGCAACCTCTGCAAAGAGCAGCATGAGGGTATTTGCAAAATGGCTTTCAATCAGCCCTTTGGCTGCCCGTGGCTGTTTCCAGCGGGTGAACACACACAAATGCAGCCAAACTGAGCACGCCACGAATTAAGCATAACCCAAGTAAAACACTGAGTCACGGGGTCTCGCCTGCATTTTTCATTCTGATTTTCATAGCCAGGAAGAACACATAATTAGGTCAACAACAAGGACTAATAGAACAGCTCCACCCGTGAACAGAGTCAGCCCAGTCCCACACTTTCCCCTTTCCCTGCTCTGCACTCTCCCTTGGTGATTTTACTGGCTGGAATGTGTACTTGAATTGTGATGGTGCCTTTTGAAGAGCCAGCTGGATCAGGCCAATGACCCATCTAGTCCAGCATCCTGTTTTCACAGTGGCTGACCAGATGCCTGTGGGAAACCCGAAAGCAGGAATCGAGCACAAGAACATTGGTTTCTGGCAACCGGCATTTGGAATATATCTTGCCAACTTGAATAAAATATTTGGGGAGAGGCAAGCCCCGCCCTGCCTAATTGATCATGAGACACAGAGCATACACACCATTTGAATGGCAATGCCCATCAACTTGGGGGGGGGCAGCCTGCTCAAATATTTTATTGGGGAGCCCCAAGGAACTTCAGGGACCCATGTGGCGCTGTGGGTTAAACCACAGAGCCTAGGGCTTGCTGATCAGAAGGTCGGAGGTTCGAATCCCTGCGACGGGGTAAGCTCCCGTTGCTCGGTCCCAGCTCCTGCCCACTTAGCAGTTCGAAAGCATGTCAAAGTGCAAGTAGATAAATAGGCACCGC
The DNA here is from genome assembly GCA_034641395.1 of Darevskia armeniaca. Lineage (NCBI taxonomy): Eukaryota > Metazoa > Chordata > Lepidosauria > Squamata > Lacertidae > Darevskia > Darevskia armeniaca. Next base: position 905,610 of record JAWWNF010000120.1, read on the forward strand.
TCCAGCGGGAAGGTAAACGGCGTTTCCGTGCAATGCTCTGGTTCGCCAGAAGCGGCTTAGTCATTCTGGCCACATGACCCGGAAGCTGTATGCCGGCTCTTGGCCAATAAAACGAGATGAGCGCCGCAACCCCAGAGTCGGACACGACTGGACCTAATGGTCAGGGGTCCCTTTACCTTTAAGGAACTTCAGTCCCTAGGAGTTGGCTCCTATGTTGTAACCAGATCACAATATCTATTGCCAACATCTCAAGTGTGTTCTTGTTCTGATGCAACATATATGTGAGCTGTGTGTGCGTGTGCATGCGTGCGTGCATGCATGCATGCACACGAGTTTTTCTGTGTGTTTGATATACACAAAAGGCCAGGATGAACGTCTGCAAAAACATCTCCATCTCATCCTTTTCTTTGGAGACAATCCCTCTTGGATCTTCGCTCCAAACGTGTAAAAACAAAGCAAAACGCAACCCTCTTTTAATCACCAAGACGACACTAACAAAGCTCAAATGCACCCGGTACATTTTTAACATTTATCCTCCCTTGTCTTATTAGTACATTTTCCATATGGGGGAATCCAGCTGTTGCTATGGCAGCACTGTCACATGTTGCCACTTCAACACAGCTCTGATTTCAAGGGCTCCATCCCTCCTCTATCCTTGCACACGCCTTAATTATACCAGCAGATGGGGGAGGAGAGGGGCACGTTGGCTTTGGGGGTAGCAGATAGGAACAGAGATCTATATTTGCCAGGTATCTGGGCGATCCTGAAATATCAGGGTTTTAGACTCTTTGTCAGGGTATTGAAAATGGAGGTCTAGGTTGAAGCAGACAGACTTTATGCACTTAGTTTGAGACCTTTTGCTGTTAGCCCCACTCAGCCATAGGGAATGGCTATAGCTCAATGGTAGGGCATCTGCTTTGCATGCAGAAGGTCCCAGGTTTGATCCCTGGCATGTTTATATGGACAATGCTGTCTATGGTGCTGTCTACAGTTCTGGTCACCTTACCTCAAAAGGGATATTGTAGAGTTGGGAAAGGTTTGGATCTGTGCAACCCAAGATGATCTGGGTGGGGTGGAGAGACTCCCCAATGAAGAATGGTTGCTGTGTTTTTAGTTTAGAGAAAAGGTGAGCAAGAGGTGACATGATGGAAGTCCATATGATACCTGGCCAGTGTGGTGTAGTGGTTAAGAGCGGTAGTCTCGTAATCTGGTGAACCGGGTTCGTGTCTCCGCTCCTCCACATGCAGATGCTGGGTGACCTTGGGCTAGTCCCACTTCTCTGAAGTCTCTCAGCCCCACTCACCTCACAGAGTGTTTGTTGTGGGGGAGGAAGGGAAAGGAGAATGTGAGCCACTTTGAGACTCCTTTGGGTAGTGAAAAAGCGGGATATCAAATCCAAACTCTTCTTCTTCTGGCATGGAGAAAGTTGGTAGAGAAAAGATTTTCTCCATCTTTCATAACATTAGAACTTGAGGGCATTCAATGAAGGTGAAGACCAGAAGATTCAAGACAGATAAAAGGAAGCACTTCTTCGTACAGCATATTGTTAAATTCCCACAGGATGCATTGATGGCCACCAACTGGGATGGTTTTAAAAGATTAGACAAATTCATAGAGGGTAATTCTATCATTGGCTACTAGCCATGATGCTTATGCTCTGACTCCATGGAAACTGTGGGAGAATAGAGTGCTTGTTGGCTCTGGTCCGGCTTGCAGGTTTCCCAAAGGCATCTGGTCAGCCTCTGTGAGAACAGGATGCCGGACTAGATGGGCCATTGGCCTGATCCAGCAGATTTGTCTTACGCTCTTACATTCTCATGAAATGAATGAACGAAAAATGAAAGAGGAAATGGAATAGAAACCCTTTCATTTACTTTCTCCCATTCATTTCTGGCATTTTCATTCCTTTCTCACAGGAGACATTCCTGAAACTGGCAAGACTCATTGCATTTCTTAGCAAAGTGATATATTCCCAGAACATTCTGTAGGGAAGGGCCTCTAAGGCCTCTGAAAGTGAGGAGAGACATGAAAAAAACATGTCAAATTTTAAGAACTGAACTTCTACAGGAAGAGAGATTTTCTATTAAACCATGCTGAGAACTGAAGCTCTGTGAGGGGACAACTCTTGTCCCCCTTAAGAAACTACAGTTCCCGTGATGCTTTGGGGGGAAGTCATGATTGTGTGAAGTGGTGAGAAGAGGTGAAACACACAATGATTAGGTGGTCACAAGATATATGGAGGACAATTTATCTGGAACAGTGGGAGAGTATTTGGAAAAGCAGTATAAAGTTCACCGCCTGCACAAATATTAAAGAGAACATGCTTAAACTCTTTTATAGATGGCACTTAACCCCAGAGAAATTAGCTAAGATATATAAAACACAAACAAATACATGCTGGAAGTGTAAGAACAAACCAGGTGATTATTATCACTGTTGGTGGGGATGTGAGGAAATTAAAAAATACTGGAATTTAATTTACGAAAAAATGAAAAAAATGCTAAGATTAACCTTCTCCAAAACACCAGAAGCAATGTTGTTAAGCATAGTCCCAAGTACTATATCAGGGGACAGAAAGAACATCTTCCTGTACGCCTGTACGGCGGCGAGAATATTATTGGCACAATACTGGAAATTAGAGACTATGCCAACATTACAAGAATGGCATGGTAAAATGGTTGAATATATGAATTTAGCTAAAATGACGGCGGCGATAAGAGGTACATTAAAACAGAGGATCAGAGAGGAGTGGAGATATGTTGAGGTTTATCTAGGGAAAGAAGGAATCAATACAGAGTTGACGATCTGCTTAGATTAGGATAAGGGATGAGGAATGACAAACAATAAATAATGGTGTACTTATCTATTAAGGACAGGTAGGTTAGTATTAGGTAGACAATAAGAATAGTAGAGAGATCGCAAAATAAGGGGAAGAGATACAGAACACATGATGAAGAACGGTAGGAAGAACTTTTTTCTTTTAATTTTCTTGGGTAGGGGGGGAGGGGGGAAGGTGGGGATTAAAATGTATAGAATATTGTGTAGTGATGAATGGTATGGAAGAGGAGATGGTGAGGAGAGGAAGAATGGAGAGTTTATTGGGAATAATGGTGGATGTTATGTATGTATAGGGAGAAGGTATGGTTGGGTGGTGTGTTAGTATTGTGGAATGTAGGAATGAATGAAAGAGTGAGGAAATTTATGGATAACTGTATGGAGGTGTGTGGGAAGCATGTTGGATATGGATGGGTTTAATTATTTAATTGGGAAAAAAGAAAAAAAAAGAAAAAGATTGTGTGAAGTGGTATGATTTAAGTTTCCAGTGCAGATGGGGCCTGAAATCGGTACTCTTCTGAAGTTATACTCTTCTCTTTAAGCCCTGGTACGTGTGTTATTTAGCAGTGAGTCAAAGAGGTGAGGCAGTTTGTATCTCCCAATGAAGCTCCAGCTAATATTCTAATGTATCCAACCTGTTAAAAAATTCATCCCCCACTAGGACCCATTTTCACGATGACTCTCTTGGCTTAATGCTGCTCCTTCATAAGTTAATCATGGTCTGTCACTTTTGCTTCCCGAGAGAGGCCAAAGAAGAAACATTTTGCTCAGACTTCATAGTTATGCTTAAATAGTCTCCCCTGCTTTTTTTTTCTGAGTCTGAAATTGCTTAACAGCCTCATTTGCTTGTATTCAAATGGACGACACGGTGGAAAAGTCCAATTGGGATCACATTCGGACTGCAATCCATCTATATCCTATATAAGAGGGGTCACAAATTCTATATTTTAGAGGAAGGGGATTTCTTGCAACCTGAGAACCACATTCCCATGTGGGCTACCTTCTAGGGACCCCATAACATGGTGGCTTTGGCCAGAGGCAAAAGTAGAGGAAGCAACTGATGTAGATCTTAGCTTTGTGCAGTGTTACATGTACAGTTGCCAAACCCTGACCTGAAGTCACTATGTTTTCAAACTACAATTCCCATCATCCCTGACCACTGGTCATGCTAGCTATGGAGGATGGGAGTTGCAATCCAAAAAACAACTAGAGACCCAAGTTTGGGAAACCCTGCTGTATAAAAATGATGACCTAAAAGCCATACTGATGTAGGTCACCTTGTGTCTGGATTGAACCACTTCAGACTAAGGGTGGAAGCTCAAGTGATGGAATATTCCTCCAAAGCAACAGCTCCCTCTAATGAGAAAGCTAGCATATCAAGGAGAAGAGTTCTAGATTCTTCACTTATCTGCTAAAGTTCTGAGTGCAGGGAATATTGATGTATGGAGGAATAGTCATTAATGTGAGCCTTTCCTCCACCCACTGAAGTGAGATAATCATGACAAAGGTTCACCGATAACTAGGCCTTAGCTTAGCTGTGTTTCCTCTTTCACTCCTTGTCTCCTCCTCTTTAGAAAATTACACTATAAACGAGGGACAAGAGTCTGTCTTTTCTGCTCAATAGTCTTTTAAACACAATGTATGGTTATGATTTTCTATAACCAATGCATAGTAACGACATTTTCCAGGGCTAGCCAGATTTTCCTGGGGTCTGAAAAAATAAATCACAATTCTACGGTACATTTTGCCAGAGGCCAAGGAAAAACAAGACCATCAACCCACAGGCTTGATTTCTTTCCCTGTGTTCAAACTGCAGTTTTAGATGTACTTTCTGAGAACAGCAGGGTCATCCATTGGAGCTGAGCCAGGAATCCCCGTGTCCCATCTCTCGTGGGCCCTTATCGTTCTCTGTGTCCTTCAGTGGGACATTCACTGACAGCACATTTCCACACCGGCTGTTGAGAGCCTCCTCCCCTCTGGCTGCTCTGTGCCCTCCAAGGTTGAAATCTGTAATATTCCATCCTTGCTTGCACCCCCCAGCCCCAGCCCTGCACACAGTGTGTTAGTATTTCTCTGACTTTCAGGAGCAAACATCCCCTTTGCCAATGCTATTCCTTATTGTTGTACTTGTCTGATGCGCTGATATGAAAGATTTCTGAACCCCTAACAGCTCAGTGTGGCTAGCAGCATGTCCAACAGCCCAACAGCCAAAGTTCAATAAAATAAGAGAAGGGGAAGATTCAGCAACATACATTTTAGTGGTGGAATCTCTGCTTGTGGCTTATCATCAGGAGGAGACAGGAGAAGTTTGGTCTGCAACTAAGATTCAGTGCTACTCTTTATGTGCATATAATAGCATCTGTGTGATGCGAGGCATAAAGGATAATGGCTCCTAATTCCTCGGCCTCAGGCATGAGAGGATCTGCAAGAAAGAGAAATTAACACCAGACTTCCAGCCTTGCTTCCGAAGCAAAGATGCACTGCATCAGTAGGGATGGGCAAAAATTCCCAGAATCAACTTGGAATGGACTGAACCATCATTACTCCTGCTCATTGGGCCTCCTCACCATCCCTTCATTTTCCCTATCATTACTTAGAGGTGAAAGAATCTTACAATAGGGAGGGTTGTAGCAGTAACATGTCTCAAAGGCCCATGGGAGATTTGGTTCCCATGGATCCTGATCAGGCTTTCAGGTTTTTCTCAAAACTTCACTAGGTTCCCCAAGCAAGAAAGGGTGACTCTGCTCAAGAGTTGCAGTGACAGAACCATCAAAGAATGACAGTCCCAAGGATCGAAGGGGTCTACTCCCTGGTCCATAGCTCGCATCTCCTTGCCTGAACCCCAGGGAAACACCAGTCTTCAATTCAAACTCCTTGGTGGATGCAGAGGCTGAGGAAGCCTCCTCGCTACCCGGGGCGGCAAATGGAGGCACCCCCTGGGGGCGGGGCGTCATGACGTTGCGTCATGATGTCACGACGCAACGTCACGATGGACTGTGCATGCGTGAAATGCCACGCATGTGCACTCTGCCGCCAGGCTGCCACCGCTGCAGGGGCGGGGCAGCCCCATGAGCCGCTGATTGCATGCGGCAGCCGGCGGGCGGGACCTGGACGGACCGCGGGGTGGGGCGGAGTGGCCTCACTCCGTTGCTTGCTCGGGGCCCACCGGCGGGGCAGGGCGGGGCCAGCCCAAGTGTCAGCCATAGGGAATGGCTATAGCTCAATGGTAGGGCATCTGCTTTGCATGCAGAAGGTCCCAGGTTTGATCCCTGGCATGTTTATATGGACAATGCTGTCTATGGTGCTGTCTACAGTTCTGGTCACCTTACCTCAAAAGGGATATTGTAGAGTTGGGAAAGGTTTGGATCTGTGCAACCCAAGATGATCTGGGTGGGGTGGAGAGACTCCCCAATGAAGAATGGTTGCTGTGTTTTTAGTTTAGAGAAAAGGTGAGCAAGAGGTGACATGATGGAAGTCCATATGATACCTGGCCAGTGTGGTGTAGTGGTTAAGAGCGGTAGTCTCGTAATCTGGTGAACCGGGTTCGTGTCTCCGCTCCTCCACATGCAGATGCTGGGTGACCTTGGGCTAGTCCCACTTCTCTGAAGTCTCTCAGCCCCACTCACCTCACAGAGTGTTTGTTGTGGGGGAGGAAGGGAAAGGAGAATGTGAGCCACTTTGAGACTCCTTTGGGTAGTGAAAAAGCGGGATATCAAATCCAAACTCTTCTTCTTCTGGCATGGAGAAAGTTGGTAGAGAAAAGATTTTCTCCATCTTTCATAACATTAGAACTTGAGGGCATTCAATGAAGGTGAAGACCAGAAGATTCAAGACAGATAAAAGGAAGCACTTCTTCGTACAGCATATTGTTAAATTCCCACAGGATGCATTGATGGCCACCAACTGGGATGGTTTTAAAAGATTAGACAAATTCATAGAGGGTAATTCTATCATTGGCTACTAGCCATGATGCTTATGCTCTGACTCCATGGAAACTGTGGGAGAATAGAGTGCTTGTTGGCTCTGGTCCGGCTTGCAGGTTTCCCAAAGGCATCTGGTCAGCCTCTGTGAGAACAGGATGCCGGACTAGATGGGCCATTGGCCTGATCCAGCAGATTTGTCTTACGCTCTTACATTCTCATGAAATGAATGAACGAAAAATGAAAGAGGAAATGGAATAGAAACCCTTTCATTTACTTTCTCCCATTCATTTCTGGCATTTTCATTCCTTTCTCACAGGAGACATTCCTGAAACTGGCAAGACTCATTGCATTTCTTAGCAAAGTGATATATTCCCAGAACATTCTGTAGGGAAGGGCCTCTAAGGCCTCTGAAAGTGAGGAGAGACATGAAAAAAACATGTCAAATTTTAAGAATTGAACTTCTACAGGAAGAGAGATTTTCTATTAAACCATGCTGAGAACTGAAGCTCTGTGAGGGGACAACTCTTGTCCCCCTTAAGAAACTACAGTTCCCGTGATGCTTTGGGGGGAAGTCATGATTGTGTGAAGTGGTGAGAAGAGGTGAAACACACAATGATTAGGTGGTCACAAGATATATGGAGGACAATTTATCTGGAACAGTGGGAGAGTATTTGGAAAAGCAGTATAAAGTTCACCGCCTGCACAAATATTAAAGAGAACATGCTTAAACTCTTTTATAGATGGCACTTAACCCCAGAGAAATTAGCTAAGATATATAAAACACAAACAAATACATGCTGGAAGTGTAAGAACAAACCAGGTGATTATTATCACTGTTGGTGGGGATGTGAGGAAATTAAAAAATACTGGAATTTAATTTACGAAAAAATGAAAAAAATGCTAAGATTAACCTTCTCCAAAACACCAGAAGCAATGTTGTTAAGCATAGTCCCAAGTACTATATCAGGGGACAGAAAGAACATCTTCCTGTACGCCTGTACGGCGGCGAGAATATTATTGGCACAATACTGGAAATTAGAGACTATGCCAACATTACAAGAATGGCATGGTAAAATGGTTGAATATATGAATTTAGCTAAAATGACGGCGGCGATAAGAGGTACATTAAAACAGAGGATCAGAGAGGAGTGGAGATATGTTGAGGTTTATCTAGGGAAAGAAGGAATCAATACAGAGTTGACGATCTGCTTAGATTAGGATAAGGGATGAGGAATGACAAACAATAAATAATGGTGTACTTATCTATTAAGGACAGGTAGGTTAGTATTAGGTAGACAATAAGAATAGTAGAGAGATCGCAAAATAAGGGGAAGAGATACAGAACACATGATGAAGAACGGTAGGAAGAACTTTTTTCTTTTAATTTTCTTGGGTAGGGGGGGAGGGGGGAAGGTGGGGATTAAAATGTATAGAATATTGTGTAGTGATGAATGGTATGGAAGAGGAGATGGTGAGGAGAGGAAGAATGGAGAGTTTATTGGGAATAATGGTGGATGTTATGTATGTATAGGGAGAAGGTATGGTTGGGTGGTGTGTTAGTATTGTGGAATGTAGGAATGAATGAAAGAGTGAGGAAATTTATGGATAACTGTATGGAGGTGTGTGGGAAGCATGTTGGATATGGATGGGTTTAATTATTTAATTGGGAAAAAAGAAAAAAAAAGAAAAAGATTGTGTGAAGTGGTATGATTTAAGTTTCCAGTGCAGATGGGGCCTGAAATCGGTACTCTTCTGAAGTTATACTCTTCTCTTTAAGCCCTGGTACGTGTGTTATTTAGCAGTGAGTCAAAGAGGTGAGGCAGTTTGTATCTCCCAATGAAGCTCCAGCTAATATTCTAATGTATCCAACCTGTTAAAAAATTCATCCCCCACTAGGACCCATTTTCACGATGACTCTCTTGGCTTAATGCTGCTCCTTCATAAGTTAATCATGGTCTGTCACTTTTGCTTCCCGAGAGAGGCCAAAGAAGAAACATTTTGCTCAGACTTCATAGTTATGCTTAAATAGTCTCCCCTGCTTTTTTTTTCTGAGTCTGAAATTGCTTAACAGCCTCATTTGCTTGTATTCAAATGGACGACACGGTGGAAAAGTCCAATTGGGATCACATTCGGACTGCAATCCATCTATATCCTATATAAGAGGGGTCACAAATTCTATATTTTAGAGGAAGGGGATTTCTTGCAACCTGAGAACCACATTCCCATGTGGGCTACCTTCTAGGGACCCCATAACATGGTGGCTTTGGCCAGAGGCAAAAGTAGAGGAAGCAACTGATGTAGATCTTAGCTTTGTGCAGTGTTACATGTACAGTTGCCAAACCCTGACCTGAAGTCACTATGTTTTCAAACTACAATTCCCATCATCCCTGACCACTGGTCATGCTAGCTATGGAGGATGGGAGTTGCAATCCAAAAAACAACTAGAGACCCAAGTTTGGGAAACCCTGCTGTATAAAAATGATGACCTAAAAGCCATACTGATGTAGGTCACCTTGTGTCTGGATTGAACCACTTCAGACTAAGGGTGGAAGCTCAAGTGATGGAATATTCCTCCAAAGCAACAGCTCCCTCTAATGAGAAAGCTAGCATATCAAGGAGAAGAGTTCTAGATTCTTCACTTATCTGCTAAAGTTCTGAGTGCAGGGAATATTGATGTATGGAGGAATAGTCATTAATGTGAGCCTTTCCTCCACCCACTGAAGTGAGATAATCATGACAAAGGTTCACCGATAACTAGGCCTTAGCTTAGCTGTGTTTCCTCTTTCACTCCTTGTCTCCTCCTCTTTAGAAAATTACACTATAAACGAGGGACAAGAGTCTGTCTTTTCTGCTCAATAGTCTTTTAAACACAATGTATGGTTATGATTTTCTATAACCAATGCATAGTAACGACATTTTCCAGGGCTAGCCAGATTTTCCTGGGGTCTGAAAAAATAAATCACAATTCTACGGTACATTTTGCCAGAGGCCAAGGAAAAACAAGACCATCAACCCACAGGCTTGATTTCTTTCCCTGTGTTCAAACTGCAGTTTTAGATGTACTTTCTGAGAACAGCAGGGTCATCCATTGGAGCTGAGCCAGGAATCCCCGTGTCCCATCTCTCGTGGGCCCTTATCGTTCTCTGTGTCCTTCAGTGGGACATTCACTGACAGCACATTTCCACACCGGCTGTTGAGAGCCTCCTCCCCTCTGGCTGCTCTGTGCCCTCCAAGGTTGAAATCTGTAATATTCCATCCTTGCTTGCACCCCCCAGCCCCAGCCCTGCACACAGTGTGTTAGTATTTCTCTGACTTTCAGGAGCAAACATCCCCTTTGCCAATGCTATTCCTTATTGTTGTACTTGTCTGATGCGCTGATATGAAAGATTTCTGAACCCCTAACAGCTCAGTGTGGCTAGCAGCATGTCCAACAGCCCAACAGCCAAAGTTCAATAAAATAAGAGAAGGGGAAGATTCAGCAACATACATTTTAGTGGTGGAATCTCTGCTTGTGGCTTATCATCAGGAGGAGACAGGAGAAGTTTGGTCTGCAACTAAGATTCAGTGCTACTCTTTATGTGCATATAATAGCATCTGTGTGATGCGAGGCATAAAGGATAATGGCTCCTAATTCCTCGGCCTCAGGCATGAGAGGATCTGCAAGAAAGAGAAATTAACACCAGACTTCCAGCCTTGCTTCCGAAGCAAAGATGCACTGCATCAGTAGGGATGGGCAAAAATTCCCAGAATCAACTTGGAATGGACTGAACCATCATTACTCCTGCTCATTGGGCCTCCTCACCATCCCTTCATTTTCCCTATCATTACTTAGAGGTGAAAGAATCTTACAATAGGGAGGGTTGTAGCAGTAACATGTCTCAAAGGCCCATGGGAGATTTGGTTCCCATGGATCCTGATCAGGCTTTCAGGTTTTTCTCAAAACTTCACTAGGTTCCCCAAGCAAGAAAGGGTGACTCTGCTCAAGAGTTGCAGTGACAGAACCATCAAAGAATGACAGTCCCAAGGATCGAAGGGGTCTACTCCCTGGTCCATAGCTCGCATCTCCTTGCCTGAACCCCAGGGAAACACCAGTCTTCAATTCAAACTCCTTGGTGGATGCAGAGGCTGAGGAAGCCTCCTCGCTACCCGGGGCGGCAAATGGAGGCACCCCCTGGGGGCGGGGCGTCATGACGTTGCGTCATGATGTCACGACGCAACGTCACGATGGACTGTGCATGCGTGAAATGCCACGCATGTGCACTCTGCCGCCAGGCTGCCACCGCTGCAGGGGCGGGGCAGCCCCATGAGCCGCTGATTGCATGCGGCAGCCGGCGGGCGGGACCTGGACGGACCGCGGGGTGGGGCGGAGTGGCCTCACTCCGTTGCTTGCTCGGGGCCCACCGGCGGGGCAGGGCGGGGCCAGCCCAAGTGTCACCCCCCCTCCCCTGGAACCCGGGGTGGACCGCCCCCATCGTCCCCCCTTGTGACGCCACTGGGTGGATGAGAGCTCTGAGACAATATTCGCATAGCTTGAAACTCCAGGGCCTTGAAGAACACACAGTTGCATAGGAAGACACCAGATCTTTCAATGTCCAAATGCATCAATCAGGAGGTGGGGAATCTAGTCAGTGGACACTTAGCCCAGTGGACACTTAGCCCAGGCTATGAAGATCTGCCCGTTGCTCCACAGCACTGCTGAGACAATTTTTATGTTCTGCCTAAACTGTGAGACTACAGTACTATTCATGGTCCTGATACAGTACCTGCCTGGTTGCTCTCCAAGGTGCTGATCATGGCTTGCCTTGTCTTCCTTTGTGCCTGGGACTCCTGACTTCCCTGTTCCTGCCTTAAGGCAATACCCAGCCTGAGTCTTGGACAAGGGAGGTATTAACAGCCTAGGATATTTGGGTCTTCGTAGGCACTAACTGCTGGATGATTGTTCTTGACAGCTGGTTCTTCATTTAGTCTTAGCAGAGTTTCTCCCATCCTCTAGCTGAGGGCAATGTAGCCTGAGAAATAGAACAGTTTTTGACTGTGGTGCAGAGAAAGTCCAATGGGGACCTGAGCTGCATGCTGGGGAAGCAAGCACCTGCTCGCTCTGGAAAGCTGATGTAAAGCCATGGATATGATCATCTGTTGGAGTTTTGGGAGTTCTGCCTCCACCTATGACCCACCTGTATATTTGTAAATACTGTAAACACATATACTGCAAAACATCATATGTCTCCAGTCACTTTCTTCCAAATGCAAACCAGAGTGCTGCATCCCTGGAACTTTTGACTGCTTGGAGAAGTTGGATGAGCACAATGGTACATTGAGATTGTCATAGGAAGCTGCCTTGTACTGAGTCAGACCACTGATTTGTCTAACTAAGTTTGTACACACTGCAGGTCTCAAGGATTTCAGCCAGCAGCAAACACCATGGATTGAACCTGGGACCTTCTTTATGCAAGGGAGATGCCCTACCACTGAACCATGGTGGTCCCCATCAGTTTACGCTCCAAGCATTATTTGCCAAAGGCCACCCAGGGGATCCAGGTCTGGTTCTTGAATTTGCTTTGTGGTCTCCCATGGGCAAGAATAGCACACTGCTTCCCAACTGGAAGCATAAGCCCTTTGATCAAAATCTCCTTGTTGAACCCACTTGAAAAATTCATGGGCTCCCAAGTGGTCGTTTTCAATGATGCTCCTCCAAGCACCATCGTTTGGAGGGCGGCTGATCTTCTTGTCTTTTATCTTTTGGCAACACTTCTATGGATGGGTTTTTTTCTGGCTTTTTCCACCTTAGTCTACACTTGACACAGCAACAGGCCATCTCACCTTATGAATTGCTCATCCTCTTACCCTTTGTAGAGCAAGGCACAGAGATGTTTCTTCAACCCCCTGCCACTCCACCCAGCTGTCAGCACAAGTGCACAGCATCCTTTGTTCTTGCTGAGGGTTTGAGCTATCAAGTTGACTCTTCTTGTCCCCCAGACCTGTTTTGTTTTTTTCCTGTTTTCGCTTGTCACTTAATTTTCCAAAAGCTCACAGGGTGAGGCTGGGGTGGGTGGAGGTTTGAAACAGCTCACTTGTATCTCTTTTTTCACAGCCCATCTCCAATTCAGATCAGATGTCCTCTTTAACGCTCAGCATTCAACTCCTTTTAAAAGCTAGATAGCCCATTTACAGCCTCCAATCTACCAGCCAGACCCAATAAATCAATGATGGGCATCACATTGTTTGATGTGTAAGTCAGCAGAGGGGGGAGTATAATTTGAAAGCAGGCAGGCATTTATGGACCCCCTTTGTCTCCTTTAACTGATGATGGCACCAGCAGAACAAGGTCATTTCTTCTTCACTTCACAGAGTGATGCAGTGGAGTCTAACCTGGGTTGACCTCATCTATGCATGTTGGACATAAGTGTGCACTCTAACATACATAATCCTAACAGCATATAATCCTTTCTCAGCATAACTGGGCAGGAAGTTAAAATGACAGACCACTGAGCATATATATTTGGACTCAAATGGTACATATAAGGACAAATCTCTACCTGGTTTTCCACTCATTTCTCCCTCCCCAGGGAACACTGAGGACTTTGACACTATCGTGTAAAAAAGGAGTAGCCAGCATGGAGCCTTCCATCCAGATGCTGTTAGACTTCAACTCCCATCAGCCCCAGCCAAGATGGACAATAGTCATGAATGATGGGAGATGTAGTCCAACAACTTGTGGAAGTCACCATGTTAGCTACCCTTGGTTTAAGGAATTTAGCATCCTTACCCAAGCATAACTTTCAGGTTGACTTGGGGGAAGTCACACCAGTCAAAGTGGTGCATATCACTCACTCACTCTCTCTCCACACACACACACACACACACACACACACACAGAGAGAGAGAGAGAGAGAGAGAGAGAGAGAGAGAGAGAGCATAAGACATTTTGCTGCCTGAGGCAAAGGACAAGACTGCATCCCGTTCCAAGCATAGAAGCGCAACAGACTGGCTGTTGGCTCAGCACTGGCAACAGTATAGTCCACCAAAGTTCAAGGTAGTAGGCTAGATGAGAGGGGACAGATCAAGCAAGGTCACACACGCAGCTCTTTCCTCCAACATTTTACCACCACACCCCATCTGCCATCTGATTTATACCAGGTCAGACTCAGTGCTGGATTTATGTATAAGCTAAACAAGCTATAGCTTATGGTCCCACTCTCTTGGGGCCCCAACATTTTTTTAAAGAAAAAACAAACTGGATGTACATTTCCAAAATATAAGATAAAAAACAAATAAAATAAAACCTACACACAGCAACAGTGTTTAGATACTGGCTTTAGATACCTATTAGGTCCAAAAATTACCATTTGTTGTTGACAAAGGACAGCTGGACATATAAAGGGCCCCATTACCTTCAGTAGCTTAGGGCTCATCAAACCTAAATCAGGCCCTGGTCAGACTCTAGCCCTGTATTGCCTATTCTATATCACAGTGATTTCCAACAGCTGTTCAACCTGCTGCCTTACGGTTTTAAATGGAGATGCCTGGGACTGAACCAGGACCTTCTGCATGCGCAGAATATGTGCTTTAGTACTGAGCTCCAACCCATATGTTGCATAAGGTACCAGAGAGCCTGGTCCACAGAATAAAGCAGCAGGGATGAGGAACCTTATTCTATCCTTCCAGCAGTGGTGCAAGTAGGGAATTTCAGTCTCTGGGGTTGTGTTGTTACTGGAAACGGAGTTGCTCTTTAGACGGTGATGTACATAACTTTACTTATTCCAAAATGTGGCAAACAGCCCTGCAGTGTTTGGAGGGAGAGCTTCCTGCTCATTCTGTTCAATGAGACCCTAGTCATGTACCCCAGAGTCTTACCTGAATGGTGCCCCTGGCCACTAGGAGAGCAATTGCACAACTAAGATGCATACATTCTGTCTTAGACATTCAGAGGGATTATTACACATTCACTGCTGTGCATAGGAACTCAAGCCGCAGTTCTGGTTCTGACCCTGGGGATAATGAAGAACTGTCTAAGAAGTCTATTCAGCATTTTAATGAGGTGATGTTTTGCAAGGGCTATTTAAGCCTTGCAATTAGCACTGCTGAACAGGAGGCCAAAAATGGATTGACAAAGGACAATGTCCTCCCCATGCAGACTTGGACGACCTCTTTTCTCTTGCCAGCAATCCAAGGCAGGCTGTTTTCCTTGGAGGTGGTTTTTAATTTATTTTTTTTAAAATCTGAGCTGGCTGCCAGGTCTCTCCTGCTCAGAAGCAAGAAACTCTTTCCTTTTGCTGGCTTGCTCTTCTCTGAGAAAGGTCAGACAGGTTAATTTCCAAGAAGATAAGTGTTTAAGACTGCCTGGAGAACGCAACTTCTTAGGATCCCAGATTGGACTCTGAGCATTTCTGTACCTCTGAAAGTCCTCCTCTTCCACCACCACCACCACCCTACCCCCCACAAAAGGCAGGCACACGTTTCAGCCAGCAGAACCCAAGCCTTTTTCACATGTCCATCACGCAGGGTCAAATCTGAATTGTATGATGATTGTCACATCCCTGTCACATCCATAGCTTTCTAATCAGTGCTTGGTATGAAATGTTTGTGTGAGGAAAGAATTTTGTCCTCACTTGGTGGTACATTGCATTGGGTAATTCAAAGCTGAGGTACACATATAAGAGGGGGGGGGAGGCAGCAATGGTGTATGAACTGTCAGCCCTTATATTAAAACAAAATATGTTCCTCCATAATATGGAGCCCTTATATTAAAACAAAATATGTTCCTCCATAATATGGAGCAAGGGCCATAGTTCAGTGGCAGAGCATAAGGTCCTGGATTTAATCTCCAGGTAGGCCTGGGAATAATGAAATGCATACAGACTCAGTTGTTGGATCCAGAACCCACCATTGTACTTTGTTGAATGGAACATGACATTAGGTTAAGTTGAGCTACTCCCCTTGCCCCTTTCTTATCCTTGGCAGAGCTGCATAAACCCCTCACATGGTGCCACTAATACCTCATGCAAGGGTCTCACTTGAGACCTGGAGCCTTTCTCCAACATCAGGGCTGGAAAGCCTTACAACAGCTTTCCTTGGAATGCGTGCAAAGTGCCCTCCCCGATAGGCCATGCCTGCGAGGGGAATGAGGTCTCTCTCTCTCTCTCTCTCTCTCTCTCTCTCTCTCTCTCTCTCTCTCTCTATCATATATGAGCTTGCTTCTAATTTTTCATTCCCCTTTCCCTATTCATGGGGACCGACTGAGAAAGTGCCGCTGTTAGGAGCCATTCTCCAGCACCAGTCACTGCTGAATTTCAAACACCCCTGAAAGAAACCAGGAACAAGCGAGCTCTTGTGTTGTTCTAGTTAACCTCTTTGGGTTAAGTCTTTTGCGCTGGCAGTGTGCCGGGTGTTTTGCATGCCAGTCAGTCGAGCAATGGCATCTCTCACCATTTCTTGTCTGGAAGTGGGATCCGTCAGAACAAGAGCAGGCCTTTGGCTTAGTTGGAAGTGGAGCCATAGCTGAGACGCTATTCTTTTTGTGTCTCTGCCTCTCTGCCTCTCTGCCTCTCTCTCTCTCTCTCTCTCTCTCTCTCTCTCTCTCTCTCTCTCTCTCTCTCTCCCCCCACCTCTCTCCCATCTTTGGATGTGATGAAGGCAATTGGAGGTGGGCGAGTAGGGGAGCAGAAGCTTATCTGTGTATCCTCAATTGAACCTCTGTCTTCTGCAGAAACTGCTGCCAGGCTTGGCTTCCTAGCACTTATATATTTAGAGTTATTTACTTATTGCATTCCTATCCCCATCTTTTTTTTTCCTCTAAGGAGCTCACATGGTTGTCCCCATCCTTGTTTAAACCTCACAGCAACCCTGTGAGGTAGGCTAGGCTGAGAGGCAGGGACTAGCCCAAGGTCACCCATGAAATTCATGCTGAGTGCTGATTTGGACCCTCATCTCTTTCCATCACTCTAACCACTGCACCACATATCTCATACAATAAAGCAATAACAATAATCCCAGCCCATTACCCAAAGTTAACTCAGAGATCAACTTGTCATAAAATCAGAGGGAGGGGCAGCAATGCATGATGGATCTAAGCTTCCGCCACCATCTAAGGTTCCTATCCAAGGCCACAGCCAGCTTCTCAGGGAGTCCTAGCCCAAGGGAGATGCCCCCTTCCAGAAGGTCTTCCTAATGGGTAGAATCGCTTCAATATGGGAGGGGATTTTACTTGGTAGCAACTGTAGCCCATCTCTCTCTCTCTCTCTCTCTCTCTCTCTCTCTCTCTCTCTGATGGAGGAGGGGGCACTCTCAAAGAAGGAATGTGTGGCTCTATTTATAAACCTTGCTTTATTGTACTGGGCCTCTGATTTGTATCACAGCTTTGACAAGCCATGGTTTCCTCTCCTCACCTTGGAAGGTCCATAAACAGCAAACCCATAATTACCAGCTACAGATTTTATGTGCAGAGTTTAATGGTGGCGATAGCAGCGAACAAAATTTCATAGAGAGCTGTAGAATACACAGGGTTAGAAGTTTATGCAGTCTACTAATAAGGGTGTTTTGTCAATGGGGAGCCATAGGGCCACAGCAGAGGTCCTTTTCTATTTTGCATACATGAGGGTATCAGGGTAGATTGATGCAATCCTGATGCAATCCTGCTTTCAATACTGTTTGAACCTGCAAAGTTTTGGGGGCAGACATACTGCTTCGTTTCCAATCAATACATGACCTGTAGCCTCCTGCTGAAACCCCGTAACTCTTCGTACCACAAATGTTTGGGCAGGAGATGAGGTTGTCCCACCAGAGGCGCCAGGTTGCCCCCAAGATAGAGGGTGCATGCACACAGTGCCACATTGTCTGGGCACTCTGGAGGAGCTGGCCACTGAAGCTGTGACGTGCAATGTGCAACACATCTGACGTCACATGCGCATGTCGGCATTGCATGCATGATGTCATGCACATGCTGTGCGCTGGAGCCCCTCAACATTGATGCACCTGTGTTCCGCTATTGTTGCTCTGTTGCACGCAAGTGCCCTTCCAGACGGCTTCACAACTTAAGTCCCTGCAGTCATTGGAAGATATAAAGCTGCCTTCTTTCAGGTTATACCAGTGATTCCCAAAGTGGGTGGTACTGCTGCCTGGAAGGCAGTGGAATTACCGGGGGTGGGGTGGGGGATGCTTTTAGCCAAGAGATGGAAAGAAGAACAGAGAAGAGTGGCAGACCAAGCTAGTGGAATATGCAGAAATGGCAAGACTGATGGGAAAGATAAAAAACCAGGAAGACCAAGTATTCTGAAAAAAACTGGAATAACTTTTTAAAATATCTGAGAGACCACTGTAAACAGTTGAAATCATTGGCAGGAATACGATGGCATTTGGAAAGTAAAATGAATTTTGGATACTGTAATTATATAATAGATAGATTACAGTAAAAGAGGCAGGAATAAAATCCAGAATTGGAACCCATGGAGGGAAGGAAGGAGGTCTGGAGGTTCAAAAGAACCCCTTTTTAATGTTGAATGTGTTATGCTTGTTATGTACAACTTTTATTGAAAATTAATAAATATATATATATATATATATGAAAAAGAAGGAATTACTGGGGTTTGGAGAGGCGTCCTAGGAGAGTGGCAGGGGGCTGCTGGAGGTGTAAATGACTGTCCAACATTGAAAAGTTGGTATCCCTGGAGCAAGTTCATCAATTTTGTTTAACTGATTAAACTAAAAAGTTTTAATCGTATTTTGAATAAATGTGCAATTGATGGTGGGTTATGCAGAGACTGCTATAGTCATTAATAGTTTTTATAGGGTGGAGGAGGGGCGCACTGGGGATCCAAGGGAGTGGTGGCCTGAAAAAGTTGAGAATCAGTGGGTTAGACTATATAGTGCACCATCTTGCCCAGTATTGTCCATACTTAGCTGTCATTAGCTTCCTAGGCTTTCAGGTGGAAATTTCTCCCATTACCTTCTGTCTGGTCCCTTAGCTGAAGATGTTGGGTTTTGAACCTGGGACTTTCTGCATGCAAAGCTCTACCATGGAACCATGGACCCTCCTCAACAGAAAGAGCCTCCATTGCCTCCAGTCTATGTTCCAAGACCACGTGCAAACCAGGCTAGGAGGAAAATGCTTGAAGATGGGGAAGTTAGCTTGGTGGATGGTTAAGTACCCTTTCTCTAAAGCCAGTAAGGTGTAAGAAATAGAGCTCTCTGCAATGCTCAAGCACCATTTTAGACATGAGAAAAATATAATTGCGGTTGGCCGGCCAAGTCATGTCTAGTTTGGCCCTCAGCCCAGTAGAAAGGGATGAATATAGAAGGATCATTTATCAAAAACTGGCGTGAATGTTGCAAGTAGGAAACCAAGTCCTCTTTCTGCATGAGGATAATTTGGACACATCTGCACCTTGATTAGAAATCTGGGGGAAGCTAACATGCTCAACATCACTTGGCAGGATGATCTAGGATGTACAGCTGCGGACGAGTCCTGTGTCAAATCAGGTCTGCTTGGGGGAATCTGGACATTGATAGGATGAATTCAAGGAATCACCTAGTTAAACCTTCAAGCGTAAGATGTTCAGTATTACAAACCATTCTCAAAAGATGACAATCCAACTTTCCCTGGATTTGCTACAAGGGCGGGAACTCCATTCTATGAGTTGAGTTGCTCATAGAATTATGAAGTTCTCTCCTAACAATTATCCAGTAGTGATCTTTCTTTAAAATCATTGGTGGAACATTAACCTACTAAGGGAGTTCGCTGTATTCAAAACATCCAGAGATTGATGACTGGGGAGCAGGTTCTGCACCTGCCAAGCAACTGGAGGAAACATCTGCATTCTTATGAGTTAGAGAAATTGCCAACTAGCTTCAACATATCAGTCTATTTCTGGTCTGCACCCATTTTCTCATGTGTCTGTTCCATCCCGTTTGTCATTAATCTACGATCAAATCTGCACACCCGCAAATATGCATTAAAATGCTGTTTTAAATGTACATTTGTAAAGGCAAGTTCTCTCAAAACATGCATTTCTGAAAGCAATTCTCAGATCAAAAGCAACATCAAAATGCATCAGAACATTCAGGAAGTGTAAAAAACCACTGGATAACTCCATTACAATCCAGGGATTAACTCAAGAGGAGAAATCTCCTGAGAAATCTCTACGTGGGACAAGAAGCTACAGTTAGAACTGGATATGAAACAACTGATTGGTTCAAAGTTGGGAAAGGAGTATGACAAGGCTGTATATTGTTTCCCTGTTTAACTTATATGCAGAATTCATCATGCGAAAGGGTGAACTGGACGAATCGCAAGCCGGAATTAAGATTGCCGGAAGACATATCAACAATATCAGATATGCTGATGACACAACCTTGATGGCAGAAACTGAGGAAGAATTAAAGAACCTTTTAATGAGGGTGAAAGAGAAGAGCGCAAAATATGGTCTGAAGCTCAACATCAAAAAAACTAAGATCCTGGCCACTGGTCCCATCACCTCCTGGCAAATAGAAGGGGAAGAAATGGAGGCAGTGAGTGATTTTGCTTTCTTGGGTTCCATGATCACTTCAGATGGTGACAGCAGTCACGAAATTAAAAGACGCCTGCTTCTTGGGAGAAAAGCAATGACAAACCTAGACAGCATCTTAAAAAGCAGAGACATCACCTTACCGTCAAAGGTCTGTATAGTTAAAGCTATGGTTTTCCCAGTAGTGATGTATGGAAGTGAGAGCTGGACCATAAAGAAGGCTGATCGCTGAAAAATTGTTGCTTTTGAATTATGGTGCTGGAGGAGACTCTTGAGAGTCCCATGGACTGCAAGAAGATCAAATCTATCCATTCTGAAGGAAATCAGCCCTGAGTGCTCACTGGAAGGACAGATCCTGAAGCTGAGGCTCCAAGACTTTGGCCACCTCATGAGAAGAGCAGACTCCCTGGAAAAGACCCTGATGTTGGGAAAGATGGAGGGCACAAGGAGAAGGGGACGACAGAGGATGAGATGCTTGAACAGTGTTCTTGAAGCCACCAACATTAGTCTGACCAAACTGCAGGAGGCAGTGGAAGACAGGAGTGTCTGGCGTGCTCTAGTCCATGGGGTCACGAAGAGTCGGACACGACTAAACAACAACAACAACAACTCAAGAGGCAAGGATCAGGTCCATTTGCATCGGAGCTGGAATTGCATTGGAACAAAGTCCTTCATTTTCCAGTTACCCAGTAGAGAGAAAGGCATTGCTCTGGGTGCAAATTGTAGGTATTCCTGTGGGGGACTTTGTGAGGTTGGGCTTGCACTGCTGGAATAGGTAGATGTACTCTCCAACGTGCTCCACTCTAAGAGAAGTAGGCTTTTGTGTATCCAGAGCATTAGATCTGCCAGTGAAAATGTGTTGGTGAATAGAATTAGCCGGATCAGGGGGACAGGCTATAAAGATAATGAGTTTCTGTAAATTAACCTTGCTCCGTCCCTTTAAACTAAAGAAGTGTGACTTCATTGGGGGAACATGGGGCATTTTTTTTCATTGTGTGATTTATGTGATTTATGAGTACTTAAAGGGTTTGTGTCATGGACTGGCTGGATGCAGAGAAGTGGTAGGAGGCACCAGCTGGGGAACCCCCTAGGGAACCTTCAGGGGAAGGAGGCTATGAGTCAGGCCATTGGTGGTGGGATGATGATGAGTGGTCACAGGGAGAAGGAGCAAACCAGGAGGAGGTGTTAGCAGCAGGAGAGGTGACAGGATTTAGTGAACAGGAGGAGGCTGTGGCAGAGAGCAGTTCAGACTCTGACTCTGAGACTGAGACTGAAGTAGAGGCCAGAATGGAGGGTGGCCAAGAAGCAGAGTAGAGACAGGCTACTTCATTGGAACAATACCTCATGGAAACAGCTGTTGAGACCACCAGGCCTGTGGTTTGTTTCCTTGAAGAAAGATTTAACTGCACTGGCCTCAGGTGATTTATCATTTTTGTTGCTGTCAGGTCAAATAAATGGACCCACCTCCCTCATTCTCTTAGATTCAGGCAGATGGCTAGGGCAGCCCAGAAGGATGACCCTCATGAAAATATGCACACATGCAACAGTAGAGGCTGGACTGGAAAGTTTAAAGCCCACCACTGCTACATGGGAGAAGGACTGAAGAAAAGGAAATATGCATTGGCACTGCCCCATACCTTGACACATACCCCAATCCCATACACCAGTGTGGTGTAGTGGTTAAGAGCGGTAGACTCGTAATCTGGGGAACTGTGTTTGATTCCCTGCTCCTCCACATGCAGCTGGTGGGTGACCTTGGGCTAGTCACACTTCTCTGAAGTCTCTCAGCCCCACTCACCTCACAGAGTGTTTGTTGTGGGGAGGAAGGGAAAGGAGAATGTTAGCCACTTTGAGACTCCTTTGCTGGATATCAAATCCAAACTCTTCTTCTTGACCAATCATGGCTAGGAGCAGCTAGGAGCTAGGTGGAGTCATAATCTTTAAAAGAAAGTATAGATTCAGGCACTCTGGCTAGCTTATGGTTTGTGTTGAAATGTTTGTTTTGGGCCTCTCAAAAGTACATAAAGGCAAGAAGTGGGCAGGGGGAGTGCCAGCCTGCAATGGTGCCCACCTGAGAAGTGCCAGAACTTCACTCCAGTACACTTCAGCTGGGGGAGGGGGGGACCTGGATGGTATCTTGTATGCCTCCGTCAATTCCTGCAGCCAAGCTGGTGCCAAATGTAGTGTTCTGCTTTCCTTTGAACCACATCAGTGAGCCCAAGAGGGAGGTCTTGTCATCTGGGCAGCCCAAGACCTCCATACACACTGCCTGGGCTTGCGTCCCAGAGAGGTCACTTCAGTGCTGCTAGCAAAGGAAAAACAACATGGGAGGCAGCAGCTATGAGTTACTGGTGTCTGCAGCCACAGCGGGCGCTGTGATTCTCCAGCAGTTTGACTTCACCCCCAGAGGCGCACTCCATTGTCTCTCGAGACAGATGCCAACAACAACAACAATTCCTTTTCAAGAGCAGAAGTGTAGTAAGCTTCTCCTCATCACTTGGCAGGGCAATCCAGACACAACCACCTTTCCAAGTGGTTAAAAGCTTGCCCTGGTTAAGTTACCACTTAGAAAATGCCCATCAGTATTCACTCATCATTTCACTTCTTACAGCTATGGCTTAAACAAGCCATCAATCAAGATAACACTCTTAACAATGTTGCATTTCATATGCTTTATTATGCTTAAATTATTTCCCCTGTTGTGCTCTATTTAGAAATTCCTTTTCAAACATAGTACACATGCAATCTGGTTTGCTAAAAACATTTTTTCCTATTTTTTTAGGGAGCATGATTTCATAAACAATAAATCATTTCCTAACAATCCAGATGGAAATCAATCATAATAACTAAGAGCCGGGGCGGCTAAGAGAGTGAGCTAGCAAATCAGGAATCATGCCTTTGCCATGACCTCACTAAGTGGTCTTAGGAGAGTCACTCCATCTCAGCCTCAGCCTCACTTCTGCAATATGGGGATAACAATGCTAGCCTACTTTATGCAGGGTTGTTATAAGGGTTAAAGTTATACAGTGCATGCTTTGCACTCAGAAGCTCCTCAACTGAATCCCTGGCCTCTTGCTGAAAAGTTCAGGTAGCAGGGAGTGAAAAGGACCTGTGTCTGATATCTTGAGAAGTGGTGGACTCTTCTTATTAAGCAGTGGCTAGATGGTCAATCTACCAGGGATTCTGTCCTAGTGGATTTCCTCCTTCAGCTTAAAGTTGGCTAGGTGACCTGATGTCACAAACTGGCAGGACAACAGGGAGTAAGAAGAGGATCCCAGCGAGGGGTGTAGCCATGACTGGGACACACTGGGGCAAGCTAGGAATGGGGGTGGAGAAGGAGAGGTTGGTGTAGAAAGTTTTCATGGAGCAGCGGAAGATGGCAGGGGGTGGGGGTCAGTGCACAGGAACCAGAGCAGCAGGACCCATCACCAGAGCCAGAGGGGGCCCCTGTCTTCAGGAACATAGCAGGTTCTGAGGCGTAGGGAGCAGCAGGAGGGGCGCCCCAGGAGACTGAGGCAGGCAAAGGCCCACAGCCCAGTTCACCAGCTGGCCAAGTGGGGCTTGTTAGTTCTGGGAGAAAGTGTGTGATTCCTCAGCTAGAGTAGAATCATAGAATCATAGAATCATAGAGTTGGAAGAGACCACAAGGGCCATCCAGTCCAACCCCCTGCCAAGCAGGAAACACCATCAAAGCATTCCTGACAGGTGGCTGTCAAGCCTCTGCTTAAAGACCTCCAAAGAAGGAGACTCCACCACACTCCTGGGCAGCAAATTCCACTGTTAAACAGCTCTTACTGTGAGGAAGTTCTTCCTAATGTTTAGGTGGAATCTTCTTTCTTGTAGTTTGAATCCATTGCTCCGTGTCCGCTTCTCTGGAGCAGCAGAAAACAACTTTTCTCCCTCCTCTATATGACATCCTTTTATATATTTGAACATGGCTATCATATCACCCCTTAACCTTCTCTTCTCCGGGCTAAACATACCCAGCTCCCTAAGCCGTTCCTCATAAGGCATCGTTTCCAGGCCTTTGACCATTTTGGTTAGGCTTGGAACAGGTGAGGGTCACCTGCCTCATCAAGCCCAGCATGCATAGTATAAAAGGGAAGCAGAGCTGAGGTGCTCAACTTCTCACATTGGTTGGGCCATGGCTTGGCTGTTGTAGGGAGCTTTTCAGGACTGTGCTTGTGCAGGACTGACCTGCAGGCCCCCAAACCCCTCGATCGGCTGCAGAGTCAGGAACCCAGCTTGACTGGACTTTGGACCTGTTGGCTGCTAGACTGCTGGACTATGCACTATCATCTTCTGTGGGGTTGTGTACACCAGCGGGACCTGCCTCCATATACCCCATGGTTCAGGACACCTTCAAGGTAACTTCCCAGCTATATAAATGTATGGCTTTAGAGAGTCACTGCCAGTCCCAACCTTTTTTTGGCCATGCCTAAGCATGACCCAGGTGGCGCTGTGGGTTAAACCACAGAGCCTAGGGCTTGCCGATCAGAAGGTCGGTGGTTCGAATCCCTGCGACGGGGTGAGCTCCCGTTGCTCGGGTCCCAGCTCCTGCCAACCTAGCAGTTCGAAAGCACATCAAAGTGCAAGTAGATAAATAGGAACTGCTCTGGTGGGAAGGTAAACGGCGTTTCCGTGCGCTGCTCTGGTTCGCCAGAAAGCGGCTTTGTCATGCTGGCCACATGACCCGGAAGCTGTACGCTGGCTCTCGGCCAATAAAGTGAGATGAGCGCCACAACCCCAGAGTCGGACACGACTGGACCTAATGGTTAGGGGTCCCTTTACCTTTAAGCATCTCTAAAATCCCGATGCTCCCCCCCCTCTGTGACATATAATTATTATTATTCAAAAAGTGAACCTCTATTCACGTATAGGAAGGCTAAAAGTAGTCACAAAACAAGATATATATTCACTAAATAACCAACAGCAACTTCAGAATGGCCTAGCTAGAACCAATGTTATCAATAGGGAACCTTACAATAGCTAGCTTTCCATCAAGAAGCAAATGCAGTCCATGATGCATTCAATGCCCATCCACATGGGACTACAGACAGCAAAAGACTCAACATTATTCCTGCCTTGGAGAGTAGCTTAGCCATCTCTGAATTCCTTGTTTACCAAGACATGGGATTGTTCACTTGGGCGACAAGCTCAGGAAGTTGACTGCATGTATCTGCTGATGCTGAACTCATTTCAGACTGCAGGAGGGGTAAGGATAGCATATGTTTAAATGCACAATATAAATGACAAAACTACTATGTCCTAGAGAATGTTTGAAGGACAACCGCTTGCTCTGACATGATTGCATTGCATGAAGAAGGAATAAACTTGGTCAAGGAGCATTTAAACATTCAGTCTCAGGTTCAATCCCCAACATCTTCAGGTAGGGGTTTTTATGTATTCATTAAATTTATTTATTGCATTTATTTCCCACCCTTCCTCCCAAAGGAGCCCAGGGTCAAGAAGGTCCCCTGTGTTAAATTCTGAACAACTACTGCCCATCAATGTCAATAATACTGAGCTAGATGGACACAATATATGGAAGGGTTTCCCCAGCCACTCAAGGCGGCTTCCAACAAAAGATTAAAAATACATTAAAACATCAGTCATTAAAAACTTCCCTAAACAGGGTTGCCTTCAGATGTCTTCTAAATGTCAGATAGTTGTTTATTTCCTTGACATCTGATGGGAGGGCATTCCACAGGGCAGGCGCCACTGCCGAGAAGGCCCTCTGCCTGGTTCCCTGTAACTTAAAATACAATAATCTATTAAACATTAAAAGCCTCCCTAAACAGGGCTGCCTTCAGATGTCTTCTAAATGTCAGATAGTTGTTTATTTCCTTGACATCTGATGGGAGGGCATTCCACAGGGCAGGCGCCACTGCCGAGAAGGCCCTCTGCCTGGTTCCCTGTAACTTCTGCCCTCGGAGCTGGACCTTAGTGTCTGGGTTGAACGATGGGGGTGGAGACGCTCCTTCAGGTATACTGGGAACCCTCCCACACATGGGACATTGGCAGTGAACTTAGGAAGATCCCAGTCGGTTCACGTCAAAGCTCCACGTGGTCATCCTACTCTCACAGTAACCAACCAGAAGACCCAATAGGAAACCCCCAAGTAGAATTCGAGCCCAAGAGCACTCTATTGAACACCCACCAGATTGGCAAAAATGTCTAAAAAAGAAAAAGGTTGAGTCTAGAGTGAAGAGGATTGGAAAGGATATTGAGGAGGACAAGAAGACTTAAATGGAATTAATTAAGATCATTCGAAAATAGAGAAGGAAATTACAAAAATGGATTAAAGTAGAGGATTGAAAGTGAGTGTTGTGTGGTAGGTGGAAGTCATCATTATTTCTATTATCTTTTTTCTTTTGTTTAGGTATAAGATTTGTATACAGTAAATGCAAGGAAAGCATAGAAATGCTGAGTAATGTGGACAATGTATTTACAGACTTAATTCTTAGGCCCTTGCATTGTAATTTGATTTATATATCTACTTTCTTCTTTTTATGTTCTTTTTCTTTTTTCTTCTTTCTTCTTTTTTTGGAAAATGGAATATTGGAATTTTTTGTTGTGTTATTGTGGAACTGTGTAATTTTTAAAGATAAATAAAGTTTATTAATAAAAAAGAAAGAAAGAAAAAGGTATATGTTGGAAGTGTAATGAAAATGAGGGATCTTTTTTCACATGTGGTGGCCCTGTAAAATAATTAAGGAATAGTGGGAAACTATATATAATGAATTTTAAAAGATACTTAAACTTTCCCCAAAACGCCTGAGATTTTCCTCTTGGGGATGGTAACAATGGAGGTCCCCCCAAAAAAACAAAAGAGTTTATTACTATATGCCACCGCCACAGCTAGAACCATATTGGCACAAAAGTGGAGAACAAGGATAGTACCCAGTAAGGAAGAATGGCAGTGTAAAATGTTTGAATGTGCTGCACTGGCTGGTCTGACGAACAGGATAAGAGAAAATGAAGATAAGGAATATAAGTAGGAATGGATAATGTAAGCTGAATATTTTAAGAACCAGTATAAAGAAATACATAGCTTAGCAGGGAGGGGAGGGAGGGGAAGGAGGGTTAAAATATGCTCTCTGTTTTTGAAAATGCAAATAAAAATTATAAAAAAGAGCACTCTCCCCTCCTCTGTTTTCCAGCAACTGGCATTCAGAAGCATTTACTGCATCCAGCTGGTCACTTTTTGAAACTCGTTACTGAGGCTGCATCCCAGGTACACCCTTGGTCACAACCAGCACGGCTGCTCTGAACAACCTCGGAGAGAAACCGAGATGCTTTGCATCATGGCCGCTTCATTTCCAGCTCCGACATCTTTCACTGTCTCCACTGGATATTTGTGACCAGTCCACCTGCTTCGAAGTGGAAGCTGCAGGCATCTTGATGGATGCACTGAATGTTCTGCCAGGCAGCAGAGACATGCCTCAGAGCTTGGCTGCCAGTGTGCTGGCGAGTTCATCTCACTGTGGCCGCTGCAGCAGCTGAAGCTAACAGTGCACCAAAACATTATGGTAAGGAAACCACAGTGAACCAGCGCACTCATTAACACCTACTCATCTGACTAGCAGCAGCTTCTATTACACTTTTTGATTTGGTGAATGCTCTGGAGCAGGGCTGAGGAACCCCAGGCTCGAGGGCTAAATGTCTCCCTCCATCTGCCCCTCAGGACTCTCCCCAGACCACACCCTCTCTCTGTTGGTCAACATTAAGGATAGGGGAGAAATTTGATTCAGTTTTCATGTAAAGGCACATCTACCGGTACCTGATTCTTGAAACAATACAATGAACCAAAGCATAGACATAGAGAGCCAGTGTGGTGTAGTACCCAGGATTCGCCAGGGGCAACCATGGAACCTAAGTGTGCTTTAAATGTTTGCTGTGGGCCTGATCTGATAGGATGAAAGTTAAGCCTGGGAAATAAAAACTCGTGTGTGTGTGTGTGTGTGTGTGTGTGTGTGTGTGTAAGTGTAAAGGTAAAGGGACCCCTGACCATTAGGTCTAGTCGTGTCCGACTCTGGGGTTGCGGCACTCTTCTCGCATTACTGGCCGAGGGAGCCGGTGTACAGCTTCCGGGTCATGTGACCAGCATGACTAAGCCACTTCTGGCGAACCAGAGCAGTGCACGGAAATGCCGTTTACCTTCCTGCCGGAGCGGTACCTATTTATCTACTTGCACTTTGACGTGCTTTCAAACTGCTAGGTGGGCAGGAGCAGGGACCGAGCAATGGGAGCTCACCCCGTCGCGGGGATTCGAACCGCCGACCTTCTGATTGGTTTAACCCACAGTGCCACCCGCGTCCATATATATATATATATATATATATATATATATATATATATATATATATATATTGTCCGTAATCTTTGTAATGTGAGCAGTTATGTAGAATAATGAAAAAAAGGAGGGGAGGGGGGATTCCAGGAATATAGCATCATTGCTTTGGTATCCATAGTTTCTAATGTGCCGCAGTGAGCGTCATAGAATTATGAGTAGAACGTCCCTCCCACAATTTCTTTTATACTAAGCCGTTGCTTCTCACTGAAATCACATCCAGTTCTTTATGGGAACCTGATCTGCACTGGTGGTCAGAGCGCAGAGTTTTCTCCACAAACAGATAGCCAACATCGCTGCCCCTTTTCATGCCCAAATGCCGGCTAGCGACATTTGAGAATGGGTTCCTACAGGCCCATGTCTGAGCCGCAGTAGTGTTGACTCTGTGCGCTACCCTAATGCTAACTGTGGATGCAAGTTATTTCTGGGAAGGCTTGTGCATTTACAAGCCAGGCTCTGGGGGTGCATTTGCTTTCCATGTCTCCTGGCGAAGACATCCTACAAAGCACTGCTTTTTCTCCACTCCCTGTGCTGCCTCCATGGAGTAAGACATATTTTCAGTCATCCGGTCATTTTATGATCAAAGCCGGAGGAAGTGAGGGGAGGGGGAGATTTCAAAAGGCACCAGCAGGGAGGGTAAAATAGCCTCCCTCTGGTATAATTCCGATAACAACACAGAGGGAGGAAAAAGGAAAAGGGAAAACATACACTTGAGGAAGAAGAAAGGGATCTTTCATTTTCTCCCACTGAGATAGCCAATTTAAATTTTCATAAAGGAAGCGCTGATGTGTGTCTTTGTGAGACGAAGTGCACAATCAAGGCAGCCCTCTGAGTTAAACTACTGTCATCTCCCCCCCCCCACCCTAAAGTGGGTTCCTTTAAGAATCAGGAAAGATTATCTCAATATAATCAAAATAATACAAAATCCTCACTTTTGGACTGGCTGTAAAGCAATTTTCAAGCCTCGGAAATGAAGCTGAAGTGAGCACAGAGAGAAACTTAATTTATTGTTAGCATGAGTGCTGGAAATTTCACTTCTCCCATTTTCGTTGGGGGAAGAGATGTTTCTCTATACATTTGTGTCATCTGTCATAAGGGTGGCGTATGTTACAAAGACTCTAGGGAGGTTTCCACCAGCTGGGTGCTCCTCCAAATGGTTTACACTACAGCACCCATCAGCCCCAGACATGCTGGCTGGGGTTGGTGGGAATTGTAGTCCAAAACTTCTGTAGGGCTCCAGGTTGGTGAAAACGGTGCTAGGGGTAAAGCCATGCCAGGCAATATTGCAGGATAGATATCCACAAACACACCTATCTGCCAGCAGGTGTCTCAAGCCCATCACTCCACAAACCTGGGTGACTTAGCATATAGATCAGGGGAGGCAACCTAAGGCCCGTGGGCCGGATGTGGCCCAATCGCCTTCTCAATCCGGCCCACGAACGGTCCGGGAATCAGCGTGTTTTTACATGAGTAGAATGTGTCCTTTTATTTAAAATGCATCTCTGGGTTATTTGTGGGGCATAGGAATTCGTTCATCCCCCCCCCCAATATAGATAGATGATAGATAGATAGATATAGATATAGATATATAGATATATAGATATATACCTGTATAGATATAGTCCGACCCACCACATGGTCTGAGGGACAGTGGACCGGCTCATGGCTGAAAAAGGTTGCTGACCCCTGATATAGATGAACATGTTAACCCAACAAGACCCCCACCATAGACCCAGCCAGATGAAATGCCCTTGTTCACAGCATCAGCAGCAATCAGGTGCCATGGGGCCTTGTCCAATCAGGGATCAGGACTGTGTCGCATGCCCACATCCCTCTGCATATAAAAAAAGTTAGGTTGTCACCAGCTCCTATTGCTACAATGTCAAAGAGTTTTCTATTTAATTGGTAAGCTATTTTCAAGCAAAACAAAGCCCAGTCTTAAAGCCGGAGGGTGGGGAATAGGTTCAGCAGATCTCCTAGAGAGCTGTGAAGAACACTAGTTGATCTTGCAAAGACTCGCGCTGAAGCAAATTCCAGCATGCCATCTATAGTTAGGGGTTCTGGGATGAAAGCCAGTGACTTCTCCTGATGTTCACGGAGATTGGCTGGTTCATGCTTAATTTTGAGGTATTTTGTACATGTTGTTTTTGTTAAAAGTGCACTTGCATTGTTGTGAGCCACCTTGGGATCAGTGTTTGAGGGTGGAAGAGATTATATATATAAACCGGGGAGGCCAGATCCTGTCCTGCCATCCCAGGAAATGCATAGGCTGTGCTAGATACAATGGGACTGCAGAACCAAAAATGTCCCATGGAACATTAGAGATTGCCTTGGAATGCATGGAGTTCCCTGAAGTGGTACCCATGGGAAAGATCTCCCACCATCCCCAGGACAGCTGCAGATTTCTGCAAGAACCATGAAGATCTCAATGGAGCTCTCCTTCACAGAACCTCTTCCTATGTGAGCTTTCCCTCTGAATACCACTTAAGGTCTTTCCCCGAATCTTGTCATGTTGCAAGCCACCTTGAGCATGATTTTAGGTATGGAAAGGTGGATTGTCAATAAAATAGTGATGAGAATTGTGGTGATGAGAATCAAGACAGCCTATGGGTACCAGTGATGCAAGTTACATGAAGGCAAGGTTATTATGAAAGAAAGTCTCTCCTGGAGAACTGGTCCTTGAGGAGAGGGAAGATGTCTTGGCAAGGAAATATTGGAAAGGTCATAGCTCAAATGTCTGCATTGCAGCTTCATTGCATGCAGAAGGTCCCAGGTTCAATCTCTAGCATCTCCTGGTAGGAGAACCTCACCATCTGTGTAGACAAAACTGAGCTAGATGGACCAATAGTCTCACTCAATATAAGGTGGCTTCCTATGAGAGATGGAAGAGATGTTCCAGCAAAATGCAGCAAATGCAGAGATCTGAGTGGGAAAAGGAGGGTGTGTGTGTGTGTGTGTGTGTGTGTGTGCGCGCGCACACACACACACACACACACACACACACACACACACACACGGTGATGAATATGTGCAGAGAAGAGGTTAGGAGAGCATCAAGAAAGTCTCTACTGAATTGATTCACACAGGCACAAACACTCCCATATCTAAACATTCAGTGACTCAAGAATGGAGCAGAGAAAGCCAGTCTAGACTTTCTGGAGCAGAAAGCCTGGATCAGAAAGTCTATAGTGCTCTACAAATTGACCCACCCTGCAACTGCTTCATCTCCTAGTAGCACCTTTTCTTCTTCATTATTCATCTCTGGGCACTTCCAGACTGTCACTATTTTTGTGTAGGATTCAGTCACTTGCATGCCGAGGCCCCAAGACTACCCATTTCCTTGGTGAAATAACCAGACAAATGTAAAATTGAGATAAGTAGTATTACACCCATTTTATAGATGGGGAAGACAGAGGCTGGGAGCAGGGAAGGGGTTGGACTAGATGACCCTTAGGTCCCTTTCAGCTCTACAGTTCTATGATTCTATGAGTCTCACTGAAAAGGTGGCAACTCTCTTTAGTTTTCTCTGCAGCCCCATGCATTCTGCTCATGGAGTGAGAGCCCCACTGAAAAGTAAGCACTGGGCTTCACAATGTTCCTTAAACAAATGCAGAGGCATGATTTAAATCAGGCTTCCTCAACCTTGGCCCTCCAGAGGTTTTGAGACTACAATTCCCATCCATCCCTGACCACTGGTCCTGCTAGCTAGGGATCATGGGAGTTGTAGGCCAAAAACATCTGGAGGGCCGAGGTTGAGGAAGCCTGATCTAAATATAAAAATAGCTGCAAGTGACCAGTGGCAAAAGAGGAGAGGGCTCCTGCACATTTATAAAGTGTTGGAAATGGGATTCAGCTTGCATGATGAGCCGTACTTGATGGAAGCCCCTGCCCTACACAATAACTAAAGGGGCAGGAGTCCTTTCCTCTTTTGAATCTGATCCATCTGACCGGAGCTGCCTTTTATCGGCATTGGTTTGACCCCAACATTTTAATTTGAGGCTTAAGGAGGGTTTAGACATCTAGGTCAAAAAGTCAGAGCTGTTTTAGACTGGGAAGGGAATATACCATCTTTTGAATTGCTTGCATCACTGCCTTCCTTGTGCCTTAAGCCCTCCTCCGGCGAGAGGGGAGAGAGACCAAAGTGGGTGAAAAACAGCTCTTTATATTCCTTGCACATCCCGAGAAACAAAAGGGGCTGGGAGGAGAACATTTCCCCCTGCTCGGTAAACACTACTTTGTTCCACCAAATCAACAGCCTGCCTCATCCATCTACTACAGTGGATTTTCTGCAGGGTAATTAATTTGTCATTAGAATGGATCCACAGTCAGGTGAGTGTGCTCAAATCTCGCCAAAGCACTGGTGCAACAGCCTTGCTCAGCCTCCAGGTGTTTTGGACTATAGCTGCCATCAGCTCTGGCTAAAAAGACCATTCTGATGCTGGGACTGGAAAAAGGCCAGCCGAGTTGTATTCCAAAACATCAGGGGGACACCAGGTTAAGAAAGACTGTGCTAGACAGTATTATAGGAAAAGACATTCCCAAGAATGATAAAGAGATCTTCTTATACGCCATGGCCGCAGCCCGGATACTGGTAGCTAAAAATTGGAAAGATGTGAAGGCCCCAAAATTAACAGATTGGCAACACAAATTACAAGAATTCGCCGAAATGGCACAGTTAACAAATAGCTTAAGAGAGAACTCTAAGAAAGCATTCAGAGAAAGATGGGATAAATACAAATGTTATGTAAGGAACTATACTGATTCTATGGTA
Source organism: Darevskia armeniaca (assembly GCA_034641395.1). NCBI lineage: Eukaryota > Metazoa > Chordata > Lepidosauria > Squamata > Lacertidae > Darevskia > Darevskia armeniaca. Next base: position 938,991 of record JAWWNF010000120.1, read on the forward strand.
TCTATGTTGGCATTCGAGTGATCTCGGTGATAGATTTAGTTTGGTAATATAATTAAGAATATTGAAAGATATTTGAATGTAACAGAATTAAAGTAAGAGGTGTATAATAAGTACATTTATTTTTATAAAAGAATATACAGAAGGGGTGTACAGGAAGTCGAGTTGCACAGTTTTTTGTTGTGGTGGTGGTGGAGGGGGGTTGTTTTGTTTTTTTACTTTATTTCTTATTAGGGTTTGCTTTTGTATTTAGTTTTTTGTATTGTGCTGGTATTTGTGGATACTTGAAGCTGTATTGGTACTGGTATTTGATCGCCGAAGAATTGATGCTTTTGAATTATGGTGCTGGAGGAGACTCTTGAGAGTCCCATGGACTGCAAGAAGATCAAACCTATCCATTCTTAAATAAATCAGCCCTGACTGCTCACTAGAAGGACAGATCCTGAAGTTGAGGCTCCAGTACTTTGGCCACCTCATGAGAAGAGAAGACTCCCTAGAAAAGACCCTGATGTTGGGAAAGATTGAGGGCGCAAGGAGAAGGGGACGACAGAGGACGAGATGGTTGGACAGTGTTCTCGAAGCTACCAACATGAGTCTGACCAAACTGCAGGAGGTAGTGGAAGATGGGGTCACGAAGAGTCGGACACGACTGAACGACTGAACAACAACAAAATTTGTACTCAATTATAATGTTGCAATATTATTGTAATCGGAATATTTGTATTTGGTTGTAATTGAGTTTCAATTAAAAATGTTAAAAAAAAGAGAGAGAAAGAGAAAGACTGTGCTAGACCATTGCTATTGCTGAGGGGTTACTGAGGTCACATCACCACTATACTGTACATGTAAAGCCCTCTTATACCATGGTTTGCCTCTAACTCCATCAGCTCCAGCCAACATGGCCAATGGTCAGGGATGATGTCAAGAATATCTGGATTATAACCCTGGTCTCCCAGGTCCTAGTCCAACCCTCTAACCACTACACTGCACTGACACTCAAGAGGGAGGGGAAACTTTCTAAAAAGAAATTGGACTGTCCCTATAAAATAGGGACAATTTGGTTATACGTAGCAGCCATTATTGATGGATGGATACCTCACAAGAACTAGTAATTTTGCCTGATACACCTTTAGGCTGCAATACTATCTCCAGTTACCTGGGAGTAAGACCCATTGAGTTCAATGAGACTTAGTCCTGATTAGACACATAAAGGATTGAGCAGTTAAACTTCCCACAGCCAGCTTGTCAAGGATCCAGTCCTCTTAGTTCTGATTAAACAGACCTTGGATTGTCACATGATTAGACACAAACGCTGAATGCATTTCCGAGAAATGGCCTTTGAATTATAATGGGTAAGTTGCAGTTTCTGAAAGGGGCATTAAAAATGTTTAGATTGAACCACACTTTATGCATTTTTATGGAAAAATAAGTTATGTCAGTTAAAGATAAATAAATAGTTGGCATTACTAATGCGGCTGTTATTTCTGTGCTGCATAATCAATTCATTTTCTGCTTATTCCAACCCATAAAAAGAGACTTGGTGGACCATCCCAAAAGTTGTCTATCAATTCTGATAATCAGTTCCCAGTAGGGGCCAGTTAGATGCTCCTGGGAAGTTTGTGAGCAAAGCATGGACCTTGGCAACTTGTTTCTCACCAGCACCTGTTATTCAGCGATACACTACCCTGGAACATTCAGGTTCCATTCAAAGGATCGTCACTAAAGGTTTATAGATCCATACCCTACAAACATGTCTGTTCCTTTCTTAAAGGATTAGGCCTCTCTTAGGGCCCAGCTGCACTATACATTTAAAGCAGTATCATACCACTTTCAATAGCCAAGGCTTTCTCCCAAAGAATCCTGGGAAATGAAGTCTGTTAAGAGGGCTGAAGGTTGTTAGGAGACCCCTGTTCCCTTCACAAAGCTACAGTTCCAAGAGTTCTATGGAAAGGTGGATTGAAAACTGAAACTTGGTGAAGGGACTAAGGCAGGCATAGGCAAACTCTGCCCTCCGGATGTTTTGGGACTACAATTCCCATCATCCCTAGCTAACAGGACCAGTGGTCAGGGATGATGGGAGTTGTAGTCCCAAAACTTCTGGAGGGCTGAGGTTGCCTATGCCTGGACTAAGGATTCTTTGGGGGAAGACATGCCTGTTTAAGTGGTACAATACTGCTTAATAAGTGTAGTGCAGGTGGGACCTGAGTTACTTTAAGAGCCTCCTCGAAGATAACTCTTCAGATAAGTGCAAAGGATGTCACAGACTTGTTCTCAGCTGCCCAGAGGGCAGGAGGACTCAGGTCTGGCAGGCTTACATTGTAGGAAGGTAGATTCTGGCTGAACGTTAGGAGAAACCTCTTGATCAGCCTTCCCCCTGCTTAGCTGGAGCTGGTAGGAGTTGTATTCCAAAACCTCTGGTGGACACCAGGTTGAGGAATGTTGCTCTCGATGGTAAGATGGTGGGCCAATTACCTGGATGGTTGGTGGGATTTCTCTCCAGGAAGGTGATGTTCCAGCTCTGGGTTTCTTAGATTGAGCAGGGTTTGGGCTAGATGGGTCAAAAGGCCATGGTTCTTGTTGTTACAAAATTATCATATATACCCTTCACGTGCCCTAACAGCTTCCACATATAAAAACGACTATAAAGTATCCACATATAATTAAAATAAGCGGTTAGAAAATTCCATCAAAACATCCATAATTAAAATGCGCATTAAAATCAAAACAATTAAAAGAGCTATTAAAGCAATTAGATCAGGAAGCTTGCATTCAGGGAAATGCCTGCCTAAACAGGTGTGATTTCAGGAGCCAGCAGAATGCCAATACTGATGGCACCTCTCATTTTTTAGCAGGGAGGGCTTTCCATGACACGGGAACTGCCAGCGAAAAAGCCTGCCTCCATGTTACCAGGTCTATGATTCTACAAAAACCCACATTTTCCTTGAAGCCTTTGACATCACCCCTTAGCCCCCATATTCCACTTTAAGTAGCACTGAGTACACAGACTGAAATAAACACAAACTCTCCCTCTTTGCCCCGACCTTCGCCTTCCTCCGTTTCCTCTGTCAAATGTTGGATGCTAATCTCCTTGGGACAGGGATGGATCTGCCTTCTATGTTTCAAGACAATTTGCACATACGGTATCAATGGTGCTATATAAGACATCACAACTGAGAAGTAGTTTCCAGTAGTACATAGGGTGAACATTATCTCAGGAATCTGTACAACAATAATCTGGGCATGTGGAATACAAAACACTGGCTTTTCTAAAAGCTACTTAAACTGTTTTTGTTTTTTAAAATATTCTATTTTAAAGAAATTAAATACTGTCTTGGTCTCCATCAGCAACCAGCAGAATCCACAACAGGCTTACCCAACCTGGTACCCTCCAGGATTTGGGGGCTACATCAATCACCCCTGGTCTTTGACCATGTTGGCTGGGAATGATGAAAGTTTTAGTCTAACTAAGTATGGAAGTTACAGGTAGGTAGCTGTGTTGGTCTGTCATAGTCAAAACAAAATAAAAAAATAAAAAAATCCTTCCAGTAGCACCTTAGAGACCAACTAAGCTCATAGCAAGAACAAACTTAGTTGGTCTCTAAGGTGCTACTGGAAGGAATTTTTTTATTTTTTATTTTGTTTTAAGTATGGAAGGTTGGTCTAGAAGTAGATTGCTCTTGATCACTCTTCATTGGGGTTAAATTTGCACACTCTCCTCCCCTCTTCCCCCTATTTATGAACTAATTTGGGGGCAAGAATTAGAACATAAGGAGAGCTGATTGGATCAGGCCAGTGGCCTATCTAGTCCAGCATCCTGTTCTCACAGTGGCCAACCAGATGCCCCAATGGGAAATGTGCAAGCAGGATTTGAACACAAGAGCATGCTCCCTTCCTGTGGTTTCCAGCAACTGCTAATCAGAACTATTGCTGCCTCCAACAATAGCGTTCATCATGACCAGTAGCCATAATCATAATCCATAAAACTAATCCTATTTTAAGGCCATCTGAGAGCCAGTGTGGTGTAGTGGTTAAGAGCGGTAGACTCGTAATCTGGTGAACCGGGTTCGCATCTCCGCTCCTCCACATGCAGCTGCTGGGTGACCTTGGGCTAGTCACACTTCTCTGAAGTCTCTCAGCCCCACTCACCTCACAGAGTGTTTGTTGTGGGGGAGGAAGGGAAAGGAGAATGTGAGCCGCTTTGAGACTCCTTCGGGTAGTGATAAAGCGGGATATCAAATCCAAACTCTTCATCTATATTGGTGGCCATAACTGCCTCTTGTGGGAGGGAGTTCCATAGTTGAACTATGTGCCGCACAAAGAAGGAATTTCTTTTATCTGTCTTGAATCTTAAGCATTTGGTTTCATTGAATGCCCATGAGTTCTAATGTTAGGAGAGAAGGAGGGAAACCTTTCTCTATCCAATTTCAGTGGGTGTCTGGCTGTTAACCAGAAGGTTAGTGGTTCGAGTCCACCCAGGGATGGCTGTGGGCAGGATTCCTGCATTGCAGGGGGTTGGACTAGATGACCCCTGGGATCCCTCCAAGCTCATTCTCTGATTCTATATTTTTATGAGCTTCTATCACGTCACCTCTTACAATTCCTCTAAACTGAAAAGTCCCAAAAGCGGCAACCTTTCCTCATAAAGGAGTTGTTCCAACCCCTTGATGATTTTAGTTGCCCTTTTCCTGAAATACCGGTCAACTGTTTGACAATGTTTCTCAATGGCAAATATTAGCAGCGCTTCCGTCTCTCTTATGATCGAAGAATAAATCAGGAGAAGAGAGTGCTAGAAAAATGCACAGCATGGGCAATCACAAGAAGGGGAAATTACATAAATTGTGCCACCCCCCAACTCAACCCAACCCACCCCCCAAAAAAACTGGAGAGATTTTTCTGAAAGATGAGTCAAAAAGCGAACAAATCACCAATCTGAACTACTTCGGTACAACACACTGGTGCGGGGGAAAAGAAGAGTCAGATTCTTTAATCTTTAACAAACTGATGCTCGCTCAGCATCAGGCAACGCCAGAGGAAAAGAGAAATGGCTTATTAAATAGCAACATGGGAGGGAAAAGCTTGAGTGGGTGGGGTAATACAGAAATATCTGCATAGCGAAGGAAGTTGATCTGTGAGGTCGGAGCCAGCTAAGAAGAAGCAGAGATTAATTGCTACTGGGTCTCAGCCGTAGCATAGTAGTTTTTTCCAGCGTTTGCAACACATGCACTAAGAAATGATGGAAGTGCTCCTGGGCATGCACAGAGTGCAGATTGGTGGGTAACTGCAGAAAGTCCTCACACACAAGGGGATGGAGGGAAGGGCTGTAGCTCAGTGCTAGATCACTTGCTTTGCATGTAGAAAATCCCAGGAAGCCAAGGAGGCAATACTAACCTCGGTTGAACCGATGGTTTGACTCGGTGTAAGGCTGCCTCTGAGGTTCCTAACTTCTAGATCACAAAGCCTTTCCAGACAGAGTCAGACCCATCACTTCCCTCCCTAAATATTAAGTTCTCTCTGTGTGTCTCTTTCATTCCTGACATTAATTCAGATCCTAGGGTCTTTGCTTATCTGTGTAATGCTGAATACAAAGACCTCTGTTTCCCAGTTTGGAGATACGACTTCAATAGAAGTGCAGAGGCAGGGAAATGTCACTTAAATTTCAACATTGCAGCTTCTCGGGTTTGTAGAGATGGAAATATTATGGTGTGGTTGATTTCAAGGTAGGTTCCCCCCCACCCCCACCTTGGTTTCTGTCTTCCTTTGCCCCATCCGAAATGTTCTGCTCTTCCTTTCCTTTTACAATCAATTTTTTAACTATACAAAACGGCACAAAATCACTAGTGGCATAGTCAACTTTAAAAGTATCCAAAATAAAACCATGATGATCTATATTTGGGGAAAGAGCGCCATCTCTCTGTCACTTGGCGAAATCCAAAACCAATTGACTTCAGTTCTGGCGAGCTAGCCATCTCTACCAGTAACCGCAACTCACTCACTCTCTCTCTCTCTCTCTCTCTCTCTCTCTCTCTCTCTCTCTCTCTCTCTCTCTCTCTCTCTCTCTCTCACACACACACACACACACACACACACACAATTTTAGCAAAAACAGAATAGAATAGAAAATCCACTAGTCCTACAAGTGCGCATCAGCATTTTTCTACTAAAAAGTGCTGTGTTATTGTGTGTGTCTCTGTGTGTGCATCCCTGTTACTTTCTTTCAGAAACATTTCACTTTCAAAGGCAGAGCAGATATACTGAGAAAAAAAGAGGGGGTGTCTAACCATTCATTTTGTGCTATTTTTCAAAAGGCAGCTGGGCAAATGGCAAAGGGAAACTTTAAGGCAAAGGTGTTTTCAGGGAGAGAAAGAGAGAGGTTAAGGTCTGCTAGGGGAGATGGAGAAATCCTGTGCACGGCAGACATAGATGGAATAGGCAAGATCAAGAATTACAGCCCTAAACATCATTATTACCATGGGAAGCTTTAAGTCGCATTAGGTTAAGTGGGATGTACTTCTGAGTATAAACATGGAAAGGTGTAAGAGAGAGATTGTTATGGATCGATTCTAAAGTGGATAGATGTGGGAATCAGTGAGTAGAGAGAAGGCACCTATGGATGAGCCAACAGATAGATGGGTCTTCTGTCTATCCCCAGCAGTAAGCGAAATTCTTGAGAGCAGGTTTATAGAACCCAGGAATGCTTCCCCCCTTGAACAAATGGACAACGCTGTCTGACAAAACTGCTCCTCTCAAATTAGGTAAAGGTAAAGGGGCCCCTGACCATTAGGTCCAGTCGTGTCCGACTCTGGGGTTGCGGCGCTCATCTCGCTTTATTGGCCGAGAGCCGGCGTACAGCTTCCATGTCATGTGGCCAGCATGACAAAGCTGCTTCTGGCGAACCAGAGCAGCACACGGAAACGCCGTTTACCTTCCCGCCAGAGCGGTTCCTATTTATCTACTTGCACTTTGACGTACTTTCGAACTGCTAGGTTGGCAGGAGCTGGGACCGAGCAACAGGAGCTCACCCCATCGCAGGGATTCGAACCGCCGACCTTCTGATCAGCAAGCCCTAGGCTCAGTGGTTTAACCCACAGCGCCACCTGGGTCCCTTCTTCTCAAATTAGAGAGACAAAATAGTCTGGAGCTCTCAGAATCAGCCCAGCTTTGACAGTGTCAGAATCTTACTCTGTTATTGAGCGTCTAGAGGGATCATCATTCAGGGAAGTCCATATTTTATGCCTCAAGCTCTCAGGAGGGTTGCCATAAACAAGGGTCTGTTTATATTCCACCAATGATACCTGAGTATAAAGAGAGGTGCTTCTTGTTTATGGTTGGGGTTTGCCACCCCACCTGTTTCACCTCCCATGTTTCATGCCACATATCACTTAATCCATCAACCAGTTAATTCAGATCCATCTGAATTAATCCTATCAATTCCCTCTGGAGCCGTTTGCCTGGCTTTAAAGCACACCGTGGATCCTGTTATTGGTCCAAGCTTTCAGTCTGAGTGGCAAGCCAGACTGCTGGGCCCTGAATGTAGCAGTAGTGGGGGAAAGTAAGGGACAACTCAAATTCATTTTCCTAAGCCTTGATCCTTAGGGTCATGGGTCAAGGAAGACTTGCTTTCTCATTCCAGACCTGGACCCTTTCCAGAATCCGATGTTTCTCAGCTACAGAGCAACCATTCCATCTAATACCTAGCCTCAAATTCAACATGCATGGAATTCGCAGGAGAAAATCCATTGACCTGGGAAGGGATCCAACCTTTTGAGCGAATAGCTGTTTTAGCGCAAAAATACATGTGGGCTATACACTTTGATGTCATACATCAGTGTTTTTGTAGTTGTTTTGTCTTTGCGTGGAGTGCCCTATCTGGGTGGATGGAGCAGCCAAGTAATTTCGTTGTCCCCGAAGGGGCAATGACAATAAAATATATTCTATATTCTATTCTATTTCTCTCCCCACTGTTTAATATTGTTACATGAAGGAAACTGTTATATCTGAATTCACTTGGCCCAGGCTAGTGAGTTTCTATGAGACATTGCTTTCTTACACGCAGATGTAAGTATTACTCCAATTTTTGCTTATCCATAGATGAGCACCGGGGCTGCATTTATTTCCTCTTGCCTCGTTTTGGTTTGGTCAAATACCTGACCAGGCACATCGAAAACAAAAAAAATGTATCATTTATCAATTGCATGTATTGATACCTTTTCTCCAAGAAGATCAATGTGGTGTACATAATTCTCCCCACTAATTTATTCCTTACAACAACCCTGCAAGGCTGGAGAGCAGTGACTGGCCCAAGGTCACACCCAGTGGCCCAGTGGGGATTTGAACTCTGGTCTCACAGGTCCCAGCCTATTACTCTAACCACTGCACCCCACTGCCTCACCCCACACTTCCCCAAAGTACCCTTTTTCCAACAGAGGCTTTCTCTTGAACGAGGCTGCATTTCGAAAAAGTATGGGCAGACTTTTGAAAGTCGATACAAATCCTTCACCTTATAATGTGATCTCGTTCTTTCTCTCCCAGCCCACTGTCCCCACCGACGCAGATTTCCAATGTAAGGAGAAAGTGGGGAGCATAGGTGCCAACTCCCTGGGGCCCTAGGTGCCTGAGCACCCACAAAATTCCCTGTGACCCTTTGTGAGTGGCCGGGCGCCCACAAATGTCAGTGTCAGGGCTATGTACGCTGCATGGCACCCACGGTCCCAGGGCATGGTCCCGGGGCCAAGTTGGCACTCCTGGGGGGAGAGAGGGGGCTTCCACGAGGGAAGAAGTTTCAAAAGCTCATCGTGACTGCGAGGTACATACAGATTCAGGAAAATGCCGAGCGATGGGGTGGAGAGGCAGTCAGAAAAACAACAGCCAGTCTGTCCACCACATATACGAGGAGAGGTAACAGAGATTTTCCAAAAAGCACATCCACGCGCGCCCATACCGTTGGCGCAAGGGACATCCGTGGGTCAACCCAACATCCCCACCTTAGGGATAGATCCAGGGCAATAATTCCGGGGTAAGCTGCCCTGGCTTCTGCTTGGCACAAGACAGGGAAGGACGCCTCGGTTTTCCCGGTACTGTTTCCATAGAAAACAGGAGGGGTGCGGGGACTAACCTATGGGGACTAACGGTCCCCATCCTTTGCTGCAGATCTAAACGGCTGGGGACGGACGGACGGGGGCACTCAGCTTGGGCTGCACAGATTCAACACCACCCCATCCTACAAACCTCCACCCGAGACTCTCCCAGACCAGATGGTCCTCCGTGCGTTCCCTCGATGAAAACTGCTCGGGGTGCGGGTCATGGAGAGGCCAAGATCCCAGGTCCTCGGGGAGTGGGCTTTATTAGCCGGCTGTCAAAACCCTTAAGCCGAAGCAAGCGGAGGATTCACGTCCCGTTGACACTCCGGTAGGAGCCCGTCAACCCAGTCCACCGCGGCTCCCAGCGCTCCTCCGGCTCACGCGATTTATGGATCGCGGCAGACGGCTCTTCCCCTCCCCGCCTTCGCCTAACGCAACGAGCAGCAGCACTGTTTCCTTAACTCCACACACCCTCACTTCCTCACCATTATCGTCATGCGGACTAGAACCCTGTGTTTTGAAAGGTGGTTTTTAAAAAAGATCCCGTTCCTATGCCCCCCCAGCTCCTTCTAGGCTGAAACGCAGCATATCAACAGGTTTGTGTTTTTTTTTAAGGGAAGAGAAAGGGGGAAGGAAATCTTGCTTTCGGATTCATGAAAATGGATTTTGATTCTCTCTCCGTCCCCACGTCCCCCGCTCCCTTTGCTGTCAACCTTGCTTCTCGATTGGTAAGGAAAGAGCCCGAAAATGTACCCGATGGAGGCGGGGTGGGGGGTGGGGATGGGGGTTCGCCATCCAGCAAGCTGCAGCCTCCGTCTAAAGTGTCTCTCCTTTAAGCAAGACTTAGCCGTATCCATGGAGCTGCCTGATCTCGACGCAGGGAGGTGCGTGGATATTTTCCAATCCGAGTCGTGAAGGATCGTTGGGCTCCGTTTGTTGTAATAACAACAACAACAACAATAATAATAATAACAATAATAATAATAATACTTTGACCTTGCTGTGATATTCAAATGTGGCCTCTCGGGGCACACCAATCCATCAGATTGGATTTGGGCTTGATCGGGCCAGTAACAGTGGAATAAGGCACCAGGTGGGAGTGGGGGGGGCGTCATCCCCCCCCCCGCTTATTTTCACTCCAGCAAATAAATAAACCCCACCGCCACCACCTTGTTTGGGATTAAGTTCAAGAATCATCGGCGCTGCCTATAGAGACTGTGCGCCTCTCGATTCCCCCTCGATCCTGATCAGGTGTTTTGGGAGGAACTGGACGTTGCAGGAATGGGACCGAGGGAGAGTGTCTCCCACCCCAACACAAAAAAGGAGAGAGCGCCTGGCTGTGCAGCAGACACAGTAATGAGTACAGGGGGCACCTCTCCTCCTCCTCCTCCTCCTTTTCCTTACCACCACCCCGATCCTCCTTGCTCCTTCTCTTTCCCCCCTCTGCATAGAAGGGGGATTGTTTCTTCCTGGGGGGAAAGGGGTGTCCTCTCCTCCCCCCAAAAGAGTGGCACCCTCTGCTCCCCTTGGAGGCATCTATTTCGCGCGCCTCGTGTTTTTACGCAGAATGGCTCCCCTACCCTCCAAGGAGTCCATAAGTTACGGCTTCCAGGCTGTGCCTCTGGCGGTCAATAGGACGACTCGCGAGTAAGAACCGTGGAGCCCACCAAGATTGGGAGGAGGTCTCTCTGGTGGCTTGTCCTGGCTTGTCGTCGTGCCCCCCCCCCCGCCTTAAAATGTGGTCTCTCAGAAGTATAAGGGGGACGGGGGGGGGGAAACCGAGGGAGGGGGGAAGGAACTTTATGGATGCGATGCATTTGGGAGATCTGCCCTCCCCCGCCCTAAATCTCTCCCAGTAAATGTCCACAATGATTCAAATAGGCGGCGGGGGCGGGGGTGGTGGTTGGGACGGCTTCAAAACAGCGACCCCCAGCTTTCCAAGCGGGTGCGAGAGAGAAGTCGACTCCCGCAGGGCGATCCCCGTTCACGTCTACTCTCGAGTAAGCCCCCGCTTGGCTTCTCGAAAGGGACTTTGTTCAACGTGCAAACGAGATTGCAAGCCTCCTAAAGGCGACGTTAACGGAGACCTTCGCGACAAGCGAACCATTACAGACTTGTAGGTTTTCCAGCTTCTCAGACTAAACAAGGCGTTGTGGTGTGGTGTAATGTGGGGTGGGTGGTGTGTGTGTGTGTGTGTGTGTGTGTGTGTGTGTGTGTGTGTGTGTGTGTTTTGGCGAGGTCCGATAACCTCTCACTGCCGGTCCTTCTCCCGTTCGGTTTAGCTCCAGATCTCCCAATCTATGCAGTTCCAGGCAAGCTGGGCTTTGCAGTGGCGAACGAACCTCTTCCAGCCCCCAAAACTGATCCATTTCACATTCCCTGGCTCTCTCCCTCCCTCTCGTTCCTACAACCTCCAATCGCAGACAAATATGTCCAGATTTTTTCCTTATTCTTTTTTTCCCCCTTTCCAAAACAGAAACAAAAACTGTAGTACAGTAGTTACCTTCCAAGCCCTTAACAGCAAAAAGGCTAAAGTTCGGATCAGAAGGGTCCAGTATTTGAGAGGAGACGGTGTAGGAACTGAGTGGTTTGACTCAAAAAGACAATAATTCAATTTTTAGGCTCGGCTCCAGATACTAGGAGAAGACCCCCCCCCAAAAAAGTTGCATCCACTCAGGAAGAATAAATCAACCCCTCTCCAAATTCACACAAACCAACTCACACATACATACATATATATATATATTATATATAAACCGAAAACTTACCTTTCCAGACCATCCACGAAATTATACCGTTCCCCCCAGCTGGATCAAATTCCAAATAGAAAGCATCCACATATCCAGAAGTAAGAAAATGGCCATTGGCTAATGAGTCAAAAAGGATTTCGGGGAGAAGGGGGGTGTCGTTTTGCTTCCCCCCTTCCAACCCACTCTTAAACACACACACACACACACACACACACACACCAAACTTTGCTCCAAATTTAAAGTGCACACAGCCACACACTCACTCTCTCACACCCCCTTTGGTATTGGGGTACAAAAAGAAAATAACTGGAAATGAAATATGATTGCTAATGATGATCGGCGACAGCGACGGCGGTGATAAGGGCGCAGGAATCCTGAGCGAAGGGAGAATCTCAAAGCCCACTTTGGAGAAGGAAGAAAGGAATCCAAGGCGGGATTAAATCCACCAGGAGAGAAGGAGTCTTCTTGGAACAGCTGAAAGGTTTTGGGGTGCTGCTTTCCTCCCCCAAAGTCTTCTTTCCCGGGGAGGCCAAAATCCATCCGGTGCCTCAGAAGAAACCCTCTTTTTAATTCCTCCCAGGATCTCTTGCGCTTCTGATTCCTGCTCTTGGATCCCGGTCTCCTTCCCCTGGTTCTTTCGGTTGCAACTAGACTCGGTCTATGTAGCCAGAGGCTGCATTAAGGATTACATCAGGCTTTTATAAGCTTTCCAGCTCGCACATTAGACAGAGTGAGAGGGAGAGAGGGAAAAGGAGGGAGGGGGAGAGGGAGGGAGGGAGGGAGGAAGGCAGGGGTGGAGAGAAGGGGGGGCTGATAAAAAGGGCTCGCTCTTCCTCGCTATACTGTACACTATAACACACATCTAGCTTTGTAAAAAAATAATAAATAAAACAGGCAGCTCCGCGAGGAAAGCCTAGAATAAGCGCCACATCATTCCATGTGCCTAGATGAGAGGGATCCAGCAAGCAAACGGAAAAAGCTGGCTAGATCAATGGGTCTCCCACGCAGCCGGGATAACTTTCTCCCGTGGAGAGAGGCTGGGAAGAGGCAAGGAGAGACTGAGGAGCGCTCGGGCTGTTTATGACACATAAATCAAACCCGAGCCTCTGGTAATCACGGTGCGCTTAGCCTGGCCAGGTAATACTAATAATAATCCCCGGGAAGATGACTGGCGGGGAAGGAGAGGGAGTTCTCTGCAGCCGGAGGCAAGAGATGAAGGGGGAAAGGTGGCGGTTTGGAGAGGGGAGCAGAGCTGGATTGGGGGCGGATCGAGGGAGCGGCGCAGTGCTGGAGAGGGCGTTGAATGGATGGAGGCAGGTTTGTGGGGGCGCCCGGGTCTCGAATCTCTCGCCTGCCCAGTAACGTTGGGAAAGGATCGGAGAGAGGGGAGATTTTACACGGGGGAGGAGAGGGTTTAAAGTGGGAAGAGCGGAGGCTCTCTTCCCTCCTCCTCCGCGAAGGAGAGAGAGAGAGAGAAGGAGGAGGAGGAGGAGAGCGCGCGCTGCGCAATGAACGTAGGCACGGAGCTGGAGAGGTGATGGATTGCGCCGGCCGTGCTTTGGGAGAGGTTGACCAGGACGCTAGGGAAGCCTTCGCTGCGGTTTCCTCTCTCTCTCTCTCTCTCTCTCTCTCTCAACACACACACACACACACACACACACACACACACACACACTCCTCGTTTTCTCTGCCTCCCTCCGGGGAAGAGCAGGGAATGTCAGCGCTGCCTGACACTGAGTCACAGAACAGGCGGAGGGGATGAAGAGACGCTCGTGGATGGAGGGTGGAGGGTGGAAGGTTGCTCTTCCCTAGCCCCCCCCCCCCCAAACGCGCGCGCACGCGCGCACACAAGGCAATATAGGCAGCTCCTATCCGGGCCGAGGTAAGCCCCTCTCCCCGAGGCTTCTCACCCCCCCACCCCCCCACCCCACCCCATTGATGGTTATTGCACGATCCAGACCATTTCTCTCTCTCTCTCCCTCCTGGGTACGTCTCCAACCGCATCCCCTCGCGATTTGGTGCAAGGGATGGCGGAGAAGGCTCGGCGAATCCGACCAGACGGATCCACAGCCCGGTTCAGCCGGAGGCGCGAGTGGATTATTGCCGAGCGCTCCTACAGGCTTGTGGGTCGCTGTTGCCCTTGCAACCTGGTTCCACGCGCGTTTACGCAGACGTAACTCCCGCTTTATCCAACGGAATTCTAAAACCTTTTACATTTTTGGACAGAAATGGATGAAATTTGAAGGTAAAGCCACTGCTTCTGAAGGCTTAAATCGTTCCAAATTCCAGAAGGATAGTTGCTGTGGTTTCCTTACAAGGGCAGCTGTTACAGTTTTGGGGTTGAATGAAAAAGGAATAACTTAATCTCCTTTAGTGTTTTGTGGGTAATTAGTAGGAAATTGGGGCCCAGGTGGCGCTGTGGGTTAAACCACAGAGCCTAGGGCTTGCTGATCAGAAGGTCGGCGGTTCGAATCCCTGTGATGGGGTGAGCTCCCGTTGCTCGGTCCCTGCTCCTGCCCACCTAGCAGTTCGAAAGCACGTCAAAGTGCAAGTAGATAAATAGGAACCGCTCTGGCGGGAAGGTAAACGGCGTTTCCGTGAACTGCTTTGGTTCGCCAGAAGCGGCTTTGTCATGCTGGCCACATGACCCGGAAGCTGTACGCCGGCTGCCTCGGCCAATAATGCGAGATGAGCGCCGCAACCCCAGAGTCGGACACGACTGGACCTAATGGTCAGCGGTCCATTTACCCTTTACCTGGTAGGAAATTGGTTCAAAAATTACAGACATGAGAGAGTTTCCTCTTGGTAAGAAACATTCCAAAGTGCAGAAAAATAGGTTCAATGACTTTTGTGCTAAGAACCTTCAAAGTTGATTTTGCGGAAATGAGAAAAACTAAATGAGATTTGCTTTCTGGGTAAAAAAAGCACTCCCTTTGATTGCAAACTAGGCCTGCCAGTCACAATGGAGCCCTCCCTCAGAAACCTCTCCCCAGTTGTATGTTTGCTCTGTCTTTCCTTACCACTTCACTTGGGCATTATGGTCTTATTGCAATCTTAGAGGCATTACTTTTAATTTCAGCAGATTTTTGGCAGCATTTTATCATGTCTGGGTCACCAAGGTGCCATGAAGCACTTGAGGGATCCCTACTTTAAAATTTGCCCTTCTAGTGAATCCCCAAAATGTCTCCTTTAAAAATCTCTTTAAAAATCTCTTTCCAAGCTATTCCACTTTGAGATAGACCACAGGTTTGGGTAGTCATAAAATACTTCAAAGGTCAAATTGATGTGCTTTTTCACACAGCCATCAGAAAAGATGCACAGGCAGTCAAAACATTGCATAGTTACAAAAGGCAAAAGTTTCCAAAATATTGGTATAGAAAAATGCTAGTTTCAGACTCTGGTCTGAAACAAAAGAGGCTGGTTAAAGCCATGTGGCTGGAGTGATCAGCTCAGAGCTCCTTGCATACTGAAGCACACATTGGGGGGGGGGGAGAGAGAGAGAACAAAAGCTTGGTGAAACAATTTCCTCCCAAGGTGGGAAGTGATGACATAGCCTAAGCCTGGCAGGCCGGCTTACTCTATGGTTGTAACCCCTTCAAACACTACTTAGATTCAAACATGCTAGAGTTATATGAAAGTAGAGCCCTACATATTATGCAACATGTCATTGATGCAATAATAGTGTGTTAGTGTTGGATTTGTGCCGAACTGTCTACACAACGTTCAACATTAATAGCTATTCTGTGATGCTTCCCCAGTGTTAATGCACGATTGTCATCTCAAGGACCAAGGCACAACAAAAGTGGGACCAAGGGAGAAAAAAACCCCACCAGAACATTTGTGGTTATGAAAAGTTAGAGGGTTTCAGTGGGTAATTATGGGACATGCACCCACCCACCCCAAAAGTGATTGGAGCCTAACTCCCATCGGCCCCCACCAATGTGTCCAATAAGCCAAAGAGGATGGGAGTTGTAGTCCAGTAACATCTAAAAACATCAGAAGAGCCTACTGGGTCAGGAAACAGCCCATCTAGTCCAGCATTCTGTTCTCACAGTGGCCAACCAAATGTCTGCAGAAAACCCAAAAGCAGGATTAAGGCGCAAGAGCCCTCTCCCCTCCTGTGGTTTCCAGCAGCATTGCTGTCTACAGCTGTGGAAGCAGAGCATAACCATCATGGCTAGTAGCCATCAATAGCCCTCTCCTCCATCTGGTGGGCCACAGGCAGTGGCGTAGCAAGGTCAGGTGGTACCCGGTTAGGAATTTTTTTTGTCACCCCCCCCCCTGAAATCTAGTTGGACTCCCAAGAGACTGAAATCTTCTCACTGCTTGTGATCTACCCGTTGTCATTGCCAGGAGTTGTTCAGCTTTTTTTTAGGGAAGGGTTGACCAAAGCTGTTGAGCTTTGTCTGGGATTCCAGGATTCCATGGTTTGGGTCCAGTGTTGACGGAGCTTTTGCTGCTCTCATACCCTCCACCCTCCACTTGTTTTGCTCACCTGCCTCCTTCCCATCCTCTCCCTGCATGCATGCATGCCTTCTCCAGCAGCCCGGGATCGTGCAGTTGTCAAAACGAAGGCCGAAGGGGGGGAACGCCGCATCTCCCCCCTTCCCCCGAAGGCTCAGGGTAGGCAGGAGTTGCGGGCGGGCAGCGAGCCGAGTATCACCCCTTCGGTGATAACACCTGGGGCGGTTCACCCCAACAACCCCCAACTTGCTCTGCCCCTTGCCACAGGTGAGCACTCTCCAGCCATATACTCCCACATCCTCTCTTCTGATGATTCCTTGCTAAGAGAGGCTCAGTTTGCAAGCATATCGCATTGTGTCTGACGCCTTGTCTCCTGCTTCATGGAGGCTCATCCCACTTCCTATATCATAGGTAAAGGTAAAGGGACCCCTGACCATTAGGTCCAGTAGTGTCCGACTCTGGGGTTGCGGCGCTCATCTCGCTCTATAGGCCGAGGAGCCGGCGTTTGTCTGCAGACAGCTTCTGGGTCATGTGGCCAGCATGACAAAGCCGTTTCTGGCGAACCAGAGCAGCACACGGAAACACCGTTTACCTTCCCGCCAGAGCGGTACCTATTTATCTACTTGCACTTCGAGGTGCTTTCGAACTGCTAGGTTGGCAGGAGCTGGGACCAAGCAATGGGAGCTCACCCCGTCGCAGGGATTCGAACCGCCGACCTTCTGATCAGCAAGCCCTAGGCTCTGTGGTTTAACCCAGAGCGCCACCTGGGTCCCTTCCTATATCATATCACCTACCAAAGTCCTCAAATATCACTAGAGCAGCCTTCTTCATTGTCCTTGTCCATTGCTCAGGCTGGCTGGGGTTGCTGGGAATCTCAGAATTATAGAGTTGGAAGGGAACTTGAAGATCATCTAGTCAAACCCCCTGCAATGCAGGAATATGCAGCTGTCCCATACGGGGATCGAACCTGCAACCTTGGCATTAGCAGCACCACACTCTAACCAACAGAGCTATCATCTTGTAGCCCAAGACAGCTGGAGGCATTGGGCCGGAGGTGGCTGTACTACACAGTGATGCCTTAAATGCAGGATGATGACCGAATCAATAATAATTGCAAACCAATTTTCTGTTCATGGGTTCAGTTCTTAACAAAACACCCCTTTGCAATTAATGCGTGAGTCAAGCAAACTTGACTTCTTTAGAGCTGCAAGTCTGGAAGTTTCCTGCTAAGTGTCTTCTCATCCATAAACTTACCTGGTAGCCTTAGGGAAGATGCTATTTGTAAGCCTGACCCCCTGATTTTGTATTATGCAGATAATTCTGCTGGCCTACTTTACAGAGCTGTTGTAAGGCTTGCCAGGGGGGGATTGCTCCTGTCAGGAGTTCTGCGAATAGAACTATCAGCGTGGGCTGCCTTGAGGCAAGACCTCTAAGAACCTGACAAAATGCCACTGATATCGTGTAATATTTAGGTGATGCATCTTGATGAGAGCTAAGGTGGTCCAGGTAGGAAAAGGGGATGGGCAGAGATGGGTAATCCTGGTAATGTTCTTCTACAGCAGACCAGGTACATGTTAGCAGAAAACAAAAGGATCCCCCTGGAGTTTTCGGAAGAGGAGTATAAGAGAGAGTTGATGATACTAAATTGCATACGTTCCAACATTCCTCAGATAAAAATAGAGACATTTCTCCTCCCTCCTCAACCCCCCATTTTACACACACACACACACACAGCAATTCCTATCAGAAGAAGGGCAAATGACTGCCAGAACACAGCACACACGGCTTCCACTGTCCTGAGAAAATCCTCAACCCCATTTTTAATGTACAATGGTACCTCAGGTTACAGACACTTCAGGTTACAGACTCCACTAACCCAGAAATAGGACCTCGGGTTAAGAACTTTGCTTCAGGATGAGAACAGAAATCGTGCTCTGGCGGCACAGCGGCAGTGGCAGGCCCCATTAGCTAAAGTGGTGCTTCAGGTTAAGAACAGTTTCAGGTTAAGAACAGACCTCCGGAACGAATTAAGTTCTTAACCTGAGGTACCACTGTATTTTATTCTCTGGTAGATTTACAACAGGGGGTCAGCAACCTTTTTCAGCCGTGGGCCGGTCCACCGTCTCTCAGACCATGTGGTGGGCCGGACTATATTTTGAAGGGGGGGGGAGAATGAATTCCTATGCCCCACAAATAACCCAGAGATGCATTTTAAATAAAAGCACACATTTTACTCATGTAAAAACACGCTGATTCCCGGACCGTCCGTGGGGCGGATTGAGAAGGCGATTGGGCCGCATCCGGCCCACGGGCCTTAGGTTGCCTACCACTGATTTACAAAAAGGAAAACACATGCCAATATATAAATTTTAGAAAGGGGTAAAATAAGATGCGGATGCACAAAAGCATTTTTTCTAAAATAAATAAACAAAGAAGAGGAGGAGGAGGAGTTTGGACTTGATACCCCGCCTTTCACTCCACAAAGCAGCTAACAATCTCCTTTCCCTTCCTCCCCCCACAACAAACACTCAGAGACTCACATGGTGAGTGGGGCTGAGAGACTTCAAAGAAGTGTGACTAGCCCAATGTCACCCAGCAGCTGCATGTGGAGGAGTGGGGAAGTGAACCCGGTTCACCAGATTACGAGTCCACTGTTCATAACAGGCATAAACAGGCAGCCCTGTTTTTAATCTGTGATGTGTTAATGTATTTTAATGTTTGCTGGAAGCCGCCCAGAGTGGCTGGGGAGACCCAGCCAGATGGGCGGGGTACAAATAATGAATTATTATTATTATTATTATTATTATTATAACCACTACACCACGCTGGCTCTCATTGCGCACTGCCGCACTCCTCCTTTCTTTCCTCGCAAGGTGGTCCTGCCCTCTGCCTGCCCCTCAGAGCCAGCGGGTCACATGCAGCCTCTCCTCCTTGCATACTCTCCAGGGAAGGTTCGAAGCTGGCCACCCGTCAGGAAAACAGACCCATACGTTTGATGGACTTTGCTTAACCATCTTTAACACTGGAAAGATAGACCCATACGTCTGATGGACTTTGCACAACCATCTCCAACACTATATTTTGCACTTTGAATTAGCACTTTAATGTTTGAAAGTATATACAGGCTTTTGTCTCTGAGGAAATACCTATGAATGCTTTTTGTATGACATTGTCTGTTTAGTTCATGATTCAATACATTTTCATCTATAGCTGTTCACGGTTTTGTATATTATCCAAGGAAGGAGAGCGGCAGCAGTGGCCATGGAGAGGCAACGGATTGCTCTGTTGCAGCTGCCACTGATGCCACTACCACTGCTTGGGACAAGCGCTGGCTCCTCTTCCTCCCTGAGCTTGGTGGCTGTGGCACTGGTGGGGGGAAATAGGGACATTCCGGGATCTGATCGGAAGCCAGGATGGCTTTCATAATTCTGGGACCGTCCCGGGGAAAATAGGGGCACTTGGAGGGCATGAAATTCCTTGGGTTGGTTAAAAACGAAAAGGGATTGCAAAGACTTCCGAAAGGACTTCTCCAAACTGTGTAAATGGGTAGTGAAATGGCAAATGCAATGTGTGTGTACCAGGGGCGTAGTGATGTGTACCAGGGGCGTAGGAAGGGGAGACAAAGGGGGCGGGTCGCCCCAGGTTCCATCATGGAGGGGGTGACAAATTATCAAGGAGCAATTACTGCCCTACTAGGGCGGTTCATAAAAAAAACTTTTTTAAAGAAAATATCTGCTCCAAAGGTCTTATCTTATGATACTAGGGATTATATAGCTATATATGAAATTTCATGCATATCAATTAATATCTTGACCCTCCTCCACGAAAATAGCTGTTTACTTGGCTGTTTTTCTATGTTGTGAAGGCTGAAATTTCAATTCAGTGGAGCGCCCACTGTTCCCAACCCTAACCCTGCGGAAAGCCATCTAATTAGACTTTAATTTGATTTTGACATGTTTTTAGGAGGTAATTTAATTATCGTTTGATTTTATACCAATGTTATGTATCTGATGATAGCCGCCCTGAGCCCGACTTCGGCCAGGGAGGGCGGGATATAAATAAAAGTTTTTTATTTTTATTACTTGTTGTTATTCCTTTGTAAGAAAATATGAAATAACGTAAAACCATTTTTGCAGGCAAAAAATAAAATAATAATAATAAAATCAATGGGGGGGGGTGACAAGAAATTTTCCACACCGGGTACCACCTGACCTTCCTACGCCTCTGATGTGTACTGGGGCAAAGAAATATTGATTTCACATATGAGTTCATGGGGTCAGCGACTGACCAGGAATGAGACCTTGGGGTTATTGTGGATAGCTCGATGAAGATATCAACCCAGTGTGTGAAAAAGACAAATAACATTATAGAAATCATTGGGAACCAAACTGAAAATAAAACTGTTGACATCATGCTAACAGATCTATGGTGTGGCCATATTTGGAATGTTGTGTACAGTTCAGGTAGCCTCACCTCAAGTAGGATATTGTAGAGATGGAAAAGTTCAGAATAGGGACACCACAATGATCAAGGGGTGGAGAAACTCCCCTATGAGGAAAGGTTGCAGCTTTTGGGGCTTTTTAGTCTAGAGAAAAGGGGAGTAAGAGGCAACATGATAGAAGTTTAAAAAATGATGCATGACAAGGAGAAACTGGATGGAGAAATGTTTTTTTCTTCCTCATAGCACTCGAACCCAAAGACATCCAATGGAGCTGAATGTTGAAAGATTTAGCACAGACAACAGAATGTGTTTCTTCGCACGGTGCATAAACTCGGAAATTAGCTTCCACAAGAGTAATGGCCATCAAATTGGATGGCTCTAAAAGAGGATTAAACAAATTGATGGAGAGGTCTATCATTGGGTAATTATCCTGATGGGACACGGGTGGTGTTGTGGTCTAAACCAAAGAGCCTCTTGGACTTGCCAGTTGGTCGGTGGTTCAAATCCCCATGACGAAGTGAGCTCCCATTGCTCTGTCCCAGCTCCTGCCAACCTAGCAGTTCGAAAGCACACCAGTGCAAATAGATAAATAGGTACCGCTGCAGCGGGAAGGGAAACAGCATTCCCATGCGCTCTGTTTTCTGTCACGGTGTTCTGTTGTGTCAGAAGTGGTTTAGTCATGCTGGCCACATGACCTGGAAAGCTGTCTGTGGACAAACACTGGCTCCATCGACCTGAAAGCGAGGTGAGCGCCGCAACCCCATAGTTTCCTTTGGCTGTGCTTAACCATCCAGGGGTCCTTCACCTTTACCTTTTACTTATCTTGATGGATATAGTCTACCTTCACAGTTGCAGTATGCTTCTGAATATCAGTTGCTGGAAACCACTGGTGGGGAGAGTGCTGTGCCATAGAATCGTAGAAGGGACCCTGGGGGTCATCTAGCCCAACCCCTTGCAATGCAGAAACTAAGGCATCCACAACAGATGACCATCCAACCTCTGCTTGAAATCCTCCAAGGAAGGAGAGCCCACAACCTTCCAAGGGAGTCCGTTCCACTGTCAAACAGCTCCTACCGTCAGAAAGTTCTTCCTGATGTTTAATTGTGTTCCATTCCTGCTTGTGGGCTTCTCATAGGCTTCTGGTTGGCCACTGTGAGACCGTGATGTTTGATTAGATGGGCTACTGCCTTGAGTAGTCTCTTTTTATGTTCTTTGAGCTGCATTGCTCTCTATAACAATTAAAAGGCTCTGGTGACCTCTCTCCAAAAATCTGGACAGGGAGCAGTATTTGCCAGCGTATTAATGCTGTGAATCTCCACCTATGAGCATCCTGTGTGAATGTGTGATCAAACAAGGAGCCACAAAACACCAGTCATTCTCATAGAATCATAGAATCAGAGTTGGAAGAGACCACAAGGGCCATCCAGTCCAACCCCCTGCCAAGCAGGAAACACCATCAAAGCATTCCTGACAGGTGGCTGTCAAGCCTCTGCTTAAAGACCTCCAAAGAAGGAGACTCCACCACACTCCTTGGCAGCAAATTCTCCACTGACCTCATGCCAGGGAAACAAAACCCCAAGTAAGCATTGTAAGCCCTGGAACCTGACCACAAAGAGAACCAGGGTAAGTGTAATAGTATTTATCTGAAACGCTTTCAAAATCTAGGAGATGTGCCATGTAACAGTCAGCGATCAAGTGAGCTGTTGATTTCCCCTCTAGGGGCTCTCCTGGACTTCCATATACTGTTTGACTCCAACTCCCATGAGCCCCAGCCAGCATGGCTAATGGTCTGGAATGTTGGGTCTAGCTAAAGATTTGGTGTTGATGGACGGATGATGCTTGCTTAAATGAGCAATGGTGGCTTTCAGTGGCTTGCGGTAACTAGCTACTCATCAACCCTAAATTCACTTGTTTAGCATTGCTGGTAGTGGAGAGGGTACTTCAAAGACTGGAGAGTCCCCCCCCCCCAGCTTTCTCCCCAGTAAGGATTGTTCTGTTTGTTTTGTGGCAAGCTGCTTCTGCTTGGAGATTAATACCATCTGTCAAGTTGCTTACCTGCTCCCCCATGCTTAATTTACATGTTTATAAGCAGACAGATCTCCAGTGCTTTGGAAGAAGTTATGAAAGGAATATGTGAGTGAATACTCAGTGGCTGGCTCCAAACATAATCTGAAACCATAGTTCACACTAAAAATGGGATGCACTTCTTCCTAGTGTACATCAGGCAAGCCACTCTAAATCAGGCTCTTGAATTTGCTTCATATATTCACTCCTGCCTTCATGGTGCATCAGTCTCTTGAAGCAAAGTAATGGCCCTAACTGTGCTTTGTCAATGGGTTCAAGCAGAACAGGGAAACACAGTTAACACAAACCATGGTTTGCAAACAGGGGTCCCAACTTGAATAAAATATTGGGGGGGAAGGCCAGCCAGGTAATTTCTGCCCTGTATCACATGACATGGTGCACACACACCATTTTAACTACTTCCGACTAGTTTTAACTACTAATTGTTTCCAAGCACAATTCAAAGTGTTGGTGCTGACCTTTAAAGCCCTCAACGGCCTCAGCCCAATATACCTGAAGGAGCGTCTCCACCCAACATTGTTCAGCCGGACACTGAGGTCCAGCTCTGAGGACCTTCTGGCAGTTCCCTCCCTGCGAGAAGTGAGGTTGCAGGGAACCAGGGAGAGGGCCTTCTCGGTAGTGGCACCCGCCCTGTGGAATGTCAAGGAAATGAACAACTACCTGACTTTTAGAAGACATCTGAAGGCCCTGTTTAGGGAAGTTTTTAATGGTTGATGTTTTCTCGTGTTTGTAATATTCTGTTGGGAGCTGCCCAGAGTGGCTGGGGATACTCAGCCAGATGGGCGGGGTATAAACAATTTATTATTATCATCATCATCATCATCATCATCATCATCATCATCTTGTGAACCGCCTGAGATCTTTTGATGAAGAGCGGACTAGAAATCGAATAAATACATAACATGAATAAATTGCAAAACACCCGGTGGAACGTGGCCTTACAATGATGTAGTGAAGTGAGATTTCTAGTTTATCGTTCACAATGCAAGCCCTTTTGCCAGCCTTTGCCCTTGGCTCCCAAACCCCACTGCCAGCCCTTCTCCCTCGGAGCTTCCTCTTTCTTTCAGCTCCCCTCTATTCTCCCCCCCTCCCGGTGCTCAATTAAGCTGGCGATTACATGGTCCTCTGTGTTCCGAAGAATTAAGGCCTGTGCTTCCAGCAGCACACCCCGGCTCGTAGACTTTGCCAACTGGTCGGCGGCCCACCATTATGAGAGAATTTGGGAGCCCCCAAAGAGGAGTCACGACATTGAAGAAGTGGGTGTTCAAGGGGGAGAAGGAGGGAGGAGAGAAGAGGAAATTAGTGGGCTGGGCTGGGCTGGACAGAGGGAGCCTAGAATACTTTGTGTGTGTGTGTTTTAAGCAACAGGCAAATAGCTCAGATTCATGCCGTGCATGACTAGAATGTCAATGGCACGTCTTCGTTCCCCACAGTGCTTCCCTCATCCTTCCTTCCCACAACTCCCTGTTGTTCCTGGGTAGCTTCGCCCCCACCCCTTTTTAATTAGCAGATGTATCTTGGCAACACCGTATGTGCGCTTCTGTGGGTCATGAGAGAATAGCAGGGCCTAATAACGAGCCTAATTTGGCTTCTTCTAGAAGGCCTGAACGAGAAGAAGTAAGGCATCTTCCTTGCATCACCTTTGCCCCGCTAAGACCTACTTGGGGAATAGAATCATGGAATTGTGGAGCTAGAAGCCACGGAGTCATAGAATTGTGGAGTTGGAAGGGATCCCGAGGGGCATCTAGTCCATCCCCTTGCAAAGCAGGAATCTCAATTAAAGTATCCATGACAGATGGCCATCCAACCTCTGCTTAAAAGGAAGGAGAGTCCACCACCTCCCGAGAGAGTCAATTCCACCGCTGAACGGCTCTTCCTGATGTTTAGTGGACCAGTGTCTTGTCCCGGTAATGGACTGGATGAGAGCCAACAAACTGAAGCTCAATCCAGATAAGTGGGTAGTTCCCTAGACCAGATGGGTGGGAGGTCGCCTGCTCTTGATGGGGTTACATTTCCCCTGAAGGAGAAGGTTCATAGCTTGGGGGTTCTCCTGGATCCGTTGCTGTCACTCGAGGCTCAGGTGGCCTCAGTGGCCTGGATTGCCTTCCATCAGCTTCGGATGGTGGTCCAGCTACATCCCTATCTGGACAGGGATAGCCTAACTACTGTTAGTCTATGCTCTGGTAACCTCTAGGTTAGATTACTGCAATGTGTTATACATAGGGCTGTGTGATGGCCTGGGATTCAGACTCAGATGCTGAACCTGAGGGATCCCAACCTGCACAGGATTCCCTGCCTCTAGAACCAGCAGAGCCGGGGCTAGGGCCTGAGTCAGAAGGGTCCTCACCTGTGCTGGATCCTCAGGTGCAGGCATCTGCTGAGTCTGCTCTGGCTCCTGATGGGATGGAGGACCCATTGCCTGCAGGTGCTCCACTCCCAGCCCTGTCAGGGGAAGCTGAGGTTGCCTCTGGGTCTGGTAACCCTCCAGCCTCTCCTGAGCTGCAGAGGCTCAGGGCAGAGAGGCGAAGGGAACTGAGTTCCCGCAGGAGGAGTGCTCGCCTCCAAGCCAGGAGAAGCGAGTCACCTGAGGATCGGGGCCGCCCTCTGCCTTGGGGCAGATAAAAGCCGGCCCGCCCCAGCCCCAAGTTGCAGGAGCAACATTGTTGGTGACCAGTTCCTGCTTGAAACCTGTCCTGTTTTCCTGCCTGAGCTCCTGACCTGCCCTGGTTCCCTGCTTGCCTACCTGTTCCTGACTTTGCCTGACTCCCTGCCCTGCACCCAGCTTCAGTTACTACGGACTGCCTTTACGTTGCACCTCTGACCACGGACCGGACTTAGACCTCGCCTTTCAGGTAACCCACAGGACCAGCATAGGCTGCCTCTGAAGACGGTTTGGAAACTTCAGCTGGTGCAGAATTCAGCAGCCAGGTTGCTCATCGGAGCAAGATGGTTTGAACATATCACACCGATCCTGGTCTGACAGCACTGGCTACCAATTAGTTTCTGGGTCCAATTCAAAGTGCTGGTTTTGACCTATAAAGCCTTAAACGACTCAGGACTGCAATACCTCAAGGACCGCCTCTTTCCATTTGAACCTACCTGGACCCTGAGATCATCTTCTGAGGCCCTTCTTTGTGTGCCTTTGTGTGCTTGTGTTCTTTGAGGTCCGGAGGGTGGCAACACTAGAACGGGCCTTCTCTGCAGTCTATGGAATGCTCTCCCTTCATTATACACCTTTAGGTGCCAGGCAAAAATGTTCCTTTTTTTACCAGGTCTTTGGTTGATCTGATTGACATCCTATGCCCTTTTAAAATGTGTCTCTCTTTGTGTGTGTTTGTGTGTGTGTGTGTGTGTGTGTGTGTGTGTGTGTGTGTGTGTGTGATTGGGTTGTTTTTATTTTGATTGCATATACAGTATTGTGGTTTTTATGTTGATCTTCTCTGTCAACCTCCCTGAGACCTCTGGGTATACGGTGGTATATTAATAATAATAATAATAATAAGTCAGAAGTGACCCCAAAAGTCATCTAGTCCAACCCCCTGCTGTGTGGAAATCACAGCAAAAGACTCACTGGCAGGTAGCCACCCAACCTCTGCTTAAAAACCTCCAATAAAGCCCCCATCACCTTCCAAAGTAGCCTATTCCACAGCCGAATAGCTTTTAAAGTTGGAAATTTCTTCCTAACATTTAGACGGAATCTCCTTTCCTGTCATTTGAATTCATTGATTTTGGGTCCTACCTTTTGGAGCAGCAGAAAAACAAATTTTCTCCATCTTCCTTGTGGCAGCCCTTTAGATATTTGAAGATGGCTATCATGTCACCTCTCAACCATCTTTTCTCCAGGCTAAATGTATCCAGCTCCCTCTTGTGCACACCATCCAGCTTGTCAGTATCCTTTTTTTTCTGTGGGGCCCAGAAATGGACATAGGATTCCAGGTGGGCTCTGACCAAGGCAGAACAGATGAACCTTGGGCCTGATCCAGCAGGGCTCTTCTTATATAAACTCTGGCACGATTTGTTTTTTTTATGTTGCATGCTGCTTAGAGAGTTTTTAAATATTTTAAATATAATAAATAAGTAAGCGTTTTGAAAACCAGGATCATGTTTGCCCTTTAGGTTGCAGAGTTTACAAGTAAAGCAGAATTGCTTTTCAGTATGTTATCAGGGATGTGGGTGGCGCTGTGGTCCAAACCACAAAGCTTGCTGATCAGAAGGTCGGCGGTTCAAATCCACGTGACAGAGAGAGCTCCCATTCTTCGGTCCCAGCTCCTGCCCACCTAGCAGTTCGAAAGCACATCAAAGTGCAAGTAGATAAATAGGAACCACTCTGGCGGGAAGGCAAACGGCGTTTCCATGTGCTGCTCTGGTTCACCAGAAGCAGCTTAGTCATGCTGGCCACATGACCCAGAAGCTGTCTGAGGACAAACGCTGGCTCCCTCGACCTACAGAGCGAGATGAGTGTCGCAACCCCAGAGTCATCCGCGAATGGACCTAATGGTCAGGGGTACCTTTACCTTTATGTTGTCAGTAGTTGGAGAGGCTTAACAATGGCACCCTCAAAAAGCAGAAACTGGGGAGAATGGTCCCCCTGAGGCAGCTCTATAAAGCCGACCTGCTCTGGGGGTGGGGCCACCACCGAAAGGGATGACACACATTGGGGACGGCACTTTGGGGTTGGAGCAAGGGCATTGGCCAGCCCCCTTGTGCTAAAATTACTGTTTTAAGGGGGGACACTGGTCCCATGAGTTATCCGAAAGGAGAGGTCGAGGTTCGGTCCATAGTCAGAGGTGCAACGAGAGGCAGTCCATAATGATTGAAGCTGGGTGCAGGGCAGGGAGGCAGGCAAAGTCAGGAACAGGCAGGCAAGCAGGGAACCAGGGCGGGTCAGGAGCTCGGGCAGGAAAGCAGGACAGGTTTCAAGCAGGAACTGGTCAGCACCGATGTTGCTCCTTCAACTTGGGGCTGGGGCTGGCCGGCTTTTATCTGCCCCGAGGCAGAGGGCGGCCCCGATCCTCAGGTGACTCGCCTCTCCTGGCTTGGAGGCGAGCACTCCTCCTGCGGGAACTCAGTTCCCTTCACCTCTCTGCCCTGAGCCTCTGCAGCTCAGGAGAGGCTGGAGGGTTACCGGACCCAGAGGCAACCTCAGCTTCCCCTGACAGGGAGTGGAGCACCTGCAGGCAATGGGTCCTCCATCCCATCAGGAGCCAGAGCAGGCTCAGCAGGTGCCTGCACCTGAGGATCCAGCACAGGTGAGGACCCTTCAGACTCAGGCCCTAGCCCCGGCTCTGCTGGTTCTGGAAGCAGGGAATCCTGTGCAGGCTGGGATTCCTCAGGTTCAGCATCTGAGTCTGAATCCCAGGCCATCACGGGGGGTGTTTTAACTTGGGTGGGAGTTGTTCTATTTGGTGGGGCTTCTTTTAATTCTTTTTTAATGTTATATGTTAATTTGGATTTTTGTATCTGTATTTGTGGGCTGGGTTTTTTTATTTTAGGGGCACAGGAGCTAAAATGTTTGAGGGGCGGCTCCCCAAAGTTGATGGGCATTGCCATTCCAATGTTGTGCGTGTGTGTCATGTCTTGTGATCGATTATGTGGGGTGGGGCTTACCTGCTCCCCAGTATTTTATTCAAATTGGCACCCCTATATTGGGGCTTTTGTTGGGGAGCATGTTTTCATTAGTTTGTATACATTGGCATTGTTAATTGCTTTAATTATTTTTAGTATGTATTTTAATGTTTGATGTTTTATTTTGTTTTTATATATGCTGTAAGCTACCCAGAGTGGCTGGGGAAACCCAGCCAGGTGGGCGGGGTATGAATAATAAAATTGTTGTTGTTTTTGTTATAAATAAGAGACAGCCAATGAGCTTGCAGATTCTGTGATGCCACATTGGCGTTCAGACATGAGGAGCTGCCTTGTACAGAGTTAGATCATTGGTGTAACCACCGAAATATTGAAAGACCCAGTGTGGTGTAGTGGTTAAGAGCGGTGGACTCGTAATCTGGTGAACCGGGTTCGCTTCCCCGCTCTTCCACATGTAGCTGCTGGGTGACCTTGGGCTAGTCACACTGCTCTGAAGTCTCTCAGCCCCACTCACCTCACAGAGTGTTTGTTGTGGGGGAGGAAGGGAAAGGAGAATGTTAGCCGCTTTGAGACTCCTTCGGGTAGTGTTAAAGCGGGATATCAAATCCAAACTCTTCTTCTTCTTCTTCTTCTCCTTCTCCTTCTCCAATGATTTGTAGTGGATGTCCTGGGATTTGTCCCAGCCTTATCTGGAGGCTTTATAATAATAATATAATAATTTATTATTTATACCCCGCCCATCTGGCTGGGTTTCCCCAGCCACTCTGGGCGGCTTTCAACAGAACATTAAAATACAATAATCTTTGTATTTTAGCTTTGAGGATTGAACCTGGGATCTTCTGAATGCAAGGCAGGATGTTCTACCAACAAACTCTTGCATAAGGTGGAATATCCTGAAAAGTTGGGGTGCTTTCCCATTTGGGGTTCTTGCCCCATCCTTTGAATACCAGCTCTGTGTAGATTTAGGGCAAAAAAATAAGAACTTACGCAAACTGGTAGCTTGAACATCAGCCACCCACGTCTTACTAACATTATGAGTAATTTAGAACCAAACGAGGAGTGAATAATATCTCAGGAAATGCATAAGAAGAATGAGGACACAGAGGCTGACCAAACACACCTCTTCAGTTTCTTCCTTTGTATTCAGGTGCCCACACTGCATTGACCCCTTTTAGTCTGCAAATTATTCACTGTCAGGCCAAAGATTGTATTTGGCATTCGGGATTCTAATTGCATCATTACCAATATTCAGAAATGCATACAAGGCGTGTTTGGTTTCCGTTCTGTTGATCCCTCCTTTTGTCGTACCATTCAAACATCTTGACCCCAACTGGAAATCCAAGCCAGCAAAGCTGGAGTGATATGTATCCATCCAATAATAACCATAAACACAACCCCAAGGGACAAATGCTGGGATATTTCATAGTCTTGAAAGTCTGATAATGGCAGGTTTTGAAGTTTCACCCTCTGTGGGAGGGTCAGTTTGGGAAGTGTGTGCTGGTTAGTGGTGGAGTCAATATGAGCCAAGACCAGGGGTAGGCAACCTAAGGCCCATGGGCCGAATGCGGCCCAATCGCCTTCTAGGGTTGCCAGGTGTCCACTATTTGAGCGGACAGTCCGCTTTTTTCACATTATGTTCACTATTTTTTTTTCACAAAATAGTGGACTTTTTTTTATTCAAAAGCTTTATGATGAAACGGTACGTATTCTAAAGCTGTACAGTCTAAGAGAATAAGGATAGGAGAATCGCGTTTTGTCTTTTTTTTTCATAAGTAAGAATGAGACAAAGATCGAATATCCATTGAACTCGATTCTCCGAAAAAGTTATTAATCATACTCAATTGTTTCAAAAGACATTTTAAAAATGGGGGGGGGGAGGCGCCTCTTGCCAGAGTTCTGCCCCGCCTGTTCCTGACTCGCGGGGAGAACAAAAGGGAGAGGCGCGAAAGAAAAAGACGCCTCTTCCTGTTCCTGACGCGCAGGAGCAGCAGCAAACCAGGTACCGGTAGAGGCGCGGGGGGGGGGGGGGAGGCAGACTTGGAGGAGAATTGCCCGACGACCTGAGGGAGCGAGATCCTCGCTCCAAGGAACGCCTCCCTAATACAGGAACGGTAAGAAGGAACCCCTGTTGGGAACTTTATAATTTAATTTAATTTAAACCCCCCCCCCCGCTTGTCCGCTATTTTTTGGAAGCAGACCTGGCAACCCTATCGCCTTCTCAATCCAGCCCGCAGACGGTCCGGGAATCAGCCTGTTTTTACACGAGTAGAATGTGTCCTTTTATTTAAAATGCATATTTGTGGGGCCTGCCTGGTGTTTTTATATGAGTAGAATATGTGCTTTTATTTAAAATGCTTCTCTGGGTTATGTGTGGGGCATAGGATTCAGTTCATTTTTTTTTTTTCAAAATATAGTCTGGCCCACCACATGGTCTGAGGGACGGTGGACCTGCCCAAAGCTGAAAAAGGTTGCTGATCCCTGGCCAAGACCATACCAACAGGGTTGGCCCTATCATCAGGCAAGATTTTTGATATCACGGAAATTAAGCAAATAGTTCTTTAATCTTGTTGTTGTCATCGTTACTGCACTTTGCTGCCAGGGAAGGGATAATGTTCTGGAGGGGTTTTTCTTGCCTCCAACACCCAAATAACCTGGCTGACTTTGGGTAAGGGCTT
The DNA here is from genome assembly GCA_034641395.1 of Darevskia armeniaca. NCBI lineage: Eukaryota > Metazoa > Chordata > Lepidosauria > Squamata > Lacertidae > Darevskia > Darevskia armeniaca. The sequence goes on from JAWWNF010000120.1 coordinate 970,063, forward strand.
TTTCTGCAAGGGGTTTCATCTGCTGCTGAACCTCAAGGCAGACTGAGCTCTGCTTGTATAGGGAGGGGAAGAGATTGCCCAATGGGAGGAATTTTCTTACTGAACTCTTCGGATTCTGAGTTTGCCCCTCTTCCCATCTGTTCTGAAGGATCATCAACTGGTGGCTAGAAAGCCTGTCCAACTTCCCCTCGGACATCTGAGGTTGCATCACAAATCATTAGCACGTTTTGGAGCTCTAAGGTCTAGAAACTGGATGGTGTATGAGAGAGTTTTATACATACATACATACATAAGGTAAAGGTAAAGGGACCCCTGACCATTAGGTCCAGTTGTGTCCGACTCTGGGGTTGCGGTGCTCATCTCGCTCTATAGGCCAAGGAGCCGGCGTTTGTCCGCAGACAGCTTCCGGGTCATGTGGCCAGCATGACAAAGCCGCTTCTGGTGAACCAGAGCAGCACACGGAAACGCCGTTTACCTTCCCACCGGAGCGGTACCTATTTATCTACTCGCACTTTGACTTGCTTTCAAACTGCTAGGTTGGCAGGAGCTGGGACCGAGCAACGGGAGCTCACCCCGTCACAGGGATTCGAACCGCCGACCTTCTGATCAGCAAGCCCTAGGCTCTGTGGTTTAACCCACAGTGCCACCTGCGCCCCACATACATACATACATACATACATACATACATACATACATAGTCTGTATTCTCAGCATGCCAACTGAACACTGAACACTTTCAACTTCTGCATGGAGCAACAATGAAACTGTTTCAGTGTATCTGAAGAAGTGTGCATGCACACGAAAGCTCATACCAAGAACAAACTTAGTTGGTCTCTAAGGTGCTACTGGAAGGAATTTTTTTATTTGTTTCCACTACGGCAGACCCAACACGGCTACCTACCTGTATACTGGTATATAATGGGTTGTCATGATGGGTTGACCCATAGAAAAAAAGCCTAATGTGACTGATTGAGGCCTGTTATTTTCAATGGGTCTACTCTGAGTAAAATGTAGGTGCCTACAACCAAAAGGGTTGAGTGAGGCATGCTCTGGAGTTCTTGGGATATTACAGTGGTACCTCGGGTTAAGTACGGTTCAGGTTAAGAACTCCGCTAAGAACAGAAATTGTGCTCTGGCGGTGCAGCGGCAGCAGGAGATCCCATTAGCTAAAGTGGTGCTTCAGGTTAAGTACGTTTCAGGTTGAGAATGGACCTCCGGAACGAATTAAGTACTTAACCCGAGGTACCACTGTATGGGTTTCTGGGCAGATTTCTTCCATTCCAGCCTCTCATTTGCTCCCCCCCCCCATGTTCTTCCATAAACTTCAGTACAGGGGGAAACTATTGTTCAAGTAGCTAAACTGAAAAGTAAGATGATAAATAGCCCGTCGACCTTGTTTAATCACTGTATATTTGTCTGTGATTATTATTAGCATAGCCATCAACCATAATTACTATTAAAATTGTTTATTATTATGCTGTGATGTCACGGCCCTCCCCCCTCTCAGCATCAGGCAGTTTATCATCGTGAGATGAAATCCAATTTCAAAAGGGACATTCAAGCTACATATTCTAATTTCCAAACTGATGTTCCAACAACCAGCATTAAATTTTTCCAACGCTCTCCTCCATTTGTGCCTCTCCTTATCCGTGTTTATTGTTAATTATTTTTTAATGATGATTTCAAGCCACTGTACCAGGTCTTAACTTTGTTTTACGATGTTTGTATATTGCTTGGAGCTTTAAGACAAATGTGTATTAAAATATCATTAATAAATACATTCAAACTTCCTTAAAAGGGAACCACACTGATTTCAATGGGATTATCTGTGGGTTTCCCATAGGTGTCTGGTTGGCCACTGCTAAAAAGTGGATTAAATGGGCCTTTGGCGTGTTCCAGCAGAGCTCTTAAGTTCTTATCCAAATTAAATGTGTATACAGTGGTACCTCGGGTTAAGTGCTTAATTCGTTCTGGAGGTCCGTACTTAACCTGAAGCACCATTTTAGCTAATGGGACCTCCTGCTGCTGCTGCGCTGCCAGAGCACGATTTCTGTTCTTAGCGGAGTTCTTAACCTGAAGCGTACTTAACCGGAGGTACCACTGCAGAATTGTCATCTTAATATTACAGCATGTATAACGTTCAAGGGCAGTTGGTGAGATCTGAAAGTGTACTCTTCCTACTCAATAGAAACATACATTTTATTCTATGCTGGAATCTTCATTTCCCATAATGTGATCCATTTGCATTGAGGGGAAGGGAGAAGAAATGCCCAGGACAGTACCTATTGGCTATTGCCTATGTCCTCACCAACATACCATGGCCCGTCGTCAGAGGAGTTTGTCAACTCTTCTATATTATATTTTTAAATGTCTAAATGTTTTGGTTATGCTAGGAATACGTCAAACGTATAAATCAACACATACATCTCTTTTTGGTGGTGGGGATATATACACACACACACACACACACACACACACATAAAAGGTAAATGGACCCCTGACCATTAGGTCCAGTCGTGTCCGACTCTGGGGTTGCGGCGCTCATCTCGCTTTATTGGCCGAGAGCCGGCGTACAGCTTCCGGGTCATGTGGCCAGCATGACCAAGCCGCTTCTGGCGAACCAGAGCAGCGCATGGAAACGCCGTTTACCTTTCCGCCAGAGATGTTCCTATTTATCTACTTGCACTTTGATGTGTTTTCGAACTGCTAGGTGGGCAGGAGCTGGGACCAAGCCATGGGAGCTCACCCCGTCGCAGGGATTCGAACTGCCGACCTTCTGAATGGCAAGCCCTAGGCTCTGTGGTTTAACCCACAGCGCCACCTGGGTCCCTTTATATACACATACATACACACACACACACTTTTATTGTGTTGTTACTTTTCAGCTGGGAGCCACCCAGAGTGGCTGGGGAAACCCAGCCAGATGGGCGCGGTATAAATAATAAAATTATTATTATAATAAACATAGCTGTCAACCTTTCCCTTTTCTCGCGAGGAATCCTATTCGGCATAAGGGAATTTCCCTTTAAAAAAGGGGAAAGTTGACAGCTATGATAATAAACAAAACAACAACAACCCTGGACGGCTTCCTTGATGCACGAAGAAGCTAAGATGATAAGATAAGAAAGATGGCTTATCTCACTGCTCAGCTAACTGGACTGCACATTTGGAATGCTAGTTTTCATGGTACTTTTCGGATAAATCGCCCTTGTCCAGTCTGACCTTGACTCCACATTGAGAAAAAATGAGAGTAGACGTAGCTTCTGCTATCCATCCGTTTCTATGGATACTTTTCAATTTGCAAAGTCTCTGGATGCAGATTGCCTTCTTGGCGCTGCGAAGTCAACCACTTGTGGGTTCAACCCTTGTGCTTCCTGGTTGGTTAAGGCTGCAAGAGTTAGTTTAGCTGACAGGGTGCGGCATGTGGAAAGCTTTCTTTTCAAGGGACATGGCTCTAAAGACTAGACCAGTGATGGCTAACCTTGACACTCCAGATGTTTTGGAACTACAACTCCCATCATCCCTAGCTAACAGGACCAGTGGTCAGGGATGATGGAAGTTGTAGTCCCAAAACATCTGGAGTGTCAAGGTTAGCCATCACTGGACTAGACGAAGGGCTGGTAAGCCCCATTCCCTCTAGACTCAGGTGTTGTTATTATTTTTGCTTGCTTTCTCAAGGCAATGTACAATTAAAAACATGAAAAAGTTTAAAACACTCAGACAAAAACCAGCCAATACATGAGCAAATGTGGCATAATGGTTAGAGTGTCAGACCACAACCTGGGAGACCAGGGTTCAAATATCCAGTTTTTGCTCTTAATTTAGCTTAGTATACATCAGGGGAATCTTCCATGCTAAATCTTTTCAGCAATACACAGGAATTCCTATTTCAGTGTCAAAAAATTATACATAACATGGCTCACTACCTCAATAGCAAAGGTAAAAGATAAAGGACCCTTGGACAGTTGAGTCCAGTCAAAGGAAGTTATGGGGTGTGACACTCATCTCTCTTTTCAGGCCGAGGGAGCCGCCGTTTGTCCACAGACAGCTTTCCAGGTCATATGGCCAGCAGGACTAAACCGCTTCTAGCGCAACAGGACACCATGATGGAAACCAGAGCGCACGGAAACACCGTTTACCTTCCTGCCACAGTGGTACCTAATTATCTACTTGCACTGGTGTGCTTTTAAACTGCAAGGTTGGCAGAAGCTGGGACAGAGCAACAGGAGCTTACCGCATCATGTGGATTTGAACAGTGCTGCATGCGGAGAGAATCCCAAAAGTTCAGAGGCAGGACAAGAGAACTCTCTGTCTTCAATACCTGCTTCTTCACTGTTAAGGCAGATGGGGGGGGTCTTTCCCAAAGTCCCCTCCTAGAGCCTGGAAGCACCAGACTCTCCCACTCACCTACCCACCCTTCTTCTTCTTCTTTGGCGATCCCTTGTAGCCGAGTAAGATTGTCTTCCATAAACAGTTTTAACAATGAGTCTGTAAGTGAATGTGGAGATCAATTCTGGATCCACACGTCCTTCCACAGTGGGGACATTGGTTTCCAGGAAGGAATTGATCATGGTGTGGATTTGCCAAGCATACCACCCACCCACCCACCCCTAATATTGTTGACTCATCCACACTCCTTTCCACTTCCTCACCCAATTCTCTTCCACTCTTTCTCCCCCAAAGCCTTCTTTCATCCATTCCCACATTCCCTTTGTCCTTTATTCGCCACCCCCCAAAGCTGATTCATCCCAGCCCCTTAGTGCTTTACATTGCTATTATGTTCCATACATCTTGCTTTGTGGAGTAAACACAGCTACTCCTCTTGAAAGCTCAGCTGATGTTGCCCTGTGCGCCTTCACACACTTTCTCTTACATCCGCCTCCCACATTCCTTGCTCTTAGAAAGCCAACAATATCCTCTCCTCCATCTCCGTGCAAGAGAGAGCTGTGCAAGACAGATCTGGTGGAACATTTCAAGGCTTCCTGAGGGATGGTGGTGGCTGTTTTTAGGAATGAATCAGTGTCCATTCTCATGGGTGGTGGGTGTGGAGTTGGTGCATGCGGATGTGCTCCTTCCATCGGCTCTGCTGTGACAGGCCAGCCCCATCAGGTCTCCTTTCTCCCTCAGCCATCACCTGTCACCTGCCATCTAGTGACGACATGCCCATCAACCCTCTAGGGAATTAGGTCGGAGTAGTCACCACTGACTACTCTTTCAAATCAGAACCAGTGGAGGCGGTGAAGGTCCTGTGTGAGTGTCTGGAGGTGGTTGGAGGATGGATGGTGGCTAACAGATTGAGGTTGAATTCTGAGAAGATAGAAGTACTGTTTTGGGGGGACAGGAGGTGGGCAGGTGTGGAGGACTCCCTGGTCCTGAATGGGGTAACTGCCCCTGAAGGGTGAGGTGCATAGCCTGGGAGTCATTTTGGACTCACAGCTGTCCATGGAGGCGCAGGTCAATTCTGTGTCCAGGGCAGCTGTCTACCAGCTCCATCTGGTATGCAGGCTGAGACACTACCTGCCCGCAGACTGTCTTGCCAGAGTGGTGCATGCTCTGGTTATCTCCTGCTTAGACTACTGCAATGCACTTTATGTGGGGCTACCTTTGAAGGTGACCTGGAAACTACAACTAATCCAGAAAGCAGCAGCTAGACTGGTGACTGGGAGCGGCCACCGAGACCATATAACACCAGTCCTGAAAGATCTTCATAGGCTCCCAGTACGTTTCCGAGCACAATTCAAAGTGTTGGTGCTGACCTTTAAAGTCTTAAATGGCCTCGGTCCAGTATACCTGAAGGAGCGTCTCCACCCCCATCATTCTGCCCAGACACTGAGGTCCAGCGCCAAGGGCCTTCTGGTGGTTCCCTCACTGCGAGAAGCCAAGTTACAGGTAACCAGGCAGAGGGCCTTCTCGGTAGTGGCACCCGCCCTGTGGAACGCCCTCCCACCAGATGTCAAAGAGAAAAACATCTGAAGGCAGCCCTGTTTAGGGAAGCTTTTAATGTTTAACAGACTATTGTATTTTAATATTTTGTTGGAAGCCGGCCAGAGTGGCTGGGGAAACCCAGCCAGATGGGCAGGGTAGAAATAATAAATTGTTGTTGTTGTTGTTGTTGTTACTAGTGGGATTGGATTCAGGACACTCGGATTCCATTTCCTGCTCTGTTGTAAAGCTTACATAGTGACCCTAGAGGACCTTGGTCTTCTATAGCAGCCAAACCTACTTTGCAGGGGTGTTGTGAGGATAAAAGGGAAGTGGGTCAGAGATGCTGACAGGACAGAAACGTTGTGGAATAAAAATGAGATGAGAAGAGAGCAAGGACAGAGAACTTTTGTTGCTGTTGTGAGGCAGGCATGATGGGAGGCCAGAATGAAGCGCTCTGGTCCATCCCTGAAAGCAGAGCTGGTTTTTCTGCAGTATGAACCCCATCGTCCTGGAAGGCAGAACGCCAGATGCATCGGTGTAGGAAGAATGCAGGTGTTTCTCTTGGGTTTGTGTTGTTTATAGCAAAATATTCCAGCTTTCTGCTGACAAAGATTTGCTCCTGCTGGTGTCCATTGGGCAACTTCTGCTGAGTCACCTTCATCAGCATAGTCAAGTTGCAATTCTCCAGCCCCTCCTTTTTATTTTTGGAAGCGACAGAAAGCAATAAAGATCCAAAAGAAACACAATCATCAGCGAGCCCCAAGACGCTTTCTGGAAAAGTTGGGTTGACATCAGAGCGTTCTTGGATGGATCCCAATTAGTTTAATAACACAGTGCCTGCCTCAATTCCCCCATGCAATCCTGATTGGTTGCAGCAGATTTCCTTTGCCGCATGTTCCTGGACCATTACTTTCCCTCCGCCGTTGCTCCATCACGAGAATTATCCTCTGTACATTCCCATGCTGGGCAAGATGCCTCTTTTGTGTCTTATGAAATTTAGAGATAAGAGCATTAGGGGCCCATAAGGATTAAAATATGGACACGCTCAAAGAAAGTTTTAGCCGGCACAATATGTCTGTTCCAGACCTTTTCGCCTTGCCCAGCCAATTAAGACGTACACTTCACTTGGAATCTGAAGTGGGTTTCATTATTCAGAAAGGCTAGAGGAGGGCAGTTGGAAGAAGAAAAGCAGCGGGGCAGTGGTGTGTGTGTGTGTGTGTGTGTGTGTGTGTGTGTGTGTGTGTGTGTAGTTTTTAAAGGGAACGTGCTAGTGGCAATTAGGAATCAGCCCAATTGTTGCCAGTTTAGATTCTCCCATTTAAATCTTTCAGTGATCACTCAGGAATCTAAAAATGCAACAGTTTAGCCAGTTCTTGAAGCAGGACACAATTCAGGAATAACCTGGAATCAGGAGGATACTTATGGGGCTGGGAAACTTGGAGGAATCTGTGGGGATGGGAGGAGTAGAGAAGCATGAAATCATAACATTGTAGAGTTGGAAGGTACCCCCAAAGTTATCTAGTCCAACCCCTTGCAATCCCTGAAAAATGGCCATCCAACCTCTGTTTAAACAGCTCCAGTAAAGGAGAGAGCACTACCCAGGTAGTTCGTCTCATTGCTTGGGGTCCTGTGCTCTGTGACAGCAGAAACCAAGCTTGTTCCATCTTCCATGTAGGGATGGCCAGGACAGGGCTGGAATCTCGGAGTCTTCAGACACACAAAGCACCAGCCCACAACCTTCCTTGCCACTTCCCATACCTTGTACTATTTGCCAGAGTGGGAGACGTTGGCATGGAGATCCTAGTGCGGTGGAATGGGGTTCAAGTTTCAGGAAGGTCTTGGATGCTGCAGTACAACTGAACCACTGGGAGAACATAGGAACTACAGAGCTCATGATGCCCACTTGAAATAGATGCAACATGTATAGCTGACACAGGGGACCCCACTTCTGTAATACAGTGGAACCTCAGTTGTCTAACAGCTTCCGAGGTGCGTTTCTCCATTTTTTCAATGGATTTTGCCAACCAGCAATTGCGCCTCGGTTGTCAAACGTTTCGGAAGTCGAACAGTCTTCCGGAACGGTTTACATTTGACAACCGAGGTTCCATTGTATGTTGATAATAATGCTAGCTTATTGTACCTTACAGGATCATAAGAAGTCATACAGTTAACGTTTTATATACTTTGTTGCATTCCTAGCATCTCCAGTTGAGCAGTTCAGTTAGCAAGGGATGAAAAGTACCTTTTTCTTAGTCCTCGAAAAGTTGTGGACTCTCCTTCATTAGTGGTTATTAAGGGGTGGCTGGATGGCCAACCTATCAGAGATGCTGTCCTCAGCTGGCAGATTGACTAGATGACATTTGAGGTACATTCCCAACTCCATGATTTTATGTCCATGGAGAGTCAGTGCCAGTCAGACTAGACCACGATTAGTCAATGTGGTGCTCTTTACATGTCAGTGGACTCCAGCTCCCATCAGCCCTAGCCATCTTGGCCAATGGTCAAGGATGATGGGAGTTGTAGCCCAGCAACACCCAGATGGCCACTGCTTCTCCCAATGTGTGCTAAGGTATTACCAAGCCTTTATTGTGGATTCTATCCTTCCCAGACTAAATGGATCTTCGGCTGGATCTACACTGACATTTTTTTACATTGTTTGAACGATGTTAGATATATCGTTCTATTTCTCTTACTGCCAATTTCCAGTTGCTCTGCACCGCCCTCCAGTGCCACATTTTAATGATGCATTATTAACGTTATAAGCAAAATGTGTTATGATAACTGTTCCTTAACCGTTCCTTAACATTATAAACCATGTGTGTAGATCCGCCCTTTATCTGCAATCATCTCTCTTAGATAATATGTAACAGTGGTGGCAAGGTGGATCCTGTCCATGCAAGGAGGGACTGAGCTACAAGATGGCTTCTGGATCCCATCAGATCCTTAATGATGTCATGGGAAGGTGCAATGAAGGTTAGAGGCCTTGCTGAAAAGGGCTGATAAATTAAAAATGATTGTTTGGGTCACCAGCTGGACAACTCAAATGCAAGATTTGTCAGCATGCAAGAGAGTATGTTTTGACTGCTGCTACCAGTGCCATGTACTCATAAAAGGGATAATGAGGGCTGGCATTACTGTTGGACGAATGGAGCAACTGTCCCAAGCCTCTATAGGGGGTTAGAGAGACAGCAGTCCTTGTAAACCTTCATCTTAGTGGCTCAATAGCTGCTCTGTTCTTTCCTTTTCTCATTACTTGAGATAAAGGTTATGGATTTGAAATAAATGGCAATAATAAACATAATTATAACAGAGGCCCAGGAGAGAATTAATAGCATCCCACATATTATTCTTGTTTATATTATGAAGAGACTAATAAACGGGAACTTACAAACATTGTGTACTCTTGCCGTTTAGTGCAATGCAAACAACATTTTGCCCCTTAATTTTTAATAGTGCTACGGAGCCTAACATGCAATCAGCCACTGGTTTGTTAGGAATTGGTGTGTGTGTGTGTTTAACCCAGAACGAGAAATGAATTCTGCAGTATTGTTTATAGATAAATGCATACTGATGAGAAGCATTTAAATGCTGAGCCCTTCCTCAGAATAATGAGAAATTAAAAATGGAATAAAATGCATTGTCTGCCTATCTATTTATCTAGCTATCTAGCTATCTATTCTAATAGAGATGTTCCTCTGTATGTAGGGCAAACATGCACCATATCCCAATGTTGTACAAAGGGTTTGGAGGTGCTGTCACATTCTGTCTTCCACAGGTTTGTTTGCCTTACATAAGAACATAAAAAGAGCCTTCTGGATCAGGCCAATGGTCCATCTAGTCCAGCATCCTGTTCACACAGTGGCCACCCAGATGCCCTCTTCTGGGATACCCACAGGCAGGATCCAAGCACCCTACTACGGTTTCTAGCAACTGGTAAATTATGTAGAGGAACATCATAAGGTGCTAGCCAATGTTAATAATTTCTTAGAGATGTTCTGCTGGAATCAGTGGGCAAGTTGCAGATTTCAACGGGTGTGTTCCAAGTAGAATGTCTCCCAAAGATTTGAATGGGTTCTCCATGACCATCTAGTCTAACTTCCTTCTGGTGCATGGGATTAATAGTTGTATGACATCCCGGCATCCTGTCACACGAAGTCTCCCCCAAGCTGGAAGATGTCAGGGTGGGGCTGATAGAAGTTGTAGTCCAAAATGACTGCATTGGGCACAAGTGAAGCAGAGAGACAATGATCATTTAACTTCCTTTCCCTCCTCCCCAGTTGCTTGTATGTCACCCTGTTTCCCCTATTTTAAGACGTAGTCATAAAATAAGCCATAGCAGGATTTTTTCGCATTGGCGAAATATAAGCCGTACCCCGAAAATAAGCCATAGGGATGGGCGCAGTTCTGGAGGGCGCCAAGGAAAAGGTGGGGCTGGGCGCCCAGTCCCGCCACCAAAACCAGTCAACCCCAGAAGCAGCGCTCAGGAACTCGGCAGAGCAGGGAGCACAGGAAGGGGCAGCAGGCGCGACAAAGGCACTCTGAAGGTCTCTTCGCCCGTGCACTCGCCCAACTCCACTCAGCGCAGAGCGCATGGCGCGGCTGCCATGGCAGAGAGGGAAGGCGGCACGGGCTTTCCCTGCTCACCACCACGACGAAATCCCCCGTGCGTCGCCCAAGAGGCCCCTTAGAAAACAAGGCTTCTGTCGAGTTTCGAGGAGGGAAGGCGGCGGCGGAGGAGCAGGAGAGAGCACCCAGCGAAAGCGGGTCTCTCTGGTGCCCGTTTCCTCCAAGCTCAGCTTGGATTCTCCCCCCGCTGCCAGCAAGCAAAGAAAGAGCTCCGCGCCCGCCCCGTCCTTCGCAGCCCCAGAACTCGAGCGTGCCCTTGCCAAGGCGGGCTTACGTAATAAAAATAAGACATCCCCTCAAAATAAGCCATAGTGCGTTTTCTGGAGGGGGGAAAAAAAGACGGTGTCTTAAAATAGGGGAAACACGGTCAGGTGCTTTGCAGCTGCTAAGCTCATTGCACGTGGGCCTTGCAGAGAATCTGGAGTTGGTACTAAGAGGAGTGTAAGAACCCATTTACGCTCCATTTATTCACAGGAAAGCAGCTTATCTGCCCTGGAAAACAGGGACCTAAGGAGATTAATGGACAAAGCAATTGTGGACTGTGAAGAGCAAGGGTGGGACAAATGACCCTGGAGGCCAGCTTGCATCTTCCACAGCAGTCAGTGACTTTCTGTGGCCAATTTGAGGAATGGCACAGAGCCAATCTTTCTAATTGCACCTGTGCTGTTGCTGCTGGATTAGAAAAACTAGGCTCCCCTCAGGACAAGCGAGACTAGTGGCAAGGCATGCCATTGCACAGGAGACTTAGAATGTGTGTTTTCATTTTCATTTTATTTATTTACAATATATTTAGGTCCACCTTGCAGAGTCAAGCCCCCACAAGATGGCTTCCGACGTATAAAATGCAACGAATCAACACTCAAATTTAGCGCCATAAATCAATAGTGGAAATAGCAATGGCATAGCAATAAACAGCATCAAAACCAAGATATATACAGTCCAGCTGGATAGCAATAAGAGCATTTAAGCATATTGATTTCAGCACCAAATCAAAGGAGCAGCAATACAAATATTACCCTTTCAAGAAAAGTGGTTCTCAAGAAGGCCCATGCAAAATCTTTCAAATATCTGAAAGGCTGTTACATGGAAAAGATCACAGTGATCTTGTTTCCAGCTGCTCGAACCAATGGAATGAAATGACAATAAAGGAGATTCCGACTAAACATTAGGAAGAACTTTCTGATGTTAAGAGCTATTTGACAGTGGAATCTCAGAAGGTGGTGGACTCTCCTTCCTTGGAGGTTTTTAAGCAGGCCACACTAAATGTTTGAGTTCTTACAAATGTGACATGGGTATTACAGACCCCCCAAGTGCCCCTATTTCCCAAGGAGAGTCTTGGATTTATAGAAGCCATCCCGGTTTCTGATTTGGTACTCAAATGTCCTGCTTTTCATCAGAGAAATATTGGAGGGTGTGGTATTATGAAGCACCTGTGGCAGTGCAGGTTCCACTGATCTCATAAGTAAGGTGATCTCATAAGTAAAATGGTCTCAAGTTGTTAATGGCTTTATACCAAAACACTGAAGAAGATGTATAGTTTACTGTGAGAGTGGGAAACCAAAGATGAAGAGCTTAAATGTGTAATGATCAAATGGGCACAAGATTTAGGACATAACATACAAATGGAAGACTGGGAAAAATTATGGAAAGTGAATTTAAAATTCACTGATTGTATAGTTTGGAAAGAGAATTACTGTATATTCCTGCGTATAAGACTACTTTTTAACCCAGGAAAATCTTCTCAAAAGTCGGGGCCTCTACAGCCCCTCCAATGTCTGTGGGGATGGGGTTCAGCCCACCTCCCATCTAGAGGAGGCCAAGGAGGCCTGGCAATAAGTCGCCCCGGGTATTGCAGCATCGGAAGAGGGGTGCGGCCTGACGTCACACACAACGTGACATCACACATCGGTTCCCCTTTTCCAGCTCTGCAATATTCTTTATGAGGTGAGGCAACCAGAATGACACAAAGAATTCCAAATGCAGTCGCCCCATAGATTTTTATAACAGTATTATGTTAGCTAGTCCAGATACACGCTGATTTTGTGGACGACACACCTATATCCTTGTCTGAATTGATGCAAATCTCATCGTCAGAGACCGTGGGAGGACTGATTGTATTACACGGCTCTTTGCTTGATTTCTGCATTTAGCTGTGAAAATTTCACATAAAAGTAAAGAATGAACATTAATCGTCCTGTTTTACTACCTCTGGGTCTTACATGTCTCCAGACAGAAGTAATGCACCAGGTTCCAATGGAATTAGCAGGTGACAAGTCAACGGAAAAGATTGGTCTCTCCTGAGCACTAATTGAAAGGGTCCAGCTTCCAGCAGCACTCAGAGAGGTGCTGTTATTGATTTTGCGTGTGTAGGTCACCCAGCCATTCCCAAAAACTTCAGACAAGACACATAATTTTTGGTTTGGGTTTTTGGCATGTTTTTGGCCACAACTTTTATTAAATACAAATCACGTGAGTGGTTGCACAGGCATTGGTTCTCGCTGTTCGACGGGACAGAGCTGACTCCTAGTCAGCAACCGACTAGCTGTCCGGCGGGACAGAGCTGACCACTTGTCAGCGCTGGGAAACCATTAGCTGGGGAGAGTTAAGGAGGCTGGTGAAAACAGAGCCTCCCCCTCCCCAGGGGTCCTCAGGGGCTCATGCTTTTTGGCCCTGCAACCCACCGGGTTCGGACAAGCATTGTAGAGCCCCTGGCTTCCTTTAACGGAATTCCCATTACTCACATCACTTCTTGGAGGCCACCGGCCTCCCATACCACTGAACCAATGCCTAACCGCCAACCTTACAAGTTGTGACTAATTGCTGAATAGTAGGCAAAAACCAAGTGGCACAGCCAATTGGCCAAATGGAAAAATTCCTACTAGGCCTCTTCCTAAGCGGAGACGACCCCATAACAGGCACAGCAAGGTCAACGCACAAGCCTATACCAGGGAAAGGGGGGCGGGAGATCCGAAGCTCCAGACCAGAGTGACCACTGGGTCACATGCTGGACCTTATATATGGACGCTGGGCTGTCCATCAATTATGCAAATCCCTCCATCATACTGGCAACCATTGCTGTGGCCACAAGCCCATCCCCCAAACCAAGAGGTAATGGCTTCATGCCCACACCGCAACACAAGCTCCCTTTGGGAACTCCTTTTCCAGTGGGGATTCATGTCTCTTGAGTCAGATGCATGTAGAGATAATAAGAATACTTCAAATACGTATAATACACCACACATAATTGTCCTTCCACTCTTATTTGCATTTGCATTCTCCATGGGTTCCCTGATATGTCTGATATTAAATATATGAGTAGCCATTTATTTGTGGATCTCAGTCCTCTCGTTTGGAGAGCCCGACAAAACGAGACAAGTAGATGAGCCAGTTTTTGCATTCATGAAAAACAAATAATTACTCCGAACAGTTAAGTTTGTTGTTTAATAGCATCAGCTTAAGGAGAAGGGTTCAGTGACCTGAATCATTTTTTTTGTATCCTGCATTTCTCTCCATAGAAACATCAACGCAAGTCCTGAAGTCCTAAGCACATTTATTTGGAAACATCAAATCCTGACCACAGCTAACCTGTAAAAATCGTGTCTCCAAAATTCTTTCACCCAAACAGACAGGGTTGGGTGGTTGTGGTTGTTTCATGGGAAAATCCCTTGGTCAAATAAAAACCCATCTTCGGTGCTGCACCCAAACTGGACACTGTTTTCTGAATATTCCTCTGTAATTCAGCATGGGTATACTTTTTCTCACGTTCTCCCACTACTGCATGATTTTGGATGTCTTAAAGCAGGTGTGGGGCATCTTTGGCACTCAGATGTCGCTGAACCACAACTCCCAACATCCCCACCCAGCATGGCAAGGGGTGAGGGATGATGGGAGTTGAAGTTCAGCAACAACTGGAGAGCCAAAGGTTCCCCACAACTGCTTTATATCAACACACACATAGTTGTTTTTGAGAATCATTTTATCAGCATCATACTGCATCATGGGAGAGGTAGGCTGCAATCCTATAAACACCTACCTGGCACTAAATATGCCCGGAAGAGAAAGAATATTGGCAAGCTGAATTTTGCACCTAAAAGCAATTTTGGCACTCCCTTTGGGCTTGTGTAAAATCACAGACCAGGCAGATTGCCCTGACCATGACATTTAACCACAGCAGTGGTCTGAAATACTTCCTACTTGCACACAAATAATACTATTATTTATTGTTCTCCCCTCATTACCTAATGAAGCAATTGATCCCTTCCCATTTTATAATAAGCCTATATTTGTTGGCAGAGACAGTTAACCCGTCTCCATTCCACTGTCTAGATCTCTTCGATCTCATTTCCCAGACCTTATATAATTGCTGCTAGCTGCTGTTGGAAACCCAGCCAGATGGGTGGGGTAGAAAGAATAAATTATTATATTATTATTATGATTCCCCCCCCCCACACCTCCATTTCTAAAGCATTTATGTTGATGTGGTCATGCTCCAATAATGGCTCAGTTTTGCTCATCCTCGAGGTCCCTTCAAGTGATATGTTCATAGAGGAGCATAAGGAGGAAGCTCAGATGGTTCTGCACACCAGAACATGGGGAAATTATGCAAGTGTCCATGTTGCTTGGTGAATAGGTCAGGCCCAGCTCAGACCAATTCATATAATAATAATAATAATAATTAATAATAATTTATTATTTGTACCCTGCCCATCTGTCTGGGTCTCCCCAGCCACTCTGGGCAGCTTCCAGCAAACATTAAAATACATTAACACATCACAGATTAAAAACTTCCCTGAACAGGGCTGCCTTCAGGTGTTTTCTAAATGTAGGATAGTTGTTGATCCTTTTAACCTCTGATGGGAGGGCGTTCAACAGTGCGGGCGCCACTACCGAGAAGGACCTCTGCCTGGTTCCCAATTCATGCATCTAAAGCAGAAGTAGCTAACCTTTTGTGGGCTGAGGGCCACATTGACCAATGGCCAGCCTCCCAAGGGCCACATGAGTGTGGCTGAAGTGTAAAAGTAGGCGTGTCAAATGTGTGTTGTGAGAACTACAGTTCTCCAAACTGCCATCCAGAAGACTTTCTACAATATTATTCTACAATATTTTGCATCTTTGTTATCATTCATTACAGTGGTACCTTGGTTTCTGAACTTAATCCATTCTGGGAGTCCTGTTGACTCCTGAAACTGTTCGAGAACCAAGACGCTGCTTCCGATTGGCTGCAGGAGCTTCCTGCACTCAAGTGGAAGCCGCGTCGGATGTTCGGCTTCCGAAAAACATTTGCAATCCGGGACACTTGCTTGGGAGCCAAGCCGTTTGAGTACCAAGGTACCACTGTATTTAAATTCAGTAAAAACAAAAACAAAAAGCCCTGAAATGACATCCCATTATCACAGCAATGTCAGTATGCTTTTTTATTTGTTTTTATATATGTCATTGTTTTGGAGGGCTATGCAATACTGAACTCCTGAACTGAATTGTGGCCCAGTACTTGGGGGAGGAGTGGGATGCGGGTGGCACTGTGGGTTAAACCACAGAGCCTAGGGCTTGCCGATCAGAAGGTCGGCAGTTCGAATCCCCGCGATGGGGTGAGCTCCCGTTGCTCGGTCCCAGCTCCTGCCAACCTAGCAGTTCGAAAGTATGTCAAAGTGTAAGTAGATAAATAGGTACCGCTGCAGTGGAAAGGTAAACGGCGTTTCCGTGTGCTGCTCTGGTTCGCCAGAAGTGGCTTAGTCATGCTGGCCACATGACCCGGAAGCTGTACGCCAGCTCCCTCGGCCAGTAAAGCGAGATGAGCACCGCAACCCCAGAGTCGGTTGCGACTGGACCTAATGGTCAGGGGTCCCTTTACATTTACCTTACTTGGGGGAAGGCTAGTGAAGGGATAAAAGTTTCAGCTCTTCACTGACTCGGCCGTAAGAGTTTGGTGGAGTGTGCTGCCCTTTCATCCAGCTTGTCTGTTATCGAGCCTTTCTTACATATGTGTTTGTTTTACAGTCCGTTCCCGATCAATACCACCATCTTTGCAACTCAAAAAAACTTTCCTTCACCACCATCACAAACCCTGAAGCTGCCAGCTATGGCAGAGGTTGAAACCATCAAAAAGCTCTCTTTGTTCATATAGATGTAGTGCCAATGCCTCAGTTTCTAAAGTAGAAGTTCTCTCTTTTCAGATAGCAGTCTTCTCCCCATACTGAACTAAAAGGGCAATGGCAGACCCCTTTGTCCAGTCTTCCTTCCCCAAGGAGAGACACTATATCCTTCTTTGGCGATTACTCATAGCCAAGTAAGATTGTCTTCCATAAACACGGTTTTAACAGTGAGTCCGTAAGTGACTGTGGAGGCCAATTCTGGATTCACATGTCCTTCCACAGTGGGGACATTGGTTCCCAGGCGGGAGTTGATCATGGTGTGGATTTGCCAAGCGTGCCTTCGTCTTAGCACGTTTCTCCCTTGCGTCCTGAGTTCGAGTGTCTTCAAAGCCCATGACACCTTTGGTAAAGGCTGTTCTCCAACTGGAGCGCTCGCAGGCCAGTGTTTCCCAGTTGTCAGTGTTTATACTACATTTTTTTAGATTTACCTTGAGACGGTCTTTAAACCTCTTTTGTTGACCACCAGCATTACGCTTTCCATTTTTAAGTTTGGAATAGAGTAGTTGCTTTGGAAGACGATCATCAGGCACCCGCACACTCTTCAGGCCCTTTGTCCCGCATTTTGCCCTACTTTTAGATCGGCAAGCACCCAATTATCTGTTCTATGTGAGAAGGACATTGGCACAGGTGGTGCGTGTTAAAGCCTTGCCATTTTCACGGCAAATTCTAACAGCTCGCTTGCTCATAATATATTTGCTTTGGGCTTCTTTCTCTAAACGTTGCAAAAGAGGGCTGTGAAGATGTTACTGAGAAATGTACTTGGGATCTCTTCCTCCTTAGGTTCTATGCAATGGCCTAATATTGAGTCAACCAATTTGCCCATCTTGTCCATTGTTGGTTCCTCCATCTGGCAGAGGGTCTGGAAAGTTTCAGGCAAAGGTCTTTCCACATTCTGGATGGCTGATATGCTTTAACTGGAGTTCTCAGAGATGGAATACAGGAATTCCAGGGTTTTCTATGCATATATGTATATTTGAAAGAGGGGTGCATTCAAGCACTGAACTGTGGTCCCTGTCCTCTAACTCAGGGTTTCCCAAACTTGAGTCTCTAGCTGTTTTTGGACTACAACTCCCATCATGCCTAGTTAGCAAGACCAGTGGTGAGGGATGATGGGAATTGTAGTCCAAAAACAGCTGGAGACCCCATGGACCAGAGCATGCCAGGCACGCCTGTCTTCCACTGCTTCCCGCAGTTTGGTCAGACTCATGTTGGTAGGTTCGAGAAAACTGTCCCACCATCTCGTCCTCTGTCGTCCCCTTCTCCTTGTGCCCTCAATCTTTCCCAGCATCAGGGTCTTTTCCAGGGAGTCTTCTTTTCTCATGAGGTGACCAAAGTCTTGGAGCCTCAGCTTCAGGATCTGTCCTTCCAGTGAGCACTCAACCACGGATCTTGCTGTGCACCTATCCTGTCACCAGAATTCAAAAGCATCAATTTTTCAGTGATCAACCTTCTTTATGGTCCAGCTCTCACTTCCATACATCACTACTGGGAAAACCATAGCTTTAACTATACGGACCTTTGTCGGCAAGGTGATATCTCTGCTTTTTAAGATGCGGTCTAGGTTTGTCTTTGCTTTTCTCCCAAGAAGCAGGCGTCTTTTAATTTCGTGACTGCTGTCACCATCTGCAGTGATCATGGAGCCCAAGAAAATAAAATCTCTCACTGCCTCCATTTCTTCCCTTCTATTTGCCAGGAAATGATGGGACCAGTGCCCATGATCTTAGTTTTTTTGATGTTGAGCTTCAGACCATATTTTGCGCTCTCCTCTTTCACCCTCATTAAAAGGTTATTTAATTCCTCCTCACTTTCTGCCATCAAAGTTGTGTCATCTGCATATCTGAGGTTGTTGATATTTCTTCCTGCAATCTTAATTCCGGCAATCTTAATTCCGACATCCAGTCCAGCCTTTAACATGATGAATTCTGCATATAAGTTAAATAAGCAGGGAGACAATATACAGCCTTACCATACTCCTTTCCAAATTTTGAACCAATCAGTTGTTCCATATCCAGTTCTAACTGTAGCTTCTTGTCCCACATAGAGATTCCTCAGGAGACAGATAAGGTGATCAGGTACTCCCATTTCTTTAAGAACTTGCCATAGTTTGCTGTGGTCGACACAGTCAACTATGCCTGGATTGCAAAAGCATATTCTCCATTTCTTTCCATCTTTCAACAGTTCAGAACTCTTTGCAGGTGAAAATTGGAACCAGGGACTGCAGTTTGTGTTGTTGCGATAAGGCATTTTTCACAGTGTTTGCATTAGGGAAAAGTGTTACCTCCGAGGTTTTCCTAAATCAGAGAGTCGTGTAGCAAGTCAAAATACAGGTCAGCAAAAAGAGATGGGATCTTAGAATCATAGAATTGTATAATTGTAGAGTTGGAAGGGGCCCTGAGGGTCATCTAGTACAACACTTTGCAATGCTGGAATCTTAATTAAAACATCCATGACAGATGGCCATCTAACCTCTACTTAAAAACCTCCAAGGAAGGAGAGTCTACCACCTTCCAATGGAGTCCATTCCACTGTCAAACAGTTCTTACTGTCAGGAATTCTTCCTGATGTTTAGTCAAATCTCTTTTCTTGTAACTTGAAGCCATATGAGCCCTACCCTTCAGAGCAGAAGAAAACAAGCTTGCTCCATCTTCCATGGGAAGTATTGGAAGATGGCTATCATATCTCCTCTCATTCTCCTCTTTTCCAGGATAAACCTACCCAGCTCTTTCAACCGTTCCTCACCAGGCTTGGTTTCCGGACCCTTGATCATCTGCCAGTTTCACGTTGGAAGCCTGCTGGCATCAAATTTTGACTGCACTTTCAAAAGTTTGAATGTGCATCATGGGCCTAGGAGTAATACATTGCAATGAGAATTTTCAAGATTTGCTGTGACCTCACCCGAACGGAGAACAACATTTATCACAACAAATGCTATTAATTGTCAAAATGTTCACATGCATATAGTTTCAGGCTCTCGTTTCAAATATATGAGCTGCTTATATGTGCCCTGATATTAGACCCAGAGAGGCAACATTTTGTCCCTTCCAGATTCAAAGCAGTTCTCTAGCCAAATCCAGCCTTTTGCTATTCAGCCTTCCTTGCATATCCTCTGCCAGGTAACACTGGTTTCAGAGCCTCTTTTGGCAGATGAATAATATTCCAGGGCCTTGGAATGTCCATTAGTGTCCATTAAGTGTCCATTCTCCCGCCTCAAAAAACAGGAAATGTCAAAGTCTAACAGAAGAGGGTTCGTATTACGGATTCTGCTTTCAAAAGAGGTGAGTGACATGTTGCTAAATGGAAAGAGATTGACTCAGAAATAGATTAATTAAAAAGATAGCCCAACTGTTTAAAGGGGGAAAAAAATAAAACAACGATTTAGCAAAAATAATAAAGAAACATTTTGCAGGCAAGGTTAAATATTTAGGCTCTTATGAAATGTGCATTTTGTTCTCGCAGGGGATCAAAACTCAGTTATTTTCTCTCTGTTTTTTCTCCTTCTGAAACAGAACAATAGTTCAAAAATAGTAAGAGTGGGTAAACTAAACTGACAGGTGTTAATTACCTGGACAGAGGGTGGAGGCTAGAATTTCAGTTGTTGAGTAGGAGAATGACACCTCTGACTTCGGGCTTAATCATATACATTTATCTTCATTTCAGTACTTGTATTTCAGTCCTTTGTAGTATTATGTAAGTAGAAGGGAAATATTTATAACAAAGAATCCCTCCAGACTCCCAATCTCTCCTGGCACATTAGCACTCATTCCATGAGGGTGGACCATCAGTTTTTCATAACACTGGACCCCAGGATCATCCAATGAAGATGGATGTTGTAGGAGTCCTAGAATCATAGAATTGTAGAGTTGGAAGCTACTCCGAGGGTCATCTAGTCCAACCCCCTGCAATGCAGGAATCTCAGCTAAAGCATCCATGACAGATGGCCATCCAGCCTCTGCTTAAAAAACTCCAAGGAAGCAGAGTCCACAACCACTTGAAGTCTGTTCCACTATCAAGCAGCTCTTACCACCAGAAAGTTCTTCCTGATGTTCAGTCAGAATCTCCTTTCTTGTAACTTGAAGCCATTGGTTCAGGTCCTACCCTCCAGAGCAGGAGAAAGCAAGCTCGCTCCACCTTCCATGTGATAGCCCTTGAGTTATTTGAAGATGACTACCGGTATCATAGCTCCTCTCAGCCTCCTCTTTTCCAGTCATGACAGATGTAATAAGTCACTGTGCTGGCTCCGGGGGTGCCCAGCCCAGAGGACACTGGGTGGGAAGACCAGAAACTCACCTGGTGCTGAGTGGGGGTGTGGTCAGCAGTCCCGGACAACAGCGGCAGATGCAGCAAGGCAACCAAGTCCAGGGGCGGGGCGGCAGCAGAATCAGGTAACAGTCCATGGGTCTAGCCGGGTAGTCAGAGGTCAGGAACACGCCGAGGGTTTGTCCGTGAAGCAGGGTCAAAGTCCAGTCCAAGGTCCAGGAGTCCAACAGGGGGTCTGTCTGGCAAGGAGCAAGGCAGGAAGCAGGGCAAGGTACAGGTCAGGAACAGGCACGAGGACACATTAGATCATGTGATGAAGGTATTGGGTTGCAAATCTCCATTTTGAAGGAAGTTGCCTTTGTGTCTTTTGCCTCCCAAACTCCATGGAGTGATGATGTAAATGAAGCTCTCCTGGAGGGAGAGTAAACAAGCTAAGGCCAGTGGAGGCTGGAATGCAAGCTGTGGGGAGAGAGAGACCTCTGCTTCTAGGTCTGTTTGGATTACTTCATATTTTCTAAGATGCTGAGCCTGTGCTGGACAGCACAAGATATTGTATGGATATTTTTGGATCTATCATTTGATGCTTATGTTCTGTTTTGAAGACTTCTGTCAGTAAAAGTTTGAATTATATTTTGGGGGGGCCTGGACAAAAGGAGTCAGTTCTTATGCTTTCAGTTACATCAAACTGCACAGTATTAATATATGCAACATAAACTGCTCTGGAAATTGTAGCTCTGTAAGAGGAATAAGGGTCTCCTAACAACTCTTAGCACCCTTAACAAATGACAGTTTCTAGAATCCTTTGGGGGAAGCCATGACTTTTTAAAGTGGTATCATCATGCTCTAAATTTATAGTGTGGATGTGGTAACAGTAGTTGGAGACAAACGATGTTCTCTCTCAGAGTAATGCAGATGATCTGGATGATCTTTGGGGTAATATGTTTCATCGAGTAATACGCTTCATCGGGTATTGTATATTCATATATTATAACCCAACTGTTGTGGTTCTCTCTCTCTCCTTTTCCCTACAAAAAGGGGCAAGTCATCCACTTTCTTCCTCATCCAGCATTTGACAGCGGCTGCCGGTTTTGCAATAAGCCTTGAAGCATTTCTCCCTCCTCCACTCCTGCCTACTCCCCACTCACTGCTGGGAAAGGCCAGCTGAAAGTAGTAAATTGGGATGGATCTTTTCTCTGGTTTCATAACCTCGCGCCTTGCCAAGAACTGTGATCCCCTGGGGGTGTGTCAAGAGTCATTTGAAACACCTTTTGATGAGGGGCGATTGACACAAAGGATTGTTGGTGCCACAGGTGCTTATGTGCAAAAAGTGGCTATTGCTGAAAGTTATTTTAACTTTTGTATTTCAACCATTTTCCTCTCTCTCTCTCTCTCTTTAATTAAAAAGTACTTATAGACTCTGTGCATGATCCAGCACAGTCACAGCTTCAGTGTTTAAGAGGATTGTAATAGGACTTTGTAGAGCCCAGTTTCCCTCCTCCTCCTTCGTTTTGGCACAGAGTCGTAGCCACATCAAACCATTGCAAGAATCAGGAATTAGAGCTGGACAGAATGTTCTACCCCAGACATTTTCATTGTAAAAGTTGGACTTCAGGGAGTGCCAAAATGCTCCACGCCCCCACCAGTTCACTATTCCAACTGGCTGTTCCCACCTTTTCCCCAGTCTGGATCAGTGGATGATTTGGTGGCATTCAACAATGACAACAACAACAACAGCATTCTCGTGGGGGACAGCGATGACTGTCAATCAGGGATCCCATAGAGAATGCAGTGATGTCACAACATTATATAACCAGTCATCTTTGTGTATTTATCAGTGTTGTCAAGAGCAAATTTGTCCTGGCTCCTGCCCAGTCTGTGAAAACAGAGACTCTCACTTGAGGGTAAGGAAGAGTTCTATATTGAAAAAAAGATGACTTGCAGGCTCCACAGCAGGTAAGGAGTCAAAGCAGCTGCTGCTATGCTCAGGCTAGAAGACAGCAAAGGTGAGGCATGCTGGGCTGGAAGCAGTAGTTCAATGAGGCCAAGATCAGGGCAAGGAGTACAGAAATGCAAAGAAGAAGCAGAGTTGCCCCAAAAGGTTGGCATGCCCACCTGCCAAGCTTTTAAAGGCAAGGCATGGCACACTTACTCATGAAAGTCTCATGCCTGGCAGGGAGGATGCATCTGTCTCTACCAATGGAATATTGCTAGGACATGAGTGACCATGCTGTCCTCTCCCTTTCTGACTACTGCTCCTATCTGCCTAGTGGTAGGCTGACACCCTCCCTGAATTCTATTGCTGTGCTCTCCCTGGGAGGGAAGAGGGGAGATGGGAGTCTGGCTTCCCTGGCTGGGTCATCCACCACCTTAGCCTCTGTTCCCTGGTCTCAGTGCTCCCCATGTCATCATCCCGTTCCTCTTCCTCATCCATCTCAGGCTGCCACTTGACTCCAGAGCCCGGCAACACTCCAAGACGTACTACGCAATTGAGTCACTTGTGTTATTATTTTCTCTCTGAAAAGGAGAGTGTATCCACATTGCTCAAGCAACCAAGCCAACAATTCATTTCTTGCAGCGCTGCAGAGGTTTCATTGCGCACTTTCGCTGTTGTTGGCAGAAGGCAATGTGCCTGGGCAGAGAGTGTGAGGCTGTATACCTTTCCTTTCTCTAACTTCTGTTCTCAGTACAGATTCAGACACAGCCTTGCTTTGCACATAGTGCTGAGGCAGACCATGATGCAGTGGGAATGGGTAACTGTGCTGCCTCCTGATGGGAGATTACAGCCACTTTGTTCTCCCCAGGCCTTTTGGCTTTGTGCAGCAGTTAAGCCTAGGTTTAGTGTGTCGTCTGAAGGTCTCTCCTCCTTAACCACGAGCTGTAAAAATAGGACAAACCTTGACTATGTTCTTAAGGAGGAGAGACCTTAACCATGATCCTGGGTGCAGATGACATGCTAAGCCATACCTTGATTTAGCTGCCATGCTGGGCTAAGCTAAAAAGTTCAGGGAGGAGCAAAGTTAAGGTCTCTTCCCCTTAACTATGATCTGTAGCCAGGGTTTGTCCTACTGTTAAAGCTCATGGTCAATGAGGCAAGACCTTGCTACTACAACTAATCCAAAATGTGGCAGCTAGACTGGGGGTGGCCGCCGGGACCATATAACACTGGTCCTAAAGGATCTTCACTGGCTCCCAGTATGTTTCTGAGTACAATTCAAAGTGTTGGTGCTGACCTTGAAAGCCCTAAGCGGCCTCAGCCCAGCACACCTGAAGAAGCGTCTCCACCCCCATCACTCAGCCCGGACACTGAGGTTCTCCTCCGAGGGTCTTCTGGCAGTTCCCTCACTGCAAAAAGCGAAGCTACAGGGAACCAGGCAGAGGGCCTTCTCGGTAGTGGCGCCCGCTCTGTGGAACTCCCTCCCTTCAGATGTCAAGGAGATAAAGAAGCACAACTTTTAGAAGACATCTGAAGGCAGCCCAGTATTAGAAGGTTTTTAATGTTTGATGTTTTTAGATATGCTGTGAGCCGCCCAGAGTGACTGGGGAAACCCAGCCAGATGGTCAGGATAAGAATAAGAAAACAACAATAAACAACAACAACAACGATGATGCATGGAAGGAGGAGGGAGGGAGGGAGGGAGGAAGGAAGGAAGGAAGGAAGGAAGGAAGGAAGGAAGGAAGGAAGGAAGGAAGGAAGGAAGAGGCCCCCAAGTTCGTGGTTGCATTTAATATGAGTGCTGGGACTACTGATCTCACCAGCATCCTTGCCTTGGGCATTTGGCTGAGCTACTGTAGACTCCTACCATTTTAGTGGGAGCTAACTATCCTTTGGGGTAGTCTATTGTGAGTTTGGGACCCAGGTGGTGTTGTGGGTTAAACCACAGAGCCTAGGGCTTGCTGATCACAAGGTCGGCGGTTCGAATCCCTGCGACGGGGTGAGCTCCCGTTGCTCGGTCCCTGCTCCTGCCCACCTAGCAGTTCGAAAGCACGTCAAAGTGCAAGTAGATAAATAGGAACCACTCTGGCGGGAAGGTAAACGGCATTTCCATGCGCTGCTCTGGTTCGCCAGAAGCGACTTTGTCATGCTGGCCACATGACCTGGAAGCTGTACGCCGGCTCTCGGCCAATAAAGCGAGATGAGCGCTGCAACCCCAGAGTCGGACACGAATGGACCTAATGGTCAGGGGCCTTATTGTGAGTTTAATGCTAGTGAGAAAGGTGGAGGCTCTTAGTTCCCCAGATAATTTGGTCTTCCTTGTGACTGCCAGACGATGCCAGAAGAGCAAGAGATGATGCCAGAAGTGCACCCAACATCCTTCATCAAGTTCAATAGAAGCAATGGCATATTAGAGCTTGAGTTACTTTCACTAATGTGCCGAAGGGAGGACTGGATGGGAATTTGACATGGGTCTTCCATTCTTCATAATGGTCCAGCGAGCCACATGAGACAAAGGACTTAGGGAAGGTCCACCAGGGCTCTTCTGAGCTGCCACACACAATCCTTTCATGGACTGAATGGATCGTGCCCGTTTGTCTTTCCAACCAGCACCAGGTATATGTGCGCAAGCAACGTTAGCTTACTCAGCATTTGGTGACTGGAGATGTGTGAACTGACTCTCCGAAAAGCATTGCACTTGAGTAGGCATTGAAAGTTCTGTCTATGATGATTAATTTGTAATGGCTCATTCACACCAGTTGATGCTACAAAACAAATGCTGAGCATGCATGCTGAAAGTCTCTTAAGCATCCTCAATTCTAATATAGGTATCTACTTAAACAAGCAGCTTTGATCGAGGAGCTGCTAGGTGCACATGTCTCTGCTGTTTAGGAAGGGCTCGATGTGTGTAGGAAGCTGCCTTGTTCCCAGGGACTGTCTAGCTCAGCACTTCTTTTTACTCTGACAAGTGGAGCTTTCCCAGGAATTCTGGTAGGCCTTTCCTATCACCTACTATCTGATGCTTTAAGCTGAAGATGCCAGGGACTGAACCTGACACTTTGGGCAGGCAAAGCTATAATCCCCCACCATGACCCATTGAATTATGGTGCAGGGAGGGAAAGTGGTGTCTAGCTCAGGCGACAGTTGTCAGAGACATTAGGAGCAAACAAACAACACTTGGGAAAGTGTTTCATGTCCAGTACATTTTGCCACCCACCCTGATTTCTATTCCCCACCCCTGGAAATTGGCAGACTTTTGCCATTTCATCATCTCACCCCCTCCCCTAATATCTCAGCTGATAACGTTTAACCTCATTTTAGATAATTCTCTTGATTTTCAGGCTTCTCTTTTGTTTTGAAGGACTAATACTGTGTTCTGTCCCTAGATGTCACCATTTCTAAAATCTCCATTTCCTTGATAGAACTGAAGTCGTGTTCTGTAATCATTACGTTCTGTCACAAGTTGCTGCTGTTCATTGCTAGTGTATTTTATCCATTTGGGTCAAAGCTGTCTTCTGACCAATAAAAAAGGACTGCAGAGGGAATATACCATAAAACTGGTAGCAAAAGTCAGAAGCTGCAGACGTCCAAGCTCTTCTTGACATCTACTGACATCATGACTACTGGTTGCTTAAAGCAGGTCCTTGGGCAGTTAAGGTTTCTCAAGTGTTGGAGTGTCCCCACCCATCCTGGCTGGCCAATGGCTCTCCTCAACAGGAAGGTCAATAAGAACATGGGAGGAGCTGGATCAGGCCATTGGTTGATGTAGTGCACACAGTGTCCAACCAGATTCCTATAGGAATCTCACAAGCAGACCCTTGCTGTCTCCAGAAGTGGATGCAGGACATAGCTCTCATGGCTTGTAGCCAGAGATAATCCTTTCCTCTCTGAATTTGTCTGATCCTGTTGCAAAGTCATCTACGTTGGGGGCCGTCATTGGCTCCTGTGTGAGCAAATTTCATAGTTTAACTATGCACTGTGTGAAGAAGTACCAAGCTATAAAGGACAATGATCATAGGAAGCAACTACTAGAGGCCATGGGGCTTTGGCCCCCCATCAAATATTTGAGCCCCCAAGTTGATGGCCATTGCCATTCAAACGGTGTGTGCGCACCACATCATGTGATCAATTATGCAGGATGGGGCTTACATGCCCCCCCCAATATTTTGTCCAAGTTGCCACCCCTAGCAATGATTCCTTGATTGTATTTTGTGCCCTCAACTAAGGAAGCTGAGAAGAATGGTGGATTTCCTGTAAAATAAGCTATCCTTTTCCTGGGTTTCAAGTGGAGTGCTGGGACTTTCCATAATTGATGATTTTTCCTTCTGGTCTGATGTGCACCTTCATCTCATCCAGCTGTTACATGGTAGAAACCAAATGGCAGAGCAAATCTGTTTGGATGGACTACATCTGCTGCATAAATATATAATGACACATCTCTGAAGGCACCTTTCAGGCACCCAAATAATTGTGACATGTAGGTTGTGGGCAGAATTTATACCGGGCCTGTTTTTGGTTGGTTGGTTTTTAAAGTTAAAAATAGTGTGCTCTCAAGGTACAATGCCTAGTGTATGAGGTTTCCTCCAAACATCAGGTTGATTTATTCATTGTCTCCCTGGGAAGGAACCAAGAGCTTCCAGGTTACTGGAAAACAAAGGAAGCTGTAGGAAGAATCTGGCAACCCGTGGTCCTGAGGCTTATTGACATACAAATATTTGCATGGCAGAGAAGCATCGCAACATGGTGTGCTGCCTACTCAGACCTAAGAGAATGCAAAGTGCTAATGTGTAATTATCAACCTAAACCCACAAACAGAAATATGCATGTGTGGCTCATAGACTTGAACGATGAACCGCTTGGTTGAAACTGAGATATAGTTTTATGAACGACATTTCACGAGCCCCACAGTGCTAAGAGGTGGAAGAAACAAAGGAGGTGGCCCCCCCTGGTATGTCCCACGGAGGACCTTATGGTCTTCAAATAAAAACAGCTTGGAGATCCCGGGCTACAGGGAGGTTAGGCTGGCGTCGACCAGAGCCAGGGCTTTTTTGGCCATGGCCCCGATCTGGTGGAACGCTCTGTCACAAGAGACTAGGGCCCTGCGGAACTTGACATCTTTCCGCAGGGCCTGCAAGACGGAGCTGTTCCGCCACGCCTTTGGCCAAGGCACAGTCTGACCCCCTCTCTCCTTCTGTAATCTTCATAGAACTCTAACCCAATGGCTGCCATTAATTTGATTCTGAATTGATTCTAGAATGTATTTTAATTAATTGACTGTGCGATTTTATGTGCACTGTGTTATTTTTACCTGTTGTTAGCCACTCTGAGCCTGGCTCTGAGGGCGGGATACAAATAAAATATTATTATTGTTGTTATTGTTATTGTTATTGTTATTTGTGAGAACCTGAGCTGAAGGAGGTGGGTGGATCTCCCCTTTCCATCCAACTTCTGGCTCACAGCCTATGATTCAAGATTCTCATGATTATGCATTTCCCCAATACCTATTATGACCTCTTTGCTTGGTGCTGATCTTCTCTCTTTTTATTTCTGATTTGTGTTAGGGAAATCTATTTCCTGGACATTACTCAAAGACTTCCTTCCACAATCCACTGCATTTCAAACTCCCTTCCTTCTTTTTCTTTAAAGCAGAGTATGTGAAACACAGAGAAAGAGATGCTTCAGGTAAATCCTTTCACTAGAGATAAGCATATGCAGCACCTTGCCTCCAAGAAAACCAAACTTCACAGTAGCTTAAGAGGCCATCCGAACTGTGAACCTCCCTTGCCTTCTTATCTACCCAACCCTCCCAGGCAACACTCCCTGGTATTCAAATTATGCAGAGGAAACTTCTGCTCCTGGTGTTGATCTACAGCAGCACTACCTGTTGAATTGTTCCATGAAAGGCTAAGAGAGACCTTTGCCTTGCTTGCAGTAAGGCTTGTCTGCATGAGTTTACTTTGAGAGTCCCTTTCTGAAGGTCACCTTCTCTCTAACAGCGGACACACTTTGGCCTGATAGGAATATCAGGGAGGTGTCTTCATTGCACCATTTTTTATGCCTGCTAAAAACTTTTTTCTGTTTAGGCAAGAGTAGTTTTATCGCGAGAGCTGGACCATAAAGAAGGCTGATCGCCGAAGAATTGATGCTTTTGAATTCTGGTGCTGGAGGAGACTCTTGAGAGTCCCATGGACTGCAAGAAGATCAAACCTATCCATTCTTAAAGAAATCAGCCCTGAGTGCTCACTGGAAGGACAGATCCTGAAGCTGAGGCTCCAATACTTTGGCCACCTCATGAGAAGAGCAGACTCCCTGGAAAAGACCCTGATGTTGGGAAAGATGGAGGGCACAAGGAGAAGGGGACTTGTGTGATTTGTCCAGGGAAACGGAGACCAATGGGCATGCTCCCAGCTGGCCCAAACACCTCCGACCGAATTGCCGGTCGAACTTCAAACCCCTGGAACAACAGCAGAAACCAGAGACCTAGCTCCAGGAAGCTAAGCACTCTTGTACAGTCCATTCAGCAGCAGAAGATGCACTACAGAGGCTGGCATGAGCGTTATATACAAGCATTTATTAGGCGAACATGAGGACAAAAGAATGCACATGTGCAGTCACCTCCATGTTCGGAAAACGAAAACTAAAGTACAGACTGAAGAACGGAAGTTCCCAGCAGCACACTGGAACATTATACAGACATGTGACAAGCTCCCATCCTCAGTCTGTTATTAAGGTGGAATGGGAATTACAACACAACAGAGGACGAGATGGTTGGACAGTGTTCTCGAAGCTACCAACATGAGTCTGACCAAACTGCAGGAGGCAGTGGAAGACAGGAGTGCCCGGCGTGCTCTGGTCCATGGGGTCACAAAGAGTCAGACACAACTAAATGACTAAACAACAACAACAACAGTTTTATCGTAGATTTGTTTTTAAAACAGTTGTTTTTCTCGATATTTTGATATTTTTATGTGCAGCAAAAAAGGAAAAACATTGGGCAAATGGGGGCGGGAGCTGAAAGCAAGGGGTCCTATAAAAAGTTTAGTGCCCAATGCATTTTGGACCTCTCACATCCTTCAGCAGGGAGCTTCAGATACAGAAGTTCAGTCTTTAGTTTGAACAGATAGAAGAGGGAAAGTGGGACAGTGTAATAGAAGACTGAACCTCTGTATCTGAAACTCCCCAGTGTGGGGCCTGGTTTTTCAGATCTTGAATTCTCCTCATTTAAACATCAGTTTGCAAATTTTCCTTTAAAAAAAAATGTTCCCATGAAGATTGATTGTGGCATGGATTTCCCCAACTGTACATATTTTTGTATCCAATTTTGCCTAACAAACACATTTTTGCAAAGCAGCTTTATGTCATGTAATGCATTCTTGCATGATATTTTCACTAATGTGTGAATTTATATGCACCACTTTACCCTAATATAAGCATTTATTGATTGATTTATTTTTTTACACATTACATGACTGGAGAACTGCATTTCAAAATTCAGAAAAGTGTAAATTTCAAAGGACGGCTGTGTTTCAGTTTGTGTATTGGTTCAGAAGAAATCCGCACTAAAATGCCGGTGAACTTGTATGAGATTTATTTTTTAAAAAAGAAATAAATTGCAAATTGCTGCAAAATTAAGAAATTAAGATTGGAAGCATGAGAAACTGAGGGTCTAAGCAAAAGGAAGCTTCATATGCTTTTGTGTTTCCAAGTAAGGATGGATGAAGATGGCAATTTTGGTTTCTCTCTGTTTCTGCCTCTTTTTTCCATTTCAGTGTTCCACATTTCCTCAGTAAATTGTGATTGTTTTTTGTTTGTTTGTTTGTTTGTTTGTTTGTTTGTTTTTTTGGGGGGGAGATCCTCATGAAAATTCACCAGCACTGTAGTGTCGATTTTTCCCCATAAACATTTGCAGTACACATTATTTTGCAAGCATTTCCCCCTAATATAATGCATTTTGCATGTACCGGTACTTTAATATATGCATTTTTTTTAAACATAATGTTTAGTTGAAATACCGCATCACAAAATTCAGAGGAGGCGTGCAACTTTTGAAGGACAGCTGTCCTTTGGTTCATGTATTGGTCCAAGAAATGGGAATTACATAATTGCTCACTAAAATGCAAACATCAGTTGCATTGTTGCAACATGCGAGGGAAGACAGCATTAGTAGTGGCCAAAATCCATGTTATCTGGTGCCCAATGCTGGGTTGTCCCCATTGCCTGAGGGCTAACATTTGACTATGAGCCTTGATTAGATACCTCCGGAGTTTGAAGCGTGGGAAACCTCCAAATAAATTTAAAAAATAATTTGGCAGAATTGGAATTTTTCATTATTATTATTATTATTATTATTATTATTATTATTATTATTAACAATTGGATTAATAATTTGGAATGTAATTTGGAATGTTTCAATGTGATTTTGTTGTATTGAAAATCTTCATAAAAATGATTTGACAAAAAAAACATTTGACTATGAGCCAGATAGATAGATAGACAGACAGACAGACAGACAGACAGATGAGAGAGAGAGAGAGAGAGAGAGAATAGAAATAGAATAGAAATACTTTATTATCACTATACCACATGTTTACAATGAGATTAAAGAGAGAGAGAGATGAGGGATGAGAGATAGATATAGATAGATAGATGATAGATAGATGAGAGATAAAGGTAAAGGTAAAGGTACCCCTGACCATTAGGTCCATTCATGTCCGACTCTGGGGTTGCGACACTCATCTCGCTTTATTGGCCAAGGGAGACGGCGTACGGCTTCCGGGTCATGTGGCCAGCATGACAAAGCCGCTTCTGGCGAACCAGAGCAGCGCACGGAAACGCCATTTACCTTCCCGCCAGAGTGGTACCTATTTATCTACTTGCACTTTGATGTGCTTTCAAACTGCTAGGTGGGCAGGAGCTGGGACCGAGCAACGGGAGCTCACCCCGTCGCGGGGATTCGAACCGCCGACCTTCTGATCGGCAAGCCCTAGGCTCTGTGGTTTAACCCACAGCGCCACCCGCGTCCCTATATGATAGATAGCTAGAGATATTCCTCCCTTTCCCAGCTCCTGGCCTGCCTCCTCCTCTAAATCCTGGGTCAGTAGAAAAATCTACACATTAACTGGCCTTCAGGCAAGCTGAACATATCTGGAACATAGTGCAGAGTGCACCAGGGGCAAAATGCATTTGTGGATTGAGCACATATATATGATGCTCCTATCCCAACTTTAAGAAACGATGCCTGAGCTTTCTTCTCCCCCTTGTGTGTCGTGTCTTTTAGAATGTAAGCCTCAGGGCAAGGAGTGTCCTGCAACTCAGACAGCTCTGGGAACTAATTCCTTATGTGCATGCTCTCTCTCTCTATATATATATATGGGGTGGACATGATTATAAACAAACAAACAAACAAAAGTGTATGTACTCTGCATAAAAAAATAAATTTTGATTCTGGTGGAGCTAACTTTCCAGAATGCATGCTTAGGACTGCAGCCTTATTCCAGTTTCCAGTATTTTGTATGCCTTTGCAATTATTTTGCAATTATTATTGATTCGGTCATCATCCTGCATTTAAGGCATCACTGTGTAGTACAGCCACCTCCAGCCCAATGCCTCCAGCTGTCTTGGGCTACAAGATGATAGCTCTGTTGGTTAGAGTGTGGTGCTGCTAATGCCAAGGTTGCAGGTTCGATCCCCGTATGGGACAGCTGCATATTCCTGCATTGCAGGGAGTTGGACTAGATGATCTTCAAGCTCCCTTCCAACTCAATAATTCTATGATTCCCAGCAACCCCAGCCAGCCTGAGCAATGGACAAGGACAATGAAGAAGGCTGCTGTAGTGATATTTGAGGACTTTGGTAGGTGATATGATATAGGAAGGGACCCAGGTGGCGTTGTGGGTTAAACCACAGATCCTAGGGCTTGCTGATCAGAAGGTCGGCGGTTCGAATCCCTGCGATGGGGTGAGCTCCCGTTGCTCGGTCCTAGCTCCTGCCCACCTAGCAGTTCGAAAGCACATCAAAGTGCAAGTAGATAAATAGGTACCGCTCTGGCGGGAAGGTAAACTGCGTTTCCGTGCGCTGCTCTGGTTCGCCAGAAGCGGCTTAGTCATGCTGGCCACATGACCCGGAAGCTGTACGCCGGCTCTCGGCCTATAGAGCGAGATGAGCGCCACAACCCCAGAGTCGGACACGACTGGACCTAATGGTCAGGGGTCCCTTTACCTTTACCCTTTTGCTGGGAGTAACTCCAGGCATCCATCAATTGGCGGGGGGGAAGCTTATCTGGGTAGAAGCAGCAACAATCCCCTTCTCTCTCCTGCTCATCTCTGCAAACCAAGCATCCTTTCCCTGACTGCACTAATGCTGCTTCTTACAGCCGAGGAAGTTCCTGGTTACGCCGCAGCTGGGAGGAGCAGCAGTTGTCAAGGCTAATGTGTGCAGAAAGCACATCCCTCCTTGCTTTACTCCACGTTGTAAAGGCATTCTTTCTCGCGCTGCCCACTGCTGTTCCCTTCCTTGATTGTTCCTTCCCACACAGCCTACGTTCAGCGCAGCTATTCATCCGCAAGCGGCACGCAGCCCCTGTCCCCGCTCTTGCCACATAATCCTTCCTCACCACCAGCTCACCGGATGAAGATCCTGGTGCATCTGCTCAGGACCGACTGCTGCCAGAGCCTCTGTCACTAGGCTCTGTGTTTATCTGTGCAGTGAGCAGCACGGGGTGGGGGGGGGCGGGCGGTTAGGGCATCTCTTCTTGCACCAAATTCCTTGCACATTGGGAGCTGCCATGTCATAGAAATCCACATTTATAAAAGCCAAAGTGGACTCTTCATGCTCGAGATGCTGAAATAAATGGTTACAGGTAGGTAGCCGTGTTGGTCTGCCGTAGTTGAAACAAAATAAAAAAAGAAGAAGTGTGCATGCACACGAAAGCTCATGCCAAGAACAAACTTAGTTGGTCTCTCTCTCTCTCTCTCTTTTTTTCATACATAAAGAAAAATAAACACACAAACATACAGACATACAAACATACAAACTGATACACAGACCTACAGACTAAGAATAAAATACATCATTCTTATAGTTTTCACAATATAATCTTCACACATAAACTTATAATTTCATAGACAAATTAAGATTATTATTAGTAATATATGTAAACTTAGTTGGTCTCTAAGGTGCTACTGGAAGGAATTTTTTTATTTTGGAATAAATTTGTTCATAGAATCATAGAATCATAGAGTTGGAAGAGACCACAAGGGCCATCCAGTCCAACCCCCTGCCAAGCAGGAAACACCATCAAAGCATTCTTGACAGGTGGCTGTCAAGCCTCTGCTTAAAGACCTCCAAAGAAGGAGACTCCACCACACTCCTGGGCAGCAAATTCCACTGTCGAACAGCTCTTACTGTCAGGAAGTTCTTCCTAATGTTTAGGTGGAATCTTCTTTCTTGTAGTTTGAATCCATTGCTCCGTGTCCGCTTCTCTGGAGCAGCAGAAAACAACCTTTCTCCCTCCTCTATATGACATCCTTTTATATATTTGAACATGGCTATCATATCACCCCTTAACCTTCTCTTCTCCAGGCTAAACATACCCAGCTCCCTAAGCCGTTCCTCATAAGGCATCATTTCCAGGCCTTTGACCATTTTGGTTGCCCTCCTCTGGACACGTTCCAGCTTGTCAGTATCGTTCTTGAACTGTGGTGCCCAGAACTGGACACAGTATTCCAGGTGAGGTCTGACCAAAGCGGAATACAGTGGTACTATTACTTCCCTTGATCTAGATGCTATACTCCTATTGATGCAGCCCAGAATTGCATTGGCTTTTTTAGCTGCTGCATCACACTGTTGACTCACGTCAAGTTTGTGGTCTACCAAGACTCCTAGATCCTTTTCACATGTACTGCTCTCAAGCCAGGTGTCACCCATCCTGTATTTATGTCTTTCATTTTTTTTGCCCAAGTGTAGTACCTTACATTTGTCCCTGTTAAAATTCATCTTCTTTGCTTTGGCCCAATTCTCTAATCTGTTAAGGTCATTTTGAAGTGTGATCCTGTCCTCTGGGGTATTAGCCACCCCTCCCAATTTGGTGTCATCTGCAAACTTGATCAGGATGCCCTCGAGCCCACCATCCAAGTCATTGATAAAGATGTTGAATAAGACTGGGCCCAAGACAGAACCCTGTGGCACCCCACTAGTCACTTCTCTCCAGGATGAAGAGGAGCCATTGATGAGCACCCTTTGGGTTCGGTCAGTCAGCCAGTTACAAATCCACTGAATGGTAGCATTTTCTAGCCCGCATTTTACCAGCTTCTTTACAAGAATATCATGGGGCACCTTGTCAAAGGCCTTGCTGAAATCAAGATAGGCTACATCCACAGTGTTCCCTTCGTCTACCAGGCTTGTAATTCTGTCAAAAAAATGAGATCATATTAGTCTGACATGACTTATTTTTCAGAAACCCATGCTGACTTTTAGTGATCACAGCGTTCCTTTCTAGGTGCTCACAGACCGTTTGCTTAATGATCTGCTCTAGAATCTTTCCTGGTATTGATGTCAGGCTGACTGGGCGTAATTTTTTGGGTCCTCTCTTTTCCCCTTTTTGAAAATAGGTACAACATTTGCCCTCCTCCAGTCTGCTGGGACTTCGCCTGTTCTCCAGGAATTCTCAAAGATTACTGCCAGTGGTTCTGAAATCACCTCTGTCAGTTCTTTTAATACTCTGGGATGTAGTTCATCTGGCCCTGGAGACTTGAATACATCTAAACTAGCCAAGTGTTCTTGTACTACCTCCTTACTTATTCTGGGCTGTGTTTCCCCTGCTGAATCATCTGCTCCATATTCTTCAGGTCAGGCATTGTTTTCTTTTTTGGAGAAGACTGGGGCAAAGAAGGTATTGAGGAGTTCTGCCCTTTCTGCGTCCCCTGTTCGCATTTCACCTTCTTCTCCTCTAAGTGACCCCACTGTTTCCTTGTTCTTCCTTTTGCTACAGACATACCCATAAAAACCCTTTTTATTGCTTTTAACCTCTCTAGCAAGCCTGAGTTCATTCTGTGCTTTAGGTTTTCTGACTTTGTCTCTACATGTGCTGGCTATTTGTTTGAATTCCTCTCTGGTGGTTTCCCCCCTTTTCCATTTCTTGTACATATCCCTTTTAAATCTTAACTCAGTTAAAAGTTCTTTAGATAGCCACCCTGGCTTCTTTAGGCACCTTCCATGTTTTCGTCTCATTGGTACTGCTTGAAATTGTGCTTTTAATATCTCCCTTTTAACAAAATCCCATCCATCATGGACTCCCTTCTCTTTTAGTATTACTGACCATGGGATCACACCCAGCGTTTCCCTAAGTTTTCTGAAGTCGGCTTTCTTAAAGTCTAGAATTTGAGTCTTAGTATGCTTGGTTGCTCCTTTCTGCTGTATAATAAACTCCAGAAGAGCATGATCACTCCCACCTAATGATCCTGCCACTTCTACCCCACTAACCAGGTCATCACTATTGGTTAGGACCAGATCTAAAATGGCTGATCCTCTTGTTGCTTCTCCCACTTTCTGGACAATGAAATTGTCTGCAAGGCCAGTGAGGAATCTGTTCGACCTTATGCTCTTGGCTGAGTTTGACATCCAACAAATATCAGGATAGTTGAAATCCCCCATTACTACTATCTCATTTCCTTTTGAATGCTTGGTCATCTGTTCCAGGAAGGCATCATCTGTGTCCTCAGTTTGGCTTGGGGGTCTATAGTAAACTCCCACAATGAGATCACTGTTATTTTTCTCTCCCTTAATTTTGACCCACATACTCTCAATTTGGCTTTGAAGTTTTAAATCATGGATCTCTTCACAGGTATACAGCTGTTCAGTTTGAGAGCCTTCCTATCTGGAACTTCCCAAACTTCCTCCTCTTCTTCTTTGGCGATCCCTCATAGCCGAGTGAGATTGTCTTCCATGAACACGGTCTTAACAGTGAGTCCGTAAGTGACTGTGGAGGCCTATTCTGGATCCACACGTCCTTCCACAGTGGGGACATTGGTTTCCAGGCAGAAGTTGATCACGGTGTGGATTTGCCAAGCGTGCCTTCCTCTTAGCACGTTTCTCCCTTTTGCCGTGAGTTCAAGTGTCTTCAAAGCCCATGAAACCTTTGGTAATGAATATCACCTTATTCTTCTGCACAAAATGGGCTTTTGGTCTGATTCAGCAGGATTTTTCTGAAATCCTTAGCCTTGGTTCCAGAGATGCTCACCAGTGTCTGAACATGGGATCATTTTCATGTAGCAGGTGAACCCTGTGATGCACACATATCAATAAGAATTAAGGAATGGGCAAATCTCCACTTAGTCTGAGGGATGGGGGGCAGGACCTTAACTAGCTCCATCTGCAAAATTGGGATATTGTTTAAGGGGTTATGTCGGTGTGTGGTGTTATTATTATTGATATTAAAATTCTGCCTCTTTATTTTTTAATCTTATTATTCCTGTGGAAATTGTTCAATTTAGTTGTGTACTTTTTAGAGGGACCCAGGTGGTGCTGTGGGTTAATCCACAGAGCCTAGGGCTTGCTGATCAGCAGGTCGGCGGTTCGAATCCCTGCGATGGGGTGAGCTCCCGTTGCTCGGTCCCAGCTCCTGCCCACCTAGCAGTTTGAAAGCACGTCAAAGTGCAAGTAGATAAATAGGAACCGCTCTGGTGGGAAGGTAAACGGCGTTTCCGTGTGCTGCTCTGGTTCGCCAGAAGCGGCTTAGTCATGCTGGCCACATGACCCGGAAGCTGTACGCCAGCTCCCTCAGCCAATAAAGCGAGATGAGCACCGCAACCCCAGAGTCGGACATGACTGGACCTAATGGTCAGGGGTCCCTTTACCTTTACCTTTACTTTTTGATTTACTTTATCTATCTATGACTTTTTTTGTTTTAACTATGGAAAGGTAGTATACAAATAAAATGAGGGTGATAGTGATGGAAAGCATAATGTTGGTGGTCAACAAAAGAGGTTTAAAGACTCTCTCAAGGCAAATCTAAAAAAAAAGTAGTATAAACACCGACAACTGGGAAACACTGGCCTGCAAGCGCTCCAATTGGAGAACAGCCTTTACCTGCCCTTCATCAGGACTTCCCAGGGCAGTTTGCAAGAATTTGAATTAAGTTGACACCAATTACAGGGATAGGGTGGGTCTTGAAAACACGCACATCTCATATGTCAAAGGTAAGGAGGTGCATCTTCAGCATTCAGTGAAAGCTATATAGTGACAGAGCCAAATGCACTTCTGTGGGCAGGGAATTCCACAACTTGCCAGTTGCCACAGAGAATGCCCTCTCCTGGGCCAACACCCTTTGAGCTTCTGATAGTAAGAAACCCTCACTTCCTAAGAGTCACTGTCAGACTTGAGTAGACAGTACTTAGCAACATGAAGTTGAAGTAAGGCAGCTTTCTATCCTGGCTTTTCCAACTTGTGTTGTCTAATTATTTTTAAAAGCTTTAATCCCTGTGGTCCTCTGATGTGCTTTAAATATACAAAGCAAGAATGTGCATGCTTTTTTAAGAGTATAAGACGATCCAGTTTTGTTTGCAAGAATCCCGGCAAATAGCCAGATAGTCCCAGGGGAAATTAGTCAGTGGTGAACTAGTGGACCACAGTCTTCTTATTCCTGCTTAATCCCTCATCTGCATTCCTGACCTGGTAGAAATAAAAATGTTCCATTGATTGATTGATTGATTGATGGATGGATTGATTGATTGATATAGATCACATGTCAAATCCCATCAAGTTCATGTCATCTTCTCTTTGCTACTCAGTCCCCATTATTTCATCTTTCCCATTAACTTTTGCAGCACACAGTACGGTGTAGTGCAGGCTTCCTGAACCTTGACCCTCCAGATGTTTTGAGACTACAATTCCCATCCCTGACCACTGGACCTGCTAGCTAAGGATCATGGGAGTTGTAGGCCAAAAACATCTGGAGGGCCGAGGTTGAGGAAGCCTGGTGTAGTGGTTAGAGTGTTGGAGTAGGACCTGGAAAACCAGGACTTAAATCCCCACTTGGCGATGAAGCTCCCTGGCTGGCATTGGGCCAGCGACTGCCACTCAGCCATAAACTACCTTACAGGGTTGTTGTGGGGATCAACTGAGGAGGGGGAAAACTATTTAAGCCACCTTGAGTTACTTGGAGAAAAAGGTGGGATGTAAATTCATTCATTCAATTAATCAATCAACTCCCTCTAGAACATGTGGGTCATCCAGATCTTTTTATCATGCAACCCCCATCAAAACTTGGGCATTGTCCATTGCCCCATTCTCATACCTCCTCCATGGGACTGCATTAACTGTCAGTGTCCCACAATGGAACCTTGAACCCACAGCAACGGGAATGTTTTGCACACATCGCTGACATGTTGAGCAAACGAAGGGCCTCACAGAGGAGAAAGGAATTGCAACTGGAATAATGAGGCCACTCACAGCCACTCCACTGATTCACACATGTATGCATTATTTCAGCTCAACATCTCATCATTCAATGGCTTTCATTTCAGTTTATTTCCAGCTGATTGTGTGAGCTGTGATTGTATCGTTTTGAGGGAGAAAAAGAAGTACTCTGTTTGAAGTGAGGAGAGAGAGAGAGAGACGTGGAATTTGAATGCTTACTTCCCATATAAACAACTCGGTTGCCCATGGAAGC
Source organism: Darevskia armeniaca (assembly GCA_034641395.1). Lineage (NCBI taxonomy): Eukaryota > Metazoa > Chordata > Lepidosauria > Squamata > Lacertidae > Darevskia > Darevskia armeniaca. The sequence continues at coordinate 1,009,622 of JAWWNF010000120.1, forward strand.
AATCACTTGTTACTGGATGGATTTATTCATGGATTGGATTCCACTTTTATTTCTTGGAGATTTCATCTGGAGTCCCAACCTTATGGATGTTAATGAGAGATTATGCTATACTATCTTCATTGCTACCAAGCCATACCCATATCCAATGTGGGGCAAAGCAGGAGGTCTAGAGGCACTGCAGATCAGCTGATTGATGGCACCTGCAAAGCCCTGTGCACGGGGCTCTGCAAGCCATGGCAATCACCTGATCATTGATGCTTTAACAGCAAATAAATGACTCCATGTTCCCCCATAAACACCAAAGCTCTGCACACAGGAATGGCCCTTCCATTAGGGAGAGTGAGGCAGCAGATGCTGAGCCAGAGGCCACACCTTGCACCCAATATTGAAGGGGCCCAGTGTGTGTTGCATTTGCGATGTCATGTGTGCATCGCATGTTGCAGGTGTGACATCATGTGCATGGTGCAAGTGTGTGAAGTCATGCGTGCAATTCTGATGACTTACAAAATACTATATATTGTCTTATTTCTGGTGCATTTAAGGTAGCTTGTTTACAGTAAAGATGGCTTGCTGCACTCCAAGTGGACGCTGGAGGGGAAGACAGAATAAAGTTTAGAAAGCAACAGCACTGTAATTTGGTGGTACAGGCCCTGTTCAAATCAGCCAAATCATTCTGTCAGGGATCTGACCTCACGCAAGGCCCTTGAGACAGGGAAGGAGGGATGGAGGGAAGTGCAGCCTCTCCTGGGAAGCAGGTCTGAGTCCAGCGGGGATAGTAAGGAAAGCCCCAGTGTTGAGGAGCAGGAACTGCCAGGCAGTGCAGTGGAGATGAGGGCCAGAGATGCTGACAGAGCCCTAGCTCCACCTGAGTGGGTTGCAGAGCAACGCAGTCAGCTACTTCCGTCGCTCCAGCTGCGTAGGGGGAAAAAGCGTAAGGAAAGGAGACGACGCTTTGGAATTCCAAAGCTTTTATGTTGGGGGAGGAACCGGCAAAAGCCACTCCCGGATTCTGGAACCGACTCAAGCGGACATGAATCTTAAACGCTCCGATGTACATAGTCTGTAAATAAAGTATTAGCTTTAGAAGAACGGATGTTTCTGGCTCTTTACTCTCGAGGAGACAACCCCGAGCCCTTACACATTCCTTGATGAATTTAGCTTTACATTTTTTGAAGAAATGTTAACGATAATTTTAGAAGACACATTTTAATACAGGAGTATCCTGCACCTCAAAACTAGCAAGTATTTTTTCAGAACAAAACAGTTATCCCCTTAAGAGACCAAACACAATGGAATACCATTAGATTCAACACAAAATTCCCAAATCTCGTTTAGCCTGATGGGAAAACCTTCACGAGCTTGACATCATCCACTGGACGATCTTGTGCATTGGTTTCCACCATGCCCATTCTGTTGACTATGCCAATTCCTTGGCAAATACGTCCAAATATAGTCTGTTTCCCATCAAGCCATTGAGTTGGTGCTAATGTGATAAAGAATTGGCTTCCGTTGGTGTCAGGGCCTGCATTTGCCATAGCAAGAATACCTGCACCTGTAAACTTTAGTTCTGGATGGAGTTCCTCTTCAGAATGCTTGCCATAAATGGATGTTCCTCCTCTTCCAGTTCCTGCTGGATCACCTCCCTGAATCATGAAGTCCTTGATTATCCGATGAAACTTTGTGCCATTGTAGTAACCTCGTCTAGCCAGTTCAGCAAAAATTTTACAAGTTTTTGGTGCATGTTTCCAGTATAGCTCCACAATAATAGTCTGTACTTTTTTAGAATTCTAAGGAAAAACCATCTTCCGCAAAAGCTGCTGCTTGCCTTCTATCACTGTGTCATTGAGAGCGTGCTCACTTATGGTTTATGTGTGTGGTATGGAAGCTGTACTTCTCAGGATAGGATGGGGTTGTGCAGAATTGTTAAGACAACAGAGAGCATTATTGGCTGCTCACTCGCCACCTTAGAGCAATTTATACCACCAGGTGCCACAGAAAGGCACTGGACATAGTTGGAGATCCATCACACCCTGGTAACTGTTTCTTCGAGCTCCTGCCATCGGGACAGAGATACAGAACAATGAAGGTGAGAACAAGCCGTCTCAGGAACAGCTTCTCCAGAGCAATTTTGTCCTTGAATGGAAAGTCTGGACTCTGAAGTCATTTTATTTTACTTGTTATATTGTACTGTATTGTACTGCTTTAATTAGTGTTTTGTAGTTATTTTAAATTTATGTGGAGTGCCTTATCTGAGTGGATAGAGCAACCAAGTAATTTCGTGGTTCCCGCAAGGGGACAATGACAATAAATCTTATCTTATCTTATCTTATCTCCAAAGAAACAGTGGGTGGCTGCCACGTATCGGGGGGGGGGCACCGCAGCCATGCTTCCCGCATGACGGACACACCTTCCCACCAGGGGAACCAAGCTCTGAAGTAATGCATGTGGTGCACACGGGCAATGTCATGCATGCGCCGTGTGACGTGTGCATGACGTTGCATTGTTGGGAGGAGCCCGAGCATGGATAGCTGCATGGTGCAGCTTCCTCTCTCATGCTCAGCAGGAGCCAGCCTCTGAACCACACCACACTCAGCTCCACGTTTGGCCTCCTCCATCCCCAAAATATTGAGGGGGTCTGACCCCTGCCAGCAGATATAGAGGGGGCCGAAGATGCTTCCTATGTGAGTGGGATCCCCTAGGTTTCATGGAAGGGAGGGCACTATATTGGCTACCACTGGCTTATGCCTCCCCCCCCACATAGTCCTAAAGGTGCCATGGGAAGGTCCATAGTTCAGTGGCAGAGCATCTCAGAAGATCTCTGTCTCAATCCCTGACATCTCCAGGTCCAGCTGAGAGAGACTCCCCACCTGAAATCCCAAAGAGCTACTGCTAGATGGAGAAGACAGCACAGAGCTTGATGGACCAATGGTCTGATTCTGTAGGGGAGGGAAGTTTCCCTTTGACAAAGTGTAGGATCATGCCATTGAAAATAATGAATAGAGTTGGGGCAATAACACAACCCTGTTTAACACCTGATCCCACTGTGAATGGTTCACTTTGAGAGCCATTGTTATCTGCGATTATTGCTTTCATATTATCACGGAGGAGCTGAATAGTGTTCAAAAATTTATTTGGACAGCCAATTTTCAGAAGGACAGTCCACAGGGCATTACGATTTGCAGTGTCGAAAACCTTAGTCAGGTCAATAAACGCCATATACAGGGGTTGGTTTTGCTCTCTGCATTTTTCTTTAAGCTGTTGACTGGTGAAAATCATGTCCGCTGTCCCCCTAAGCGGTCCAATTGGAGAACAGCCTTTACCAAAGGTGTTATGGGCTTTGAAGACACTTGAACTCAGGATGAAAGGGAGAAAAATGTTAAGAAGAAGGCGCACTTGGCAAACGCTCACCATGATCAACTCCCACCCGGAGACCTATGTCCCCTTTGTAGAAGGACGTGTGGATCCAGAATTGGCCTCCACGGTCACTTAGGGACTCACTGTTAATATCATGTTCATGGAAGACAATCTTACTCGGCTACGAGGGATTGCCAAAGAAGGAAGAAGAAGAAGAAGAAGAAGAAGAAGAAGAAGAAGAAGAAGAAGAGGAGGAGGAGGAGGAGGAGGAGGGGAGGAGGAGGAGGAGGAGGGGAGGAGGACAGATTCTTTTTTTGCCGAAGACTGCTGATTTTGCTACAATACAGGCGACCCTCTGGATAATATTTTCGTGGCAGTACTGTTGCTGTCATCATTGCAGTTGCTGCATTGTGTTGCTGTCCTGGATCCAGGTGAACCCAATCTAAATGGATTGCTTTGCCCGAGAAGCGAAATTGGAATATCACAAGAAGGTCAAAGAACCATATGCCGGTTACTGTTTAATTTTTATTAAAATGTTACGAGCCAGATACAGGCTAACCTCTGCAGCAAGAACTGGGTGGGTGACACCCTCTTCTCTCTCTCTCTCCCACCACCCTCACAGGCATGCTTGGGGGGGGGGGATGTGGGAGGGGGCCTTTGTAGTGGCTGCTCCCAGACAACTTTGGAACTCCCCAGAGAAGCTAGACTGGCTCCTACCTTGTTGACCTCCTGCCGGCAGGTGAAGACTGTTTTATTCTGACAGGCATTCCCCCCCTTTTTTTTTAAAGGGAAGGGCTTTAATAATACTGCACTGTTCTTATCATCTGTATTTTAATAGACCTGTTTTTATGCTGTTTTAATTCTATTTGAATTTGACTACTTTTTAACAATGGTATTTAATACACCTTAGCTTTTTGTATTTTATCTGCGTCTTTTTAATTCGTGTAAGCCACACAGAATCATAGAATGGTAGAGTTGGAAGGGACCCCCAATGGTCATCTAGTCCAACCCCCTGAAATGCAGGAATCTCTGCTAAAGCATCCATGGCATATGCTTAAAAACCTCCTGTAGCGATCACACCGGGTCCCCAGACGTCTCACGGTCCGTTGAGCCCGATGTCACTACACAGCAGTTTGCTGCCACCACCCCGGTTTCCTCCCCCCCTGGGAAAGTACTATCACAGACAGGGTTTAGAACAACTGAACAAGTTTTTATTTGGTAACTCAACAACTCTCAGTATTTAAACACATTCATATGCAGTTTCCCCTTTTCTAACCTGTCCTCGTCCTATTTCCCCCCCTGGTGTTCCCAGCCCCAGACAGAGGGTGGGCCATATGGGCCACTTGGCCCGGGTCTCCGATTCCAAAGGGGGCCTCGGTCAGCATATTCACAATCGCTCACCTGGTTGTGTTGGAGAGGTGAGGGATTGTGAATACACCCTCGGTAAGCAAGTAAGGTCTTAGTCAAGTGTTTGTGGTGGGCCATGTTTTTCATGCTGTTAAAAGTTGGTGAGTTTTTGTTTGAAATCTTGTTTGCATAAAATTTAAACAATGAGTAACTTAAAGATGGGGACGTGGGTGGCGCTGTGGGTTAAACCACAGAGCCTAGGGCTTGACGATCAGAAGGTCGCCAGTTCGAATCCCCACGACGGGGTGAGCTCCCGTTGCTCGGTCCCTGCTCCTGCCAACCTAGCAGTTCGAAAGCACGTCAAAGTGCAAGTAGATAAATAGGTACCGCTGCAGCGGGAAGGTAAACGGCGTTTCCGTGCTCTGCTCTGGTTTGCCAGAAGCGGCTTAGTCATGCTGGCCACATGACCTGGAAGCTGTACGCCGGCTCCCTCGGCCAATAAAGCGAGATGAGCGCCACAACCCCAGAGTCAGTCACGACTGGACCTAATGGTCAGGGGTCCCTTTACCTTTACCTTTAACTTAAAGATAGGTGTGTTGGCTTTCTTATTGCTGATTTTTTTTTTTTTTAATGATGAAAAATTGATGAAGATGTGGCCATTTGTTGAAACTTTTGTTGACTAGGCCAGGAATATTACTTACACCCGAGGAGTACATATAGCTCAATGAGGATAAAATTTGGTGGAAACCATGTTTTTTAAAGAAATAGTGGCTTTCTCACAAGCATACATCTTTTTTAAGCGTAGAATAAGAAGATAATAAATAATAGTCAAAGTTGTCTACTTAAAAATAGATTTTTAAATACATTTTTGAACTATTAAAAATTGTATAATACATTTTAAAATGAATATTGTATTTATTGTAAAATGTATTTAAAATTATAATACATTATAAAAAAATTACGTTATCGGAGATCCCCATGGTAAAAAAAAAGGGGGGCCACATTATCTACCTGGCCCGGGCCTCTGCCTGGCTCTGCAAGGGCCTGGCTGTTCCACCCGGCTCCTCCCTCCAACTCCCTTGGTCTTCACTGCCTAGCACTTAACTCCCACTCTAACTGACTTAACTGCCCCTGGGGGTGAGTTTATATATCTCTTAACCCCGCCCCCTGAAGGTTCTAACTGCCAAAACTCTTTAACTATTTACCTACTGTCCCGCATTTTGGGGCTGAACGCCACACCTCCTAGGAAGGAGGAGACACCTTGAGCCCCAATCTGGGGAAAGGCAGGATATAAATATTTGTTATGTACTGAGCTGAATCTTAGAACAATAGGATCCAAAATGCAGCAGTCTGATTGGTCCTAGAAGAATAGGATCCAGAATGCAGCAGTCTGATTGGTCCACAGGAACCAGCCAATCCAGCTCCAGGTGGAAGTGAATCAGTGACCTGATTGGCCTACAGGAGTAGCCCGGAATTAGCCAATCACGTGGGGCCATTGTGTAAATAATGTATATATAGCAGGCGTTTTGGGGAAATATTAATTCCTTGCTTCTGTGAGCTGAATAAAGAGCATGAAATTCACACTTGACTCTGAGTATATTTCAATATTATTATTCATTATTATTATATTCCTCTACATTCTTGCTAGAATTTGCTTTTCACTTGAGAGATACTTATATGTATATATATTTTTCTCCCTCTGAAACTGCTCTGGCTCTTAACATTTTGCTGGAGTGCTTCCATCCCTCTTAGAACCACTTCCCGCTTTTCCCTACCATTCCCCCACCCCCTTCTCCTGCCTCCTGCAACCACCATTCAAGCCGCCTCAAACACAAGACAATGCAATACATAAAGCAAGGCTGGAGGTGGCATTTGCCGCAGGCATTATATCCCACCGACCCTGGTACTGAATGGAGCAGACAGACTGGTGTTTACTGCGAGCTCTTTATTTCAACCCTGTCTTCTCTGTGAAAAGGGGCATTTCCCCTCCTATCGGGCACAAAAAAAGCATCCCAAGATCCGGAAGGGGAAACCCAAAGAGCCGCGCTGGAAATCAGAATGCGATCCCAATTAGGCTTGTGGCTTTTTCTCTTCCTAGCAGTCACTTGGGGCTGTTGCAAAAGCAGGGCGAGACAGGAAGTGCCCATCTTTGGCTGCCTGGCTGGTCTCTGCCCACCAGCAATGGTACCCTATGCGATCACAAAGCAGGCTTGATTAACTGACTCACCATGCCTGGGGGGGGGGGGTGGAGAGGGAGGGAGGGAGGGAGAAGGGGGGGAAGCCCCATTATTTATATATATGCACGTACACGTACATAATAGTTGGCTTTTAATCTGAATCTGCCGCTTAGATTGGCTGGCATTTCGGCATCTGAGGGGGATGCCCCCGATCTGAGCTGTCAGGGCTGAGTCACTTGCTCCAGAGAGAGGCTGGCAGGAAAAGGGAGCTGAGGATGGGGGAGATTACACACACACACACACACACACACCGTACTTTTCTGTGTAGAAGACTAGGTTTTTTATTTATACACAGATAGTGCATTGGGGGGACGTGTGATTGGTTGCTGCCGCGACCCGGAGATTGTCAGTGGCTATTGGGTGTGTCATTGGTTGCTGTGGCAAGTTGTCTTGTGTTGATTTGGTGTTGACGTGGCAATCGGGTGGGTGCTAGGTGAGGGGACAGATGATAGGCGCCGCATGCAAATGGCAGCATAGTTCAGGGTGAGCGATCTTCGGCCTTCCCCCCCTTAAAAAGGCTCAACAACTCTGGGCAATCTCCCTCCATTTTCTTAATTTTGCGTCCCCCAAAATAGGGGGCGTCTTATGCACGGGGGCATGTTATACATGGAAAAATACAGTATATGTGACAGAAAACAGAGGCCCTCGTCAGGGGATGTCACGGGAGTCCTCTCACAGCATAGCTGTCAACTTTCAGATTTGAAAATAAGGGGTTTTTTCTAACTTTCGGATTTGAAAATAAGGGATGCCGCGAGGGCGATGCAATGGCACCAAGTAGCCTCGCCACCCTGCGCTCCAGAGGCTGCGTGCGAACAGGTGAGCGAAAGAGCGAGCGCGTAGACGGCAGGCAGGCTGTCTGTCTGGTTGGGCGTGAGGGTCTGGCTGCAGAAGGCATGCAAGCTCCGCCCCCAGTCAGTCTCAGACTCCTTATTGGCAGCCGAGCAATGCAGCTGAGGAGCCTCCCTGGCTGGCAGGGAGGGAGAGGAGCTGCTTCCTTTGAAATCCGGGAAATTTAAGGGATATCAACAATCCAGGATAGCAGCGGGAAATGGCATTGGAATAAGGGAGTTTCTCACAAAAAAAGGGAAGGTTGACAGCTATGCCTCACAGGCACACCCCTGGTCACATGCAACTGCACAGATGTGGTGTAAAGACAAAGGGATAGGGAACAGCTCACTGTCGGAGATCCTGTTGTCAATACAGAAAGTCTCAGTTTCAATGCCTGGCATCTCCAGGTACAGCTGTGCTACTTTGGAAAGCTGCTGCCAGTCAGAGTGGGCCTGGGCTTTTGCACATGACACTTGCAAGGATCATGGCATGCTCACACAGCCTCCTCTTTCTGCTTGCCAAGGCACCCTGCCCTCCCTTTCTTTTTTAAAAAAATGTGTCTTTGGGTTTCTGCTGCCTATTTGGGGTGTGTGTTTTTTACTGATTTCTTTTTCTGTGTTTATACTATTTGAAAATTGTGTTGTTATATCGAAACTCGCCCTGGGACCTTAATGGTGAAAGGTGGTGGAATTAATAATAATAATAATAATAATAATAATGGTTTCGTTTGATCCAGGGTGCACGAGAGCACAGCGGAACATATTTGCAATGCATGGCCTGAAAATGCGAAGACATTATCTATAGAACACATCACATTGGATTAATAATAATCAGCCTCTGTTATGTCTGAAATTAGGGAAAATAACTTCCAGGTTTAGGAAACGATGTAGAGTTGCATTCACACAGGCATAGTGCCCAAACTTTTCATTTGAGAAATTTACTGACAAATGAAAAAGCAAGCTAGGTACAATAGTGATAGCATTTTCCTGCATTCCTCCAGCTTCAAGCTCTTCTGAATTTTAACTAGGGGAGGGGTTTGTTGGAAACAGATCCATGTACCTTTTCTGGAAATACTACGGAAAATACTCTGGAATTACCTGTGGCTCAGATATACCTGTGCTGCCTCACCAAGCTGTTCCTGCTGCTTTTAATGAGTGAATGCAGGGGAAAGTTTAATACAGGGTTTTTATTACAAACACAAGCCACCCACTATTGCTCTTTCCAATCCCCTATTCAGAAAACACAGAATAATTAAGTTAAAAAGAGAGATTTATTTATTATAGAAAGAGATATACCTTTGCTTGCTTGTTCTCTTTCTCTAGCAAAGTCACAATAAAAACATCAAACAAAAATGCACTTCAAAGTAGGAAACACTCCCTGTTGCTTCTCTTGTTTCCTATGAGGGGATCTGGCTTTCAGAGAATCAGCTTTGAGCATGCTCAGAACTAATACATGACTTGGATATAATCTAAGGCTATTCTTGATCCCAACTCCTCCTATATCTGTTTTAGCAGCTGTGCCATATAGACTTCAAAACAATAGGGCTTGAGGGCATCCTGATCAAGTATGCAGATGACACCAAATTGGGAGGGGTGGCTAATACCCCAGAGGACAGGATCACACTTCAAAATGGCTTTAACAGATTAGAGAATTGGGCCAAAGCAAACAAGATGAATTTTAACAGGGAGAAATGTAAAGTACTACACTTGGGCAAAAAAAAATATGAAAGGCACAAATACAGGATGGGTGACACCTGGCTTGAGAGCAGTACAAGTGAAAAGGATCTAGGAGTCTTGGTAGACCACAAACTTGACATGAGTCAACAGTGTGATGCTGCAGCTAAAAAAGCCAATGCAATTCTGGGCTGCATCAATAGGAGTATAGCATCTAGATCAAGGGAAGTAATAGTACCACTGTATTCCGCTCTGGTCAGACCTCACCTGGAATACTGTGTCCAGTTCTGGGCACCACAGTTCAAGAAGGATACTGACAAGCTGGAACGTGTCCAGAGGAGGGCAACCAAAATGGTCAAAGGCCTGGAAACGATGCCTTATGAGGAACGGTTTAGGGAGCTGGGTATGTTTAGCTTGGAGAAGAGAAGGTTAAGGTGTGATATGATAGCCATGTTCAAATATATAAAAGGATGTCGTATAGATGAGGGAGAAAAGTTGTTTTCTGCTGCTCCAGAGAAGCGGACACGGAGCAATGGATTCAAACTGCAAGAAAGAAGATTCCACCTAAACATTAGAAAGAACTTCCTGACAGTAAGAGCTGTTCGACAGTGGAATTTGCAGCCAAGGAGTGTGGTGGAGTCTCCTTCTTTGGAGGTCTTTAAGCAGAGGCTTGACAGCCACCTGTCAAGAATGCTTTGATGGTGTTTCCTGCTTGGCAGGGGGTTGGACTGGATGGCCCTTGTGGTCTCTTCCAACTCTATGATTCTATGATTCTAGGGCTGAATTCCAGACAGTCCATGGGTGTTTGTTTGTTTTTTGCTTAGAGACATATGACCATAGCTATATATTTGGATTGGATTTGACAGAGTGGTTCAGAGACCTGATAGGACAGAGAACAGGTAATGGAGAGAATTACCTCTGTAATTTCAAGGGGCAGGAATGCAATTTTGTGGAGGGAATTTCTGAAAGTTGTTTGGCATTTCCCAGTAGCCCCAGTGGAGCAGCTTCCACTGATCACAAATGCACATGACCATCCATAATTCACACATGCACATACACACATGCACACGAAGAACGATTGCACACCAACACAGACTGAGAGAACATTTTTCACGTCTTAATGAGTAATTCTCCCTGCCTGTCACACGCCATTAAAGGCCACCTTATGGATTTCTGAAAGCAGACAAGATTTGTATGATTACTGTCACTCTCCAGATGTATTGTCATCCATTGTCCTGGGGGTGTTCGCCAGCATATGGCGAGAGAGAAAGAGAGAGAGAACACAGCCAAGTAGAGGAAAGCAATTTTGCATCAATCAGCCAGCACTTGTGCCTTTCTGCTCGATGATTCTTGTAAGCTCATGCCGTCAGTGCCACAAGCCACGTCTGGGGATGTTGGGTCTGGGCATGACTAGCAATTACAGCTTCTGTATTAAACAGGGTGCCTGAAATGTGTGTTGGGTGCTGTAGGCAAAAATAAAAATCAATTTCATGCAATACATGTCCCTGAGGACTTAAAGTCCTCATGGCATGGACAAGCCAAAGGTGGAAACAGGAAGAGAAGAATAAATGAAGATAAGCTGAAGCTAAGAAACACTTTCATTGAACAGGAAGGCCTCTGATTAACAGTGCTTCCAGATTACATGTTCACTGAGCATTCATCCAGATCGGAGGCGCCATCTTCTCAAGTTGATTGAGGGCTACTGACGCAAGGTCCTGACATCACACACACGACATTGTGTGACATTATGATGTGTGTATGTTATGTATTCATAACATGTATTCATCCTCAGTATTCAGAGGCTGGATGGCGGCTAACAGATTGAGGTTGAATCCTGATAAGACAGAAGTACTGTTTTTGGGGGACAGGGGACGGGCGGGTGTGGGGGATTCCCTGGTCCTGAATGGGGTAATTATGCCCCTGAAGGACCAGGTGTGCAGCCTGGGAGTCATTTTGGACTCACAGCTGTCCATGGAGGCACAGGTTAATTCTGTGTCCAGGGCGGCTGTCTACCAGCTCCATCTGGTGCGCAGGCTGAGACCCTACCTGCCCGCGGACTGTCTCGTCAGAGTGGTGCATGCTCTAGTTATCTCCCACTTGGACTACTGCAATGCGCTCTACATGGGGCTACCTTTGAAGGTGACCCAGAAACTCCAATTAATCCAGAATGTGGCAGCTAGACTGGTGACTGGGAGTGGCCGCCGGGACCACATAACACCGGTCCTGAGAGATCTACATTGGCTCCCAGTACGTTTCCGAGCACAATTCAAAGTGTTGGTGCTGACCTTTAAAGCCCTAAACGGCCTCGGTCCTGTATACCTGAAGGAGCGTCTCCACCCCCACCGTTCAGCCCGGACACTGAGATCCAGTGCCGAGGGCCTTCTGGCGGTTCCCTCACTGCAAGAAGCAAAGCTACAGGGAACCAGGCAGAGGGCCTTCTCGGTAGTGGCGCCTGCCCTGTGGAACGCCCTCCCATCAGAGGTCAAAGGGATCAACAACTACATGACATTTAGAAAATACCTGAAGGCAGCCCTATTTAGGGAAGTTTTTAATCTGTGATGTGCTAATGTATTTTAATGTTTGCTGGAAGCCGCCCAGAGTGGCTGGGGAGACCCAGACAGATGGGTGGGGTACAAATAAATTATTATTATTATTATTATTATTATTATTATTATTATTATTATTATTATTATTATAATATAGTGGTCTGTGTTTGCCTGAGCTTGAGTCTGGACTAAGGATTCTAAGCCCATGTTCTGATTCGATACATGATATCCAATCACAGAACATTTCAGGATTTGGGCCTCTGCCATTGGCCTTTGAACTCTTGAGTTATGATTCGCAGCTTGGAAGTCTAGACAGCCAATCACATTGGGAGTGGGAGTGGCCCAGGCCTTCAAACATGTATATAAGCAGTTGCTTTGCAACTGTTGTCCAGTTCTGTTAGTTCAATAAAGGTTTTTGCTGTTATCACTGTGTCTTGCCTCATGGGAACCCACCTACTCTTCAGCGTAAATCACAAGGAGCCAGGGGGCAGAGCTGAAAGCCCTCTGAACATTGAGGGAGCCAAGCCTCCTAAAAAAAACCACATTTTTGGGGGGTGGGGGCGAAACTGCCCCGATCCCTAGGAGCTGGTGCCTGTGATCCATATTAATTTTCAGAAAAAGATCAGAACATAAGAAGACCCTGCTGGATCCATCTAATCCAACCCCCTGTTCTTGCAATGACCAATGAGAAGCCTGTAGGAAACCCTCAAGCAGGATCCGAGCACAAGAGCCCTCTCCCCTCCTGTGGCTTCCAGCAACTGCCTCCAACCGTGAAGGCAGGGCATAGTCATCATGGCTAGGAGACCCTGTCAGTCCTATCTTTCATGCATTGGTCAAATCCTCTTTAATAATAATAGGTAAAGGTAAAGGGACCCCTGACCATTAGGCCCAGTCGTGTCCGACTCTGGGGTTGCGGCGCTCATCTCGCTTTATTGGCCGAGGGAGCCGGCGTACAGCTTCCGGGTCATGTGGCCGGCATGACTAAGCCACTTCTGGTGAATCAGAGCAGCACACGGAAAAGCCGTTTACCTTCCCACCGGAGTGGTACCTATTTATCTACTTGCACTTCGTGCTTTCGAACTGCTAGGTTGGCAGGAGCTGGGACCGAACAACGGGAGCTCACCCCGTCGCAGGGATTCGAACCGCCAACCTTCTGATCAGCAAGCCCTAGGCTCTGTGGTTTAACCCACAGCGCCACCTGGGTCCCTGATATTAATAATAATAATAAATAATAATAATAAATTTTATTTATACCCTGCCCTTCCCAGCCGAAACCGGGCTCAGGGCAGCTAACACCAATAAAAATTACAGTAAAATATAAAAGAAAGAAAAACCGTTAATTAAAATACAGGTTAAAATACAATTTAAAATTTAAATGCAGCTTCATTTATCGCCCAAAATCAAAACTATAAGGGGAGGAAAAAACATCAGACTGAGTCCAACCCGAAGGCCAGGCGGAACAGCTCTGTCTTGCAGGCCCTGCGGAAAGATGTCAAATCCCGCAGGGCCCTGGTCTCTTGTGACAGAGCGTTCCACCAAGTTGGGGCCAGTACTGAAAAGGCCCTGGGCCTAGTTGAGACCAGTCTGACAACCTTGTGGCTCGGGACCTCCAAAATGTTATTTGTGGACCTTAAGGTCCTCTGTGGGGCATACCAGGAGAGGCGGTCCCGTAGGTACGAGGGTCCTAGGCCGCATAAGAACCATCTAGGTCGGTGGCCACCACTACCTCCTGTAGGAGCAAGTTCTGTAGTGTTGTTTTTTTCCAAATAATTTTTATTATTTTTCCAATTAAACAATCTTCCTTTGACTTCCCTCCTTCCCTTCAGCAGGCTTTCTAGTCCATTCTTTTCCCTACAGTTTCTTTCTTTCCCTTCTTATCAATGCCATAGGGTTATTCCAGTCCCGCTAGTGTCTTCAAGCTTCCACGGTTCAATCTTAAATAATCCACAAATTTACTCCATTCTGTTTTGAATTTCGCTTCGTCCTGGTTTCGGACCTTGCTGGTCAGTTTCGCAAGTTCAACATATTCTACCATTTTTGTCTGCCACTCCTCTATCGTTGGAATTTCCTGTGTCTTCCATCTCTGGGCTATCAATATTCTAGCTGCAGTTGTTGCATACATAAACAGTCTCTGATAATTTCTAGCAATTTCCTCCCCCATTATGCCTAGCAAAAATGCTTCTGGCTTTTGGGGGAAGGTATATTTAAACATCTTTTTTAACTCATTGTATATCATTTCCCAAAACACCTTCATTTTTTCGCATGTCCACCACATATGGTAAAATGTTCCTTCCTCTTTCCTGCACTTCCAACAACAATTATCACTCATTCTGTACATTTTTGCTAGTTTCACCGGGGTTAAATACCATCTATACATCATTTTTTGTACAAGTTCTGTAGTTTATGAGTTTTGTGAACAAGTATTTTCTTTTATCTGTCCTGGATCTTCCAGCATTCACCTTCATTGAAGGTCCATGAGTTCTAGCGTTAGGAGAGAATGAGAAAAAGCTCTCTCCACCCACTTTCTCCATGCTGTACATCACCTCTTGCTCATCTAAACTAAAAAATCTCCAGTGCTGCAACCTTTCCTCACTCCAACCACTTGATCATTTCGGTTGCCCTGTTCTGAATCTTTCCCAACTCTACAATATCCGTTCTGAGGTGAGGCGACCAGAAATGCATGCTGCATTCCAAATGCGGTCGCACCATAGATTTGTATAACGATATTGTGGCATTAAACAACTTCGGCTACTTAATGAGCATTTATTCTGATTTGTTCACAGAGAGGTTAGATGACATCAGGATGAATACCGGTTGCTGGGAGCCATGGGAGAGAAGAGTGCTCTTGTGCATAGGTCCACCTTGTGGCTTTCCGATAGGAACATCTGTTTGGCTGCTGTGAGAACAAGATGCTGGAATATATTGGCCTCTGGCCTGATCTAGATTGTGTTCTTAGGAAGCAAGTGTTCCCCTACATGTTCCACTGTATTCCCCTACAACCTTCCTTATTGCAAAAGGTCTAATCTTTCGAGGTAGGTGAGTTTGTTGTGCAAGATCTCCCGATTGGCTATAATAAACATGTAAACCTTAATTTGCTGGTATGTGACGGATTCCGAAAGAAATATAGTCATACCTCTTCTTGCAAACGCTTCAGGTTGCATTTTTTCAGGTTAAGAATGCGGCCAACCCAGAAGAGTTTAATTCCGGGTTTCGCCGCTTGCGCACGCTCAGAAGCATCCTGCATACTTTGTGCATGCTCAGAAGCACTCTATCACACTTCGTGCATGCGCAAAAGCGCCGCTCTGGTTGCGGACTTTTCGGGGTGCGAATGGCACCCCGGAACGGATCGTGTTTGGAACCAGAGGTACCACTGTATAGCAACAGTCTGCAAGTGCCCTGCGTTTTTGGGCTATGAGAATAACATTGTTGACTTCTCAGAGGAAAAACTGCTCAGGTCTCCTCCTGTGCTTCCAACTGCTGTTTGATCAGCAGAAATCAATGGAGTGAAGCTCAGCACAGCATGGAGATAATCACCTGCCAGGGTCTGCCTATAGAATGGCTGCTAAAGTCATGGGATAGGGAGCTGGCTAAAATGGAAAATTCTGCATGAGAAAAAGGAATGTGGGTGGAATAAGAAGGAGAGGCAATTCCTGGAATGGGATGTTGCTGCAAAAGTAAGAGTTTGTATGGAAATGAGAAATGCAGGTCCGAAACAGGAAGGAGGATATACTTTAATTTATCAGGGACTAGAAGCTTTAAGCTGAATTTGATTACCAATCAGGTTCTAGCTAAATCATTTGGACACTTCAGCTTTTAAAGAGGGAAAAAAGAGAGGAGATTTCTAGTCCATGGCATTATGAAACCAACCACAACCATGCAGATTGTAACGGCTTCCAGATCAGCAACCGAAAAGGTGAGAGACAATGCTTTAAAATTGTACTAGAGCATCCCCCCCCCCCCAGTCTAACTATCTTACAAGGTTGTTGTGACACTAACAATAAGATTGCATAGTCCGCTTGCAACAATGCAAAGATTGCACTATAGCGTACAAGCCTAATTTAATACAATTACCTGTGGCTGGCTGGTACCAAGGCAGTTACACTTAAAAAAAAACATGTTTTCTTTTGAAGTGGTAGGAAAAAACTTCCCCAAACAAACTAAGAAACAAACCCAGTGTAATTGTACATCTGGCTGAATCTCCCTTCTGTTCCATTTTGTTTGCTTTCATTTGCACACAGGGTCCCTTCCAACTCTACAATTTTCTTTTTGATTCTGTGACTAATTCTGGGATTTGCGTGCCCAGTCGCAGGCCCATCGTCCCAAGGAGCCAGGCCCAGATGAATAAGACACAACACAGCGTTGTTGTTGTTTTTTAAGCTGAGTAGCTGAGAGTCAGTGTGGTGTAGTGGTTAAGAGTGGTAGACTCGTAATCTGGTGAACCGGGTTCGCGTCCCCGCTCCTCCACATGCAGCTGCTGGGTGACCTTGGGCTAGTCACACTTCTTTGAAGTCTCTCAGCCCCACTCACCTCACAGAGTGTTTGTTGTGGGGGAGGAAGGGAAAGGAGAATGTGAGCCGCTTTGAGACTCTTTCGGGTAGTGATAAAGCAGGATATCAAATCCAAACTCTTCTTCTTCTTCAACAACAACAACAGGGAGTCAGTAGTGGGGATGGTGAGGCAAAAGACCCTGGGCCCAAGCACACATGCATATTGTATAAAGGTGCAAAGCCCTTCATTCGCACCCTGTGAAACATAAATGCACAGAGTTTTTAAAAAACTGGGCAACGGCGCACCGCCCGCCTGTGATTCCCAAGTCTTCCCCGATCTCCTACCCCCTTCCACCTTTGTTTTGACAGATCGGAGTGTGGCAAGAAATTTTCCGCATCGGGTACCACCTGATCTTGCTCAGCCACTGACTTGGAGGTGGCAAGCATTGGATGGGAAAGCAGGAAATGGCCATTTCTACTCATAGAATCATAGAGTTGGAAGAGACCACAAGGGCCATCCAGTCCAACCCCCTGCCAAGCAGGAAACACCATCAAAGCATTCCTGACAGGTGGCCGTCAAGCCTCTGCTTAAAGACCTCCAAAGAAGGAGACTCCACCACACTCCTTGGCAGCAAATTCCACTGTCGAACAGCTCTTACTGTCAGGAAGTTCTTCCTAATGTTTAGGTGGAATCTTCTTTCTTGTAGTTTGAATCCATTGCTCCGTGTCCGCTTCTCTGGAGCAGCAGAAAACAACCTTTCTCCCTCCTCTATATGACATCCTTTTATATATTTGAACATGGCTATCATATCACCCCTTAACCTTCTCTTCTCCAGGCTAAACATACCCAGCTCCCTAAGCCGTTCCTCATAAGGCATCATTTCCAGGCCTTTGACCATTTTGGTTGCCCTCCTCTGGACACGTTCCAGCTTGTCAGTATCCTTCTTGAACTGTGGTGACCAGAACTGGACACAGTACTCCAGGTGAGGTCTGAACAGAGCGGAATACAGTGGTACTATATCTTCCCTTGATCTAGATGCTATACTCCTATTGATGCAGCCCAGAATTGCATTGGCTTTTTTAGCTGCTGCATCACACTGTTGACTCATGTCAAGTTTGTGTTCTTCCAAGACTTTTCACATGTACTGCTCTCAAGCCAGGTGTCACCCATCCTGTATTTGTGCCTTTCATTTTTTTTTTGCCCAAGTGTAGTACTTTACATTTCTCCCTGTTAAAATTCATCCTGTTTGCCTTCGCCCAGTTCTCTAATCAGTTAAGGTCATTTTGAAGTGTGATCCTGTCCTCTGGGGTATTAGCCACCCCTCCCAATTTGGTGTCATCTGCAAACTTGATCAGGATGCCCTCAAGCCCATCATCCAAGTCATTGATAAAGATGCTGAATAAGACTGGGCCCAAGACAGAACCCTGTGGCACCCCACTAGTCACTTCTCTCCAGGATGAAGAGGAGCCATTGATGAGCACCCTTTGGGTTCGGTCAGTCAGCCAGTTACAAATCCACTGAATGGTAGCATTTTCTAGCCCGCATTTTACCAGCTTCTTTACAAGAATATCATGGGGCACCTTGTCAAAGGCCTTGCTGAAATCAAGATAGGCTACATCCACAGTGTTCCCTTCGTCTACCAGGCTTGTAATTCTGTCAAAAAATGAGATCAGATTAGTCTGACATGACTTATTTTTCAGAAACCCATGCTGACTTTTAGTGATCACAGCGTTCCTTTCTAGGTGCTCACAGACCGTTTGCTTAATGATCTGCTCTAGAATCTTTCCTGGTATTGATGTCAGGCTGACTGGGTGGTAATTGTTTGGGTCCTCTCTTTTCCCCTTTTTGAAAATAGGGACAACATTTGCACTCCTCCAGTCTGCTGGGACTTCGCCTGTTTTCCAGGAATTCTCAAAGATTACTGCCAGTGGTTCTGAAATCACCTCTGCCAGTTCTTTTAATACTCTGGGATGTAGTTCATCTGGCCCTGGAGACTTGAATACATCTAAACTAGCCAAGTGTTCTTGTACTACCTCCTTACTTATTCTGGGCTGTGTTTCCCCTGCTGAATCATCTGCTCCATATTCTTCAGGTCGGGCATTGTTTTCTTTTTGGAGAAAGACTGAGGCAAAGAAGGTATTGAGGAGTTCTGCCCTTTCTGCGTCCCCTGTTCTCATTTCACCTTCTTCTCCTCTAAGTGACCCCACTGTTTCCTTGTTCTTCCTTTTGCTATGGACATACCCATAAAAACCCTTTTTATTGCTTTTAACCTCTCTAGCAAGCCTGAGTTCATTCTGTGCTTTAGCTTTTCTGACTTTGTCTCTACATGTGCTTTTCTGACTTTGTCTCTACATGTGCTGGCTATTTGTTTGAATTCCTCTCTGGTGGTTTCCCCCTTTTTCCATTTTTTCTACATATCCCTTTTAAATCTTAACTCAGTTAAAAGTTCTTTAGATAGCCACCCTGGCTTCTTTAGGCACCTTCCATGTTTTCGTCTCATTGGTACTGCTTGATGTTGTGCTTTTAATATCTCCCTTTTAACAAACTCCCATCCATCATGAACTCCCTTCCCTTTTAGTATTACTGACCATGGGATCACACCCATGACCATGGGATCACACCCGTTTGTCTACTGTTTGTCTTTCTTCACAGACTTGTAGGTTTGGAAGGCTGAATAACAGAACAATCCCACTTAGCTGTTGCAATAACCAAGTGGGACCTTAAACTGGGACCTGCAGCAAAATGTTGCAGCATGGAGCTGTCTTTTTTAGGTTCCATGTAGTCATGATCTCTTCCAGGATATTCCGTCTCATTCATCTTCCTTTACGGCTTGTTGCTTTCCTCCTGACACGGTCCCTGATCTGAGCCTAGTGAGCATGCTCAGTTTGCAAAGGGTCGCTGCGGGGGGGGGGGGATTCACACCCCCTGAGGTTCCCCCCAACACACTTATTTTATGCTTCTGCAAACTCTGGGCATTTCCCTGAGTCTGCTGATAACCCCCACACTTTGTGAGCTGTTGGTTTTTGGCTACAAAAGCATCAAATTCAGCACTCTGAGAACGTATATAGGGCATTTGCACACTACAAAAATGGTCCAGACTCATTCTGAATGCCACTGACCTCAAGCATGTTTCAAATTAATTGCTAACAAAGAGGTGAGCTCGGGAGTCATGCAGAATAAACCCAGTAACAAAACAAGCAACAATTAATTGAAGAAGGGATTTATTTTCATCCAATACAGGAGAACATTAGTTAAAGCCCATCCTGGATCTAATTGTTGCCACATCAGGTTAGAACAGTGATGGCTAACCTTGACACTCCAGATGTTTTGGAACTACAACTCCCATCATCCCTAGCTAACAGGATCAGTGGTCAGGGATGATGGGAGTTGTACTCCCAAAACATCTGGAGTGTCAAGGTTAGCCATCACTGGGTTAGAACATCAGAAGCTGGTCAGTCCAGCCCAGTTTTACCTAAACTAACCAATGGCTTCCCAGGGTTCCAGACAAGAGGCCATTCCCACTCCTTCCTGAAGATGCTGGGAACTGAGCCTGGGTCCTTCTGCTACTGAGTTCCAGCCCTGCCCTGCAAAACACGAACATAAGACACTGCCTTAAGGTAAAGGTAAAGGGACCCCTGACCATTAGGTCCAGTCGTGACCGACTCTGGGGTTGTGGCGCTCATCTTGCATTATTGGCCGAGGGAGCCAGCGTACAGCTTCCAGGTCATGTGGCCAGCATGACTAAGCCGCCTCTGGCGAACCAGAGCAGCGCACGGAAACGCCGTTTACCTTCCCGCTGGAGCGGTACCTATTTATCTACTTGCTCTTTGATGTGCTTTCGAACTGCTAGGTGGGCAGGAGCAATGGGAGCTCCCAGCAATGGGAGCTCACCCCGTCACGGGGATACGAACCACCGACCTTCTGATCGACAAGCTCTAGGCTCTGTGGTTTAACCCACAGCACGACCTGCGTCCCTAAGACACTGCCTTATACTGAGACAAATCATTGGTTTATTTACCTAGTTCAGCGTCATCTACCCTGATTGGCAGCATTTCTCCAAGATTTCAGGAAGGGTTTTGTACAGGCTCTACCTGGAGACGCCGGTGATTGAACCCGGGTCCTTACGCATACAGCAGAATTGCTCTACCGCAAACCTACAGCTCTTAGCAAGTTCCTTTTGTGCTCGATTTCATGTCACAAGACTTTGTTTACTGACTCATTTCTACCTTTTCATGAATGGCAAAGACGGGTTGTCAGTGAATCAGATCCTGTCCTTGTTTCTCACCCCAGGAAACAAAGGAAATGGTAGGACGGGAGATCGGCACTCTATTGACTCTCAAGTGGTTTAAACACCGCTACATTCACAATGGCTGACATCTTTCGCTTTCTTATCAATAACTGGAAGGGAAAGAAGCGGAGAGGCCCACAGCCTCACTGAGTCATCTTATTTGGGCTGAGGTGGAAAATGGGCTCCAGTTGTGTCTTCCAGAGGATGCTGGCAGTTTTCCCAGCTGTGTAAAGTTACACAGAAGGGGCATTTGGACTATATGCTAATAAACTCAACGTTATACAAATATCAACCCACCCCTCTAAAGAGTGGAGAAAGCTGTTCTTGCATCGAAACTCCTAATATTCTTGGGCTTTGGCAGTGCTGACTGGGATTGATGGGAGCTGGAATCCAGTAACTTCTGGAGAGCCACAGGTTCCCCATCCCTGATTCTAGGGCTAAAGAATAGAATAGATTCTAGGGCTAAGGTAGAATTCTCAACCAGAAACTGTGTCACTATAAGTGGCTGATGTTATGGCGCCAACAGGATGGCGTGCCGAAGCCAGGTATCAGTACCGGGGGTCAAGAGAAGCCGAAGTCAGGAGCAGTCCGAGTCAGGAACCAGCCGAAGTCAGGTGCACAGGATCAGGAGCAGGATAAGCAGACACAACCACGTGCTTCAGCACAGCAGTTGCAGGTGCTGGTGAGGGAAGCAGCCAGCCTTCCTTAAGTAGCCAGCTCATCACCACGCCTTTTACGAGCTGCAACTGCCTCCAATTGCTCCCTTCGTTTCTCAGCTCTACGCTCTACAGCTGAGATGGGAGGAGGGGAAGGGGCCCTCCGGCTCCTCTCCTCACAAGGGCCTGATTCTGGCTCAACTTCTTCCTCCTCCTGTTCTGGCCTTCCCTCTTCCCCATCTGCTTCTTCCTCTTCTGAGGAGTGTCGCCACCAGTCTTCTTCAGGTAAGAATCCCTCCATTTCTCTGGACTCTTCCATAGTTGCCGCTTCGCCTAGGGGGGCTTGCCACCACTCCTGTTCATCTGGTGCAACCCTGACAGCTGACAGCTGAGGAGGAAACAGGAAGTGGGCAGTGGCTGGCGAAGAAGCAGGAAGTGAACACCAGCTGCGAGGAAGCATTTCTTTTAGCCTAGACAGAGCCAGGCCAAAGGAGATTCCCTTAGAATACATTTGAGAACCTGGAAGTTGAACATAGGGCTTAGAGTCCTGCACAGACATGACTTATTTTTCAGAAACCCAGGGACTGTCCTGGATTTACAGAAACCGTCTTGGTTTCTGATTTGATCCTGGAATGTCCCGCTTTTCCTTAGGACATCCCTATTTCCATCGGAGAAATGTTGGAGGGTCTGGAGTTATGCAACCCTTGAATCAAGGAGAGAAGTAACTATAAGCCATTAGAAGACATATGAAGGCAGCCCTGTAGAGTTTTGTTATGTTTTTATATATGTTGGGAGCCGCCCAGTGGCTGGGGCAACCCAGTCAGATGGGTGGGGTATAGATAATAACATTAATCATTGTTATTATTGTCGTCCTTGTTATTATTGAATAGAACAGTGATGGCTAACCTTGACACTCCAGATGTTTTGGAACTACAACTCCCATCATCCCTAGCTAACAGGATCAGTGGTCAGGGATGATAGGAGTTGTAGTCCCAAAACATCTGGAGTGTCAAGGTTAGCCATCACTGGAATAGAATGTTTTCATCGGAGAAATGTTGAAGGGTATGAAGCAATGCCAACTGAGGTATGTCAATGGGACTGGCACTTCCCTAGAACAATCCTATATTGGGGGCGTTGTGGGGCGGTGTAAATGCTTAGTCCTGCCCATCATTATCCAGTAAGCCAATGGGAGTGCACCAGAAGGTACTGGCAAGGCCCCCTTCCAACCTGAAGCCAGCCCTCTAAGCCAGAGATTCTTGCTCCAGGAAAGCTGGGGGAAGGATTCGTCCCCAGAAACTTCCCCAGACCAACAGCTCTCTCCCAAGGGTTGCCTGCCCTTTTCCACTCCCGTTTCCCATTGACTCCAGGAGAGTCGCTCCTGTGCAGGTGGCTGCTTCGGCGCTACCAAAGGGCTGCCAAAGGAAGCCAGCGGCAAGTGACCTTTCAGCCCCCGCTGGTGTCAGCTGGCAGCATGAGAATTTCTGCACCCACACACCCTGGTCTATGACTCTTCGATTTCAAATCCCACCGGGACCGCAGGCACAGCACACGCCCCCGTACTTGGGAATGTGAGCTCTGCAAAAGCACTCGGTGCCACTCTGAGCGAAATGCTGTTACCTTGGCAATTGTTACTGTGAGTCGCTGGGAAGGGGAAGGAGAGGGGGGAAATAGAGAGTCATCGCTGGGAGACCTGAAGACGAAATGCTCAGTTCTGAAATGAGCAGGCTGGTGTCAGGCTATCTTGAGAAGAGGACCATCAGAACCCGAGAAGAACCTACTGGATCAGGCCAGTGGCCCATCTTGTATCCTGTTCCCACAGTGGCCAACCTGATGTCTATGGGAAACCTGCAAGCAGGATTCGAGCTTTTAATAATAATAATAATAATAATAATAATAATAATAATAATATTTTATTTGTATCTCACCCTCCCTGGCCAAAGCTTGCAACTGCTGCTTCCAACTGTGGAGGCAGAGTTCAGGGATTAGACAAATTCATGGAAGAGAGGGCTATCAATACCTACTAGTCATGATGGCTACAGCTGGAGGCAGTTATGCTTCTGAACACCAGTTGCTGGAAACTACAGGAAGGGAGATGACTCTTATGCTCAAATCCTGCTCGCTGGTTTCCCACTGGCATCTGGTTGGCCACTTGAGAACAGGATGATTGATTAGATGGGCCATTGGCTTGATGCAGGGTTGATCTTTAAAGCCTTAATCAGCCTTGGCCCAGTACACCTGAAGGAGCATCTCCACCCCCATCATTCAGCCCAGAATGCCATTGTGGTGTAGTGGTTAAGAGCAGTAGACTCGTAATCTGGTGAACCGGGTTCGCGTCTCTGCTCCTCCACCTGCAGCTGCTGGGTGACCTTGGGCTAGTCACACTTCTCTGAAGTCTCTCAGCCCCACTCATCTCACAGAGTGTTTGTTGTGGGGAAGGAAGGGAAAGGAGAATGTGAGCCGCTTTGAGACTCCTGAAGGGGAGTGATAAAGCGGGATATCAAATCCAAACTCTTCTTCTTCTTCTTCTTCAGACACTGAGGTCCAGCTCCGAGAGCCTTCTGGCGGTTTCCTCACTGCAAGAAGCAAAGGTACATGGCACTTGATAGTGGTGCCCGCCCTGAGGAGCACCCTCCCATCAGATGTCAAGGAGATAAACAACTATCTAACATCTGAAGGCAGCCCTGTATAGAGAAGATTTTAATGTTTAATGTTTTATTATGTTGGAAGCCACCCAGAGTGGCTAGGGCAACCCAGATGGGTGGCATATAAATATGAGGATGATGAGTAGGAACCTCTGGTTTCTGTATCTTGCAAAGTAAGAGTTGCATCTTTTGCCCACCCTCTTTTTGCCTCTGGCAATGCCATTACTGCATGCCACCACTGGCATGCAGTACCCATAAGATTGCCCATGAGGTAATGTGCCCCTCTGACTGAATAAGGTCCCCCACCCCTGCTGTTAGACAGAGCAGCATGACAAGAACCCGGGGCTGGCACAGGATGTTTCTCTGCTTGAGGCAAAACAAAAAGTGCTGCCTCCAGCCATCACCACCACCTCATCCGGAGTGCTCCCACACACACACACTTCATGCTGAAGATAGTGAGGGAGTACAAGATAGTGGAGTACAAGAGACAACTGCCTCACCATGCATCGAGGGCAGGCCAGCCCTACAAGTACCCAAGATTGACACATCCTGTGTTCTAGCACAAGGTGCCCCCTTTTAATAAGAGAGGAAACTGCCATGACCTCAGAGGTGTTCCCTGAATGTGCTGAGCATTTTGTTTTGTTCTTTTTAAAATAACAACAACACTTGCTGTGTGTGATGTCGGAGCGCAATAGATTGAAATAGCTTCCTTGGCAAGGTGGAAAACCTTCACCTCTTATTTTCAGGCATTTCAATGGAAGCAGCTTATGCAAGCGGTGGAGTGGACTTCAATGGTGAAGGAAGAGAGAAAGACGCCGCCCAGGTTCCATTGTCAGGAGTTTTGTCATCTCTCCAAAGGACCAAAATAGGGATGGTTGTTACGACAAAAATTATCCTGAGCCACACATGGCATGACAACAATGCCACAAGCACACATACACACACACACATACACATACACATACACATACACATATACAAACTGTTCTTTCAATACTCAAGTGAGGTATACTTCCTGAAACCACCTCCCTGCTGGGCCTTTCGAGCTTGCGTGAAAGGAGAAGGAAGTCCTAGACAATGGAGATCAAGTGGTTTGGGCGGAGAAGCAACAGGGGAGGAGGAGGAGGAGGGAGGAAGGAAGGAAGGAAGGAAGGAAGGAATAGGGATAGGCACACAGAAGAATAAGGGATAGGCACACAGAGGCCACTTGCATTCCAAAATAGGCCCTTGGCTGTTTTCAAGACCTCTCCTTGTTTCCTGTTTTTCCCCTCCTCCCCTCATTCCCCTTCCTCTAAGTGGTCCATTGATGAGTTGCCAAGGGTGACCAAAATGGTCAGCAGAGGCAGGCAATGAATGGTGTGGGTTGCAATGACAGCCCCTTCAAGAAAGGCCAAGCCACAGGGGATCCTTGTCAATGAGGCAAGAGGGCTTAGCCAAGTGACAGAAAATCTCAGGCATGGAGAATTATGCCTTTGGTGTTGCGATCACACACCAGCTACTGCCTTCTGACTGTAATACCTGTTTGGCAATGGAACAAGTTACCTTGAAAGGTGGTGGACTCTCCTTCATGGGAGGTTTTTAAACAGAGTTGGGGTGGCCATCTGTCAGGGATTCCTTAGTTGAGAGTCATGCATTGCAGGGGGTTGGACTGGATGAAACTTGGGGGTGCCATCCAGCTCTAGAAGAAGAAGAGTTTGGATTTGATATCCCGCTTTATCACTACCCTAAGGAGTCTCAAAGCGGCTAACAATCTCCTTTCCCTTCCTCCCCCACAACAAACCCTCTGTGAGGTGAGTGGGGCTGAGAGACTTCAGAGAAGTGGGACTAGCTCAAGGTCACCCAGCAGTTGCATGTGGAGGAGCGGGGATGCGAACCCGGTTCCCCACATTACGAGTCCACTGCTCTTAACCACTACACTACACTGGCTCTCTCTACAATTCCTTGGTTCTGCTTGTTTGTTTCTATGGGCCAAAGAGGTCATGTGGCAAAGCCTGACCTCTACAAAAGCTTCCAGGTCAGGACTGTGGTCTGCTGTGTCCTACAGACATTCCTAATGTAAATGCATATTTGTTGCTCTGTCTACATTTGCCTTCACCTCTGCCCCTTCTGGTAAGGGAATGTGACCCTCAGTCTGAAAAGTAAGGATTCAGGTTTGTTTTATTTATGTGGCTGGGGGCTTGAGCAGGAGGAGGCACACTGGAGAAATCTGATGTATCACAAGTGTTAAGCAATGTTGGCATCCGTCTGTCTCCGGAAACAATGTGCCTTTGGGGGGTAAAGTCAAACTGTTGAAAGCTTACAGCGTCTGCAGTGGCTGTAGAGAATGATATAGGAGAGACATGTTTTCTTGCAGCTGGGGCAGATGAGGGCGTCCAGTTATACTGCGGCATATGCACCACAGCATTTCTCCTCTCTGCTCTCCTCCCAGTGGTCATTTCTCCTCTGGTCACTGCTATGGATGCCCAACCTGACTGTTGGTCTCCAGACACTGTGGTCGTCTGCAGGGTCAATGTTTCCAGCTTTCACATTTGCAGACATTTTTGGAATGCAGTGGAAGGATCCAATTTGAATCTCAACTCTGTCTTGAAATGGAAGTCGATAGGTGGTGTTAGCTGAGCTTCTTTCTCTCCATTTTAGTTCAGTGTAGGCTGGTCCATTAGGGAGAATGGGGGCATTGTTCCATCAGCTTCAGTCTTCCATCAGCAGCCAACCCCACCTGCCTCCCCTTTTACTTTCAGCCAGTTGGGGTGGATTTGCCTGTCATTGGTTCTGACTCTACCTACTACTAGTAGGTGGAGTGGGGTATAAATAATAAATTATTATTATGATAAATTCTTACAGTTTCCCTGCATTCCACCCTACTAGTAACAATGGGCACCACCCACCAACCTGTCTACCTGCAATACATGGATAACGCTGACCTACCTTACAGTTGGTGGTTGCATTAAGATAATGCATATGAAGGGCCATGAGCAGTACAAAATGTATTGTTATTTTACCCAAATATCTCTTTTAGATGGACCTTTATCCCTGAAGATGCAGTGACAGAAACATAGGCTAGATTCTCCACCTTTTCTTGTGGTCAATGCTCCATTCTGTTTACAGTTGCTTGATACAGAGCAATCCCCATGCTAGGAAATGCTTTATTTGTGTATTTGTGCTTGCTATGCCATCTCTAGGGACGCGGGTGGCACTGTGGGTTCGAATCGGGTCGGCGGTTCGAATCCCTGTGACAGGGTGAGCTCCCATTGCTCGGTCCCTGCTCCTGCCAACCTAGCAGTTCGAAAGCACGTCAAAGTACAAGTAGATAAATAGGTAGCGCTGCAGCGGGAAGGTAAACGGCGTTTCCATAACAAAATAAAAAAATTCCTTCCAGTAGCACCTTAGAGACCAACTAAGTTTGTTCTTGGTATGAGCTTTCATGTGCATGCACACTTCTTCAGATACACTGAAACAGAAGTCACCAGACCCTTATATATAGTGAGAGGGTGGAAGTGGTATTACTCAGAAGGGTGGTGGGAATGGGTGATAGGCTGATAGCTCTGGTAAACCTGTTGACGACTGTTAACGACTGCAATTAGTCTTACAGGAAAAAGCAAGGGTGAGAAGGTTAAAAAAGCTTTGTCATGTATAATGAGATAAGAATCCAATGTCTTTGTTCAGACCAGGTCTCTCCATGGTTTTAAGCTTGGTAATGAGTTGCAATTCAGCAACTTCTCTTTCCAGTCTATTTCTGAAATTCCTTTGCAATAAGACAGCTCCTTTGAGATCTTGTATAGAGTGTCCTGGGAGATTGAAGTGCTCTCCTACTGGTTTCTCTGTCTTGTGATTCCTGATGTCAGATTTATGTCCATGGCGTTTCCATGTGCTGCTCTGGTTCGCCAGAAGTGGCTTTGTCATGCTGGCCACATGACCTGGATGCTGTATGCCGGCTCCCTCAGCCAGTAAAGCGAGATGAGCAGTCAACCCCAGAGTCGTCTGCGACTGGACCTAATGGTCAGGGGTCCCTTTACTTTTACCTATGCCGTCTCTAAGAATGGGTGCAAACCTAGTCTTAGTCTCCCAAGCCCTATGGTACCAAAGAGCAGAAGAATGACTTCTGCTCTTTGGTGTTATGTGGGTGGGTATAGAGCATGGGGGAGTCTGTGTATTTGTGGCATCACACTACTTTTACAGCAACCTAGCCAACCGGAATCACCAGTCATTAAGAGAATTGAATCAGTGTACATTTTTTCTGCTCAAGCTGCTTTATCCCGGGTCTCCAGGGGGAGAATGTCTTATCTTTATCTCTGCGCGGAGCAAGCACTCGAGAAGAAATAGCTGTTGAAATCAAATGAGACTAAAATACACACCAATTGGAACTGGTAGAGTATGGCTCATTCCTGATTTTCATATGTTGAAAAGGCATCTCGCTTTTCACCCAAAAAGAGCACCCAGGACTGTTTCAAACAGCATAATCTGGCAGAAATATCAAGCGAACATCTACTGAGGCAAGTGGGGTGTGGGACAAGGTTGATTTGGGGGCTGGTATGGAGTGAACTAGGGGATGCGGGTGGTGCTGTGGTCTAAACCACTGAGCCTAGGGCTTGCTGTTCGGATGGTCGGTGGTTCAAATCCCCTCGACGGGGTGAGCTCCCATTGCTCAGTCCCAGCTCCTGCCCACCTAGCAGTTCGAAAGCACATCAAAGTGCAAGTAGATAAATAGGTACCACTCTGGTGGGAAGGTAAACAGCATTTCTGTGCGCTGCTCTGGTTCGCCAGAAGCGGCTTAGTCATGCTGGCCACATGACCTGGAAGCTGTACGCCGGTTCCCTTGGCCTTTAGAGCGAGATGAGTGCCGCAACCCCAGAGTCGTCCGCTACTGCAGTGTTTCCCAACCAGTGTGCCTCCAGATGTTTTGGGACTACAACTCCCATCATCCCTCGCTAGCAATACCAGTGGTCAGGGATGATGGGAATTGTAGTCCCAAAACATCTGGAGGCACACTGGTTGGGAAACACTGCGCTACTGGACCTAATGGTCAGGGGTCCCTCTACCTTTACCTATGGAGTGAACTGTGTGCTCCACAAATAGACGGATTGAGCTTTCCCAAAGTTCACAGTAGACCTGAAGTTTTCCAAAAGTTCTGTGTGACGCTTAAACATTGCATCATGCCATAGAATAGGAGTGGGAAACCTCAAGTCCAGGGACAAAATGTGCTTCCTTGAGACCCTCTATCTAGTCTTCAGGACTGTTCACATACCCTGTGCCTTTCCAGGGCATAGCAGGCGGTGCGAGGCATCACAGCAACTCTCCACACTGCTAGCAGCCATGGAGACCCACCAGAAGACATCAGTTTCTCAGATCCAGAGGTGTCAACACCAGGCACCTGGGTCTCCCCCAGGGCTGCAGGAATAGGTAAGATGGTGAGGCCAGCACGAGCTTCAGAAATGTTGGTAAAGTGCTCAGCTATCTGCATGAGTCTTTTCAGGAGATCTTTCTTCCATATCAAGCTGTGAGCTAGGAATAGGTGGAGCCTTCAGATCTTATGTAACCTCTTAACCGCTGAAGAAATAGCTCCCAGTTCAGCCTTCCTGGACTAGAAGTACAGACACCTGCAGCTGGCAGTGGCATCCTGCCGCTGAACATGGCCATCCTTGACTATGGACCTTCTCCTCCTCTCCTATGCAGTTGCCAAATTCCTTTTTGGAGTCATCTGAGCTAGTGGCAATTGCTAAACCTTGTGACAGTGAGTTACATAGATTAACCCTATGCTGTGTTGTGAAGGAGGACTTCCTTTTGCCTGTCGAGTTTTGGTGTCGTGAAGGCTACATGTAAGAGTTTTAGTTAGCCCTTTTTACCTGTAGACCATAGATCTTCAATTATTGGGTTGGAGCGGCATACAAACTGTTAAGATGAGGTCTTAAGGTAAATTGCAATGGTAGCAGTTCTAATGGCATTATCTTTTCTTTAGTGGAGAGAGAGGAGGGGTAAAGATGGACAAGAAGGGTGTGGGTGGGTGGCGTTTAAGCAGTTGTGCATATTTTGTAGTTTGGTCTTAAAGGTCTTGTGTCTACTGCTGGGTTATCCAAGGGAGCTGGGGAG
This sequence comes from Darevskia armeniaca, assembly GCA_034641395.1. Classification (NCBI taxonomy): domain Eukaryota; kingdom Metazoa; phylum Chordata; class Lepidosauria; order Squamata; family Lacertidae; genus Darevskia; species Darevskia armeniaca. The sequence goes on from JAWWNF010000120.1 coordinate 1,039,765, forward strand.
GGGTGGAACCTGATAGCAAAGGAAGTTCTGGGAGTAAAGCAATGCAACCCCCACTCTCTGGATTGGTAAAGAGAAGGATGGAATGTGAACTATATCCCGTGCATTTAAGAAATATCATCATTATAGCTCCAAAAACAAATCAACGGTTTAATCAAAGCAAATAATATCAAGAAAATAAAATTTGAGGCTTTGATGGCATGGCTCCTACAGGAATCAAATTGAAAGTGTGAGACTTCAATTTTCATTGTTTCATTTAAGTGTGTTCCTTTGAAAGGGAAGTGTGGATTAATTTAGGTCAGCCTGAAAGTTGCCCTTGGCAACGACTTAGTCTCCAAAAAGTTTTTGAAAGCCACTTAGGCTGTATTACAGTTATTTTCATCATTCGAAGTTTTTGGGAGGGTTCTTTTCATTATTTACAATCTTTTGAGTTAGTTACATGTGTCTATGCATTTCTGTTTGAAATCAACTTTAAAAATATTTTTTTGAGATTAATTTAACACATTATTTGAATTCACATTTACCTCGTTTCAGGGGTTTTTCACTGGTTATTTCCCTTCTCTTTTGCTGAAAGTTGCCCTTGGCAACGACTTAGTCCTTATGACCACAAATATATCTTTGCAGTGTATCAACTGGGTTTAAGTGTTCTCTCACCTACCCTTCCCCACGCTATCAAAAAACTTGTCATGGCTCCAAGATTCTGCTGTTTGATATTGTAGTTACCATCAGCTGTACAAAATGATGGCGTTAACGGAGAATTTAGATCCTAGCCTGGTCAATGGGTTTTGCAAAACATGAATTGCTTGGAGACGTTTTGCTATCTTGCTTTGTGAACAATATTAAGATGACCCTGGCTGCAGGGTCAGGCCAAAGGCCCATCAACTCCAACATCTTGGTCTCCCAGTGGCCAACCAGATGCCTATAGGAAGCCCGCAAACAGGAGCTGAATGCATTCCCCACTTGTGAGTCCCAACAATTGGCATTCAAAGGTATGTCTCCTCTAATTGTTAAGGTAGAACGTAGTGCCTGGTCCCAAAGTGGAGAGCACTGCCAGGCATTGCATTAGACAGTGGCGAATGGAAGGGACACATGTGTTGATGTGGTCTAAACCACTGAGCCTCTTGGGCTTGCCGATCGGAAGGTTGCAATGGAGTGAGCTCCCGTTGCTCTGTCCCAGCTCCTGTCAACCTAGCAATTCAAAAGCATGCCAGTGAGTAGATAAATAGGTACCGCTGTGGCGGGAAAGTAAATGGTGTTTCCATGTGCTCTGGTTTCCGTCATGGCGTTCCGTTGCACCAGAAGTGGTTTAGTGGTTTAGAAGTGGTCACTTTCGACTGTACTTAACCGTCCAGGAGTCCTTTACCTTTACCTTTTACTGTGAAATAGAATGCTTCACTAGGCAGTAAAGGGCTCCCATATGGCTCCTTCCACCCATGTTGGCCATTGACTCTCTTCAATAGGAGAGTCTGTTGAAGCTGGAGGCTGGGGGTTTTTATCTCCATGAGGACTGTCATTTGGGAATGAGGGAGGCAGGGTCTCTAACACCCTTTTTAAACAGCATTCCATTAAGAGGAGGGGGGAAACACCCAGTGTTATCTGGAGGAAGCATGGCAGCTGATACAAAACTGATACAGATCTGGATATAGCAAATATGCAAACTCCACTGAGAAATTATGTTAGACAGAGACCAGAAAAAGCTTACTACACTTCAATGGGACCATCTGAGGGGATGGACTGCATGAAACTCAGTGGTAGATTAGATGACCTTTGGGATCCCTTCCAACTCTACAATTCTATTGTTAAATTCCACATTGACCATTTAAATGTTCATGTAAAAAATATACTGAAATTCTGGTTTTTGTATGCTGGCTGTTTAGCCGTAACAATAAACATTCATTCATTCTATGATGCTGTCAGGTCCCAGGTTCAATCCCATACATTTCCAGGTAAAATTAGTTTACCCTTGCCTAAAACCCTGGAGAGCTGCCGCCCGTCCGTGTACACCAGTGTTTCCCAAAGTGGGCGATGATGCCCCTTGTGGGGTGCTGGAACAACCCAGGAGGATGTTGAATAAAAATAAGGGGTGCTGGAAGCATAAACAAAAAAGAGAATAAAATTTTGAAAAACCATTCGTACATGTTTGATCTGTTGTAGAATGATGCTTACTAATGTAACATAGAGTTAAAGTCATAGTGATTTTTTTGGTATATCATTTTATTAAGTTTTCTGTTTTACAATTTAAAATACTCATTTTAGATCCTTAAGATATCAATGACTTCTCTTTTCCTTATCCATGGTTCATTTTACATATCATAAATCCCTGCATATTTTACAAAAACTATACCATTCAGTATCCCATTATTGCATCCATCAAAACTTGTTTACACTGTTGGATTTCTCTTAATGCTGCCAGCGTTTTCAGCTGTACACAGTTATTTCCCATATATTCAATAAACGTTTTCCAATCTTCTTATAGTGATTATTTTTCCAAATAAACACACAAAATGCAAGTGTCAAGACATCATCTTTCTTTACTATGTTGTAGGACATAGGTAGAAATATAGATACATAAATTTGTCTCTTCATCTTTCTGTTTCTTCGCTTAAAGAAGGTAGATTTCCGGGGAGACACTGAGCAACTTTTTTTCTGAAAAGGGGGTGGTAGGTCAAATAAGTTTGGGAACCCCTGGTGTAGATCACACTGAGCTAGTTAGTCTGACTCAGTATAAGGCAGCTACCTCTCTTCTGAATGTGCTGACTAGCAGAAAATGAGTATAAATGTGAACAGTTATCTGTTTCTCCCTGTCTCCTCCCCAATGGGAATGGACGAAAGTTTTATCTTGTCTATTTCCAAAAGTGTTGAGACTGGTGCAAATCAAGCTGTGCAGCCTTTCGAACATGTCTAAGTTTAGATGTCCAGGGATGTGTCTGAAAAAGCCATTTTGCACCTCCTCATGTTTTGATGTCTGGTGCTGAAGCCTGCCTGAAGTTTAGAGGTCATCTTGTATCATTGAGAAGGGAATGGGGCCGAGATTGTAGGAAGCATCATTTCCTGATTAAAGCCATGGGGGTCTCGAATGCTCTTGTGAACAGAAAAATCAATACCAGTAAAAACAACACAGAGGGGGACTCTAGAGACGGTTGATGGGGGAAAGGGGAAGAGCAAAGCATATATACAACAGGACACGGTCTCTGGGTAGTTGCACTTGCTTCAGAAATGCATTTATCGCAGAGCAAAGGCTTGGAGAGAAGTTTCATGGAATGAACACGGTGGGTGCTCTTGACCATTTTATTTGTGTCTCCCTTGCCAGGAAGCTTGAAAACTACCCAAGGTTTGTGGGAACGTATCTCGGCTTGGTACAAATTGGGGAAGGCATAATGGAAATCAACGGGATTTCATACCTGTCGAGAATCCAAATACAGACCCCCCCCCCACTCTTCTATGGAATCGAGGCTGAGCCAAAACGCTTGACCGTTTTTTCATCACTTATTCCAGCAGCACCAAAAATCATAGGGTGGTACCTCGGGTTACAGACTCTTCAGGTTACAGGCGCTTCAGGTTACAGACCCCGCTAACCCAGAAATAGTACCTTAGGTTAAGAACTTTGCTTCAGGATGAGAACAGAAATCACGCGGTAGGAGCGGGAGGCCCCAATAGCTAAAGTGGTACCTCGGGTTAAGAACACTTTCAGGTTAAGAACGGACCTCCGGAATGAATTAAGTTCTTAACCAGAGGTACCACTGTATTCCTCTTAGGTGGAGAATTTTGGCACTCCTTGGGGAAACATCTGCTTACCTCTTAAAATTGCTGTTGCTTGCTTTCAGGGGTGCCAACTTGAATATAATAGTAGCGGGCCCTAGTAGGAGGGTAGCCTTTGGAAGCACCACGATTCTGCCTAGTAATCGGCTCTCATCCTAGCCCAATGTATCTATGTTGCGTATAGGTGTGCATGTTTATAATTTCTTACCTGTCATCTAGCCTAGTCAAGGGGAACCATCTTCACTATACATTCAAATCAATATGATACCACTTTAAACAGCCGTGGTCCCTCCCCCAATAATCCTGGGAACTGAATTTGTCATGGGTGCCAAGAGTTGGTGCAAAACTCAATAATGTGGGGGAAGAAAACATGCCCTCTGTGTTTGTCCAATCAAGTGTTGGGCCATCAAGAGGGAGTTTGGAACAGCAAGGAGAGTGACCCTTTTGAAACAAAATAAAAAAAAATTACTTCCAGTAGCACCTTAAAGGTAAAGGTAAAGGTAAAGGGACCCCTGACCATTAGGTCCAGTCGTGTCCGATTCTGGGGTTGCGGCGCTCATCTCGCTTTATTGGCCAAGGGAGCCGGTGTACAGCTTCCAGGTCATGTGGCCAGCATGACTAAGTCACTTCTGGTGAACCAGAGCAGTGCACGGAAACGCCGTTTACCTTCCCGCTGGAGCGGTACCTATTTACTTACACTTTGATGTGCTTTTGAACTGCTAGGTTGGCAGGAGCAGGGACCGAGCAACGGGAGCTCTCCCCGTCGTGGGGATTCGAACCGCCGACCTTCTGATCAGCAAGCCCTAGGCTCTGTGGTTTAACCCACAGCGCCACCTGCATCTAAGTAGCACCTTAGAGACCAACTAAGTTTGTTCTTGGTATGAGCTTTCGTGTGCATGCACACTTCTTCGGATACCTGAAGTGACCCTTTTGCTTTGAGATGGCTGGAAGAATTCACCAGCCAGCATAAGTCCCCACACAGCACTTCATGTTCAACTATTTTCATTTGGAGAAAGCCCCCCTTCACTGTGCTGCCTTTATTGGATGTCAGGGCAGAGCTAGCCATGTGTCTGAGCACTGTGGATCCACATGCAATCCATCAACATGTCTAGGACTTTTAATCCTTTCCCTCATGGCCTCTTTTTGGGGTAATCAGAGAAGTACTGTACAGTTTCTGAAATATTGACTGAAGCATCGTGAGTTATTACACCATGCTTATCATGGCATTCACTTGCTCTGTTGCCCTTTTGGTATTTTTTTTTTTAAAGTAGCATCAGGTGTGAAGGGAATTCTCCACAAGTCATAGGAGGTGATGAGCACCATCAATTACTGAAGAGATCCCATTGCAATTGGCTTAATTGGTTTCCCAACTAACTCATGTGTTTAGTTCGACGGCTGTCTGTTTCTTTGTTCTTCTTCTTCTTTACAAAATGTAGCATTTTCCAGTTGTCATAGTAGAGATTTGGAGACATGCCAGCAGTAGCAGGTACAGATTTTCACTGGCTGTATGGGGTCTGATTTGGCAGTGACAGAAGTCATCACTTACGGGTGACTCTACGAAGTCAGCAGTAGACAAAGAAAAAGTTAGTTGTCTGAATACAGTCTTGAGGTGCCGATGTCTGAGATGCTACTATTCCAAAGCATGTGCAGGCATTCAATGTCCAAACAACTCTTGAGCAGTATAATTTGTGCATGTTGTTGTCCTGGTACACTTAACCTTGCTTTAAGGGGTGATTCACACATGCTTCTTGTTCTTCTTTGGCGATCCCTCGTAGCCGAGTAAGATTGTCTTCCATGAACACGGTTTTAACAATGAGTCCGTAAGTCACTGTGGAGGACAATTCTGGATCCACACGTCCTTCCACAGTGGGGACATTGGTTTCCAGGCAGAAGTTGATCACGGTGTGGATTTGCCAAGCGTGCCTTCCTCTTAGCACGTTTCTCCCTTTTGCCGTGAGTTCAAGTGTCTTCAAAGCCCATGACACCTTTGGTAAAGGCTGTTAGAATCATAGAATTGGAAGAGACCCCAAGGGCCATCCAGTCCAACCCCCTGCCAAGCAGGAAACACCATCAAAGCATTCCTGACAGGTGGCTGTCAAGCCTCTGCTTAAAGACCTCCAAAGAAGGAGACTCCACCACACTCCTTGGCAGCAAATTCCACTGTCGAACAGCTCTTACTGTCAGGAAGTTCTTTCTAATGTTTAGGTGGAATCTTCTTTCTTGTAGTTTGAATCCATTGCTCCGTGTCCGCTTCTCTGGAGCAGCAGAAAACAACCTTTCTCCCTCCTCTATATGACATCCTTTTATATATGTGAACATGGCTATCATATCACCCCTTAACCTTCTCTTCTCCAGGCTAAACATACCCAGCTCCCTAAGCCGTTCCTCATAAGGCATCGTTTCCAGGCCTTTGACCATTTTGGTTGCCCTCCTCTGGACACGTTCCAGCTTGTCAGTATCCTTCTTGAACTGTGGTGCCCAGAACTGGACACAGTATTCCAGATGAGGTCTGACCAGAGCGGAATACAGTGGGACTATTACTTCCCTTGATCTAGATGCTATACTCCTATTGATGCAGCCCAGAATTGCATTGGCTTTTTTAGCTGCTGCATCACACTGTTGGCTCACTGTTGATCTCCAATTGGAGCACTGTTCCCCAATTTTCCATACTTATACTGCATTTTTTTTTAAAGATTTGCCTTGAAAGCATCTTTAAACCTCTTTTGTTGTATTTTGCTTTCCATTCTTAAGTTGGGAATAGAGTAGTTGCTTTGGAAGACGATAATCAGGCATCTGCACAACATGACCAGTCCAACGAAATTGATGTTGAAGAACCATTGCTTTGAAACTGGTGATCTTTGCTTCTTCCAGTACAGTGGCATTAGTGGCATTAGTTCATCTGTCTTTCCAAGGGATGTGTAGATTTTTTTTGAGACACAGTTGATGGAATCTTTCAAGGAGTTAGAGATGGCATTTATAAGTGGTCCATGTTCCACAAGCGTACAGTAAAGGTGGTAGGAATATAGCTTTTTGAAACGAGTGTTTTGGTTTCCCTGCAACTGTCCTGTTCCTCAAACACTCTGCCCAGACTCACCCTGAACAGTTAAAAGAGGCTCCTGGGAGGCTGGAGGGACATTGCTGGATCTGTTCCTTCTAGGAGGAGTGGAATTCCATCCAGAGCAGGAATCCCCCAAAGTCTACGGAGAGTTCTATATATCTGTTCAGGGATATGCAAGATATTCTGCAAATTGTTCCTGCTGGACATACTTCTGAACAGACTTCTGGACCAGGAATTAGTTAGTATGGATTCGTAGCTTGCAGTGTCTGCACATTTTAACACCTGCAGAGAGAAGAGTGAGCTAAGTATGCTTTTTGCCTTTCCAAAGACAGAGATGTAGAACCTTCTTTAGCTCCAGGGACACATTCACACATGTGAAACCTTCCAGGGGCCACAGACCAGTGTTCAGTGGGTCCAGATGCAAAAGTGGGAGCGGCAACATTGCTGACTTACTCCTACACACCCACACCCACACACCCACACACACCCCTCTACACACCCCATCTTGGTATATGACGATTAAAGACACATTCCAGCCAGGCACAAACACTCAAGGAAGCTATTGAGGGGCAAAGCCAGAGGAGAACCCCAGGGGACAGAGACCGGGACCCAGAGGGTCACATCAGGTCTGAGGGCCCAAATGCCATGGGAGAGGTCTCATTTATAAATATCCGAGACAATGCTTTGTGGTTCTCAGATAAGCAGGTAGCATAAACTCACAGCCATTCTGCTATTGTAGAACAATAGTGCCGAATATGGATTTATTTTACAGCCTGCATTTTGTCTAGCAGTGGGAAGAATAGAAGGAAGCAATTACGAGATGATCTCTATTGTTTGGCTGGATGTGCATCAATAAACAGCTGCCGAACCTGACTGGGGGCTGGAGCGAAAGGATGTGTCAACAGAGCATTGCAGGGTGTTCATTTTCAAGCTCATCCACAATACGCCTACATAGGAAGATTGCAACACTTCCCATAGGGGAATGGGACACGCATAGCATAAGGAGCCCAATAGGTAACACAAGAACACTTACACTAGTATCCAATGCATGCTTCAAGCTATTGTTTCCCAAATTTTAATACCTAGGCCATCTTTTCTCTCCCCTAGATGAAATCTTCTCATGCAAAGAAAAGATAAGGATGTGCATTTTCTTGACCAGTTTCCAGAACAATGGGCAGGCCAACAATTCCGTCTGCCATTGTGGGACGCTGATTCATGGCATCCCAACTTCCCCATTGTTTAGTAGTTCCATGGCAATACTGATTATTCTGGGATTTCCTCATGCCTGTCAGCAGTTTCAGAGGATAAGGGAATCCCAATGCATCCAAGGGGCAAAGATGCATGATGAAAGCAACATGGAGACTGTCTTTTGCATACCACTCTCCAGTGCCTTGCTTTGTGGAAGCTGTAATGTTATGGGCTGAATCTGCTACGTAGCAAGAGACATTAAGACATTCTGATACCCACTTACATGAGAATAAGTCTCATTGTACTCAACAAGGTTTCTTCTCAACGGACACATAGGGTTGCACTGCTAAACACCTTCTGGATAACCTCAGAAGTAGGCTAAAATAAATCTCTATATTCAGTAAGCAGTTTGGAATGATTCTTGAGTCAAAATGGTGTCCTATGGTATGCAAACATAGGCTAAAACCCACTTGTTGATCCTGAGAACAGCCACACCAAATTGGGCAATGATGATGATGATGATGATGATGATGATAATTCTTTTATTTGTTGTACCCCAGCCTATCTGGCCGGGTCTCCCCAGCCACTCTGGGTGGCCTCCAACAGATATAAAAATACATTAAAATATCACAGGTTAAAAACTTCCCTAAATAGGGCTGCCTTAAGGTATCTTCTGAATGTCAGATAGTTGTTCATCTCCTTAACCTCTGAAGGGAGGGCGTTCCACAGGGCAGGCGCCACCACCGAGAAGGCCCTCTGCCTGGTTCCCTGTAGCTTTGCTTCTCGCAGTGAGGGAACCGCCAGAAGGCCCTCAGCGCTGGATCTCAGTGTCCGGGCTGAACGGTGGGGGTGGAGACGCTCCTTCAGGTATACAGGACCGAGGCCGTTTAGGGCTTTAAAGGTCAGCACCAACACTTTGAATTGTGCTTCAGAGGTGTCAAATAAGTGCAGTTTGGAACAGTTCTGCCCACCATCTTGATTCCAAATAGTTCCGGGCCGTTTCTAAATATAGACAAAAACCAGATTCTCCATCTTGGGAATCTTTGTGCCAAACTGGGCAATGGTATCTCAAGAAGTGTCTGAATGCATAGAGAACAGACATACACACAGGCAGACAAATAACTTTCCAAAATGTAGAGTACGTTAAAAAAATACTTTCATACATATGAACAAGTTCAAGTTCCATACAGATATAGATGAAGCTAAAGCCTTGTTGAAAAAGGAAGGTCTTTGGTTCCAAATGGTAGGCGCCACCAGACTAAAGTCCCAATTCCTATATTTTATGAAACAGGCCTTAGGATAAGATGCTATCCACAGGAGTCCATGTCCTACAAATGATCATTTTGGTATCCTGGTCCCAAGCTGTACAAGGCTTCAGTTACAGGTAGGTAGCTGTGTTGGTCTGTCATAGTCAAAACAAAATAAAAAATAAAAGAATTCCTTCCAGTAGCACCTTAGAGACCAACTAAGTTTGTTCTTGGTATGAGCTTTCGTGTGCATGCACACTTATTCAGATACACTGAAACAGAAGTCACCAGACCCTCATATATAGTGAGAGGGTGGGAGGGGTATTACTCAGAGGGGTGGTGGGAATGGGTGATAGGCTGATAGCTGTGGTAAACCTGTTGATGACTGTTAACGACTGCCATTAGTCTTACAGGAAAAAGCAAGGGGTGAGAAGGTTAAAAATAGCTTTGTCATGTATAATGAGATAAGAACCCAATGTCTTTGTTCAGACCAGGTGTAATGTCTCCAGAAAACCCTGGACCTCAGCAATGAGGAAGCAACACATACATCACACCAGGTCTCTCCATGGTTTTAAGCTTGGTAATGTGTTGCAATTCAGCAACTTCTCTTTCCAGTCTATTTCTGAAATTCCTTTGCAATAAGACAGCTACTTTGAGATCTTGTATAGAGTGTCCTGGGAGATTGAAGTGTTCTCCTACTGGTTTCTCTGTCTTGTGATTCCTGATGTACAAGGCTTGTACACTATTACCAGAACATTGAATTTAGCTTGGTAGCTGATGGTGATTATACAGTAGGAAATCCTTCCTCTCTAATACAGGGCTATTAGATTTTTGCCAACTTCTTTTTACTTTAATATTGGTGTCCTTAGGGTTCCTTCTTGTTGACTGGCACCTACAAATATCTACTCACCAGGGATCAACATATGAACCTCAAAGACCCAAGAGTGAGATTGTAGCTGCTTCTGAAAGCATTTACATTCTATTTTCCCCACTCTCTTGCCTGGATTCCAAGTTAACGCTTCTCTCCAAGATCGATATCAGGCTTTCTCTCTCAGACTCATGCTTGCTTCATTTATAGCACCAAGCCTGAAGGCAAACTCAGGATCTGGAGAAGACACAAGACAGGCTTCCCAGGTCATAAGAGCACTTCTCTTCTAAAATCTCTGGATTGTTATGGGCAAAGTTCAGCTGCAGGAAAACATGCTCAAATTGTGCAGATAAATTGTAAATTGCAAAGTGTTTGTTTTTGGACATTGCCCGGAGTAATCTTCTTCATATTTCTAACTTTATCCAGGTAAAATGCACACCCTTATTTTTACTGCAAGCCAATGACATTAGTTGGATAAAAACATGGAGCATGTCATTTATCACAAGCTAATTTGTCCTTAATTTGTGGATCAACTGACAAATGTCCCCTTTATGGATAGGACAAACCCAGTGATGGTCAAACTTGGCCCTCCAGCTGTTTTGGGACTACAGTTCCCATCATCCCTGACCACTGGTCCTGTTAGCTAGGGATGATGGGAGTTGTAGTCCCAAAACAGCAGATCAAAGCAGTCATATGGGGAAAGGCACTCTTGGAGTTAAACTGGTCCCACAACCATGTGCAATTTGATTTGGGCTTGTTCTGCAGATGAAGGCAATAGATAGTTGACAAAGGACCCTGTTTGAGAGACAGGGAACATAAGGTCTGGGGGGGGGGAAGGGAAGCTCCCAGGTGAGAACTGGGAGGATTCACTTTTCTCTGTGTGGGTCAAGTTAAGATTTACCTGCGAAAGATGACATTCTATTTCTTCCTTTCTTCTTTTATGTTTTTCTTTTTGTTTAGATTAGTTGGTCTTTTACACTTTATTGTATTTATTTTATTATTAATAATAATTTATTGAATTTATATGCTGCCCTATACCCAGAGGTCTCAGAAAAGATCACAATATATAAAATAAAAACAAAAACAATAACCCAATAACACACACACACACACACACACACACACACACACACACACACACCAAAAAGAGCCACATTTTAAAAGGATACAGGATGTCAATCAGGTAAACCAAAAGCCTGTTTAAAAAGGAATGTTTTTGCCTGGCGCCTAAAGGTGTACAATGAAGGTGCCAGACGTACTTCCCTAGGGAGAGCATTCCACAGACAGGGAGCCATTGCAGAGAAGGCCCTGCTCTTGTGTTGCCACCCTCTGGACCTCTCGAGAGGAGGAACACTAAGGAGGGCCTCATAAGATGATCCCAGGGTCCAGGTAGGTTCATATGGAAAGAGGCAGTATTATGTATTCCGTATTATGTAATCTATTATGACAGATACTGAAGTTGAGGCTCTAGTACTTTGGCCACCTCATGAGAAGAGAAGACTCCCTAGAAAAGACCCTGATGTTGGGAAAGATGGAGGGCACAAGGAGAAGGGGACGACAGAGGATGAGATGGTTGGACAGTGTTCTCAAAGCTACCGACATGAGTTTGGCCAAACTGCGAGAGGCAGTGAAGGATAGGCATGCCTGGCGTGCTCTGGTCCATGGGGTCACGAAGAGTCGGACACGACTGAACGACTGAACAACAACAACAACAAATTATGAAAGGTCTTAATAAAACTATATTTCTTATAATAATAATAATAAAAAAAACTGGTTTGGACTTGTTCTGTGTATCCCTACTTCTTCTCTAGAATTGCATCTGACTCCCTAGATTTCACTCCATAAATTGATGCCACGACTTGTTGCGTGGGCACGATTCCCTTTATTAATTTTTATCTCGTGGAGGGGGGCTGTTCTTTTTTTGGCTGCTCTTCCCCGCATTTCCAATCACATTCTGCTATTGCGGCATCACAATCAGCCGCGGCCGAGATGATTACAAGGCAGCTTCAGGTAGGAGGGACGGAAGCGATGAATGTGTTTTCAGGCAAACGTCCACAGCAATTAAAAATAACGAGCAAAGAACTCCTCGCCAGGGCTGCACAATGCCCAAACACCAGGTAGCGATTTGTGAGGTTCAAATCGTTAATTCTTGTGCCCATAAAGTGTATTTAGCAGAAGGGTGGAGAGGCCTGTAATTAGGGGTGGAGAGACTCTGGGTCTCCTTCGACGCAGAGGATTTGGCATTGATAGCGGCAGGCAGTAATGACAGTTTGCACGGCCACAGAGCCTCGCGTCTCAAAGGAACCGGTGTAGTGTGATGGGAGATGCTGCTTCTTTCAATGGTGCCAGGGTACATTTTGGCAGCCGACAAATGACAACTTATTTCTCTGAGTTAGAACAGGAATATAGAACTAGACGGCTAAAACTAGAACATAAAAGAAGAGCGGCATGGGTAGGCAAACTAAGGCCTGGGGGCCAGATACGGCCCAATCCCCTTCCACCCCCATCGTTCAGCCCGGACACTGAGGTCCAGCGCCGAGGGCCTTCTGGCGGTTCCCTCACTACGAGAAGCCAAGTTACAGGGAACCAAGCAGAGGGCCTTCTCGGTAGTGGCACCCGCCCTGTGGAGCGCCCTCCCTTCAGATGTCAAAGAGAACAACAACTACCAGGCCTTTAGAAGACATCTGAAGGCAGCCCTGTTTAGGGAGGCTTTTAATGTTTAATAGATTATTGTATTTTAATGTTCTGTTGAAAGCCGCCCAGAGTGGCTGGGGAAACCCAGCCAGATGGGCAGGGTATAAATAATAAATTATAATTATTATTATTATTATTAATATTGTTATTATTAAATCCGGCCTGCGGACGGTCTGGGAGTCCGTGTGTTTTTACATGAGTAGAATGTGTCCTTTTATTTAAAGTGCATCTCTGAGTTATTTGTGGGACATAGGAATTCATTCGTTTTTTCCAAAATAAAGTCCGGCCCTCCACAAGGTCTGAGGGACAGTGGACCGGGCCCCTGCTGAAAATGTTTGCTGACCCCCGGAAGAGCCTGCTGGACAAGGACAAGGACCCATCTAGTTTAGCATCTCACAGGAGCCAACCTGTGGGAATCCTGCAAACCAGCATTCAAATCACGAGAGCATTCTCCCTTCCTGTGGCTTCCAGTATTGCCATCATGGCTAGTAGCCATCTGTAGCCCTCTCCTCTGTGAATTTGTCTAATCCTCTTTTAAAGCCATCCATGTTGGTTGCCATCACTGCCTCCTGTGGAAGTGAGTTCCATAGATTAACTCTGCGCAGTGCATAAAGAAGTACTTCTGAACATTGGATGTCCATGATGGCTGCTCTATCCCTCCAAAGTTTGAGGCAGCAATGCTTCTGAATGTCATTTGCTGGAAACCACGGGAGGCAAGACGGCTCAAATTCTGCTTACGAGTTTCCTACAGGCATCTAGTCAACCACTGTAAGAACAAGTTGTGGACTCTCCTTCCTTGGAGGTTTTTAAGCAGCTGTTGGATAGCCATCTGCCATGGATGCTTTAGCTGAGATTCCTGCATTGCAGGGGGTTGGACTAGATGACCCTTGGCAGGGGCGGAGGAAGCCTCCTCGCTACCCGGGGCGGCGACCGGAGGAGGCACCCCCTGGGGGCGGGGCGTCGTGACGTCGTGTTGTGACGTCACGACGCAACGTCATTGCGGCTCCGCCCCTGCAGCGGGGGGGGGAGTGCTTTAAAACAAAGCGCTCTTTTTAAAAGCGCTCCCCCCCCGCTGCCGGGCGCCGGGCACAGCCGCCTACAAGGGCGAGGGGAGAGGTGGGGTGTCACCCCATCGCTGGGGTGATGGGGTGACACCCCGGCGCCGCCTCCTCCTCGCTCCCCACCCCGGCAGCGGGGAGAAAAGCCCTTTAAAAAAGAGCAAAGGCAAGGCAAGCAGCCTGCTTGCCTTGGCTTTTTCTCTTTTTTAAAGGGCTTTCCTCCCCGCTGCCGCCTACAGGGGAGAGGGGAGAGGCTGGCGGCGCCGGGGTGTCACCCCATCGCTGGGGTGATGGGCTGACACCCGGGCGCCGCCTCCTCCTCGCTCCCCGCCCCGGCAGCGGGGAGAAAAGCGCTTTAAAAAAGAGAAAAAGCCAAGGCAAGCTTGCCCTGGCTTTGCTCTTTTTTAAAGCGCATTTCTCCCCGCTGCCGGGGCGGGGAGCAAGGAGGAGGCGGCGCCCGGGTGTCAGCCCATCACTGCTCGCCTCTCCCACCGCCTGCAGGGGCAAGGGGAGAGCCGAGGCGAGCAGCGATGGGGTGACACGCACCCCTCCGCCGCCTCCTCCTCGCTGCCTGCACCCCTTCGGCGGAGCGCAAGTCGGGGCAGGGAGAGGGGCGGGCCAGCGAGGAGGGGTGTCACCTCGCTGGCCCGCCCTGCCCCTCTCCATGCCCTGGCTCCGCAAGCCAGCCAGCGGCGGGAAAAGCCGCTGGAAGGGGTGGGCTATTTTCGGCGTTGCCGGGGTGAAGCCTCAGGGGCGGCCAGCGAGGGGGGGTGACACCGCTCCTCGCTGGCCGCCCCTGCGGCTCCACCCCGGCATTGCCGAAAATATCCAAAAAAATAATAATATATATATTTTTTTTAAAGCGCCCAATTTGTCACCCTCCCCAGGGTGGCACCCGGGGCGGCCCGCCCCCCCTTGCTACGCACCTGACCCTTGGTTCCCTTCAAATCTATGATCGTATGACTAGATGACTAAACGGTCTTGGTCCAGTATACCTGAAGGAGCGTCTCCACCCCCATCATTCTGCCCGGACACTGAGCTCCAGTTCCGAGGGCCTTCTGGTGGTTCCCTCCCAGCGAAAAGCCAAGTTACAGGGAACCAGGCAGAGGGCCTTTTCGGTAGTGGCACCTGCCCTGTGGAACACCCTCCCACCAGATGTCAAAGAAAAAAACAACTACCAGACTTTTAGAAGACATCTGAAGGCAGCCCTGTTTAGGGAAGCTTTTAATGTTTAATAGACTATTGCATTTTAATATTCTGTTGGAAGCCGCCCAGAGTGGCTGGGGAAACCCAGCCAGATGGGCGGGGTATAAATAATAAATTATTATTATTATTATTATTATTATTATTATTATTATTAGTCATTGGCCTGATACAGTAGACTCCTTTTTACATTTTTAAGCTTTATGTCATGTTATTTCCTATACTCATCCATTCAACCACATTAATAATAATAATAATAATTATTATTATTATTTATTTGTACCCCGCCCATCTGGCCGGGTCTCCCCAGCCTCTCTGGGTGGCTTCCAACAAATATCAAAATACATTAAACAAAATCCATTTAAACAAATACAAGACCTATTAAACACTTATCCAGCAGTACATCTAGTGATGTTCGTTTTATCCATTGACTCTAGACATAAACTTACTAACTTCAACATTCAAACATATTACTTAATGTAACCTCTCCACTGAGAATATTGAGTGGTGGTATAACAAGGTCTTTATTTTGGCCATTAGCATAGAGGCATGGAACACTCATCTGCTAAAGTGAGCATGTAGTTTTCGCAAAGCATGTGCCAATCATCTTGCCACATAATACCCACAGCACCATAAGAGTCTGCCTTAGAGTCAGATCATTAGTCCACCTGGCCCAATATTTCTGACAGTGACTGGCAGGAGCTATGCAGGGTTTCAGAGAGGAAACATTTCCCAGCTCTACCTGCAGATGCTGAGGATTGATCCTAAGACCTTCTCCACCACTACTGAGCCATTACTCATTTGACAAGGTCAACTGTACTTCATGGAGCAAGGTTTCCCATAATCTAAATTGTCAAGAGTAAGATATTGGGGGGGGGGGAGAGAAAATTAAAAAAATACACCCTACAAAATGTAACTCTGTCTTTCTGGGACGAAGAGGAAGTGACAAAAACAACATGGTTCAACCATATATTAGTTTTCAAGGAGATATAACACATATCCAAATAACAATTTGTCATTAAAACACCTATTAATTAAATTCCAACATTCTTTTTAATAACATGTTGGGGGAAAGCATCTTGCAAAGAAAAATAAAAGTGTGAAGAGCTGTCCTCCCCCCCCCCCATATGCAAAAGCCTCCTAATTAAGCCTTAATTAAGTGCAACCCTCAGTGGCTTAGCGGGAATCCTCTTGTGCCGAGGCATTCTTAAGCTCCAGACGGTATAATGAAATACTTAGCTTTGATTTACTAACACCGGGATTGTTCCAGTACTGCTTCCGTCTGATATTTAATTTGAAACAAAACAGAAAGGTGGAAATCGGCCGACTTCTGATCACGGCTGGGGCAATTTGGTGCAATTACCGGGGCAATTTGGCTGCTGCGTTGGTGTAATGGCGTAGTAACGAAGGAGAAGGGGAAACAGAAAGATCAGGACAATCTCATGCATGGAAGCAGGTGGAGAAAAACAGCTTCATGTGGTGCATGGAGCAGATATCAGGGGCAGACTCTGGTCTTTCAGATTTCAGCAGGGCCAAATTTGGACACCCCCTGCTTCCTGACTTCTGTTATGCTCAGTTCACTATGTCATCGTTTGTGACAATCAATCAATCAACTTTATTTCAGCTTTAAGCTCATAACACAAGACGACACAAGAACAGCAGTTACACTCACACAGTTGAATTTAAAATTATTGGCAATAAAATTAGTGGTAATCAAGACTTAATAAGTATACAAGATAGTGTAAATATTAATTCCAAACAATTTCAATTTCCAATCAACAGTCCATTTCGTCTCTTGTATGTCAGAACGGAAGTTAAAAATTTTGCCATTTGTAGGGTTACAAACTGGTTAGTGTCTTGCAATAAAAAAGCAAGGAGGAAGTCAACTGGGTGCCCAGACAATTTTTGGATTAGTGTTTGCACTAAATTCTTCCGGGCAGCATCCTATAGAGGGCAGTTAAACACCATATGGTGAAGAGATTTGATCGATCTGTTATCACAAGAACATAAAACCAAAATTTGACCCCCAGAAAATCTATGGAAAAGGGAATTCGATGGGAATACATTAAAATGCGCTTTAATAAAAGCAAAGCAGTGACTGGCGATAGAGAGAGATGATAGGTAGGTTGGCGCATGGGCTGGCGGAGCAATGCCCAAGTGCCTCGGGGAGCATGTACCCCCACCAAGCATAAGATTACGTTGCCACTCTATAGTTTGTGACACCCTGCAGCGCCCCCTAGACTTGGTGCCCAGGGCTGCAGAACCTATACAGCGCATGTGCAGCATTGCTACATACAGCGCATGCATGCAACGCTACACATGCACTGTACTTAGCGGATTGCTGCCGGCACTGGGATCCTCTGCTCGCGGCTGCAGCCACGAAGGGAGGATCCTCCAAAGGCGGCTGCGGCGGCGCGATGGCTGCTCGCGCCCCCGCGGGGTGACTTCTTGTCACCCCTGCAGGCATGGAACCCGGGGCACCATGACCCCATGACCCCCGTTGCGACGCCACTGCCCTGCCATACAGCATTCTTGAGCACAGTGTGACATGGAGGGGCTGTCATGGAGGGGAAGATGGAGCCAACTTGTTTTCTGCTGCTCCGGAGGGCAGGACCTGAACCCACGGATTGAAATGG
Organism: Darevskia armeniaca; assembly: GCA_034641395.1. NCBI lineage: Eukaryota > Metazoa > Chordata > Lepidosauria > Squamata > Lacertidae > Darevskia > Darevskia armeniaca. The sequence continues at coordinate 1,057,473 of JAWWNF010000120.1, forward strand.
CAAAATAGGAGATTCCTGCATTGCAAAGGGTTGAACTCCATGACTTTGGGCGTTCCCTTCCAGCTCTACAATTCTATAATTCTGAAAGAGACAGGCCCCTGCAGCCTGCCTAACCATCTTTAAGGAAGTGCGTTACAGCAGCACAAGAAACTAGCCAACATACGGAAGGGAGAGAGAGCGACGCTGTGCAGTATCTCACAGAAAGTGAAGTGAGATCAGTTGTGTGTGAATTGAGAACAGAGCACAGCAGGAACAGAAGTTTGCATCATGCACAGAAATGGGGGCAAGTGGTGGGGAAATGGTTCAAACAAAACATTGTGGGGATTTTAGAACATCTCCGAAAGATGCTGAGGGGGAAAAACATGATGATTATTTTTTAAATCTCTGCAGTATTTTCACCTGTTAAGATTTTGGTTCTGCCCCAGACTAAAAACTTGTCTGGATCATTATGTGCAGTCCATAAATATCAAATTCACAGGAAGCTGTCATCTTCCAGTGTTGAGCCGAGTTCAAATTTGGGGTGTGGTGGAGTGGGGAGGAAGAGACTGGCATTTGTGAATGTTTCCACAAGTATGCTCAAAAGGATGAAAAAAGTGTTTGCTGAGGAGAAGGGAGGAGGTTGACCTGCTGCATCTGTGCTGAAATCTCTGTCTTGCTATGCTTCATGGATAGACCACGTAACCAGAAGCCATCTTCAAATATCTCAAGGCTGCCATATGGAAGAAGAAGCAAGCTTGTTTTCTCCTTCTCTGGAGGGTAGGTCTCGAACCAATGGCTTCAGTGTGGTGTAGTGGTTAAGAGCGGTGGACTCATAATCTGGTGAACCGGGTTTGCGTCTCCGCTCCTCCACATGCAGCTGCTGGGTGATCTTGGGCCAGTCACACTTCTCTGAAGTCTCTCAGCCCCACTCACCTCACAGAGTGTTTGTTGTGGGGGAGGAAGGGAAAGGAGAATGTGAGCCGCTTTGAGACTCCTTTGGGTAGTGATAAAGTGGGATATCAAATCAAAACTCTTCTTCTTCTTCTTCTCCTTCAAGTTACAAGAAAGGACATTCCAACTAAACATACAGAAGAAAAGTAAGAGCTGTTTGACAGAGGAATGGTCTCCCTTGAAAGGTGGTGGACTCTCTTTCCTTGGAGGTTTTGAAGCAGAGGTTGGATGGCCATCTGTCATGGATGCTTTAGCTGAGATTCCTGCATTGCTGGGGGTTGGACTAGATGATCCTTGGGGGTCCCTTCCAACTCTATGGTTCTATGATTCCCCTGCCTTTGATTCTTGCCTCTTGGCTGTGGGATGTATAACACTGGTGCAGTCAATCACAACATTCCTAGAATGTACACAAGGGCCTCAGTCCTCCCGTCAGAGTTTCCTGTTCCTGGACTGAGACCACTTCCTCTGTGTGACCAGAGGTGGGAGTGGCCTTACCTGCAGTTATTCAAAGTACACAGGTGAGCTGCTACTCTCTCTCTTCTCCATTGGAACTTCGAGCAAGCAACATCTCAAGAGAAGATGCACTCTTGGCTTCCAGCCAAGAGGGCCCAGGTGGAGCCTTCTCCCTTAAGGAGAGTCTCCACATGTATATACATTTAATCTAAGCTAGCCTGCCTTTCTGAGACTTGTAGAAGCTTGGAATGTCTGTGAGTAAAACCTTTTTACTTTGAAAAGCATTGTGTCGTGTATTTACTTTTAAGAGGGAACCAGGGGAAATATATTCCAGGATCTGCCTTGTTATAGAAGTTCATAAGAACTTAATCGCCACGTTTTGCTGCGCTTAATTGGGGATGAGAATCTCTGCTAGTTTGGAGCTTGTTAACACAAGCTGGGATAGGAAATTTTAGACAATATTCCCTCATCCACATTCCTACTCATCTCCCACATTGGCTGGTATGGATCTGCACAGACCACTGCCCTCCTCTCCTGAATCAGACTCCAGCCCCACTTCCCCCAATTCATGCTGGTCAGCATCTGGACATCCCTGCCACACCACCTCAAATCTCCTGTTCCCAATCTAAGCGAATTCCCTTGCCAAAAGAAAAGAGATGGTGTCTATTTCCACCTCCTTCCCCACCCCTCTGCTCTCCATGAACCGACTTTGCCTGGGAGAATTTCAGATCCCTTATTCATTGTAATAATAACTTTCAGAAAGGGAGAGAAACCTCTGATTTTAACTAGCAATCCCTGGGGAGCCAGTAATGCCACTTCTCATTCTGGATTTGAGGAAATGAGGGCGATGCAATACAGTTTCAAAAATGCAGCAAAAAAAAAAACCAACCCCTCTCATCTACGGGCGTCACCCGGCCATATCTTGACTTTGTTATAATAATTTTTTTTGGGGGGGGAGCCTCCTTTCAAAACACCCCAGTACACTATTTGAAACATGAACAGAGAGGGGTGACTGAACCCAGAATGTCTGAAAACAGCACAGAAAGACAGGCCTCGCACCATTTTGACTCCTAGCTGGCCAGGTACCAGATGGCCCATTTCCCTCACAAAGGACAGTCGTTAGCCCTGCATCTGCCCTGCCCTGCCAGGACAGGAAATCAGGAAACCTTTTGTTTTCCAGAAATGTGTGTCTGGGAGGGGTCGAGGAGGGATGACCACGGGTGGAAAATTCTCAAGTTACCTCCTCTGACCCTCCCAAGTTGTGATGTAGTTCTGATGTATCTGTGATGTAGGATGATGTATCTGGGGGTGGGCTGGACTCCAAGGGGGGGGGGATTTCAAAAGTCTATATAGGAGCTGGCACACCATTGTTCTGGGTCCTTTTCCTGCTCGTGTGTGTGTGAGGAAAGCACCCTGTTGCAACAGTGAAAATAAAGGCTTTGCTTCTCAATTTTTCTCTGGTTGTCCTCTGTTTTTTTACTCCTACCGATGGAGAACCTGCAGAGGACTTTGCAAGGGCTCTTGTGCACCCCATAAGGGAATAAGAGCAAATTTTTCTATAACAACTTGCAGAAAGCCATACCCAGACTCGCAAAGCTGATCATAGAATCATAGAGTTGGAAGGAACCCAGCGGATCAGCTGCATATATGCAACTGTCCCTTATGGGGGTCGAACCTGCAACTTTGGCATTATCAGCACCACGCTCTAACCAACAGAGCTATCCAGCTGATAAACTGGAGAAACCGGATTGACTCAGTGGGGCAGTGGTACTCTCCAGATTTTTTGGATTACGAATCCCATTAGCCCCAGCCAGCACAGCTAGTAGTCAAACATGATGGGAGTTGTAGTCCGCAACTTCTGGAGGGCACTGTGTTATGTAGTCCTGTAATCGGCTTATGGCAGGGGTCAGCAAACTTTTTCAGCAAGGGGCCGGTCCACTGTCCCTCAGACCTTGTGGGGGGCCAGACTATATTTTGAAGAAAGTAAAAAAAAATGAACGAATTCCTATGCCCCACAAATAACCAAGAGATGTGTTTTAAATAAAAGCAAACATCTGATGGGAGGGCGTTCCACAGGGCAGGCGCCACTACCGAGAATGCCCTCTGCCTCGTTCCCTGTAACTTCATGCGACTGGCACAAAAACGCAACAGCCAAGTGACTCTCATGAGAGCACGGCTCCCCAAAATGGTTATCTTTCAGGGCAGTGTACAGCCCCCTCAAATGGGCATCTTTTGGGGCGGCACTCTCATGAGAGCCAGGTGACTTGTGCAAGAGCATACTGCCCCCCCCCAAAAAAAACCAGACTTATTTTGGGGTTACGCTCTTGCAGGAGCCAAAATGGGACATTCTGGGATCAAATCAGAAGCTGGGATGGCTTCTGTAATTCCGGGATGTCCCACTTAAAACGGGACAGTTGAGGAGTATGCCACAATAAAAAACAACAACTACAAAACTTCTAACTTAGGTATCTTCAGTACAATTTGCTTAGATGTCTTCTCTGTTGTGGATGCCTGCTCTTTAAGAAGGATTCCCCTCTAGGCCTAGGCTGGCTCAGGGTGTCTGTCACCCCAGCCTTCCCCATTACATCTCACAAACTCTCGACAATGATTCTCATGGAATCCAATTTAAGCACAAGTTGCCAGGGAGTCCCTGGGAGCTGTGAATGTGTCAGTAACCTGTCAAGCACCAGCATTATTCATCATGGTTATTGGGCCTCTGCCAGACAGCCTACAGCAATTTGGTTGAGTTTCTTCTCTGTGGAATGCATGTATAGTGATGAATAGTGCTTGCTGCTTAATTTAATAACATTAAGAGGGTCTTATTTGTTTTGTGATCATGTCCATTCCTAGAGGTATAGCCTTCCTGCCCAGGCCATCAGGCTCAGAGGGAGGCAGCAAAACCAGTCACCGGGTTGAACGAAACCTAACAGCATTTGGTCTAAATGTCCCTTCGTCAGCCTTTAACAACTCACCGTATGCAATGCAGACCGCAGGAAGGGGCACTGAAGAAGGCATTATGGAGCAAAGAGCTTCAGAAGATCCAAACAGGGGGGAAGAAGAAGAAGAAGATGAGGAGGAGGAGGAGGAGGAGGAGGAGGAGGAGGAGGGAAAATGTTGTGATCTTTTTCCATGCCAGGGGAAATGGGAAACATTGGAAGGAACTTGGAAGGGTATATTTTGAAGAAGAAGAAGAAGAAGAAGAAGAAGAAGAAGAAGAAGAAGAAGAAGAAGAAGAGTTTGGATTTGATATCCCGCTTTATCACTACCCGAAGGAGTCTCAAAGCGGCTCACATTCTCCTTTCCCTTCCTGCCCCACAACAAACACTCTGTGAGGTGAGCGGGGCTGAGAGACTTCAGAGAAGTGTGACTAGCCCAAGGTCACCCAGCAGCTGCATGTGGAGGAGAGGAGACGCGAACCCGGTTCCCCAGATTACGAGTCTACCGCTCTTAACCACTACACCACACTGGCTCTCCAATTGCCTATTTTCCATGCTTTACTTTGCTGCATATTTCATGATTTTAAATCTCTTCTGGGATTCTCTCACTGAAGAGGATTTGCCCCAAACCAGGATCTTGGCATCCAAGCAATTCTCCTTTTTTATACCTATTTCCCCCCCTTGCCACCAATGCTCTGGAGCTGGAAGAAATAAACTGGCTCCATCTCCCATGTGACAGCCCTTTAGATATTTGTCAATAGCTGTCATATCTCCTCTCAGCCTCCTCTTTTCCAGGCTGACCATACCCAGGAAGCGAGATATTGTTGCATGATCCAGTACCTGAGCTGATTATCATAACGATCCACACTTCGGAAAGCAAGAGTTATGTAAAGAGGTACTCTACAACAGGTATCTTGAGGTGGGAGACTCAATTTGTATCTTGAGGTGGAAGACAAAAATGCACGGCAGACGTCACCTGTTCTGTTCCGAGCTGGTTAAAAATACCTACTGATATTAAAATCACAATCACCATGGAGAAGGAGAGGGTTTGTTTTTTTACTCCAAAGGTCAAAAACAGAGAGCAGAGGCAGCACTAACTGCATCAAATAAGGAAAGTATATTAATTCAGAGACAGCCGACATTGTGCTCTACAAATGTTGTTGGTCTTCAGCTCTCCTCTTCTCTGACCATTGGCTGTGCTGACTGAGGGTGATTGGAGGTGAATTCTGAAGGGCACTATTTGGACTACTCATGTGTCAAGTGCTTTATTTTTATCCATTGTGTGCAATATGGCTAACCTGATCCAAAACACCCACCCACCCCACTCACACATGAAAACAAAGACCACCACAGCCAATCACAAATGAACAACCACACCCTAGGCCAACCCCAACCTCTCTCACCACCAAAGGAACACAAGCGAACAGCAGAGAACCTGCACAAGCAACACTGACATCAAACCCTACATATATTAAGTAAAATAGAAACATCGTCACCCGATCCCACCCATCTCCCCCCGTCCACCTCTTTCCCCCTTTTCTTCCCAATGTCCCAACAAATGAAACTGATTTGTAAAAATGATACATGTAAAAAAATACGAGAAAGAGACATTGCACATACTTTTGCAAATCAAGAAATCTTTAATTAAAAATACTTCAAAAAATAATAAAAAATAATAAAATTCCATTGTGCTTTGTTGCCTGTTGTTATTTACTTACTAGGGGAGTAATACCGCCTCTCTTAACAACATTTAGTAAATTAGAAATGGTTTACTTATGAACTCTCCAAAGGCAGTGACGGACTGTGGCACCTCAAATTTCAATGTGCAACGCCCAAATTTGGTGCCCCTCCCTGGCTCTTGCCTTCTGTTGGACATCATAGTTGTGGCTCTTGCTGCAGCGTCCGAGAAGCTGCACGCCCGGTGCTATTGAACCAGCCATGCTCCCCTGGATCTGCCTTTGCCAAAGGTCAGATTCATGTACTTTCCCACACAGGCTTCTGAAAAAGTTGCACAGGCAATAGAAATTGACTGAGTTACAGTGGTGAAAGTTCCTAAATCAGGGGTGAAACTAGGCTTTATTTCACCCAGGTCAAAGATCGAGTTTGGCACACACACACTGTCAGGAGTGCGTGCAGGAGCCAGGCCCTGTGACTAGTAGGGCTTCGCAGGACTGGGGCTCTCCTAAGTTTGTTCTGAAGAGGCAAGGCGCGGCCGCACAGGTGAGGCCGATTGGTAATGCATAGCACCTGGTGGCAAGAGCCGGGAAGGGATATAAGGTCAGCATTTCCCTTTGGCTCTTTGCCACAGAAACATGCTTCCTGCCTTCGGCTCCTTGACTCCTGGTTTCCTGATCCTCTGAACCCTTGGCTCCTTGACTTCTGGTTCCTGACCCTCAGACCCTTGGCTTCTTGACTCCCGGCTCTCTGACCTTCAGACCCTTGGCTTCTGGACTCCTGGCTTCTGGACTCCCGTTCCTGCTCCCACCCTGCCGTCTTGCCCCCGGTCCCGCCGTCCTCAGCTGGGACTTCGACCGCCCATGACACACACACACACACACACACACACACATGTATGTGCATTTGCGTACACACACAGGCTGGGAGCCTCAACAGTGCCCCTCTGGAAGCTTCACCTGAAGCAAAAAAACAAAAAAAAACAAAAAAACAAAAAACCTAGCTAGCTCCCCCATAGCTACTACTCTGCCTAAATTATTGGTATAGGAACACAAGCATTACTGGCAAGAGCCATGCGGTCTGAGCTGTAGCAATCAGCTCAAAACATCTTCACACACTGAGCTTCTCAGGTAGACCTAGGTGATTCCCTAGGCAAACTCGGCCCTCCAGATGTTTTGGGACTACAACTCCCATCATCCCTGACCACTGATCCTGTTAGCTAGGGATGATGGGAGTTGTAGTCCCAAAACATCCGGAGGGCCGAGTTTGCCTATGCCTGGCCTAGTCCCTCCCTCGGTGAGCTAAGCATGACAATAGCTAACAACTGTTGAACAATTTTGCTAATAAAAACAAAAGTTTTCAACTCTTTGTTGACACTTGGGTGGCATATAGGCCAATATTTGTTTTATTTTAAAGGGGTGGGGCCCAGAGGGATATGGGGTGTGGCTCGAGGAAGAAAATGAGGGGCAAGGGGGACCACTGATCACCTGTTCTCAAGGGCCCCCAGAAACCTGGAGGCAGCCCTGCAAGCATCTTGTCTTTCTAAAGAGGTCAGATGCTTTAAGGAAGGAGGTTACACAACCTCCATTCCACTTTTAAGTTCAAAAAGCTGACACCTCCTACTCTCTCTTCCCCTCCCTCTCCCTTTCTTAGATCTTGTGTTCACAGCTACAGCAGGGCTGCACTGTCACCCCCCAAGAAGTGAGAGCTAAGGGGAGACCTTCTTTTATAACTCACTTCCAAAACATCTCAAATTGTATTTTTAGCATGCCACATTTTCACACTAGGATTTGGGATTTACTATTGGCATTTCTCATTAACACTTTTGCAAATCTACTCCGGCGAGGAGGGGGGAATTATGAAGGAATAAAAGTACAGGCTGTGGCTGTGGATAGCTGTGTGACAGAACAGGACTGCTGTGAGCGAGAACATGGCTGAAACAGTCTCAAAGTAGAGAAGTTACACATTTATTCTCCTTCTCCTGAGGACCGAAGTGCTACTTGGAGACCAGACCTGTCACCTCATCGTCATCCACCTTCACGCTGCCTCTACCGGTACAACAGCCTCTCAGAGAATAGGAGGCACTGTTGGTCTCCTCCCCGCCCCTTGTTCCCAGTGCAAATATTTATTACCCACCTTGCTCGTGGTGATAATAATAATAATAATAATAATAATAATAATAATAATTTATTATTTATACCCCGCCCATCTGGCTGGGTTTCCCCAGCCACTCTGGGCGGCTTTCAACAGAACATTAAAATACAATAATCTATTAAACATTAAAAGCCTCCCTAAACAGAGCTGCCTTCAGATGTCTTCTAAAGGTCTGGTAGTTGTTGTTCTCTTTGACATCTGGTGGGAGGGCGTTCCACAGGGCGGGTGCCACTACCGAGAAGGCCCTCTGCCTGGTTCCCTGTAGCTTTGCTTCTCGTAGTGAGGGAACCGCCAGAAGGCCCTCGGAGCTGGATCTCAGTGTCTGGGCTAAACGATGGGGGTGGAGACGCTCCTTCAGGTATATCAGGTGATCTAGATATGCACACACCCCTTCTTACCTGGTGTGGAGGTCCCATTTTGTAACTCACTTTAGCTGCAAAAATATTTTGGGCTGTGGATGGCTTATGTGGGGTCTTTCAATGGAGCAATTTTTTGCAAGTTATTTTCTTAGCAGCTTCATACCACCATACAATCCAAAAAAAATCAGGTCAGTTTTTAAATTAGTGGCTATTTGGGATGGGGGGAATTTTGAAAGATTCCATCTACCATCTTGATTCAAAAAGGAAGCCAGTTGTAGCATCCTGTTATTTGTCAGACACGGGCTGCATTTCCTTGAAGAGAACAGGTCAGTCCACACGCTAACCTTGGCCAGGGGGCTGAAGACAGTGGGACAGAGCGAAAAAAATCAGAGAGCCTACTCTCTGTGTGTCTTTCTTGATGGGAATCTGAGGACACGAGTGGCGCTGTGGGTTGAACCACAGAGCCTAGGGCTTGCCGATCAGAAGGTCGGCGGTTCGAATCCCCACGACAGGGTGAGCTCCCATTGTTCAGTCCCAGCTCCTGCCAACCTAGCAGTTCCAAAGCACGTCAAAGTGCAAGTAGATAAATAGGTAAATGGTGTTTCCGTTTGCTGCTCTGGTTCGCCAGAAGCAGCTGGTCATGCTGGCCACATGACCCGGAAGCTGTAAGCCAGCTCCCTCAGCCAGTAAAGCGAGACGAGTGCCACAACCCCAGAGTCATCCGCGACTGAACCTAATGGTCAGGGGTCCCTTTCCTTTAAAAGGTAAAAGGTAAAGGACCCCAGTGAAAGGTGACTATGGGGTTGTGGCGCTCATCTCGCTTTCAGGCCAAGGGGACTGGTGTTTGACCAAAGACAGCTTCCTGGGTCATGTGGCCAGCATGACTTAACCGCTTCTGGCGCAACGGGACCTTCCCGCCGCTGTGTTACCTATTTATCTACTTGCACTGGCATGCTTTCAAACTGCTAAGTTGGCTGGAGCTAGGACAGAGCAACGGGAGCTCACCCCATCGCGGGGATTCAAACCACCAACCTTCCAATCAGCAAGCCCAAGAGGCTCAGTGTTTTAGACCACAGCGCCACCTGCATCCCTATGGAATCTGAGGTGAAGTATCCATGTAGCAGAAGTTTCCCTTAGTTCCTTTTTTTTAAAAAAATTATCTTTATTGTTTTAAATTACACATTTAAAAAGTTCACAATCTCCACATCACAAATAATGAGAGGACAAAGAAAAAGAAAAAGAAAAGAGACAAAAACAAAAAACAAAAAACAAAATACCGGTACATTTAAACTTACATAAACATGTTTCTAACATACCATATAAAACTAAATACCGGTACATTTAACTTACATAAACAGGTTTCTAACATACAGGTCTTCCGATCTTTCTCAATGTACATTTCACATTTCACATTTCACATTATCATTATTTTTCCGCACAGTTTTGCTCCTATATAATATTCCGTCTGCATTCAAACATGTGTATTACTTATAAAGGTTACAAGTATCCCCTAGTTCCAGTCACCACGCAGAGCCAGCTCAAGGTCCAAAATAGTTTACTGCGGCAGAAGATAATGTGTCAGTAATATAGTTCAGTTCCTCCAACATTTCTGCCACCCACTTCTCTAGCGCCACCCAATACTCTCTCCCAGAAGGATACTGTAATAGCAGCAGACCTCTCCTGCCAGAGGCCTGCAATGATTGCTTGTGGGGGTGTGAAAATAGACCCGAGGCCTGCATGAAATCAGGCCTGAGGCAATAAGTTGCCCACATAAGCTGTATAGTGAGTCAGTTGCAGGTGTGCCAACTCCAGGGTGCCAATGTGTCTTCGGCCCCCTCAATATTTGTTGGAAGGGGGTCACTTCCTCCACCCAATGTTGAGGGGCCCCAGTCTGCAGCACATGTGATCGCACCCCACATCACGGTTTCAGGGACTGGCTCCTCCAAAGCACTCAGACTCCATCAGACGACACAACATTGTGTGCAATGCACATCACACACCTGATGTCACACAACACATGCTGGACCCCCTCAATCTTGGGGGCAACCTGGCACTTCTGGTCTGTCAGAAGCTATAGGCTAAAACTGGATGATATTCCTAAGGAACCCAAGCAGTCCAGATCACATTGATGCATTTGCAAGATCAAATTTGAACACTTTAAGCTCTGAAGAAGAAGAAAACATTTTTTACTTCAAGTCTTACCCAAACTAAGTTGAAAGAGAAATAACACAAATGACACAATTAAAAGAAGCACGGAGGAGAAAGTATCTAAATTACAAACCTGTGATTTTAATTGTATTTGAGGCGTGTGACTGGAGGGTCATCGTTGGTGAGGGCTGTCATCAAAGGTCGCTGCAATTTTAACCATCAGGGCTGTGGAAGAGGCAGCTCACACCACGATTCCATTAGCATTCACCGAGGAAGGAACCAGAGACACCATCAGAAATATGAATTGTGAGAGGTAAAAAACAAAGAACAGAGAACTGGGAGGTCACAGTATTCAATTGCTCCGTGGTTTCCAGTCAACCATCAGTCAAGCTTTATTGGTTGGCCACAGTACTGAAAACAGAATCAGCTCAAAAACACCCCGCATTTCTCATGAACTTGGAATCTGCTTCCCCTAATTCATGGGATGAAATTGAGAGCTTTAGGAGCATGCACCGTACATATAAAATACTTCCCCCCTGGGAATCCCAAGAGCTTGGTTTGTTAAGGTAGCTGAAGGTTGTTAGGAACCCCTGTTCCTCTTGCAGACCTACCATTCCTAAAGCCTTGTGGGAAGAGGGATAAGATTGTTAAACCACTCATGGAGGAGGTGGGTAGAGAAGAGTTTTTTCTCCTCTTACTAGCATGAGAACTCATAGACATCCAGTGATGCTGAATGCTGGAAAATTCAGGGCAGACAAAAGAAAATCCTTCTTCTCACAGCACATAGTTGAACTATGAAATTTGTTCCCCCAGGAGGCAGTGATTGCCATCGACTTAAATGGCTTTAAAAGAGGACTGGACAAATCTGTGGATGTTAAGGTTATCAATGGCTACTAGCCATGGTTCCTATGCTCTACCTCCAAGGTCAGAGGCCATTGTTGTTGTTGTTTAGTCGTTTAGTCATGTCTGACTCTTCGTGACCCCATGGACCAGAGCACGCCAGGCACTCCTGTCTTCCACTGCCTCCCGCAGTTTGGTCAGACACATGTTGGTAGCTTCGAGAACACTGTCCCACCATCTGGTCCTCTGTCGTCCCCTTCTCCTTGTGCCCTCCATCTTTCCCAACATCAGGGTCTTTTCCAGGGAGTCTTCTCTTCTCATGAGGTGGCCAAAGTCTTGGAGCCTCAGCTTCAGGATCTGTCCTTCCAGTGAGCACTCAGGGCTGATTTCCTTCAGAATGGAGAGGTTTGATCTTCTTGCAGTCCATGGGACTCTCAAGAGTCTCCTCCAGCACCAGAATTCAAAAGCATCAATTCTTCAGCGATCAGCCTTCTTTATGGTCCAGCTCTCACTTCCATACATCACTATTGGGAAAACCATAGCTTTAACTATACGGATCTTTGTCGGCAAGGTGATGTCTCTGCTTTTTAAGATGCTATCTAGGTTTGTCACTGCTTTTCTCCCAAGAAGCAGGCGTCTTTTAATTTCGTGACTGCTGTCACTATCTGAAGTGATCATGGAACCCAAGAAGGCCATAGAAGTCAGAGGCCATAGTACTTCCAAATATCATCTGCTGGAAACCACAGGAGGGGAGAGTGTTGCTCTTGCGCTCAGGTCCTACTTACAGGTTTCCCAAGGTCTTCTGGTCGGCCACTATGAGAACAGGATGCTGGAGTAGGTGGGCCAATGGTCTGATCCAGCAGGTTCTTCTTACGTTCTTAACTACAGTGAATCACAGCGGGACCTGGAACAGAATAGCCAACCCAAGTAATGATAGCCATGCAAATTTCTTGCATGGGAATATATATATTCATCTTGATCGTGGAAGAAGAGAGCTTGCCATTTTGTCCTCAACAAATGATCTCCAAACGGACAAAGAGCCTCAGGGAAGTAGACTTTTTGTGTGTGAGAGAAAGAAAAATATTCACCAAGACTGCAGGCAGGAAAAGCATTTAGCAAGAAATAAGAAAACAGGTTTGTTTGGGTCCTCTTTTGTTTGTTTCCAGAAAAGCTCTCCTCTTTGCCACTCAGGTTTTATGGAGCTGTAAAAGGCTTTCACCCTCCAGCGGACTTTAAAAGTAATTCCGCGTGGCCAATATTGCAAAGAAAGGCAAGCAAAACAGGTTGATTTTTCTAAATGGCCAGGCACAGCTAAGCGTGAAACGACTGTGCCTCAAAGAAAGGGAGGTCTAGTGGATGGCGTGGAGGCTCTGAAAGCAAGAGTTCCCCTCAGGCTGCTTTCTTTATTTTCTTCTATAATGATGATAGTCCATATTATAAATCACTTTTAAAAAATGAAAGCTGCAACCCTTGGGATGGTGACGCCAAGGTTACTGTGAGTGCCTAGTACCTGGCGTGTAACGTATTTAGGCCGGCAAATTGTGTATTCTAATGAATTCTACTGTATTAATGAAATCTGCTTTGGAAGACTCTCATCTAAGAACCTTGAGAGCTGCTTCCAATCTCCAAATCTCAACAGATGAGGAATCTGTGGCCCTCAAGAGGTTGTGGGACTCCAATACCCATCAGACCCAGTCAGCATGGCCAATGGCAATGGATATTGGGAGCTGTGGTCCTTTAAAATCTGGAGGCCCACAGGCTCCCCATCCCTGGTGTAGACAATATTGAGCCATTACATAATTGCAATCAATAAATCAGGTATATTTGTGTCATGCCCTTCCATCAGATGTCAAGGAAATAAACAACCACCTGACTTTTAGAAGACATCTGAAGGTAGCCCTGAATTGGGAAGTTTTTAATGTTTGATGTTTTATTATGTTTTATATGTGTTGGAAGCCATTCAGAGTGGCTGGGGCAACACAGTCAGATGGGTGGGTATAAATAATAAAATTGTTGTTGTTGTTGTTGTTGTTGTTGTTGGGAAATGAGATAAAGTGAATTTCAGACTGGAAAACTGAGGAACCAAGAGAACCCAACACTTGTCAAATTGTGCCTTCTTGTGGCCTTCATAACATGGCTGATGGGGTGTGTTTAGCTAGGTGGCCGCAGATTGTGTAGGCAGGCTTACAATGAACCAGATGGATGGTGGGATGGAGGTCAAAAATATCCAAAAATTGTTGGTGTTCATCTCTCGAGAGAGACAATGGAGGAGTGCATCATCAGGGGTAAAGCTGAACCATTGGAGAGTTACAGCGCTTGCTGCGGCTGTAGACACCAATACCGGAAAAACAGGTTTTATTGCAGCTGGGGCAGATGAAGGGGTCCGGTTGTGCTGCTGCAGACGCACCATGGTGTTTCTTCTCTCTGCGCTCCTCCCAGTGGTCATTTCTTCTCTGGTCACTGCTGTGGATACATGACCTGACCGTCTCCAGGCACTGCAAGGGATTCCCACGCAGCTGGGTTAATGTTCCCAATCTTCATGTCAAGTTTGCAGACATCTTTGTAATGCAGAGTTGGTCTGCCAACATGGTGCCTGAAGCCTGTTCCCTCTGAAGCACATCATTGGGATCCTGCCATCCTCCATTCTGTGTACAAAAATGCAAACGCAACACGTTGGCTAATAACTGTTAGTGAATATATAACCGGTTATGATGTCATTCAAAATATACAAATAAACCGCTTCAAAATGATGTGTATATCGTACATCATATGCCAAGCCGTCTCTCAAAGGAAGACATCTCACAAAAGTCTCAAAGGAAGACATCTCTCCAAAGTCTCAGGCAGTATATCCGGAATAGCTCAACTGTTTCGGAATAAAGTCTTTATCAGCGAATAATTATCAATGAAATATTAATACTAGTGGGGATCATGCTAGTGGATCACTGGATAGGCTTGGCGTTCCTTGCTATTTATTGATTTGTTTGATTCTTTGTTCGACTGATACATATAACAACTTGTAGTTACTTGTATATTTTGTGAGATGTGTTGTATGATATATACATCATTTTGAAGTGGCTTATTTGTATATTTTGAATGACATCATAACCGATTATATATTCACTAATGGTTATTAGCCAGCGTGTTGCGTTTGCATTTTTGTAGATGGTTACATTTTGCAACAAAGGGGTTTGTGTTTGTTCATCCTCCATTCTGCGGACATTCTGTTTCACACCGCTCTCCGAAGGGAAGGTGTCCAAGAATGAACCATCATACCGGACGGTGCCACACATGTTCTCGCGGAAGGATGGTGATCATCTTGTGAAGCTAAGGTGGGCATCCTGTCGTGTTGAGCAGTGTGAAGAGTCCTATTCAGCTGAAGAGGTCAAAGGCCTTCGTTAGCTCTATGAAGGCAATGTACAAAATATAAAGAAATTAAAAGAGCATAGATAAATAAATGCTCTTGCACAATGCTGCAAAATCTTTGATTTCCTGGTAATGTTCCTAACTCAGTTGAGTGCTAATAGGTTGCCGCTCCATAAAACACTGCCTTCTTCAGCCTCTCCCCATCATATACATATGCATGAGTATTAATCTTGCCAAAGAGAAAAGGAAGAGAGGCAATAAAAATGGTGGACATCAAATGCACTTTGCCTGAGTTACTGCTATTAATTGTCATTCCACGCACATGGCCAGTCCCATGGCAGGGGAAAGCATATTGGGAGGTGCCCTTGCTTATCCAAAGCTTGCCCGTCTCCTAAACTGTCCCCACATGTGTTTGCTATCAGGTATAAATGTCATTGTTAAAACAAACCAGGGTTGGGTATGACTCAAATCTGAGCTTAGGAAGGAGATAGTCTTCATTTCAGTAGGCTGAATTGGAGAACACAAAACCTGAATCAAAGCAAGCCAAGCGCACTGCTCTGTTGACTAGGCAAAGAGAGAAAGCCAGGCTCCTCAACTAACTATATTCCTCCCTGCAAGACCCCTGGAAGATCAGACATGCTGCAGGCATGTAGCAACTGTCCTTTTGAAAGTGATGTGCAGAGCACCAATGCGTGGTGGGCCACCCACAATCAAATCACGCAATAGGCAATGTCCCATGTTGGGTGTGTCACTTTAGGTTTGATGATGGAAGAAGACTGATGTGGTATAGTCCTTCTGGGACTAACCCATGGGCTGCTTCTATGGACTTTGATTGTAAGGTATTAGCCAATAAGATTTTCATAAGTGCCCCTTGCATGGAGGATACATGGGAGATAAGGCTCTCAATAGCTACCAACCCTGATGACTATGTTCTCCCTCCACAGCTGGAGGAGGCATTGCTTCTGAATAACAGTTGCTCAAAACTGCAGGAGGGAAGAGGGCTCTTGGACTCAAATCCTACTTGTGGGTTTCTCACAGTTGACCACAGGATGCCAGACTAGATGGGCCATTGCCCTCATCCAGTTGGCTCTTCTTGTGCTCTTATAAATGTAAGAAAATAGATTAAGTTCTCTTTCCTGCACTTTCTGCACACCATGGATATTTTTTTTATAAATCTCTATCATATCCTCCAGTTTGTTGTTGTCGTTTAATCATTTAGTCATGCCTGACTCTTCGTGACTCCATGGACCAGAGCACACCAGGCACTCCTGTCTTCCACTGCCTCTCGCAGTTTGGTCAAACTCATGTTAGTAGCTTCGAGAACACTATCCAACCATCTTGTCCTCTGTCGTCCCCTTCTCCTTGTGCCCTCCATCTTTCCCAACATCAGGGTCTTTTCCAGGGAGTCTTCTCTTCTCATGAGGTGGCCAAAGTATTGGAGCCTCAGCTTCAGGATCTGTCCTTTCAGTGAGCACTCAGGGCTGATTGCCTTAAGAATGGATAGGTTTGATCTTCTTGCAGTCCATGGGACTCTCAAGAGTCTCCTTCAGCACCATAATTCAAAAGCATCCATTCTTCGTCGATCAGCCTTCTTGATGGTCCAGCTCTCACTTCCATACATCACTACTGGGAAAACCATAGCTTTAGCATCTACGGACCTTTGTCGGCAAGGCAATGTCTCTGCTTTTTAAGATGCTGTCTAGGTTTGTCATCGCTTTTCTCCCAAGAAGCAGGAGTCTTTTAATTTCATGACTGCTGTCACCATCTGCAGTGATCATGGAACCCAAGAAAGTAAAATCTCTCACTGTATCCACTTAGCAACTTTTATTACTGAACTAAAAAGGCCGGAGCAATTTAACCTTTCCTTTTAGAGAAGCTGCCACAACCCCCAGGCATTTTGATTGCATTCTCTGTACATTTCCAAGCTCTGTGATGTCCTTTTCTGAGCTAGTGCTGGAGAGAAGACTCCAGACTTTGTGAAGGTCCATAGAGAAGAAGGAATGAAGAAGAGAGCTCCGGGGAAGCTCTCCTCAAGGCTCAGAATTTTCTCAAGATACATGTTTCCTTTTTAATTTGCAGTAGTAGGAAAATATACCCTTATTATATATTTCAGGGTGAAGAGAAGGGAGGGAGGGGGGAAAAGAAATGCAATGAAATTAGAGGTCACAAAGACAGCTCAGGGTAATAAGTGAAATTATTCATGGAAAAGATTAAAAAATATTACAAGTGACATGATCAAAATTTGAGTGTTTGGAAAGAGAAGTGAGGAGGAAAAGCAACCAGAGAGGAATTGGAATTGATTTAGAAAAGAATATTAAACGTTACTAGCAGTGAAATTTACAAGTGCCATATATCACATCTGCTCTTTTGTTTTTTGCCCGGTAACAGAAATATTCCGTTCTGAAATGAATTGGGTTGTGCTAAAAAGAACTCTTGCTGATGGTGGCAAGTTGTGAATGAAATAACACTCTCTCCTTCTCCCTCCATAGGTTAGGTTGGAAAGGGGTGGGAGGGAGCTCTAATTCCAAACTACAAAAAGAACTGGGTTGAGATGTTCAAGAGAACAAGAAAAGTTCTGATGTGTTTCATTATGTGCCAACAGCACTCACAATCGCTGCCCTTCCTTCTCAGGTGTTCAGGTGTATCTCCTGAGCCATACTTCTGCGTTTCAAACTTCATCAATACTAGTATGCAAATAAATGGGGAATTAAACTGAGAAGGAGCAGGCCTCCCCCATGCAACCCATCTCTCCACATCAGCCCCTAGCCCCTAGCTGGAAGAGCAACAGCAGAGATCATTTGCTTTGCAGCTTAAGCGTCCATTGCTTAAGAGTTCGATTTTTTAGCCGTAAAGTCAACTAGGCGAGTGGGTGAGTGGAGAGTGGCAGGAGCCTTGCTGAGGTACTGTAGGTTGTGTTCTGACTGGCTTTATAGTTCTGAGGGAGTTTTTCCTCTGTATGTGTGAGAGGTGTGTGATGTCTTCTCAAGAGTAAGCATCCACGCACGCTTCTTGCTAAACTAATAGCTTTATTTACAGCATTAAATAATACAGCGTGCAAACTTCATCATCCGTCTCGTCTGAGTCAGATACCCGGAGTGGGGGCTGACGGCTCCGCCCCCCAGCATAAGAGCTTCGGGAAACCGAAGAGCCACCTACCTTCCTTCCGCTTCCGCGGTCTGGACCTGAGCGGGGTAGCGCTGGTCGCTTCCCCCATGCTCCCGTCCTGACCGCTGGGTGTCTCTGGGGCTCTTGCAGCATCCCAGAGACTCCGCTCCTCTCTGTCCACCTCCATTTCCTGTCCCCTGCTTTCCAGCTGCTCTGGGGCTCTGGTCGTATCCCTGAGCCCTCCCACTCCTTCCTGTGGATCCGGGGCTCTTGCTTCATCCCAGAGCCTGAGCACCTCTTCCGGTGTCAGCGGAGCTCTAGCCTCTCCCCAGAGCCCCTCCTCCATTTATGGCGTTTGGGTTTGCGCCTCCCCACTGCTGCTTTCTCCCTGACTCTCCTGTGAGTCGCTATCCGATCTAAACTCCTTCCGTTGCCTCCAGCTGCCTGTGTCCTCCGACACTGCCTTGGGGATGGACCAGTCCCTGACAGTATGTTTGGTTGAATGTCTACCTGCTGTGTTACAAGGCCTGAATGAAGAGGAAAAACCAGGTCTCTCTGTTTATTTCTCTTCATATTATGTACTTTTTTTGTTCACTTTACCTAGTATTATCATTTTATTTTTCTCTCTGGACTCCATCTGCATTATTCAAATGCCCCTGCTAATACCCTTTCCCCATTCTCTGACTCCCTCCACCTCCCCAGAACCAAGTCCCTGACTCCTTCTCCACTTCTGTCTTCCTCCTTAAGACTTTGTCCTGTAGGAATGAATGACAATCATGGAATGAAACAGCGATGGGGGATTTCTTTCAAGACTTAACTCCTTGTTTTGCAACCTTCCATGGGCCAAATAGCAGTCATGGACTGAGCCAGAAGCCAAAGTGGGTGGAGCAACAAATGTTTATTGGATTACTGCAATGCGCTCTACGTGGGGCTACCTTTGAAGGTGACTCGGAAAACACAACTAATCCAGAATGCGGCAGCTAGACTGGTGACTGGGAGCGGCCTCCAAGACCGCATAACAACAGTCTTGAAAGATCTAGATTGGCTCCCAGTATGTTTCCAAGCACAATTCAAAGTGTTGGTGCTGACCTTTAAAGCCCTAAATGGCCTCGGTCCTGTATACCTGGAGGAGCGTCTCCACCCCCACCGTTCAGCCCGGACACTGAGATCCAGCACCGAGGGCCTTCTGGTGGTTCCCTCACTGCGAGAAGCAAAGCTACAGGGAACCAGGCAGAGGGCCTTCTCGGTGGTGGCGCCTGCCCTGTGGAATGCCCTCCCATCAGATGTCAAAGAATTATTATTATTATTTCATCGTCATCATCATCATTTCCCCCCAGACTGGGACTCAAGGTGGCTTGCAGATAAAATAGGAAAAACTAAAAACAGAGAGAAGATGGTCACTTGTCCCCCAACCTTATACTGACTACATCATTAATGTCTCCCTTCCAGTATAACCAATCTGTAGAAAGGACTTTATGATCTGAAAACAGAGATGATGCATGTACTTTTGCAACCCAAGAAAATCTTTAATAAAAACAAATTTTAAAGTGATTAAAAACTAATAGAATTAAAGCATTATATTAAAAAAAATTGTTTAAAAATACAGCCAATAACACCAACAAGAAGAACCAAAATGACAACAGCAACAACAACAACAACAACAACATGTGGATGGGAGGGGTGGGAGTTTGTTCTTTCTGCACCTCATTCCTCCTCTGGTCACTGCTGTGGATACACAACATGACTGTCTCCAGACACTGCAATCATCATCTGCACGGGGTTTCCTTCTCGGTAGTGGCACCCACCCTGTGGAATGCCCTCCCACCAGATGTCAAAGAGATAAACAACCACCTGACATTCAGAAGACACCTGAAGGCAGCCCTGTTTAGGGAGGCTTTTAATGTTTAATAGATTACTGCATTTTAATGTTCTGTTGGAAGCTGCCCAGAGTGGCTGGGGAAACCCAGCCAGATGGGCGGGGTATAAATAATAAATTGTTGTTGTTGTTGTTGTTGTTGTTATATTACCTTTCCGACAGACACACACAGGCCCCTCTCTCTCTCCTCTGACCAGGCAAGTGATTAATTGTGGAAGGGGGGGGGGGAATCCACGTATGCTACTTTGTGCGCCTTGGATAAAAAGGTGGGCTATAAATTCTGTAAAATAAAATAAATCTGCTTCCTGCTCCTGAAAACAATGACCACTAAAAACAAAATATAGCCCCTTTTGCACCAAGCCCCATTCTGCATTCTGATTCACGGCCGCTCCAAAATCTGTCCGAATCTTCAGAGAGGGAGAATGGAATGTTGGCAACCGACTCTTTTATATATCACTGCTTCCAATGGAAAACTCAGATGGAGAGTGCTGGTGGGAGTGGAGCCAAAATTGTTGAGAAAAAGAGATAGAGAAGCAGCAATTTACTTGAAGGAATCTGGGGCATTTCCAGAAGTACAACAAATCTCAAAACGAAACAGCCTAAGGGAAGAAGCACACCCACCCCCAAATCTCACCGAGGACAGAGCATGCTCAGCAATCACAGAATGCTGAGCATCCCTTGGAAAGGGAAAGAAGGAACCTGGAGGAAAGGGAGGAAGAGAGAGAGCACAGAATCACAGAATCACAGAGTTAGAAGGGCACCCAGGGGGTCATCTAGCCCAACCCCCTGGAATGCAGGAACCTCAGCTAAAGGAATGGAATGGTGTATCCTGAAAGAGGGGTTGGATGGAGCATTAAACAGGAGCACTCCCATGAAGGAGGTAAGGATAGAGTGCATGTCTTGTTGCAAGTCTTGCTTGCAGAGAGATAATGGTGTCCGACAGCAGAACTAGGGGGCAAACACAGGTGGTTAGTAAACCCTTTATTGTAACTGTCCTTGCCCAGAGACTTACCCAGTTGAGAAAAGATGAGCCATTTGCTGCAACAAACCATATGTTTTCTTCCAGCTGCAGTAAGCCAACAAATGTCAAGAAGCTACTCAGCTGTCTGGTGGAGACAGGGATACCATTGCATGTTTCAGTGACATGTTTTTAGGGGATGGGAGGCAAGCTTCTAAGCAGACATTATTTATTTAGTTTAGCTGAAATGATGTTTACTTAAATCTGAGCACGTAGAGAAGTCCACCAACTTCTTTTATTTGTTAATAAAACAATGTGGTGTAGAGAGCCAGTGTGGTGTAGTGGTTAAGAGTGGTAGACCCGTAATCTGGGGAACCGGGTTTGCGTCTCCGCTCCTCCACATGCAGCTGCTGGGTGACCTTGGGCTAGTCACCCTTCTCTGAAGTCTCTCAGCCTCACTCACCTCACAGAGTGTTTGTTGGGGGGGGAGGAAGGGAAAGGAGAATGTTAGCCGCTTTGAGACTCCTTCGGGTAGTGATAAAGCGGGATATCAAATCCAAACTCCTACTCCTACTACTCTTCCTCTTCTTCCTCTTCTTCCTCTTTCTGCTGAAGAACTTTGCTTTCACAATTACAGGCTCCTTTAGGCAGTATCCCCCCCCCCCGGTCAGGACTTTATAATAACATAATCCATTACAGGTGCTAATCCGGTCTGATTTTGCACATACCTGAGCCACATCTGCTCATTATCAAGTCTCCACAACTTATCCAGGTTGACTGTGGGAGAGAAGGGCTGTTCTTTTCTTCAAGTGGTAATGTCCCAGGAAATTGTGAGGTCACATCAGCCACGGCCCTGGTCATATTGATAAGTATAGAAAGCATCCTAGAGGAGGGTGGTAATGGTGGGGGCATGCATGCACCCCCGCAGAATAAACTTTGATCAATACGAAGCAAATATTTGAAGAGCTTGTGTTGTGGTTGACTTTTTGACACCTTGTAACACCCACAGTGTGGATGTCCCCAAAGCTCAGGGGTAATGCAAATTTTGGCGTGCAGAAGATCCCTAGTCTTTTCATTCCCCATCAAGCAGATTTTCCACTTCTCTGCTGGCACCTGCTCCATTTGTTGCCATAGTATGCCTGACCTTTTCTATCTCAGCACGTAGAATGTTTGTGGAAGTTCCGTGACATTCCCCAGATATTCCTCTGCACCTCAGCCAATGAGAATGGCTGACGCTTGGGGAAAATGATTAATAGGCGACAGCAATACTTAGCACATTCTTTCCGTATGAAAAATGTTACACCACCTGTCTGTTTATCTTGAGGCTGTTAAGACTGCTTTTCTTTGTCTGAAACTTTGCAGTCGCTCCAAAGCTGCGTAGCGTTTCATTGAAATGTTAAATAACTTTGCCACCTACCTACAGAATGAAGCAGCTTGTCAGGATGATTGACTATGCAGGCTTATGGTGCCATAAGATGCGAGCTTTGACGTTGCTCTGTTAGTCCCCCAACCAACAGAGCCGCACAGAAACAGCTGAACCCTCAGTGGTGTCAGTCTCTGATTCTCAGTGATTATCATACAGATAACCTTCATTTGCTTAGCTTGCATTTCCGTGCTTTGGAGAGCTCAAGTTTTGCAAAAACAGTTTGCACAGTGACCTTGAACTTGCAACAAAGTTGTTGGGTCTCTGTTTTCTTGATGTTGTACAAATTGCTTTCCTCTGCTCAAACGTGGGCTGGGTTTTATTTTATTTTACAAAGAATCATAGTTCATGGAAAGGACTCTGAAGGTCAATTAGTCCAACTCTCTCTGATGCAGGAATCTCAATTAGATCTTACATGGCAGATGGACATCCAACGTCTGCTTAAAAACCTCCAAGGAAGGAAAGCCCACCACTTTATGAGGGAGACCATTCCACTGTCAAACAGCTCTTACTGTCAAAATGTTCTTCCTGAGGATGAGTTGGAATCTTCTTTCTTGTAACTTGAATCCATTGGCTCAGACTCACCCTCTGGAGCAGGAGTTGGAGCACCCTCTGCTTGCTCCAATTTCAATGTGGCAGCCCTTTAGATATTTGAAGATGGCTATAATATAATACTATAATAATATAATACTAACGTGAGTCTGACCAAACTGCGAGAGGCAGTGAAGGATAGGCGTGCTTGGCGTGCTCTGGTCCATGGGGTCACGAAGAGTCGGACACGACTGAACGACTGAACAACAACATAATATAAAAGGGATGCAGGTGACGCTGTGGTCTAAACCACAGAGTCTAGGGCTTGCCGATCAGAAGGTCGGTGGTTCAAATCCCCACAGCAGGGTGAGCTCCCATTGTTCAGTCCCAGCTCCTGCCCACCTAGCAGTTCGAAAGCACATCAAAGTGCAAGTAGATAAATAAGTATCACTCCAGCGGGAAGGTAAACGGCGTTTCCGTGCGCTGCTCTGGTTCGCCAGAAGTGGCTTAGTCATGCTGGCCACATGACCCGGAAGCTGTACGCTGGCTCCCTCAGCCAATAAAGCGAGATGAGCGCCACAACCCCATATTTGCCTTTGATTGGACTTAACCATCTGGGGGTCCTTTACCTTTACCTTAGCTTTATGAGGGGTGGGTTTTATTACTTATCACATTAGGCATATTGGGATGCGGGTGGTGCTGTGATCTAAACCACTGAGTCTCTTGGGCCTGCCAACCAGAAGATCAGCGGTTCGAATACCAGCAATGGGGTGAGCTTCCATTGCTCTGTCTTGGCTCCTGCCAACCTAGCAGTTTGAAAGCATGCCAGTGCAAGTAGATGAATAGGTACCACTGTGGTGGGAAGGTAAACAGCGTTTCCATGCACTCTGGTTTCCGTCATGGTGTTTTATTGTGCCAGAAGTGGTTTAGTCCTGCTGGCCACATGACCCGGAAAGCTGTCTGTGGACAAACACTGGCTCCCTCGGCCTGAAAGCGAGATGAGTGCCGCAATCCCATAGTCTCCTTTGACTGGACTTAACCATCCAGGGGTCCTTTACCTTTTTTTTACCTTTTATTGCAGCAAGCAGGGTTGTTTGGTTGATGTCCTTCATCTGCGAGAGCAAAGAAGGGGCCTCCCTTGCCCACCAGCTCTGTCTGTCTCTCCATTCACCAGCTCAAGAGTCGTGACAACAGCCAAGGCATTGGAGAGAAAGACTTTCCAAATAGTGTGCGTAGACTGGAATCATAGCAAAGAAAACACAGCTTTTCTGCCTGCTATTCAGGCAATAAGGGAAGGCTTTCCATTTAATATTGTGGAATTATGGAAAAGATGGCACAGTGCGTGTTTTCGCAAAACATTGCTCACCAGGTTAAGTCCCACTCAGCTGTGGAGCTCAGCAGGAAGCCTTGAAGCAACGCACAATTTCTCAGCCCCTACGTGGCGGGGGTTTCTGTGTGGCTCAAACGCCATTCAGAACTCATTGGAAGAAGGCGGGGGGGGGGGGAGACGTAGCAAATGGAGGTAGAATAGCTTGAGCCGCCTTAACCTTGGTGTGCCAGTTGAATGCTTTGTAAACGGAGGACGGATCGAGAACAATGAGAAAGACCATTATGTGTGGCTGCTGTTACCTGAAACACTCCTAATGGATTTGTGCTGCAGTAAACACTAGAGATGCGGCGTGGATTTTTCAAGAAGGCGGTCAGGTGACCTGGTTTAGGAAATAGTCTTCAGTTAGAAGGACAGTCAGAACTGAACATGGAAAGAGCCTGCTGGGTCAGGCCAATGGCTCATCTAGTCCAGCATCCCAAGTTGGACAAAAGACCCAGATGTTCCTCTACTTTCCTACATGACTGATGTCTAGGATGGGGCTCCACCCATCAAGAAAAGATTTATGGATCCATAGGTAGCCAGTCTGGTGCCTTTAAACGTTGTTGGATTCAACTTATGAGAACATGAGAATAGCAATGTTGGGTTGGGCCAGTGGTTCATCTAGTCCAGTATCCTGTTCTCATAGTGGCCAACTAGATTTATTTTATCTATTTATTTATTTATTTATTGAATTTATATACCGCCCTATACCCGGCAGTCTCAGGGCGGTTCACAGAAAAGATCACAATATATAAAATCAAAATAAAAACAACAACCCAATAACACCCCCTGAAGAGAGCCACATTTTAAAAGGGTATAGGATGTCAACCAGATCAACCAAAGGCCTGGTTAAAAAGGAATGTTTTTGCCTGGCACCTAAAGGTGTATAATGAAGGTGCAGGTGAACTTCCCTGGGAGAGCATTCCACAGATGGGGAGTCACTGCAGAGAAGGCCCGTTCTCGTGTTGCCACCCTCTGGACCTCTCGAGGAGGAGGCACATGAAGGAGGGCCTCAGTAGATGATCTCGGGGTCCAGGTTCATATGGAAAGAGGCGGTCCTTGAGGTATTGCGGTCCTGAGTCATTTGAGGTTTTATAGGTCAAAGCCAGTACTCTGAATTGGGCACGGAAACTAATTGGTAACCAGTGCAGTCAGACCAGGATTGGTGTGAGATGCTCAAACTAGATGTCCGAGGAAAGACGAGAAGCAGAAGATGAGTGCAACAGCCCTTTCTACTCCAGCGGGTTCCAGCAAGTGGTGTTCAGAAGCATTGCTACCTCCAACTGCAGAGAAATTTGTTGTGCTGCAATAGCAGGAAAAGCAAATCAGATAGGATCAGGCCCCTGAAAGAGAACTGTCCTTTATTGCTATATAACAGGAATGGAAAAAGAAACTCACTTGGGAGCTGTGCAGCATGCAGACTGCAGGTGCTCCTGGGTTCCTATGAGCATGGCACCGAAACACAACACCCCTGGCATACACAACAGAATTCAATATTGCTCTCTATGGATCATTCACTCACTGCTGGAATTCCTGCGTGCCAGACAGAAGGATCCCCTCCACCCCTTTATGTGCTGTTCTGAAGGTTCTCCTGAACCCTCAGAGTGGATTGGAGAGGCGTGTGGGGCACACAGGGAGAAGAGAGGGGGGGAAAGGCCCTTTGGTCCAGCAGGAGCCTTTGTCCTGGCTTCCGCTAGTCACTCGGGTTCTGATTCATGCCAAATTTCTCCTTTATTATTAGATGACCCTCGTGGTCTGTTCCAGCCCTACAATTCTACAATTCTATCATTTTCCAACAAAAACAAAACCAAGCTAATGGGGAAATGTGGAGAACTGAACATAAGAACGTAAAAATGAGAAACTGAAATCGATGTATTCCTCCATCTCTGGCTCCTCTTCAAGCACCCATTGGAGGGAAATTGCATGAAGGAAAATGATATAGTGGTACCTTGGGTTAAGAACTTAATTCGTTCTGGAGGTCCGTTCTTAACCTGAAACTGTTCTTAACCTGAGGTACCACTTTAGCTAATGGGGCCTCCCACTGTTGCCACGCGGCCGCACGATTTCTGTTCTCATCCTGAAGCAAAGTTCTTAACCCGAGGTACTATTTCTGGGTTAGCGGAGTCTGTAACCTGAAGCTTCTGTAACCTGAAGCATCTGTAACCCGAGGTACCACTGTAATTAAAAAAGTGAATGCAGTGGTACCTCTGGTTACGTACTTAATTCGTTCCGGAGATCCGTTCTTAACCTGAAAGCGTTCTTAAACTGAAAACGTTCTTAACCTGAAAACATTCTTAACCTGAAGCACCACTTTAGCTAATGGGGCCTCCCCCTGCCACTGCTGCCCGATTTCTGTTCTCATCCTGAAGCAAAGTTCTTAACCCGAGGTCCTATTTCTGGGTTAGCAGAGTCTGTAACCTGAAGCGTATGTAACCCGAGGTACCACTGTATGGGGTGACCACAGGAAAAGATCTGGGGGGATGCACAAACTATGGAAATGTGTGTGGAAACAGGAAAACCCAAGCACTGAATGGGGCATCATGTTTCCAACCTGCCCACCCCCCGGAATTTGAAAAGGACAGAAAGGAAGAGAGTTAGGTGCCAAGGAGTTTGTGCTGTTGTCTTTGAGACTGTAACTCACCAGGGGCTGAACAGAAGAGCATCAGCTGTTCCCGGCTGAGATAGAGGATTAATGGAGTGGAAGTGGAGTGGGAAGGAAGCTCTCTGAATGGAACTGGGGATATGTCTAGACTCTGGGGGAAATCATTAAATTAAGACGGTATAATGGGGCAGACAAAAAGCCAGCAACCCATTCTTATGCACAGCGTGGTGGTCTGCTTGGCGGCTGAGCGTGGACCTCTGAATATTCCGAGGTTTTTCCAAAACAGATTGTGGGGATTTGTCACCACCAAGACCACTTCTTGTGTGACTGAGCTCAAGGGAACACACTGGAGCTTTTTGTCTCCCATCAACATGGACCCAGCCAGGGGTCCTCACGTGCAAATCTAAGGATGGGAGAGGAATTAGATTCATGTCATGTTTAGAAGCAAACCTCTGCCTGAGTCACACTCTCTGAAACAATACAAAAATGCATCCATCCTTCCCCAGATGCAAAAATGCATTCACCCTTTAAAAGAAAGCCCTTTAAAAATAAATGCTGGGCCAAGCAAGCCAGCCACCACCGCGCGCCGCATGATCGGCTTTGGAGACGCCGGTCACGGGGGCAGAGCCCTGCCCAGAGTGTCAACCCCCCCCCAGGGCACTGCCCAGGGCGGCCCGCCCCCCGCCCCTCGTTGCTCCACCCCTGGCTGGCAAGACCTCACTGCTGTCAGCAATCGGGCTGCAACATTATGCGCCAACTGCAGCTTGCAGATCAAGTGCAAGGGAGACCCTGCGTAGAGCCTATTGCAGTAATAAATATAACCTCAAACTAATGCTGGCTTCTCGAGTCCTCTTTGCACGTGTGTGCGGGAAAGCTGGTTGTCCCGATGACCCAAATAGCCACTTTGTCCAGAACCTTGTTCTAACCATGACCAACCAGATAACACCTATGGGAAACCTGCAAGCTTACCCAGAGTGCAACAGCGCTCTCCTCAGTTGTGATTCCTAGCAAATGTACACTGCCTCTGACAGGAGAGGTAAAACCTATCTGGGTATGCCAGGGCTCACTCTTGCAACAGGCTGCCTTACTGGACAGAGAAGCCATCCTCTCCCCCGGCTCCCACCAGATCTCCCCTCCATCACCACCTCTCAAATTACCTCCTCCTTAGCATAAGATCCACAGGAAAACAATCTGTGGTAAGAAACAGCCAGACTGCGATTCCTCCTCGCTCTGCAGCAAATTCTTCAAAAGCTATGAAATACAGTGCCGCACTCGGGTTGACCTGTACAGATAAAAACTGCTTTGCATGGTTATTACAGCTCATGGGGATGTGGGAAAAAGGCAGCAAGGAAGAGCTTGGCTGAAAATTAAACTCAGCAGGGGACATAGAGGCTTAAGGACGGACCTGTATTTTCTGGTTTACCAAGATAATTTGGTGTCGTTGGGAGGTTTTGTGTTTTTGTTTCTGGAACTCAGTCCCTTTGCCCACCCACCACCCAGCTCTGCCTGCCCAGTACTTAATTTCTCTCTAGAGCCTTCTAAATCACAGAACCATAAAATCACAGAATTGTTGAATTGGAAGGGACCCTGAGGGTCATCTAGTCCAACCCCTTGCAATGCAGGAACCATACAGGGATCGAACTTGCAGCCTTGACATTATCATTGACCCTTTCTGTTCCTCAGAGAATGCTCTAAATATGGTCAAGCAGTAGGTTCTTCAAAGGTCAATAGGTCCAAGATACATAGCAAAAGCAACCATTTAGAACAGGAAAGTGAACAGGAGAAAGTTCCAGATCTGGAGTTTCTCCATATATAATATGCTATATAATAATAAATAATAATAATAATAATAATTTATTATTTATACCCCGCCCATCTGGATGGGTTTCCCCAGCCACTCTGGGCGGCTCCCAACAGATTATTAAAACACAATACAGCATTAAGCATTAAAAACTTCCCTAAGCAGGGCTCCCTTCAGATGTCTTTTAAAAGTAAGATAGTTGCTTAGAATCAGAGAATCATAGAGTTGGAAGAGACCACAAGGGCCATCCAGTCCTACCCCCTGCCAAGCAGGAAACACCATCAAAGCATTCCTGACAGGTGGCTGTCAAGCCTCTGCTTAAAGACCTCCAAAGAAGGAGACTCCACCACACTCCTTGGCAGCAAATTCCACTGCCGAACAGCTCTTACTGTCAGAAAGTTGTTCCTAATGTTTAGGTGGAATCTTCTTTCTTGCAGTTTGAATCCATTGCTCCGTGTCCTCTTCTCAGGAGCAGCAGAAAACAACTTTTCTCCTTCCTCTATATGACATCCTTTTATATATTTGAACATGGCTATCATATCACCCCTTAACCTTCTCTTCTCCAGGCTAAACATACCCAGCTCCCTAAGCCGTTCCTCATAAGGCATCGTTTCCAGGCCTTTGACCATTTTGGTTGCCCTCCTCTGGACACGTTCCAGCTTGTCAGTATCCTTCTTGAACTGTGGCGACCAGAACTGGACACAGTATTCCAGGTGAGGTCTGCTTATTGTCTTGACATCTGACAGGAGGGCGTTCCACAGGGCAGGTGCCACTACCGAGAAGGCCCTCTGCCTGGTTCCCTGTAACCTCACTTCTCGCAGGGAAGGAACTGTCAGAAGGCCCTCAGCGCTGGACTTCAGTGTCCTGGCGCTGGACCCCAGTGCCCCAGCTCTCGAACCTTGGGTCCCCAGATACAGTGGTACCTTGGAAGTCTAACAGAATCCGTTCCAGAAGTCCGTCCAACTTCCAAAACATTTGGAAACTGAAGTGCAGTTTCTGATGGCTCCTGCAGCCAATCAGAAGCCGTAGAAGCCCCATCGGGCATTCGGCTTTCAAAAATAGTTCACAAACCGGAACAGTCACTTCCGGCTTTGCGGCGTTCGGGAGCCAAAACGTTCGAGAACTAAGCTGTTTGAAAACCAAGGTATGACTGTTTTGCAGGACTGCTGGGAGGAGCGCAGACAGAAGAAACTCCATGGTGCATCTGCAGCTGCAAAACTGGACACCTTCATCTGCCCCGGCTGCAACACAACATGTCTCTCCGGCATCAGTCTCTACAGAAGGCTCCACAACCTTCCAACAGTTTGACTTCACCCCCAAAGACACACTCCTCCATTGTCTCCCAAGACAGACCAGTACCAACCAGTATACAGTGGCCAACCAGATGCTTGTGGGGAAACTCACGAGCAGGATTCATGCACAAGAGAAAATCTTCCCTCCTGTGGTTTCCAGCAACTGGTATTCAGAAGCTTTGCTGTCTCCAGCTGTGGAGGCAGAGCAGAGCCATCATGACTAGTAGTCATGGAGTCTTCTCATTCATGAATTTCTCTTTTAAAGACATGTGGATCTGTGGGCATTACTACCTCCTGTGGGAGTGAGTTCCATAGTTCAACTGTGCGCTGTATGAACAAGTACTCTGTCTAAGGTTAATGAGAGTTGCTGTATTATTATTATTATTATTATTATTATTATTATTATTATTATTACCCCATTGTGCTGGTCCCGTGGGGTATCCGAAAGGCAAGGTCCAAGTCCGGTCCGTGGTCAGTGGTACAACGTAAAGGCAGTCCGTAATAACTGAAGCTGGGTGCAGGGCAGGGAGTCAGGCAAAGTCGGGAACGGGTAGGCAAGCAGGGAACCAGGGCGGGTCAGGAGCTCAGGCAGGAAAACAGGACAGGTTTCAAGCAGGAACTGGCAACCAACAATGTTGCTCCTGCAACTTGGGGCTGGGGCTGGCCGGCTTTTATCTGCCCCGAGGCATAGGGCGGCCCCGATCCTCTGGTGACTCGCCTCTCCTGGCTTGGAGGCGAGCACTCCACCTGCGGGAACTCAGTTCCCTTCGCCTCTCTGCCCTTTGCCTCTGCAGCTCAGGAGAGGCTGGAGGGTTACCGGACCCAGAGGTAACCTCAGCTTCCCCTGACGGGGCTGGGAGTGGAGCACCTGCAGGCAATGGGTCCTCCACCCCATCAGGAGCCAGAGCAGACTCAGCAGATGCCTGCACCTGAGGATCCAGCACAGGTGAGGCCCCTTCCGACTCAGGCCCTAGCCCCGGCTCTGCTGGTTCTGGAGGCAGGGAATCCTGTGCAGGCTGGGATCCCTCAGGTTCAGCATCAGAGTCTGAATCCCAGGCCATCACACCCACCCATCTGGCTGGGTTCCCCCAGACCCTCTGTCCAAAACATCTGGAAGCTGAGAAATACTGTTCTAGCATATATATGGCTGTGATCCTAAATGCATTCACTAGTGTGAAGGAAATTTTGTAATTAATACAATTGCAAAATTTCCTTCACACTAGTGATACCAGGGCTGTTGTTTATTCCATCAAGAGGACAAACTGACACTTGAAACCTAGTTACACTGCTGAGCTAAGACCTGGGAGACCTGGGTTCAAATCCCTCAGCCACAAAGCTCACTTGGTGATCTTGAGCCAGTCAATATCTCTCAATCTAGCCTATCTCAAAGGGTTGTTCTGTGGGCAGAAACGAGGGGGGGGGACCATGCAAGCCACCTTGTGTGATTTGGAGGAAAGGTTGGGTATAAGAGCCCATTGAGCAATGAATAAGTGCCCCGACAGGGCTGAAAGATGCTCTCGATACTTGCAGCACCATCAGAAATGTCTACTCAGAAGTAAGTCTCATTAAATTCAATAGCGTTTCTACTCAGGGATGGCAGTATTGTAAGATTGCAGCCGCAAATACATAGCTGGTTTCTGCAGTGCTTTTGAAATTTTAATGCCCTATCCATAAAGTCTTTTATTGCTTTCTCCAGACACCAGATCCTTTCGGACATAGCAAAAGTGGTGGAAAATGAAGAGCACTTTTTCAAAATGTGCCATTGGAGAGGCTTGCTGCGGGTCTTCCCTTTTGATATCTCTCTTTCCCTCAAAAAGCAACCATATATATTACACCAATTTATTTATTTCTGCTTTCTTGTAAGTGCGCAGCTCTAAATAGCTGCTTGAGGAAGTGCAATGCACCATACTGCAAATTTGGAAACTTTTGTAGCCAATGTGGGTTAGCATATGACTGTGTTTTCTTCCTATCTGTTAGCTCTCCTGACTAGATCTTTCACAGAAGGGGGCACAGAGAGTGCAGACTGTTTCATAGCTGTCAACCCTCCCCTTTTTTTGCAGGAAACTCCCTTATTCCAATGCTGTTTTCCACTGCTATCCCGGATTGTTGATATCCCTTAAATTTCCCGGATTCCAAAGGAAGCAACTCCTCTCCCTCCCTCCCGGCCAGGGAGGCTCCTCAGCTGCGTTGCTCGGCTGCCAATAAGGAGTCTGAGACCGACTGGGGGCGGAGTTTGCATGCCTTGTGCAGCCAGACCCTCACACCCAACCAGACAGCCAGACAGCCTGCCGTCTACGCACTCGCTCTTTCGCTCACCCGTTCGTGCGCAGCCTCTGGAGCGCAGGGTGGCGAGGCTACTTGGTGCCATTGCACCGCCCTCACGGCATCACTTATTTTCAAATCTGAAAGTTTTGGAAAATCCCTTATTTTCAAATCCGAAAGTTGACAGCTATGGACTGGTTATATGTCTGCACGGCTATATGTATTGTTACCTTCGTCTGTAATTTGGTTGCTGGTGCTAGAATTTCAGTCTAATTACTGGGCCAGAATCTATTGTCCCCAAAATCCCAGCTTTCATTTTAAAGCTACGTTCCTAGTCTTCATGGAAGATTGTGGTTGGTGTATGCAGAGAGCACAGACATGATAGTTCATCTGAGGGAAAGCTTCAGAGTGGTACAGTGTCAGCACCCTTCAAAATTTATTACCCTTGCACTGCTTCGTCCTCAATCTCCTGATCAGCTTATCCAATTTTAATTCTCTCTCTCCCCCCCCACCCTCCCACCCCAATTCCAAGATGGGTGAATATATCAGTCTCGGTTTCCAGTTTGCTCATTCTTAAGTTCGGTTTTTCACATGTCCACATCAGTTTGCTATAAATCCCAGGAACGGCTTTGACTGGCTGGATAAACCGGGTGAGGGTATCCAATGGGTCTCAAACCCTCAGTGAGTTAGGGACTTCCCCTGCATGCGAAGACAGGCTGCACCCAGAGATCAACAGCTATAGGGCAGCATACTGCTGCTGCTACTACTACTACCGGTACTACTAAGTCTAACAGTCAAGAAGGTGGTTTTTGCATGTGCTGTAGAGGAAAGTGAGGGGCAGATGGGGCTCGTCAACCTGGGAAGGTGGCCCATCTAGGGGAAGGAAAACTCTGATCCTCAACCTCTGCTGCCTTGCGGGATATCTTTGGGAGAAGAAAAATCTAAGGAGAGTAACCCTGAAAAAATTGAGAGTGCAGTCGCTAAGTGTCAGGAGGGGTGCCAGGAGCAGGAGCAGGTAAGGAATAATTCACACGGTGTCAGTGAAGTTAACTCCTTATTCAAAGAAACAAGACAGCTCAGGAGGCCAGGCCTAGAGATCACAGCAACTCTTCCCTGTGGAATTTGCCCCTATGAGGCCGTTGTGAAGGCCCCTGACTTCTCACAGCTCCCGAGGTCTCCTCTTCCCCTGGTTCCTTCCCAAGCAATCTAGGGCTCCCTTGTCTTGCCTGTCTTTGCTCCGTCTTCTTCATACCTCTCTGGGTATGAGGACACAGGTGGTGCTGTGGTCGAAACCACTGAGCCTCTTGGGCTTGCTGATTAGAAGCTTGGCGGTTCGAATCCCCGCAACAGGGTGAGCTCCCATTGCTCTGTCCCAGCTCCGGCCAACCTAGCAGTTCCAAAGCATGCCAGTGAAAGTATATAAATAGGTACAGTACCACTGTGGCAGGAAGGTAAACAGCGTTTCCATGCACTATAGTTTCCATCATGGTGTCCTGTTGCTCCAGAAGCGGTTTTGTCCTGCTGGCCACATGACCGGGAAAGCTCTCTGTGGACAAACGCCAGCTCCCTTGGCCTGAAAGCGAGATGAGTGCCGCAACCCCATAGTCGCCTTTGACTGGACTTTACCTTCCAGGGGTCCTTTACCTTTACCGTACCTCTTTGGATTCTAAGAGACCAGGGGGGCAGGGAGCTGGTCGCAGCAGCAAGAGGAGACAGCTTGGCTTCCTCACTAACCTTACTCATCTCTGCCTCTTTGCCTCTCTCCTCTCCAGCCTCCTCTTCTGCTTCTAGTTTTAGACTTCTCTCTGCCACAGCCTCTTTCTGCTCACTAAAGCTTGTTGCCTCTTCAGCTTTTGACACCTCCTCCCCTCAGTCTTCTTCCTCTTCTCCCTCATCTTTGTCCTACCACCAATCCCCTGACTCTGAGCCTTCTTCCCTTGCGGGTTCCCCAGCTGGTGCCTCCCACCACTGCTCTGCATCCAGCCAGTCCAACTAAGACAGTTGGATGACCTCTTGTACACCTTCCAGCAACTCTGGCAGCCAATCTGGTGCCAAAGCATTGCTCTGCTTTCCTTTGGACCCCATCCGTGAGACCAGGGGGGTAGTTTTGTTATCTGGGCAGCCCAGGACCTCCATACACACTGCTCAGGCTTGTGCCCAAGAGAGGTCACTTTGGTTTGACTTCTCCCCCAGAAGCACACTCCATCATCTCTCGAGACAGATGGATGCCAACCACCACCACCACCACCACAACAACAACAACAACACCACACACCTCCTGGAAATTTGTCAGCACTGTAAGTGTGAATTGACCCTAATATACACGTTTTTGTATGCAATTTTGTTTAATTGCAAGGTCATTTTCCCTAATACGGTTCATTTTAATGTTATTTTTCATGCATTTTAATGCGCAATTTGCACAAATATATGCATTTTTGTACACATTGCTTGGCTAGAGAAGTGTGGGTTTTAAAGATTGGGCTGTAAGCATAAGATGGAGGCACTCATACTGCAACAGATCTTACCTTTCCATTAGTCACAGTTTTGGACATGCACAGAGCAAACATGGAGTTAGACTAGATGATGCTCAGGATCCCTTCGAAATCTACAATTCTATGATTCTCCAGCTTCCCCCATATTCCCAGCTCACACACATACAACCCTAGCTATTGTTCTCTAAGGGTCATCCCTTAATGTGGAAGGCACCATCACTTAGCTGTAGCTCCTGCAGCCTAGCTCTTCCTTTTGGGATGCTGATGAGGACACTTATGTGGCCAGGTATGGCCATTGTCTTACAAAGGAAGTTCTCTGACCAGACTTACCTCTCCCATTAGATTCCAACCCTCACTAGGCACCAGACCAGGGAAGGGACTCAATACATCTTCCAGACTGACCCCTCAAACTCTTGACAGTGCAATCACATCAAGATGGCTTTTCTTTGCAGTGTTTAAATAGTGTGCAAGCATCCTAGAGCCTGAGGAGTTTGTTCTTTGCAAATCTGACGGCAAACTGACCTGATTTGCACCTCCTTGTCTCATGTGGCAATCAAAACATAATTATCCTTCAGATTGAACATGCCTCCAAATTTGGCAATGCAATTCTCTCCTCAACAAACGTATGAAAATAGATCTTTAAAAGCATATTTTAGTACAAAAATGGTTATGAATGTGTGCTCTGAGATAAAAGCACACTTTTAAAAGCATAGTTTGCATTCATAAATATATATTTAGATGTGCATTTTTGTGTGGATTATTTATACACACACACACACACACACACACACACACACACACACACACACATATATACACACTTACATATACATACATATACCAGTATATATATATATATAACCTGGCAGATCAATTTATAAACGAGATTGGCAGATTTATGAATGAACATGTTGACATGGACCAGGAATATTTTTATTTATTTCCTTCATTCATATAAAAAGAAATTCCATGCCACCCTTCTGGTGCCCATGAATGACTCAGAGCAGCTTACAACAATTTAAGATCATGCTACAATAAATGAATGTTAAAATTCAAAGAGTAAAACAATACAAACACATAAAATGCACAACAGATAAAATACAAAACAAAATCTATTCAAAAGCCACAATGGCAGAGATCATAAGTAAACATGACCATAGTCATTACAAAAAAAAAAAAATGAAAATTATTTTCCTGCAATTGAAATACCTTATCTTTTGCTATAATCATCCATGCCCCATCCTTGGACTCCTCTTTTTTTTTTTTTTTTTTTTTGTAAGGAGTGGGCAGGTTGTTTTGGGACAAGTCCAAAAGCCCCACCCTCCCTCCTGGAAGTGCACAGCAGCAGTTTAAAGAGAGCAGGGAGACATATATTCATTTTAAACACTGCTGATTCCTCAATCTGTCTCCAAATGCATGAGGACTAGGAACTTCACCCATGATGCTTGTCACAGCCACAGCCAAGAGATTTCCAAAACTCCCTGGCGGGGTCATTCAACTCAAATGAACTCAACTCTATTCTGTAAATTAGGAAACTATAATCAGAATCCAATTAGTTTGCAGGACTTGAGTCACCAGCACTGGGGAAATCTATTGCCTGGTGAACACTAAAGTGACCCAAATAGCATCATACGAATGGAAGTCTACTGGAAATAGCACAAACGTTTCTTTAAAACTCAAATTTCACAAAGCATAGAACTGAATTTACATATGTGAAGCTATGTTAGTATTTATTCTTCATTTGTGCAGGTGTCAATTTTTTTAAAAAAAAATTAGTATAAACACCAACAATTGGGAAACACTGGCCTGCAAGCGCTCCAATTGGAGAACAGCCTTTACTAAAGGTGTCATGGGCTTTGAAGACACTCGAACTCAAGACGCAAGGGAAAAACATGCTAAGAGGAAGGCACGCTTGGCAAACCCTGACCGTGATCAACTCCCGCCTGGAAACCTATGTCCCCACCATGGAAGGACATGTGGATCCAGAATTGGCCTTCACAGTCACTTACGGACTCATTGTTAAAACCGTGTTTATGGAAGACAATCTTACTTGGCTATGAGTGATCGGAGAAGAGAAGAGAAGAGAAGAGAAGAGAAGAGAAGAGAAGAGAAGAGAAGAGAAGAGAAGAGAAGAGATGTAGTCTTTATTTGTACAGGAGTCAATTTAGAAATAATTAGGTCTTGTTCCAATAGAAATGCAATGCAATACAGAGCAGATGAACTCTTCCCTCTTTTCTTATGGTTCAGGGCTCCTTTAAAAAAGAGGACTGCTCTCTAACAGCTGAAAGAGGGATAACCATGTTAGTCTTCTGGGCTCAAACTAACAAAATGAATATCAGTGGGGATGAATGTAAGGTTCTAAACTTAGGCAGAAGGAACCAAAGGAAAAAAGTTAATGCTATTGTAGGCTGCATCAACAGAAGTAATTGTACCACTCTATTCTGCCTTGGTCAGAACACACCTGGAGTTCTGTGTCCAGTTCTAGGTGCCACAATTTAAGAAGGATGTTGACAAGCTGGAATGTGTGCAGAGGAGGGCGACCAAGATGATCGAGGGTCTGGAAACCAAGCCTTACGAGGAACAATTGAGGGAGTTGGTTATGTTTAACCTGGATAAGAGAAGATATGATAGCCATCTGCAAATATCTCAAGGGCTGCCATGTGGAAGATGGATCAAACTTGATTTCTCCTGCTGTGAAGGGTACTACCTGAACCAATGGCTTCAAGTTACAAGAAAGGAGATACAGAAGAACTTTCTGAAAGTAAGAGCTGTTCAACAGTGGAACTGTCTCCCTCGGGAGGTGGTGGACTCTCCTTGGAGGTTTTTAAGCAGAGGTTGGATGGCCATCTGTGATTTCTGCATAGCAGGGGATTGGGATAGATGACTTTTGGGGTCACTTCTGACTAAACACCAGGAGGAACTTCCTGACAGTGAGAGCTGCACGACAATGGAACAGACTCCCACGAGTGGTGGTGGACTCTCCTTCAGTGGAGAACAGAGATTGGATGGCCATCTGTCATGTATGCTTTAGTTGAGATTCCTGCATTGTGGGGCGTTGTGTCAGATGACCCTTGGCATCCCTTCCAACTCTACATTTCTATGATTGAAAGAACGAAGAGTCTTGTGGCACGTTAAATACTAGCACATACCATTGCACAAGCATCAGTCAAAGTGGACTCCAGACCTTGAAAGCTTCTGCCAAGGAGTGGGTCAATACTTTGCCCAGTGACTATGCTCCCTTGTGTGCAAATGTTTGTGAGCTACATGCAACCAAGCAAAAGTCAGAAATTTCTATAGGAACATCTTTCGGCCCAGGAATGGCTCATGTTTCTGGTTAGATCTTGTGAGATCTCATCTGCTCCATGAGATCTTGCTATATTTCTGTGAGATCTTGCAAGAAACTGGCATCGCTGCTAGTGGCGGCAGGTGAGGCACCAACAGGGGTGCTAAATCCTGTGCTTCCACCAGCCAAGGTGGTTGCTTCTCTCTGTCTCTGTCCATCATCCTTACAAGAAAGAAGCATTAGCATAATTCAATGACTCCAAGCGAAAGCAGCCAAGAAGAGTATGGAGTAGAGCTGGTTAGAAGTATAGCCTGGGGATGGGGGGTGTCAGTCCATAGGAACCAACTCCTAGGGGCAGAGGGATATTCAGCCCCCCTAATAAAAATAGGGCCAACCCCCCCCCAAAAAAAATTGATGGGCATTCAAATGGTTTGTATGCACCGTGTCATGTGATCAATTATGTGAGGTAGGGCTTGCCTGAAACCTCCAATATTTTATTCAAGTTGGCACCCCTGGTTCAGTCAGAGTCCAGAGTCTGAGATACAGAGGCCTGGAAGACTGCATTTGACCCTCAGTTCCAAACCCCTGTGGCTTAGGCAAAGGAAAAGGGACCCCTGACCATTAGGTCCAGTCGTGTCCGACTCTGGGGTTGCGGCACTCATCACGCGTTATTGGCCAAGGGAGCCGGCGAACAGCTTCCGGGTCATGTGGCCAGCATGACAAAGCTGCTTCTGGCGAACCAGAGCAGTGCACGGAAATGCCGTTTACCTTCCCGCCGGAGCGGTACCTATTTATCTACTTGCATTTTGACGTGCTTTCGAACTGCTAGGTTGGCAGGAGCAGGGACTGAACAACGGGAGCTCACCTCATCGCGGGTATTCGAACCGCCGACCTTCTGATCGGCCAGCCCTAGGCTCTGTCGTTTAACCCACAGCGCCACCCGTGTCCCTCCCCCGTGGCTTATCCCATAGTAAAAATGGTTTATTTTTAACTCTTGGTCCCCACCACAATTCATGTTGACTTTATTATGAACATCAATAAGTTTGATGCTCGTTCAATCCAACCTTTGAACAGCCATTTATAGAATATGCTGATTTTTAGAGGCATCATTTGTTTTAATTTTATCAGGAGCAATATGGCTAGCCAATACGGAGAGACAGAATAATTTTATTTATGGCATGCCCGGTAAATCAGAAGCTGAACAGTTTTGTAACTTAGCAGAAGAAGGACATCTGGATTAATGAAATTTATGAAGCCGTCTCTTTGTTTTACAGTACACCATCCATCCTCTCCAATGTACCACAATGGTAAATAGCAATAAATATTTGGCATGAAAATGCTCTGGTTGAACTGAACGTTCATCATGTCCTTCAGATAGGCAACTGTGTTTGATTCCAATGAGTGCTGATGCAGCCCTGAAGAGCCACAGCTGACCAGAAACAGAAGAAAGTAAGAAGAACCTGTTGGATCAGATCAATGGCCCATCTAGTCCAGCATCCTGTTCTCACAGTGGACAAGCATGTGCCCCAAAGAGAAGCCAACTAGCAGAGTTCGAACACAATGGAAACTCTCTCCTCCTGTGGTTTCCAGCAACTGGTATTCAGAAGCATTGCTGCCTCGCACCATGGAAGTTGCAGAAGGGAAGGAGAAAAGGGGGCTGGGGGATCCCCAATCTCCATTGGTGAGTTGGTGACAGAGAAAGCAGAGGAACGATGGGTAGACAAGGGTGTTGTGTAGGGAGAAAGGGCAGTGAGAGACGGTTTGCCAGTTGCTTGGTTTGCCAGTTGCATAGTCACCGACAGGAAAATGCTCCAGCAGGTCATAACCACAGCCCAAAAGATTATCAGTCATCCTCTCCCATCTTTGGATGAACTATATAGCTCCTGTTGTCTCAAAAAAGCAAACAACATTTTGCAGGATTCATCTCATCCTGGATATACCGTAGTCTGTTTGCACGGTTGCCTTCGGGCAAGAGATACAGAGCAATTAAATCAAGAACAATTAGACTAAAAAAAACAGTTTTTATCCAAGATAACTATTTTAAATGCTGTAACCAAATGATATGATCTTTGGGGAGTCGTGATGGATGGTATGTATGTGTATGTGTGGTTGTAAATGTATAAATGCGTATATGTGGCTGTAAATGTGGGATTGTACTACGTACAATGACAATAAAGTATCTATCTATCTATCATCTATCTATCTATCGACCAGAAATGCTAAATAAAATCAAATACAAGTGGTGTCTGGTGATGAAAAGAAGTAACCAAACTATTGGACTAAGACCCCCACCAGGTGCTGAATAGAAGAGAGAAGAGAGAAGGAGGGGGGAGAAAACCTGGAGTTTCAAGGACTCCAGGGAACTTAGGAGGGTAGGAGCTGACGACATCCCATAAGTATGTATAAATCATGGCCTGCTTTGAAAACAGAGGCACCACTCCTACATATACCAGGAGACCCATTGAAGTTGATGAGCATGATTAACTTACCGGTACATTTGTTCCATTACAATGGGTCTGCTCTGAGTAGGACATCCTTGAATATAACTCAGAAAATGTGTGCTGCAACCCAAAATTTCATTAAAATAAAATGAGGTCTCCAAATAGGTCCATGATGTGGTCTCAGCTGTATATCCAAGAATTGCCAATGGCAAATAAAGATATTATTATTAATATTTATATTATTACTGCTACTAATCTTATTATTATTAGATGACGGCTTTTATGGCTCCTTCCAGCAGCTCCTGCAGCCAAGCCTGTGCCAAATGTATTGCCCTGCAGTGTGGTGTAGTGGTTAAGAGCGGTAGACTCGTAATCTGGTGAACCGGGTTCGCTTCCCTGCTCCTCCACATGCAGCTGCTGGGTGACCTTGGGCTAGTCACACTTCTCTGAAGTCTCTCAGCCCCACACACCTCACAGAGTGTTTGTTGTGGGGGAGGAAGGGAAAGGAGAATGTTAGCCGCTTTGAGACTCCTTCGGGTAGTGATAAAGCGGGATTTCAAATCCAAACTCTTCTTCTCTTCTTTTCTTCTTCTTCTTCTTCTTCTTCTTCTTCTTCTTCTTCTTCTTCTTCTTCTTCTTCTTCTTCTTCTTCCTCCTCCTCCGTTAGATCACATCAGCGAGGTTTGCACTCCAGGGAGGTCACTAATGTGGGAATGTTTGGAATGTGGATGAGGATATATTGTTTAAGATATCCTTATCCTAACTTGTGTTTACAAGTTCCAACTAAGTCAGCAGAGTTACATTCCCCTTTTTAAATCACACAACAGAAGGTTGCTCAGGTTTGTTTAAACCTCTGTAAAATAGTTTTCTGGTATTACCCCTTTATCCCTCTTCAAAATAAGACACTACACAAGTCTTCTATAAAAGCATGTAAAAACGTTTACTCACAGACATCAAATGGTCACAATAAGATCCCAGATGAAGGCAGCCTTAAGCTTAGAAAATATATGTACACGTGGAGACTCTCCATGTGGGAGAAGGCTCCATTTGGGCCCTCTTGGCTGGAAGCCAAGAGCCCATCTCTGCTCTAAGATGTTGCTTGCTTGAAGTCCCGATCCAAGAGAGGGAAAATGGCCACTGACCTGTGGTTTTGTCCTAACCTGCCCAGGTGAAGCCACTCACACTTTCAGTTACTTAGTGGAAGTTGTCTCAGTCCAGGTAAACAGGAAGTTACGGCTGGAAAACTGAGACACCTTCATGTCCACTCTAGCAATGTTATATTTGACTGCTCTGTGTGTTTACATCCCACAACTAATGCAACAAATACAACACAGGAGGCAGCAGTTACGAGTTACCGGTCTCTGTAGCCACAGCAGACGCTGTGATTCTCCAGCAGTTTGACTTCACCCCTGGAGACTCACAGACAGACGGATGCCAACAATTAATTATATGATTTATATAACAAGGTGGGTCATTGGGCTGACCCAGCAGGGCACTTTATATGCTCTTATTACCGTAGTCCAGAAACATCACAGGTTGCCCACACCTGCCACAGATTAGCTGTGCAATTGTATGCATGTTTCCCGAGAGGCTCCATTTACTTCCGTATGCACTTACACCCCCAAGTAAACGCGTCCAGGATTACAGCCTGAGAAGCGCTATAAAATTAATCAATAATCTTTTCTGTAGTGGGGTCGGTTTCTCCTGTAATTATGCAGCACAGCTACATTCTCCTTTCTGTGTGATCATTAAAATGAAAAACGTTTAAGTAACAAAGAAAATGACTCCGGAATAATGTTGCTGCCTTGTTTTTAATCAAACAGTCTCTGTTCTTTTTTCCTCAGTGAAAACCAGCAAGAGATGTTTAGCATAACAGCTTCAGAAGACACCTGTTATATCAAAAGGCCAAGTGAACAAATAACTGCATTCATCGTTGGTCCTTTTGGGAGGTCATGAGGAACGTTTTTTTTAAGTCTTCAAGGATAGTAGTAATGACCACCAACATAGATGGCTCTTAAAGAGGATTAGAGAAATTTCAGGAGGATTGTTCTATGTTAACACAGGAGCTGGGAGACATGTATATTTGGGGATCCCTGTGTGAAATTGCCACCCATGCGGTCCTAAAAACATGCTTTCCAAAAAGAAGTAAGGTCAAGTAAGGTAAAGGGGGAAAGGTATAGCTTTCTGGGTCATGTGGCCAGCATGACTAAACTGCATGATAAACACCATGATGGAAGCTAGAGTGCATGAAAACACCTTTTACCTTCCCACCACAGTGGTACCTATTTATCTATTTGCACTGGTGTGCTTTTGAACTGCTAGGTTGGCAGGAGCTGGGACAGAGCAACAGGAGATCACCCCATCATGGGGATTCAAACCGCCGACCTTCTGAGTGGCAAGCCCAAGAGGCTCAGTGGTTCAGACCACAGCGCCACCCTTGTTTACTCCAAAAAGAAGTATAGTGTTCCGATCAAGGGAAGTAATAGTAACACTCTATTCTGCCTTTGTCAGACCACACCTGGAATACTATGTCCAATTCTGGACACCACAATTTAAGAAGGATGTAGACAAGCTGGAACATGTGGCAATGAAGATGATTATGGGTCTGGAAATGAAGCCTTATGAGGAGCAGTTGAAGTAGCCGGGTATGTTTAGCCTGGAGAAGAGGAGACTGAGAGGAGATATGATAGCCATCTTCAAATATCTGAAGGGTTGTTGCCTGGAAGATAGAGCAAGCTTGTTTCCTGCTGCTCCAGGGTGACGGAACTGAACCAATGGATTCAAATAGCAAAAAAGGAGATTCTGACTAAATATCAGGAAGAACTGTCTGAGGGCAAAGCTGTTGGACGGTACAATGGACTCCCTCATGAGGTGGTGGACTCTCCTTCCTTGGATGTTTTGAAGCAGAGGCTGGATGGCCATCTGGACTAGATGATCCTTTGAGATTCCTTCCAGCTCTCCAATTCTATGATTCTATGCCCTTCAGCATAGAGTCAAACAAGCACTGCCTTGTGTGTGTATATCATGGATGCTGAATGTTGGAAGATTCAGGTCAGATAAAAGAAATAACTTTTTCATGCAGTGCATAAACTATGGAACTATAGAACAGGAGGCAGTGATGCCCAACTTGGATGGCTTTAAAGAAGGATTAGACAAATTCATGGAGGAGAAGGCTACCAAGGGCTACTGTTGTTCTTTAGTCATTTAGTCGTGTCCGATTCCTCGTGACCCCATGGACCAGAGCATGCCAGGCACTCCTGTCTTCCACTGCCTCCCGCAGTTTGGTCAGACTCATGTTGGTAGCTTCGAGAACGCTGTCCAACCATCTCATCTGTCATCCCCTTCTCCTTGTGCCCTCCATCTTTCCCAACATCAGGGTCTATTCCAGGGAGTCTTCTCTTCTCATGAGGTGGCCAAAGTCTTGGAGCCTCAGCTTCAGGATCTGTCCTTCCAGTGAGCACTCAGGGCTGATTTCCTTCAGAATGGAGAGGTTTGATCTTCTTGCAGTCCATGGGACTCTCAAAAGTCTCCTCCAGCACCATGGCTACTAGCAATGCTTCTGAATGCTGGTTGCTGAAAACCACGGGAGAAGAGAGGTCTCTGGTTGGCCGCTACGAGAACAAGATGGTGGACTAGATGGGCCATTGACCTGATCTAGCAGGATCTTCTTATGTTCTTAAGTCTTTACAATACATATGAAGAAACTGAGGATTTCTTGTCACATATGGCAGAGGGAAAGGCATTTCACAGAGGGGACACAGCAGCAGAAAGTGCATTTTTTCATGTCACACTCTATGAATTCTGTAGGGTTCAATGCCACAAGTACCGGTAGCATCTCTCCAAATGATCTTACAATGCAACACCGTATAGTACTCTGCGAAGTTTCTGGAAAGAACTGGAGTATTTGCTGCAATTCCTAATTTTAGAATTGACATACCGGTATTTCACTGTTGAATGTTAGTTAAGGAATTACCCAACCCATTTATGACTGGTCAGATGCCCATTCAGGAAGGCAAAGAGATATCTACCAGTTCAGCGGAAACTGTCCTGTATTTCCCTTTTCAAGCTCAGCCACATGCATCAGGTGTAAAGAAAATAAATTTGCACTGGGAGATTTTTTAATCAGATTGCAGGGCAGGCGGGTGGGGGGGAGAGAACATAACAAGTGTTCCCTCAGCTCAACACATCGTTATTCGCAGCACCTGGAGGTGAGAAAGCTCCTCTTACATAATAAAATGTGTCACTTTCTTCAACTGGGTTTGGGAAAGTTCAGAATGCATTGGGGTGCGAAAGGGGGAACGCTGTGCTGACTCAGCCTTCCACAAACAGCTGAGTCACAGCAAACCCGGCAGCGCCAATCTCCCTGTCACTGTGTTTTGTTTCTCTGCTTTTCGGGGGTTATATTATTTAACTGCAATTTGTCCTTTCCCTCCTCTTCCTCAGGCGAGGCCCAGACCCTCCTCACCAAGGCAGGCTGCTATTATCAGTCAGATTGTCCCCTACAGCAGTGAGGGGGCAGCCCGTCTACTCATGAGAGCCTGCCAGCAACTTAGCCAATTAGTGCCAATCATGAGGGTGATGCTTCTTCTCCTTCGCCTCTTTCTCCTGATGTGCAGCACCATTGTCCACTGAGATTTCAACATAGTGTCCCCCGCCCCTTGCCCAGCAACCATAAAGTCAGCCCTG
Source organism: Darevskia armeniaca (assembly GCA_034641395.1). Taxonomy (NCBI): domain Eukaryota; kingdom Metazoa; phylum Chordata; class Lepidosauria; order Squamata; family Lacertidae; genus Darevskia; species Darevskia armeniaca. The sequence continues at coordinate 1,102,451 of JAWWNF010000120.1, forward strand.
CACTGTCTTATGGTTACTTGGTGAAAGTATAAGATGGGGGGGGGGTAGGTTGCACCTAAGTCACTGGTGGCCAAACTTGGCCCTCCAGATGTTTTTTGGACTACAACTCCCATCATATCAGAAGGAGGAGGAGGAGGAGGAGGAGATGATTGGTTTTATCGTTTATATCACTTGGCTTTCCCCAAACTGGCATCCTCCAGATGCTGGTAGACTACAACTCCCATTATCCATGATGACTGACTATGCTGTGAGGCTGATGGGAGTTGTAGTCCATCAATGTCTGGAGTGCATCAGCTTGGGAGAGGCTGCTTAGAGGATTTAGAGCAGCCATAGGCAACCTTGACTCTCCAGGTGTTTTGGGACTACAACTCCCATCATCCCTAGCTAACAGGACCAGTGGTCAGGGATGATGGGAACTGTAGTCCCAAAACAGCTGGAGGGCCAAGTTTGGCCATCAGTGACCTAAGTGAATGCTGCTGTTGCAGTCTCATAGCATGTGACATATTATATGGCTGAGGAACCAGTGGTTCTCAGCCTAATTTCTTGTGGTCAGTCCTCAGTGTCATCTATCATGGAGGGGGTCCCAAGGGCTGTTGCCCCGGGTGCAAAAATATTAGGGGTGCAAAGTTTCAACATTTGGTGCTGCCACAATACTGCTGTGCAATTTTGTTGCTGGGCACCATAGGAAATGGCTTCTCCATACGAACCAGGAAGTGACTTATCCAGACAACAGAATGGCTCTAATTTATGCATCTGCAATCTCCTGGGTGACGTGGACGCCATTAGGCAGTTGAGTACATGAGTGCTCCGCCTGTTTCCCTCCCTCCCACGCATACCCTCCGAATGGCCCTGGGCACAGCTGTCAACCCTGCCTTTTTTTGCGGGAAACTCCCTTATTCCAATGCCGTTTCCCGCTGCTATCCCGGATTGTTGATATCCCTTAAATTTCCCGGATTTCAAAGGAAGCAGCTCCTCTCCCTCCCTGACGGCCAGGGAGGCTCCTCAGCTGCGTTGCTCGGCTGCCAATAAGGAGTCTGAGACCGACTGGGGGCGGAGCTTGCATGCCTTGTGCAGCCAGACCCTCACGCCCAACCAGACAGACAGCCTGCCTGCTGTCTACGCGCTCTCTCTTTCGCTCACCCGTTTGTGCGCAGCCTCTGGAGCGCAGGGTGGCGAGGCTACTTGGTGCCATTGCACCGCCCTCGCGGCATCCCTTATTTTCAAATCCGAAAGTATGGAAAAAATCCCTTATTTTCAAATCCAAAAGTTGACAGCTATGGCCCTGGGTGCTGGCAACCCATGCTATGCCACTGGTGTCATCCAGCCCTTGCAAATGTTGCAAGGCCATTCTGGCTCTCCAGGCTGCTGCTCTGAGATTCATTTACTCTTCTGGTTTGGGTGTGTGGGTGTGAAACGGAGATGGAAGGAGGGAAGGGGAAAAACACTTACATCTCCAAAAGAAATGTCTTGTTCTCGGCATTACCTGGGAAGATGGTGGCGTCTCCTTCATTGGACATTTTTAAACAGTGCTTGGGTGCCCGTCTGTCTGGGATTCTTTACCTGTGACTCCTGCATTGCAGGGGGTTGGACTAGATGCTCCATTTGGTTCCTTCCAACTCTGCAGTTCTATGCTTATATGAGTTGAATCTTGTGGCTGGAACACACACTTGCAACTTGCCTTTCCCCCTGCTAGATTCCTGAATCAGTGGCCTTTTCCATGCCTTGCCAACTTTTTCTCAGTGCTAATATGCACCTCTTCCTGGTCACCCCTTTTACATGTTTGCCACTTAAGCCTATCGTCTCCACTAGTTCTATGTAATGGGCCTATTCTGTTCATGAGGTCTAGAATGTTTGTTTCCCAAAAGGCTTTGCCCCTACCCCCATTTTCCCAGGAAGGGTGGGGAGGAAAGGTGTTTGGGTTCCCCTGAATTTCCACTCCCAGCCATAACACTGTGTTAAGCTCCTTTAATTGGCTGGTTCATTTCTATTAACAAGGCCTTCCCGGGCAGGCTTTGAGATTCGTAAGTGAAATGATATTGAGAGGCATGTGAGAGGGGAGCTGAAGAGAAAAATAAAACTGTGTAGTGTGTTTGAAAAGCTAATTAAGGAACAACCTATAATACAGTATGAGGCTCAGCTGAAGACCTCGGGCGAAGACATAATTTTGTATTAGGCTTTGCAACCCAGTGGAGGTGCTTCTGAGTAGAGCAGCTTTGGATTTTCACAATGGTCCCTTTGGGTTATGCAAAGCTTTCTTTCCGAAGAGCTCCTCCCCCAGCTCCCTTTTGGAAAAAGCCATTTCCACATCGATGATAATGTCTTTCGAATTAGGTGATTGGAGATCGCTGTATGAACTACAATTCCCATAGTGCCCCAGCTTCTAAAATTAGCTCAGATGCATGTGATGTTCTCAGAAGCCTGAGAATGTGCTCTACTTAAAGTTATATAGAGGTGTTCATTTTACGCTTTCATCCTGTTGAATGCATGCAATAGCCTTTTTACAGTTTTTACAGTCTTGTTTCAGCAGAGCTGCTGTAGTTCCCCCAGAAGTCTCCAGTGATGTTTTTGGTGTCTTCTATCCCTATTCAGAGGGACCAGGTGGCGCTGTGTGTTAAACTACAGGCTTGCTGATCAGAAGGTCAGCGGTTTGAATCCCTGCGACGGGGTGAGCTCCCGTTGCTCGGTCCCAGCTCCTGCCCACCTAGCAGTTCGAAAGCACATTAAAGTGCAAGTAGATAAATAGGGACCGCTCCAGCAGGAAGGTAAACGGCGTTTCCATGTGCTGCTCTGGTTCACCAGAAGCGGCTTTGTCATGCCGGCCACATGACCCAGAGGCTGTCTTCGGACAAACGCCGGCTCCCTCGGCCTATAGAGCGAGATGAGCACGCAACCCCAGAGTCGGACACGACTGGACCTGATGGTCAGGGGTCCCTTTACCTTTTTATCCCTATTCAGAGGGATGCGGGTGGTGCTGTGGTCTAAACCACAGATCCTAGGGCTTGCTGATCAGAAGGTCAGTGGTTCGAATCCCCACGAAGGGGTGAGCTCCCGTTGCTTGGTCCCTGCTCCTGCCAACCTAGCAGTTCTAAAGCACGTCAAAGTGCAAGTAGATAAATAGGTACCGCTCCGACGGGAAGGTAAACGGCGTTTCCGTGTGCTGCTCTGGTTCGCCAGAAGCGGCTTAGTCATGCTTGCCACATGACCCAGAAGCTGTACGCTGGCTCCCTTGACCAGTAAAGCGAGATGAGCACCGCAACCCCAGAGTCGTCCGCAACTGAACCTAACTGTCAGGGGTCCCTTTACCTTTACCTTTACCCCTATTCAGAAGGTAACACCAGGAAACTAGCCAGGAGTTATAATGAAAGAGTAAGATTAGAAACACAAGGCACACCAGAACTCAAGGAAAATTCTGTTGAGTCAGGAAGCTCTCATATACTCCTGCCTGCCCTGGAACAACCAGTGGTCAGCCTGGGTGGTCAGTCCAGAACAGGGGTCAGGAAACCTTTTCAGCAGGGGTCCCTCAGACCTTGTGGGGTGCTGGACTTTTTTGGGGGGAGAACGAATTCCTATGCCTCACAAATAACCCAGAGATGCATTTTAAATAAAAACACACATTCTACTCATGTGAAAACACGCTGATTCCTGGACCATCTGCAGGCCGGATTTAGAAGGAGATTGGGCCAGATCTGGACCCCGGGCCTTAGTTTGCCTACCCCTGGTCCAGAACTTTATTCACTGAGAAGCTCCACACGGGACAGCAATCAGAGAAACTGCAGTGCTGCAGCTTTGCCACATGGGGCAGTGGTCAGCCATGCCTCACACCACTGAGAAACTGCAGTGCTGCAGCTCACCACATGGGGCAGCAGTCAGTGATCTTTCACATCCAGGTCCTACAACAAAACATTAGAACGTCTCCATCACAAATGATGCTCTGTTTGGTGAAGCATCTTACTGGAGCATACAAAGACCTGGGACTTGAGCCGTTGCCGTTACTTACCTAAACAATATCCCCAGACAATTCTGTCAAGGAGAAGATTCTCAGGGGTTTTGAAGGGAGTGGGGAGAAGCCAGCTTTGCTAAGGCTGGCAAACCATGTCCGGGGGCTTTTGCACAGCCACTCAGTTATGATATCAGGTTTCGTTCTTCCTCTCCCATCAAGTTCTAACATTCAGCACCCCCACATACATGCTAACAAGTGGGTGTAATGATACTGATGGCAATTAAAGGGTCTCACTCCCATCAGCTCCTTAGGAGAGATTTAAAACACCATCCTGCCTGTAGGTGGTAATTTCAAGCTTTTCATTTGAGCAAATTAAAAACCTATTCCTTTCTCCATTTTTCTCTCCCTCCTTGGAAAATGCGAGCCTGCCTGTGTGTAGGCGTTCAGACTAAGCTCACCTTTAGCTATTCCGGTGTAAAAATAAATTCTCTGAGACGCTCAGTTCCTCTCGGGAGATTGCAGAGCTCCTGGTGGGCACCTCTGCAAAACAAAAAAATAAAAAATGCATGTAATCTATAGGTAGATTTCTGGAATGTACAGGCGAATGGTTTGTTTTTTTGTTTGCTTCTTTTTTAAAGTGCCAATTAGGGCTATTTTAAGTCAGAGTGATACCACACACCACCAAACTCAAAAACCTTGAGCTTTCGCAAGGAGGTTCCCTGACCGAAATCCACAGAGCAGCTAGGATCAAGTGTGGAAGCTGCTGACCATAAACCCGGTAAAAAACGGTGGACTCGTAATCTGGTGAACTGGGTTCGCTTGCCCGCTCCTCCACATGCAGCTGCTGGGTGACCTTGGGCTACTCCCACTTCTCTGAAGTCTCTCAGCCCCACTCACCTCACAGAGTGTTTGTTGTGGGGGAGGAAGGGAAAAGAAGATTGTTAGCCGCTTTGAGACTCCTTAAGGGGAGTGAAAGGCGGGATATCAAATCCAAACTCTTCTTCTTTTTCACTTGAACGCCTATTCAAAGAAGAACTGGTGATGCCCATATAGAATCATAGAGTTGAAAGGTACCCCAAGGGTGATCTAGTCCAACCCCCTTCAATGCAGGAAACTCAACTAAAGCATCCATGACAGATAGCCATACAACCTCTGCTGAGAAACCTCCAAGGAAAGAGAGTCCACAACCTCTCGAGGGAATCTGTTCCACTGTCAAACAGCTCTTACTGTCAGAACGTTCTTCCTGACGTTTAGTCGAAATCTCTGTTCTTGTAACTTGAAGCCATTGGTTCAAGTCCTACCCTCCAGACCAGGAGAAAATAAGCTTGCTTCATCTTCCATGTGACAACCTTTTAGATATTTGAAGATGGCTATTGCATCCAATCTCAATCACCTCTTTTCCAGGCTAAACATACCCAGCTCCTTCAACCGCTCCTCATAAGGCCTGGTTTCCAGACCCTTTGTCATAGAGTTTCTTATTGACCCATGTTGCTTTCAAAGTGTAGGGAGAGTTGTATTGTACTCATGCCTTGTTTGTAGAGTTTCTAGGTTAGCCACTGTAAGAACAGAATGCTGGTCTAGACAGGCTTCTGGATATATCCAGCTGGGTTGCTTTTATGTTCTTATCTTTCTGCTATATGGACCTCTTCCTTGGGCAATCAGGGCAATATACTTCCTTGCCGTACTGCAGTCGCATATCCCATTGAACATTCTGCAGAGTAGATGGGCAAGATCTGTAGCCACCACATGCACACTTGGAAGTGGACATTCTCCATCCTCACTTAATCCAGTGGGATGCATATTGGGATGAACATCCAAATATTCACCTCCACCAGAAATTTTCACATAGAAGTGCCTCCCTCCCTTCCTTCTGAACCAAAGCAATAGTCAGTAATTAGCATTCTTTGTAAGAGTCTATAGAAGTGAGAGAATCTACCAATAGCTTAGTGGTAGAGGACCATGCTTTGTACACAGAAGGTCCCAAGTTTAAACACAGAAATCTCCAGGGTTTTCTTTGAAGAACAATCAGTAGCACAAGGGTGGAGAAGCTGTTCACCTTCTGATGTTGCTGGACTACAACTCACATCATCTGTGGACCATTGGGCATCCTGGCTAGGGCTGATGGGAGTCCAACAACATTTGGAGGGCCACTTCTTCCCCACTCTGATGGAGCAGATGATGTTTAAAGACCTTTGCTTGAGACCATGAGGAGCTTCTACCTTTCAAAGTGAACAGTGTTGAACTAGGCAGGCAAATAAACTAACCTGCCCTATGAATTTGTGCCTCCATGCTGTTCAAGGTCCAGAGCTCCTTTTTACTTAACTTGGCATTGGTTTCCAGAGTGGCGGGTTGCCCCTGAAATCAGAGGACACCGCCAGACATAGGCATCTAAGAATCAAAACACAATTTCTAATTTCTGTCCTAGTCTAAGAGAACACAATGGTTTCAGACTGAAAAGCTTCATTTATTTGAACTTCTAGATAAAGTGTGGGAGGAAAGGGCCCCTCACCCCAGATCTTAATGGATGCTCTTCCAACACATGATGCCCATCCTGAAATGTTCTCAGTATCCCTTGCCTCCCTTTGAGGAGGAAAGTAATGCTATAGGGGTCTTTGTTTCTGCAATGCTCTTTGTAGAAGCGATTCTCTGAAAGTCAGATGTGGGTAGCCTGTCAAAATGGAGAGGATTCCTTATCACATTTTTGCCGCAGTGTTTTTTTGGGGAGAGCTTTTTACTGAGGTGAGAATAAAGTATTAGGGAAAGTGTACCTTCTTGCTCCTCTGCCCATCCTCTTGCTGTTATTCCCAACTGCTGCCCTGTGCAAGACTTTTAAGTACAGGCGAGTGGAGGACAAGAGTTACATCAGAAGTAGAGAAGGATCAGAGCTAGCCCAAGACATTTTCCTGCCTGAATCAAAGGGTAAGGTAGTGCCCCCTTTCCATTCCACATGGAGAAACTGATGGGGCTGGCAGCTGACTCTTCAACATGGGATAGCTGTGTTTCTTCTTTCCATGGGACTTGGGTGGAGCTGGCTTAATGAATCCCTAGTGATAGATGAACAGACAGAAGCTGAAACCCAGTAAGATGGAGGCGCTGTGGATTGGTGAGTCTCAGGTACAGGAATTAAGTAACTCTGGATGCGGTTGCACCCTCCGCCTCCCCTGAAGGATCAGATGCATCGTCGAAGGTTGCTTCTAGAAGTCCAAGTGGCTTCAATGAAGCACTTAGACTATTGTAATGTGCTCTGTGTTGGGCTGCCATTGTGGTAGCTCAGATATTTCAGCTACGTAGTTCAAAATGCAGCTGCAAGAGTGACTATAATAGACCACAGTGTATGACACTAGTCCTTAAAGATTCGCCCTGGCTGCCTGTTTGCTACTGAGCCCAATTTAAGGTGTTGTATGAAGTCCAAAAGGACGTGGGTGGCGCTGTGGGTTAAACCACAGAGCCTAGGGTTCGCCGGTCAGAAGGTTGGCGGTTTGAATCCCCTCGACGGGGTGAGCTCCCGTTGCTTGGTCCCTGCTCCTGCCCACCTAGCAGTTTGAAAGCACGTTAAAGTGCAAGTATATAAATAGGTACCGCTCTGGTGGGAAGGTAAACGGCGTTTCCGTGTGCTGCTCTGGTTTGCCAGAAGCGGCTTAGTCATGCTGGCCACATGACCCAGAAGCTGTCTGCAGACAAATGCCAGTTCCTTCGGCCAATAATGCGAGATGAGCGCCGCAACCTCAGAGTCGGTCACGGCTGGACCTAATGGTCAGGGGTCCCTTTACCTTTACCTTTATGAAGTCCCAAGTTGCTTACATTTCAGTTACCTGAAAGAATACATCTCCCTGTATTGACCTGGTGGTGACATGAGATCTGCTATGGACACCCTATGGGTTATATCGCCACTGCATGAAGCTGGGCTGCTGGAACTTATGACAGGGTCTTCTCGGCAGTGGCATCCTGGCTATGAAACATATTTCCTCTTGAAGCGAGGCTTGTGCCATCTTCAGCCCATTCCTGGCACCAGCTGAAAACATTTCTTTCCTGCCTGGCTTTTGAGTGAATGAATAATATGAACTAAGGTGTTCAGACTGACAGATGGAAGCTGGTTATGCGCTGAATTTTATGACCAATTGTTCCGGAATGGGTGTATTGATTGGTGTTACGTTTCTGTATGTCGCAGCTTGCCCTGGGATTGATTTATGATGAACAGCAGGATATACATTTTACAAATAAACATATCTCCCTCTGCACATGAGGCAGCAGGCCTGATTAAGGTGACAAGGAGAAGATGTGGGACAACTGAGAGGAATGGCTAGGGGTGGGCCTCAAGAGGTCAACCGGGGGGGGGGGTTCCGGGTATCTGCCACCTGGGGCTGTTTCCTGACTATCTTATGGTAGGGTTGTGAGATTTTGGTCATTCTGAAATCTCAGATGTGGTCTCAGATTGGGGAAAAGGTATTCACAGCCCAGTTAATAACCCCTCCCACAGAAGGGGCTGCCCACTGTAACTCTGACAATATCCATAGGTTTGCCACTGCTTGGGATGGGTAAATCTCTGTTGGGGGTGACAGGATCAGAGACACAGCAAAATTGTTGCCCCCAAAACAAATACTCCCTGTTGCATCTGCGCATGAATGAATTGTCCTGAGATTGCCTCTTTCCAACCCACATCAGAACAGAACAGTGACTCGTGCAGCTATACAGCAGGTGGCTTCCTCCAAAATCAAACCAGGTCATATTTGCACACACAATATGTGAACCTTAAGGCTCCTGAGGAGGAAATCTGGCTTTAATTTTAATTCAGAGCGGGAAAAGTGGTGCGCTTCAAAGATCAGGCAGTTGAATGCTGCTATAAAATATGCAAACGTATAAATGAAATAATTGTACTTAATGGGATTGAATCTATGCAATTAATGCTGTGTGTATAGAAACGGCAACACTTCTCAGTTACATTTTCCAGTGTGCTCATTTAAAACCTCTTAAAAAGCAAGCCCCGATAAATGAATGGATTTCAGGCTGCCTTGGGAAACCTCCATTCCTTTTTGTAGGTCTCGGATCACTACTCAAAGTCCCCGCCCAAAACAACAACAACCATATCTTCTCCTCCAGCCATTCCAGAAGACCTTAAATGATAGATTTGCCACGAAGGTGGCAAATGCTACAAAGTATCCTGCTGACTCATCTTACAGCAGTAATTTCCTTTAAAAGCTCTATCCTTGCCCCCCGGGGGTCAGCTTGTCTTTCCTGCACCTTCAAGCCAGGAGGTAATGGCCAAAGGAGCTGTCAAAAGCCAGCTGGGTGAGCTCTTTAAACAGCCCCCCCCCATTAACTCATTCTTTACTCTGATCAGAGTTTGAACATGGATTGCTGGAAATAATGGAGCTATAGGCAGCAGGCTAACGGGGACTGGAGGCTGTGTCCATGCCCAGATAGCCATGGATGCTAACACAGCAGCCATAGGTTCAGCTCCCAGCAGGGGTAGGGACCCTCCTTCACCCCACAGGCCAAATTTCATTGTGGGCAACGTGGGGGAAATTCACCTTGGGTTAAAGTATGGTGGCATACACCAATTTCTCAATCAGTCAGACTCATAGCTGTCAACCCTCCCTTTTTTTGCGGGAAACTCCCTTATTCCAATGCCGTTTTCCACTGCTATCCCGGATTGTTGATATCCCTTAAATTTCCCGGATTTCAAAGGACGCAGTTCCTCTCCCTCCCTGCCAGCCAGGGAGGCTCCTCAGCTGCGTTGCTCGGCTGCCAATAAGGAGTCTGAGACCGACTGGGGGCAGAGCTTGCATGCCTTGTGCAGCCAGACCCTCACGCCCAACCAGACAGACAGCCTGCCTGCTGTCTATGCGCTCGCTCTTTCGTTCACCCGTTCGCGCGCAGCCTCTGGAGCGCAGGGTGGCGAGGCTACTTGGTGCCATTGCACCGCCCTGGCGGCATCCCTTATTTTCAAATCCGAAAGTTTGAAAAAAATCCCTTATTTTCAAATCCGAAAGTTGGCAGCTATGGTCAGACTTTATTCAGTAATGCATTGCAGGACAGAGTCCAATGAGTCTGCAAGAGCCTTGCATTAGGTCACACTATATAGGCAAACTTAGGTCATCTTGGCTGTTTCAACCCTGTGGGGCGCCCTCCCATCAGATGTCAAAGAGATAAACAATGATCTGACTTTTACAATACATCCAAAGGCAGCCCTGTACAGGGAAATTTTCAATGCTTGAGGTTTTATTGTGTTTTTAATATTCTGTTGGGAGCCACCCAGAGTCACTCGGGTAACCCCAGTCAGATCAGCAGCATATAAATAATAACATCATCATTATTATTCTCTGGCCAGCCACTTTGTGACTGCACCATCTCTCATCCAACCACAGTCCTTGAAATGCAACTTCAGCCCATGTTTACTATGTGTGCAGAGCCCTCCATGTACCTTATCTGGAATTGTTTTTTACTCTAACCGTCAGGATTAGGTTTCCCCTTATCTGGTCGATACTGGTTTTGTGGCATCATACATGTTGCTGGCTTCACTGATTTCTACCTCAGCAACCATCCAGGGGCCACATGCCATTGATGGGCAGGGCCAGAAGCCAAAATAGGCAGATCAATGGATGTGATTCCTAGCCGCTATGTTCTTAGAATCACAGAATCATACAATTGCAGAGTTGGAAGAAGCCACAAAGGTCATCTAGTCCATAACCCCACAGTGTAGGAACCTCAACTAAAGCATCCATGACAGATGGCCATCCAACCTCTACTTAAGAATGTCCAATGAAGGAGAGTCCACCACCTCCCAATGTAGTCCATTCCACTGTCAAACAGCTTTTGCCATCAGAAAGCTCTTCCTAATGCTTAGTTTGAATCTCCTTTCTTGTCATTTGATTCCTTTGTTTTGAGACCTGTCCTCCAGAGCAGGAGAAAACAAGCTTGTTCCCTCTTCCATGTGTGACATCCCTTGAGATATATGAAGATGGCTATCGTATCACCTCTCAGTCGTCTCTTCTCCAGGCAAAATATACCCAGCTTCCTCAACCGTTCCTCATAAGGCTTGGTTCCCAGACCCTTGGTCATCTTGGTTTCTCTTCTCTACACACATTCCAGCTTGTCAATATCCTTCTTCAGCTGTGGTGCCCAAAAGTGGACTGTGGAATTCAGGTGGGGTCTGACCAAGGCAGGATAGAGTGATACTATTACACTCATTGATCTGGATACTGTACATGTGTTAATGCAGCCCAGAATTGCATTAGCTTGTAAGTTTGTTTGCTTGTTTAATGCATCACAGTGTTGACTCCTGTTAAGCTTGTGACGACTTTCACACAGCTTGATTCTCATCAGATACATCCAGGACACTGGTGAGAAGTTCATTGATATTACACCATTCTTCCATCACAGATCTGAAAGGTAGAGTGCATGGGGGTTCCCCAATGGTCTTCAGTCCAGGTACTTAACCTATATCGGCTTAGGTTGAGCAGGCAACTGCAGTGCATCAAGTGGGTTTACCTCTGACCATGCTCTGGGAACAGGAAACCCCCTGAAGTTGCCAGGTACCCACAGAAAACACTCTGCCCTTCCCTGACGCACAAGCAGTTCGGAGTGATGTTGAAATGGTTCCCTAGACAACCAAAAATTGGATCTTGTAGAAATGGCAGTCCCATGAGCTAGAGAATGAAGTGTAGGCACAAGGCAGAAGAGAGCTGCCAGGATCCTCAGCATATGGTTATATATTGCTTCCTCCCCCAAGGCCTAATATATTTGGACAAGTGTCTCGCTTTATTGAGTGGAGAAACATGCTCAGGGATTTTTATTTTTTAAATAAAAAAGTAGTTTTGATTGTATTTCATGTCATAAGGATGCTCTAAATTGACACTACAGAATGTACTTAAAAGCATAACAAGAGTCCTGCTGAATCAGACCAAAGCAGTATTAGGCCAGGATCCTATTCTGGACAAAACAGTGGACAAAAAAAAAATTAAACCTTTGGGGATTCTGCAAGCAGGACCTGAGGATGACAGCACTTGTTCCACCTGTGATTCCTGCCAATTGATATGACAAGTCCTACTGCCCCAAACACTCTGGTCAGACCTCACCTGGAATACTGTGTCCAGTTCTGGGCACCACAGTTCAAGAAGGATACTGACAAGCTGGAGCGTGTCCAGAGGAGGGCAACCAAAATGGTCAAAGGCCTGGAAACGATGCCTTATGAGGAACGGCTTAGGGAGCTGGGTATGTTTAGCCTGGAGAAGAGAAGGTTAAGGGGTGATATGATAGCCATGTTCAAATATATAAAAGGATGTCATATAGAGGAGGGAGAAAGGTTGTTTTCTGCTGCTCCAGAGAAGCGGACATGGAGCAATGGATTCAAACTACAAGAAAAAAGATTCCACCTAAACATTAGGAAGAACTTCCTGACAGTAAGAGCTGTTCGACAGTGGAATTTGCTGCCAAGGAGTGTGGTGGAGTCTCCTTCTTTGGAGGTCTTTAAGCAGAGGCTTGACAGCCACCTGTCAGGAATGCTTTGTTGGTGTTTCCTGCTTGGCAGGGGGTTGGACTAGATGGCCCTTGGGGTCTCTTCCAACTCTAGGATTCTATGATCTGTGTCTTTGTGGGATGTTCCTATCTTCTAACACACAAATCTATCCAACAGGAAATGAACTTATCCACCTCACAATATCTCCTCCACCCCACCCCACCTCATGGTAACTGTCAAGAGAGTATTTGAATAAAACATTGCAAACGACACCTGAATGCCCATCAATGATCTTCATCACAAAATTTTGGTTCTTTACAGCTTCCAACAATGAGCCCTCTCTGTAAATTTTGTTAAAATGAAGCCAACATTTAGACAAGTTTATATATCTGTAGGGCATACAGACCTTACTTTATGTCAGAAAAACCCTCTGAATTAAGCTTGCCATACGCCAGGAAAATTCCTGACATGTTGGGGGAGGTTTTGGGGTTTGTTCCTAAAAAGAAAGCTCAACAATTTTGAGGGCCTTCCTAAAAAAATGTTCAACAGCTTTGCAGGTGTCAGGAATTTTAGTTTTTGAAATATGGCAACCCTACTCTGAATAGTCTGCCTATTGTCTTCATTTGAAATCTCCAGAAAATAATATTTATACCCCAAACCAACTTATTACAAATCTATAAATTATCTTTTATATAAAAAAAAAGCTTGCACAGGCAACACAATGTAATTTTGTCCCAGGGATTCTAATCAAGACTGAAATAATTTCCCTATAGTATTCATATGTAGTTTCCGTCATTCAAATAAAATTAATACCCAGCAACTGTAATTTGGGAGTGTAAAATGTATGCAAGCTGTTATTCGGTGTTTTAACACTGAAGCAAGTGAACAAAATTTGCAGTGGGGTTTAATTAATTCTGTATTACTAAATAACTCACCTTTGGTTACCAAGATACCCTTACCCACCTTTTACCAATTAACTCATCGGAATGTATTCTACACCTTCATTCCAGCACAGAAAGCTTTATACGGTTCACAGAAGATATTAAATTATTACAAATGCAGAAGGCCCCAGGATCATTCCCTACTAACCTCCAAGTAGGGTTGGATTGCACCATGTCTAAAACCTTGGAGAGACATTCTGCCAGTCAGTGTAGGAGGAACTAATCTAGACACAGCAATGCTGCGACTTACGGTGAGAAATATTTCTACAGGTATGTTCCTACTTTCCCTAGTGCTTACTTTCTACAGACAGGTGCTGATCTCATCTTACCCCATTTCTTTATAGCTTTCATTGTTGGGAAATAGTCTCTTTGGTGCCTAGCAATGCTTCGCGGCCTAGGACCCTTGTACCTACGGGACCGCCTCTCCTGGTATGCCCCACGGAGGACCTTAAGGTCCATAAATAGTAACACTCTAGAGGTCCCGGGCCCTTAGGAAGTTAGATTAGCCTCTAGCAGAGCCCAGGGCCTTTCCAACACTGGCTCCAACCTGGTGGAACACCCTGTCTCATGAGACCAGGGCCCTGCAGGATCTGATTTCTTTCCACAGGGACTGTAAGACAGAGTTGTTCCGCCTGGCCTTTGGCCTGGATCCAACTTGATCCCCTCCCCCTCTTTTCTTTTTCCTTATGTGATGGAACTCCTATTTGGGGACTTCCCTGGCTTTTTCTGGCCCACGTAGAACCAGTTTGGAAAGTTGGCCTTGGTGAAGATCTGACGCTTTCTTCCCCAACAGTTTTTTATTTGAGTTTCTATTGAAATGAGGCTGCACTTTAATGTTGCATTTTAATTCTGTTTTTAAGTTATATTTTAATCAATTGTTTTTATGCCTGGTGTTAGCTGCCCTGAGACCGGTCTTGGCTGGGGAGGGTGGGGTATAAATAAACATTTATTATTATATTATTATTATTATTATTACTTCACATGGGAGTGAGGTAGGCCAGTGGCTCCAGGACCATGGATAGCTCCAGGTGAGCAGAGTGGTCCGATAATGACTGGAGGTGAATTGAGACCTTTTGAATCTCTGCCTCAAGTCCAGGTCTCCTAGGCTCTGCCCCATTTGTTGGATGATTGCAGACCCTTTGAGTTTTGACTTGTCCCACTCAGTCTTCTCCCTGCTTGTGAGGTAGTGTGGAAGGCACTCGGCAACTTTGGCCCAGAGGGAGGTTTCTCTGCTCTGCTTCTGTGGACCTTAGTGCTGTGACATCTGGTCCAGCAGGCTCCTGCTTGCCAGACCCAAGTTCAGTGAGCTCCTGGTCACCAACATCAGAGCCAGTAACCTGTTCCTCAACTGGTGGCATTTTAGCCTCTTGCTCTGCTGATTTGCCCTCTTCTTCCAACTCTGACTTTCCAACTATTAGAAACAGGCGATTTTCTTTTTGTACATGCCATAGTAAGTCACTACAATGTCAGGAACAAAATTATTTTGGGAGCAGAGCTCTTTCTTTGAGACACCATGGCAGCTTCCAGATGTGTGGGCTTGATGTTTGCTGCTTGGTAAGACTGTGGTCTAAACCACTGAGCCTAGGGTTTGCCGATCAGAAGGTCAGCGGTTCGAATCCCCACAATGGGGTGAGCTCCCGTTGCTCTGTCCCAGCTCCTGCCAACCTAGCAGTTTGAAAGCACACCAAAGTGCAAGTAGATAATTAGGTACCACTCCGTTGGGAAGGAAAACGGTGTTTTGGTGCGCTGCTCTGGTTTTGCCAGAAGTGACTTAGTCATGCCGGCCACATGAACCGGAAAACTGTCTGCGGACAAACTTCGGCTCCCTTGGCCAGTAAAGCGAGATGAACACTGCAACCCCAGAGTTGTTCACAACTGGACTTAACTGTCAGGAGTCCTTTACCTTTACCTAGGACCACCATGAGAGCTGGACCATAAAGAAGGCTGATCGCCGAATAATTGATGCTTTTGAATTATGGTGCTGGAGAAGACTCTTGAAAGTCCCATGGACTGCAAGAAGATCAAACCTACCCATTCTGAAGGAAATCAGCCCTGAGTGCTCACTGGAAGGACAGATCCTGAAGCTGAGGCTCCAATACTTTGGCCACCTCATGAGAAGAGAAGACTCCCTGGAAAAGACCCTAATGTTGGGAAAGATGGAGGGCACAAAGAGAATGGGACGGCAGAGGATGAGATGGTTGGACAGTGTTCTCGAAGCTACCAACATGAGTTTGACCAAACTGTGGGAGGCAGTGGAAGACAGGAGTGCCTGGCGTGCTCTGGTCCATGGGGTCATGAAGAGTCAGACACGACTAAGCAACAACAACAACAAGGACCACCATTGCAGGCCAGACTCTGAGGTCCAGCTCCGAGGGCCTTCTGGTGGTTCCCTCATTGCAAGAAGTGAAGTTACAGGGAACCAGACAGAGGGCCTTCTCAGAAGTGGTGCCCGCCCTGAGGACTGCCCTCCCATCAGATGTCAAACAGATAAAAAAACCTTATGACTTTTAGAAGTTATCTGAAGGCAGCCCTGTTTGCTGTTTTGTTTGGTGTTTTGTTGTGTTCCTTTATGTTTTGTTGGAAGCCACCCAGAGTGGCGAGGGCAACTCAGTGAGATGGGCAAAATACAAATAACGTTGTTGTTGTTGTTGTTGTTGTCTGCTGCAAGTATGGATCTCCCTGGCTGGATCAGAGAAAATACACACTCCACATCCTCAGGGGTCTTGTCGAATGTAGCACAAACTGGGACATTGTTTTCCATGTGTATTACAGAAGGTTTCATGCTCAAAAATGGGCACAATTTTCTCTCTTCCCTTTCTGTTACATGTTAAAATACCTTGAGGCCCTCCCACACTGCAACTAATTAAAAAAAGGGACATGAATGGACTGATTTTTTCCCCCACCAAGACAGTTCACACACCAAATATAATTATCTTCAATTCATTTATTAAAATCCGTATATATTATTAATGTGTACTGGTGTCATTTGGAGTGGGTGGGTTTACATAGCTGTACCCAGGTGGCGCTGTGGGTTAAACCACAGAGCCTAGGGCTTGCCGATCAGTAGGTCGGCGGTTCAAATCCCTGATACGGGGTGAGCTCCCGTTGCTCGGTCCCAGCTCCTGCCCACCTAGCAGTTCGAAAGCACGTCAAAGTGCAAATAGATAAATAGGAACCGCTCTGGCAGGAAGGTAAATGGCGTTTCCATGCGCTGCTCTGGTTCGCCAGAAGCGGCTTTGTCATGCTGGCCACATGACCCGGAAGCTGTACGCTGGCTCTTGGCCAATAAAGCGAGATGAGCGTCGCAACCCCAGAGTCGGTCACGACTGGACCTAATGGTCAGGGGTCCCTTTACCTTTACCTAATTGGGAAGCAATATTTTGCGCATGGGTGCATGTGTGTGACCAAGAGGGAGGGGGTGGGGGGAGAGAACATAAAGTGTACAGGAGGTGGGGGATAATGCAGGTACTGAACAGGTCAAGGAGAAGAAGAAGAAACCCTGGAGCCTAGGACCTGAGATACCTGGTTTCAGAGCCCCACTCGGCCATAAAGCTTGCTGGGTGGAAATAGGAAGAACATTCTGGTGCTAAGAGCTGCTGAACAGTAAAATGGACCAGTGGTGGACTCCAGTGGAAGCTTTAAAGTAGAGGTTGGATGGCCATCTGGCAAGGATTCTTTAGCTGTGATTCCTGCATTGCAAGGGGCTGGGCTAGATGACCCCTGGGGTCTCTTCCAACTCTACAGTTCTACGAAAAGGTGGCATATATATGCAATAAATAAATAAATAAATAGCGTGAGCCAAGATTTACCTTCCATCAAACCCAATCCAACCCCAAGAACACACTAATACGAATAATGATGATGATGATGATGATGATGATAATAATAGAATTTTCAATTTGACATCTCAAAATAAACATTTTACATACTGTTAAATATCCAATGACTTTTCTCCTTCTCCTTCCCTGGTTCATTTTGCTTATCTATCATACCTGCATATTTTACTGTAACCATTTTAATCAGTTCTCCATGTTTACATCACTCAGACATTAATTACTCTGTTGATTTTCTCTTAATGCTGCCAGCGTTTTCAGCTGTGTACAATTATTTCCCATATACTCAATAAGTATTTTCCACTCTTCTTTAAAAAAAATGTGTTCTTCTCACTCTCTTATTCCTTGTGTTAAACCTGCAAGCTCTTCATATTCTATCATCTTAAGTTGCCAGTCCTCTTTTGCCTGGGAGCTCCCTCACTTTCCATTTTGGGGGGCTAACGAAACTCAAGCCGCCGTTGTTGCATACATAAATATTTTTTTCTGACTCCCAGGAACTTGCATCTGAACCCTGGCATTCACTTTTAGGCACAGATAGAGAAGCTGTGGGTCAAATAAACGACACTGCCACTAATAATAATAATTATTATTATGATTATTATGATTATTATGATTATTATGATTATTATGATTATTTGTACCCCGCTTATCTGGCTGGGTCTCCCCAGCAACTCTGGGCAGCTTCCAGCAAACATTAAAATACATTAACACATTACAGATTAAAAACTTCCCTAAACCAACACATCTAGTTTGACCCAAAGGGCACAGAGACACAAGTCAACAAATTCTGACAGTAGACAGTAACTAACTGTGGAGACGAGAACCGACAGTATAAATGCTTCCTTGTCATCTACTATTCCCCTGCTATTCACCTGTCCAATCTTTAGCTGCCATAAGCTCCTGCAGGGGACGCCCCACAAAAAAACCGTACACCTGAACAACCAGCAGTGCAACAGATCCCATCTCTCTGATTATTGTTGTCTGACATGCCTCTCTCTCTCTCAGCACTGCAGGTCATGCAGGGAGGTAATCTAATCTCTCGCTGCTCTTTGCTGGCTCTCCCTTGTCCCCTGAGGCTCATTTCCTGATAGGTGAAGATAACCAGTTTCCCTGTCTGCCAGCTTTTCAGCACCAGCCGATTGGAAGAGATCATGTCGCGGGTGGCAAATCCTCCCGTTAACAATATCAAGAAAGCAAAATATCAGGGGATACGTCTCGTTTCTGGCATCTTGGCAGGAAATGCCACCCGAGGCGTCTCCTTGCACTGGAAAAGGCACTTAATTGTAGACTGCCTTGAGGGGAGGAGGGAGGGGAGAAGAGAAACACAGAAGAGGCTGCAGTTTTCAGAATCCAAAGACCAGCTGCTAAGTGGGCTACTGCTGTACACAATGTATGGGTCTTCCTTTGGTGATAGGCTTGAAATGACATCTTTTTTTGCTGAACAGAGCTTCGCGTCTACTAGACAGGAGCAAAGCACACACAACAGGGCATTGCATCAAGTTTCTGAGCTCGGTTAGGGATAGGGAAGATCTAGTTATCTCCCACTTGGACTACTTCAATGCGCTCTACGTGGGGCTACCTTTGAAGGTGACCCGGAAACTGCAATTAATCCAGAATGCGGCAGCTAGACTGGTGACTGGGAGTGGCCGCCGGGACCACATAACACCGGTCCTGAGAGATCTACATCGGCTCCCAGTACGTTTCCGAGCACAATTCAAAGTGTTGGTGCTGACCTTTAAAGCCCTAAACGGCCTCGGTCCTGTATACCTGAAGGAGCGTCTCCACCCCCACCGTTCAGCCCGGACACTGAGGTCCAGCGCCGAGGGCCTTCTGGCGGTTCCCTCACTCCGAGAAGCGAAGCTACAGGGAACCAGGCAGAGGGCCTTCTCGGTAGTGGCGCCCGCCCTGTGGAACGCCCTCCCATCAGAGGTCAAAGCGATAAACAGCTATCTGACATTTAGAAAATACCTGAAGGCAGCCCTGTTTAGGGATGTTTTTAATTTGTGATATTTTAATGTATTTTGATATTTGTTGGAAGCCACCCAGAGTGGCTGGGGAGACCCGGCCAGATGGCAGGATACAAATAATAAACTATTAGGTATTATTATTATTATTATTATTATTATTATTATTATTATTATTATTAGATCTTTTGCTTGGTATACATTTAACATACCATTTTAAATGTGTTTTTGGGAGGGGGTGTTGGAGATTCATTCCCCGTGTCTGCAGTCATGGGATTGTTATCTATCACATGACGGTGTATGTTTTCATTCCACAAAGTGGGAAGTGAAGGAGACAGGATGTTTGTGTTACTGTGTTCCGTGAAGTAGGACTATTGTCCTTTGTCCTTTCTCTTTGCTGTCTGATGCTAGAGAGAGAGGGAGCCATGTTGCAGAGCTCTGTGTGTGTTTATATGCAAACAAATTAGATTAGCCAAAACGCTGAGTTGCTGAGGTCTGTTTACGCATGCTGCGAAGACTCTGTGGATCCCTAAGTGTGCTGATGCTTCTTGGTATCAGTCGCTGTGATGTTCGGGCAGAAGAAAGCTTTTGAAGCTCCCGAATGACCGACCAGGAGGGAGAGAACATGCCAGCCGGGCATGTGTCTCTGCCAGGGTCCTACACGTGAGTAGGACGCTCCTGCTAACAGGGGGTGGGGGAGGGAATTATTGGCTTGCTTTTGTTCTTGTTTTTATCGTGTATTTTGTGTTTCTTATCTTGTATTTTTAGGGCGTGGACTGCCCTGAGATCCACAGTTGAAGGGTGGGATACTAATTAATTAATTAATTAATTAATTAATTAACTGAATTTTTAATGCAAACATATCTAAGGCTGTAATCCCAACCCTGTTTACCTGGGAGTAAATCTCACTGGATTACATATATCTCACTTCTGAGTAGACACTGTTTGTGTTTGCTGAAGCAACAGGGGAAGCAGAACACAGCTCTCTTTTGAAAATTGTTCTGCTCTGAATTTTGGAAACTGGAGAGAGTGTGCTTAAAAATTCATGTTTTAGTATTTTTTAAAAAATTTTAATGAAGATGCATTATAGTCGGGGAAATTGCATACAACAATGTGCACCAAAAGGTTGATAAATTTTCAGTAGGACTTAAAAAAAAAATAAACTAAAAATAAACCACAAACTGATGCAGGAATTGTGGTGAATTGAACTTTCTATAAGAACCAGGAGAAATTCAGAAAAAGCAACACTAAAAGATTCATAGGAGTATAGCATCTAGATCAAGGGAAGTAATAGTACCACTGTATTCCGCTCTGGTCAGACCTCACCTGGAATACTGTGTCCAGTTCTGGGCACCACAGTTCAAGAAGGATACTGACAAGCTGGAACGTGTCCAGAGGAGGGCAACCAAAATGGTCAAAGGCCTGGAAACGATGCCTTATGAGGAACGGCTTAGGGAGCTGGGTATGTTTAGCCTGGAGAAGAGAAGGTTAAGGGGTGATATGATAGCCATGTTCAAATATATAAAAGGATGTCATATAGAGGAGGGAGAAAGGTTGTTTTCTGCTGCTCCAGAGAAGCAGACACGGAGCAATGGATTCAAACTACAAGAAAGAAGATTCCACCTAAACATTAGGAAGAACTTCCTGACAGTAAGAGCTGTTTGACAGTGGAATTTGCTGCCAAGGAGTGTGGTGGAGTCTCCTTCTTTGGAGGTCTTTAAGCAGAGGCTTGACAGCCACCTGTCAGGAATGGTGTTTCCTGCTTGGCAGGGGGTTGGACTGGATGGCCCTTGGGGTCTCTTCCAACTCTAGGATTCTATGATTCTATCTCTCATAGCTTCCAACGTTTCTCCAGTGAAAATAGAGATGTCCCATTCCATAATGATAATTTTACTATTTATACCCCACACATCTTACTGGAAGTGCCCCAGACACTTTGGGTGGGTCCCAACATATATAAAAACATAATGAAACATTAAACTTTTTTTTAAAAAAACTTTCCCTATACAGGATTGCCTTCAGATGGCTCGGAGGTCAGATAACTCCATACCCTCCAACATTTCTCCAATGAAAATAAGGACAACCTAAGGAAAAGTGAGACATTCTGTGATCAAATCAGAAACCAGGACAGCTTCTCTAAATCAGGAACATTTAGAGATCAGGGTCTGATCTCTTAACCCTAAAGCTACCATGAGCCCCAGCCAGCTATGTTAGCCTTTTTCAGTATGTTGGTTCTTGCCTTTAAAGGTGTAGTTGGATTAGGTCTTTCATAATTGAAGCAATGCCTCCTTCCACAAATTCTGAAGCAGTCTTCCCCTGTGTGCCCTCTTTAAGCAAGATAAAGCTGATGAGATCGAGAAGCATATATCTGTGATGGCCTTTCACCTTATGATGCTCAATTCTGCAAAAGGTTCACCTGGCCAGTTTCATTGTTAGATTTCAGGAGTACCTGAAGACTTCCCTCTGCTGCACGGCCTTCCCTGTGTTCTGATGTCTCTAAGTCGCTATGAGAAATGGGAATACCGTTGCGATGCACAAGTTGGACAGGCTAGGACTGCGGAGACCCACATTCAGATCTCCACTTAGCCATCAAGCTCTCTCATTTTGGACCAGCTTAACCTATGTCATGGCTTTGTTATGAGAATAAAATGGGGGGGGGGAGAGATAATAATACCTATAATGATGATGATGATGATGATGATGATGATGATGATAATTTATTATTTATACCCCGCCCATCTGGCTGGGTTTCCCCAGCCACTCTGGGCGGCTTCCAACAGAATATTAAAATACAATAATCTATTAAACATTAAAAGCCTCCCTAAACAGGGCTGCCTTCAGATGTCTTCTAAAGGTCTGGTAGTTGTTGTTCTCTTTGACATCTGAAGGGAGGGCATTCCACAGGGGGGGTGCCACTACCAAGATGTATGGAAATAAAATGTATGGAAGTGAGAGCTGGACCATAAAGAAGGCTGACAATCAAAGAATTGATGCTTTTGAATTCTGGTGCTGGAGGAGACTCTTGAGAGTCCCATGGACTGCAAGAAGATCAAACCTCTCCATTCTGAAGGAAATCAGCCCTGAGTGCTCACTGGAAGGACAGATCCTGAAGCTGAGGCTCCAAGACTTTGGCCACCTTATGAGAAGAGAAGACTCCCTGGAAAAGACCCTGCTGTTGGGAAAGATGGAGGGCACCAGGAGAAGGGGACGACAGAGGCCGAGATGGTTGGATAGTGTTCTCGAAGCTACCAACATGAGTCTGACCAGTGGAAGACAGGAGTGCCTGGTGTGCTCTGGTCCATGGGGTCACGAAGAGTCGGACATGACTAAACGAATAAACAACAACAAAGCACCACCCCAAGCTCCTTGAAGGTAGCGCCTGTTATAAATCCCACAAAGAGATGAAAAAATGTTTTTGAGCTTTACTGCTGCTTTCAGCGACTGTGAATATATTATGCTCTAATGTTTTCAGGCAGCTTTTATTGGTTATTTTATTGTACTGTTTAACTGTTAATCATTGTTATATGTGTTTTATATTGCGCATATACACCGTTTTGAATGCTGCTCGCCGGAAAAAAGAGGGGGACGTTGTCAGGTAAGGATGTAAAAAGGCATGCTTTTCCATTCCACTCCGCATTCGTCACGCGTGTTACTGTTTCTTCTCTGCTGCAGTTACAGAGGTTGTGCCTGTTATAATAATTTTATAATAATTATTTGTTAATTATTTTATAATACAGGTAAATAGCCATGTTGGTCTGTCATAGTCAAAACAAAATAAAAAAAAATCCTTCCAGTAGCACCTTAGAGACCAACTAAGTTTGTTCTTGGTATGAACTTTCATGTGCATGCACACTTCTTCAGATACACTGAAACAGAAGTCACCAGACCCTTATATATAGTGAGCATAGCTGTCAACCCTCCCTTTTTTGGCGGGAAACTCCCTTATTCCAATGCCGTTTCCCGCTGCTATCCCGGATTGTTGATATCCCTTAAATTTCCTGGATTTCAAAGGAAGCAGCTCCTCTCCCTCCCTGCCGGCCAGGGAGGCTCCTCAGCTGCGTTGCTCGGCTGCCAATAAGGAGTCTGAGACCGACTGGGGATGGAGCTTGCATGCCTTGTGCAGCCAGACCCTCACACCCAACCAGACAGCCTGCTGTCTATGCGCTCACTCTTTTGCTCACCCGTTCGCGCGCAGCCTCTGGAGCGCAGGGTGGCGAGGCTACTTGGTGCCATTGCACCGCCCTCACAGCATCCCTTATTTTCAAATCCGAAAGTTTGGAAAAAATTCCTTATTTTTAAATCCGAAAGTTGACAGCTATGATAGTGAGAGGGTGGGGAGGGGTATTACTCAGAAGGGTGGTGGGCATGGGTGATTGGCTGATAGTTGTGGTAAACCTGTTGTTAATGACTGCAATTGGTCTTACAGGAAAAAGCAAGGGGTGAGATGGCTAAAAATAGCTTTATCGTGTATAATGAGATAAGAATCCAATGTCTTTGTTCAGACCAGGTCTCTCCATGGTCTGAATAGAGACATTGTCTCTAAAACCATTGTCTCTAAAACCATGTTTTTAAAAAAATGTTTAAAACAACCTTTGTTAAAAAGCCTGAGGCCTTCCTTTTAGGAATTATAGATGCCAAAATCTCAAAGGAGCAGAAAAGACTATTTATGTATGCGACTATGGCTGTATGGATGTTGCTGGCCCAGAGATGGAAAGAAGATAAAGTTCTCACCAAAGAAGAATGGCAGATGAAATTAATGGACTATGCTGAAATGGCTAAAAATGACTGGAAGAGTCACAAATCAGGATGACCAAAATTTTAACAAGGAATGGGTTAAATTTATAATTTGCCTTAAAGACAGTTAAAATCATTAGTAGGATTGGAATAGTGCTTGTAGTTTAAGGTTGAATTCTGGACATAATGGGAGAGGTAAAGGTTTTGGATTATCATAAAAGATGCAGGAGGAAATGATTAATAATAGGACCCACAAAGGGAAGGATGGAAGTCCAGGAGATTCATTGGAATCTTGTTTTTATTATTTATGTGTGGTGTATTTCCGTAAAATCATAATTTGAAAAACCAAATAAATATTTTATTTTTATTTTTTTTAAAAAGGAAAGAAAGCCATAACAACTGAATACTGATTGTATTCCCTGGATTGGTTTGTGCCCCCCAACACATGGGTAGCATGGGGGCCTGGGCAGCAGCAGACACAACATTGGGGGTGGGGCCAGTGGGTGGAGCCAAATCACACAGAGCAAATTACAAAAAGCAAAGGGGATTTCCTTGCCCAGGAATTGTGATTGCAGCTTCTCCAAAGTAAACGTATATTTAATTTTATGAATAGGTTGTGTGCCTTCTGCAAGGTGCTTGCTCAGGCTTCTGTCAAAGAAATTATGAAGGCAGCCGAGTACCCAGTGAGGAAGAGGTTAGCTGCTCTGCAGCAATTGCCCAAGCAGCCATAGAACATCTGGTTTATGAAAATTTCAAGAAGCTAAGGATTACGTGGGGAGGTTGGAAGCTCTGGAAAGCTGGTTACCTTTCTGATGTAAAGACATCAGCATTTTCCTGCTAATGTGGGGTTTCAGGGGAAGCCAAGGGTTGCCAAAATGTGTGGAAACTTTGAACCACTTCATACGCGATTCTTTGAACTTGGGTAATGCCCAAGTGTCCATTTGTTACCCCTGTCTTCTTTTAAGGTGACACAGGGCCATATGTCTTCTGATTTGATTGACAGTAGACCCTGTGAAAGAGGAGAGCGCAAAATATGGTCTGAAGCTCAACATCAAAAAAACTAAGATCGTGGCCACTGGTCCCATCACCTCCTGGCAAATAGAAGGGGAAGAAATGGAGGCAGTGAGAGATTTCACTTTCTTGGGTTCCATGATCACTGCAGATGGTGACAGCAGTCATGAAATTAGAAGATGCCTGCTTCTTGGGAGAAAAGCATCCTCTTGCCTGGAGTTGTTCCAAGACCACCCACTCAGTCACCTTCCCCAGAAATGGAAGATTTGAGACTGGGCGATAATTGGCCATAGTGGCTAGGTTCAAAGATGGTTTTTTTAAGAAGCAGTTTAATAACCGCCTCTTTAAGGGGTTCAGGAAAGACTCCCTCACAGAGGGAAGCATTCACCACCCCACAGAGCCCATTGCCCTGCCTAGCTCGCTTTTATGAGCCAGGATGGGCAAGGAACAAGAAGACAGGTGATTGGTTTCACTTGTCCAAACAGCCCGTCCACATCCTAGGAGGTAATAGGTTGAAATTGATCCCATACAACCTGACTAGACAGAACATTCTCCCACTCCAGCCCTGCTATCACCATGGAGACTACCTCCTTCCGAATCTCCTTCTGATATATATAACAAATTGTGTATTTATTGGAATGCCAAAGCCATATTTACAAATAGGGGGAGGCACATTAATTTAATTAGGACAATTCATAGAGAATAAGTCTAATTGGCAGCTGCTCATGAGGAGGGTTGGATGCAGGCATACCCTGTTTCCCCTTTTTTAATACGTAGTCATAAAGTAAGCCATGGCAGGGTTTTTTAACCTTTGTGAGAAGTAAGACGTACCCCAAAAGTAAGCCATGGTGCCGCCATTGTTCCTGTCACCTCCTCAACCCCTCCTGTGTGTGCAGGGAGCCAGCGAACCAGTGAGAGGCACGGGGGGGAAACGTGCCTCTTGCGGAGTTCTGCCCCGCCTGCTTAGCGCGCAGGGAGAGGTGCGCGGAGGGGGGGGAAGACGCCTCTTCCTGCCCCGCCTGTTCCCCGTGTGCAGGGAGCCAGTGAGAGGCGCAGGGGGAAACGCGCCTCTTGCGGAGTTCTGCCCCGCCTGCTCAGCGTGCAGGGGGAGGCTGTACCGTACCATACTGATGTAATTAAAAATAAGACATCCCCCGAAAATAAGCCACCCTGTGTTTTTTTGAGGGAAAAAAATTATAAGACGGTGTCTTAAAAAGGGGGAAAGACGGTAGGCAACCTTCGGCCCTCCAGATGTTTTGGACTACAATTCCCATCATCCCTGACCACTGATCTGGTTAGCTAGGGATCATGGGAGTCGTAGGCCAAAACATCTGGAGGGTCGAAGGTTGCCTATGCCTGGTTTGATGGAACCTCCACGTTCAGAGGTCTTCTGTGGGTGCTGCAGACTAAGGATGGGGAAAGGCAGTTGCTTTTGCACCTTGTTTGCAATTGTAAAGTGTGTTCTCCTTCATGGAGAGCACGTGTTGTGGTGGGGGCCAGAAGATCACCCCTCCAGTGCTGGGTGGGATCGTATAGATGGCCACAGATGCGATTGGGTCCTGGGTGTTGCTGGGGAGATTTAAGTGTTGCAATGTGTTGATGGACAGCCCAGTGGGTATATAACCCTTGGCACGCCCTGTGATGTCCCTCTTTGCTTCGTGCAACGGATCTCCCCCCCCCCACCCCTTTATTAGGCCTCTGTGTTGACCTTGCTATGCCTGTCATGGGGTCGTCTGCTTTTGGGGCAGGGGCCTGGTAGGAATTTTTCCAGTTGGCTGATTGGCTGGTGCCATCTGGTTTTCGCCTACTGCGTAGCAATTAGTCACAACTTGTAAGGTTGGCGGTTAGGCATTGGTTATTGTGTTTGTTGGTGGAGGGGTAAAGATTGGCTGCTTCTGCCCCTCCAATGCTGCTGCTGCGCGCGGAATTCCATTAA
The DNA here is from genome assembly GCA_034641395.1 of Darevskia armeniaca. Lineage (NCBI taxonomy): Eukaryota > Metazoa > Chordata > Lepidosauria > Squamata > Lacertidae > Darevskia > Darevskia armeniaca. The sequence continues at coordinate 1,129,265 of JAWWNF010000120.1, forward strand.
AGGAATCCAGGGGCTCACCATGCTTTTGTCCGTTACCCCCGGTCGGGGGCCAGGGCCACGCAAGAGCCCCCGGGAGCATTTGGGGAGAGATGTTGGGTCTGACCCCCGGTTCCTTTCTCTCCCCAAAGTGTTTTCCCTTTACTGACGGTCGTCAGTTCTGTCCCAGTGGGACAGATAGTCTAAACCAATGCCTATGCAACCACTCACATATCATGTATTTTAATAAAGTTGTGGCCAAAATTATGCCAAAAACCTAAACCTAAAATTACTGTCTGAAGTGTGAGTTATTTGATGGTTGGTTTGGGGGACCTCGACACGCAAATGCTCCATATCAGAAGATCGCTGCCATCTGTGGAAGAGCTTCAGCTGCAAGTTCCAAAGATCTCAGAAGCCTACTCCAAAGAAATTTGGAGCAGGGCTTTTGGTGTTCCATGGTACAACATTCCTGTTGAGATATGACAGGGATCCACATTCTGAAAACATGTTTATTCCGTTAGGCTTTCCCTGCTGGATAAATCAGTCTCTTCTGAGTTTGTTTTGCTTTAAATTTATCAGCTGGTTTTGTATTTTTTTACCCACTTTTCATTATCTTTCGGGTACATCACCTTGAGACAGCTATTTAGAAGACAATCAAGAAATGAATGATTTTTAAAATAAAAAATGATATTAATAACTGAGGTCCAGGGTGGGACCGTGCAATTAGTTCAAAAAGGTCCCCTTGAAGATCTTTGGGGCAGGTTAACAGGTTGCATTCGGACACATTTGAGAAGTGGCAAAACTTACCCCAGACATTGGGGTCAGCAGGTGCAATGGGGAAAGTTTGAGCTCTTGCTCTCAGAACTTAGGAAGCTGCCTTTATACCAAGCCAGGTAATTTCTCTACCTAGCTCAGGGGTGTGGAACCTCAGCCCAAATGCAGCCATCTAGGCCTCTCTGATTGGTCCCTGGCGCTCTCTGCATGCCACACCCCCTCTACCCAGGCCACACCCCCTCACCCACCTGTCTTCATACACCCTTTGAGGATTTTTGCTTGCTGGAACTCTTTTTTTGCTTGCTGGATTTTTGCTTGTCCTGGAACTCTTGCTTGCTTTCCTGAACTCTTGCCTGCTTGCCTGAAAGCCGGATTGAGAGGTGTGTGATCAGAAGGTCGGCGGTTCGAATCCCTGCGACGGGGTGAGCTCCTGTTGCTTGGTCCCTGCTCCTGCCCACCTAGCAGTTTGAAAGCACATCAAAGTGCAAGTAGATCAATAGGTACTGCTCCGACAGGAAGGTAAATGGCGTTTCCGTGCGCTGCTCTGGTTCACCAGAAGCGTCTTAGTCATGCTGGGCACATGACCCGGAAGCTGTATGCCGGCTCTCGGCCAATAAAGGGAGATGAGCGCCGCAACCCCAGAGTCGGACACGACTGGACCTAATGGTCAGGGGTCCCTTTACCTTTTAAGTGCAACTTTTAAATGTCTCCCTTCGTACATATATGGCTGCCATTCACTTGTATGGGGGAAAATAAAGCACTCTGTAATCGGCAGCAACCATGCATCAGGGAGAGTTTAAAACCCAGAAGCTTCTACGAAGAATGCTTCCCCTGAAGACAATTAGGCACCCTGCCAGTGTGGTGTAGTGGTTAAGAGTGGTAGTCTTGTAATCTGGTGAACCGGGTTCGCGTCTCCGCTCTTCCACATGCAGCTGCTGGGTGACCTTGGGCTAGTCACACTTCTCTGAAGTCTCTCAGCCCCACTCACCTCACAGGGTGTTTGTTGTGGGGGAGGAAGGGAAAGGAGAATGTGAGCCGCTTTGAGACTCCTTCGGGTAGTGATAAAGCGGGATATCAAATCCAAACTCCGTCTTCTCCTTCTCCTTCTCCTCCTCCTCCTCCTCCTCCTCCTCCTCCTCCTCCTCCTCCTCCTCTTCCTTCTTCTTGCCTTGCCTCCACACACATGCCTTACCCCTAATAATTATGGGCACTTTACTATTTCTAAACGTAACATTAAATAAGTGAGAGTGATGCCCTCCATGTGCTGGAACCCTAAATATAGCTGGTCTCATGCAGCGGACTACAGGATGCCATAGTGGTGAATTTTCTTTAAATAGAAGCTCTCGTTCCAAGAGCTGGTCCTGTTTTTTCTCTCCCTGCCATTGTTTTAAACCAGAAGAGTTCTAAGTCAAAGCCTGCTCCTTCTGCCCTCTTACGAGACATGGTGAGAAAGAATATACACTAAAGTCGTAGTTTCCATAAACAACAACTCATCAATTTGTTTTGAGTATTTATAAATGTGTAAACTAAATCTCTTTATTTTATATCTTCTTCTTCTTTCATTCGGAAAGGTCCCTGGCACCCCCCAGGTAGGGAAGGGAAAGGTTTTCAGACTGAAACTCTGGAAAGCTGCTGCCAGTCAGTGTGGGCCATGTCAGGGTAGATCAAGGGCCAGCAGAACACCTCCCATGCTCTGTTCACACTCGGCCTCGGAGGAAAAACACACAGCAGAGAATATCTGATAAAAGCGGCAGACCTGCCAGCAAGGTCATGAGAAACACAGTGAAAGCCACCAGACGGAAGTGTGCCAACACAGATACCCAGATGCTGCACACAGGCTTGGGGGTGAGGAGCTAATGGATTATTCCCTGTGGTTGGGGTATCCTTCCCCAAGTGTGGTGTAGTGGTTAAGAGCGGTAGACTCGTAATCTGGTGAACCGGGTTCGCGTCCCCGCTCCTCCACATGCAGCTGCTGGGTGACCTTGGGCTAGTCACACTTCTCTGAAGTCTCTCAGCCCCACTCACCTCACAGAGTGTTTGTTGTGGGGGAGGAAGGGAAAGGAGAATGTGAGCCGCTTTGAGACTCCTTCAGGTAGTGATAAAGTGGGATATCAAATCCAAACTCTTCTTCTTCTTCTTCTTCTTCTTCTTCTTCTTCTTCTTCTTCTTCTTCTTCTTCTTCTTCTTGTTCCAACATCTCACCCTGCAGCACAGCCAGGGCTCGGCTGGGGAGAAATTTGATTCCATTCGCATTTAAGATTAATGCACACTTTCCGAAACAATATCCAAAATGAAACCACAGACATTCTTCAAAATCCCCACACCTCCAGATTTTATCAATAACCCTGCTGCCCCAGAGCTGCCTTGTGCCCTAATATGTGTGCTAACAGACCCTCCAAGTGTCCCTATTTTTCAGGGACAGTTCCAGATTTACAGATGCCGTCCCAGTTTCTGATGTGATCCTAGAATGCTCTGCTTTTCCTTAGGAAGTCTCTATTTCACTTGGAGAAATATTGGAGAGTATGAAATTATGTGGCCCCCAAACCATCTGAAGGCAGCCCTGTATAGGGGAGTCTTTTAAGGTTTAATGTTTTGTTGTGTTTTTATATATGTTGGAAGCCACCCAGAGTGGCTGGGGCAACCCACTCAGATGGATGGGATATAAATAGTAAAATGATGAGGATGAGGATGATGGAACAGTACATCCCTATTTTCATCAGAGAAATGCTGGAGGGTATGGGCTAAGGGCTTTTTAAAGGATTTCTTTAAACCCCATCTCATTTTATTTTTTATAATAATTTTTATTAGTTTTACATATAATCACAATACGTAACATCCTATCTCCTTATTAAATCTCTTTGGCTCAACTGATTTACAAATTTTCATCCTTTCTTATTCTTGATACATCACTACCTAAGGTATTAAACTATTCAACCTGAAGAAGTAGCAATTTCATTTTACAAATCTTCAGATAACCCTACTAATAATGTTAATTGCTTACAGTTGTCTTTCAAATATAATATAATTTTTCCCAGTCTTTTTGAAATGCTTGGTCTCGCTGGTTCTGGATTCTTCCTGTCAGTTTCACCAGTTCTGCAAAGTCCATCAGTTTCGTCTGCCTCTTCATTTGTTGATACTTCATTCTTTAAACCCCATTTTAGCACACAGTTAAATTGCAATGCTGAGGGATGTGGGTGGCGCTGTGGTCTAAACCACTGAGCCTAGGGCTTGCCAATCAGAAGGTCGGCGGTTCGAATCCCCACGATGGGGTGAGCTCCCGTTGTTCGGTCCCTGCTCCTGCCAAAAGCACGTCAAAGTGCAAGTAGATAAATAGGTACCGGTGGGAAGGTCAATTGTGTTTCTGTGCGCTGCTCTGGTTCGCCAGAAGCAGCTTAGTCATGCTGGCCACATGACTTGGAAGCTGTCTGAGGACAACCGCCAGCTCCCTCGGCCAGTAAAGCGAGATGAGCGCCGCAGCGTCAGAGTCGTTCACGACTGGACCTAACGGTCAGGGGTCCCTTTACCTTTACCTTGAAATCGCACTTAAAATACATTTGGAAGAGGGTGCACCAGCACTGTGCAGGATTGGATTCTACCACTTACCAGCTGATAAGTGAAAGGACCTGATATGGGAAACCTGCAAGCAGGATCTCAGCACAAGAGCGCTCTCCTCTCCTGTGGTTTTCAGCAAATGGTCTTGGAGAGCATTACTGCCTCCAGCTGTGGAGCATAGTCATTGTGCTGTGCAATTTAGGCAGATCTCTGCCCTCTCTCTCTCTCTCTCTCTCTCTCTCTCTCTCTCTCTCTCTCTCTCTCTGCAATGCTTAAATGCCCACTTTAGGAATACCCTGGGTGGTCTTCATCAAGCCACTTCTTAGCTCCAGCCCACCTGCCCACTCCCTTTTGTAACACAGAGATAATCATACTGATCAACGTTATAGGGTATTTGTAAGAATTCTGGCGCCAATGAGAGCGAACTGTGCTGGGCACTTAAGGAGAGTGCAGTATAAACACCAGATATTACAAATATTGCTTCCAAATAAAGATTTATTATGGTTGTGGCACTGCAAAGTATTTTCTCACAAGAGCCTGGCGATTCAAGGTTTAAGAAGCACTTTGTGGAAAAGGAGGGAGGGGATGATTATGTGACCTTTGTTGTTGTTGTTGTTGTTGTTGTTGTTGGGGTTTGTTTGGGGGGGTTGTTGCTGTTGGTCTTTTTTTTGTTTAATGTTTATTTGTTGCTTATGACTACTTTTGCTGTGCCATAGTTATGTATTCTTTCTTTCTTTTTCATGCTGTAAGCTGCATTGAGCATGGTTTGAACTGTGGAAAGGCAGCCTAGAAATTACATTATGCATGTATAGATTTATGTACGTCTGAACTTCTCCTACCCAAGGTCCCCCTGAACATGTATGAAACAATGTTGGGCCAAGGTATCCACTAGCCTTCCTGAAATGATATTAAGAATAATAAATAGGAAAATTCCGTTTGATTCTCTAAGTGAATTAGTTCCGTCTCATATGAATCTTGCCGGTGCCTCATACATAATGGAGTTTTGTCCTTTTCTGCAGAGGGTTTTCTTGTCAACTGTACCTCCCTGATGAAACCTCCAAAGGTGGTTCTTCAAACTCAGAGGAAGCTGTTGGAAAAGGCAAGAGCAGAATGCAACCACCAGCTTTTGTTAAAAGAAAGAAAGAAGCAGAAAATCATGATTGAGTAAAGCCTTTTGACCACCATTTCCTCACCTGTTCATATTTTATGTACATCAGACTCCCCTATGTATACGTTCTCCCCTCACCATCCTGGCTCACCATTCATAGAATAATTGAATTATAGAACCGTAGAGTTGGAAAATGAGAACATAAGAACAGTGGCAAAGGAAACCCACAAGCAGGATTCAAGCACAAGAGCCCTTTCCCCTCCTGTGATTTCCAGCAACTAGTATTCAGAAAAATTGCTGCCTCCAACTGTGCAGATAGAGGAGAGTCATCATGGCTTGTAGTCGTCAATAGCCCTCTCCTCCATGAATTTGTCTAATCCTCTTTTAAAGCCATCCAGGTTGGTGGGCATCACTGCCTCCTGTGGGAATGAGTTCCATAGTTGAACTATGGAAGGGATCGCAAGAGTCATCTAGTCCAAGCCTTTGCAATACAGGAATCACAGCTACAGAATTCCTGGCAGATGTCCATCCAACCTCTGTTCCTTGAGTGAAGGAGGGTCCACCAACTTTGGAGTCCCATCAACTCAGAATCATGGACTTCCCAATCCCGTGTTGCTGAATACACTGGAGAACAGGTAACACTAAGCTCCATCCCCAGGTGTGTTCTCGTATTCTCTCCCCAGCAGTCCCCCTCCTGCTTTGTGAGTTGGAGAGGCAGGTGAGAACTTCACCGGTGAAGAACCACAGCCAGACAACAGCACTTCTGGCCCAGGTGTATCTGAATGTTTGTGTGCTGGTCCCGTGCAGTATCCGAAAGGTGAGGTCTAAGTCCGGTCCGTGGTCAGAGGTACAACATAAAGGCAGTCCATAATAACTGAAGCTGGGTGCAGGGCAGGGAGTCAGACGAAGTCAGGAACGGGTAGGCAAGCAGGGAACCAGGGCGGGTCAGGATCTCAGGCAGGAAAACAGGACAGGTTTCAAGCAGAAACTGGTCACCAACAATGTTGCTCCTGCAACTTGGGGTTGGGACTGGCCGGCTCTTATCTGCCCCAAGGCATAGGGCGGCCCCAATCCTCTGGTGACTTGCCTCTCCTGGCTTGGAGGCGAGCACTCCTCCTGCAGGAACTCAGTTCCCTTCGCCTCTCTGCCCTGAGCCTCTGCAGTTCAGGAGAGTCTGGAGGGTTACCGGACCCAGAGGCAACCTCAGGTTACCCTGGCAGGGCTGGGAGCGGAGCACCTGCAGGCAATGGGTCCTCCATCCCATCAGGAGCCAGAGCAGACTCAGCAGGTGCCTGCACCTGAGGATCCAGCACAGGTGAGGCCCCTCCAGACTCAGGCCCTAGCCCCGGCTCTGCTGGTTCTGGAGGCGGGGAATCCTGTGCAGACTGGGATCCCTCAGGTTCGGCATTTGAGTCTGAATCCCAGGCCATCACAGTTTGATTGATTACATTTTGTATTCCACCTTTCCTCCAAGGAGCTCCAGGTGTCATACATGGTTTTTGCCTTCCTCAGTTAATGCCCACAGCAAGTCTTTGAGGTAAGTTAGGCTGGCCAAAGTTGCCACCCAGTGATCTTCATGCTTGAGTAGGGATTTGAACCCTGGTCTGCCAAGTCCTACCTACTGCAACACTCTAAGTACTACAGCACCATTGGTCTCTAAACAAATGGAATATGAAAGTCAGGTCTAGCTGCTCCTGGCTTTCTATAATGACCTTATTATTTATGTAACTGGTTCATTTTATTTTTGTTTGATTTATTAATTGAATATAGTGCCACGCTTACAATAAACAGGAGCCTCACATTAACAGAAGTACAAGCCCTGTTTTGCAAATAATTCATGGAAAACGTCCAGTCCTGTGTGAAGTTCTCCCATCTTTGTCTTTCTCCTAGCACTCAAACACAACATGTCAGTTTTGACATAATAGTGTAATTGTACATTTTGTTTCCCCATTTAGTTAACAACTGAACAGATAATAATCTCTAATATTCTTGGAGCAGTAGCCATATGGAAAATTAATTCACAGAAAATTGCTGGTATATCTTTGACAAGGATCTTTTAACAAAAAAGATTAATGGAACAAGATATATCCACCAAGCTGCGCTCTTATTATCGTTGATAATACGCACACCATTGTTGATATCTGTTCACCCATTTGGGTTAATATTTGAGCATAATAGATTGCCTGCCTATTCTTCTTACAGATGTGCATATTAAAGGTACCCCGTAACTACTTTGCGGTCTGATCACATTATTTGTATATTTTCAAATCAGCTGCTGTGGCGAGACAGCTGACTGGGGTCGGTAAGTGGGAGCATAGTTAAACTATGGAACTCCCTCCCACAAGAGGCAGTGATGGTGACCAACTTGGATGACCTTAAAAGAGGGCTGGACAGATTCATAGAGGAGAGGGCTATTGATGGCTTTTAGCCATGATGGCAATGCTCTACCTCCCCAGTTGGAGGCAGTGATGCTTCTGAATACCAGTTGCTGGAAACTGCAGGAGGGGAGAGTTCCTCTTGTGCTTGGGCCCTGCTTCTGGGTTTCCCCACCGGTATCTGGGTTGCTAAAGCAAAGACATCACCTTGCCGTCAAAGGTCCGTATAGTTAAAGCTATGGTTTTCCCATTAGTGATGTATGGAAGTGAGAGCTGGACCATAAAGAAGGCTGATCGCCGAAGAATTGATGCTTTTGAATTATGGTGCTGGAGGAGACTCTTGAGAGTCCCATGGACTGCAAGAAGATCAAACCGATCCATTCTGAAGGAAATCAGCCCTGAGTGCTCACTGGAAGGACAGATCCTGAAGCTGAGGCTCCAATACTTTGGCCAAGGCATGAGAAGAGAAGACTCCCTAGAAAAGACCCTGGTGTTGGGAAAGATGGAGGGCACAAGGAGAAGGGGACGACAGAGGACGAGATGGTTGGAGAGTGTTCTCAAAGCTACTAACATGAGTTTGGCCAAACTGCGGGAGGCAGTGGAAGACAGGAGTGACTGGCGTGCTCTGGTCCATGGGGTCACGAAGAGTCGGACACGACTGAATGACTGAACAACAACAACAATCTGGGTTGCTACCTTGAGAAGACTGAGAAGAGGTATGACAGTCTAAAGGGGAGATAGCTTGGAGCAAGCGAAGTGCAAAGTCAGGGATCTGAGATTTGCTCCTTCTGCAGGAGTCAAGTGGTCTCCCCTTTGAAATCCTGTGTCAGCAAGGCAGACGCTCTCAACCATTCATTGGAAAATGGTCTATCCTTGAGATTGTTAAGGAGCAAAGAGGGAGTCCTCTTGGAGTTGTGAGCTAACCAACCATTGAAAACTTGGGATTTAAGTAGACTTTGACTGTGGGGAATAACACTACACTAAGTCCTTTTATCTACAAAGTGCAAGTAGATAAATAGGTACCACTCCAGCGGGAAGGTAAACGGCATTTCCGCGTGCTGCTGTGGTTCGCCAGAAGCATCTTAGTCAAGCTGGCCACATGACCCGTAAGCTGTACGCCGGCTCCCTCGGCCAATAAAGCGAGATGAGTGCTGCAACCCCAGAGTCATCCTCGACTGGACTTAATGGTCAGGGGTCCCTTTACCTTTAAGTCCTTTGAACTGTTTCTTCCTTCTGTTGTGTTTTGTGATGTAAGTTTGAAGGGAAGAGGACACGAACAGGATTTTGGGATGACTGTATTTTTATCCTTGCAGTCCCTGAATCATAAATTTACTCTTAAAAGAGGTTTTCATTGCATGAAGTCTGGTTCCTGCTAACAGGAGTTTGATAACTAGATCTTTCTAGAAAATATACAAGGATTACTGCTCTGATCCTTTATTCAAATGTTAGGGTCAAGATGTTAGCTGCTCCTTCCAGGTCATGTATGAGAGAGCAACTGAACCAAGTTGGCAGACCTGGTTGGCAGAAGACTATTATTACCGGTATTAGAGATCAGAAATTCGTACCCATCTTAATTTACACCACAGCGCCACCCGCGTCCCCTTGTGTACCCCAACTAGTCTGCATAATCCCCAGGACAGAAATCATCACAGAATTGTAGAGTTGGAAGGGACCCTGAGGATCAGATAGTCCAACCCCCGCAATGCAGGAATATGCAGCTGTTTCATACGGAGATCACAATGTTGAGAGCCGGTGTGGTGTAGTGGTTAGAGTGTCGGATCAGGACCTGGAAGATCAGGACTTGAATCCCTACGTGGCCATGAAACTCACTGGGGGCAACCTTGGGCCAGTCACTGCCTCTTAGCCTAACCTACCTCACGGGGTTGTTGTGGGGGATTAAAGGAGGACGATGAGAGCTGTTGAGCTCCATGGAGAATAAGTGTGGAAATAAATGCAATAGATAATATACTTCCCCCTCAGATAAAGTCCCTCCACATACAAAACAAACATATCAGGAAGGAGCTCTTTGGAAGTCAAATATGAGCCACCCGGCAATGGATTCATCATCAACATGCCTGTTTCAGCTCCAGGCCTAAGAAACGTCTAAGGTACAAAGCTAGGTTGATTCATGCTAGCTGAGAATCCACCTCCATTCATCTATTATGTTTCAATGTCCTTGTTAACTTTAGTTTCACGGCGAGGTGACTCATTAATAACTATTAAGGGTGATTAGTTTTCATCAGGCTTAAGTCTCAGGCACTGCATCCATCCATCAATCCCCTTTTTGCTTTACATGGGTTGTACATATGGGGGGCATTTAATTACATTTATTGGGCTGAATTCGCCAGTCTGTTAACCCCAGTTAGTTACTCCTTCAAGCAGCAGGAGGGACCATTTATGCAGCGCTGAAGGTAACTAACATCAGATTTATTGGTAAAGCCAGACAAAAAGACAAAAAGAGAATTAGACAAGGAGATGGAGGATTAGGCTATCCATGAAAAACAGCTATGAAGGCGAAGGCAATGGGAGGTATTCTATTAATAATAATATGATTTAGGGGTGTACAGGGTTTTGGGGAGGGGGTGGCACATCTGGTAGGGGGACACGTCATACTCCTTCTGTGGTGGCTTGTCCACCTGGCTTGTCCACCTTTGGTCCCCACCCTGCACTCAGCTCTCATCTGTGGCTCCTAAAAGCAACTGCAGCTACGACCCAGGAAATGGCTTCAACTGGCTGGCTAAACCAGATGAAGGTAGCCAGCGGCACTGGTTCGCCCCCACAACATAGGCGGCCCGGGGCCATGCGACGTCACCATGCCTCCCAATGTGCTCAACGTCAACAGGTTTAAAAACGATGCTCAAAACAAATGCATTAAAATGGCAATAGTAAAAACAGCATAGCAGTACAGTGGTACCTCTGATTATGTACTTAATTCGTTCCAGAGGTCCGTTCTTAACCTGAAAACATTCTTAACCTGAAGCACCACTTTAGCTAATGGGGCCTCCCACTGCTGCTGCACCACCGCTGCCCGATCTCTGTTCTAATCCTGAAGCAAAGTTCTTAACCCGAGGTAATATTTCTGGGTTAGCATGTGCCACTTTTGTTGATTTTGGCTGGATGGTGATGTTGCAAGACTCATATAAATATTCTTCATCTACTATTACATCCATGAGATTTTTGCCTTTAACCGTTGAAGAATTCTACTATCTATTCACCATCAACCAATTGTGAACGTTTTGTTGGCACCAAGATTTTGTTGCTTTACCTAACCTGTTGCTGAATGGTTCAGTTACGTGAACATTATACATTCTGTTATATCACTTATATATGGCTTTGTTAATCATGTGGCTTAATTGAAGGACTATTAGTTTTTCAGAAGAGTATTCTAATAAATCTTTTATTACATTTTCAGCCATTGTGTGGTGGTTTTGGTTGTTTATAGCAGAGTTTTTAACCTGAAGCGTCTGTAAGCTGAAGCGTATGTAACCCGAGGTACCACTGTATTAAAACCCCTTCCCTTAAAAAAACAAAAACAAAAGAAAAAACGCAGTTCCCCCAAAACACCTGGAATAAAATAGTGTGCACCTGCTGATGGAAAAGAGCAAGGAAAGGAGCCAGTCTTGCAGTGGAGGGATACAATCCAAGCGCCTCTCACCTCCAATCAGTGAAAGAGGAATAAATCATAAAACCAATAACTGGGGAATGAGGGTGGCGCTGTGGTCTAAGCCACTGAGTCTCTTGGGCTTGCTGATCGGAAGGTCAGTGGTTTGAATCCCCACGATGGTGTAAGCTCCCATTGCTCTGTCCCAGCTTCTGGCAACCTAGCAGTCCGAAAGCACACGTAGTTCAAGTAAATGAATAGGTACCGCTGCAGCGGGAAGGTAAATGGCGTTTCCATGCACTCTGGTTTCCGTCACGCTGTCCCGTTGCATGAAGAGCAGTTTAGTCATGCTGGCTACATGATCCAGATAGCTGTCTGTGGACGAATGCCAGCTCCTTCAGTCTGAGGCAAGATGAGTGCCACACCCTCATAGTTGCCTTTGACTGGACTTAACTGTCCAGGGGTCCTTTTTACCTTTAAGGGTGCCCCAAATTAGCTAACTTGAAGCAACCACCTAGAGAGCTAAAGTAGAAGAGGAAGATGTGAAGGAGCCCTACTTACTGTCTTACAGTTATCTTATAGACGCATAGAATCGTAGAGTTGGAAGGGACACCAAAGTTCATTTAGTCCAGGCATAGGCAAACTCGGCCCTCCAGATGTTTTGGGACTACAACTCCCATCATCCCTAGCTTACAGGACCAGAGGTCAGGGATGATGGGAATTGTAGTCCCAAAACATCTGGAGGGCTGAGATTACCAATGCCTAATTTAGTCCAACCCCCTGCAATGCAGGAATCACAGATAAAGACTCCCTGACAAATGACCACCCAAACTCTACTTTAAAGCCTCCAGTGAAGGAGAGTCCACCACCTTTCATGGTCCAGACTTACACTGGGGTTATGTTCCCGTGGTCCGTGTGCACAGGCAAAATTGCACAAAGTCAGAGCAATTCCTGGAACTGCCCTGCACCATCTGAGATCTTGCGAGATCTCACATGGCGCCATGAGACCTTGCGGAAGGCTCCCAGAGACCCCATGCAACCATCCCAGAGCCCTGTAATCAAGGCAGAAAGCTTAAAAGCTATTTTTGCATAGGGAAACCCCTGTGGGCTCCAGTACCCTATCTATTTCCAATCCACATAAGATTGCAATCGCACAAATCCAAAAAAGTGTAGTATAAACACCAACAACTGGGAAACACTGGCCTGCGAGCGCTCTGATTGGAGAACAGCCTTTACAAAAGGTGTCATGGGCTTTGAAGACACTCGAACTCAGGACGAAAGGGATAAACGTGCTAAGAGGAAGGCACACTTGGCAATTCCACACCGTGATCAACTCCGCCCGGAAACCAATGTCTCCACTGTGGAAGGACGTGTGGATCCAGAATTGGCCTCCACAGTCACTTACGGACTCACTGTTAAAACCGTGTTTATGGAAGACAATCTTACTCGGCTACGAGGGATCGCCAAAGAAGACTGTCAGAAAGTTCTTCCTAATGTTCAGTCAGAATCCCCTTTCTTTCACGTTGAACCCCTTGCCTCAGGTCCTATTTCCTATTTGGAATCATATTTGTTTGGTTTTTCTGCAGAGCAAGGCTTTTAGTGTCATGGCACCAGCAGCTCAGAAGTCTGTTCCTACTGTTTCCCAAGTGTTTTTAGAGAGTGAATTTGACTCGGTCAAAAGAGGGAATGCCGTGACTTCTGCCCCTCTTTCAACCAACCTCTCCCCACTTCAGCTGGAGGTTTTCTTTGGAGGACATCCACCTCTGCCTTACATGGCGAACCATTTGCTACCTGGGGAAATGGCTTGCGGTGGGAGAGCTGTGTAGAGTGCCCCAGGGGTCCCACCTTAGCCTTGGCAGCTGCTGGCACTGCTCTGCTTGGCTTACAATTTCCCTAACACTAGGACTTCCTACAGCTTGTGGAAGAAATAATTCCCTCTTGCAAATTGACCAGATAGCTGCGCCGTCTGGGGGGAATCTCAGGTCACCTCCGTGCAGCCCTGAATACCAGCGTTAAAAGCCGCCCGTGTGCGCTCCTTCAAGGAGCATTCCGTCACTGGTTCCTCTCTTGTCTCCGTCGGTTCCTTTTGCTTGGCTGGTTTGCTATGTGAGGTATTTGACTGGAAAATAGCCTTTTGTCTGAAGGAAGCCAGTTTTACCAGCTGTGCAGTTTTCTGTTAAAGTGCAGGATTTAAAAGTTAAGCACCAAGGCCAAGTGGAGTCATGCTTGATGCCACCTTCCCTCATGCTTTTCTGTTCCTCCCAACAACAGGCGCCACCTTGCCCAGCGGATTCTCTTCCGGCCGCTGTTGCACTGAAAGCAACCATGCTAGGAAATAATTTCAGGAATTTCCAGTTCAATGGCCATAAACTCTGAAATGCGTCATTAACTTTGAATTGCAAGGGAAGTCCAACTGCATGTGCAAAACTTGCTATTATTACTACTATCAACATTATTATTATCATTGTTTGTTAACATCAAATATATTATCTACTAGCTGACCCGGCCACGCCTTGCTGTGGCTATGTGTGTGAATGCTGTGGTGTTGATGGCTGCGTCTGTGGGTGGTGGTAGGAGAGGAGAGGGGTGGTGCTATGGGGGTGGTGCCCGGCCTGCCTTTCATGGCAGCTGGGGTGGGGAAGTGGGCAGCGGGCGGCCCAGGCTGCCTCTGACGGCGTTGTCGTGAGCGGCTGTGGAGAAGGGCTGGGGCCTGCCTTTCACAGTGGCGGGGTGGCTAAGGGGCCTGGGTGGCAGTTGGGCTGGGCCTGCATTTGATGGTGTTAACAGTGACGACCCGGGCTGTGGTGACAGTGCCGGCCTAACTTTCATGGCTTTGTGAAACTGAAGAGGTTCCCCTGTTCAACTTCCGTCTGCCCCTTCTCTGTCCCCACCCCCATTTTCAATTACCGGTTTGCAAGCTTGCAAATGGCCGATGGAACTCTGAGGTTTTGCTGTGATGTATAAAAGCTGCGCCATTGTTTTGCTTTTGTAGCTGTAGTACCAGTATAGCCGTCGCTAGAGGGCGATGTTTTGCTGATGACATCTAATGCCTGCGACGTTTTTTTTTTGCGTTTAAACTTTATTTTAGGTATGACAGGTGTGGTTTTTATGAATTTTTATTATGCCAGATTAGTATGCCATGGTAATGGAACGCTGTGTCCTAATTTGATGCGATTTGGTCCAGCGGTTACGCAGCAAGGGTGTTTCGGACAAACACGCAATGGGAACATTTATATATATAGATTTATTTATTGCATTGATATCCCGCCTTTTTGTGCAAGGAGTTCCAGGTGGTGTGATTTGTTCTTTCCCTCCCCATTTAACTCCCACAACAACCCTGTGAGGTAGGTTAGGCTGAGAGGCAGGGCCTGGCCCAAGGTCACCCAGTGCATTTCATGGCAGAGTGGGGATTTGAACCCTGGTCTCTCCCAGGTCTTCCTTTCTTCTTATTTTATTTTTCCTACTAGGTATTTGCCCTATCAGGGACGATGATAATAATATTATTTATACCCTGCCCATCTGGCTGGGTTTCCCCAGCCACTCTGGGCGGCTTCCAACAGAATATTAAAATACAGTAGTCCAAACATTAAAAGCTTCCCTAAACAGGGCTGTCTTCAGATGTCTTCTAAAAGTCTGGTAGTTATTGTCCTCTTTGACATCTGGTGGGAGGGCGTTCCACAGGGCGGGTGCCACTACCGAGAAAGCCCTCTGCCTGGTTCCCTGTAACTTGGCTTCTCGCAGTGAGGGAACCGCCAGAAGGCCCTCAGCGCTGGACCTCAGTGTCCGGGTAGAACGATGGGGGTGGAGATGCTCCTTCAGGTATACTAGACCGAGGCCGTTTAGGGCTTTAAAGGTCCGCACCAGCAGTTTGAATTGTGCTCGGAAATATACTGGGAACCAATGCAGGTCTTTCAAGACTGGTGTTTTGTGGTCTCGGCAGCCACTCCCAGTCACCAATCTAGCAGCCGCATTCTGGATTAGTTGTAGTTTCCAGGTCACCTTCAAAGGTAACCCCACATAGAGCGCATTGCAGTAGTCCAAGCGAGAGATAACCAGAGCATGCACCACTCTGGCAAGACAGTCTGCGGCCAGATAGGGTCTCAGCCTGCGTATCAGATGGAGCTGGTAGACAGCTGCCCTGGACACAGAATAGGGAAATAGGTTATCAATATATGATCTATATAGATGACTGCAATGGCTGGAGACAATCATTTAATTCATGTATCCACACCAGTGACCAGAGGAGAAATGACCGCTGGGAGGAGTGCAGGGACAAGAAATACCCTGGTGCATAAGCTGCTGCACAATCAGACGCCTTCATCTGCCCCAGCTGCAACAAAACATGTCTCTCCCACATCAGTGTCTATGGCCCCAGGAGTTGCTGCAACCTTCCAATGGTTTGACTTCACCCCCAAAGACTCACTCTTCCATTGTCACCTGAGTCAGATGGATGCCAAGCAACCATATATATATACCTCATCGTCAGATGGTGATGATGTTTAAAGCTGGCTCCAAAAGTGAACTAAAATTAATGAAGGAAAACTGAGCCAAGAGAAAAGGTTGGTTGGGTTCTGTTGAGTGGCGGGGTGGTGGAGAGAAAAAGATATTCTAGGACACTCACTAATTTTTTATTAAAGAGCCACACCGGTTGGGTTTGGACTGCTTTAATGATGTCTCTGAGAGCACATCAAACATTTAACAGTGAGAGGCTCCAAGAATTGATGAGCCAAGATTCAAGCCCAACGCAGGTCTTGAACTGGTGATCCAAGAGATATCCGAGATAAAGATAATAGCATTTCCCCCATCCTCTTCCTTTACTGTGCCCTGGACTCCACTTCCCACAACTAGGAGAATTTCTAAAATTAATCCTCAGAGGAGAATGTGCTCCATTTCCCTCCATTTTTCTGCTCCTTCTATTCATTTACACCCCATCATCTTTGATAGTGCTGTGAGATTTGGGTCTGAACAGGAGAGATGAATTGGTGGGGGTCACTTTTGTTAGCAATATTACAGGTAAATGGTCCACAGACGACTACAATATAGCCAGATACTTTTTCGTTTCAATTCACTTTCCCTGGGAGTTTGGAAGGTGTTCTGGAAAGTAGATGCCATTTTGGGGGGAAACAGGCTCCTCTCCCCCTCACCACCCAACCTTCACGGTGAAGATGATGCTACTTAGGCTAGGTTAGTTGAGGAGTGTCAACCTTTTTAGTCTTGAAAAGCAATGATGCTGGAAGAGGAAGTGGGAAAGAATGTCCCTCTTCCAACTTCCTCCTCCAAGTCTACCGGTATATAGTTTTCAAGGGGCAGTAAGGTAATGACCATTATCATATCGTGACATAGGAAGCATTGTGTGTGTTGTGGGGCAGGGGCTCACAGGCTTCATGGGCATCTATAGGAATGGTGACCCCTGACCTGGGTTGTCCAAGTGCCTGTGTGTAAAGAACATGCAGACTGATTTTTGAGTCATATGAGAGCTGAGTTTGCACCCTGTAGGCATCTCAGGGTGCTTGCCATCTCTCTAGAGATCCTGTGTGTGTGTGTGTGTGTGTGTGTGTGTGTGTGTGTGTGTGTGTGTGTGTGTAACAGAGTTGGGGCAGTATTCAAAAATCACCTACTCTGAAACCTGGCCAATACAGCAGACCTGCTGCTAGTTGCCATTCAGCCTCTGCATAAAGACCTTTGATGAGGAGAGTCCATGACCTTCATTTGTTCTACAATTATAACAGCAGGCCATTCTCCCTAACATTCAATCCTTTATCTGCGCCATCAACTACAACCAGAATAAGGAACCTTTGGGCCTCCAAACATTGCTGAACTACAACTCCCATCAGCCCTAACAAGCATGGCCAATGGTTCAGAAACATCTGGAGGGCTGAAGGTTCCCCACAATTGACCTTTGTAGCATGTGTGTGCACATATCAGTGAATTTGCTTTACTTCTGCTATATCCATCCATCCACCTCAGTGCTTCCAAAATTTAGACAGAGTCCCCCCCCCCCCAATTTCATCAGAAATGGACTAGTCATTAGGGGAAGAAGTCATTAGGGAGGTACAATTTAGGCATTGCCTTCTAACTAGTCTTAATGATACACTGTTTGACAGTGGAATTTGCTGCCAAGGAGTGTGGTGGAGTCTCCTTCTTTGGAGGTCTTTAAGCAGAGGCTTGACAGCCACCTGTCAGGAATGCTTTGATGGTGTTTCCTGCTTGGCAGGGGGTTGGACTGGATGGCCCTTGTGGTCTCTTCCAACGCTATGATTCTATGATTCTATATATTCTGCTTGTAGGCTTCCTATAGGCATCTGGTTGGACACTGTGAGAACAGGATGCTGGACTAGATGGGCCATTGGCCTGATCCAGCAGGCTCATCTTACATTCTTATATTGTTGAACTATTATACTTCTCTGATTCTTCATCAGATGGAGAAGAGCTGGAGGAACATTACAGAGTGATTCAGAACATTATGAGTGTGATTTTGACACCACTAAAGTTGAGGTGCAACTGTTCCCAAGGGCATGTCAATGCTATGACAAACAAGAGTACAGTTGGCTTTATTATTTGTTTTAATAAACACAATACATATAATTAATAAACACATGTAAGACATAAATATTGTATGGTTGGTGTGAATATTACTCATGATAGAACATTCTCGTGCCTTGGATAGATAAAATATTGCACTAACAGCTGCATGGGAAAGAACATTCTCATGCCTTTGATGAGTGAATATCACCTGAGAAACCACATGACCATGGATGGAAATTTGAGCTGTCATAGTTATTGGGTGGGGAGAATTCTCAAAGTCTTTTGTTATGAACTGGTTCCTACAGTATCAGGCAACAGCATCTTAAGATGGCAAGTAAAGTAATAATATGATAATGTACAATAAAGGAAAGCACACTAAACTCCGCTGGGCCAATTAAACTTCTCTCTCTCTCTCTCTCTCTCTCTCTCTCTCTCTCTCTCTCCCTCTCTCCCTCTCTCCCTCTCTCTCTCCATCTCGGAATCTGTGCAGCCCTCCACCTGAATATTATGCAAGGCCTATTGATGCTGACTTTTCATAGGGAAGAGAAAGCCCAGCTGAGCTACCTGACAGATGCTGTTAGAAGCTTAATGGGAAGCAATAATGGGAAGGGTGTAGAGTTCAAGGAAGACAACAGAATCTTGATGTCAATGCAGGTTTATGACACTTTTGCCCCGAAGGTGCTTTCCTTATTATTATTATTATTATTATCCTCAGAGATGCAGTCTCTGGGAAATTCTGCCTCCAGTGCAGTCCTAGTACAGGGTCGTGGCAGAGAGACAGTCAAGGAAATGGCCCTGCAGCAAATATCCACAGTAATAGGGAAGGAGGAGTTATCAAGTATGGACCTGGTGTTTTGCTAGAGAGACAAACAGGGATGCTGCTGGTGTGCCACGCAGTGCACTGCCCAGAGCCATCGCCACAAAACATAGGAGAAGCAGTCTTGGAGGTGGGGTTGGAGAAAACCAGGGCAAACACTATTTCATCTGCAACAGAGAGCAGAAAATCAGTGTTTTAAATATCTAAATGAATAGGCCATGTTCCTGATATGTTTAAGTGGCTGGGGAAACCCAGCCAGATGGAAGGGGTATAAATAATAAATTATTATTATTATTATTAAGGAACTCACTAGCTGTCAAGGATTCTGGACAGTTCAAAATTTCTGTGGATGCTTTTTTCTAAAGATGAACCGTATTTGCCTCTGCTTTTGCTTCAGGTGAAACATAGAGCTTCTCGAGACAGTCTTTTCATTTGCTGGGCCTGCCCTGGTTCTGTCTTCAAGAAGGCAGGATCAGTCTAGGTTCCTGCAGGAACATTTCTGAAAGCATCATGTGAATGTCATTTCGTTTAAGCGAGGACTGTTTGACAGTCCACCTGCTTGTTTGGAAATGCAATCTCTCACAAGTACAAGGCCTGCGGAAAAAGTTTTAAAAGGGCCGAGGTCCACCTAAACTTCACTTCCATAAACATTCCATTTTTACAACTCCCCCCTCCAATGTTGCCACCACCACCAGAAGACGTTCTGCATCCTTTTGCAGCAATGGTAATTCACCTCTCAGCACTGCACTGCTTCAAAAGAAATAATAATAATAATATTTTTCTATTTGTACCCCGCCCATCTGGCCAGGTCCCCCCGGCCACTCTGGCCAGGTCCCCCCGGCCACTCTGGCCGGCTTCCAACAAACATTAAAATACATCAAAATTTCACAGATTAAAAACTTCCCTAAACAGGGCTGCCTTCAGGTATTTTCTAAATGTTATGTAGTTGTTGATCCCTTTAACCTCTGCTGGGAGGGCGTTCCACAGGGCGGGCGCCACTACCGAGAAGGCCCTCTGCCTGGTTCCCTGTAGCTTTGCTTCTTGCAGTGAGGGAACCGCCAGAAGGCCCTCGGCGCTGGACCTCAGTGTCCAGGCTGAACGGTGGGGGTGGAGACGCTCCTTCAGGTATACAGGACCGAGGCCGTTTAGGGCTTTAAAGGTCAGCACCAACACTTTGAATTGTGCTCGGAAACGTACTGGGAGCCAATGTAGATCTCTCAGGACCGGTGTTATGTGGTCCCGGCTGCCACTCCCAGTCACCAGTCTAGCTGCCACAAGATGGTGGGATTATTCCCTGCTCTGTCCCAGGTAGATCTGCAGAGCCTGCCTCTCATCTTCTGAGACCTAAGGAGACACCTTTCCCACCAGATTCCAATGGCTGGACCAATGACTCAATGGGAATACCCACAGCTGGGGGGGGGGAGGCACTGCTCCTTTACACTGGTCAGGAGGCAATGCTCGGGATGTGGTCTTCCAATCAATGACTACCTAGCCAGCCAGTTGCTCTAGGACAGAGACTTTCAACCTTTTTGTGTCCACAGTTCCCTTAACCAACTACATTCTTTCTGCAGCACCATTGTGGGGTTCAGGAGCCCAGTTAGGTCACCCCTTGCCTGCAGAGCTGGCAGCCTCTCACCCTTTTTCAAACACCCTTCCTTGTGGAGCGTTCCCTCTCCGCTTCCCTCTCCTTGGGAGTCCTCCAGGCAGGTGCTGCCACCGCCCCTGGTCTCTGAGCTAACAAAAAGAGAGGTACCTCTCAGAGGCACCATTCGCCTGCGGAGCTTATAAGCAGGGCTGTTGCAATAAACAGCTGTGTAAGCCATTGGGAGGCAGAGATGCAAGAGGGCATCAGAGGAAGGAGGGAAGGAAAGAAAGAGAGTCAGAGGTCAGTGTTGCCCACAGCACCCCTGACAATCATTCAAAGCACCCAGGGTGCCATGGCACACTGGTTGAAAACCACTGCTCCAGGGCAGGCATGTCCAACAGGTAGATCACTGGATGTCTGCTGTAGATCACTAGTAGATCATTGGCTCCCCCCAAAGAAGCTGAACAACTGTGTGTCCCCTAAAAAAAAAAAGCTCAACATTTTACCTCCTCCCAACAACTCAACAACTTTTTAAGCGAACACCCAAAATGGGCCTTCCATATTCCTAAAAAAAGTTCAACAACTTTGACCTGAACCCCAAAAAAGGGGGTAGATCACTGCCAGTTTTTAACTCTGTGAGTAGATAGCAGTCTCTTGGGAGTTGGCCAACCCTGCTCTAGGGCCTTGCTGAGACAAGTTGAATGCATGGTGTCTGTTGCATGAGTGCTATCCGTGGTGCTGAATCCACATTCCCCTCCAAGGTGCCTTGCCCTGCGCTGCCCTCCAGACTTTCCTTTGCTTCGACCGCCAGACATCTTTGCCGGTGGACATCTCTGTGGAGCATAACACCCATTGCCCCTGTGGTCTTCAGCGACACCGACCGAGCCGGGGTGAAAACCTTTGCAATATCACAGACTTATTTTTTCAGGCAGGCATGCATGCATGTCCCCTGACGCTGCCAAATTTAATGGTGCCCAAAATGGGGAGCAAAGCATACGTGCCATTTTGAAGAAACAAACTTGTCTGTGAAACCCTACGCCAAAGGATAAATGGACATAAATCTGACATCAGGAATCAAAAGACAAAGAAACCAGTAGGAGAGCACTTCAATCTCCCAGGACACTCTATACAAGATCTCAAAGTAGCTGTCTTATTGCAAAGGAATTTCAGAAATAGACTGGAAAGAGAAGTTGCTGAATTGCAACTCATTACCAAGCTTAAAACCATGGAGAGACCTGGTCTGAACAAAGACATTGGATTCTTATCTCATTATACATGACAAAGCTTTTTTAACCTTCTCACCCCTTGCTTTTTCCTGTAAGACTAATTGCAGTCATTAACAGTCGTCAACAGGTTTACCACAGCTATCAGCCTTTCACCCATTTCCACCACCCCTCTGAGTAATACCCCTCCCCACCCTCTCACTATATATAAGGATCTGGTGACTTCTGTTTCAGTGTATCTGAAGAAGTGTGCATGCACACGAAAGCTCATACCAAGAACAAACTTAGTTGGTCTCTAAGGTGCTACTGGAAGGAATTTTTTTATTTTGTCTGTGAAACGGAGACTAGGCTTCCCAAGGCCTACTGAAATTCACAAAACCACCTTTGAAACCGGGTGACCTTTAAAAGTGAGAAAAGTTTTGAAGGTTAACTGAAGTGGAGGAAGACTTCCAAGTGCTAATTAAAATGCCTGGACATGCAGTCCTTACAAGCCAGTGGAATCTATGCTGGGGTAAGTTTTGCAAGCTGCAAGAGCTCTCCTGCAGGAAGCTGACAATGACAGCTATTCTTTATTTTGCTGTAGTAAGGAATAGGTATCCCAGCTCCACTAAAAAGCCGAATAATCCTCTGCAAATTGAGGATAATGATACAATTAAAATCCTCGGTTGTTGGTGCTTTCCTCCCTCCCTCCCCCCCCCACACCTGGCACATAAATATAGGCAGCAATTAAGATTTAAGGAAGGCATCCAATTTGTAACAATGCTACAGATATTTTAATAAACTTGATTATCACTTCTCATGTCCTAGTGAGCGAAGTGTTAATTACCAGCGTAACCAGATTAGGGATAGATAGAATAACAGCTTGTGTTGAGTAGGAACTGCAACAAAAAGTTGCAGCACAGAGTGCTGGAGTTCCAGATCCGAATCAGATTTGTATTGTGAACTGTCCCATGATCCTCGGATGAAGATTGATATATATTAAATAAATAACCACTCTGTACCTCAATTTCACCACCACCCCTTTCATTTTTCTCAGTCCATGCCTCAATCAGTATTCCATGGCCAGTGAGCATGCTCAAAATTTCTCTGTTTTCAGGGCCCTCTCCCACACTTTTTATTTTTTTTATGTTTTATTTAGAAGTTTCATACAAAACACACACACTCCTCTCTTGATTTCAGAACACCCACCTCCCCAAGGCTGCTAGTCTAAGGGAGGAATCCTATACACAAGAAGCTGGTGTAAAATAGGCATGAATAAAGTTGCACCAGATTCAAACTTCACTCAGCATCAGGGCTACTGCTGGCTCAGCCAGTCTAAGCCTGGCAGAGGGAAAGCACCTCTCTTGCAAGAGCGTTTGAGTTACAACACCCTTTCTGCTGGCACGACCTTCGCTGGGTTGCCAGGTCACATGAATGTCAGTAATATCAAAAGCAACACGATGACCAGAAACAAATACAATATGAAAAACTGTATGGAATGATACAAAACTAACAAACTTAAGTCTCTGAAAGTCTCTGAAAGTCCTTAAATGAATCACGGTGCCAGACTTTACCCGGCGGAGTACAAGCTGTGAAGCTTTGTATAATCAGCAAATGTCCAATACTGATGTCCAACTCTGAACAGTGTTTCCAGATAATAACTACTGTTTCGTTGAATTCTTCATCAGCGAATTAGTTCAACACTCGTTAGTAGAAAGATATTTCTTCATTAACTGAAAGCATACATAATTGCATGAGCACTGTTCCAGAGTATTTTTAATTTTCATGTATATTATATCTATTTGAAAAAAGATTGGGTATGCAACTTCTTTATGTTACAGTTTATAATTTCTACAATATTTGAAGTTGTTATGCATGTGCAGGTCAACGATTGAAAATTTTGCTTTCAGGTAATGAAGGAATATCTTTCTACTAACGAACGTTAAAGGTAAAGGGACCCCTGACCATTAGCTCCAGTCGCGGACGACTCTGGGGTTGCGGTGCTCATCTCGCTTTACTGGCCGAGGGAGCCAGTGTACAGCTTCCGGGTCATGTGGCCAGCATGACTAAGCCGCTTCTGCCGAACCAGAGCAGCGCATGGAAACGCCGTTTACCTTCCCGCCAGAGAGGTACCTATTAATCTACTTGCACTTTGATGTGCTTTCGAACTGCTAGGTTGGCAGGAGCAGGAACCGAGCAACGGAAGCTCATCCCGTCATGGGAATTCAAATGCACACTTATTCAGATACTAAGTTTACCAAGTGAGGTTACCAAGTTTTGAAAACCTGGGGTGCCCGACTCACTTTGGACAGCTGCAGGGCCGGATTTAGGTTTGATGAGGCCCTAAGCTACTGAAGGTGATGAGGCCCTTTATATGTCTAGCTGTCCTTTGTCAACAAAAAAATGTCGCTGTTTTTTGTGTTGAATATATGCTGAAGAAGTGTGCATGCACACGAAAGCTCATACCAAGAACAAACTTAGTTGGTCTCTAAAGTGCTACTGGAAGGAATTTTTTTATATGCTATATGGTAATTTATGGACCTAATAGGTATCTTAAGCCTTTTGCACATAACAAAATATGTATTTTATCAAAGTAATTGTTGAACTGTTACTTTGAACTGTTGAACAATTAAGAAGTAGCATAATACAGGTGAAACTCGAAAAATTAGAATATCGTGGAAAGGGTCATTTCTTTTAGTAATTCAACTTAAAAGGTGAAACTAATATATGAGATAGACTCATGACACGCAAAGCGAGATATGTCAAGCCTTTATTTGTTATAATTGTGATTATTATGGCGTACAGCTGATGAGAACCCCAAATTAACAATTTCAACCTTGGGGTTTTCATCAGCTGTACGCCATAATCATCACAATTATAACAAACAAAGGCTTGACATATCTCGCATGGCATGAGTCTATCTCATATATTAAACTCCAGTAGCTAATGAAAACAATTGCTTACATAAATGGACTTTTCCACAATATTCTAATTTTTCGAACTTAGTAATGCAAACACATTGGCATTTGGAAATAACAAAAGTTCCTTTAGAAACACAATTTACAAAGACTATCTAGTCTCTAAAAAGTTGCAATAACATGAAATAATAGTAGCAAACCAGTGGTATTTTAGGGAGCAGGCTAGGAGGCTTACTTACATCATAGGAGCCTCCACAACACAAAACACTGTTACTATATGTAGGTTTCATTTTATTTGTTTTTGGAAATGTACATCCAGTTTTCCCCCTTTACATTTTTTGGGGCCCCCCAAGAGAGTGGAGTCCAAAGCTATAGTTTCTTTAGCTTATACGTAAATCCGGCGCTGGACAGCCGCCTCGTAACAAACTATCTCGCAGTTCCCAGTTGCCCAACTCTCCTTTTTTTATGAATGAATCTCCCAGCTTCCCCAGAGGCGGGGCCAGCCAGCTCCCCCTCGCTCCTATTCAGTCGCTCCGCCTCCGCGCCGTGCTTGCTGGGATTTGTAGTTCGGCCCCCTCCCCTCTTTCCCCGACTCAGGGAGCTGCGAGCCAATCAGACGTCGCGCAGCTGATCAAGGGGGGAGGCGGGGCTGGACAGAGAGCCCGCTCTGTTTCCGCCCTCCTCGCCGCGCACGCGCACTGCGGAGCCCCTCTGCTCTCGTATACTCCCAAGCCCAGGCTGCTGCAGCTGACAACCCCGTTACGCACACGCGCTGTGGGCAGGTGAGGAGCTGCGCGCGCAGTGGAGCCCCAATTTCCATGGGGCGTTTTTGCATGAGTCATGGCTCGGGGACCCCCTACCCACCTAGCAAGGGGGTGGGATGATGGCGAGGGCCATAGAAGAAGAAGCAGGAGCCTTGCAAGGCGGGGAGGCGGACGGATCCTGGAACATTTGCACATGTCAATGCATAAAAAGGGGGCCACTTTGGCAGGCGCCGGAGGACCGGCTCTGGCCTCTTCAGTGGGGCTGCAGCAGGCTGGGGAGGGATGTGGGGCTCAGTTGAATGTGTGTGTAGTTGGATTCTGTCAGGGGCCAAAGCTCCCCCACCAGCCCAGTCCTCCCAGAGAGGAGGGATTGGTGCCTCAGTTTGCATGCAACACTTTGCTCCCCTTTTGCTCCCTCTTCTTTTGCTGATGTAGCAAATTTAGTGTTGTTTTTAGTACTGACGCTTTGAGGAGCTCATAGGGAGGTTGCATCCTGCTATCTGGGCATATGCTGTGTAATGTTCACAGATAGTTGCATTTTTGCTTTCTCTGCGGACTTGTCAATTCTCGCAGTCTGTGCAAGACGGCTGCTGCCTCTTCTTCAAAATCCTGGACCGGTTTTGGCCTAGTGTTTCTGAGCATGTGCAGAGTTACCCCCCCCACCCCCTTGTGTCCTAGGATCATGCGTTGAACAACTTACTTTCCTGGAGAAGAGTATTCTATTGTCTCCCAGGAGACCTTCTGAGCGTACCTTGAGTAGAGCTGAGCATTGTATGCATCGCCTTTGGCCTATCTGCCTTGGCTTGCATTTCCCCTATAGCCGCTGCTTAGTTTAAGAGATGTTCTGGGACACAATATGTAATGATCGGAGAGAGAAGCTGGTGCTCTGCTTGGTCCACACTGTGATGATGGGGCCTGCACTGTAGACAAATCCGATCTCGACAGATGCAGTCCATAAAACTGTGTTGACCATGAAACCGTAAGATGCATAGCTGTCAACCCTCCCTTTTTTTGCGGGAAACTCCCTTATTCCAATGCCGTTTCCCGCTGCTATCCCGGATTGTTGATAGCCCTTAAATTTCCCGGATTTCAAAGGAAGCAACTCCTCTCCCTCCCTGCCGGCCAGGGAGGCTCCTCAGCTGCGTTGCTCGGCTGCCAATAAGGAGTCTGAGACCGACTGGGGGCGGAGCTTGCATGCCTTGTGCAGCCAGACCCTCACGCCCAACCAGACAGACAGCCTGCCTGCCATCTATGCACTCGCTCTTTCGCTCACCCGTTCGTGTGCAGCCTCTGGAGCGCAGGGTGGCGAGGCTACTTGGTGCCATTGCACCGCCCTCGTGGCAACCCTTATTTTCAAATCCGAAAGTTTGTTAAAATCCCTTATTTTCAAATCCGAAAGTTGACAGCTATGGTAAGATGAGGCCTGATGAATGAGGCCAGTGGCCCAGCTAAGCATAGAATCAGTGTTGGCATCTGTCTGTCTCGAGAGACAATGGAGTGCGCCTCCGGGGGTGAAGTCAAACCGCTGTGTTAGCAGCCCTGAAGTGAGCTTAGTGGGGCGCAAGCCTGGGCAGTGTGTATGGAGGTCCTGCCCCCCCCAGGTGACAAGACACCCCCCACACCCCCGGCCTCACCCATGTGGTTTAAGAGTAAGCAGAGCAATACATTTGGCACCATCTTGGCTGCAGGAGTTGCAGGCGTACAAGGCGCCATCCACCCGTCTTAGGGACTCCGCTCCGGATTTGTGTAGGGTTTCCCACTTAGCCTTTTCTTCTCCCAAAGATATCCCACAAGGCAGTGGAGGTTTAGGGTCAGAGTTTTCCTTCTCCTATCATAGAATCGCATAGTTAGAAGGTACCGCATGGGTCATTTTGTCCAACCCTTTGCAATACAGGAATCTTTCACCTAACGTGGGTCTCAAACCCCATGACCCCGAGTTTCATGGCTGAGTGGGGATTTGAACCCCCAGGTCCTAGTCTGACACTCTAACCACTACTAAACACACCACGAGAACAAATTCATAATAACTGCAATAAAGCCGCAACACATACCAAATGTAGTGGCATACAAATAACACACATCTTGGTAGTAACATTCCACTTCATTGCAGTAGCAAAAACAACAAGGAAGTTTGAATGGATTCACCTTGGTCCTAGATGTCCTAGCCACTGAGGCTTGTCAGGTACAAATCGGTGAGGATTAAGTGAGTGTGTTCCAATGTCTAGGCTTCAGCTTTCCCCAGAGGGAGCACTGACCCCAAACATCCCATAATGTTCCTCACTGCCCCTCTCCTGCAGCTGTTTTCACACTTTTGGGGCCCATGAGCACATATGGTTTTTTGTTTTTGAGCCATGGCATTTAGTCACTCGGAATTAATCTGAGCCTTGAAAAGTACATAGAGCTGAAAGAGGAAGTGGGAGAGAAATTCACTCATCCAACTTCCTTCTTCATCTCTCTCTCTCTGTTTTTCCAGGTAGAAAACAGCACCCAGCGCCTCATGGCCAAGGGGACAGTGAGTGGGCGGAGGGGACTCAGGCTTTGTGGGCCCCAGGGGAAGACCCCAAGGACACCACTGTGCTCACAAGGTGATCCCTTCCTTATCACAACAAGTCCACTTTCGAAAAGAAACAGGTCTTTGTTTCTTTTCGTAGTTAGGAAAGTGAGAAATGCAGCGTAAAATGTGTGGAATGGACCATTTGGGTAGTTGCATAAGTGACTCGCAAGCAAATCAGGATGATTCCAGGATGAATGCTCATTGACATATAACCTCCTTGCTATCAGATCTGAACAGAAGAAAAACCAGATATAATCTACCCTCAATTTAAGCTTTGCACAAGCATATAAGGATGAATGCTGAGTAAATAGGTTCTCCGGAGAATCCTTTAATGTCATTGACTTCATTATGCGTTGGTGCTAATAGCAGAAGTGGCTTGGCTTGTATTTCTTCCTTTGCATCCTCCATTTCCTCAAACTGGATAGGAAGGTAAAACATCAAACTCGCTGCATAATGATAGGATCGCCACCATTTGGGGCCACTGAAGTGCCACAACATAGCTGGTTCTCGTGTGAGTTATGAATTTCTCTGGGCTGAAAAGCAGTATAGAAATTAACTACATATAGAACATTTCCGTATAGTTTGCATTTAAGCTCATCCACGAGGCGGTTGCATGCCACGAGACCCTATAATTCTCTCAACTTCGGTTTCTCCCTCTGCAATGTGGGGACTTTCCCTGCAGGGCTGATGAGGCAACATCTGTGAAGCGCTTTGAACAACAAGTATTTCAAATACAATAATGATCATCCTAACGAAAAAAGAACTTTCTGATTTGCCGGGCAGTGAGTGCACAAAAGAGAACATATCTGAGTGTGTCTCACCATACCAGGGGCAAGAGTTAAAGGCAGTATTTATTCTTCCTACAAGTGCGGTGCTAGTGTTCCTTCAAGGCTGCGTAAAAATTGATACTGAAAAACCATTGCAAAAATAACCCCCCAAATGGCTTTCTCCCGACCCCTGCCCTTCCCCATTTTAAACAGCGTGGTGAAAATTAAATCTGAATACACAAACGTCCACTTATCATCTCTCAAAGCTGAATGAGTGGCCTTCAGTCAAAGACACTGAATTGAAAGGCTGCTCTTCTGTGTTGGATGAAAGATGCACGGGAGCGAGACTTACTTTTTGGAGGTCAAGCGTTATAAAGAGGACAGATGGCGTCATAGACGGCATTGCTAGCATGTACTCAGTACAGGGGCAGAAGCTGCTCTTTGGATGGTGTGGAGCAACTGGGTGGCAACTGGGTGGCTGTTGCTTCCCAGGAGTGGTGAAGCAGTGGGAGGTTGGCTCGGTGCAAACACAGTGGCAGAACCAACCTGGCGCCCCTGCCAGTGAGTTTACACTAAGCCAGGGGTCCCCAAACTAAGGTCCGCAGGCTGGGTAAGGCCCGGGGGACTTGTTTATCCAGCCTGCGGCAACCTCCCCCACCCGCTGCTGCTGCACGCTCTTACCTGCGCTGCGCGACGCGGCTGCCCACTCCGGGTCGGAGGAGCACCGGAAATAGCTTGTGCGCATACGCAAGCGTTATTTCCGGTGCACATCCTGGTCGGAGGAGGCCCGTGCAAATGCACACAAGCTATTTCTGGTGCTCCTCCGACCCGGAAGTGCGCCGGAAATAGCGTGTGCGCACGCGTATGGGTGCGCGCTCCCCCGCCCTCTGGCCCACCGTGCGATCAGCGCTGGAGACACTGGCTGAGGCGTGATAAGTTTGCTGACCCCTGCACTAAGCTAACCCCCTCTGCTGTCTCCCCCTCCCTTCTTCCAGTACGTAGCAGCGACTCACCTGCCAGGAAGTTTGTGTAATGTTCCTGCTCCACCTGGAAAGCCTTTTCTGCACAGGAAGTATGGTTCATGGTGCTTGCCTGGGTGATCTCATAGACTCTGAATTCCCATGCTCTGTCTACTGTTCACTCAGTTCTCAGAGCCGGGTAGTTACCCTTTGCTTTCTCTAAGCAAACAAAGGCATTTCCTTTTCATCTTCCAGAAACAGAATGGTATCTACCTTGTTCTAAAAAATAAAATCAAAGTTCTAATGGCTCAGACAGACAAATAATTGTGTGATGAAGCAACCACACATACTTGGATACAACTTGCATTTGCAGTGGTACCTTGGTTCTCGAGCGACTTAGTTGTCGAACAAATCGGCTCCCGAATGCCGCAAACCCGGAAGTATGTGTTCCGGTTTGCGAACGTTTTTCGGAAGCCGAATGTCCGACGGGGCTTCCGCTTGGGTGCAGGAAGGTCCTGCAGCCAATCTGAAGCCGTTCCTTGGTATTAGAATGGTTTCGGGAGTCAAACGGACTCCTGGAATGGATTAAGTTCAAGAATAAAGGTACCACTGTATTTGTATTTATACCTTGCACAGCTTTTTGCAGCAATCTTTTGGCTCTGAATCTGGTACCTGGCTGCTTGGTTACCTGCTGCTGAGTAACTCATGGACTTGGGACTCAAAAAGGCAATGAGTGAACTGTCTGACTCTTGCCTTTGTGAATCATAGAATCATAGAATCGTAGAGTTGGAAGAGACCACAAGGGCCATCCAGTCCAACCCCCTGACAAGCAGGAAACACAATCAAAGCATTCCTGACAGGTGGCTGTCAAGCCTCTGCTTAAAGACCTCCAAAGAAGGAGACTCCACCACACTCCTTGGCAGCAAATTCCACTGTCGAACAACATCAGGAAGTTCTTCCTAATGTTTAGGTGGAATCTTCTTTCTTGTAGTTTGAATCCATTGCTCCGTGTCTGCTTCTCTGGAGCAGCAGAAAACAACCTTTCTCCCTTCTCTATATGACATCCTTTTATATATTTGAACATGGCTATCATATCACCCCTTAACCTCCTCTTCTCCAGGCTAAACATACCCAGCTCCCTAAGCCGTTCCTCATAAGGCATTGTTTCCAGGCCTTTGACCATTTTTGGTTGCCCTCCTCTGGACACGTTCCAGCTTGTCCGTATCCTTCTTGAACTGTGGTGCCCAGAACTGGACACAGTATTCCAGGTGAGGTCTGACCAGAGCGGAATACAGTGGTACTATTACTTCCCTTGATCTTCCCTTGAAACTGGAGGTCGTCCAGAAAAGAAAAAGCCCGATTTCTCACTGACTCCCCAGCAATTTGGTGGATTGCTGGGGTCGTGGCTGTCCTACCGGGCAGGGCTGGTTTTTTCTGGGGTCCTTTTAGAGAATAAATCTCTCCCTCTACACATTGGAATCTGTGGGATGTAGAGTCTATACACAGTTGCAGGAAGGAGGAGAAAAACCCTCATTCGCTTTCCGTGGTTCCCTGGCATGTCCCATTAAGCTCTGGATTCTTAGCCATTTCATGTTTCTGAGCATTGGCTGGAGGAAAGGAGGTGGACTGTGGAAGCGATATATGAAAGGAGAGCAAAGGTGGAAGAGAAAGCTGCAGCGTTTATGAACATTGGGAAGAGGTATCGTGTAGACACTCTATATAGTTGTAAATTAATAGGTTTTGTTGTTAGATGAAGCGGTTAGCATGCATCATTACTTGGGGATAATATGAGATAATAGTAGGAAAACTACTATCAGTTCCATGATCACTGCAGATGGTGACAGCAGTCACGAAATTAAAAGACGCCTGCTTCTTGGGAGAAAAGCAATGACAAACCTAGACAGCATCTTAAAAAGCAAAGACATCACCTTGCAACAAAGGTCCATATAGTTAAAGCTATGGTTTTCCCAGTAGTAATGTACGGAAGTGAGAGCTGGACCATAAAGAAGGCTGATCGCCGAAGAATTGATGCTTTTGAATTATGGTGCTGCAGGAGACTCTTGAGAGTCCCATGGACTGCAAGAAGATCAAACCTATCCATTCTTAAAGAAATCAGCCCTGAGTGCTCACTAGAAGGACAGATCCTGAGGTTAAGGCTCCAGTACTTTGGCCACCTCATGAGAAGAGAAGACTCCCTAGAAAAGACCCTGATGTTGGGAAAGATTGAGGGCACAAGGAGAAGGGGACGGCAGAGGATGAGATGGTTGGACAGTGTTCTCGAAGCTACTAACATGAGTTTGGCCAAACTGCGAGAGGCAGTGAAGGATAGGTGTGCCTGGCGTGCTGTGGTCCATGGGGTCACGAAGAGTCGGACACGACTGAACGACTGAACAACAACAACAGTAGGAAAACTTGCTTTCAATCAGTTTTAATCATCCTTCTTCCTTAGTGATGCAAACTGCCTGGGTATAAATCGGAAATGTGGGTTTTCTGGAAAATTTTGAATTGGAAATTTCCCCCTCTTCTCTGTGCCTAGGGTAAACTGCATCAGAAATGTCTTGGTTTGCCCCTGAATTTTTTTCTGATGCCTTAGAGAGCAATCTAAATGGGCGCATTTATTTTAGTGGCATGCAGTAAATAAAGCTAAAACCTTTGTCCAGTTTGCCCGATGCAGTACAGTATTGGCGATTGGATTCCAACCATATTTGAACTTTCGAAAACAGCAAACTTTCTATGGACAAATGAAGCATTGGGAAATTTTCTGCCCCACATAAACTGGTTCAAAACACATGCACCCTAACTTGTTCCCACAGCAGCGATTCATTCATAAGGGAGAAGTACAGGGGTTCACCCAGACACGATTGGATTGGGGGCCAAATCTGCTTCTTGTGCGATGTCGCCAGCTACAGAGTATCAAGGCTGTTCTGATCACTATAGCCCAGCTCCTTGCTAGCTCCATCCTGGGTTCTGTTATTTGGCTGCACTAGAGTGTGGGTGGGGAATTGGATAGACTCCAGCTCCCATCAGCCCTTGCCATTACGGAGGTTCCCTGCTAGGAATGATGGGAATAGCAGTCCAATAGCATCTGGAGAGCCACCGGTTCCTACCCATTCTCTAGAATTGGCAAATATGTTCATTTGGGTGGTTTTTAGTAGTTTAGGTTCCTTTATAGTGCTTAAGAGTGCCCAATCTTCACTTGTGGTGTGGTGTAGTGGTTAAGAGTGGTAGACTCGTAATCTGGTGAACCTGGTTCACGTCTCCGCTCCTCCACATGCAGCTGCTGGGTGACCTTGGGCTAGTCACTCTTCTCTGAAGTCTCTCAGCCCCACTCACCTCACAGAGTGTTTGTTGTAGGGCAGGAAGGGAAAGGAGAATGGTAGCCGCTTTGAGACTCCTTCGGGTAGTGATAAAGCAGGATATCAAATCCAAACTCTTCTTCTTCTTCTTGGCCACAAAGCTCCCTTGGTGACGAGGAGCCAACTGCATGGGCTTACTAGGGCTGGGTGATATATCACTACATCGTCCAAAACTGGTTGGAAGTCCACATTGTGATATCGGTTTCATAATTTTTAGACCTGGTAATATATCACGTATCATAGTGGTGTGTGTGCGTGTGTGCGGGCGCTATGCAAAAATCACAATGTGGGAAAAGCCGTGAAACCAGCCAATGTGTCCCTCGATTCCTGCAGCCCCTGCCGGCTCAGCTCTCACCTGCCTCCTTCAGGGGCCAGCGAATCGCAAGAGCAGATGCTGGCAAAAATCACGATGCGGGAAAACTGCAAAGCCAGCCAAGTCCTCCACGTAGTTCCATCCTTATTTCAGAATCGTGATATATCGGTGTATTGCGATGTTTAGCTGGTGATGTATCGCGATGTTGAAAGCCAGTTGTCGGCCAGCCCCACCACTCACAGGTTTGCCTACCTCGCAGGCTTGTTGTAGGGATGCTGGCGGTGGTAGTGTCCTTGCCTGGGTGTTTGCTAGACCATGCCCATTAGCCCAAGTTCCTTGGAGAAAGCTTACGGTCATGCCTCATGTCACTGTCTCTTTAAAGCAGAAAGCAACACAACGGCCAACAATGGTTAGAAAGTGATATCTTATATATTTTTTTCTTTTTTCTCTTATGAAATAACAAAAATGCAACGGACCGTTTTCCGTTAATGCCCCTGTTTCTTTAGTATCTTCTTCAGCTCAAAATAACTGTAAGAAATAAACAGAAAAACAACTAAACACCTATATGGATATGCACCTCAGTAATCCATAAAAACAATACAATACAATAATATAAGCATACATAACATAATGTACCAATATAATAACAAATAATAACATACCT
Source organism: Darevskia armeniaca (assembly GCA_034641395.1). NCBI lineage: Eukaryota > Metazoa > Chordata > Lepidosauria > Squamata > Lacertidae > Darevskia > Darevskia armeniaca. The sequence goes on from JAWWNF010000120.1 coordinate 1,163,075, forward strand.
AACCATACGATAGAATTTTCACGGAGCAGTGGTCATAAAATATGTACATTTGGTGGGAGAGCTAGACAGGCAGGGCTTTCAGTGCTTTTTCACAAGAATGTGGGGTGCGGCTGATGTGAGGGTTTTTCAAACCGGCCGAGTGCATTGTGTGTGGCTTCCTGTTTTGCAGCGCTGAGCCACAAGACAGGCACTTGCGGTTGTGTGGCAATAGGAATGCCTTTCACTGTATAGGTGTTTCACTTTCGATTCCTTTATGGTGGTTTTATCAGATTGCTGTGTAGTTCTCATGAGTGTGTGTGCAGGGGTCGGCAACCTAAGGCCCGTAGGCCGGATGCGGCCCAGTCGCCTTCTCAATTCGGCCTGCAGACGGTCCGGGAATCAGCATGTTTTTACATGAGTAGAATGTGTCCTTTTATTTAAAATGCACCTCTGGTTTATTTGTGGGGCATAGGAATTTGTTCATTCCCCCCGCCCCCCCAAAAATATAGTGTGGCCCCCCCACATGGTCTGAGGGATGGTGGACCGGCCCACGGCTGAAAAAGGTTGCTGACCCCTTGTGTTTGTGATTTTTCACAGCTATTCAGTATGCATATCTGCTGCCTTTATTTTCGTCGTCGTCCCCCCGAAATACAGGGTTAAAAATATGAGAAACCAATTTGTTCTGCATGCCATATACAACTTCAAACAGTTATTGTTACTGTTTACAGTGGTACCTCTGGTTACGTACTTAATTCGTTCCGGAGGTCCGTTCTTAACCTGAAAACGTTCTTAACCTGAAGCACCGCCTCTGCCTGATTTCTGTTCTCATCCTGAAGGAAAGTTCTTAACCCGAGGTAATATTTCTGGGTTAGCAGAGTCTGTAACCTGAAGCGTCTGAAACCTGAAGCGTTTGTAACCCGAAGTACCACTGTATTTATATGCAAACCTTCCAGCATTTCTCCAATGAAACTAGGGACGTCCTGTTCCATAATAATAATAGTAATAATAATAATTATTATTATTTAATAATAATTATATATTATTAATTTTTCTCAAAGAAACAGGGGTTTCCTACACCCACATTGGTGTATTAATAATAATAATAATAATAATAATAATAATAATAATTAATTAATTATTATTATTTTATTTAGACCCTGCCCACCTGACTGGGTTGCCCCCAGCCACTCTGGGCGACTCCCAACATATAGAAAAACATAATAAAACATTAGACATCCAAAAACTTCTGTATCTAGATGTCTCCTAAAGGTTGTATAGTTACTTAACTCCTTTGGTTCGGGGATCACATAACTCCATACCCCCCAACATTTCTCCGATGAAAATATTGACATCCTAAGGAAAAGCAGGACATTCTGGGATCAAATCAGAAACCGGGACGGCTTCTATAATTTCTGGGACTGTCCCTGAAAAATGGGGACCCTTGGAGGTTCTGCAGTTCGCGCTTAAGAGTAATGCACACTTTCTGAAACAATATCCAAACAAAACACAGACATCCTTCTGTAAATCTGGGACTGTCCCTGGAAAACAGGGACACTTGGAGGGTCTGTTATATGCTGCCATTCAGCCACAAAGCCTCCTGAATGCGTTTCACAAGAATAAACAGGTACATTATGATACAATTTCAAACAAAACGAATTCAGAACATTTCACCCACATTAAAAGACTGAACACATCCGTGTTCTGACCGGAAAGCAAACAGACCCTACAAGAATGTTGCAGTCATGGGGAACTTTACCAAAGGATGGAGGTCTTGCCCATGGCCCTGAAATTCTCTCTCCACAGTACCGAGGGCTAGAACACTGTTAGTTTTTTGAATGCGTTCTGAGGTTCCTGGTAGGTTGAGCGGAAAATCACCCTAGGTGAAGCCAGATGTGGGTGTAGGAACCCCCTGTTTCTTTGAGAAAAACCTTCCCCTCTATTTCCTGAAAATACTACTTTGCTCTTCGTCTTTGACGTTCTCCATAGTAACATGTCTATTTCTGGATTTCAGGAGAGCCGGTGACATTGTAGGTTGTATCAGTTGTGGATGAATATCTATCTATATATTGAAGCATTGGGAACTTACGAAACAGCCCAGCGTAGGTCTGGTGGGAAGTTATTTGGTGTAGAGGGTTGAGGTCTGGGTAAGGCTGTTGATAAACTGGGGAGGCTTCAGAAGGGAGCAGCACAGATCGGCGATATCTACAGGGCAGGTGCCTTCGCTTTCCCGAGGAAACCCTGTAGTTCTGTGACGGATCTCAGTCTCCAGTAACCTGATGGGGCATTTCTGGCGGTTCCTCACACCCCTGAGGTTCGATTGGTCTTCACTACGGACTGAGCCTTTAGTGCGATAGGCCCTGCCCTGTGGAACTGCCTGCCACTAGAGGTTCAGCAGGCACGGTCCCTGCCTTGTTTCTGATGCCTTCTGTCAATTGTACTGTTCAGACTGGCCTTTGCACCATGAATATCTCTTTTTAGCCTATCGGTACCTGCTGATGTCTTACTAGTTTTTATAATTATGTTTTTATGGGTATTTATGAACTAATGCTCTATGTATGTGGTAAGCTGCAATCTCGGCATAGGATTTCCCACCATGTATATATATTTTAGCAGCAAGCTCTGGTTGGTTGATCCTGGAGTTACAGTTAAAAAATCAAAGTAGATCCAGCAGGTCTGAAGTCTGCCCATGGTATTCCTTTTGCTGCTTGCTAAAGGCTTTCTTGTTTAGGGAAGCCTACCCAGGCATTGGGACACGGGTGGCGCTGTGGGTTAAACCACAGAGCCTAGGGCTTGCTGATCGGAAGATTGGCGGTTCGAATCCCCGCAACGGGGTGAGCTCCTGTTGCTTGGTCCCTGCTCCTGCCAACCTAGCAGTTCGAAAGCACGTCAAAGTGCAAGTAGGTAAATAGGTACCGCTCCGGCGGGAAGGTAAACGGCGTTTCCGTGCGCTGCTCTGGTTCGCCAGAATGACCTGGAATGCTGGCCACATGACCTGGAAGCTGTACGCTGGCTCCCTCGGCCTATAGAGCGAGATGAGTGCAGCAACCCCAGAGTCGTCCGCGACTTGACCTTACGGTCAGGGGGTACCTTTACCTTTTACCCAGGCCTTTAGAGATGCTGATGTGAATTTTAATTTAATTCAGTATTTTAACTTTTTGTATGTTTTAAAGTACGGCTGCAGATTTTCCTTGGCTTTATTGTTTTATCTTTTTGTAAACTGCTTGTGAGGCTTTTGTGTTTGCTTTGCAATCAAGCAGTGTATAACTTTTATGAAATAAATAAAAAACTCCATACTGCTTGGCTTTGCATACCTATACAGTCATAACTCATGCTGCGTCTGCTTCAGGTTACATCTTTTCAAGTTGCGTCCCGCAGCAACCTGGAAGTACCAGAACGGTTACTTAAGGGTTTTGCCGCTCACGCATGCGCAGAAGCGCTAAATTGCGCCGCACGCATGTGCAGGAGCAGCGCTTCTGGATGCGAACGCTTCGAGTTGCGGATGTGCCTTGTAGCCCAGACTGTAGGCTGGCCTTTTTACAAAGGGAAGAGCTTTGTGTGAAGAAACCGGCTCGATATATTTCTCTCCGGCTGCAGAATTCCCCAGATATGAATGCCCCCCTGCAGTGCTTACCCACAGTTGCAGAGCGTCTGAAACCTAATTCATACAAATGCTCGAAGAGGACTGGTGCCTTTTTTGTTTGGAGCCATAAAAGTTTCATTAGGCCTTGTAAAACACCCCCAATTTTGCTCTTCCTCAGGCCTGAAATAGAAACTTCGGTCTAAACTACTAGATAATATTCTCTCGGCTCACAATGCCGCTCAATACTTAAACAATAAGTATTGATCCTGCAAGGAATTAAAATGCTGCTTGCTTTTCTCCTGTGACACGATCTAACCAAAATAAAGTGGTTCACCCAGAGGCATAAAATACAGAAGCAAATACTCAAGTCACGGCTAGGCTGTGAGCCGCATCGAGAGGGAGGCTAAAATGTTGACATATGGGAGATGCCCAGATCCAGCTGTTCGAAGCCTTACTGCAAGCCCTTAATATAAGCTGAGGGGTGCTTAGGCCTTCAAGATATCTGTGCCTGTCCAAAGCCAGAGACCGAGACAACCTACACAACCAGGAAGACAGGAGCTGCCTTTCTCAATTCCATCCCTGTTCTCAGTATCTGAGTCCTCCAAACCATGACATGTATTTGTACCAGCCTTCTCCAGTGTGTTGCCCTCCAGATGTTTTAGACTATAATTCCCATTGGCACTGCCCAGCACAGCCAGTAATAGGAATGGTGGGAATTCATAGAGTTGGAAGGGAACCCAAGGGTCATCTAGTCCAACCCCTCTGCCAATCAACCTCTGCTTAAAAACCTCCAAGGAAGGAGAGTCCACAACCTTGTAAGGGAGCCCGTTCTACAGTCTAACAATTCTCACTGTCAGAATTCCCCCCCTGATTTTTAGTCGGAATCTCCTTTTTTTGTAACTTGAATCCATTGGTTTGCATCCTACACTCTGGAGCAGGAGAAAACGAGCTTGCTCCATCTTCCACGAGACAGCCCTTCAGGTATTTGAAGATGGCTATCATATCATATTATCATATCATATTAAACCACAGAGCCTAGGGCTTGCCGATCAGAAGGTCGGCGGTTCGAATCCCCGTGACAGGGTGAACTCCCGTTGCTCAGTCCCTGCTCCTGCCAGCCTAGCAGTTCGAAAGCACGTCAAAGTGCAAGTAGATAAATAGGTACCTCTCTGGCGGGAAGGTAAACGGCGTTTCCGTGCATTGCTCTGGTTCGCCAGAAGCGGCTTAGTCATGCTGGCCACATGACCCAGAAACTGTACGCCGGCTCCCTTGGCCAGTAAAGCGAGATGAGCTCCGCAACCCCAGAGTCGTCCGCGACTGGACCTAATGGTCAGGGGTCCCTTTACCTTTACCTATCATATCTCCTTCTCCATCTCCTTTTTTTCCAGGCTGAACATACCGAGCTCCTTCAACCATTCCTCATAAGTCTTGGTTTCAACCCAGATAGCTTGCTAGAAGATTGCATGCAGTCCTGTGGGTCTTTAACCTGGAGATGTTTCCCACTGGGTTGTGTGGTTGGCGCTGTGGTCTAAACCACTGAGCCTCTTGGGCTTGCTGATCGGAAGGTCGGCGGTTCAAATCCCCGCGACGGGTTGAGCTCCTGTTGCTCTGTTCCAGCTCCTGCCAACCTAGCAGTTTGAAAGCACGCCAGTGCAAGTAGATAAATAGGTACCGCTGCGGCGGGAAGGTAAACGGCGTTTTCGTGCGCTCTGGTTTCCATCACGGTGTTTTGTTGTGCCAGAAGCGGTTTAGTCCTGTTGGCCACATGACCTGGAAAGCTGCCTGTGGACAAACGCCGGCTCCCTCGGCCTGAAAAAGAGATGAGCTCCGCAACCCCATAGTCGCCTTTGCCTGGAATTAACCATCCAGGGGTCCTTTACCTTTACCATGCTGTAAAGGTCCACATGACCCGGAAAGCTGCAGCTTACCTGGGAACTCATTTTGCAGGAAGGATGCTCAGCTGTGTGGCTGCACTGTCTCATTTTCACTGGCTTCCTCAGCTGGCTAGAAAAAAGCTTTTGTCCTTCATAACCAGTGTTTGAAACTCAGATATAAGCTAGGCGCCAAATGGCACCTTAAACCTAGGTTACAGTCACCACAACGGAATGCCCGTTCGCCAGGGGGTTGGATTAGAGGATGCTCAGGGTCCCTTCCAATGCTACAATTCTACGATTCTATTATCTCAACTACTTTGCTTGACAGTAGCTTGCTCTTACAACAATTCACTATGCAAGAAGGAGGAACATACACAATGGAAATGGAAAAGGTATTAACTAGGGCAGGGGTCAGCAACCTTTTCCAGCTGTGGGCCGGTTCACCGTCCCTCAGACCATGTGGTGGGCTGGACTATATTTTGAAAAAAAATAATGAACGAATTCCTATGCCCCACAAATAACCCAGAGATGCATTTTAAATAAAAGGACACATTCTACTCATGTAAAAACACGCCGATTCCCAGACCGTCCGCGGGCCAGATTGAGAAGGCCCATGGGCCGCATATGGTCCACGGGCCTTAGGTTGCCTACCCCTGAACTAGGGACTAAGTCAAGTGTTTTTAAACTGTGGTTGCCAACCTGGCGGCCAGAAATCTCCACATAGTTGCAGTTGGACCCGTGGCAGTAGCAAAACGCGCCTGGTGGATTTTGAACACTGCTCATAACACTAAAACTTGTGGATATCGAATAAAAGGGAATGTTGGAAGATTCAGGGCACGTAGAAGGAAGTACACTTAGATAATCTACGGAACTCCCTCCCACATGAGGCAATGATGGCTATCAACCTAGGTAGTTTTAAAAGAGGATTAGACAAATTCATGGAGGAGAGGGCTATTGATGGCTACTAGCTGCAATGGCTTTGCTCTTAACTCAGGGGTCAGGGGGCCAGTCCACTGTCCCTCAGACCTTGTGGGGGGCAGACTATATATATATATATATATATATATATATATATATATATATATATATATTGGGGGGAATGAACAAATTCCTATGCCCCACAAATAACCCAGAGATGCATTTTAAATAAAAGCACACATTCTACTTGTGTAAAAACATGCTGATTCCCAGACTGTCCACGGGCTGGATTTAGAAGGCGATTGGGCCGGATTCTGCCCCCGGACCTTAGTTTGCCTACCCATGCTCTAACTCCATGGTTGGGAAGCAGCCGTGTTCCTGAATGCCAGTTGCTGGAAACTGCAAAAGGAGTTGTGGTTGAATCCTGCTTGCAGGTTTCCCACAGGCTAGCCACTGTGAGAAGAGGGTGCTGGATTAAATGGGCTACTGACCTGCTCCAGCAGGCTCATTTTATGCTCTTAGGGTCTCTGAATGGCTGGTGCCGAGCCTCTGGCAAGAGACTTAACGCTATCTTCAGAAACACGGAAACGTGCATGATGCTTTCTTTTGCAGACCTTGTCCTGTTTCCCGTGAGCGTCCTCCTCTAATTAAATTGACATTTCTCCCAGCCGATGGTCCGGCACAGAATGCCACATTACAACTCCTGAGTTTTTTGTTGTTGCATTGAGACGGCATTTGGTATGCCAGAGCTGATAGTTCGAGCCATTTAAGTTAACTGTAGTGACTCAGCCTCAGCCTACATCTCTGACCTTACATCTTGCAGCTTCTCCCTCCCACCTTGGCATTCCCTGCTTAGCTTCCCCCACTCTTCTCCCTGTGCCACTACCTCCCCCTTTCTCCCAATGCTACTTGAATACTGCCAGAATACTTTGCCGATTCCCGTTATCCAAGGCACAAGACTCCTCACTTGCCCTGTTAAAAATGCACAGTTCCTTCCTTCCTTCTTCCTTCCTTCCTTCCTTCCTTCCTTCCTTCCTTCCTTCCTTCCTTCCTTCCTTCCTTCCTTTCTTCCTTCCATCGCTCAGCCCTGACACTGAGGTCCAGCTCTGAGGGCCTTCTGGAGGTTCCCTCACTGCGAGAAGCCAAGTTACAGGGAACCGGACAGAGGGCCTTCTTGGTAGTGGCGCCCACCCTGTGGAACGCCCTCCCACCAGATGTCAAGGAAATAAACAACTATCTGACTTTTAGAAGACATCTGAAGGCAGCCCTGTTTTGGGAAGTTTTTAATGTTTCATGTTTTATTGTGTTTTTAATATTCTGTTGGGAGCTACCCAGATGGGCGGGGTAAAAATAATAAATTATTATAACCCAGAAGGTTGAGATTGCATGCTCTTTCTTAGGTACTTAGATCCAAAGCTGGGCTTTGTATGCTAGCACTGACACATTCAGTTGTGCTAAGTAGCTCATTGTCAGTCAGCGCAGCACTTTCAGGACCCAGCGGCACATGGTCCCCTGTTCACCAACCTAGTGGCCACATTCTGCTCAAGCTGTATTGTCTTCAAGGGAAGCCCCATGTAGAGTGCATTGGAGTAGTCCGGACAGGAGGTCCCTAGAGCTTGGGAAACAAAGGTCAGGCTACCCTGATCCACAGCTGCTGTCCTGCCCACACCTCTTGCCCCTGGCTTGGTAATTGGGAGTTCCAGATCTTCCTGTTCGCTGATATCCTCCTGTAGGCATGCACCCATGTTCTCCTTGCTTCTTCAGAACCAGACGCCCCTGTTCAGACCTGATTTGTTTCATTACAGCTTGCACCAGAGATGTTCCTGGTGTCTCAGTGGCCACCTAGCTTCCTGTCAAGAGTTCATGTAAAGTGCGGCAATTAAATTTCACACAGATCTCTCCTCTTGCTGCATTCGTGGTTCAGAAGGATAGATGCAAAGTTAATGGCTGGAACCGTCCTTTAGATCATTCTCATCACTGGCCCTGGGTTCAGGTCAGGTTCTCTGGTGGAGGGCATCTCTGATAATTGCTCTTGGCTGCAATCAAAGCTGCTGGCTGCTTAAAGCTGGTTTTAGATTTAACTCTCAGTCATAAGTCACTGAGCAAAGGCTCCGCCGCCCGTGCTTTCAGCAAAGGAAAATGTAGATGAAATGGAACTTTGCTGACACACTGGCTGCAAATGGTTCCATTTAATAAAATGCTGCGCCTTGCTGTTTTCCCCCCCCTCTTCGGCTCGCTATTTATTACCCATTCACCTGCCTTGAAATGGGACATATAATCTTTGATCAATTGGGTTGGTAAAGTTTTATATATAGAGAGAGAGGGAGAGATGCTGCACCTCTGCTGAAATACAAGTTTGTAACTTTCCATGCTCGTTTTCTACAATCAACTCTTTTTTTGTCTAACTTACTGACTTCCATAGAATTGTGGAGTTGGAAGGGACCCCGAGGTTCATCTAGTCCAACCCCCTGCAATGCCAGAATATGCAGCTGTCCCATACAGGAATCGAACCTGCAACCTTGGCGTTATCAGCACCTTGCTCTGTCCAGCTCCGGGCTTCCTTCAGGCATCTGGTTGGCTGCTGTGAGAACAGGATGCTGGGCTAGATGGACCTTTGACCTGATCCAGCACAGCTCTTCCAATGAAGCTGAATGTTGGAATATTCAGGGCAGTTAAAATAAGGGACTTCTTCACAAAGCACATAATTAACTGTGGAACTTGCTGCCACAGGAGGTAGTGATGGTCACTGTCAGGGGGCTGCCCCCCCTGCCAGTCCGGCTTTGAGTGAGTACCAGGAACAGCCCGCGATCTTGGAGACAGATTCTTCTTCCCACTCTGGGGAGAGCTCTGGAGAAGGGGAAGCAGTGGGACGGCTCCAGCCATCCAGGCAGAGCCCTCGTGACGTACCAGGGGAAAGAAAGAAGAGACGGACAAGGTGCTTTCGTTTTCCACGATGGGCTTCCTGGCGGGAGAATCGCAAAGGGCCACTTCCGGAATCTGAGAGTGACTGACGAGATGTGTTTATGATGTACTCCGCATTGTAAAGTAATTAGCCTAGATTAAAGCTTAATCGCTTCATGGCTCGGAGTCTTTCTTTGAACGGCCAGCTGGGGAAGAGACCCCACGCAGCCTGGCAGTCACCAACTTGGATGGCTTTAAAAGGGTAAAGGTAAAGGTAAAGGGACCCCTGACCATTAGGTCCAGTCGTGTCCGACTCTGGGGTTGCGGCGCTCATCTCACTTTATTGGCCGAGAGCCGGCGTACAGCTTCCGGGTCATGTGGCCAGCATGACAAAGCCGCTTCTGGCGAACCAGAGCAGCGCACGGAAACGCCGTTTACCTTCCCGCCGGAGCGGTACCTATTTATCTACTTGCACTTTGACGTGCTTTCGAACTGCTAGGTGGGCAGGAGCTGGGGCTGAGCAACAGGAGCTCACCCCGTCGCGGGGATTCGAACCGCCGACCTTCTGATCAGCAAGCCCTAGGCTCTGTTGTTTAACCCACAGCGCCACCTGGGTCCCCAGCTTTAAAAGAGGATTAGACAAATTCATGAAGGGGAGATCTATTGACAACTGCTAGCCACAATGGCTGTGCTCCCAGCTGGAGGCAGCAATGCTTCTGAATACCAGTTGCTGGAAACCACAGAAGGGGAGAGGACTCTGGTGCTTGAATCCCGCTTGCTGGCTTCCCACAGGTAACTGTTTGGCCACTGTGAAAGTAGGATGCTGGACTAGGTGGGCTACTGCCTGCTCCAGCACGCTTTTATGTTCTTATCCATCCTGAAACCAGATTTAATGGGCTTAGGTAATCAGTTGAATTACCTGAAGGAGCGTCTCTACCCCCATCGTTCAGCCCGGACACTGAGGTCCAGCACCAAGGGCCTTCTGGCAGATCCCTCACTGCGAGAAGTGAGGTTGCAGGGAACCAGGCAGAGGGCCTTCTCGGTGGTGGCACCCTCCCTGTGGAACGCCCTCCCACCAGATGTCAAGGAAATAAACAACTATCTGACTTTTAGAAGACATCTGAAGGCAGCCCTGTTTTGGGAAGTTTTTAATGTTTCATGTTTTATTGTGTTTTTAATATTCTGTTGGGAGCTCCCCAGATGGGCGGGGTAAAAATAATAAATTATTATAATATTATTATTCTCCCCCCTCTCCCCCCCTCTCCCCCTCCATCTCCAGTGCTGTAAAGTTTGGCAAAGGGAGACGATGGTTTCATCTTGTCTAGAACTGAATTTTGGAAGACCTATGGGATCTCTGCAGTATCTTCTGCATGCCGCACTGTGCTTTTCATGGCAACTGATCCCTAGAGTCAATCTTAGTTGATCTGCATGATCAACTGCATGGCGGCTAACATGGCAAACAGGGAGCCGGTGGTCTCTTCTAATGTGCAAAGTGGGACCCTGTGTCTGTTGGTACCATATTCAGTGGATTGCTGTGATTGAGCTGTTTAAGCGCACCTCCACGAGCTGCTTTCCTCTGCTATGCATCCCCCATTGCAATGCTTTTGTCTAGAACTGAATTTGTCAAGGAAATAAACAACCAACTGACTTTTAGAAGACATCTGAAGGCAGCCCTGTTTAGGGGAAGTTTTTAATCAGAGAACTTGCTTATTGGGCTTCCCAGAGACATTGGTGCAGCCGTCCTCTCAGAGACCTTAGATGAGATGACCTACTGTACTGAATCTTCTGTACTGAATCTTCCAATATTCTGCTTCATTGCAAGGATTCCTGTATCAGGAAGTTTTTAACATTTGACATTTTATTATGTTTTTATATTCTGCTGGAAGCCACCCAGAGTGGCTGGGGAAACCTAGCCAGATGGGCGGGGTATGATGATGATGATGATGATGATGATAATAATAATAATAATAATAATAGCCCTACTGAGTTGTATTATTATGAGAGAGGGAGAAGAGCTTCTCCACTTTTGTCATGCCACGCATAGTCTTAAACCTCTCTATCTCATCCCTGTCTTTAGTCTAGTCTTATATTTAAGACATATCTTTCCTCATTGCCTTATTTTTCTAAATTCGTAGAGTGCATTAACTCAGAGGTTACGGAACTGAGTTTACGGATTATTGTTTTATGGCAATAAAACGACCCCTGTGTTGGATTTCTTCCCCCGTTTTCGTGGTTGTACCACTCAAGGTTTTATGACCTGGTTACTAATGTTTGCAGAGCTGTAAATCACCAAGCTAAACAGGCTCTCACTGGTGTGTCGAGCATTGCCTTGTTTCTTGCTGATCCATGTTGATGGTAATGAAAATAAACTTTTGGCGGTTGTTAACTGCTAGGCTCTCGCGTTCAATTCCCATTTGGAGAGTGAGGTTTATGCTAATGCTTTCAGCTGTAAGCAAAAACTACCTTGTTCCAAGATGTGCAACCTAGCAGGTGGTGTGTATCTTGTGATGGGTAGCCGTTAGGAAGGAGGAGGCTTTAACAGCTGACTACTTGTTCTTTGTTTGGAAATGTTAGTCTGAATGTGTCTGACACTCTGCATGGGAGAATGCTAGGCTCCGCGTCCACGTTCAAAGTCATCAGTGCTTCTGAATATCAGCTACTGGGAATCGCATGTCCTATCAAAGCATTTGCCAGCGTGGTGTGGTGGTTAAGAGCGGTGGACTCGTAATCTGGTGAACTGGGTTCGCGTCCCCACTCCTCCACATGCAGCTGCTGGGTGACCTTGGGCTAGTCACACTTCTTTAAAGTCTCTCAGCCCCACTCACCTCACAGAGGGTTTGTTGTGGGGGAGGAAGGGAAAAGGAGAATGTTAGCTGCTTTGAGACTCCTTCGGGTAGTGATAGAGCGGGATATCAAATCCAAACTCCTCTTCTTCTTCTTCTTTGCCTCTACATAGAGATCATAGAATTGTGGAGTTGGAAGGGACCCTGAGGATCATCTAGACCAACTCCTCGCAATGCAGGAATATGAAGCTCTACCATACGGGGATCGAACCGGCAACCTTGGCATTAACGGCACCATGCTTTTAACCAACTGAATTATCCTGGTAGAGTTCTGTTGCGCTCAGGTCCAGCTTGCAGACTTCCAGCAGGCCCATCATATGTTCTTGTGCTGGTATATTAATTTCAGAAAGTGGGCAGTCGCCTTTCTTTAGGTGTAGGTAGCAACATAAGGACAAGGACTCCCTTGTGCTGAGTCAAACCGTTGGTCTCCCTGATCTGGCATTGTCTGCTATGTCTGGCAACAGTTGTCCAAAGTCCTGCTACTGACTTTGCACCAAATTTGGTGGCAATGGTGATTGAGATCACCCATGCTTCAGCATTAGGTTCCAAGATAGGTCAAAACTCCTTAAAAACACAACATTATCAGCTTAAGCAGATTATACCAGTGTGGTGTAGTGGTTAAGAGTGGTAGACTCATAATCTGGTGAACTGGGTTCGCTTCCCCACTCCTCCACATGCAGCTGCTGGGTGACCTTGGGCTAGTCACACTTCTCTGAAGTCTCTCAGCCCCACTCACCTCACAGAGTGTTTGTTGTGGGGGAGGAAGGGAAAGGAGAATGTTAGCCGCTTTGAGACTCCTTCAGGTAGTGATAAAGCGGGATATCAAATCCAAACTCTTCTTCTTCTTCTTCTTCTTCTTCTTCTTCTTCTTCTTCTTCTTCTTCTTCTGTCCCTAATGTAGTTCTGCTCCATAAGTTGTTGGAAGACGTTGTTCCCATGGAGCTGTCCATGGTCCTGTAGATCTTACAATTCTTCTGTGTCTGTCACAGGGGCTAGGAAGCTCTGGCCTCAGAGCCAGATGCAGCCCCCCAATTTTTCTACCCTACCCTTGGAACTATTTCCCTTGCAGCTGTTTAGTTCAATAGGCCCCCTTTCCTTTTTAAAAGAAGGTTTTTTTAAAAAACCTTCAGCTGATAATATGGGAGCTAGGAACCTTTGCTGCTTTTTATTTTGTTAAAACCAAGCTTCCCCCTTCCCTCTCTGCCTGGATCTGGTGTTAGCAACAGCAAATTTAAACCTCTAACTAGGAGTGCTGTTTACTCTCTCCATGTCTCGGAGTGGAAAATTACAATATGCTACTCATTTTCCCTTATGTTTCTCATCAGTTTTACTCTCCCACCCCCCCTTTCCTTTGCAGCCGAACAATGATTCTATATTTGGGTTGGAAGACGTTTCAGTTCTGTCAGAAATCCCTCTTAAACCAGAGATGGGGAGAACAGGTACCGGTAGAAGGAGTAGAAATTTAATGCCACACACACACACATTCTGTTAAGGACTTGAGCCATAACAATGATATTATGTAGGTACCCGCCCTCATCTCTCTCTTGAGCCCACGCAAATTGTAGCCATAGAGATTCTGAATCTGAGCCCCTGCTTCCCAGTGGAGGATAATAGGGGGCACAGATAACCAAGCCTGCGAAGAACCTTTTTCCCTAGGGGCTCTGCTCTTGTAAGGCATCTTGGCTCAGAATTTATTGGACTACCAGTTGCTGGTGGGGGAGCGCAAATGAGGAGAGAGTTGTTCTCACATCCAGCTTGAAGCTTCATATAGAACAGGGTGCTGGACTAGAGAAGATCACAAGAACTGTGGTGTTCAGGTGAGTGCTTCCTTCAAGCGTGGAGCCGAGCCGAGACATTATGGCTGGTAGCCATTGATCGCTTTATCCTCCACGATTTAGCCAATCCTCTTTTAAATCCATCCAAGCTGGGAGCGACTTCAACGTTCGTGGGTTCAATTCGTACATTGGGCAAAAGATTCCTGTATTGTAGGGGGTTGGACTAGATGACTCTTGTGGTTCCTTCCAACTCTATGCTTCTATATAATTGTCAGGGATATGACCTCACGCAAGGCTCTTGAGACGGGGAAGGAGGGATGGAGGGAAGAGCAGCCTCTCTTGGGAAGCAGCTCGGAGTCCAGCGGGGATAGTAAGGACAGCCCCAGTGGTGAGGAGCAGGAACTGCCAGGCAGTGCGGTGAGCTGAGGGTCAGAGATGCGGACAGAGCCTCAGCACCACCTGAGTGGTCTGAGAAGCAAAGCTGTCAGCTACTTCCATCACCCCAAATGCGTAGGGGGGGGAGCGTAAGGAAAGGAGGCGACACTTTGGAATTCCAAAGCTTCTATGTTGGGGGAGGAACCGGCGAAAGCCACTCCCGGATTCTGGAACCGACTCAAGCGGACATGAATCTTAAACGCTCCGATGTCCATAGTTTGTAAATAAAGTATTAGCTTTAGAAGAACGGATGTTTCTGGCTCTTTACTCTCGAGGAGACAACCCCGAGCCCTTACAATAATCTTGGGTGCTCTGTGTGACATGAAAGTGGTAGTACAGTCGTACCTCATGTTGCGTATGCTCCGTGTTGCGTAAGTTCGGGTTGCGTACTCCGCTAACCTGGAAGTCCATTTCGCCCCACGGATGCTTCTGTGCATGGACACCCGGGTTGTGCACTGTTTGGGGTGCGAACGGCACCCCTGAACGGATCAGGTACGTAACCCAGGGTACCACTGTACCTTTGGATCAGTGTGTCCCTGGCTGTGTCTCTGGAGTCAGCTCCAGGGGCTGTCTTCATGCTTTTACTTAATACTGATTTGGATATGAGAGTTGCAGGTGCGATTGTGCCTGCAGTCTTCTATCGCCTTCCTCCAGGGGGCAGCATCCGTGGAGTCTCCTCGGTAATCACTGTGGCTCACAAAAGTGCCAAACAAACATTGTGCCCCCGCCGCCCCGACCTGTCACGTTGATCTTCCGTGCCTGCGTGTGGAATGCTGCAATTGTGCCCCTGGTGTTGGTGGATTAATGACACTCACTCGCCGATCTCACATTATTTGGACTAATTAAATCTGCAAATAATACTGTGCTGAAGACTTGGCGTGTTAAAGCAGGCTTTTTGACAGCCCACCGTAGGATTTCAGTTGTCAATCATATATATATATATATGACGCCTACATCATTTTCTCCTCCCAGCCAGCTTTTTGCAAGGTGCCTAATGAAAGTCTGTTGTTGACAACCATAGCAACAAGCCAATCTCTGTGTGTCCCATGTCCCAGTCATATATAATAGCTTGACACTGCCACATTTGTTTGTGGAAGTTCGAAGCTTCTCTTGGATTATTTGGCTCGGTTCAGATAGGCCTGCTAAACTTGGGAGAAGGAAGCTTTCCTCTGTAGCTGTGCAGATTTCCCCAACCTGGTGCCCCCGCAGAAGCTTTGGACGATGGCTCCCATCAGCACCAGCCAATATGGAAGGCACCAGGTTTGGGAAAGCTGGTCTGTGTCAGGGACTGGCTGGACGAGCATTCTTACATATTGTATTTGTGCTTGGTTCTCTAGTTGCACAGCCATGGAGAGGAAGGTACTCCAGAAGGTCATAACCACAGCCCGAAAGATTATTGGTCACCCTCTCCTATCTTTGGAAGAACTATGCAGTTCCCGTTGCCTTAAAAAAGTAAACAATAGTTTACAGGATCCATCTCATCCAGAATATAGTCTTTTTGCACCACTGCCTTCGGGCAAGAGATATAGAACAATTAGATCAAGAACAAATAGATTGAAGAATAGTTTCTACCCAAGAGCTATAACCATCTTAAATGCTGTAACTAGATAATATGACCTTGGAGAGTTGTGATGGGTGTGTACGTATGTGCATGTGTGGCTGAAAATGTGTGTTTTTTGTGTGCTGTTTTTTGTTTTGTTTTTATGGGATGGCATTCAATTTCATTGCACTTGTACAATGTTGTACTTGTACAATGACAATAAATCTTATCTTATCTTATGATGAGAAGTGGTAGGAAGTGTCAGCCGGGGAACCCACAAGGGAGACCCCAGAGGAGGAAGGCTCAGAGCCCAGGGATTGGTGGTGGG
Organism: Darevskia armeniaca; assembly: GCA_034641395.1. Taxonomy (NCBI): domain Eukaryota; kingdom Metazoa; phylum Chordata; class Lepidosauria; order Squamata; family Lacertidae; genus Darevskia; species Darevskia armeniaca. Next base: position 1,179,248 of record JAWWNF010000120.1, read on the forward strand.
ACACTGAGGAGAGGTCAGATTGGGAGGTGGGGCTGGATGCTGAAGGGGCAACAGGGTTTAGTGAGCAGGGAGAGCCTATGACAGGGAGCAGTTCAGATTCCAAGGCTGAAGCAGAGGAGGAGAGTCAAGAGGGTGCTGAAGAATCCAGGGAGCCTCCATCTCCTGCTGTGACAAGCTCCCCTCTCCCCTGGTCTCCAAGAACATACAGAATAATGAGGGCAGAACAGAGGCCAGAGGTGCGTAGACACAGTTTGAGACTGCTTGGGGAGCATCTGGGAGAGGAGGAGCCTTAGGAAAGGTGGAAGGCAGGGACCTTCAGTCCCGGCAAATGCTCCATAGGGGCAAGACGTCCTGGGAAAGGTTGCTGAGTCGCATGCCATTCCCTTGAATGGAGTTAACTTCACAGACAATGGGGTCCTGCGCCGTTAGTGCTGACCTACCTCTGACTCCAGCCCTGACAGTCTGGTGTAATGTCTGAACTGTGAACCCATAAATGAAGGCTGCTGAGGCCACTGCCCCTGGATCCTGGAAGCACTGAGAGGGTGAACAATGAAAGCAAGCAGTGGTAAACTGTGGTTTGCTTAGCGCACTTGGGAACTCTGAGTGTGTGTTGGGTTCTAAACTCTAGTTAGCTCAAACCACGACTGGTGGTAGTGTCTGAATTAAACCTTGGTGTGTGTTGGGGCAGAGTTGCAAAGCATATAGAAGAATATCAGACTCAAAGGAGTTATAAGGCAGGACTCCCTGATGGTTCAAGTGTGACTCTGATCATTCGCAACATCTCCTTTAGTCACTTGGGAATGGATGTATGAATGTACATAGATTTTGTGTCGATGCATAATTCTGAACCCCGAGGGAAATTGGATAATATTTGGAAGTTCACTGTAGGATGTTGAAAACCAGCTTGCCTCGCTCCAGAATTCATGAGGCTGGGAAGTGAACCTAAGGAATGGATCAGAGGACTTCTGCCAGGCAAATAAACCAATGGACAGGGACAGCCCTGTTGTAAAATGTTTGCACAGTGTTTGGTAATTAGTAAATTTAGTATATATGATAATTGGCACATTAGTAATTTAATAAATTTAGGGCACTTTGCAAGTGATTTTTTAAAAATACTAAATCATAATGGTGTTTGGAGGTGCTGTGACTACCCAGTTCTATATTTAGCTCTGAACATTATTGGAAAAAAATAGCCTTGTTTTACAGCAATCTAGCTCAACTCAAATATATTTTTTTCGCTCCCGTTCTACAAAAATACATTGAGATTAATTATGAGCATTAGCATTCACATAAATGGAACATGTAATTGATCAAATGGAGATGGATAACTGGAGCAGGCAGGAACGATCTCCATAAGCCATTTGACTCACTCAGACACCCCCACCCCAACTGTGTGAGTGATTGAAAGTCTGATAAGTGAGGCTTTGAGACAGCAACATTCAGCAAGGGGCAGAGCACTGAAAGCAACATTGCCTTCCTGCAGGGCAGGATGCCAGGGGCCAAGGAGCCACTTCAGGGGGGCTTGAAATAATAAATGTGATATACAACACCTGTGTTTATCAAAGGTTGTTTCTGTAAAGTTATGAGTTGGGGAAATCCTGGGCAGAAAAATACGTTTTCGCAGGACGTCTAAAGACAAACTGATGGTTGCTGCTTCACGTACAGCAGAGGGAACGGCATTCCACGTTGCAAGGGAAATAGCAGGAAATACCTCTTTGGCGTTCTGTAGGGTTCAGTGCCAAGTAGAATTTATGCGGGTGGCGCTGTGGGTTAAACCACAGAGCCTAGGGCTTGCTGATCAGAAGGTCGGCGGTTCGAATCCCTGTGACGGGGTGAGCTCCCATTGCTCGGTCCCTGCTCCTGCCCACCTAGCAGTTCGAAAGCATGTCAAAGTGCAAGTAGATAAATAGGTACCACTCCAGCGGGAAGGTAAACGGCGTTTCCGTGCGCTGCTCTGGTTCGCCAGAAGCGGCTTAGTCATGCTGGCCACATGACCCGGAACCTGTAAGCCGGCTCCCTCTGCCAGTAAAGTGAGATGAGCGCCGCAACCCCAGAGTCGTCCGTGACTGGACCTAATGGTCAGGGCTCCCTTTACCTTTACCTCTTTTGGGGTCTATGGCGTTCTGTAGGGTTCAGTGCCATAAGTAGAATTTCTCCAGGTGATCTGTGTAAGTGGGGTTACAGGTTTCTGCAGGGGCTGGCAGTCTTTCAGGTAACCTGGTCCCGAGTTGTTCAGGGCTGTAAACACTAGTATCAAGACCTTGAATATGGGTCTGGAGTTACATTTCTTGAGCTTCAGTTATGTTCCTGGTGTCTGGAAGTGCGGATGTCGAGACTGCCCTGAGAGAGGGGTTGTCCTCTCTCCTCCTTGAAACTTTGCAAGCGCAGCCAGCGTAACCCACTGAAGAATGGTGGTCGTGACAAGTTCCTGGCTTTCCACCTATTTCCCTCTCGGCCGTCTCCCAGTTCGTGGAAGGAGGGAACTTTCGCACTGAGCAAAATAATGGGGAAAATTCCGTCCTCTTGATCGTCTTAAAGCTGTAGGCGTGGACTCCCCCTACTGGCTATCTTCAATATTACGGCTTATTTTTTAAAAAATAAACGAGATCTATTCAAGTGCTGCTTTGCGTGCGACTTCTTAAGCCGTGGTGTTTTGAACTCTGTCCAGTGCCTGATTAATTTTAAATCTGTAGCCTATCCCATGCCAAAGCTTAGAGTGTGTAAAAATACTTTGCACACGGACACTCAGGTCTATGTGTGCTTAAGATCTGCTCACCTCTATAACCTCCAACCCACTTTGGTTCAGCCACAGCTCAAAATACCGAACGGGATTAGAAGCAAGCACCCCCTGGGTAGCATCCTAATATTCCAAGAATTTGAGCCGCACAGCGAATTGAGTTTTGAAATGGTATTTGCACTTTTTGTGATTGTGGGGAGATGGTATGGCTTTTCTCGTGTTCTTAAGCTCCCATCTTAAAAAAGGATATTTCAGAGCTAGAAAGGCTGCAGCCGTAATAATCAGGGGTGAGTGGTGCCCTGAAGCATCTTCCTGATAAGGAAAAAGGTAAAGGTAAAGTCCAGTCAAAGGCGACTATGGGGTTGCTGCGCTCATCTCGCTTTCAGGCCAAGGGAGCCAGCGTTTGTCCACAGACAGCTTTTTGGGTCATGTGGCCAGCATGACTAAACCTCTTCCGGTACAACAGGACACCGTGGCGGAAACCAGAGCGCACGGAAATGCCGTTTACCTTCCCGCTGGAGTGGTACCTATTTATCTACTTGCACTGGTGTGCTTTCGAACTGCTAGGTTGGCAGGAGCTGGGACAGAGCAACGGGAGCTCACGCCGTCGCAGGGATTCGAACCGCCAACCTTCCGATCGAGGCTCTATGGTTTAGACCACAGCGCCACCCGCTGATCTCTCCCTCTCCCTCTCCCTCTCCCTCTCCCTCTCCCTCTCCCTCTCCCTCTCCCTCTCCCTCTCCCTCTCCCTCTCCCTCTCCCTCTCCCTCTCCCTCTCCCTCTGTATGTTTGTAGTTGTGGGTCTGCACTTTACAGTTCATGGGTTGCATTCCACTGAGTTGTACCCAGAGTGGCTCCACTGAAATTAGTCATGATTTAGATAAATCTCATCGTATTATAATATGCCTAGATATCTAACGTCTGTGTAAATATGAAATCGGCATTGTTTAAACAGTTGAGCCAAGAAAAGCTTTACTCTTAACATCAACTCTGATGTGGACCAATTTACAGTGTATCCTGATATTTTGCTGCAAAACACCTATGGCTTGCATTGATACTGGAATCATATTTTGAGGTTTTGTGATGAACTAAAGAAAGTCATTTGCAGAATGGGCCCACTGAAATTAACAAATGCAAGTCAGCCATATGCTTACATTTCAGTGGGCTTACTCTTGAGTATGGCGAAAGTTAGTTGCAACATTGGATGCTCCCAGGCCTGGTTGAAGAGGAACATTTTTGCCTGACACCTAAAGGGAAATTCCTGCAACAAAGGTATGCAATGAAGATGCCAGGCAAGCTTCCCTGGGAAGAACATTCCACAAATGGGGAGCCACTGCAGAAAAGACCCTATCTTGTGTTGCCACCCTCCGGACGTCCCGAGGAAGGGGCAGAGGGATAAGGGCCTCAGATGATGAATGCAGGGTTGGGTCAGTTCATATGGGTTCTATAGGTCAAAACCATCACTTTGAGTTAAGCCCAATCAGTTGGGCCAGGATTGGTGTTACGTGCTCAAACTGTCTTGCCCCTATGAGCAATCTGGCTGCTGAATTCTACACGGATTTAAAGTTTCTGTTTACAGGTAGGTAGCCGTGTTGGTCTGCCGTAGTCGAAACAAAATAAAAAATAAAAATATTCCTTCCAGTAGCACCTTAGAGACCAACTAAGTTTGTTCTTGGTATGAGCTTTCATGTGCATGCACACTTCTTCAGATGCACTGAAACAGAAGTCACCAGACCCTTATATATAGTGAGAAGGTGGGGAGGGGTATTACTCAGAAGGGTGGTGGGAATGGGTGACAGTTTCTGAACTGGCTTCAGAGGCAGCCCCATATTTTAATGTATTTTAATATCTGTTGGAGGCCGCCCAGAGTGGCTGGGGAGACCTGGCCAGATGGGCGGGGTATAAATAAAAATTATTATTATTATTATTATTTATTATTACGCATTGCAGTAATCTAACTGAGACTTCCCCGGAGGATAGACAACAGATGCTTCTATTGTTGTCTTATTATTCCAGAACCTGATCTATTGAAATCTATCTTTTGGAGGACGCTTCCTAGAAGTGGACTCCCTGGAAGTGTTTGGCAGGGCAATTTTTTTGGGGGGAGGGACATGGGGTGCTGGATCTTTGGTCTAATCCCGCAGGGTTCATATTCATGTATCTGCCACACTGACTAACCATCTTGGTCACCCATCCTCTTCACACCTTCCAGCTTGTCCACATCCGTCTTAAACTATGTGTTGATCTTCTGTTTTGAAAGCTGAACTGGATTTTCTCATGGTGAGGTTTTGATGTTTGGACTGCATGGCGGTAACTTAACTCCATAACTCCAGGTATGTTTAGCCTGGAGAAGAGAAGGTTAAGGGGTGATATGATAGCCATGTTCAAATATATAAAAGGATGTCATATAGAGGAGGGAGAAAGGTTGTTTTCTGCTGCTCCAGAGAAGCGGACACGGAACAATGGATTCAAACTACAAGAAAGAAGATTCCACCTAAACATTAGGAAGAACTTCCTGGCAGTAAGAGCTGTTCGACAGTGGAATTTGCTGCCAAGGAGTGTGGTGGAGTCTCCTTCTTTGGAGGTCTTTAAGCAGAGGCTTGACAGCCACCTGTCAGGAATGCTTTGATGGTGTTTCCTGCTTGGCAGGGGGTTGGACTGGATGGCCCTTGGGGTCTCTTCCAACTCTATGATTCTATGATTCTATCTTTAACTTTCGGGAGCACTTTGTCATGCAAATCCTCTGTGTGGGCCTGCCCCTATGCTTGCTCTCTCTCTCTCTCTCTCTCTCTCTCTCTCTTTCTGCAAACACACCACCTAATCTTCTGCAGGGTTGGGAATTTCTTTTCTATGGCATGCTAAAACAGCTCTTGCTTAAGAACACCTTTCCTGTCTTACAGTTGTTGTTTGGAGTTTTTGCTGAGCCTTGCTGACTGGAGAAATCCTTTCTCCTCCTTCCTGGGAAGAGATGATTTGATCAATTAGTTTTCTTCACTGTGGTGGGCATCCTTTTAAGCTGCCGCTCGGAACACTTTTCTCTTATTCCTCTTTTCTTCCCTCTCCAAGTGTTTGCTTGTCTTAGCCTGCTGTGTGCAAAATCCACTTTAATTGATCTTTGCAGACTATTTGCAACAGGGGAAGAGGAAAATGCTTAATGCTTTGTTTAATTCCTCTTGGCATGTGGTGTTTTTTTTAATTTTTAATTTTATTTTTTTAAAAATCACTTATTATGATCCGCTTCCGAGCGCTGATGTTGTGTGCTTGAAAAGCCCAGTTGAGTGGATCACCCAATTCCATTCCTTAACATTATCTCCCCACCCCATTCCCAAAGCGAAAATGAATCAAAACCCTTCCCTATTTTATTTATTTATTTGCTGCTCAGTCACCGACGTTTCTAAGTGTTGAAACTTCAACCATTCCTCATAAGGCTTTGTTTCTCGACCTTAATCATCTTGGTTTCCCTCCTCTGCACCCGTTCCATCTTGTCAACATCTTTCTTAAATTGTGGTGCCCAGTCCAAAACCCAGTTCTTAAAGGGGCCAACCAGATGCCTCTGGGAAACCCACAAGCAAGATTTGAGCACAACACCCCCCCCCCGTCCTGTGGTTTCCAGCAGCTGGTATTTGGAAGCTTTCCTTCCCCAAACTGTGGAGGGAGAGCAGAGTCGCCATGGCTAGTAGTCTCCAATAGCACTTTCCTCCATGAATTTGTCTAAACCTCTTTTAAAGACTGGGAGTCATTTTGGACTCACAGCTGTCCATGGAGGCGCAGGTGAATTCTGTGTCCAGGGCAGCTGTCTACCAGCTCCATCTGGTACGCAGGCTGAGACCCTCCCTGCCCGCAGACTGTCTCGCCAGAGTGGTGCATGCTCTAGTGGGGGGAAAAGGGAAAGGAGAATGTGAGCCGCTTTGAGACTCCTTCGGGTAGTGATAAAGCGGGATATCAAATCCAAACTCTTCTTCTTCTTCTCCGCCTTCCCCCCACTTCCTAAGTCTCCTCCTCTCCCAGGTATTTCCCAAGACAGTCGCAAATTGCGCCTGCACACAACCTGCCTCTGCTCTGCCCTCCTCATTTCTCGACACATTCTAGGAGACCAGGGGAGTGGGAGCTGGTCTCGGCAGGAGGGGGAGACTCCCTGGCTTCTTCAGTAGCCTGCCTCCCAGGGCCGCTCTCCCCCCTCCCCCTGCCTCCACTTCTGCCTCTGAGTCTGAATTGCCCTCTGTCACAGCGTCTTCCTGCTCACCAAACCCTGTCACCTCTGACAGGGTGGTGTAGTAGTTAAGAGCGGTGGACTCGTAATCTGGTGAACCGGGTTCGCGTCCCCGCTCCTCCACATGCAGCTGCTGGGGTGACTTGGGCTAGTCACACTTCTCTGAAGTCTCTCAGCCCCACTCACCTCACAGAGTGTTTGTTGTGGGGGAGGAAGGGAAAGGAGAATGTGAGCCGCTTTGAGACTCCTTTCGGGTAGTGATAAAGTGGGATATCAAATCCAAACTCCTCCTCCTCTTCTTCAAATCTGTAGGGCTGCTGGGAGCCAGAACTGGATGATTCTTCCGACTGTTCCCGATCCAGGAAGCTGATTGTTTTCCTTGAATCTGGGAGATGTAGCTTCAGTTTCCTCCCCTGCCATTGACTCACTGCTAATTTACATGTACAGGGGAAAAAAATAAGTATGAGATGCTGCGTTTTTTGGAATAGATAGATTGTTTTGGAATGCAGAAAGCAAATCTCTCCATGGATACAGCCGCGTGGCTTCTGCGTGAGGTTCCGGTGACATTGCCAGCGCATTTTTCAGCTGCTGCGAGAGTGAGAATTGCATCTGGGAAGCTGTGGCTGCATCTGTGGAAGACTCTGAGCATCTCTGATGGTCTTCCCTGAAAGTGCATCTCTGGGACATCCCCAGCACATGGTATGGAGCTGTTTTACCCTTGTGAACTAGCCATCTCAACACCTACACAATCATTCCATTCGATCCCTGTCAAACTTTCCAACAGACCCAGCCAGTTTTGATGGGTGGACGTAGGCGCCATCCCCTGCATGTCAAATCCGCTGCGAATGCTGGATTAAATCTTCCTCCTCTTACAAGCACAACAGTGTGCTGTAAGGCCTTAATAGAAGTTAGTGTGGTGGTTGTAGGGTCTGCATTTTGGACCTCCAGGGGGTATTTTGTAGGTGGAGGCCAGGGTAAAGGTAAAGGGACTCCCGACCATTAGGTCCAGTCGTGTCCAACTCTGGGGTTGTGGCGGCTCATCTGCTCTATGGGCCGAGAGCCGGTGTACAGCTTCCGGGTCATGTGGCCAGCATGACAAAGCTGCTTCTGGCGAACCAGGAGCAGCGCACGGAAACGCCGTTTACCTTCCCACCAGAGCAGTTCCTATTTATATACTTGCACTTTGACGTGCTTTCGAACTGCTAGGTGGGCAGGAGCTGGGACCCGAGCAACGGGAGCTCACCCCGTCGCAGGGATTCGAACCGCCGACCTTTCTGATCAGCAAGCCCTAGGCTCTGTGGTTTAACCCACAGCACCACCTGGGTCCCTCGGAGACCAGGTTATCTGTTGTCAAAGATGGGTGGGCGGTGTCTCCGTCCAATGCAGGATCCAGCACCTCCTCACTTCCAAATCCGGTTCAAAGTGCTGGTACTTACAAAGCCCCTTGAGATGTTGCTGGACTTCCATCCACCTCAGTCAGCCTGGCCAGTGGACAGGGATGATAGGAGTTGTAGTCCAACATTCTCTGGCGAGCCATAGGTCCCCCACCCCTGCTGGTAAGGTCTTAAATGGTTTTGGATCCAACATCCTGGAAAGATTGCCTCTTTCCTGATCAACCTGCATGCCTCTGATTCCATAGTCTTCTGCCTCTCTGGTGCTTCTGTTTCAATCTCTCGCGTTGCTCTACCAAAATGCATGAACTTTCATTATGCTGCAGTCGGTTGCCATTATGTTGACGCGAAAGACTTTCCTCTTCAGAAAACACAGCATAAAGTCCCTCTGGCTTTTTGGCAGGAAGCCTAAACTGAACTAGGTAGATATTTATTTATTTGTTCCATTTCCTTTCTCCTTCAGTAATCGCAGGGCCTTGGGGCATGGGTCTGCTAGATCCCAGGATCCGCTAGGCCTCTGTGTAATGTGACCCAAGTCCTAGGGATCTCCTGTCCATTAGCGTTACAAGCTAAAGTAATTTACAATGACAAAACAAACTTTAGGTTCACAATTAATCACTTTAGCACGTGCCAAACAAAGGAGGTGGTCTATTTAATCAGGTGTCCGTGCAATTTGTTGTACATTGGTTCAACTACACGATCAGTGGGCACCACGTATAAGTGAACACCGCTCCCGCATTCGGAATGCAGTTGTAGATGCTCCTTTGGTTGAGCATTTTTTGTCACATAACCACTCTGACACGGATTTACTTTTCACAGTGCTGTGGATCAACAGGAGAACCTCCAATCACAGATGTGACTTTGTAAAAGGCTAAGACAGAAGGAATCCCAATTTATTTTTATGTTTAGGACGCTTCATCCAGAGGGTTGAATTCAGAAATGGATCTTGGTTGTTTTATTTAGTTCAGCTGTAGGAGTGATGTCACTTTAACTGCAGTCAGTCTTGATCATCATGTAACTCACCTGGTGTCATGAATGGGTTTATAAGCCTCTGTAGTTCTGGTTACCTTTAGCAGTGGTTACATATTTTATGACCACTGCTCTGTGAAAATTCTATCGTATGGTCAAGGTATGTTATTATTTGTTATTATATTGGTACATTATGTTATGTATATTTGTATCACTGTATTTTATTGTTTTCATGGATTACTGAGGTGCATATCCATACAGGTGTTTAGTTGTTTTTCTGTTTATTTCTTAGTTATTTTGTGCTGAAGAAGATACTTACGAAACAGGGGCATTACCGGAACACTGTCCGTTGCCTTTTTGTTATTTTATAAGCATATATATATATATATATATATATATATATATATATCACTTCCATACCATCGTTGGCCGTTGTGTTGCTTATTTTTGGTTTTCTGCTTAAAGAGTGCAACACGCAGGTTTTTTTGTTGTGTTTAGTAGAATGTAGTTTGTAGACTGTTAAGTCACATGGGGACAGCAGCAACCCTTCCACAGGTATGTTTTAATTAGGTGGAAAAAGCATAATTTTTTGACGGCCTTCCACGTTTTCTGAAGCAATATTAGAATAACTTGGAGAGCCTTTGCAAGGTCATAACAAGGTGATCACGAGGCAGTACAAGTGCTTAAAATGGATGAGCCTTCCCTGGGGTTATAGCTTTGGCAGTTAGACGTATCCTCTTTTTGACTTGTGCTTGGTAAACCAAAGGCTTTTGTGATGTCTCTTTTCCCCAACGACTGGAGGATACTTTATGCATTCAACCCCTGAGCAAGGTTCAGTGGTAGGGGGAGACGGAGAAGGAATAGCTGATGGAACCATGTGGAGCACTGCCGTTTTGTTGCAGGGGTGTTGCACTTTAAATATTCAGCAAATATAGTTCTTTACTTAACGGAGGAATCCATCACTGAGTTTTGTTCCCTGGTGGTTCCCTTGTGTGAAGAGTCCCTTCAGCAATGCGGCAAGATGAATAAGTGATGAGAGCAGTATTTGGAAAGGCAGATACCCAGGTAATGATGTGAGCAGAACTTCTGTCATTCAGACGTCTGGCCATTTGCTGTAGAAATGTGTTTCTGTGTTCCAGTCTCTGCCCAAAATAAATCTGGCAGAAGATCTACCTTGCTTCTTGGCTTTGAGGACGTACCATGCTCGACAGACTGGGCCAGGGGTAGCCAATGCCGTCCCCTTCAGATGGTGCTGGGTACAGCTCCCATCACTCTTGAACATTGGCCATGCTGGCTGAGGCTAATGGGACTCTAAACAACATTGGTTTACGCAGGACCAGAGTCATGGATCTCAGTTGTGTGTTTGGTGGGACACTGTTCATTCCCTTTGAATTAAAATTTTGTGTATGCTTCACCATGTTGGATATCAGACCAGTGGTGCATCTAGCTCAGGTTACTCACGCTGTCTTTTGAAATCAGAGTTGCTAGTACTAGCATTTTGTCTCAAATGAATTGCTTTCCTCCCCAACCACTTTGCTCTAAACACCTGGTGGCTTTTGAGGAAAGCAAGAAGAGTTTTGATTAAACTAGTGGGTTTTCTTTGGGAAGGCTCCAGGCATCTATATTTGAAGTTGCTGTTCTGCACACTTTTCTTAGACGCTTGGTATATTACCTGCAATTAATCCAGAATGTGGTGGCTAGACTGGTGACTGGGAGTGGCCGCTGGGACCACATAACACCGTTCCTGAGAGAACTACATCGGCTCCCAGTACGTTTCCGAGCACAATTCAAAGTGTTGGTGCTGACCTTTAAAGCCCTAAACGGCCTTGGTCCTGTATACTTGAAGCAGCGTCTCCACTCCCATTATTCAGCCCAGACACTGAGGTCCAGCGCCGAGGGCCTTCTGGTGGTTCCCTCATTACGAGAAGCAAAGCTACAGGGAACCAGGCAGAGGGCCTTCTCGGTAGTGGCGCCTGCCCTGTGGAACGCCCTCCCAGCAGAGGTCAAAAAGATAAACAACTATCTGACATTCAGAAAATACCTCAAGGCAGCCCTATTTAGGGAAGTTTTTAACTTGTGATATTTTAATGTATTTTAATGTCTGTTGGAGGCCACCCAGAGTGGCTGGGGAGACCTGGCCAGATGGGCAGGGTACAAATAAAATTATTATTATTATTATTATTATTATTATTATTATTATTATTATTATGTTTTCCTCCTTTGCAAAAGTAAAGCGAGGATGCTTTATCCCCAGTAAAGATGTTTCGGCCATACTAAAATTACTTTTAAAAATACACTTTTTACCTGATTTGACCTGGTGGGTCGGATTCAGTGGTGTATGTATACAGTGAAAGAGGTCCACTAATGCAGTGTTTTTCACCCTCTTCTGGGCAACGGAACACCTGTCTTAGGAAAAAAATCTCGCGGCACAGCACCCACAGCGCGCGGCTTTTTCTCCATGGGGGGGGGGGCGGCACAGTTTTTTTTCGGGCCTCCGAGGCCCAGCGCGGCTTCTTCCCGCGCTGGGGAGGCCCGGCGGGGCTTTTCCCCGCGTCGGAGAGGCCCGGCGGAGCTTCTGCTCACGCCGGGAGGACCCCGGCACAACTTTTTTTTCGGGCCTCCGAGGCCCAGCGCGGCTTCTTCCCGCGCTGGGGAGGCCTGGCAGGGCTTTTCCCCGCATCGGAGAGGCCCGGCGGAGCTTCGGCTTTCCCCCGCGGCACAGCAGCCGGTGTTTCTCACACTAGTGTGCCGCGGAACACCGGTTGGGAAACGCTGCACTAATGCAATGGGATTCCCACCCTCTTCTCCCCCTATGTGCACCCCCAAAACATATTCTGCGTCCGTCCCCCCACAACACTTCATAGCATAGCAGATTTAGGGTGTTCTGGGGGAGGAGAGTTCAGGAAAGTCTTCTTCTGTAAGCGGACCTCATTCTGTAGCTCGGTATTTTCTACAGTCTTATAGCTCTCCGGGGTTTCAGAGTGAGTACATTTCCAGATCTGTCGGGGGATGCCAGGGTTTGAACCTGGGGCCTTCTGCATGCCAAGCAAAGGTTCTACCCTTCCCTATAACTGTTCAGCCCCTGCTCTCCCAAGTGTTCAAAGGCCTTTATTTAACAAACGCACCTTTTACAAAGCAAGGTTTTGCTCTATAACTTGAATTACAATTGACACGCTTCGGTGCATGGGGAAAATTCACTTTTTTATATTGTCTATTACCGGGGAATTCGGGGCTGATTCTACAGCTACTGTAAAACGGGCTTTCAGTTCAAGTACGTTATAAATCGATTCTCTACGGTCTAGACGTGCCTACCTTTTCCTGACTTGCTGCTTGCAGGATACCATGTGGGAGGACCCAGAGTTTCTCACGAGACAGAGCTTATTTATCTTCTGTGGCTCATTCATCTGACAGAGAAACAGCATCCCTTTGATCGGTGGCTATTAGCTGTAATGGCGATTTGGAACTTGATGATTAGAGCCAGGATGTCAGCTTTTGGAAGCGACAACAGGAGATAGCTGTTGCCTCCATACCCTGATTGTCACTTGCATGTTACCTACTTGGATCCTTGGAACTTGACTGTTTTCACACACTAATGCCCTATCAGTGGTATTTTATCTGCACAATCAGAATGAATTTCTTGAACCAAATTTCTTTTTCTGTGCAGCCTGAGCAGGAGCAGTCACCCTTAAGAAAAAGAGGTTGGAATCAGCCAATAGTAGTAGTAGTAGAATCATAGAGTTGGAAGAGACCCCAAGGGCCATCCAGTCCAACCCCCTGCCAAGCAGGAAACACCATCAAAGCATTCCTGACAGGTGGCTGTCAAGCCTCTGCTTAAAGACCTCCAAAGAAGGAGACTCCACCACACTCCTTGGCAGCAAATTCCACTGTCGAACAGCTCTTACTGTCAGGAAGTTCTTTCTAATGTTTAGGTGGAATCTTCTTTCTTGTAGTTTGAATCCATTGCTCCGTGTCCGCTTCTCTGGAGCAGCGGAGTAGTAGTAGTAGTAGTAGTAATAACAACAACAACAACAACAACAACAATTTATTATTTATACCCCGCCCATCTGGCTGGGTTTCCCCAGCCACTCTGGGTGGCTTCCAACAGAACATTAACATCCAGTAATCTATTAAACATTAAAAGCCTCCCTAAACAGGGCTGCCTTCAGATGTCTTCTAAAGGTCTGGTAGTTGTTTCTTTCTTTGACATCTGGTGGGAGGGTGTTCCACAGGGCGGTTCTGCTTGGTTCCCTGTAACTTGGCTTCTCGTAGTGAGGGAACCACCAGAAGGCCCCTGGCACTGGACCTCAGTGTCCGGGCAGAACAATGGGGGTGGAGATGCTCCTTAAGGTATACTGGATCGAGGCCGTTTAGGGCTTTAAAGGTCAGCACCAACACTTTGAATTGTGCTCAGAAACGTACTGGGAGCCAATGTAGGTATTTCAAGACCGGTGTTATGTGGTCTCGGCGGCCGCTCCCAGTCACCAGTCTAGCTGCCGCATTCTGGATTAGTTGTAGTTTCTGGGTCACCTTCAAAGGTAGCCCACATAGAGCGCTTTGCAGTAATCCAAGCGAGAGATAACTAGAGCATGCACCACTCTGGCGAGACAGTCTGCGGGCAGGTAGGGTCTCAGCCTGCGTACCAGATGGAGCTGGTAGACAGCCGCCCTGGACACAGAGTTAACCTGTGCCTCCATGGACAGCTGTGAGTCCAAACTGACTCCCAGGGTGCACACCTGGTCCTTCAGGGGCACAGTTACCCCATTCAGGACCAGGGAGTCCTCTACACCTGCCCACCTCCTGTCCCCCCAAAACAGTACTTCTGTCTTGTCAGGATTCAACCTCAATCTGTTAGCCGCCATCCATCCTCCAACCGCCTCTAGACACTCACACAGGACCTTCACCGCCTTCACTGGTTCTGATTTGAAAGAGAGGTAGATAGATACTGTATGCAGACTGTCCCTGGATTAAGGGACTTCTCTTCTTTAAGTTCTGAGGTCTTAACCCAGCTGAAGGTTCTCATCTGAACTAGCCAGATGTTTAACTGAGAATCAATCACAGTCAGTCCATCATTTGAAAAAAAAGAAGACCCCCAAATGGCAACTAGACATTCCATTTTGGCGACTGTAACCTTGGTTTAAGGAGCCATTTGGCGCCTAGCTTATATAGCTGATTTTCTAACACTGCACCTTACACAGAGTCAGACCATAGAACCATAGAATTGTAGACTTGGAAGGGGCCCCGAGGGTCATCTAGTCCAATCCTCTGCAATGCCCTGCAGCCACTGGTCCATCTAGCTCAGTGTCATCTACACTGATTGGCAGAAGCTCCCCAGGGTTTCAGATAGGGTTCTCGCCCAGTCCTACCTGGAGATCAAATCTGGGATTTTCTGTGTGCAGAACTCAGCTGCTGAACTGTTTCTGTTCTTATGTATCTTCTGAATTCATAACCCAATACTAAACTGACCCACATCCTGCAATCACCATCTAGCTTTCCTATGTAGGTAGCATTCTGTGGCATGGATGAAAGTTCATCATGCTGGTCCCCACCTGAAGCAGATTTGCTACCTGACTTTGAACTGGGCCTCCTTAGAAATAATTCAATAGGGCTCCATTCTTGAATCTGGGGCTCTCGAGACCTATTGGGCTACAACTCCCATCACCCCTGTTCCCTGACTGTGGATTTTGTGTATTTATTTATTTAGATTATTTGTACCCCGCTCTTCAACGAAAAAGGCTCTCAGAGCAACATCTAGCAACATCCCAGAGGAATGCTTTGCTAGGAGATTGTTACATCCTTGAAAATCCTGGAGAGAATCAGGGTGGTGGTGGTGGTTTTGCTCCCTGAAATGAATTCTGGTTAACATTCATTAGAGTATTGCTGTGGGTTTGGGAGCTCAGTCTGAATGATGCCCTGGGTCCCTTCCAATTCCCAGAGTCCAGTGAAGATTAGAATCTAACGGAGAATCCTGTTGCTGAACTAGTCGGACAAGCTTCTTTGCAAGGCTGGCCACTTAGGTGCCCTCATCAGCATCCCAAAAGAATGAGCTCATTTGCAAGAGCTGCAACGAAGGGATGGTGCCCTCCAGGCCTTTCCTCCACCCCCTGTGGAGGCCACGCTCTGGAATCTGATGCCAGCCATGGGTGCTTATCCAATCCTTGCCTTAGGGAGAGGGACGAGATGCCATTTTCTAATCTAAAGCTTTGAGGTGTAAGTATTAGACGTTTAGGTAGTGATACTATGTGCCTTTGTTGTTTTATTTCTTGTAACCTTTTTTCTTGAGAACTATGTAACCGTTATATATCTTGGTTGGTTCCTTTTCTTTTAATAAATCTTAAAAGGATAGGTTTGTCTGTGTTTTGTGTTTCAAAGTGCAAAGCTGAACTAGTGCCTGACTGCTTGACCGTTAGCTGTGCCCACGGTAAAGTGGAGCAGACTGTGTGGCCTAGTAACGGCAGAGGGTTGCCCCTTTCTCCTCTGGCCCAGGGCTACCAGTGGACTAAAAGGGGTGGCGGCAGAGTGTTTGTTGTGGGGGAGGAAGGGAAAGGAGAATGTTAGCCGCTTTGAGACTCCTTCAGGTAGGGATAAAGCGGGATATCAAATCCAAACTCTAACTACCATAGAAGGAACAAAATAAAAAAATTCCTTCCAGTAGCACCTTAGAGACAAACTAAGTTTGTTCTTGGTATGAGCTTTCCTGTGCATGCACATGAAGAGCTCTAGCCAGGAGGGCTCACCAGGAGCTGTCCAATGTACTGACTTCTATGACCTCTGCTTAAAGAGAAGTGATCTGCCTCTCCCTAATATGGGCTGCTCAAAAGAGACTCAGCCTGACTAAATTGACTTCCCTTACAAGCCCTACAGAATGGATTGTGAAGGGGGGGGAGTCACTTGACTGTCCTCCACACATTGCATTAAATGCAGAGGGGCTCCTCTTCATTCTGGCAAGAAGTGACTAGTGGGGTGCCAGAGGGTTCTGTCTTGGGCCCAGTCTTATTCAACATCTTTATCAATGACTTAGATGATGGGCTTGAGGGCATCCTGATCAAGTTTGCAGATGACACCAAATTGGGATGGGTGGCTAATAACCCAGAGGACAGGATCTCACTTCAAAATGACCTTAACAGATTAGAGAATTGGGCCATAGCAAACAAGATGGATTTTAACAGGGAGAAATGTAAAGTACTACACTTGGGCAAAAAAAATGAAAGGCACAAATGCTGAACTAGTGCCTGACTGCTTGACCGTTAGCTGTGCCCACGGTAAAGTGGAGCAGACTGTGTGGCCTGGTAATGGCAGAGGGTTGCCCCTTTCTCCTCTGGCCCAGGGCTACCAGTGGACTAAAAGGGGTGGCGGCAGCTTTTACCGTTTGTTGGCTTTTTGATATAAACCAGGGGACCCCTCCTTTGGGGGGGTCATACTCTCCCCTCTCCCACCACAGAGCCAGTGTGGTGTAGTGGTTAAGAGCGGGAGACTCGTAATCTGGTGAACCGGGTTCGCTTCTCTGCTCCTCCACATGCAGCTGCTGGGTGACCTTGGGCTAGTCCCACTTCTCTGAAGTCTCTCAGCCCCACTCACCTCACAGAGTGTTTGTTGTGGGGGAGGAAGGGAAAGGAGAATGTGAGCCACTTGGAGACTCCTTCGGGTAGTGATAAAGCGGGATATCAAATCCAAACTCCTCCTCCTCCTCCTCCTGTCCTAGCTGCTAGGTAGGAGTGTAGTAACCAGAGTTGTATGTGAGTGAGCTGGAAACTGGAGACACAGAGACCTGCTTTAGAACTATATATCCTAAAGATACCACAGTCTGCACTGAGCTTCGTTCCAGGGAAACTGAACCTGGGTAAATGCTTAGAACTCCTGGAGTCTCCCATTGCGTAACGCTATTAACCTGACGTTCTGGCATTACTGAAATCAGTGCTTTCAGAATCACATTCTGTGCTTCCTTTGAGGGGATAATATAATGCAGAGTACATATTTGTTTCATGCCACACTCCTTATGCATATGCTGTAAAGCGATACTTTTTATTTTTTGTTCCCGGAATTGGTAGTTATGTGCAGCCTGTGTAGTTGACAGCATACAACTTGAAGCCAAGCGGCACAAACGCGCTTTCTTTGATCAGCTTTTCACTAGTAATTTTGCTTGATGTGATTGGTAGGTTTATTTTACAAAATGATTCTTGGTTTGCAGCAGTAACAGCAGCACATTTTGCATTTAAATGTGCCTCTCGCATTGGGCTCGTTGGAATAGCCACGTTTATCTAAAAGGCAAAGGCGGACGGATTGGTCCAAAAGTGGCAGGGAAAACCTTCCACAATCCACACTTGGGAAAGATCAAAATGACACAGGAACACAGAAAGCTGCCTTATGCCAAATGAGACCATTGGCCTGTCTACCTCAGTGCTGTCCACACTGACTGGCAGCGACTCTCCAGGGTTTGAACCTGGGACCAAAGGCCTGGTTAAAGAGGAATGTTTTTGCCTAGCTCCTAAAGGTGCATAATGAAGGTGCCAGGCAAACCTCCCTGGGGAGAGCATTCCACAAACGGGGAGCCACTGCAGAGAAGGCCCTTTCGCATGTTGTTACCCTCTGGACCTTTTGTGGAGGAGGCACGTGAATAATAATAATAATAATAATAATAATAAATTTTATTTATACCCCGCCCTCCCCAGCCAAGACTGGGCTCAGGGCAGCTAACACCAAGTATAAAAACGATTAAAATACAACTTAAAAACAAGATTTAAAACAACATTAAAGTGCAGCCTCATTTCAGTAGAAACTCAAATCAAAACTTTTTGGGAGGGAAACCGTCAAATCTTCACCAAGGCTGACTATCCAGACTGGTCCTACATGGGCCAGAAAAATGCCAGGGAAGTCCCCAAATAGGAGTTCCATCTCAGGAGGAAAAAAAGGAAAGAGGGGGGAGGGGATCAAATTGATTCCAAGCCAAAGGCCAGGTGGAACAGCTCTGTCTTACAGGCCCTGCGGAAAGAAATCAGATCCTGCAGGGCCCTGGTCTCATGAGACAGGGCGTTCCACCAGGTCGGAGCCAGTGTTGAGAAGGCCCTGGCTCTGGTTGAGGCTAATCTAACTCCCTTAGGGCCCGGGAGTGTTGCTATTTATGGACCTTAAGGTCCTCCGTGGGGCATACCAGGAGGTGAAGATGGGCCTCGGAAGATGATCATAGGACCATGCTCTCCTCTTCTCCGGAAGCAGGCTCAGAGACCTGAACCTGGTCTTAGCTGGATACTCTGCAGCCACTTCTGGACTCTGGGGTTTTGACAGGCTATAGGCCTGTTCATCTGCTTTCACTTGAGTGGGGAATACGAATGAATGGGGAGGTGCACACACAATGCGAGGTGGTGAGGGCTGAAGTGCATGGGGGCTGATGCACGTGGGTATATTGTGGGGGGGGGGGCGTGCGGTCAGAGTCCACCCTTCTCCCCTATACAATTTCCCTAGTCATGTTTACATTCCCTGTTCAGGGACGGCAGCTGGTTCTCTTTATATAATGTGGCAAGTGGTTGTTAGGGAGTTCTGCCAGTCTTATGAAACTTCAGCATAATGAATCAGAGCACATCCTTCTGTGTGGCATTATCGTTTTATTTTTCTTTCTCCACTTGCCAAAATAGGAATATTCCTTCTATAGGTAACAATGGGATTTCAGTTTTGATAACGGCAGTGGCCCTCATGCGAAGCTGACAACCCCCTGCCTCTTCTAGTTTCTCTCCCAAGTTTCTCTCCCCTTATTTAAATATCAAAAATTCAGATGCTTTCAGAAGTGGTGGTATTGGAAAGGGAAGCGTGGGTGTTATTGCAAGTTTGAGCCAATCCATTTTTATCTCATTATATATCTTTTTTTACCTAATGCTTTTTTATTATGTGAACTGTGCTGGGTTTTTAGATCCGATGCAGGGATGACGTTGCTATAACAACACCATGATTCATGTAATTTCTGCAACATTCTGTTGGGTGGGTTTTGCAGCTTGAAAGCTTCTACGCGGTAGTGGCGGGGGTTCCTCTTGTTTGGTTCTGTCCACCCCACTGCAAATATAGTGCCCAAGGGTCTTACGAATTCCCACCGTCTTTGGTTGTTGTTGTTTAGTCGTTTAGTTGTGACCCCATGGACCAGAGCATGCCAGGCACTCCTGTCTTCCACTGTCTCCCATAGTTTGGTCAGACTCATGTTGGTAGCTTCGAGAACACTGTCCAACCATCTCGTTCTCTGTCGTCCCCTTCTCCTTGTGCCCTCCATCTTTCCCAACATCAGGGTCTTTTCCAGGGAGTCTTCTCTTCTCATGAGGTGGCCAAAGTCTTGGAGCCTCAGCTTCAGGATCTGTCCTTCCAGTGAGCACTCAGGGCTGATTTCCTTCAGAATGGATAGGTTTGATCTTCTTGCAGTCCATGGGACTCTCTAGAGTCTCCTCCAATTTTTCACATGGCTGCCATGAAGTTCTTTGTTGACAGACATGATGTATTGTGTTGGACATCACACTGAGCTTCAGAAGCAAGGTCAAGGATTATTTTCTTTTGTTTCTCTTCCCAACTTAGCAAGCGTGGCATTCACACTGTACCTTTGAGGGATTTGGAGCAATTTTGAAGCATCTCTAGCTATTCAAGCTCAGGAGAAGAGGAAAGGGCTTGCTATGCTTCATTCCAAAGGTAGCCAACCCTTGAGATGTCGTTGGACTACACTTCCCATCACCCCTGACCATTGACCCTGCTGCTGGGGGGCTGCTGGGAGTTGGAGTCCAATTGCAAATGGAAAGCACCCTTTTGGCGACTCCTGCTCCCATCTCACATCCTGGAAGGAAAGAGAGCCAAATAAAAGCCAAGTACCCAGTGGCGCTGTGGGTTAAACCATGGAGCCTAGGGCTTGCTGATCAGAAGGTCGGCAGTTCAAATCCCTGCGACGGGGTGAGCTCCCGTTGCTTGGTCCTAGCTCCTGCCCACCTAGCAGTTTGAAAGCACGTCAAAGTGCAAGTAGATAAATAGGAACCGCTCTGGCGGGAAGGTAAATGGCATTTCCGTGCGCTGCTCTGGTTCACCAGAAGCACCTTAGTCATGCTGGCCACATGACCTGGAAGCTGTACGCTGGCTCTCGGCCAATAAAGCGAGATGAGCGCCGCAACCCCAGAGTCAGACATGACTGACCTAATGGTCAGTGGTCCCTTTACCTTTACCTTACTCTTGTGCAGACTTGGCACTAGAGCCTCTCAAAATGTTGGTATTAAGCAGAAGGTGGAATAGAAGTGGTAGCTCAGTGAATGGTTTAGCCCCGAATGTTATGTTCTGTAGCATTTGCGCATCAACCCTGATGGTTGAGGCCAGTGGCCCATCTAGTCCAGCATCCTGTTCTCACAGTGGCCAGCCAGATGCCTGGGAAAAACCCACAAGCAGGATTTGAGCACAAAAGCTCTCTCCTTGTCTGTGATTTCCAGCAACTGCTATT